>OX276393.1:14763102-16138142 GCA_946251805.1 Cybosia mesomella | reverse complement strand
AATTGTTCTATCAGAACAACACGGGTCGACTCCGTTCCGGTCGGATTGTTACCAGGTTGCCCTTTGTCGCAGTGCGACCACCTCTCGGTGAATCTAGACCTACGGCCGAGAAGAGATTGTTGGCAATGGAGCGCCGCATGGGCAGGGACCCTGTGTTGAGGCAGAAGTACTTGGATTTCATGCAGGAGTACGCGGATTTGGGACACATGTCGGTGTCAAGGTTGGATTGGCGCTCAGTTGAACATTACTTCCTGCCCCATCATGCGGTCCTCAAGCCGTCCACTGGCAAGCTGCGCACGGTGTTTGATGGGTCTGCGCGAACTTCTTCGGGTGTCTCATTGAATGATTGCTTACATTCAGGCCCCAAATTGTTAAAGGACCTTTGTGACGTCATCACGTCTTTCCGTCGACATCAGGTTGTCTTTGTGGCCGACATCAAGATGATGTTCCGACAAACGGTCATTCACCAGGATGACAGACGTTATCAGTTAATCCTGTGGCGCGAGAACCCCCAGGACCCCATGATTGTGTACGAGCTCAATACGAATACATACGGCCTTCGTTCTAGCCCCTTTGTTGCCATTCGTTCGCTTTGGGAGCTCGCGGACCGAGAGCGTTTGAAGTTCCCTCGGGCGTCCGCCATCTTGAAAACGGACCTGTACGTCGATGACGTCTGTACTGGGGCTTCCACGGTTGGGGAAGCCATTTTATTGCGTGACGAGTTGATTGGGATCCTGGCTTCCGCAGGATACGAGTTGCGTAAATGGGTGTCCAACTCTCCAGCTCTATTGGAAGGTTTGCCGGAGGATCATAGACAGGACCCGCATTTGTTTGAAGACGTTGACAACCCCGCCATGATGGCCGTCCTCGGTGTTCAGTACAGACCTGTCCAAGACATCTTTACATACGATGTCGACCTAGAGTCGCCCCACACTTGGACTAAACGACTTGTGTTGTCTACTGTCGCAAGGACTTTTGATCCTAATGGTTGGATTTGTCCGGTACTGTTTTGGGCGAAATGCTTTCTCCAGCGCCTCTGGACCGCGGGACTTGGTTGGGACGAACCGCTTCGGGAAACCCTGTTGAAGGATTGGATCCACTTTGTGTCCACACTCCCTGCGGTCAATGAGGTCGTGTTGCCCCGCGCCATCCTCCCCCCTGGGAGTTACACTGCTACCCTCCACGGGTTTTGTGACGCGTCGTCGCACGGTTACGCAGCCGTTGTTTATCTGCGCACTGTCAGCGCGACAGGCCAGGGGAAGCTCTCGCTGGTCATGGCCAAGAGCAAGGTAGCCCCTCTTCGAACAGCATTGACCATTCCCAAATTGGAGTTGTCAGGGGCAGCTCTTCTTGTGCGTCTATTGAATCACGTTGTTAATACCTTGGGTGAAACTGTGGACATTCGATCCTCTTACGCCTGGACGGACAGTCAAATTGTTTTGTGTTGGTTGAAGACGTCCGTCCACACTTTGGAGGTCTTTGTGGCGAACCGAGTGTCACAGATACAAAATTCTGCAACACCTTTAACTTGGAGGCATGTCCCTGGGGACCTGAACCCCGGCGACGTGGCCTCACGTGGGTGCACGGCCCCTCACTTGATTGATCACCCCCTCTGGTGGGGGCCAGAATGGCTGACTCGGTCCGAGGATGCTTGGCCTCGAATGCCAGTCTTGATGACGCATCCTTTGCCCGGGCTAAGGGTGCTCGCTGTTGAGACGAAGGACCCGCCGTTTGATCCCGACCTTTTGTTGAATCGGTACAGCTCCCTCGATAAACTGTTGAATGTCACATCTTGGATCAGGCGCTTTCGTCACAATTGTAGGAACCGTGGGGACAAACGCCTGTCGCCGGTCCTTTCTCCTCAAGAGCTCCAGGAGTCTCTCCTCCTTTGGGTCCGCTCTGTGCAGGCTGCACACTTTGAGAAGGAGATTGAAATCTTGAAGTCCGGTATGGCTAAGTTGTCGGGAGCTATCAGTAAGCTGAGCCCCTTTTTGGATGATGCGGGTTTCTTGCGTGTTGGAGGACGTTTGAGGCACTCTAGCCTCCCCTACGGAGCTCGTCACCCCCTTTTGTTGCCCAAGGAAGGCCATTTGGTCAAGTTGTTGGTGACTGATCGTCACATTAAGAACTCGCATGCCGGTTGTAATGCGCTGTTGGCCATTCTGCAGCGGGACTTTTGGATTTTGTCGGCCCGTCGTACTATCCGCAGCATTGTCTTTCGTTGCATGCCATGCTACCGGACTAAGGCCCCCACTATGCAGCCCATGATGGGAGACTTGCCGGCTGATCGTGTCAATGAGGCAAGGCCTTTTGCAGGCGTCGGAACGGACTTTGCCGGTCCCCTTTTGGTGAAGACGTCTACTCTTCGTAACAGTAAAATCCTTAAGGCTTATTTGTGTGTGTTTGTCTGCCTGTCAACGAAGGCAGTACACTTGGAGCTAGTAACCTCGCTCTCGACGGAGGCCTTTGTGGCAACTTTGGATAGATTCGTGTCTCGCCGTGGGTTGCCTTCTTTAATTAGATCTGATTGCGGTACCAATTACAGAGGTACAAGTAACTATTTGAAGGAAGTTTACGCCTTCCTTGCGGAGAACCAGGTTGACATAGGCAACAAATTAGCCCGCAAGGGGGTCACTTGGCTGTTTGACCCGCCAGCCTGCCCCCATTGGGGGGGTATTTTTGAAGCCGCGGTGAAAGCGGCCAAGGGACTCTGGCGGAGATTATTGGGAGACACAGTTCTCACCTTTGAGGAATTAGCTACGGTATTTTGCCGCATTGAGGCCGTACTAAACTCGCGTCCATTGTGCCCGCTCTCTTCGGACCCTAATGATTTGGAGGCCCTAACCCCGGGCCATTTTTTGATTGGACAACCACTTGTCGCCCTGCCGGAGCACCCCCTTGTCGATGTGAGCCGAAATCGGCTATCGCGGTTCCAGTTAGTGCAACAGCTCGCTCAGAGCTTTTGGAAGCGTTGGAGCTTGGAGTACTTGCACATCCTCCAGCAGCGCGTCAAGTGGACGGATAAAACTCATCCTCCCAAGGTCGGAGACCTCGTCCTGATTAAGGATGCCAACCTAATGCCGTTGTATTGGCGCCGGGGGCGCATTCTCAATCTAGTGGCTGGCACCGATGGGGTTCCTCGATTTGCTGAGGTTTTGGTTGACGGATCGGTGATGAGGAGAGCGGTCGCAACCTTATCAAGATTGCCAATTGATTAGCGGACGGGAAGGCCCGTCCGGAGGGGGTAGATGTTGCGTTCCTAAACGAAGTAAAAAAAAAAAAAAATACCATAATTTGCGTTGACAGATCTACGACTGTCACTTGTTGTCAACTTGTTGAAAGAATTGTCTTGAGAAAAAGTTTGTTGAAATAAGTTTTTGTTAGAATAAAGTATAATCCGTGAATATCATATTTGGCCAGCGTTGGATTGGTTATATTTTGGACTAATTAACGTAATCGATTGGGAGTTGTTCGACTAAATCACATATTTGGTTGGAAGGGCTCCATTTGTACCACGCGCTCTGCTGATCTGTCCACACAAACCTTCATACACCCCTACACTTCATAAACACACGAATACAGACACAGACAGGTAAAGCGTTGTGTTTCGGGCGACTTCAAGTAAATGGTAAGTGAAATCTATTTATTAACAATTTGCTCTGTGAACCGCAGACTGCTCACTTCCCCATTGTACCCAGGAGGGCTAAACTTCCACTGCGCAATATACCTCCTGGCCCGGAATTGAACACTATGAATCATTGAGGAATTCCCTCGACTGTCTCTCGGCTCCATCTTCAGATCGCCTCCAGACCTTAATTAAATAGCTGCTTTCTTTAAGATATTTAATGAAAAAATTAACGAACACACTCGTCGCTACTAGAATTAATGAGGGATGTCCAGCATGAATGTTTAGTTTAAGTTAGTATGTCAATCAAACGAGGTAGAGGCAACTAACTGTGGTCAACTCTACGGGTATACATATTATATTTGGACTACAAAAACAGACAATGGAGCTCTTTAACGACGAACATGAATATTACGGTTAACTTATTTAAGTCATTACAATTATACACATACTTTATTATAGAACTAAGCAGTTATCAGCAAATTCAACAATCTGCCATCATTGATTTATATGGCCTTCTAGTTTTCAGTTTTAAAAAGTTATTTTTGCGTTATTGAGACAGTCACTTAACTGAAACAATAAATTACCACTAAATAGTCTAAGTAATTAATATCAGACAGGGTCGATCATTAATATACCAGTATGCGGGTAAAATTATTATTAATTACTTTTATTATGGGGTATACAGTAAAATTTCATCATCGGCCCAGGTGACACACTTGACATAATTCCTATTTCAATGGGACGTACTCAGTTTGGATTTGTTTGTTCTAGTGGTGTGTTAATTTGGGTTTAATCTCGTCACGATCATTAGCAATGACAAGCATATTAATTACGTTCTTCGGTTGTGCCATGGACTAGGCATTTACAATGGCGAGAGAATTGATTTAAATCTGGTGGAAGTTTTAGAAGTTGGCCCAATTGCTACCATCGCTACTGAAAGCTTGATTAGTAATAAAATCTGGCTGTTGCTTTTTCATGTAATGGAAATTCAAATTGTAATAAAATTCATTGTATTTTCAGTAATTTTATAAGATAGCTGATCCTTCTACTTGCACTTTGTCTTTCTCTCAACGATATTTCTTTATTTTTACTACATTAGCCTTAATTGTAGAGCAATCGCTATTTTGATTTATTTTAACCTCTTGAGTCTCGTTACGTATTTTTGTTTGTTAATTATATAATGTAAAAAAGAACAAGAATTAATGTTGTACTTCTTTTAGTATTTTATCTATAAATTATTCCTATGCCTATAATACCCCCTCCATGGGACCTGGAAGCGAGGTCCCTTGTGTCTTTGTACCAATGGCGCAAAGAAGCGCTGGAGCGGGGCCACAGGCCTGGGCCCCAAGAAATCGAGGCCCAGTGTCCCAAGCATCGCCAGAAACTCATGGAGACATGGAAGATGCGACTTGAGCAACCAAGGTGGGAGAAGCCAACCTCACGGCGTTGAGGCTGGTCATGGAGGAGTAGTTAGAGAGGCACCACGGAGACCTCTCCTACCGGATGTCCCAGATAATGACCGGACACGGGTGCTTCGGGAAGTGGCTGTGGTGCATCCACCGGCAGACAATGCCACAGTGTCAGCACTGGAAGGATCCTGACACGGCGCCCCATACATTGGTGGAGTGCCCAACATGGGCGAGTCAACGCCGAGATCTCGTTGCGGTCCTGGACATGGACGTTCTCTCGCTGCAGACTTGGTCTCCGACGGCAACAAGTGGCACGCCGCCGCCTCTTTCTGCGAGCTGGTAATATAATAATAATGATAAAATAGGTAACGGAGTGGGAGCGGGAGAAAGCACTGCCCCAAAAGTTACGTAATCTGCGGCGTCCTCGCCGCAGACAGTGGAACTCGGGGGGCAGGGCTTGTCTACGCCCGAGACTATCGACCTCCATGATCACCTGAGGACGGCAGTTGGCCGACTAACCGTTCTTACAGAAGCAGGCCAAGACGGAGGCGTATTGTGTGTGTCCTACATACACCTGTCAGCTCACCGAAACGATCAAACCCGACACCACAGGCAAGACCGCGATGGCGACCAAAGTCCGCAGGTAACCCTGGGGTCATCCTTTTGAGGGCCCGGCAATGGATACTTGGGGAGGACCACTTGTGGTTTTAGTTGGTCCGATTCCGACACACCCATCTCATGTTGGCACTGATGGGTTGGAGCCCATGGGAGTATACACACGTAATTAATAAAAAAAACTTATTGTACATATAAGTCTTATGGGGTGAAACTGTCTGTGCCATAACTGATCCTACTTCTTACAATATCCTATCCCACTAACATTATAAATGTGAAAGTTTGTGAAGCTATTTGTTACTGAGTCATGCTCAAACGGCAGAACGGATCTGGTTGAAATTTAGTACTGGGATAGATTATAGCCTGGAATAACACATAGTCTACTCTTCATCACTGAAATAGCTTCCCATGGGTTGCGGGAACACGAACAGAATTAAAAAGTGGGTGAAGCCGCGGGCAACAGCTAGTCTGTTATAAAATAATGTTGAAGATAAACATTCATGATATATTTATTGAAAAATAAGAGATCAGTTACAAAAAATAAGTGTTCATTCGGATTTCACTCGGAATTTACTCATGCACTTCGATCATCCCAGTTTTGGCAACATCTGACACTTTTGGTAAAAATTGACATAATCCATAATACTCTTCCTTTTCGTGCGGAAATCCCCTCGGGCTTCGCCTCACCGGAGCTATCGGTGAGGTGGGCATATCGGAATCGAACCGACTAAAACCGCACGGTGTATCCATAATACCCTTAGCACAATTTTAAATGTGGCCTTGAACGACCGATTCTGGCTCCAAGCATCTTTACCAGTTCGCTTAGGCGATCTCGGTGTTCGCAAAATTTCCGATTTTAGCCTATCAGCATTTCTGTCATCGGGCCATGGCACTGAGGAGTTAACCAGGAGAATTCTAAAATTCTAATAAACGCTAAAATATAAAATAAATGCTTGGAAGGTGGCTTTTCCCAATACTGAATTGCCTGCTAACCTTTTCTCCCAGAGACAATGGGATGCGCCACTCTGCAAGTTGGTGAAAGATAATTTAGTAAATACATCTTCCAATGTTTCAGAGTCTGCGCGCTTGTTGGCTGTGGGGGAATGGGAGTCAGGACTCTGGATGCAGGCACTTCCATCGTCTAACATAGGTATCATGTTGGACGATACTACTTTCCGTCTTGCCACTTGCCTCCGTCTGGGAGCGCCGTGTGTTTCTCCACATTATTGTCACTGGTGAAGCTGTTGACAGCCTTGGTCACCATGGCCTTGCATGCAACAGATGCGCAGGCCGTACATAGCGACACGCTAGCATCAACGACATAATCCACCGTACTCTTGTCATCGCTGGCGTGCCACCGTATGGTATGTCGTTATTTCCTTGGAAGTTGGATAGGTCTTTGGAAAGGGACGCAATTTGCGTCGACACCCTTGCGCCTTCACACCTTCCAAGCACAGCGGGCTATGCCGGCGCTGCAGCTGCATCTGCAGAAAGCCTGAAACGGCGTACATAATCCAACCTAGTAGGTGATTATTTTTTGAGCCGTTTGGGGTTGAGACTCTGGGGCCATGGGGTCCAAGTGCCCGTTTTGTCTACAAAAATTTGGCAAAGCGGCTGATCGATGGTACACGTGACCAGAAGGCTGGACTTTATCTTGCACGAACAATTAGCATTGCCATTCAACGTGGCAATGCTGCCAGTCTTCTGCGAATATTACCAATCGATGATGATGCGGAGGAATTCTGTGACGCATGTATGTAACTATTTATCTGTCTTTTAGGTTTAGTTTTCTTTAGAGTTTATAAGTATTTATAAGTAGTTGTATATAATTATTTTAAGTTATTGTTTCTAATTAATATTTATTTCGTCAGTAATTATTGTAGTATTATCTGGTAGTAATAGATGTTAAACAATCTTACTTTGATCTCAAACTTATCTTCATGCTCACCTCCCATAATATGATTTTTAGCTGCTCGTACTTGCGCCCTCCGGATAGTTAGAACCACGATTGGTTTGGTTTAATATATCCGAGGGCTATGAAAACGCGTTCACATTTACGTTATATCTATCTAATACCTTTAAACGAGCAGTTGTTGTATACATATATATAATCTGAATCTTGGAAACAACTTCCAATGATTTACATGAAATTTAGTGGGTTTTGGGGACGATAAATCGATCTAGCTAGGTCACATTTTTAGGAAACGTTGAAAAAAAAAAACCGGGCAATTTTCGTTCAAACAGATATCGGTCACTTAAAACTCAATAGAAGAAGCTTGAGGAATATTATCTTGGGTGTAAGGTAACGCAATTCCCTCGCACGCTGGCTGACCCTGGGCCATCTACGGCTTTGAGATAGCCACCTAGGTTGTGGGAACCATGGTGTCACCATCTTGTCCCGGAAGGGGGAGGGAGGCGTCGCCCTGGCTTGCTTCTGCATAAGTGACAGGTGCCCTCACCTGCCACTCCCAGGCCTGCGCTTATAGAAGACGGAAGTCGTTCTCCATGCGTGTAACTAGAACAAGTCGAATTTAAAGAAAAATCCCATGCTTTAAAATAATATTATCTATGTGATTCGAAGCATGTTTTGTTAAGTAATGCAGATGAAAAAGGAAATTTATGATTTCTTTCTCATAAAGTACGTTTTTTGGACTTCGGACTACTTATTTATGTAACATAACATACAACCTTAATATTATAAATGTGACTGTATGTTTGGATGTTTTTAGTCAATCACGTTCTAAAAACTGAACGAATCTGGCTGAAATTTGCTTATATTATAAAGAGTGATTTATTTTATTGAAAAGCTCCAAGATGTGAAAAATAATCAATTTCGCTAAGAAAGAATTGGCAGAATGAAGAGAAATGGTTAAGAGAGATTGCAACTAAGCATTGTAATTTTGGGAGGAGAAGTAGAAAATGACGTGCCATTCAAAAAGCCCGCAGGTCTTCACCGAGCACGTTGGATCTATCTACATCAAGTCTATCTACTCTCTGAAAATATTCTTGTTTCGAAACCAATTCAAATTGACAAAACATGAGGCAAAAGGTTTGCGAGAAATCTGCATTTTCACAGGCTTAATCTACATTAAGTATTGATTCCAAGCTCCATCCGCTTGTTCAGCCCCAAGAAACCACTTAGAACTCCTCAAAGATTTAAAGAAGTATGAGGATGTAAACCCTGTCATAGCTAGAAAAGCAATAAATAAAGTATGTGGCCATTTATGGTATGTCTCGGAGGAACTTATCGCCTTATCATTTTTTGACGACAAAGTGGGAAATGAAACTAAGAAGAAAATGGTGGAAGCTCTAAAGAAAGAAGGAGCTGATTTTTGCCCGAATAGAATTAATGTAGACATTGAAAACATTGGTAATAAAAATCTAGAAGATTTTGTCACTAGCAACACCAAACGATTCTTTTCTATTATCGGGTTAAGCTCCGATTTCCTCAAGAAAAAAGTTGAAGACTGAATCAAAGACAAGGAATATATTCAAAGTAAGGAGATAGTAACAAAATTTAAGGTAGTCAATAATACAGCAGAGAGAGGAGTGTCCTTAATCCAAGAGTACAACAAAATACTGAAGATAGATGAATACCAGAAGCAGTATATTTTGCTTCTTGTGAAGTCCTTCAGACAAAGTTCCCGTACTACAAAAAAGCAACTTTGCTGTCTGCATAATGAGTTTTTTACGTGTTAATTGTGCATCAAAATCTTTTTGAGGACTCTAAACAACGAATATAAGCTTATATTTATTCTGTAATAAGTTTTTAAAAATTGTGACAGTTAAAGAAATTTTGTAAAAATCAGTGTTTTTTGTCTAATTTTCCTCTTCTTTGTTCACATCCCGAACCAACGCCAAGCAATGTAGCTCAGCTAATGGGACTAATAATTTCGATTACTAATGTTCTTTCTAACAAAAAAAAACATTCGCTTATCTCCTCACCGCAAACCAGGATACAACACAATAATGTTTACAATGATTAAGTTGAGAATAATTAGAATAAAATGTTTTTATACATTCTATCTGTGGATCGCTGGTACGTTCATCACGGAATAAAATAATTGTGAAATAATAGGACAAAGCACAAATACATAAGACCTTTATAACTCACTTATGACCCACAAAATAAATAATATGACTATGTGATAGGTAATAAAAACCTGAATTACAGGTATATTCCTGTAACTTGAAGCCAATAAATTCAAAAGTACGATTTCATTTTCCTAAAATAAGAATGGGCATTGAAGATAAAACATACATAAATATGCATACATCGAGATTCATGAGGCGAGGGTAATTGGGTAACCCGAAAAAGGTCGACCTAGACAAGATAGAAAGGCCAGTTAAAGTACCCGCAACTAGCAAGCACATGATGTATTGAAAAGTAGATGATGTGAAAAACGGGATACGTTATGTAGTTTCGAATGCCGTCCTTGCGACGCACGCTGCTGCGAATTATTTTTCCACTGCCTCACAGGTTCGAAAGCTCATGGACTCGAATGAAATAGTCGCGATAGACGCTGTTTCGGAAACCTGTTAGGGTCACAATTCTAACCTAACCTAATCCAGAAGCGCCGGAACCACTAGTCAGTAAAGTTGTATTTCGATAACGTGATTATATTCGAGCGTATGAGGCAGTGAAAATATTTTTCGAAACAGCGTCTTTCGCGAGTATTTCATTCGAGTCCGTGAGCTTTCGAACCTGTGAGGCAGTGGAAAAATAATTCGCAGCAGCGTGCGTCGCAAGGACGGCATTCGAAACTACTTACGACTACGGTGAAAAACGTATATCAGGATCGTAACAAATAAGCGTGGCAAGTGCTCTCTGTCTACTTAAATCGCTAAGAACCGTGACTATGTATACATTATGTATAAGAAATCTGTTATAAAAGTACCTACTAAAAATGTATTCTTACTCATTTGTATTAGTTACTATTTATCTTTTCAATTTGTATCGGTTTACATTCCTAATTGCCGTATCTTTGACGTTAACCGGATCTTGGACATTACTTATTTCAGGTCCTTATATATTCCTAAGATTAGGTTGACCTCGAAACCTTTTAAATATATCTCTCGAAACTTCGATAAAAATTGAAGTGTGATTTTACGAAACCATGTCACTCGCTACAACGGATTAACTTTGAGGAGTACCCCAAAGAAAATACCTATTCGTCAAAATATTTACGAAGTAAACAGACTGGCACATTTGAGACCTTGTTTACCTATTCCTTGAAGATATCCCTGGCATTTTTATTCGTTTTACGATTTCTTTTGTTTTTTTAATTGACTTTCAGCTGAAATCAATCATTAGTTATCATTGTTTGAACAACTCGGACTGTCTCAGACTCAGAGTTTATACAGCGTTGTATAATAAGGACTTTATTTTATTTAGTTGGAAAAATAAAATTTTATATTGAAATTAAATCTTTAAATCATTACCTTTCGTTCCATGAAGCGCTTTTTGCACATGCTGATAGTCTTGACCTGATGCAAATTTCAGTCCTATTTATGGAAATTGTATATATTTATTTTCCACTTTCCACGACATATTTACTATTCCTTTACGAAAATTTTCTTTTAGGGTTCTGTGATTCAAAAGTTTATCGTTTTTTATTAATCTAAATGAATATGTCTGGTAATGTCAGATCGGTTTATCTTGCGTACCGGAGCAAATCACTGGAACGTTATTACTTTTGCTTGTAATATTCTGACATCTCTGCTTCACAGAATTTACTTAGATCATTGATCACGGCATCGCGTCGTGGTCGTCATAAATTATGTCTGGCCTACGATAAAATTGTTATAAGACGATGAAAAGGGAATATCATGAAAAGGTCTACTACTATGTACCTACATTGCAAACTGACGGTCTTTGGGAAGCAATAATTTTTGACCCACATATTTTACTTTCCTTCTTTCCGCACAAGTTTAAACATAATCATTCTATGATACAAAATATAACGAGCGTTTTTAAATGAAATTTACAAACCCTTGCTAACTTGTGTAACTTATTCTATTTTTCTTTTCTATGTAATATACAAAAAGGCAGTTGAGCTCATTGAAATAAGGATATATATTATCTTATACCTTTCGGAATACATAACACTATTACTGACATTTCCGTTGGTTGTCAACTGCCACCAAGGGGAGACTAAGACGGTTGTCTTAAAGTGTAAAGTTATCTCAAAGTACCCGATTGTTGAATTGTTTATGTTATGTAAATAGTGAATACGCAGAATCAATTCAAAGTGTCTTGAAGTCTTTTTATATTCATCGCCTTTTTTTTTGCTTTCCATGGGTTTAAGTAAGTGAATAATAAAGTGATTACCAGCTATCTAGATATCTGCCCGTAACCATATTGCTGAAAAGTAACCGAAACGTTGGGATCAGTATAATAAATAAACTATCACAAAATAAATCTAAGCGATATTATCTGTAAAAATTGTTTTATTTTACCAAAAAGTAAATCAGATGCATTAAAACATTAATCAATACGAGTATAACGTCTGTATTCTCCCAAAGAAACAAAAAACATATAAGTTCGTACTAATACATGCTGTCATGTAAGGCTTCTTTTTCAGCGTTATTTAGTAAAAGAACGCTTTGTAAATGATAACATTGCGATGGATGAACGATGTGACAAGATAAGTAAAGAACGAGTGCGGTACAAAAAAATAAAAAGGGGCGTCGGTGACGAAAACGTTGTGTCTCTAGTAAAACAGAATGAAAGCAATGGGTAAGAAGATTTGTTAACATGAACATGGAAGTGTTTGTAATTGTTTGTAAAAAGGGTAATTCGTATCAACGCGTTTGGTTTACATTACCACTGACAAACTGGTTTTCTAAATTAATATTATTGGCCTTACTCTATTGTTAGTTTATTTGCTTTTCCTACACGATCTTAGAGCTTCATATTCTTCGCATTTTGTATTTCATGAGATATAAATCCATTATAAATGTTTTTGAACTCAATCTCTTATTATTTACAATTATTACAAATGTTCCATAAGCAGTTATGATGGCTATAATTTACGTACTCATTAAATTACTTTAGTTGAATGCGACATATTTTACTCGTCAAGTAAGGATAAAGATAAAAAGGAACTTCTGAAAATAAAATATGATCATGACTAAGAAGTTTTGAAAAGTTATATTTGTGTACGTGTTATGTGTACATCCATGGATGCACATGCTCTGAAGTCTTTCAAGTTGCTCATTTACGTAAAAAAATTGACATCATTTCTTCAGAATGGTGTAAATGTTCAAGCTACTTCCCAACCGTTTGTTAAAAGATATTTCTTTATTATTTAGCATATTTAACGTTTTATAAGCGTTCCAGTGCTAAATATAAAACTCTGAAAGCATTACACATATACGCCCGGTAAAGACGCTAGTTGCAAACCTTTTTTGTCGTATAAAATAGGCTTTGGTATTATCAGTTTCATTATCAATACTCTTGTTTGTAGGACAATTTTGTCTCAAATAAAACTACATACAGTCGGTTAATTTCATGAATTCTTTGTAGAAGCTAATAGCAGTTATAAATATTAGTGTATTTTCTACTTGACTATAATTTGTTTTGACTCGCTCGGGAAAATTGGCAAAGGCGTGGAAATGTAATATATTCAGAAATTAGGAACATTTCGCGTGTACATGTTTCATATAGAATGTTTACTTTCTAAGTACACGTATTGTGGTGGTAACTTTACATTATAAACAAAAGAAATAGAAGAAAAATAAATATCTGAAAGCAATTAGCAGCGAATATGAACAACCGTATTCGTAAATGGTAGATCATGTTACGAATCTAAAGGTCAAGTAGAATACTTCCAGAGTAATAAATCACTTTACTACAAAGAGTCAATGAGACTAGGAATGGAAAAAATATAGAAATGGTCGGCACCGGCTAAACATTGTAGTTTAGTATGAACACTACTTATTACGGTCAGTTTTTGTATATGTTTTGTGGTGCCAGTACTATATCCACAGCGCTCTTTTTTATTGCTTTGTTAAAAAGTAAATAATTATTTTAGCGAAGCAGACTTTTATTCATCCAAATGAAAATAATAGAAAACAACCTTTTTACAATGAAAAAGCACCTAAAGCACAACTATTTAAGCACAAAAGAAAATTTTCGGCTGAAAACGGATTCAGAAATTATGTAATGAAGCAAAGGTAAAATCTCCCATGTTTTAGTTAATAAAAATGATGGGTTACCAAGGCGCGAAGTTTTGCGACGCTTGCACTTTGCATTTTAATTTAGAACATACGCGCAAACGGAATGAATGTGATAAAGTGCTTCATAATTAATAATAATGCTATCATCCTGATTTGTTCTTTTACTGTTTATTCCACATTTTTGTTGCGAATATAAGTCAAAATATCCAGTATAACTATTTAAAGTTATATAACCCATGATGTGTTTTATTCATGCATGAGTATGAGTAAAGAAAACTCTACACAAAAATTGTAGGACTAGACTACATCAAAAAACAACAAACTTAAGTCTTACCGCCTATGGCTCTGCCCATTCTACTTTCTTCGAATTAACTACATAATAATCCAGTTATATTATTCCAACCATTAGAGATTTATATCCTAAAGATAGACAAAAGTAAACTATGTAGTTATGGATAACATTCCTTCTTTCCGGACTCGTAACAGTGCGTAAAACTTTTTCTTAGTAAATAAAAATCTAAGCATTTTGTAAATACTTTATCCTTTTACTACGTTGGATTGTTTTGTTTAAACTAAGTTCTTGGAAGAATGGAATTCGCAACAAAATTATTCCTTATTTTGTTGAATAAAATTTAAAAGATTAAACGGACTTCTAATAAGAAGGTATGCCCGACTGTAGTTTGTAGAAGCGAAGAGTGTACATTTAATTACAAATGAATTTGCTAGGAGCTGCAGACATTCAATGTGGCCATTTGCGGTACTGAATAGTAGTAGAGCCTATGTCACCAATATAGTGTTGTAATTTCAGTGGTAAAAAGTGGTATTATTTACAGCGATGTTCGTTGTCAACTGAATATTGCTGTGCCCTATAATCAAAGCAACGAAGTTATTTTCTTTGGACCTTAAATACGAGATTTATACTAATGCCATACCGAGGGTGCCAAACCTGGGATGCGTATTCCAACGAAATGCGCAAGAAAGAGTAGTATACAATTTTAAAAGATTATAGAGACTGAACACAGGCCGTGCATCGTAGTATTAATCCCAGATTTAGATACTTTATAACAATATTTTTAATATGTTGATGAAACAAAAGCTTACTGTCCATAACGATTCTCAAATCCCTAAAATAAATGTATTATTTATTCTATCATATAATATATCTATGAAATTACAAAACTGGGTAATATGTGAATTACTTAGATTTTCCCTATACAAGTAAAGTTCACACATATATATGTTGTAAATAATGTAATAATGTTTGGACTTGTTCAGCTTAATAATAGCCAAATATCCTCAACCGAACTACGCCAGTCCTACTTCTCAACAATTGTAAGTTCATGATTCACCGCTGTTAAAACAATGCCACCATATTCTTGGCCGGAAAAACAATCTCAATTCGACATTAAAAGCTAAGCATAATATTAAAAACATTGTCGCCCGAGCTGCTTTGCTCTTTATTTCGGCAGTATGAGAGTAGATGTAGTATAGGTATTCGTCTTTTGGTGGATCAAATTATTTAATATTTTGTGTTGACCCACATAGTAAGTCACGCACCAATATTTTTGAACAAAGAGATGCCAATCAGGCGCGGATACATAATTTTGTTCAGAGTATTTTTTTAAGGCGACTGGGGATTTTGTAGGGCGTCCCTTATAGTGATTTTTAAATTGATTAATATAAAGTACTTGCATTGTGAGTCGGTGGGGCTATTGTCCCTATTTCCCTCTTATTTGTATCCATTATCCATCATACCTGTGTTCAAATTGTACTCAATAATATTATATCTTATTAATAGAACGTTAAATTACAGTATTAAATTTAGTCAGAGCTACTTTCTTTTGTTTTCGCGTAGTAGTTTCAGCTGCAAAAATAGATTGTTCATTTAATTCCTTTAGATTAAAACGAGATAAAAACTTTAATTGCACTGAAAGCTTCATTCGACTGCTTGCGTTATATTTTTACGTTTGACTTCTTCTATTTGTGAATACTTCGGACGGTTTTATTAAGAAAAGCGTTCCTAATAGGTTACAATAAGCATCTACATAAATGTTGCCGTATGTTGAGGCTTCATATTGGTTTTAGTAGTAGTAATAGATAGGTATCCGTTTGTTTAGTTCTCATCTTAGCACACGTGGTTCACTTCAGTGCAATAGTAGTGTAGCGTCCGGGGGTTGGACGCCACAATACCTCGTGTTGATAATAAGATAAACACAGAGGAAGATTTTTATATGATCATTTATTAATTCAACAAAGCTTCCTATATCGGGTTTAGGGAGATTTTTACGCGTATATATTTATCTTTATACGAACTAGGGAATCGCGAACTCCGCTCAAGGACTGAGCCTAAATTTAATACACTTATATCTTCTCTTCGGCCGGCGGACCCGGGCGGCGTGTCTAGTCGCCCGCTGTCAGCCGCACAGCCGAATGCAGCTCCACGCAGCAATTGTTTTTTCTTCCCTAAGCTAAATTTGATTTACAAAGTATTTATTTTTAAACTCTGACACATGATGGCCAAGTAATCGAACCGTGGTGTGGAACGAGGTTCGGACACCACATCAGCTACGCCCTTATGGTCATACATGTGACAGCCTGAACCCTAGGCATACTAAACGAGAGCAGATAAAAAAAAACATTAAATCGCCTGTCTCTTACAATGAGAAAAACGACGCAATCTTTACAATTTATAACCATTAAACTGTAACAAATATTGAAAAATCCGAATACAAAGATTGCTTCATTCTTGGCCTGGCAAAACTCTCAAAAAGCAACAAGCCACAGCGCGACTATCTAAATAAATTATTTTGGTGTCTCTTGACGACACATTTTAATGTTTGCCCTGATGGGACTTAAAGTACAGAGTACTTTTAAGACCTACCTAACTAAAAACAAAAGATGACATAAAGTGCTCTATGTCGCCTACACATTACTAAATTATTTTTAAATCAACACTAAAGAGAAAGAACTCACTCTATAAAGAAGAGTCTGATCGAAAACTAACTTTCAATCATCGTCGGTGCTTATGTCCATAACGATTTGACTCTCTTACAAAGTTTAGATCACAACTCTCAATATTGGACAAAAAAATAATTGCCTAACTCCTACGCTAGAACATCACGAACATAACAAAACAAATCTATTTATCTTCAGCAGCGCAGCAATATGGAATAAACAGAGAACACATATTAATAATAAAATATTACACATAACACGTTATTCACTACATGAATTATAAATCTACTAAGGCTTATAGTCCTTATTGGCCCTATTGACCCGCAGGCAACTGTCAATGCTCTTGAAACATTCTGGAACAAGCCACCATCATAGCCATCTTCTCGTTGAGCACATAATATCACATTTATGTGATATGTAAAACACACAGTTATATGTAAAAGCACAAAAGCAAAATAAACACAACGATACTGATAAATGCGTCGCTCCAATTGTCGCACGACGTCTTTCTTCAAACGGTACGGGATCGATCCATCCACTACCAACTGCAGAATGTTGGCGTTTCCGACTTCTGCGGAAACTAGCGCCTCACCAGCTGTAGCAACCACCAGCTCCTGTGGAAATCAGCGCTTCCACCAGTTGTAGCTGTAGCAACCACCAGCTGTATGGAAACCGGCGTTCCTCCACCAGTTGTATGGAAACCGGCGTTCCTCCACCAGTTGTATGGAAACCGGCTTTCCTCCACCAGTTGTATGGAAACCGGCGTTCCTCCACCAGTTGTATGGAAACCGGCGTTCCTCCACCAGTTGTAGCGTCCGGGGGTTGGACGCCACAATACCTCGTGTTGATAATAAGATAAACACAGAGGAAGATTTTTATATGATCATTTATTAATTCAACAAAGCTTCCTATATCGGGTTTAGGGAGGTTTTTACGCGTATATATTTATCTTTATACGAACTAGGGAATCGCGAACTCCGCTCAAGGACTGAGCCTAAATTTAATACACTTATATCTTCTCTTCGGCCGGCGGACCCGGGCGGCGCGTCTAGTCGCCCGCTGTCAGCCGCACAGCCGAATGCAGCTCCACGCAGCAATTGTTTTTTCTTCCCTAGGCTAAATTTGATTTACAAATTATTTATTTTTAAACTCTGACACATGATGGCCAGGTAATCGAACCGTGGTGTGGAACGAGGTTCGGACACCACAGTAGTAATACACCCAAGTAACTGTAATACACTGTATGAATTACTGCGTCTGGGGCCCCACCAAGTATTTAGGGGCCGAAGCCAGCCTCACTTACTAGCTGGTACACCTGCTCAATAATGGACGAGTCTCTGGCGCAGCCTTTGAGGGATCAGACGGTAGTCGCTCCCTTAAATAAAAGCCGTTATGTCAAATATTGCAATGCAAGATTTGAATGCAACCGAGACTAACGCTGTGATTATGATGGGAAAAAAAGACCGCGGAGTTTCTTGTCGGAGCTTTCTCAATAAGGCTGCTTTATTTCTTCTTATTGCTTTATTTCATAGATATTTTATAAGTGCCGTTTTAATGGTCTATGCGAAATAAATTACTTCTTAATTTCAACTGGAACATTTGAAATTAAGAAGTATAAATATAAACTATAAATAAATATAAATACAATATACAATATAAAAACGTATAAATATAAATACAACTGAATAACTTACTGTCAAGATTTTTAAAACGATTTAATAAGATTTAAGGACTTCAATACAAAATATGTTTCAGAAGTAAAACCATGCTCGGTATTTTCTTAAGTAAATACCTTGGTGCATACGAGTCAAAAGGAAGAAATGTAGATTTGCATATAATTAATTATGTACTAACTATTTACATTATATCGTAAAGACTTCATCGAGTTTCCTTGTATATTATCAACAAAGCTCGGAACAGAAACGTTGTATCGCTATGCCTTTGTTCTGTGGCTCGGTAATTGGCCACAATTTAATATACTACAAGCGCTTTAGAAATATATCTTATGTTCAGTTCTAATATCTGTTGTTATCTTTGATTCAAATATAAGCGTGTTTCATCTGTTAATAATAAAATAATCCTGATTGTTATACCTATGAACACTTAGGCATTTCTATTTATAGGAAAGGCACAGACAAAAGTCGCGAATTACTTTAACCCTTATAATGCCTCATGAGCTTTATACCGTCAGTAACCCTTACAACAAGTTCATCAGATTCTAGGAATTTTGACCGGCACTTTTTTTTTGAAGTGAAAACTTCTTTAGCGGCGTTGTCCGCTTTTTTGTAATGGGTAAAAAAGGTTAAACTCGCGTCAGTAAACCACGTGACTGATCGTAAGACAACAAATATAGAAGCGCTAATTTCACACTGTACTTAACAACCTTGGTGGCGCGTTCGTCTAATGAGTGGTCGTTGACTTCGTCAAGACTGAGATCGATTCCGACCGAGGCCCAAGAAACACTTCTTTTCATCATATAACTTTTTGTAATATTTATTATATTTTGTGCCATAAATCTATTGATATAAAATGGAAATTAAACGAAGTGCATCTATTAATGACAAAAGTGACGAAGAAATAGCGAAAGAAAATGAGTGAGTACTTTATAAATATATTGGCGCTGATTGTTCTGGTAATAATGAAGGTGAAAAAGTCTTTGAAATTATAGATGGAAGTCATGTTTGTGTACGATAGCGCAATAAATGAATATTGTATGTTACCACATAAATGATCGTACTTTTATACTGATAATTAAAGCAATTCGTGCAAAATTATTCCCTAACCATTCCAAAATATCAAAAATGCACAACGTTAATATTTTCAAGTTTTCACTTCTGCCGGCACTCCCGGAGTGCAACCCGTCGTTTTATTTTCGGGCGGGAATCCCCTCGGATACCCCCCCTCCCCCAGAGAGAGAGAGAGAGAGCATAACCCTCGCACCCCGACTGACCCTGTGCCATCTCTGGTTTTGAGATGGCGATCTTGACCGGCCCTTAAAAAAAACCGACCAATTGCGAGACGGACTCGCCCATTAAGGATTCCGTAGCAGCAAGTAAAAATTTTTTTTTTTATATGGGTTGATTGAATGAAAGGGAAGCTTTAGAAGTTACAGGGGGGGGGGGGCACACATTTTACCACTTTGGAAGTGTCTCTCGCGCAAACTGTTCAGTTTAGAAAAAAATGATGTAAGAAACCTCAATATCATTTTTGAAGACCTATTTTATCCACGTATAGGTTTGACGAAAAAAACAATTTTAATTTCAGTTCTAAGTATTTTTTGGAAAATTTATTGCTTTTTTTCTATTTTTGTATGAAAATCTTAATGCGGTTCACAGAATACATCTATTTACCAAGTTTCAATAGCATAGGTCTTATAGTTTCGGAAAAAAGTGGCTGTGACATACAGACAGACAGACATGACGAATCTATAAGGGTTCCGTTTTTGCCATTTGGTTACGGAACCCTAAAAATAATTTCAAATAAATCGCGATAGAATCCGTTAAAAATAGTTTTATTTAAAAAAAAATGTTATAATTTTGATGAAACAATTCTATATCTAGCTAAATATTTTAGTCGAATTCATCGAGTTAAAGACTCAATTTTTCTGGAGCCTAAGTAGTAGACTTAAAGTTATTCACTTTATACGATAAAGTGAGTTAGGTAAGCAACTCGAGCTGTGGCTTAGCTCGAGTCTCAGTGCAAGTTTTCGACTCAGTATAAACTCGACTTACCTAAGCCTTGCTTCATTGAGGGTGAATCAGGGCTTAGGCAACATATATGTAGTATCAATAGTACCACGTATAATCACGTACACGTTATACTGAATGTTAAAGTTCCAATATTTAAAAATCTAAATCTATAAAATCAATAAAATCTTTTGAAATATATTAAATAGGGATAGGCATTGTTGTATTTAATCTAGTCTGTTACTGATGGCGAAAATCAATATGAGGCATTGCCCTACGACGACTTGTCTGACTTGTTCAAGCACCTCGCTTTTCATTCAATCAAAGGAATTTTACTCGAACTAAAATTTGGTTTAAATTACGGTAATTTTACTAGTGTTTTAAAGACCATAGAACAATTTATTTTTTAAATTGTATGTATCAATAATATTGTATGTATCATAAAATTTGAAATAAATGAAAAATTGACAGAAAAAATTAAACAGATTTCGTCGACGTTGAAAAAAAAAAATTCCCACATGAGACATCTATTTGGACGATTCACAGATCTAACTCTAAGGGCATCTATAACAATTATTATAATTATTATAGATGCTAACGATCCTAAAGTGATGGCCTACCTTGATGGCCTCAACAGATGCTTTTTCACGCCCCGTTTGAAGAACTCGGGATGAGTACGTCGATACGAAGCGGCTAAAAGTATGTTTGGGTTATTTGGTTCCCGTCACAGATAGTTAAATTGTTACCATAATTGTTAAATACCGTGTAAGCATGTCTACTGTCTTAAGCTACGATTGACATATTCGTAACGAATAAAAATTACTAAAATAAATAGAAAAAGAAAATAGAAGGTTCAAATAACTTAAGTTATAAATTAATGTTGGCACAATTTACATAGATTAAGCTATCTCAGATACTACTAAGCGGAAAGGTAGGTGTTTATAAATACACACAATATAAGAAATGTTAAAGGCTCATACTCATAATTACAAAGCTGACTTGCTCGACTTTAGCCTCTGGCAGTGAGTTCAAGATACATGTTATGTTACTTTTGGATACACCCATATATTATTGCTCTATATGTTGTATAAAGCAACGGGCAGAGGAGTTTGAATAACGGTCTGTGGTATATGTAACATTTATATATTGTTATTTAAATACGTTTTATTGTTCCAAAAGGGCAATACATTAACTCTAATAATACCACTTTTAGGCGTACCGCTTAACTGAGTCCTCGCCTGCGGGGTACAAGGGCGGGGAGGTAGGATGAGGACGGGGCCCGCATGAGGTGCGGGTGGCGGGCACTCGTTGCGTGGTATACATAATAACGGCGAAAGTGCAATAGACAGTTCTTAAAATATGTGAAATCAGAGTGGTTAACGGTGAACGGGTGTCGATTTTTTTTAGAAAATTAATTGATGACTTTACGTAATTATGTAAAACCACTATGTGTGTAGGTAACAAAATAAAATATTAGCTAATAAATTTGTGTACTGTGTAATAAGTAAAATTTACTAAAATAATAAATTAATCAATTATATCAATATCACAGATATCACTGGAACTTGATTCTTAACTTTCGAAGAAGCCATTATCAGAATCATCTGAATCGTCCTGCACTGAGTATTCGTTCTGGACCTTAATTATATTACACTCACTTCTCTACGGAATATCCAGCAAATAATTTCTCCAAAATATTTTTTTGCTTCCAAATAAGAGTCTATACTTTTTGGGCTAACAGTTCTTTAATATCACCCCATACCAACTCAATTGATTTCAGGTCTGGGTGGTATGGAGGCAAGCGCAACACTTCATGTCCATTTCTTTTCAATAACTGTAAATTTTGTAAATATCTTCTGTGGAATGGCTTTTAGTTATTTTAACTAGGAATTCAGTGCAGGGTGCGACTGAAATAAATTGAGCTGAGCGAGCAGGACTCTTAATTGAAAATAAGACATCTTACTACGGTCGCGCGCTTAGCTAAGGCCGCGCACTCGTGATATTTCCTCAATGGTACATCGGACATGAACCATCTCGCTTTAAAACAGTCCTCAGTGTCCACACTATCACCGTGGTAAATTTGGTCAAGATCACGCGAGTGGTTACGGAGGAGTTCAGCCCCCAACAAACGGCTATGCCGGGTATAAGAGTCACAAGTCATCCTTTCTAAGTTTTTCATCGAAAGGCACGTCATGCCATCATAACCAATCTTGCATTTTCTCTTCTCGAACCGATTGATAACCTGCGTTATCCATTACTATGATTGAATTTTGTGGTATATTAGGCATGACATACATAATAAAAAATATCCCTCATAAACACAAGCAGGTAGTAGATAGGTAGGGGTGTGTGTTGGGTAACCTCCTCGAGTGTCGCTCCGATTCCGCTGCAGTCCGGGGGGAACGGAATCGGAGCGGCCGGTACACCCTGGGCGGCGGTCAATGGCTTCCCCTTCACCCCTTCATAGGGTTGGCATTGATCGTCGGCCAATACCCAACGTGGCGGGAACACATCGCTCTCCGTACTCCTCTGCTTTCAGAGGAGACAGGATGAGCGATGCTGTTAGTGATGAGATGGCCCAGGGTCGGCCGGGGTGCGAGGGATATGCTCTATGGGTAACCTTACACCCCGGCGTCTGAAGACCCGAGACGGCGTGCGGTTTTGGTCGGTGCAAGCCCGACATAACCGCCCCCGCTGGCCGGCGGGGGGGTATCCGAAGGGATTTCCGCACGATAAAAAAAAAAAAAAAAAGGTAGTAGATAGGTATAGATAAATAGAATACTGAGGTAGATAAAGGGAATTTACGGACTGTGAAATAGCCGGTAACTTGGGTCTAAACTTTACGAATACAAAGCAAACCTGGATTTTTAAATTTCATTTATCTTGTATACCGGAATTGTCGGGTAGCTTCCCACTGGAGTAACGGGACATTAGGGTCACTTGGTAGGTTGGAGGGCGCAGTAAAATTAACACGGGTTCAAAGGTGAGTGGTGTTCATACCTTTTTGCGAGATTTGTCAGTTGACTTGTTGAAGTTATGACAAGATAATATTATTTAAATATACAACATAAGGGCACTTGCACGTAAACACACATGCCGCGTAGTAGCACGACAAGAAAATATGGTAATCAGGGCTGAAAAGGTGTGCTAAGGTGGTCTGTGTACGTAGAAACAATGCGTACTGAGCGAATTATATACCAAGTATGTGTGAGACACGTGTTAGAGGGCAACCAAGCCGCGGTCAATCGAAGCATATAAACTGATCAAATCGATGGTGTATTCAATAAATTACAGTACTTGAAACCAGTGGGCTTTAGTGAAAGGTTAAAGACAGTAGAGGAACCTACAGAAAGACTGACTGAATTGACTTAAGGTTGATTGTGTCAGTATGTCATCATAACAACATAGTAAATAGGTAATATACTTACTGTATCTAATTAATTATTGTTAGAATACAACGAATGCTTGAAGACTTTTTGTTTGGAACGCAGCTTATGTCAGTCAAGCTGTCATGTGGATTTTTAACAAGAAAAAAAAAATAGGCTCTTAGTAATGGCGTAAGAACTTTATGAAAAAGTAAAATAAATATTAAATACAGATAGAGAAGACTTTTAATACGCCTGCCCGATTAACCATAATTGGTTATGGGCCCAGACACTCATTACATAAAGGCTACAGATAGAGAAGTAAGAAAAATAAAAAGAAATCCGTTGTCGGCGTACTGCAAGTTCAACAATGGATCGCGCCATTATACTTAAAGGTGAAAATTGGGCGGCATGGAAGTTCCAGATAACAATAGTACTTAAAGCAAAAGGATTATACGATGCTGTTTGTTCACCTTTACGCGAAGATTCGAAGAACGATGAAAAAGATAGAAAGGCACAGGAAATTATCGCGACACGTGTAGAGGAACATGTGTTAACCTATTTAATTACGTGCAAATCAGCAAATGAAATGTGGGAGAAGCTCATGACAATTTATGAATCCAAATCCAAGGTTGGCTTACATTTAGTCCAACAACAATTCTACAACATACAGTATGAGGCGCCTATGGCGACATTTATTGCAAAGATAGAAGATATTACTAATAAACTATCTGCGTTTGGAGAAAAAGTTTCTGATAAAATGGTAATAACTAAAGTAATAATGAGCCTTCCAGAAGAATTCAAGTATTTTGTGTCGGCTTGGGAGTCTGTTCCAGAGGCTGATCAATCACTGAAACAACTTACGGCAAGATTGTTAGTTGAAGAAGAGCGTGTCCAAGGAACGGAAGCAACCAGACAAGAGAAGTCAACAGCTTTAGCTACAGTGAAGAAAGGACAACAGCGAGCTACAGCCCCTAAATGTTATTCATGTGGAAAAGTCGGACACTTCAAGCGTGATTGTAGGTTAAGAAAGTGCAATTATTGTGGTAAAACAGGACACTTATATAAAGACTGTTTCAATAGAAATAAGACAGATAAGTCTCGTACCATTGATAGAGCATATGTCATACTAGGCAGTACTTATAAAAATTTATGGATTTTGGACACTGGGGCTTCTGACCACATGTGTAATGATAGGCACCTATTTCACGATTATACAGAGGTAAGAAATAAGTATATAATCATTGGAGATGGTAGTAAACTTACAGTATTAGGTGTAGGTAACATAAAAGTTCAAGCATCTGTTATGAATGATATCTATGACTCAACATTGAAAAATGTGTTACATGTACCAGATTTAAAAACAAATCTGTTTTCAGCACGGTGTGCTGTGGATAGAGGTTATACTATGTCATTTCAAAGGGACAGATGTGAGTTTTTTGATAATGGTCTAATTACATGTATAGCAAAGAGACGTGACAACCTTTTCATTATGGACTTCAAAGATTCTAAGAAAGTAGCATTAACTTCACTAGCAAGTCTTAAAGAGTGGCATGAAAAATTAGCTCACCAAAATTTTAAACATGTTATGAATTTATTGAAAAATAATAATATTAAGTATGAGCAAACTGATTATCAATGTTTATCATGTTTAGAAGGAAAGCAGCATAGGTTGCCATTTCAGAAAAGTGAGAATAGAGCAGCGTTGCCCGGACAGTTAATGCATATGGATCTGTGTGGACCAATGGAGAGTTCATCTATAGGGGGTTCTAATTATTTCTTATTATTGAAAGATGACTACAGCAGCTATAGATATGTTTATTTTCTAAAAAATAAGAATGAGGTAAGTTCATTGATTAAAAATTTTGTACCCAGATTTCACACAGAGACAGGTTTTCAAATTAAATGTTTTAGGTCAGATAATGGTTTAGAGTTTGTAAATAAGGATGTTGAGTCATACCTACATGAAAAGGAGATTATTCATCAAAAATCAGTTCCTTACACTCCAGAACAAAATGGCAGAATTGAACGTGAAATGCGAACAGTAGTAGAAGCGGCCAGAACTATGTTGCAAGCCAAGACATTACAGAAGAGCCTATGGGCTGAAGCAGTGAGTACAGCTGTATACACTATAAATAGGACAGGAAATTCACCAATACCAGATAAGACACCCTTTGAGCTGTTATTTAAAACAAGTTTTAATATAAATAAATTAAGGACTTTTGGGACTGAAGTATCAGTACATATTCCAAAACAATTAAGACAAAAGTGGGACCCTAAGAGTAAGAAGGGCATATTTGTAGGTTATGGTATTGATAGTAAAGGATACAGGGTTTGGATACCAAACACAAAAGAAGTAAAAACTTACAGGGATGTAGTATTTATAAAAGAAAACAATGAAAAAGATATAACAGATAAAGTACAGCAGCAACAGCAGAAGGAAAATTTGGAATGTATACACACAGATAGAGAGGAACAAGAGACAGATACAGAAGAACAAGAAGCGGATATAGAAGAACAAGGCGCAGGTACAGAAGAACATACATTAATAGAAGATCAAGAACGAACATTGGCAGAAAGTGAGCAGACACTTACAGAAGACCAAGAAGAATTATATTTCGATCCTGAAGAAGATGAACAGACTGATGAAGAAGATATACAGCAAGTGAGAACACGTACTAGATTAGTAAAGAAGCCTAAAAGATTTGGAGAAGGCTACCATTTATACACGGCAATGAACGAAGAACAGCTTACTTATGCAAAGGCCATGAGAAGCAAAGACTCACAGAAGTGGACAGAAGCAATAGAGAAAGAGTTGCATTCATTAGAAAATAATAATACTTGGGTTGTGACAGAATTACCAAAAGGAAAGAAAGTTGTAGAAGGGAAATGGGTTTTCAAATTGAAAAATGAAAATCAAGAAAATCAAATATATAAAGCTAGACTAGTAGCAAAAGGCTTTCAACAAGAGGACAATTTTGACCACTCTGAGATCTATGCTCCTGTGGCTAAACTACCCACCTTAAGAATCCTCTTAGCTATAGCCAACAAGTTTGACTTAGACATAACACAGATGGACGTAAAGAGTGCTTTTCTCAACAGTGATATTGAAGAAGAAGTGTATTTGAAGATACCTGAAGGGGTAAAGCGTTACAATGACAAGGTGTTAAAATTAAAGAAGTCATTATATGGTTTGAAAAAATCACCAAAGAATTGGAATACAAGTTTTAATAACTTTATGATACAGGAAGGGTTTGTAAGAAGCAAAGCAGACTACTGCCTATATTATAAAGGGAATGAGAAGTTATATGTAATACTTTATGTCGATGATTTGTTGATAATTGGCAAAAATAAAAACAATATAATCAAGTTAAAGAAATCATTACAGAAAAAGTTTCAGATGACAGATCTTGGATGTTCAGAAAATAAATATTTAGGAATTAATATCAACAGAAGAAAAGATTGTATAGAATTAGATCAGAAGGTATACTTAGAAGATATACTAAAAAGATATAAAATGGAAGAGTGTAATCCCATATCGACACCAATGGAGCAAGGATTAGTAATTGAAAAAGATCTATCCCCGGATAAGAAGTTAGTTACACAATGTAGAGCGTTAATCGGAAGTTTAATGTATGCAATGTTAGGAACTCGACCAGATCTCTGTTATGCAGTAAGCTATTTAAGTCGTTACCAAGTCAGTGCAAGTGCTAGCTTATGGAAAGCATTAAAAAGAGTTCTGAGATATGTGAAAGGAACATTAGATTACAAATTAATATATAAAAAGAAAATAGATGAACCTTTGATTGGATATACTGATGCCAGTTGGGGTGGTGATGAAGAGAATAGGAAATCTACCTCAGGTTGTATAATGTTAGTGTATGGATGCACAGTGTCATGGTATAGTTCAAAACAACAATGTGTAGCTTTGTCATCTACAGAATCCGAATATGTCGCTCTAGGAAAAGCAGTAGCTGAAGGCTGTTGGATTAGAAATCTTTTAATAGAAATAGGTATTCAGTGTGAAAACTTTGTAATGAATATTGATAATCAATCTGCCATTCATGTTGCAAAGAATCCTGAATATCATAAGAGATTGAAACACATAGATTTGAAATACCATTTTGTAAGAGAAAAGGTCATGATTAAAATTGTAATTTTGAAATATATTAACACTAAACAACAATTAGCTGACCTGTGTACAAAAGTTGTAAGTAAACCTGTACTTGAAACTTTATGCAGAGGTTTGTATTTAGAGAAATGAAGCAGTAAGTATATCATAAGATATATATCATATGTTATATTAGAATATAGTGTTATAGGTAGCAGTGTGCCTAATAATATTTACTATTATTTAGTTATGGTTCTATTAGACATGTTATGTTAGAAGTTACTTTAAGATTAATGCTACAGTTTTGTAAGAAAGGTAAATTCTTAAGCATTCATTGAGGAAGGGTGTTAGAATACAACGAATGCTTGAAGACTTTTTGTTTGGAACGCAGCTTATGTCAGTCAAGCTGTCATGTGGATTTTTAACAAGAAAAAAAAATAGGCTCTTAGTAATGGCGTAAGAACTTTATGAAAAAGTAAAATAAATATTAAATACAGATAGAGAAGACTTTTAATACGCCTGCCCGATTAACCATAATTATTATCAAAACTATAATACAGTTATCTGGGTATCAATATTATTCACTAAAAAAATCGGGCAAGTGCGAGTCGGACTCGCCCATTAAAGGTTCCGTAGCAGCAAGTAACACGATAATGTTCTTTTTTCTTAATTTTTATATTTGAGTTGATTGAATGAAAGATAAATTGCGGTTTACGATTTATGACGTATTAAAAAATAACTACTTACTAGTTGGCAGTTTACATGGTAATGTACGTCATATATTTTTTTTAGCTTTATCATTCTCTTATTTAGAAGTTACAGATCATTTTTGAAGACCTATCCATAGATATCACACACGTATGAGTTAGATAAAAAAAAATTTTTTGAGTTTCAGTTCTAGGTATTAATTGTTCCCCAAAATAATTGTTCTTTTTTTCTATTTTTGTGTGAAAATCTTAATGCGGTTCACAGAATACATCTACTTACCAAGTTTAAACAGCATAGTTCTTATAGTTTCGGTAATAAGTGGCTGTGACATACGGACGGACAGACAGACAGATATGACGAATCTATAAGGGTTCCGTTTTTGCCATTTGGTAACGGAACCCTAAAAACATGTATGACTTAAATACTTATCCGTTTTACATACTCTAATGTATTTATTTTTATTTATGTCATAGATAAACTAAACGTACAATAACCTTTAGGCCGTGTGCAGACGACCCGCACCGACCACGCTCACGCGTTGCGTATGCCTTGCACCCACGCTTGGTACGCGCAAAATCAGCGTATGCATCCCGCTAAATGGATTCATAACATAACATAACATAACTTCACACCTGTATGGATTCGACTGAGCTAAAAAAGTTCTAATTGCATACTACATAATGCGCAGGGCGGGTGCGTGACGGGCGCATTGCGTGTGCGGTTGGACTTAGATAAATGCAATTTGAGATCTATTGATTTGTCATAAAACTGAAATAATATAAAACAAATTTCAAAGCTAGTTAGACATGGGTGCTGACGTGCGTGGCGTGCGCTTAGCGGGCGCGTGTCGCCTGAACGCAGCCTTATTAAAAGCCTTTTTTAACAAAACTTTATAATTTGGAATCATAAATTATTAATAGTTAGAATTGAAGAAAATTCTTCTGAGTTCTGATGATAAAAAAGATACCAATGGCAAGAAATTAATCAAATCCATCAGTTTCTCAAGCGTAAATCATAAAAGAAAGAAAGAAACATGTATTTTTAGCCCTGTGAAGAAATGGGGTGTTACATTTATCCAATACAAAGGGAAAGCACTTTAACAAGGCTAGGTGATTATGGCGGGTTACGGTTCACCGTTTGATATGATATACGATACGGTATTGTTGTATTGTACTACATAGTGATAGCGCAAGATATTTAATAGTGCGACTAGCCGTCTGTGATTTCGTCACGCTATTAAAGATAAAAAACTGGCTCACAGACCTGCTACTTCTTAATTACATAATAACTAAATTGAAGATTCTTAGGTATCTATTTAGTTTTATCTATATATTTAAGCATGTATATCTCCCAAGGGGCCTACCCCTGACGTCTTGACTGGGCCAATATTTTTATTACCTCGCTTTCAGTTTCAGTAATTACTTCCCTAATCAGGTGAGTGCATTTATACTAGTCACAAAACAAATATTGCATGTCAGACACCTACTCATCCCTACATACAGTACCCGGCTTAAGATATGCCGCGATGTCGCGGGAAGAGCGAGAGTCCGGCAGCGATAGGCTTGCTTCTTCTATAGCTAATTACTATTATAATAATTAAACGGGATATTTAAGTACTACATTTATTTGTTTTGTCAAGTTTCCGATATTTCGGCACTGTTACGAGCGCCTTGATCACAGATTTACTTTCTACATACTACAGTCGACATTACCACAGTTCGCGTCCTTTTCTAATTTCAAATGCTTATTTTTCATGTATTTGAAAGTATTCATGTAATTTTTTTTCTTTTTGAAAAGCCACTTTAAACATTGGCATCCAGGCGCTTAATATATTTGAAGATGCGGGCCACTAGTTTTAATAATTAAATGAACATACTGTTTTTTTTACGTGTGGAAACCCCCACGGGTTTCACCCCATCGATGTCACCGATAGGATGGGCGTGGTCGGAATCGGACCAACTAAACCCACACGGTGTCCTCCCCAAGTATCCATTGCCGGGCACTACGGGCTACCCTGGGGTAAGCCCTCGAAAGGATAACCCCAGGTTTACTGGCGGAATTTGGCCACCATCGCGGCCTCGCTTATGGGGTCGGGTTTCATCCCGCGACGGTGTGTTGCCAGGCGTGTGTAGGACGCACATAACACGCCTACATCTTGATTTACTTCTGTAAGGATAGCTAGTTGGCCAACTGCCGTCCTCAGGCCCCGATCATAGAGGTCGATAGTCCCGGGGGTAGACAAGTCTGCGGCGTCCTCGCCGCTATCTGCGGAACTTTGGGGGCAGGGTTCTTTCCCGCTCCCTCTCCGCCGCCTCTTTCACGCGCATTACTTGTTCGCACAAAGAGGCGGCGGCGCGCCACTTGTTTCCGTCGGAGACCACGGCTCTCACTATGGTGTCCAGCGAGAGAACGTCCACGCCCAGGACCGCAAGAGATCTCGGCGTTGATTCGCCTACGCTGGTCACTCCACCAATGTGTGGAGTACCGTGTCTTCGCCGTGAAGCTCGCAGTGCTGGCACTGCGGCGTTGTCTCCCAGTGGAGGCACCACAGATACCCATCGTAGCACCCGTGTCCGGTCATTATCTGTGACATCCGGTAGGAGAGGTCACCGTGGTGCCTCTCCAACCACTCCATGGCCAGCCTTACCGCCGCGATGGTGGATTCTCCCCATCTTGGTTGCTCAAATCGCACCCTCTATGTCTCCATGAGTTCCTAATTTACATACCTAGTCTAAAGTACATACCTACTCTAAAGTACTATTGAATTGTAAAATATATTAGGGGGCTTAAAGTTTATCGAGGCAATTATGAATTAAATTGAAACCCATTGCGAATCGTGTATATAACTTTCCAATGAAAATGACACACGTCTCACCCCTAGTCAGCACGCTCTGCTAGTTAAATTTTATCCGTATTTCATTAATATTTATTTCAAGTATGCTATTGCACCATCATCCACTGTTAATAATTGTTATCAGTAAACGTTTCATTTTTATTCATTCGTTCATTTGTTTTACTTGTCCATATCACTTGAAGTTATTTTTTTCACTCTTTTCTCTATGCTCTCTTTCAAGTTACACCGCTCACTTAACTATTGTGTTTGTGTGCATTATGTTAACTAGTTTTATCTACACCCATGCTATAAATCCTCTATAAAAGATTCTGAAACAGTTAGCTTATTGCCAACATTAATACATCCAATGTCATAATAACCATAATATCATCCGAACGGGTGTTATAATGTTGTATGAAATTTCATAATAACACTCCTTTTGCTTTTTCAATCTCTTCCGCGCAAAGGGTTACTCATCAGACAGCCAAATTCTTACCGCCCGATGCGTGGAATCCTGTATGAGTTTCAAAAAAAGAACTGTCATTCACGCGCGTTGCATTGCACCACCACAGCGGCGGCGGCGCGCCGTAAAAAAAAATTAAAGCTTATTCGTTCGAATTGGAATTCCCGCTATTTTTCTTCGCTATTATTTTTGCAAATTGTTTTGTTTACTTACTATTTTATAGAGGACACATCATGGGTGTAGATAAAGTCTTGTATGCAACTGTATAATTAGGTATTAAAACACTCATGTGATACTATTATCACACTCAGCTTCGCTTCGTGTGATAAACCCACATTCATGTTTTAATACCCCTCATTATACCACAGTTGCATAAATAACTATTATGACACCTATTATGTAGTGATCTCATTTCTACGTTTTATTTACGTTCATGATTTTATGATAACCGCGGTAGCCTAGTGGACTGCTGGGACGAGGTCTCGGGTTCGATCCCAGGTTTTACCATGGCACATACCAATGACTTTTCGATGCTTTTCGAAGTTATGTGTGTATTTATCGCAGGTTTATAAGTGCCCGGTTAATGGCAATAGGCTCTCCACCTATTACATTGGGACCTAAACATAAACTGGCGAAATGTGGGTGCTAGCACCTCTGTCTACCCCTTCGGGGACGTGAGTTTATGTTATGTTATGTTATGTTATGATTTTATTCTTCACCTAACACCCTCTACCACATAAAAGTGAGGACTAGGACGCTATTATAAACCACCAAGGTTTTCTTTTGCTTTGAATGACGAAGAATTTATCACATCTACTTTCTGTTCAATAATTCCATCACATCTTCCGTTCAACTATAATAAACAATTTAATACGAATTATTATGAGTGATGTGCCAAAACAAGCTTTGTAGCTACTTGTCTAAGGTGTATGCATAATTTCTTCTGCTTCTAATCACACATCGTGTTGAACGGCCCGGGAGTTTGCACAGCCCATGGGAATTGAGAGAGACAAATTCTGTTATGACGGCTAAATTACTGACAGATGAGAGTGAAACTCGTACATCAGATATAATGAAAGTAAAGGAGAGCGTAGTGACATTCTTCTTGTACAGGGAAAGATTTTAACATTTATAATATGAAATTATTTTATAAATATATGTGTACACCGAGTATTAATAAATAAACATTCTACGACATTCTACATAGCGCTTTCTAGACCCAAAGTAAGCATAGTTTAACTAGCTTGTGTTATGGGTTCCAGAATGTGGATAAACATACTTATTTTTTTTTTGCAAATACATACATATTATACATAGAAACACCCAGTCCAATGCAAATAGACATATTCATGCATACAAATATTTGCACTGAGCGGGAATCGAACCCGCGCCCCCTGTCGTAGCAGTCGAATGCACTACCGCTACGCCACAGAGGCCTCAATAGAAGAAAAATAGTGTTCACTGGCCGTAAGCTGCACTGCTTGCAGACTCACTATTATTTGTCGTAGTGTGACATTATAATATTATCATCAATCAATCAATATATCTAATAAAGTGTACGTCTGCGGTTCATTTTAAATTTTGATAACGTTCAATTTGAAACTAAACTTAAGTTTCAAATTGAATATAAAATATATATTACTAAACTATCAGATACGGTAGTATGCTATACCCCAGACACCTAAACTTCACTAACGACTTATCACTGTTGTCAAGAACCAACTATTAGTTTGAGCACTCGATAAATTTAGTCTGCAGGCTTTTCAAGTTCTTGAACATAATAATAATAGTGACATCATCCTCCGACCCCTTCCCCAACTCAGTTGGGGTCGGCTTTTCTGTCTAACAACGAAGTGGCCAAACTTCGTTATTTTCCGTGAAGCGACTGCCATCTGACCTCCACAACCTATTGGCGATATCGAAGTTCTGCAGTTAGACCAATTATCGAACTTTCTAGGGTTTAGGCTTAGGATGTTCGAGTGGCAACCAGGAATGACCGACCGGCTTAATGTGCTCTAAAAATAGTGTATATACGTTAATTTAGGATTCTATCTATTTTCTAGGGCGGATTTGGACTCATAGTCAGACGACTAAATAATAAACATAACATAACATAACATAAACTCACGCCCATATCCCCGAAGGGGTAGGCAGAGGTGCTAGCACCCACGTTTCGCCAGTTTATGTTTTAGGTCCCAATGTAATAGGTGGCGAGCCTATTGCCATTAACCGGGCACCTTATAACCTGCGATAAATACACACATAACTTCGAAAAGCATCGAAAAGTCATTGGTGTGTGCCATGGTAATACCTGGGATCGAACCCGAGACCTCGTCTCAGCAGTCCTTTACCCATACCACTAGGCTATAATAATATGATATATAATGATAATACTAATATAATGATTAAATTAATATTAATACTATTAAGATATAATTAATTAATTAATTTATTTTAGGAAGGCTTATAGACTAATAAAAATTTATGTATTACAAGTATGATGACAATAATGATTTGAGATGATATGACTGAGATGAATGATTAAATCTAAATTATATATTATTTATGTGCAATTGTAATGAAAAATGTAGATCTGAAGTATAACATTTACTACAATATATTAAGTGTAATAATCAATCATGTTACTACACTGTTGCACTTTGATTTCCTGTAATGACCGATTTATTTTATTATTAAGAAATAAATAAATAAAAATAACAATATGAAAATTAAAGTTAGTTGCAGCTTTTTCAGTAGTAATACCACAACGTTAGTGTTTATTATATCGAAAAACACGAACATTGTGGTTTAGAGATCCTAAAAAGGACGTAAGTTTTCGTATGTGGATCATTATCGTTATGCCTACCTTTTCTTAACTTATTTCTTATCTGTCTAGTTTTACATAACTTTTTTTTTTTTTTTTCGTGCGGAAATCCCCTCGGATACAACCCCGCCGGCCAGCGGGGGCGGTTATGTCGGGCTTGAACCGACTAAAACCGCACGCCGTCTCGGGTCTGCAGACGCCGGAGTGTAAGGTTGCCCATAGAGCATATCCCTCGCACCCCGACTGACCCTGGGCCATCTCCGGTTTCGAGATGGCCCCCTCGGGTTTGGGAACCACGGTGTCCCCGTCTTGCCCCGGTTTGGGGGAGGGGCGCTAGTCGCCCCACCGTCCCGGCCTGCTTCTGCTGGGGTGACAGGCGGCCTCACCTGCCACCCCCAGGCCTGCGCTCATGGAGGACGGAGGTCGTTAAGCGACCTCCAGCGCCTGAGTCGCCTGCGACGCGAGGCGAGCATGTTGCGGGCTCGGCGGGCCGGGAGGGTTCTGAACCTCTCCCGGGCGCTACTAAGGAAAGTACATCAGGTCACTTACCGAAAGTAATTTTTTTTTTTTGACACGGCTCTCCTTATATTATAATAATGAAGGCATCATCTCACGTTGATTCAATTAAAATCTATTCAACGAATCAGCGCGAAGCAGAATTCGAGATTAATTTGATATTCTCTGATTATAACTCCCTCGAATCACTCAATTATATATCTTTACTGTTCTTTAAGAGTTTTAGTTTATGTTACATTGATCTGCTATTGTGTAACTTCATTTCTTATTAGCCAGTTGGCTGAATTCCAACTAATTAGTTCCAGGCCAATATGCAAGTAGTACTCGTTCACAGTAGTATCGTTCTAAATGTTTCGTTGATTTTTACGTCAAATAATAATGTCGACATAATAAAAATCTCAGTCTAATAATGATGTCGTAAAATTCTTTTATATTCGATTAATAGGACATAGCATACTTTTTATTCCTAGTATAGGTCCCACCGGCCAGGTGGGATGACGATCTGCGAAAGACTGCGGACAGATGCTGGATGCGGCAAACTGAAGACAGGGCGCTATGGCGCTCATTAGAGGAGACCTATGTCCAGTAGTGGACTAGAATAGGTTGATGATGATGATGGTTCCCCATGGGAACCGGGAATGGGATCGAAATTCCATGCGGGTAGAGTCGCGGGCATCAGCTAGGTGCTAGCTAGTATTTTTGGATGTTTGTAACTCAATCACGCTCTAACTTAAAATTAACGAAATTTGGTACAGGGATAGATTATAATCTGGAATAACACATAGGCTATTTATCCCAGGAATAAGTTCCTGGGTAACGGGCATCAGCTAGTAAAAGATAAAGATATATATGAAGCTTTTTATGCTTATTGACCCAACTGTGATTTAGACTGTAATATGGGCTTCGACACTGTTATGACTTGAAAATAACTGACATGCAAGACTTGTCAACTGTGTGAAATATAGATAGTTATGATAGTTGAGTTAATGTATAAATTAAGACTGAGTTAAAACTACCTATTCATTATCACTCGCATGTTATCAACCCTATTGTCTTTACACACACTTACCGTTATACTCCCAAAATAAACACGTCATTATAATGTATATTGAACATTATAATATAAATCAAAAATATTTTTTCCTCCTTTTTGTTACAATAAAATGACGTTAAAATATGTTCTGTAGTTATAAGCCTCTTATCCTCAGCCTCATGCAACGTTTCAGCGAAAATAAAAAATTATGCACTCGAAAGAGGCGTTTGTGGCACTTGAGGTGAGTGTAATCCGTTTTAAAACTTTTACATTTTCATTTTGTTTTTATAAGAACTTTGAACAAGCAGTTGTTCTGTTGGATCACATTTGTTGGAAACATTTTTTAATATCTCGATCCATTTATAATATAACATTCCAAAGATTGTAGATCCTGAAGTTTGAATTTTCAGTAGTTGCCATTGGCAGTAAGTATTTATTATATTTATCTGGCGCGAAATTTTTATTCATAAACATAGTTCATATTATTATTACTTATTTTTATATACTTATATAAACGATATATAAATAAATATATATATTTACACATATATATATATATATACATATATATATTTTTTTTTTATAAATAAAAATTTATAATAATAAACAAAACACCACCAGCGACCAGCGTCACGTGATGCGTCGTGCACACGTGACGCTGGTCGCGATTTGGGTATTTCCCACACATCCGCTTGGAGAATACTGCGAGGAGAAGGACTGCACGCCTACCACTTTCTGCGGGTGCAAGAGCTCCTTACCACAGATTTTGATCCGTGGTTAAGATTTATTTTGTAAGTGGTTAGTGGACAGACGAGTCCACTTTTACAAGAGTGGGTTTGTTTAATATTCACAATGCACACTGGTGGTGTTTTTTTGTTATTTTTTTATATATTTTTTTTTTTATTTTCCCTGTTATATTTTTTTTGTTTCAAATACATATTTTGTCGATACTACTTCCATTTGTCGAACTCACGTAGTACACTCTGTTACAATAGTGTTGTCAAAATAAATATGAATATGTTCCAAGTGTGGGCATGAAAAAATTGTAATATTTTTTCTTAAACCAATTTAAATTTAGGTCCTTGATTTAGTTTTATTTCTATATTTAATAATAATATAATATTTTTTTATTTATTTCTCTTCATACAATAGAGCGGATCTTATATAATATGTTTTGCATGTCTGATAATAGATGTAGATACAAGTTTTACAAATAAACGATTTACAGTATAATAAAGCATGAAGCACAGGTTTACATGGCCTGTTGTCTCCCAAACTAGGCCGAAACCTGTATCTTGGGAGACAGTAAAATAATCTATTTAAGTAACAAGATTTCAACTTTGGATATTGATATTTTATTTTTATACCTGATACAAGAAGAGCTATAGAGAAATAGGGCCAATGGAAAAAAACTAAAATGATAGTTGCCCATTATAAATAAAAAACAATAATTCATAAAAAATCTAAAGTGAAATTATAAAATATAATTATAAAGTAAAATTATAAAATGTGTGCATATGTTTGTTGGCGCGCACCTGCGCCTGTAAAAAGGTTCTGTGTGCGCGTGTGAGGAAGTGTGTGTGAGGGAGTGTGTATATGTGCGAAGGTGCCTTTTCGTGAGTGAGCGTGTGAGACTGTTTTTATGCGTAAAGAAAAGACAAGATGGAAAATCACTCCAACAATGACTCTTTGTTTATGTAATCCAGTAGCCAATTTGTCAATTTATCTTTACAATCCCTCAAGCTTAATTCATACACTTGCAGGATTTTATTTATTTGATTGTAGATTTTAGAGCTGATGAAAGAAAATTGTTTGTGCGCAAATGCAGTACTGAGTAGTTGAGTACGAAATACGATATCAGATCGACGCTTGCTACTTTTTATGAATAGAGTGCGATGGTTTTTTTTAAACGATACGAAGCACAAAGAGTCGTCGTACAGATTGCACTGCACTATCCCCATATAGTAGCTGGGTCGGATATCCAAACGGTTTGGAGAACATGACCTTCAAGATCGTTCTCTGGGCTATCTCTAGCTCAAGCATTTTAGTTTTATCACATCCACGCCAACACACTATACAATACGTCAGTATCGACTGGCAAAGTGCACAGTATACAAGCCTTTGAGTCTCATCATCAGCTGATTGTCTGAGATTTTTAAAAATGTGAATTAGGTTTCTTAATCTACTAAGTTTGTTATGTGAAGATGCTAGTTTAGGTACCTGTCCAAGTCAATGCCAAGGTAGCGAATATTGTAGGTTATGCAAAGATTAGGGCACAACAAAATGTGAGAGAGTGACCACACGAGTGTGCAATAATCTAAATAATTTTTCGAGAACCAACTAGTCACTATATTATGACCAGTGTGTGCTAGCCGTATTACATGACTCCAAGAGAGTTTTTTTTGGTAGTTTATTATAAAGCACAGCAGCCATATGGAATACACTTTTGTGCATTATAGCAGTATTAACCTAGGGACCTAACCTTAGGACCTATTACCGTTTTCTAAAGCTAACTTAAATAAGTTTGGATTAAGTCTAACAAAAATGTAACTTCAAAGATGTACAGACTTGGAAGGGTTAAAATTTTATGTTTCACAAATAGTGGCTTACAGCTGTTAGTCGTCTGCAGCCCAAACAAAGCTCGAATGCATCGTTTTACGCTTTATATACAAAATCTTTATCGGTAGAGTTTCTCCACTCAGTACGGAAACTACTTGACCGTGATTTGCTTTCGACAATGTATTTACACTTACAACCTAGGCTAATTCATGAAGACCGTAAACCGTTTTGCTGATTTTTTTACATAATTGTTGTATGTGCGGCTTCCATGTTAATTTATTGTCTATATCCATACCAACCAATTTTGTTGTCTGTACTTCAACAACTGGTTCGCATCTGTAGTCGACTTTAGGTACCAGAGTAGATACACGTTGGTTAAAATGCATCAGCTGAGTTTTTACAATGTTAGCCTTTAAATTGTTCATCCATCCTTTCGACTGTAGCGGTGAGTGTGGTATTTATATCATGTTCATAAGTCATCCGTAAAGAGCATTATTGGATTAGAAGTCGGCTTTGTGAAGTAATTAATATAAATTATAAATAGTAGTGGACCCAGAACACTTCCCAGAGGTAGGCCATATTGAAATTGACGACCCTTAGAGAGATATGTACTCTCCATCTTCGCTTTGAGTTTGATACTAGTTAATTGAGTGTATTGAGTGCGATTCCTTTGGTAAGATTCAATCAATTTCAAGATGTTACCTCTTATGCCGTAACTCTCTAGTTTGTACAACATAATTTCATGATTCACATAGTCAAATGCTTGTGTCATGTCCATGAATATGCCACAAATTGGTATTCTTTTGACGACATTAGATGTAATTGTTTCCAAAATATCATACATAGCAAGATTTATCGTCTTACCTCGACGAAAACCTTTCTTTTCCCTAGCTAAAATGTTATCAGATTCCAGATTATATATATCTTTATATTATTATAAAGATGGTGGCTGGATGGTGTGCTGGTGGTTATAGTTTGAAGTGTAAGTTATCTCAAAGTACCCGAACTATACTAAATTGTTGGTGTTACGGTTTTTTATTAGAAAAGTATTGGTCAGACTTAAAATCTGCCGCATGTTTGATTGCAATTGATTTAGTGGAACCGGAGATATGGCCATATATCGTGACTTTACCTTCAGCTTACTATCAGGCGAGGTGAAGTCAAATTGACGTGTCCTAAATATAAAAAAAAAAATATAAGAAAATAACCAACATTCACGCGGGTGGAGTTGCGGGTCTCAGCTAGTTACTATTATAACCATTAACGGGATATTTACCATGTACCTAAGCGCCAAGACTATAAGGTTGCTAATGTTGATGATGAAATGACAAGGTCGCTTATATTTTAAAGAAGTTCTCAGTAAAAACTGTCTTCACTCCTTTTAAAAAACTGTATCAATATCTACGTACGCCCAAAAACAGTTTCCCGTAGAACATCCAGGTGTTTATAAAGTTGACTGCAGCTCTGGGAACTTTTATATAGGGCCAAACTACACGTACTGTCTTAAGCTGGATCAAGGAGCACTTCAAGGTGGTCAAAAACAACGAGCCACAGAAGTTAGCTATAGCTCAACATCTTTTGGAGGAGGGAACGAATCACTGGATTGAGTTAAATAACCCTCAGATTCTCTCGACAGAACGCCACTTATGGTGTAATAAGTAATTGAGAATGAAAAATACAAGAATTTCAACCGGGAGGTTGGGTTTCAACTGTCGAGTGTCTGGCAGCCAGTGATCCGTATGTTCATTTGACCCAAACAAACTGCATCTCCAAAAACAGCGCGAGTCGATACTGTGAGTGTTGTGTGTCGTAAACGTGATCGAGTGTGAAGTGAGAACGCAGACAGTTGTAGTGGTGACGCGCGTAAGAAACGTGTGAGGAAGAGGGTAGACCGATACGGTTTACCCAATAATAAGTAGCTCGCCGAACTACAGAACATCCGAGATCATGGCACTTGTAACAGTGCAGTTATATCGGAAACTCCAAAAAACCAATTTATATGGTACTAAAATAGTAATAGTCCTATTATATACATAATATAAATATTACCTAAGTGAACATTAACTTAAGATTGCATTTATCGTCCTTTTAAAAAGCGGCCAAGTGCGAGTCGGACTCGCCCATGAAGGGTTCCGTAGCAGTAAGTAACATAATAATGCTTTGATTGAATGAAAGGTAAATTGCGTTTTACGATTTATGACGTATTAAGAACAAACTACTAACTAGATCTCGTTCAAATTGTTCAGTTCAATAGTTTTTTTCTATTTTTGTATGAAAATCCTAATGCGGTTCACATAATACATCTACTTACTAAGTTTCAACAGCATAGTTCTTAAAGTTTCGGAACAAAGTGGCTGTGACATACGGACGGACAGACAGACAGACATGACGAATCTATAAGGGTTCCGTTTTTTGCCATTTGGCAACGGAACCCTAAAAACCAGTGTATTGTGTAATAGAAATTCTTCAGCTTTAAAGGAACTCGTTGAGAGCATTTGTTTTCGATCTACCGCTATTGTTCCCTGAAAATTGGCTACCACATCACGTACGCCAAGATTGCTGAGACATTCTCGTTATAAATTGTCTAGTCTCACGAAATCAACACTAAAACTATCCACTCAATTTGGATTGTTGACTATTTTTCAATTATTTTTATACTAACCCTTCGTGCATATATTATATCTCCTCCGCATACATCCATTAGGTAGTGTATGATAAATCTTCCCACATTAATAATTTTCCTCATATTACTGATGCTATCGAAATATTTATATTTGCTTTCTGTATTACAAATACCTGCTAGTTATATTAAAATTTACGGCTAAATGTACACAATATCTCAATCACACAAGAGTGTGATTGAGATGTTGTGTTCCTTCTTCTAATAAGAGATTAGTGGTAATATATTCTTGTCTATGCTCATTATCATCTTCTTACCATTGATCCCGCTACATTTTCACACGGGCTTTCACCTCCTTGATTAACGAGACTTACACTTATACCGGAGACTGTCGTCTGACTCCCCCCCTCCCCCGCCAACTCCGACGAAAGTCTGTCCAAGAGATAAAGTTATTTCAGCTAAATCATTGGAATAAGTTACCGTCATTAGCATACGGGTCGGGTTCACAGCAAATTTCACCTTAGCCATTACGCTAACTTTGATGCAACTTCTACATCTAAATATTTCCAATTCAGATAGTGGAATTTGCAAACAAGAAATGCTATATACGGCCATACAGAACTTGTTTTATATTCGCGTAACGACATTACCTTACATTCGTATGTCTATAAGTTACAATAATTCTATTGTTGAGTTATCGGAACTTCGCGACATTCTGAATAAAGAGAAAAAGCCAACATAAATCAGTAAGGCATTTTGGCGGGTGAAATTGGTTTGAGAGGGAATGTAAAATCTAAAGGGGTACAAAAACTGTCTATTCTGGTGAAGCAGACATGTATTAATGCCGTCGACCGTTATCCTGAAGTTGTTAAAGACTGATTTCGTTAATGAGTTTTTGTTAGCCCTTCACGTATTTTAGTAATCGAAATTCTTATAGGTTTTATCTGTTAAAATGAGTACTTTGAATAGTATGACCGGTCATAGGAAGTCTTAATTATTATAATAATATTTATATTTTAGATAAGCCTGCTGTCAAACAGAGGAGTCTGCAGAGAAGTAGGTAATAAGGAAACTTGGTTTTCTGCTACCGTGATTTTCATGTACTTAAAGTAACTAGCCACAAAATATTTTTCTAATAGAATAATTACATTTATAGAAAAACACTTTGATTAAATAAGTTAAGCATTATCCTTTTTTTCTCTACTTTTGATCTTTTATCAATTGCCCGACAGGTAAACAATACTAAAAAGTTAATTATGATAAATGTTTTTGTTTTTCACAACCAAGTGATTAATTATGAAAATGAAACAAAAAAAAATTCGGTAACAGTAAAAGACCAAAGTTTCTGGTTTCACACTAAACGCGAATGCAACAAAACAAGGGTCACACATTACCAGTGTTCTTCTCATGTGATCGTGGATTTGAGAATATCACCTTCTCAAATGTATATCCATACTAGGTCGTCAGAGAGTTTCAAAGAAGAGAAAAAAGATGCGTTACAAAAACTAAAAAGAACACTGAAAATGTCTGACACTGTTTTTTTTAGCGTTTGGAAACCCCCACGTGCTTCACCCCATCGGTGCCGATGATGGGGTGGGCGTGTCGGAATGGGACCGACTAAAACTACACGATGTCCTCCCCAAGTGTCCATTGCCAGGCACCCTGGTTATGCCCTCGAAAGGATAACCCCAGTGTTACCGGCGGACTTTATATAAATTCCATGTTATTGCGTAGGTACTGAACGTACATATTTATAGGCAAATAAAGTATTTTTTTCCCGATGTATCAGTAATATGATAATTAGTTACCAATGTGAAGGTTTTTTTACATGTTTAATTACGGCCTTTTATCAAATAACTACTCTAGAACTTAAATATTGACTTACTAAACAGGTCATGTTTTTTCATCCAAACGATAACAAAACCTTTCATCAGATATGTTTGTATTAAAAACTAAGTAGGAGTTGCTTGATTAATGAAGATAAGTTCGAGAACTGCTGATTCTTGAATATTATTAAGAGTTTTTAGGTTACGAACATTTTTGAAGTCGACAACGAAAGGCTTACTATTACTTCTTTTTTTTCGTGCTGAAATCCCCTCGGATACCTCCCGCCAGCCAGCGGGGGCGGTTATGTCGGGCTTGAACGGACTAAAACCGCATGCCGTCTCGGGTCTTCAGACGCCGGGGTGTAAGGTTGCCCGTAAGGCATTTCCCTCGCACCCCGACTGACCCTGGGCCATCTCTAGTTTCGAGATGGCCCCCTCGGGTTTGGGAACCACCATGTCCTCATCTTGCGCCGATTTGGGGGGGTAGGGGTGCCAATCAAATTAGTGCCTATTGGAGAATTTACATCTCTACTGCTAAGCGGTAAAAGCGGACTCCATAAACATTAAAAAAGAAATAAAGGATGTTTAAGGCGAGGGTATTCGGGGACTTTAGGAAGGTTCGACATAGCAAAGTTACCACTTTACACCGCAGCGAGGCGCTGGCCGTCCGCAGTCAGTTTCGCGCGCCAAAGTGTAGAAAAATAAGAACGTTTACTTAAGCTTTTGTGTTATTGTGGTATCAATGTGGTAAAAATAATTAAACAACTATCCGGTCCTGGGCGTGGACGTTCTCTCGTTGGAGACCATGGTGAGGGCCGTGGTCTCCAACGGAAGCAAGTGGCAAGTGGCATACGTACCTACGAATCGCAATGATAACCTATGGAGTTTTATTGGAACTGTTCACATAATATTTGATAAATTAGGAATAAATAATTAGGATTTCCAACTAAATATATGTTCTTATAATTTTATAGATGTGATTTATGTATGTATTTTTGTTACTAGACATTTTACACAACACAATCTAGGCTTTATTTAAGTATAGATTGTAATATGGGCATATTCACATACTTTTTCAGGTAGTATATACATGTATATTTATACATATAAACACCCAGACCAATGCAAATATACATACTCATGCATACAAATATTTGAACTGAGCGGGAATCAAACTCGCGCCCCTCGACGTAGCAGTCGAATGTACTGCCGCCACGCCACAGTCAGTTGTTGTGTTGTAGTTAGTGTAATTAGGAGTATTGTGACACGATACACTCAAGCACGTTATGCTTGAGACTGAATTGACTAAAGTTACCTACTTACTATCGAATGACGAGCAAAGCTATGTAGGTATGTACCTATATTAAAGTGACTCAAATCTTGAGTGAATTAAAAACGCCCGGCATGCATTGCAATGGCTCTTTTTTTATTTTTTTCTTAATTTAGGTACTTCCCAAAGTTTCATTGCAGTTGGATGATTGAAAGAAATAAATAGAAGGCAAGTATTATTATATTTAGGTACTCTCGCGTAAATTTCCGTTGTAATCAACTTTTCATTGGTGAAAAACGGAATATTAAACGTTACGACAATAAAACGAATACTATGTGCCATCCTACAACACGACTGTGGCACCACGGCGATTTCAATTCTGAACATAAAACATACCCTTAGAAACCCATTTAAACAAATGTAGAATTATACATACGTTTATCAAATATGTATTAACACAATATGAAAATAATAATGTACTTTAGCACCATAATTGCAAATAAAAATCGAATCTCAACGTTTTTTCAACGGAATTGTATAACTGACAAATTTCCTACGATGTGGCATTGCTGACGGCCTCTGTGGCGTAGCGGTTTGCTGACGGCCTCTGTGGCGTAGCGGTAGTGCATGCGACTGCTACGACAGGGGGCGCGGGTTCGATTCCCGCTCAGTGCAAATATTTCTATGCATGAAAATGTCCATTTGCATTGGTCTGGGTGGTTCTATGTATAATATGTATGTATTTACAAAAAGTATATAAGTATGTTTATCCGTACGACACAACCCATAACACAAGCTAGTTAAACTATGGTTACTTCGGGTCTAGAAAGCGCTGTATAGAATGTCGTAGAATATTTATTTATTATTTATTTATTAATGCTACGTAACTACATGTAGAATACGTATAACTCGACTGTGCGCCTAGTACGAAGTGACACACGTTCTACCTCGAAACACTTACAGATAATTCAGTCACTAGTACAGTAGCGGTTACGTCATATTGAACACGTAAAATATCGAAATTTTTGTATTCACACTGAGTGTGACTGACGTCAGCGATCGTTTGGATAATTTTATAAATAACAATAGGGTTTATTTTCCGCAAAATAGGATCATTTTTGTAAATGGTAGTTATTTTGCATATTATAATTATGTTTATCTACACCCATGCTATAAATCCTCTATAAAAGATTCTGAAACAGTTAGCTTATTGCTAACATTAATACATCCAATGTCATAATAACCATAATATCATCCGAACGGGTGTTATAATGTTGTATGAAATTTCATAATAACACTCCTTTCGCTTTTTCAATCTCTTCCGCGCAAAGGGTTACTCATCAGACAGCCAAATTCTTACCGCCCGATGCGTGGAATCTGTATGAGTTTCAAAAAAAGAACTGTCATTCACGCGCGTTGCATTGCACCACCACAGCGGCGGCGGCGCGCCGTAAAAAAAAATTAAAGCTTATTCGTTCGAATTCGAATTCCCGCTATTTTTCTTCGCTATTATTTTTGCAAATTGTTTTGTTTACTTACTATTTTATAGAGGACACATCATGGGTGTAGATAAAGTCTTGTATGCAACTGTATAATTAGGTATTAAAACACTGCGTCGCAGGCAACTCAGGCGCCGGAGGTCGCTTAACGACCTCCGTCCTCCATGAGCGCAGGCCTGGGGGTGGCGGGTGAGGCCACCTGTCACCCCAGCAGAAGCAGGCCGGGACGGTGGGGCGACTAGCGCCCCTCCCCCAAACCGGGGCAAGACGGGGACACCGTGGTTCCCAAACCCGAGGGGGCCATCTCGAAACCGGAGATGGCCCAGGGTCAGTCGGGGTGCGAGGGATATGCTCTATGGGCAACCTTACACCCCGGCGTCTGTAGACCCGAGACGGCGTGCGGTTTTAGTCGGTTCAAGCCCGACATAACCGCCCCCGCTGGCACGTGGGGGGGTATCCGAAGGGATTTCCGCACGATAAAAAAAAAAAAAAAGGTATTAAAACACTCATGTGATACTATTATCACACTCAGCTTCGCTTCGTGTGATAAACCCACATTCATGTTTTAATACCCCTCATTATACCACAGTTGCATAAATAACTATAAACAGTTCTCCAAAATTCATAGTCAGTCATTTTTAAATCAGTGAATTTATTTTATGCGACAGAATGCCAAGAAATGTGTAACAATGCACTATTTAATAGCTTACGAGCTTTATTATTACATTATGATCTCTAAAGCTAGAACTCGTAAATAGATTAGTTTAACCATATAACTAAGGCAGTTCTGTATGTTGATTACTTAGTTTTTATTAGTATGTTACACATATCACAAAAATAACAATTTTTGTCCTTGTGTCAAGGCCATTTTGTCAAGAACGCGTAGAGGTATCAAGTTGAAATAACTATGGAATACTGAGGTCTGTAACATCTTGAAGATGTGAAAAAATCAAACTTCTCAAAAAAAAAGAAAAAAAAAGTAAACGATGTTGTTCGTCATGCAGCACTAGCAGTCCGGGTCCCGTCTTCGCACGGGAATAAAATTTGTAAAAAAAGAAATCCTATGACACGATTGCAGCGCCACGCGGTGCCGGCGCAAACTTTTAATTTTTTGCGCGAAAGTTACGATATTTCAGAAGATATTCAATGAAATTGTTTGGTGTAAACGGCAATCATTATCTGTATGAAATACTAGTAACAAAATTTTTTATTTTATTAAGATTGATAGTGTATTTTTTAGAAGTTAAAAGTTACTGTAGTAAACTATCTTTGAGATACATATATACAATCGCGGACTTTTTGTAGAAGTCCGGAAACCGTAAATATATAGTTACCCACAACACAAAAAAAATATCTGTCTGTATGTCAAGACTAGAAGCACTACAACAAAGTTAAGTTTGCCTCTCAATCCAGTCTTGTCTGGAACCCTCATTGCACGCGCAAGTCCGAATCGCACTTGACCGCATTTTTTAAGAATATGCTTTACAGTAGGTACCTTTTATTGTTTTTCGTGCGTAATTCCCCTCGGGTACCCCCACGCCGGCCAACGGGGGAGGTTATGTCGGGCTTGATCCGACTAAAACCGCACGCTGTAAGGCATATCCTCGCACCCCGACTGCACCCGGCATCTCCGGTTTCGAAATACCCCCCTCGGGTTTGGGAACCCGTTCCAGTCTATCTTGCCCCCACCACGCGACGGCGCGGCGTTCCCATCTTGCCCCGGGAAGGGGGGGGGGGCGCTAGTTACCCCGCCGTCCCAGCCTGCTTCTACTAGGGTGACAGGCGGTTTAAGTTAAGTGTACCTACGTGGTTTTATCATTTATTTATCAATACTTCATATTGATGACTGCTTATTTTGTGTTTCACATCACTATTTCTAATAAATATTAGATTTTTTTGCTTCAATTAATTTATTTTCAGACACTTTGAAGTCTTAGAAACGATGAAATTAGTCAGTCGTTGCACGCAGTAATTCATGATGATGATTCATTGAGTGAGTAAAGGCTAGTCAGAAGATAAATTAGTAGAGGAAGAGCATTAGCTGCCTGATTTGATATAACTTTGTTTTACAAATGGCTGATGCTCTTTATGGAATCCTCCCTTTCAAAGGAAAAATAAAAATATGAAGTGAAATAAAAGTATTTTACTAATTTAAATAAAAAATAGTGTAAAGATTTAGATCGGAAAAAGAGAACATCTAGAACGGGACTTGAACCCTCATGCTTAAAAATTTAATTGAATAAAGCAGCCAAGTGCGAGTCGGACTCGCCCATTAAGGGTTCCGTAGCAGCAAGTAACATGATAATGCTTTTTTGTTTTAATTTTTATATTTGAGTTCATTGAATGAAAGGTAAATTGTGTTTTACGATTTATGGCGTATTAAAAAAAACTACTTACTAGATCTCGTTCAAACCATTCACTTTCAATTCTCTTATTTTAGAAGTTACAGGGGGGCGGGACACACATTTTACCACTTTGGAAGTGTCTCTCGCGCAAACTATTCAGATGTGAAAAAAATGATATTAGAAACCTCAATATCATTTTTGAAGACCTATCCATAGATACCACATACGTATGGGTTAGATGAAAAAAAAATTTTTGAGTTTCAGTTCTAAGTTTTTTTCACACCCAAATTTTTTTTTTTTTCTATTTTTGTATGAAAATCATAATGCGTTTCATAGAATACATCTACTTACCAAGTTTCAACAGCATAGTTCTTATAGTTTCGGAAAAAAGTGGCTGTGACATACGGATGGACAGACAGACAGACATGACGAATCTATAAGGGTTCCGTTTTTTGCCATTTGGCAACGGAACCCTAAAAATAGTTAAGAAAAAGTAAAAAAAAAAATATGCATGAAATTTATGGAATATAAATGTATGTTATATGAAATTAATTTATATTATCTTATTCTTCCCGTTTCATTTCGATATCGATTTTTTTAAGAATTTTAGTTACACATCACCCGCAGGACCGCTTAGCAATCTAGGGTGTTACCAATTTTATAGGCAATAATGGGCATTGATTGTCGCGACAATTATCGCCTTACTGTGGGCGCAGCATTAAATACCCATTCAAACAGTGCACGAGAGAAGTAAATAAATCCCTGAAAGTTATCCACTCAGTATAATTCCTTCAATTAAATTTTTAAGCATTTTGTATGCTTACTTTTTCTAAAGATTTCATCTTTCTCATAAATCTTCAGTATAATTTGCTGAAAAACTTGGAATATTGATCTTCGGTAATTTAGCTTTAGATTCTTCAATATTCCTAGAATATTTCGAATAACGACGTAGCCGCGGTAGCCTAGTGGTATGGGTAAAGGACTGCTGAGACGAGGTCTCGGGTTCGACCCCAGGTTTTACCATGGCACACACCAATGACTTTTCGATGCTTTTCGAAGTTATGTGTGTATTTATCGCAGGTTTATAAGTGCCCGGTTAATGGCAATAGGCTCGCCACCACATTGGGACCTAAACATAAACTGGCGAAATGTGGGTGCTATCACCTCTGCCTACCCCTTCGGATATAGGCGTGAGTTTATGTTTAAATTTCTTGAGTTGCTTCGCAATAATTTGTTGTGAAATACAATCCCTTCAAGTCCTCCAAAATAGTTTCCTATGTGTCTAATTAATGCAATTTTTTCTGTGTGTTATTAAATGTACTCCATTGATATTCTAAACTATCTAACCTTGTTTCGATATAACCTTTAAGATTTAAACTTAAGATTTTATTAAAATTAATCTACCCTTTTTCAATTATAGTTTCCGCGTTCATTTGTAATTTATTTAATGAAATGAAACTGCACTGATAACTAAATTGAGCGTTTGAATTTCTAATTTACAATTACACTTTAATCATTTAAATCCTACATGTACCTACTCACAATTTTTACACATAAAATCGGGTACAGTTGTCTAGTATATTCAATTCAATCAAAATATTATAAGTGGAACCACTTAGTAATTACTAATATATTTTAAGTCTAAAAATCAGCAATGTTAAGTATTCTAAATGTTTCTATGTGTTTATTTGTTGTGAAATACAATCCCTTCAAGTCCCCCAAAATAGTTTCCTGTGTGTTTTATTAATGCAATTTTATCTGTGTGTTATTAAATGTACTCCATTGATATTCTAAACTATCTAACCTTGTTTCGATATAACCTTTAAGATTTAAACTTAAGATTTTATTAAAATTAATCTACCCTTTTTCAATTATAATTTCCGCGTTCATTTGTAATTTATTTAATGTAATGAAACTGCACTGATAACTTAATTGAGCGTTTGAATTTCTAATTTACAACTACACTTTAATCATTTAAATCCTACATGTACTCACAATTTTTACACATAAAATCGGGTACAGTTTTCTAGTATGTTCAATTCAATCAAAATATTATAAGTGGAACAACTTAGTAACTACTAATATATTTTAAGTCTACAAATCAGCAATGTTAAGTTTTCCAAATGTTTCTATGTGTTTAGCAACAATATTAACTTGAAAAATTTGGGCATAGATTCACAGTTGGTTCATTTTTCTTAAAACTATTCTAAGTTTAACAAAATCTACTGAACTGCAATGCACGCCGAGTCCAAAATTTACACAAATTTATTCTAAGTTTGAATCAACGTTTACTTGTGCTAAATTTAATTTAAAGCTACACTATAAATATTCTACGTTTGAACTACAAACAAGTTAAATTTGTGCTAAATAATATAGTCTGATAAAATCTATTACCACTTTAGAAAAATTGCAAAAATTTTTGGAATTCTTCACATTAAATAAGTATTTTTTTATAAAAAATTAAACCGAGTTCAAAAATCCAAACTTACAGAAAAATGAAAAAAATATTGAATAACAGATTTAATTTTAAAGATGAAAATGGATCGAAGACTTTTCTGTGAACTTCAGTGCCAAGCCAAATAGGTCCAAGCGATGAAATCACTGACGGGAGCCCAAACCAATTTGGAATAGGTACTGTTTATTTAGGCATAACTGTTATTTTGACTAATATATTTTTGTCTAATTTAAAACCGCATAAATTTATAAAGCATAATAGTATTAATTCGCATAGAAGTTTATAACATGTAACTATTAAAAGTGGAAAAATATTATAAGTGGCACAACTTAGTAACTACTAATATATTCTAAGTCTACAAATCAGCAATGTTAAGTTTTCTAAATGTTTCTATGTGTTTAGCAACAATATTAACTTGAAAAATTTGGGCATAGGTTCACAGTTGGTTCATTTTTCTTAAAACTATTCTAAGTTTAACAAAATCTGCTGAACTGCAATGCACGCCGAGTCCAAAATTTACACAAATTTATTCTAAGTTTGAATCAACATTTACTGGTGCTAAATTTAATTTAAAGCTACACTATAAATATTCTACGTTTGAACTACAAACAAGTTAAATTTGTGCTAAATAATATAGTCTGATAAAATCTATTACCACTTTCGAAAAATTACAAAATTTTTGGAATTCTTCACATTAAATAAGTATTTTTTAATAAAAAATTAAACCGAGTTCAAAAATCTAAACTTACAGAAAAATGAAAAATATTGAATAACAGATTTAATTTTAAAGATGAAGATGGATCGAAGACTTTTCTGTGAACTTCAGTGCCAAGCCAAATAGGTCCAAGCGATGAAATAACTGACGGGAGCCCAAACCAATTTGGAATAGGTACTGTTTATTTAGGCATAACTGTTATTTTGACTAATATATTTTTGTCTAATTTAAAGCATAATAGTATTAATTCGCATAGAAGTTTATAACATGTAAATATTAAAAGGTTTGATCAAGTATAGTCACACGGACCTGAGGACGGCAGTTGGCCGACTCGCCGTCCTTACAGAAGCAGGCCGTGGCGGAGGCGTGTCGTGTGTGCCCTACACACGCCTGCCAACTCACCGAAGCGGGATAAAAACCAACCCCACTAGGCGAGGCCGCGGTGGCGGCCAAAGTCCGCCGGCAACCCTGGGGTTATCCTTTCGAGGGCTTACTCGGGATGCCCGGCAACGGACACTTGGGGAAGACATCGAGCGGTTTTAGTCGAGAAGTATAGTCACACACACAAGAATGTCTTATTAATTACTATTGATACCAGCATCAGGATTAAAACCCCGACTTGGATAGATTAGGTCAGAGTTTCTTAAACTACACAGAAATAGGAGCCCAGCCGTGAAGTTCTTTTTAACGTTTGTTTTATGTCTGTATGTTGATGGGCGTTATGAACGTCAGTTTTATGTTGATGGATACTATGCTACTAATATTATGCTTTAATGTCGTTATGCGTATATAATGTTATGCTTTAGCATATTATGATTTTAAATAGTAATGCTAACAGCAGTTGTGCTAAAAAAATATGCTATACAATTTATACCGAATGATTGTTATTATGTGTTATGATCGTTAGGAGAAATAAAACTATGCTTAATGTTGTCTCATTCATACACAAAAAAAAAACATTAAATTTGGATTTGTCATTCCTAAAAAAATGCAAAAATGTTAGTACTTAAAATTGGGTTTCCTCCAATTTCTTCACGACAAACGGCAATTTCATATGTAACGACCTAATATCTAGTTTTCACGATTCAAGTCTTTTTATCGATTGTTTATATACGTTTTGAAAGTGATTAACGAAGATAAACCCGTATTGTTAAAGCCTGCTAAGTTAAATGACATTTCTTTTAAAATGCCTCCGATATTTTATCTGAGGGTTCTGAACAAAACTGGATTAAGGGGCGCACTTAACGTTGCTGTAGAACTTTTAGTCTTGACAGACATACATACAGATTTATTTTTGTGATTTGTTTAACTGTATATTAACGGTTTTCCGAATCTTTCCTTTACTTGTCCTAAAAGACTTTACTTTTTGGAAAATATCATGATTCTAGCTAACAGGAAATAACCCTATTATACAGGTTTTGATTTCCTTGCGGTTGTCTAAATACTTCTATTTTTTGTACATAGTTTAAAACAAAGTCGCTTCACGGTATCTGTTCACTGAGACTTCAAAACTACCCAACGGATTTCGATACGGTTTTCATCAACAGACAGATATACTATTTGGTGATATTTTTTTGAAACGCTGCCTACATATCAAACAATGTATCGTCTGATTGTTCCTCTTTTATGGGTCTACAAAAAAGTCCACGATGGTATATATCTATCACTTAAGTATAGCTTACTATAGCCATTTTAACTTCTAAAAAAAAGTCACATTTTATGAAGTAATTTGAATGCTATTTACATGAATGTACACTATCAATCTTGATGAAATTTCAAACTTCAGATCGGATGCTATGGTGTACATTGGGAAAGGCCTATATCCAGAAGTGGACTGCAATATGCTAATTGATTGATAGATGCATTTTAAACAATTCATGTAGATAATCATTGCCTTTTACACTACGAAATGTCATTGATTATCTTCAGAAATATCGTGATATTAAAACTTTCGCGCAACAAAATTTAAAAGTTTACGCTGGCGGCCCCGCGTGTCGCTGCAATAGCGTTATAGAATTTCTTCCTGCATATCGCAATTGCTTGATTGCGTTGATGTTTTTCAGACTGTGCATAAAAGTATAGCTAAATTGGACTAGTAATTTTATTGATAGTATTTAATACAAAGTCCTCATGATTATATCGAATCTCCATGCCCTTGAATGTTGATACAAAGCAATAATAACACCGAAATAACACACTATATATAGGTAAAAGCCCACAAAATTATCCGTTTAAAAATCGCATTAAGTCGATGTGGAAAATGCTTCCGAAGATTGGCCAATTTATTCTCACTTTAAAAATCAATCGACGTGGGCAGCCAGATAAAATGGATTTTTAAATGCATTGTGCTGTTCTTCTGTCGAATTGCAAGACTGTTATTCTAATACTTAACACTAGAGTTGGAACATTATTATTGCACAATGTTGCAATATAACACTACTAATAATTATTTTTTGACTAAAATACAGTAGGTAATTATTGTTTTTTTTTTGTGTAAATTATATTTTGATGGAATACTTAATGCATTAGATTCTTGCCATACCGCTTCATATTGTCGGTGTCGAGATACTTACAAAGGAAAACTAATTACTTTTAGTAAAATTTATTACAACAGTATCAATCAATAGAAACATGCATAAAATTTTACAAAACACAAAATCTTTTCAGAATATAATAACTTCTTTGTAAACAACTGGATTTACTTCTTTGGCTGAAACGGTACATGAATTTTGACATAAAAGTCTGTGACAAAAACCCGTTTGATACGACTTGAACATTCAAGTGACTCTGTATACTTACACAGTTTGTTTATTAAACAACCACTTAGCATAGAAGCCTTATTATTAGGTAATAAGGTGGTTAAGTGCGAGGCTTACGGCGTAAGCAACTCCATTCGCTGTCATTTTTTATAGCTTTTTCTTTTCTCTAGACCTCGAGTTTTTAATACTGCCTGATAAGAAAACATTGGAATTCGTTAAAAAACACACTACCTGTTTGATAAGATTTAATACTTTTGACAACAAACAAATTGTGAAAGGTAGACGGTAGATAATTTGTTATAGCACTGGCTTTTATTTATTTTATATTTAATTAGGGTCTTCAACTGGGTAATGTTTTATTTTGAAAGTAGACGCGGTGCGATAGGCTTATACCTCGTGCGCGTTCCTTAAAAAGGAAAGGGAACCTGCTTTTCACCCAGAAAAATAAGGTCATCAACAATGGGATTGGGGGGCACAGCGCTCCACAGGCATACTAGTCAGTCGGGGTGTGAGGGATATGCTTTATGGGCAACCTTACACCCCAGCGTCTGAAGACCCGAGACGGCGTGCGGTTTTAGTCAGTTCAAGCCCGTCATAAACGCCCCCGCTGGCCGGCGGGGGGGTATCCGAAGGGATTTTGTAACGATTACATTATTAAATATAAAGAATTAATTGTTATTTAGAATTAATTGTGGTTAGCGCCATCTGTGTGACCCGGCCGAACTACGGTGGTTGCAATCGATGTAGCAGTCTGCAGTAATTCCCCGTCAGAGGGCGTACGTTATGCGGTCGAATTTCATTCATTGTTATGGAATATTCCAATATTCCAGTTAGAAGTTCACTACCTGTATTATTCTCAAAAGGTCTAGAAATATTTGTGTATATAAGAGTGATCGCAGTGACACGATTTTTATTTGTTATTTAAGAGGTCATTAGTCCTCTACTCTGAAAATTTATTGTCTGAAGTACTTGCTGTGAATCGTAAAACATCTTCAATTTGAAGGTTATAATTTGTGTGTGTGGTCCCAGATTTGATCTGGTAAGTTGTTTTTTTAATTGCTGTTAATCTATTCGCATAATGGAGATGTGTTATTGATAAATGCTGTGTATATTTAAACAGGGTCGTTAGTTCTGGGAGAAACCCCTTATACAATTTAAAAAGGAAAGATACTCTGAGGTGTCAATCGTGCTGTCGTGGAGGCCTAAACCTTGGGCAAGCGAATCAATAGGGAGGCTCCGGAATCTGCTTTGCTGGAACCCAACCACTGACGGTCACCAGACTACCTGAACTCAACAAGGTCACGTATCAGTTCTTATAATTATTACCTGGTTACTTTATTACTGCTAACCGTTGTGAGGCTGGTATATATCTATCTGTGCCCATAACTAGGAGATGCTGCCTTGATGAGAAGATATGTTATATGTGTAGAAAATTGTTATCAATATATGTAAATATCATTTTAGAGCTTATAATAATAATAAATATTCTACGACATTCCACACAGCGCTTTCTAGACCCAAAGTAAGCATAGTTTAACTAGCTTGTGTTATGGGTTCTAGAATGCGGATAAACATACTTATATACTTTTTTTTTTGTAAATACATACATATTATACATAGAAACACCCAGACCAATGCAAATAGACATATTCATGCATACAAATATTTGCACTGAGCGGGAATATAAACTCACTTCTTCTATTTCTATATATATATATGTCTATAATTCGTGTATAATACTTCTGTGTAACCTTCTGTGACTCTGTATTCTCTTTGTATGTAAATATATGTATGTACAACTGTGAGTTGAGTTTCATTGGAGATCAGCTGACCGGTGCACCACCTGTGAACCTCTGTGAAAGGCGCCCTGGGATTAAGACACTCTGTAGCTCACCTGGACTAGCCGGTGAATAACACTAGCCCGAAATTATGTTTACGAAATTACCAGTGAAATGACAAGTTCATGGTACAGGGATAATGAACTTACATTTCCTGTTCCAGCACTTTCTCCGTAGTAATAGCATAAAGTTAGAACATACAACTTGCATACAGTAACACTTAACAAAGTTGACTACGACGATTTATAAGCAGAGAGTTTACGAGCGAATTTGCAGTTAATTTCACTGCTATCTCCGTATTTTAATGGTTAGATTTATAATGCACTCCCGAAACATCAGTTTCTTAATAAATCAAGTTAATCTACTTAAACTTCCTGACGACGTTGTAAATCTCATTGTTCATGAAAAAGAAATGTTTATCTATAGCTCTTGAGAAATAATTCTTCGACTTCATCGTCATGGTACTTTTGTTACGTATTATTAATAAAATTTGAAGTAAAGTTTCCTACAAGTAAAGTTGAGATTAAATATTTTAAAAGATACCAGAGATACTTAAAATCATAATTCATCATAATTATCTTAGTCTTTGTCACATTTATTATAAGGTAGGTAGAGCCTAAAAATGCCTTGGGTGTTTCTAAAAGTTGTTATAGATTGTGAAAATAAATCGAAAGATTTCAATAAAAATGTCAATCTCCCACGCGGAACATTGTTTTTATTTGCAAAACAATCACCACAAAAGTTATTGTTATCTACTTTACTGCATAACCATTAACAATATATATGGTTTCAATAATTCTTAAATGTACCTATATATTACAGTCAGAATGCGAAATATGCACATTAACTAGTTGATCTGAAATGATCCATCTAAGAGCGAAATTTGACTTCGAGTAGCGGATATCTCCACTTTACCTAGTTAATCTGCATATTAACATAGGTTATATCGTTAAATCGCGGAAGACAGCGAGCGAAACATTTTTGGTTTTCTATCTTATGAATTAGAGATGTCGACGGAGCACCGCTTCGTGGGACTCTTATTTTTTCGTGCATTATCACAAGTAACTATTTAGTAAGGTGATAATCTAGGTACTCTCTTACACAATAGTATGCTTTGCTACTTAAAAGCTTCAAAAGTTTGGATTTAAAATTAAGAAAATAAAAATAATTTAATTCATGAGCTTTAATGTGATCAGGTAATTTAATTTACAACTTTGTAGCCATTATATTATGGAAGAAAGTAGTTCTTGCGTGCACTAAATGCAAATTTACCGAAGGACGTTGACTTTCTACATAATGAATAAATTCATGTTATTATTTACGAAGGAAATTATTTCATAGATATACGGCAAGGTCAAGATATTAAAAATGTCAATTAAAAATCTGTTCGTTGTAATTTGCTGTTGGGAAAAGGTTCAGATGATCCATATACATAGCTACCACCGGCTTTATAGTATCCAAATTCTGATGTTTTTTATAGGGAAATTGACAGTCATGTTAACTGTTGTATTCTGAATCCTATTTGCTTCTGGAAAAAAATATGTTTTTTTATTAAATCATTGATGTTACATATTGCTTATAATTTTTTTAATACTTTTTGAAACTACCAGTGCTACTGGCCGATAAATGGTCAAATTATTTTTGTTTTCCTTTTTTGTACAGTTGTTGATAATGGTCATTTTTTAACTCTTTGACAAGACACCACTTTCTTTACAGTTATTAAAAAATGTGACATAGTATTGGTGCTATTATTTGGTCCTACTAATTTAATTACACTGGTGTGAATCCAAAATACAAAAGGTAAGTACAGGTTTATATATATAAGTATAGGTTTAGGAGTTACTGTTTGTATTTTTTGAAGTGTTCACTATAGTCAAAAATTCAAGCAAACAATCTGTTTTATTAACTTTACCGTATGCTTGGCAGATTACCTATAGTCCATTGAAATGTTACATTTTTTAGGCCTAACCTTGCGTTTTTTAAAGGACGTAATTTTATTTTTTTGATGTGTAGGGGGGGTCAGTGTAAAACTTAAACCAAGTTTGTGGGGTCGCCACCCTTGTCCCACGGCCGCCATCTTGAAAATAGGGGTTGAAATGGTTTTTACGATATATCTCTTAAACTATTTATCTGATAAAAAAAAAATATTATTAAATTTTTGATTATTCTAAAAAATAATTGATTAATAAATAAATAAAATTATTATTAATCAAATAATTTTTTGTTGCAAATTAAATTCTCTGCAAATTAACTTTGGTTAAGAACTTTTTTTAATTATTATTTTGTTATTATAATTTTTTTAATTATTAATTTTGCAATATTATTCATAATTAATTATTAACTGTTTTCCCCACCACCCACGAGGTAGAGTCTGGAGGCGCGTTTTTTTTACGTGGTATACCCAATAGGCATAATCCACGGTGATTATCTAAATTTGAACTACTCCGTCCTCAGTCTTTTCGATGGACCAGGCTACGGCTCAGCATCTGATCGGCTTTCTGAATTAAATATTAGTGGGAGAACTGGAGAAGGAAGGGGTGTTAATGTCGGCGGTCCATCATCAAAGTAATTTTCATTTATTAATTCTGAGAGCCCCATTACGTTGCTGCAAGTCTCTCCAGAACAATCGAAGCACACTGCAGAACATTTCACATCCACACATCGCTCCACAGTTTCCTTTGCATTTGCAAAAGATCAATTTTAGAAGCTCAGGGGGTGCTGGAGGTTTAGAGCTGTGCACTGGCATCAATAATTTTCCACATTTTTTTCCAGCCCCAGTCTTCAGGATCATTATTATTACCAAGCCACGACTGGACCTGATGGTAGACTCGGAAAGTATGAAAGCGAGCTGTGTCTTGTGTTGGAGGAAGTGAAGATAAGTTAAATGTTCTTTTTGTCACTGCCTTGGCGAATTGTTTGTATCTTAGGCTGTCAAGAGAATTATCATCCTTATTATTTATATCCTATACCACCGATTAAAGAGATAAAAAACGTTTCTGAACATTTTCGCTTATAATTTTTTTATTTATAGTTCTACGACAAAAAGTTACTGGACCAAAGTTGTAGAGAATTTAATTTGCAACAAAAAATGTTCACAATTTTTTTTTATCAGATAAATAGTTTAAAAGATATATCGTAAAAACCATTATAACCCCTATTTTCAAGATGGCGGCCGTGGGACAAGAGTGGCGACCCCACATGCTTGGTTTTAGCTTTACACTGACCCCCCCTACACATCAAAAAAATAAAATTGCGTCCTCTAAAAAACGCAACCCCAGATGTAACTTTATAACCTATAACCGAGGTAATATTAGAACTGAAACATTTTTATTCTACTTTACTACTAACTACCTAGTCCAGCCATAAGTTTTGTTACAAATGAAAATGAAATTTTTTTAAATGAAGTAATGTAATATTATTAAAATTTATACCTACATATTTATTAAAGTCTTAGCAAAAAATAAAAATTTTTTTTATTCGAAATACCATATATAAAGCCACCTTTGGCTTTTATACAGGCCTTTAATCTGTTTGGCCGCGAATCTATGGATTTACGCACTGTTTTCCAAGGGAAATTTTGCCACTGCTTGCTCCAAAGATTTTTTAAGAGACTCAATGTCGCCGTGTCGTTTAGAGCAGGCCATGTCCTCTAAAACTGACCATTTGTAGTCTAAAGGGTTGAGGTCTGGGCTAGATGGAAACTCGGGGGGCAGGGTTCTCTCCCGCTCCCTCTCCGGCGTCTCTTTCGCGCGCATTACCTGCTCGCAGAAAGAGGCGGCGGCGTGCCACTTGCTCCCGTCAGAGACCAGTCGCAGAAGCAGACTCATCTACGCCCGGGACTACCGACCTCCTTGATCGGGGCCTGAGGACGGCAGTTGGCCGACTCGCCGTCCTTACAGAAGCAGGCCGTGGCGAAGGCGTGTCGTGTGTGCCCTACACACGCCTGCCAACTCACCGAAGCGGGATAAAACCCGAGCCCACCAGGCGAGGCCGCGGTGGCGGCCAAAGTCCGCCGGCAACCCTGGGGTTATCCTTTCGAGGGCTTACCCGGGGTGCCCGGCAACGGACACTTGGGGAGGACACGGTGCGGTTTAGTCGAGACACGACATAACCACCCCCGCTGGGCAGCGGGGTTGTATCTGAAGGGATTTCCGCACGTAAAAAAAAAAAGGACCAGACTTCAGCTCTTATAAAGTCCGGAACGTTGGTTTCTAGCCAGGCTTGGGTAGTTCGTGCCTTATGACCAGGAGCAGAGTCCTGCTGGAAAGTCCACGGTATATTTTTAAAAAGTGTATTGCTGAGAGGTTTCACAATATGATCCAAGACAGTATCAAAGTAAAGTGTATCAAGACATTTTGGCTGAAGTTTTCACTCCTTTTTCACAAAAATATAGCTTTGTGACTCCCTGATAAGTCACGCCCCACCAAACCATCACTGACGCAGGATGATGACCACGTTGTACCTTTCCGACCACTTGAGCAGCTTCCTTAGAACTGTGAGCGTACTTTATCATTTTGCTTATTTTAGTGTTCTTCAATCGTGAATTTTTTTTCATCGGTAAAGAGGATATTTCTGTGCCTTTCACCTGCGTATCGTGACAGAAGGCGCTTTGATCGATCCACTCTCTTTAGTCGAAAAGATTGATTTAGGGCTTATCCTGTATATCGACGATAAGCATCGAGCTTCAGGTCTTGTTTTATGTGAAATGGTGCGAAATCGAAAGAAGTTTTTAAAATAATATACGTGTTCCAAATTCAAAATAATTAAAAAGTTGAAAAAGATTAAAAGTTTTGATGTAACAGTATTTATGGCCAGACTAGTTAGTTAAACTGCTTTCTAACTGATTTACGCACATTAGCGGTGACATTTATATATTATTTAACCATTTAATTCAGACTCCCCATGAAATTGCCACGGTATGGCAATTTCGGAGGAGTGAAATAATTACAAGGGTAAACATAAAAACATATTATAGCAGTAACCCGTAATATCACTTAATAAATATAAATAAATAAAACGTTTTTTTTTTAAACTTAAACGTTTTTTTCAATTAATTCAGGTTCACAATTAGAAGCCGGTGAATATTTTAGAACATAACATAGCTTATGTTCTAAAATATTAAATACTTTAATGCATAGTAGCCAGAACACAGATGATTTTAAATCTACGTCGGGCCTGTTTAAGTCCCGCTAAAAACGTCCATGCAGCTCTTTGGTCTTCCATATTTCCTTGTGATCGGCAATGCTAAGCATTACCAAGTTCTGCCAGTTCTGTTTAGCCAGAGCGAGAGGAGTTAGTCCGTTAACTATTGCATGAAGGAAATATTCCCTTAAGGTGCATATCTTACGGTTGTGTAGATTCTTGACGTTTCAAAAACCGTGGCCTTCACACTTTTGTGGGATATACAACCTCATTACTGATGAACGTGGGTGGTGCATTAGATATACAGTCAGCATCGTACGGACTTCAAGTAGAATCAGTGCATCTAATTCAGTCTGAGTCCATCTTATGCCAAAGGAGTATACTAAGACTGGCACGCACCTTGTTACCGCCTAATAAAAGACTCTTTAAGCTTTTTTCAGGCGGCCAAAGATCCGATCCCGTAACGTCTGGTTCCATAGCAGTCTCAGTAATATCTAACGCTTTTGACATACCAAGATTTTTATAGGTTTCAGTTGTCGAGAGAGATTCACCGACTCCCGACTGGTAGAATTACTTGAGGTCACTGAAACCTTTAGTAATTCTATCAGAATGGAGTTTGGTGAGATTCTACACTAGTGAAATCTCTCTTTAGGCGGTAACAAGGTGCGTGCCAGTCAAACAATTTCAAGTCATCCATGTAAAGAAGGTGGGGCACAACTTGACCTTCTCTCTGCAACTGATAGCCTAGCCCTTAATTCTCCAGTTTTATACTAAGAGGGTGCAGTGCTAGGTAAAACTATCACGGACTTAGGTTATCACTCTGGAATATATATCTCTTGATCTTTATCGGTACACCATTCCCAAGAACCTGACGACACCCTGGAGAAAGAAAAACCGTCATCCATTGCCCCATACATGCCTTCAAGAAGGTGCATTGAGTTGTACCAATTTTATACAACTCTAGTACCCTCAACAACCATGTATGTGGCACGGAGTCATAGGCTTTCTTGTAGTCCATCCAGTATGTCACCAGACTCTTTCGGTTACGAGGAACCTGTTGGCTAATGGCCATGTCAAATATAAGAAGCTCCTTCGTATCACGTGCCCCACTTCTACATAACTACTGAGAGAACGCTATAGAGTTATGTTCAATGTGTGATGAAAATTTTGCTCTCAGAATGGATTTAAGAAGTTTTATAGATGTTGGTAAACAAGTTATTTATTGATCTATAATTTTTGGGGTCCGAAGTACTACCTGATTTGTAGAGTAGGTGGGTTATGCCTGTGTTCATAAAAGTTGGGAGCGATCCTGATTCGAGCGATGACTAAACTTAATCTTAACGAACTCAGCAATTTACATCCGTCTTACGACAGTAAGTTAATCCAAATAATTCACCCATGTGATTTGAGTACAACAATTTTGTAGCTGAGATAATACCGTGTTTTGTCCGACCACTTCTCAGGACCTAATTCGTAAGGGAGATCCCGGGTTTCTCTGAATTAAGTACTTAATACGTATATAAATGTGGCTAGCCTTTCTAAGACATTAATCAATCCTGACTAAACATTGTAAGCATTTAATCTAAGTCATTAATTTATTTAGATTTCTATCAGAGAAGGCTCTTTAAGATTTACTTCTAGTGCAAACACTGAGCTATTTCAGATAAATGTGTTTAGATATAGTACTTTTTTAGGTTGACCTACCAAGACAATCTCAGCTACCAACTATTACACCTATCAATTAACGGCTAAGGCTCTAGCGCAGGCTTTCCTCTCGCGATTAGGGGATCTGATGGCAGCTGTTGCTGCAAGGCCAATACGCTAAGTAAAAATGAGTAGAAGGAAGAGATAGCAAGAGGACTTTTTTAACTCACTCAAAATTCAGTTCAGATTATGAAGACAAAACACACAGACTTTCTTTTTGTTATACTTTTGACATAAAAGTGCTCTTTGAAGAATTCACAGGAATTATGTGTTTACTAGCAAAAGAGTTCGCTGTCGATAAAGATTACAACCGTCAATCCGGTCGATCCGTCGATTGGGTGATAAGGTTTTTACGGCAAATATATGGCAATCCTTTCGATACGAATAAAATAATATGACGTAGTACAAGATTAAATTAAGAATCTCTAGGGTTTAAATGGGAGATACGAATGCTGATATTTTCATGACTTTTAAGACAAATACATAATCTTAATTCCTTTTGGAGTAGCCAGAAAGAAACGATAGTCTTTAAACACTTCAGGAGCTTCCTCTATTTGTCATTAAAACTATTATACGAGTTTTTTTAATTTTGTTAGTTTGTTTTATGTTCTACATACTTACACATATATCAGCTTTTTTTCTTGATTGGTAATTTCTTCGCGTTCAAATATTAAAAGGCCGTATACAAAATCGAGGCAGGGCTACTAAGGTATATGACGCGCAAGCGCAACACGCGGGGACTATCGGTCGCATGTGTACGTGAGTATGGAATCCTCGTAGGCAGGCCTCCTTCACTCCATATACTTGCGCGCTATAATTACCTACCGCCCGGCCGAGCGGCCTCGGGCCGTTTGCGGACCAAATTTCAGTGCGGTCTTCGCTAGCGAAGCGCACGCAAGCTGTTTAATTTTAATCGCTCCGTTCGTACGCGTACCTACGATGCCGTCTGGTGCCTTCTGTGCTGTAGATGGGTGCAAATCAAGTAAAAGAAGGGATAAACACCTAACATATTTTCCATTTACCTGTCAATGAAGAAAGGTAAGTGATAAACTATTACTGTTTTTTGTCGTTTCAAAATTATTTTTAATAGGTCTAGTCTAGATGATACATGATTAGCTTGCCTTTCAGACACAGATTTACATATTTTTGTTACATAAAAACGTCATACTTATATTAAACACTATTTTAACAACGTTTAAAACGCTATTATTATTAAAATAAAATTATGATAATATTTGACGGACAGTCGCGCAGACCTACCTACGAAACTTCCAACACAAGTCGCGCGGCGCGGCAACCTGTCTCAACTTGTCGCGCTGTTAGCGTAAACAAACATACAAGGATGATTCGGTTTTATGCGATTTGTAAAAAATATATAAGTAAATGTTTATGTAAAGAAAAATTCATTTAAAGATGTTTGAAGTTATAAAAAATAATTATATTGCAAAGGGTTCATTTTCCATGATATCGTCAAATAATTCTTGAGCTCGCCCCGTGTTATAGTTATTAATAAATTGATAAATGTTAATAATCATTCAATGTATTTATTAGTATTATTTATTCATAATATTAAATTTTAGGATTGCCTAGTTTGGGATCTATTATAAATTTGTCATGTCTGTGTGTCTGTGTCATTTTTTTTTATTTTTTTTAGGCGTGAAACATGGGCTGAATTGATTGGCAAGCCCGATTTAGCAAGGCCAGACACCAAGCCAAGAAGTCATTATGTGTGTTGTCTTCATTTTGAAAAGTCGGTGATTATTCATAAACCACAATAAAATTACGATTTGACGCTTTGCCTACAAAACTGCTGGCATCTCTACCAACTACTTCAAGTGCCAGTACTGAACCAGATCTAAGGAAATATCGACACAAACCAAATATTCGAATATTAATATACTATCAGCCATTACCATTAAAGGCGCAGATACAAAATTTATTAGATTCAGGATTTTTTCTACATTAAAATTTCATAACCGAGAATTTAGAAGGGGTAAGAAATTTATAAAATATTATATAAAATAAAACACATGAAACTTTTAAAGATTTTTTATTTATTTTACCTACACACTGACCTCTATAATTATGTTTTCTCTAGATGTATCAGTCAGCACCAATTTATAAAAAAATATTTTATAAACGATACAGAGGCAGCCCTGCGATTGCTGTGGGATCGCGCGGTACGAAGCAATCTCAACTGTACGCTTAAGCATTTAGGCATATTTTAGCATGCAGTGGTTGCTGATGCGACGGAGTAGTCTATTATAGCAGTAGGTTTTGGAATTTTTCTACTGAGTAAAGTATCTGTTACGTAGTAACTATTTAGTCATCTGTGATGCCACTACAGGGCGGCGGCAGGAGTAGTAGACCCAGAAAAATTGCGGACTTAACGTCGCAAAAGAGACTGCATATTAATCTTTGACTGGTGACATGGTTTTTGTGTAACGTAATTGGTGACGAGCGGTCTGAGAGGCCGCTCATAGTCTGATCCAAAGCATTGAAACTAAAATATACTCTATCTCAGACTATAATCTATATCTATAATAATCTTTATATAATAAAGTTAGTAGATCAGTAGTTACCGCGCTAATCCCCGCCTATACAATATAAGCCTAGAAACGTATGGCCTGGCTCCCGCCATTCAGTGGCTGACAAGACGTTAACCGAGTGACAGTCAAAGAGCAAAATTGGTATGTAATGCATATGGGAGATTTTTAAATTGATGAACTGAACTGTCAGACTGAGACCGTAATCTTAGCAATCCATGGATTCTCCGTGCGGGTGCCGGGTCCATCGCGTTGCTGAGTTGGGAACTCGGGACAGTGCCTGGGACTTGCGACCCAAGTGTAGGTTTAGAAGGGGCCCCTTTTGTTGATGTACATCAACACTCACCTTCACTACCCAAGTTCCCCTCCCTGCATAACCAAATTTGATACGAACCTACTAGTGCCGCTTTAGACATTCGTCCTAGTAATGAGCTTATTGTAGCTCTCGATAGGCCTAGATCTTTAAGTAGGTTATAGAGAGATTTTGCTGGTATACCTCTCGCTCCCACTTCCACTGCATACAAATTAACCACGTAACCGTTTTTGATTAATTCGTTTGTGAGATCATAGTATTTATTTTTCTTTATTGTGTGGTCCTTCGGTATATTTGTTTCCCACGGTACAGTAAGTTCCACAAGAACCACATGTTTTAACCTCTTATAATATAGGAATATGTCAGGTCTAGATGACGAAACCCCAACATCCTCCGGAATTTTGTAGTGCTTTTCATACGTGTCGATTAGGAGAGTCCAAACTGGGGCAGTATCTAAGATTGAATAAGGTTTGTTCCTGGGTGTTATGGATGAACCTTCAGACACAAAGTTGATATGACGTCTGTTAGTAGTCAATCCTTTTTGGGCTCTAGCTACTGCCAGACTCATTGCTTCACGTATGATGATAAGCACCTTATCGTGGCGGCGTGAGTAATGGCCTCTATCGAGAAGCACTCTACATCCTACTAATATGTGTCTAGCCGTCCCTATTGCCTCACCACAAGTATAACATTGTTTTTCTGTGGCCTTCCCCCACCTTACCAGATTACTCTGGATTGATTACTTATAAAAAAATATGGGATCTGATCAATTTAGCAGAGTTCTTAACATACTCAGGGACAATTTAAATTTATTTTTCAGAAAGTAGGTATATACGAAGAAAACATCAGCAGCATCAATATCATAAAACGTGCAGTACAACGATGTGTGAAAGGGTCCTTAACTGGCCTTAACGTATAATAACCTCCAACGTGCATGCGCGTACGTGCGCTGAGTGCTTGCTTTTATTTTTCGTATTATCTGTATGATGTTCGTAATAAAGTTAATACCTGTTTCAGCGAATCCACCCACGTGCGATTCTGATCTCGTTCACGCAACCCATGGGAACATTTTCAGAGATAAAAAATCCGTTCCCGCAGGGGGAACGCACAGATAGATTTCGTGAAGCAATTAATATTATTTTATATAGAGAACTACGGACTTTAAACAGTTAAATTTTTTTTCTCGAAAACGGTAACTTTTAGCGAAAAACTTTTCAGACATTTATTTTAGACTTAAAAATGGCCTATCGATTAAAAATGTTTTCGACTGCAAGAATGTTCACCGGTTAGAAGTTATGATTTTTTTCCCGAAAAATTTTGGTTTCCCCCCCCCTCCACTTTTAGTTAAAGTTTTAATCTTATAGGTTTATAATTAAAAGTTGTTGGTATGCATGTATACTATGGGATAAAAGTATAACGGTTCGAATATCTTTCATGGAACGTGAAATTTTGAGGAAAAACTGATTTCACAAAAAGTGAGGCCCTACCGTCCCCTTAGGCCGGATTCCACCCGTTCACGAACTTAAACTAAGTTTACACCCAAGCAATTTTTGACCGCAGTTTGAAAGCGATCGGGGCAAAAATGCGACCGTGAGAGTGCCGCAAATTTTGGGAAGTGGAACCATACATACATATATATATATATATATATATATAAATATAAACTTTTTGACCAGTGGTCGTTTCGGACTCAGGGGGTCATAACTAGACCTCCTATGAAGATTTTTTTTTTAAATTCGACAGTAGTCAAGAAACCAATAGGTAGATCGATTTCATCGAAATCTACCTAAAAATGTGTTACTTTAGACTATAATCTATCCTTATGCCAAATTTCCAACCGTTCAGCTGGTTGAGCGTGATCGAGTAACAAACATCAAAACGTCTTCAAAAACTTTCATATGTATAATGTTAGTAGGATAGGATAGGATATTAGAATTGTTGAAATCCAAATAAAATAGATTGCATATAAACAATTAATTCGCATTATAATCCGTATAACAATTTAACTTAAAATTTTAATTTATTTTTTGTTTTTATCCTTATCAATTTCTACGACTTCAATTTCTTTTGCACATTTCGGGTGTTACTTTGATCGTAAAAAAAAAACAATTAAAAAAAAAAACAATTAAAAAAAATCTAAGGTATCATTCATAAATTATGATATTTTTGTGGAAAATTTTCATACTGTAAGCCACACTGAATTTGGTTCTGAAATAATATCGCCATTTCTATAACACCAAAATCGTGATCCGTCACGTTCGCAACTAATGTAAAAGAGATAAATATAATATATGTTTACTTCAAAATATTTACTTAGTTTCAAAGCTACGTCGTTGTCATAGAGACATGGCTACGTATTATTTTGACACCAAACTATGAAGTTTATCACTCTATTGGTAAATCTCAATGGGTGACAAGCACTCCAAGGCCGAGCAGCGTCAGTGATATGTCATTTCACCCCCTTCTTCGCTCTACTTTTGTTTACTCGCCTAAGTAGCTTACTTATTTATTTTATCTACACCCATGCTTTAAATCCTCTATAAAAGATTCTGAAACAATTAGCTTATTGCCCACATTAATACATCCAATGTCCTAATAACCATAATATCATCCGAACGGGTGTTATAATGTTGTATGAAATTTCCTAATAACACTCCTTTCGCTTTTTCAATCTCTTCCGCGCAAAGGGTTATCATCAGACAGCCAAATTCTTACCGCGCGATGCGTGGAATCTGTATGAGTTTCAAAAAAAGAACTGTCATTCACGCGCGTTGCATTGCACTACCACAGCGGCGGCGCGCCGTAAAAAAATAATTAAAGCTTATTCGTTCGAATTCGAATTCCCGCTATTTTTCTTCGCTATTATTTTTGCAAATTGTTTTGTTTACTTACGAAAATGAGCGATTCAAGTTTTGATAACACACCTTCAGACATTTCAAATGCAGCAAAGGACATTTCTAACAAATTACTACCGGAAAAATCTAGAAAGCAGTATAAAAAGGCGTACCAAGATTTCATGAATTGGAAAATATCAAAGGGCAGTAAGTACATAATTCTCTGAAGATCTATTATTAGTTTATCATGGGTGTAGATAAAGTCTTGTATACAACTGTATAATTAGGTATTAAAACACTCATGTATTACTATTATCACACTCAGCTTCGCTTCGTGTGATAAACCCACATTCATGTTTTAATACCCCTCATTATACCACAGTTGCATAAATAACTATTATTCTTCCATATTAAGTTTAATTATTTTCAATTTATTTTTTATATACCAGGCTTTATAGTTGCCAGTTTTTTAATTGACAGAAACCATGAAAGTAAAATACACGTATAAAATATCAAAGGAAAACATTTTATCGCCGAACAGGCCTACGACACAGATTACTAAATAGTTACTACGTAATAGATACTTTACTCAGTAGAAAAATTCCAAAACCTACTGCTATAATAGACTACTCCGTCGCATCAGCAACCACTGCATGCTAAAATGTGCCTAAATGCTTAAGCGTACAGTTGAGATTGCTTCGCACCGCGCGATCCCACAGCAATCGCAGGGCTGCCTCTTTGATAAAATTAAATTAATATAACTTTTTGTGTCTATGTTATTGATAACTGTGAATATATTCTGACTACTTCTAAAATTGTATCGTTTATAAAATATTTTTTTATAAATTGGTGCTGACTGATACATCTAGAGAAAACATAATTATAGAGGTCAGTGTGTAGGTAAAATAAATAAAAAATCTTTAAAAGTTTCATGTGTTTTATTTTATATAATATTTTATAAATTTCTTACCCTTTCTAAATTCTCGGTTATGAAATTTTAATGTAGAAAAAATCCTGAATCTAATAAATTTTGTATCTGCGCCTTTGATGGTAATGGCTTCAAAATGAAGACAACACACATAATGACTTCTTGGCTTGGTGTCTGGCCTTGCTAAATCGGGCTTGCCAATCAATTCAGCCCATGTTTCACGCCTAAAAAAAATAAAAAAAAATGGACAGGTCTAAGGAAGGAGATGGGTACCTAGATAAGACAGACGGACAGACACACAGACATGACAAATTTATAATAGATCCCAAACTAGGCAATCCTAAAATTTAATATTATGAATAAATAATACTAATAAATACATTGAATGATTATTAACATTTATCAATTTATTAATAACTATAACACGGGGCGAGCTCAAGAATTATTTGACGATATCATGGAAAATGAACCCTTTGCAATATAATTATTTTTTATAACTTCAAACATCTTTAAATGAATTTTTCTTTACATAAACATTTACTTATATATTTTTTACAAATCGCATAAAACCGAATCATCCTTGTATGTTTGTTTACGCTAACAGCGCGACAAGTTGAGACAGGTTGCCGCGCCGCGCGACTTGTGTTGGAAGTTTCGTAGGTAGGTCTGCGCGACTGTCCGTCAAATATTATCAAAATTTTATTTTAATAATAATAGCGTTTTAAACGTTGTTAAAATAGTGTTTAATATAAGTATGACGTTTCTATGTAACAAAAATATGTAAATCTGTGTCTGAAAGGCAAGCTAATCATGTATCATCTAGACTAGACCTATTAAAAATAATTTTGAAACGACAAAAAATAGTAATAGTTTATCACTTACCTTTCTTCATTGACAGGTAAATGGAAAATACGTTAGGTGTTTATCCCTTCTTTTACTTGATTTGCACCCATCTACAGCACAGAAGGCACCAGACGGCATCGTAGGTACGCGTACGAACGGAGCGATTAAAATTAAACAGCTTGCGTGCGCTTCGCTAGCGAAGACCGCACTGAAATTTGGTCCGCAAACGGCCCGAGGCCGCTCGGCTGGGCGGTAGGTAATTATAGCGCGCAAGTATATGGAGTGAAGGAGGCCTGGTGGCATGGCCAGCCATTTAATACTCACGTAGGCAGACGGTTGCCACAGTACCGGCTACCAGCGAATGAGATTCTCCTTCATTTTACTCGCATGCGATCTTCACGCATGTTACCGCTCCTGTTTTGTGTCGCTATAGCACCGGCTATGCTTCACAGCCGTGTTAAGGAATATGCCTAATGATGGAGATCTGCCCTTTGGACCTAATCAGTAAAAAATTTTTCGGTAACATGTATGGCAGCATATATTTTTATAGTAGCATTAACAAGGACGTAATCTAATAAGTAATCTCAACAATAGTAAGGTGGATGACCAGCTGATTTCCTAAATAGGCTACTTGTAGCCTGTGATAAGGAGAAACAGTGTCCTTCCCTTAATGTTATAGATTTTGGGTCACGAACAGCACCAGCTAACTCACACTACTTGACCTACCCGACAGTAATACGTGGCTTAACGTCGCAATCGATATCACCAAAACTAACTTATAGTCTAGTATTTGATTAGTTATCACTCTAACAACAAGACTGATTAAAGACCCGAAATTTCATTTCTTACGGTTGCGTATAGGTTATTCCAACCCTACATAATTTAAAATTAAGAGCCTGTTAGTCCGAAACATGGGTGGTTTGCCAACTTTCTATGTAAATAACAGTTTGTTTTGTGAAACTATTGAAACTAACCGTATCAGGGTAAAATGACACACAGAACAAATACCAGCTTTGTTGTAAATTCGCTTCAGTAAAAAGCAAACACTTACCGCAGTGGGTATAGGTATGGTTAATGACCCTGCGGTACTAATAAATTAATTTTATATACATACGTACCTTTATTTCTCTTCTATTCATTTACATATATATTATGTAGTACTTAGAGGTGAAAAACGTTACATTGGATATTAACCGTAATCAGAAAAGAACTTTATCTACACTCAAATCGAAAAATTCGAATTACGAATTCAAAGACGATTCTATACATACGCACTTTATAAACGCATATACATAAAATTAAAAATAAAACTTATTATGGTACCGTCAACTGTATTATAAAACTCATTATAGCACCGCTATCTTTTTTGATTAATTAAATTAGTCTAAGGTTTTAGGCTGAATGTGAAAAAAAAAGGCGCACGCATGCGCAGTTCAAACTGTGAAAAAAATGGCGCACGCTAAATTACTTCCTTGTAAGCTACCTACTTTGTTTATTTTCAATTTTTCCTATGAATGAAGATAAAGTAGTGTATGAAACTGCATATAACTTAGGTATTAAAACACTCGAGTCAACCTATTATCGCAGACATCGCAGATAAATAGACTCTCGTGTTTTAATACCCCTTCTTATATGACAGTTGCATGAACTACTATTATCACAAACCTTAACAAAGCCTTAGCAAAGGTTACGTAACATTATAATTATGCTTTTGATTCAACATAAATTTTATTTTTATATTTAGGTATAGTAACTGTTGGGGTGTGTGTTGGGTAACCTCCTCGAGTGTCGCTCCGATTCCGATCCCGCTGCAGTCCGGGGGGAACGGAATCGGAGCGGCCGGTACACCCTGGGCGGCGGTCAATGGCTTCCCCTTCACCCCTTCATAGGGTTGGCATTGATCGTCGGCCAATACCCACGTGGCGGGAACACATCGCTCTCCGTACTCCTCTGCTTTCAGAGGAGACAGGATGAGCGATGCTGTTAGTGGTGAGATGGCCCAGGGTCAGCCGGGGTGCGAGGGATATGCTCTATGGGTAACCTTACACCCCGGCGTCTGAAGACCCGAGACGGCGTGCGGTTTTAGTCGGTGCAAGCCCGACATAACCGCCCCCGCTGGCCGGCGGGGGGGGGTATCCGAAGGGATTTCCGCACGACAAAAAAAAAAAAAGGTATAGTAACTGTTAACGTACAATATTTGTTTATTTAGTAATAATATACAAAGGCATTTCAATCTCTTCTGTTGACAAAAACTTTTTATATGCCTGATTTTAAAGTCGTTTTGGAGTAAACCTCTTCATAATAAAAACTGCTGAAGAGTAGCGGCACAGGTAGCAGTTAATAGCACAACGATTCAGTTGTAGACATTTTGTTGGAAGGCATAAACCTATTTTACATCTAGGAAGCGGCAAAAAATTAATTATACTGCTTAACAAATAAACATTACATGCACATTCAGAATGATACTCTCGATCTTATACTCCCGAAGGAATAAGCAGAGATATATTGACACTGATATTTGTCTATATATTGTATGGGAGCTGTATGTATGTACAATATCCCTAAGTTGACATGAACGACACCCATGGGAAGAGCTAGGGTGGCTCTTGTAGTCTACGTCGCCGGGATATATGCCGCAACATATATTTAAATATTATCATTCCATTCGTTTAACAGTTCAATGTTAATAAATGTAATAGGTTGGTAATTGCAATATTTAGCCCGTCAATTGACTTCACCCCACTGGATGGTAAGAAGCTAGGGGGAAGTCCAGAAGATATGGACCACCATTCCAGATACTATATAGATCCTAAAATGGTAGACCATACCTTGACGGCCTAGACAGATGCTTTTTTACAACCTGCTTAAAGAACCCGGGATTGTAAGAAGAAAGAAACACATGTGTGGGTAGAGCATTCCAGTTCTTTATCGTGCGTTCTTTCAAGCCCTAAATATTTTGAACTAGACTAAATAGAAAATTATGGCAAATTATTATACTAGACATTAAAAATGAATGGTTCAAACAATTTTACTCACATAATATTAACCAAATAATGATATTATTACCCACATCTCGAAGGACAGATAAGAAACACGGTTTTTCGCTTCGTTCGCCTCGGGGTAACCGCAATGGCTTTTTTACCGAAGTAGCATTTTATTTTTCTTTTAAATAACTGAAACATAACGAAATAATAGTAACTTAATAATATAAAGCCAGCGGTATTCATCGCCTCAAATATCTTTAAGGTTTTTAACTGTGATATTATAATATCAAAACACAAATTAAATATCTCATGAGTTAGAGAATCACAGAATATTATTATACCTTTGTGTCAGGTGAGTAGATTTTGCTATATGAAGATATTCGTAGTCCGTTAAATTTACAGACTCATTTTGGGTATTCTGTTACTGATGATAACCAATATTTTTTTAGTCGTGAAAACATTTTTAGTTAGTTATTTTTCTATTACGTTATAACATAGGTAACATGGAAAAATAAATCGTATATGAACTATCATCAAATCCCGAAAAGCACATCATTTCAAGTATTGTATCCGAAGTGTATTTGCAGTGCCTGGTAGTTTCAGTGAACCTATCAGGCACTGCAAAATTACTACTAATATATTCAGTCAAAACTCTTAATCGGTCAATAGTACCTACTTAACTGAAATTACAGATAAAAGTAGTTTTCATCAGGAGGTAATAGTATTTTTGAATAACAATTTTAATTCGATTTGTATTACATCACGTTAAAAAGTGGTTCGTGGTTTCCTTTATGACCACCCAGATTTCCTTTTGCAGTATCACAAGTAACCAAATACGATGGGTATGGTGGAAGTCTCACCTCTATCATAAAGGTACATCTAACTTAATCTTTCCATGGAAGGGGTGCGCGGTGGCCGGCGCGGCGTTCGCTTCGCTAGCTCCTGCGGGGAGGTAAAACAATTCACCAATGTAATACGAGAGTTTCCAATATATTAATACTCTTATTATTTATGTATATTTGAAGTAGTTTTCACTAAGAATCAAAAATCAACAATTCATCTCATTCAAATATACTAATAACCAATGATTTTCAGGCACAGGGTGCTTTTGAGTATTTTTAGAGTTCCGTAGCCAAATGGCAAAAAAACGGAACTCTTATAGATTCGTCATGTCTGTCTGTCTGTCAGTCCGTTCATATGTCACAGCCACTTTTTTTCCGAAACTATAAGAACTATGCTGTTGAAACTTGGGAAGTAGATGTATTCTGTGAACCGCATTAAGATTATCACACAAAAGTAGAAAAAATAATAATAAATTTTGGGGGTTCCCTAATAAAAAAATTTTTTCACCAAACCCCCCGTGTCTCTTTATACATACATACGGTCATTTAAAAATGCCGGTTTTTAAACATACTTCTGACCTGTTACAAATTCCGTTCTGACTATGGCATAGTATACAGGTATTTTAAATCTGTAAACTTAAATCATTCAGAAACACTTCATTCTGTCAATATAATAATAGAATAGAAAAATATTGATAGTATCAAATACTCTGATAGAAAAATTATGTGTTCGTGTACTAGAGTACACAGGTAAGAAGGGAAACTCCTTTATGACCTTACTTTCGAAAAATGATCTACTATATGCAACTTTACAGAAATTGGTTATATAAAGTTAAATTAGATAAAGTTTAACAAAAGGCTTTTATTATCATAGACATGAATACAAATAATACAATTATTTCATTTTACCTTATTACTACTAAGATTATTACAGCATTTCATTAAAGTACAAAACAGTCGTATTAGTTAATAATAACTAGTTTTAATGGAAATATATACATTGACCGATAGTTACAATCAAAAACTTAGGTTAACCTTAAATAACTTCGATAAATAAATACCATAATCACACCCACGTGTTAGAAAAAGAGATATAATTACTTATTTTTTTAGAATTTCACTGGAATTAGAATTAAAATAAACCCTTTGATTTTGCTGATCACTATCAGTCGAATAAATCAACTTTTTTTTAAAAGATGGCGCGTAACCGAAAAATTTGACGGTAATTTTTTTTCCAACTCCGATAAAGAAGTTTCACTTCAATAACGATAAATACTTTATTAACCGTTGATTGTTGTTGATAAATGGCCGTCAGAGTAATTACGATACCAGAGGATTTCAGGCGCACAATTAAGTAAAACTGCCTTTAATCTTCACAATTGTTTACGCTCACTCACAGACGAGGCAATGAATTAACCCAATAGTGTACAAATCCCTCGGTACTGATAGAATTGTTTAGATTTATTGAACCGCAAAACCGGCCACGTTCTACTATTAAAAAAATATGACCTTGATTTGATTTATCAGAAATGAACTAAGACGTTGTATTAAACTAGATTGTAGTACATATCATAAGTTTAAATATCTATATATATATATACAAAAGCAGAAACTGACTGACTAATTATCAACCCACATCTGAAACCACTGGGTCTAGAAGCATTAAATTTTGTACAAATATTCCTTAAGTGACGTAGGCGTGCACAAAGAAACGTTTTTTTTTTAAGTATGATATAATATATTTACTATCACACAGTTGTTACAATATTATAATGTTACAACAATATTATAGCTCAGAGGTACTTTTACCTTTTTTTTTCGTGCGGACATCCCCTCGGACCCCCCCCCCCCCCTCTGCCGCCCAGCGGGGGTGGTTATGTCGAGATTGAACCGACTAAAACCGCACGCCTTCTCGGGTCTTCAGACGCCGGGGTGTAACGCCGCACCTGTACTTAAACATTGTATCACAGGTGCCGCTTGCTTTAACGCATACCTAGTCACTTTGATAAGGTATGGTATGGTATTTTTTTCTTTTTTCTACATTAATAAGTATTTAAAATAAGCATGAGCATGCAAACAATACATATATATATAATATATTAAAGTAATCATTAACGAAGAACTTTTTTTCCTGGCGTTTTTTTTATTTAGCTTGTCATTTATAGTGTATGTGCGAGCGCGTGTGTTTGGGGTGTGAGTGTTTACGGTATACGAGTGTTTATGCGAGGGTGGGTATAAACTTTCAAATCTACGGAACGGAAGTGAATAAGGGTATCAAATATGTTACTATTCAAGATAAACAAGTAGTGTTTCAGTGCTGAAGTAATCTTGTTTTGGCAACCAATCCGTAACTTTCAGTTATAGATTGTGCTTATATAATTATAAAATGTTAAGATTTTTGTGTATTTGTTTATAAAAATAATTTTGCAGTTCGATAGAACTCAGACATGGTCAGCATCCGGATTATAAATCATCACACTATAGTCAAAAGGTGATCAGCATTCAAATATAAAATCTATAAACTTCACAGAGTTCACTACGTATAAAAGATAATTAATTAGAGACTGATAGCCTTTCATAATGCATATCTTCACGCTATTATATTAAAGAATCAGCAGAATTTAGTTTGTTATTATTACATCTATACATATAAAATGCTTTGTCCTGAATGACTGATTGACTGACGGATGAACACACAGCCTAAACCGGTGATCCGATAATAAGATATTTTGATTTTTTTTTTCTGAAAAGGGGAAAACTTTGTATGGAGCAACGTGGTTTTAGTCGTTGCAAGCCCGACATAACCTACCCCGCTGGCTGGCGAGGGCCCCCTCACCATCCGAGGGAATTTCCGCACGAAAATAAAGAATGCCTAAGGCAACTTGTAATTTAGAGTTAATGTGTTAGCTGTTTACTTAATAAATTATTTATACTGTTGGATTTCGAATGTTTGTTATTCAATTATAATTGTTTCAGAGGATTTCCTAACAATACATTAATATGTGATCTAAGTTTTTAATCAGTTGGTATTTGTCTGTTTTTTCTAGTCAAATAATTTTTGTTATTGTTAATTAGAATGGTTTTTCTATTTCCTATATTCTATATTCTAATCTCGTTTGATTATTAAATATTGTTTCAAACTGATTTTTATATCATTATTTACAAAATCTCAAGATACTACCGATGGCCTGGCGAAATTGACTTTTTAACACCAAGAAGGACGTTTGGCCATAAATTATTTCAATCTAAGAAAAATAATATGAAACAGAGACTATGATTAAATTCATTCATTGAAATTATTAATATTCTTTAAGTTTATCATTTATTTATCTGAAAGCTAAGTCGAAAGGTGAAAATAACTATTCACCTTTCTAGTATTTTATTTTCTAGTTCCCTCAAATTCTACGAAGTATAAAGGTGGAAATGCTTCTCTAAGGTTTAAATATATCATACCACTTCTACACAGTCTTAAGTAGTACATTCACTTATACTTTGTACCAAATTTAGGCCAAATACATACGAAAATGTTGAAAACTTTCTTAGGTATTTGTCAAAATCTGATTTACATACTTTGAATAACAAAAAAAGGCCTCTTGTAAAATTTGCCTTTTCACCTTTTTTTTTTCATTCCGTCAATTGACTGCACCCCGCTGGATGGTGAGAAGCCAGGGTGAAGTCCAGAAGATATGGGCCACAATCCCAGATGCTGACGTTCCCAAAATGCTAGCCCCTACCTTGACGGCCTCAAAAGATGCTTTTTCACGCCCCGCTTGAAGAACCCGGGATTGTAAGAAGAAGGAAACACGAGCGCGGGCAGAGCATTCCAGTTCTTTATCGTGCGACAAAGAAAGGAAGCACCGAACCACTGAGTTCGGGACCGTATGGTTTCCACCGTGTGCGGGTAGCATCGCAGTCCAGCACATGTTGTTCTGGATCGAAAAGGAGAAGGTGGGATTAGTTGAAAAAGCTCCTCAGAACACTCGCCGTGGTAGAGACGGTAAAATACAGCCACAGAGGCAATGTCTCTACGCAGCTGCAGAGGTTCTAAGTTATTAGTAATGTCAGAACTCCCTGAAGATACGGATGGCACGCCGCTGCAATTTTTCGTCTGATAAGTATTGTGCAGAGCCATCCCAGAGATGAAAACAGTATTCCAAGCAGGGGCGAATTTGTGTCTTGTACAAAAGACACCGCTACTCCGGCGTGAAAAACCGTCTCACTTTTTCAGAACTCCGAGTTTTCATGAAACCGTTTTGATGACGCTCTCGATGTAGTTTTTATTGTTCAGTTGGCAGCGAAATTCCGAGCATGTTAATGTGGTCCTGTAGTGGTAGCGGTGTTTTCTGAAGAGTTGGGAGAGGAAGGAAGGAGGATACCTTAGCTGTAAACGCGCACGCCTGTGTTTTCTTGGGATTGAACTCGACCAAGTTCTCTGATACCCATTGAGAAATGCGAGTCAGGACCCGGTCGAGCTCAGTGACAAGTTGTCGTCTGTTTTCCTCAATGTCGGTCCGCTTGGCCGCAGGGTGTCCGTAGTATCTCCCATGCAGAGTGCTATCGTCTGCATAGCAATGAATACTGCCAGTAGACAGTATGTCATTGATATGTAGAAGAAAGAGAGTGGGTGATAGGACTGATCCCTGAAGCACGCCAGCATTAACCTGCATGAACTCTGAAGCCCAGCCGTCAAAGAGAACTCGGATGCTGCGCTCATGCAGGAAGCTGGCTCTTCCACCTCTATACATAAGACCCATGATAAAAGTGCAAAAGGTAAGAAACAAGCACAGAAAAAGATTCTTTTGTATTCATATAATTGTCGTGTATTAGTATTATAAACTTTTATACAAATGTACATTACCATACAACAAATACTTCATTTAATTAACAAACTTAAGTTAACTGTGGATTGTTCTCGAGTTTAGTGTAAATATAATATCTACTTTGAAGTTTTGCTCCTTAAAAATCGAGAATGTTATTTAAAAAATTAAATCGTAAAGCAATGAAAGCAATTTAGGTTTTCAACAAAATGTTTTCCTGGCCAGCGAGTATTTATTGAGCACTTTATGTGCCGGACACGTATGGCAAAATGCCTTTTCATTACGATGACCCATTGAAATATAGTTTCGATCTATAAACGCAGCCTATCTTGCGACTTGATTCTACGTACGTATTACGTTTATATAACCAAGCCAGTAAGTATAACTTTGTAATATGAAGATGTTTAAGTGTCAAATAGGGAAGGATAAACGCACAATGAGGTGATAACATTAATAAATATATACCTTCTAAGTGGATTTTCTCACGTTTCATGAAATTTAAGTAAACATTTCGCAACAAATGGTAGGTAACAAGCAGAATTACTTAATAATGAACGTTATTGCTAAAGTTCAGAATACATAATAGTCATTATGCTTATATAAATATAAATGATATCAAATTTAGAATAAAAAAAATACAAAACATTCTATAAAAGTAATCATAATTTATTTCAATACCAGCACAACATACCGCTTTTCATAAATCTATACACATATCTATACAGTACGCAATGTTCTATATGGTATGGGAACCTTCACAAGAAAATCACTGCATACTCGGTTTTGTGTCGGTTTAACATAATATAGGGGGATACTATCCACTACATCCGAGTTTTTCATATAAAAAGAGCCCATTTGGCCGTCGATCATAATAGTGATTAAAGTCAAGTAGTCGGTAATACTAGAGCGCAGCAGTTTAAGGTATTGTGGATTGATTTCATACTCACAGGAATGAATTTAAAAAATCTGACGATTTGAGCGTGATGTAAGAGAGTATGAAGGTTACGCTGTACCTGCAAATGTGTTATCCCTGTTTAAGTGTTATTGCTAAGAACAATAACAATAAGCTCTAGTAGTAGTTGTGTATGTAGTTGGTTTCTATTTATTGTAAGATGTAAGTATTATATAATTTTCTAGCACTTCCGTACGAACACCACTAATTAAAACAAATAGCAAGCCTATTACAATTCTCAAGATAGTTAGCATTTTCATATTTCAGCATTCATTTAGCTCCCAGCCAGTTTGCAAGAGCTTCCACTTGTACCTTTGTACTTTACGAAAAATCGCCTTCCTTTTTCAAAATCACACAAGTAGTCTTTAAATCGCGTTTCAATGTTAATTTAAAGGATACATAGAAACATTCAGGTGGATATAATATGCGAAGTTCTATGAGACGTAAATTAGTGTCTTGGAGATTACCGCAATGATGTGACCGCATGTTCTTGTATCTATCTATCTATACAATTATAAAATTATAAATTAGTTGTGTATGTGCATTGTAGATATTAAAAGAAAAACTTGTATGTTAAATGAACGATTTTGAACACAAAAATATTCTTTTTAGAATTATTTTTTGTTGGCTGTGGGCTAAGCCGTGGGCGTTAGCTAGTACTATTATAAAATTGTCAACTAGTTGTGTCTGTACATTGGAGATATTTAAGAAAATTAGGTTATGTTAAATTAACGATATTGAAGCAAAATATTTTTCTGGATTTCTTGGCTGTTTGTTCGCGATGGACGCAAACACTACTGAACGGATTATTAACGGAAATATTTCACTGTGATTTCCTGTAGATCGTATGTCTAAATGGTTGTATTTAATATTATGTAAGTTACTCAGATATGCAGTGCTATTAATGCATCATCTCCAAAACGGTAGTTCTGCGCGACAAAGTAACATTGAGACACTTGCCTCGAGGCCCGCAACTTTTGAATTATGCATGACGAACCTCGAATCTAACGACTACCCATATACATTTTCTCAAGTGGAATCCTTTGGTAACTCTAGCTGGATAACCAAAAATTAAAAGTAACAAAAACAAAAGTATTAGGTATTAATTCTTTATGTGCGTTCTTAACGAGTCGCTAACCTTTACTTATGATGAATATGTAACGTCTTCTACTTACTATTTCCCTTGTATGTATCGATATAGACTTTTGTTTGTAACAGTTGTTTGTTTAGTTGGCATACAACGCTCATGTTGGCTTGTATTAATATTTAATAAGAATTTGTGGGTTTCGCATCTATAGGTACAGGCTGGCAACAAAGAACAAACAGCTGGTATTGTTTTGTAAAGTTATGTAAGTGAAACACGGTGGCAAATATTATTTTGATGAACATTCGGTATACTTGAGCGACTCAAGTTGACTTGCGGTACACGTATTCCAAGTCTGAAGCAGCTTCGCTGAGTAAGAATTATATAGACATAAAGGTCCTCAGTCTTATTGATGGCCTGTACCCAATTCCTGTTGGAAACCGTCATTCTTATAAAAGCATTTCCGATTTATCCTCATGCACAAACATATCTGGTGGTTTATGTTTACTGAAACAAAAGCAATTTTCGTTCAGAGGTTATTTGGGGGTCGCAAGTGGAGTTTGCCGGGCTTTCAGTATTTATTTCTTCACACATTTTAATACATACTAGATATTTACGGTTTGCAGAAAAATGAGAAGAGCCTAAAGCCTACAGTCTCTAAAATACAAATTACTTTAGAGGTAAGTGCTGTAAAATAAATAGTGGTATAAACCACAAGAAAAACGAACGAAGCGTTGCATAACAAAAGTTTTGTATATTGAAATACAACCTCTTAAATGGGTAATTTAATCTAATTAACAACTTCGAGCGTTGCAATCTGCAAAAGCAAACTTCAATCTACTCAAATATTTACTGTTAACAATGCTAAATAAAAAAATGAACTCAACTAATGCTACTAGTCTAACAAATAACGGCCAGAGGAAAAGTGACGGTAACATAGGAGAATGAAAAAACCGGCCAAGTGCGAGTCGGACTCGCCCATGAAGGGTACCGTATGGCAAGTAAAATTTTTATTTTCGAGTTGATTGAATGTAAGGTAAATTGTGATTTGTGATTTAAGACGTCTTAAAAAAACTACTTACTAGATCTCGTTCAAACCAATTTTTGGTGGAAGTTTACATGGTAATGTACATCATATATATATAGTTTTATCATTCTGTTATTTTAGAAGTTACAGGGGGGACACATTTTACCACTTTGGAAGTGTCTCAAACTATTCAGTTTGGAAAAAAATATATTAGAAACCCCAATATCATTTTTGAAGACCTATCCATAGATACCCACCCCAGACATATACGTGTTTGTGTGTGGGTTTGATGAAAAAAAAAATAAGTTTCAGTTCTAAGTATTCAATTTTGGGGGTTCCCTCTCAAAATTTATTGTTATTTTTCTATTTTTGTGTGAAAATCTTAATGCGGTTCACAGAATACATCTACTTACCAAGTTAGTTTCAGAAAAAAGTGGCTGTCAAACGGACGGACGTATCTATAAGGGTTCTGTTTTTTGCCATTTGGCTATGAAACCCTAAAAAGAAGGGAAGAAAACTTCCGGTTCTCTCAAATTCTATGCAACTTTTAACGTCGATGTTGAATGAGACGGTGATTCTTCTTCAGGCAATGCTTACCTTTACGTTTTAAATTTGTCATTTATAAAATAGTCGCCTGAATTAATCTGGGGCCAATGTAGTTTTTATTTATTTTTTAAATAAAATTATTTGTTTTATGTTTTCGTAATTTTTATTTAAAAAATTATATTTAAAAAAAAAAAGGTAAGGTCAACCGGGGCTAATCCGTCACAATACTATGAACGCCATATTTATTGAATTATAACAATTATATTTAATATCTTTAGGACTTATAACTTATAATGCAAGTTAGGAAATATTATCTAATTTCATATTTTATTACCGTTTTATGACATTTTAAATAACTTTTATGTGTAAATGGTATTTATTGGAAATCTGGGATTTTTAGACGAGATAACCCCAGGTGGGGTGAATGCGTCTCTTCACTACTTTTTGTGTTATTGGAAGAGATATTAACAATAACAAGCAAGGTAATGTATAAAAGGACTACTGATATTGATTTATATTACCTTGCATACCAAATTCTGTGCTTAGTTTGCAGTAAATAGTCGAACAAAAATATTTGGGGCTATGGCGTCTAATTGATCTCGTTTCTTGTAGACGCATTAACCCCACCTTAGATTCCAGGGGTATCAAACAATTCTTTTGTACCTCATAGAATCGGGTATTTAATTATTAAAAATGAATTCAAACCACAACTTATAAATGACTTATAATTTATTAAAATAAAAAAAAAAAAGAAGAAAAAAGAAAGAAACAAAGAAGCGTGCACACGCATACACATGACACACACACTCATTCCATTTTTCGGTTGCGGCTCTACAAAATAAAAACAACCGGTGAAAACCCGTAACTGATAGAGAAAATGAACTCAGGCTTGCAAATGTCATGTCTGCCATCTTGGTCCTTAAACGGATGCTATATTCATAATCAGCAACGCCGACAACCTTGGAATCGATACCTGTATTGATTTTATACAACCCGATATTGATGAGGTTTTTGATTTAAAAGTAAGACGAAAAGAGATTTAGAATCTTGACGAGTCAAGTTTAGAAAATGATCCTGATAAAACTAAAGTGGTTGGCGCCCGAGGATTGGCCAGTACACGACCGATTATAAAAGTTAGTGAAAATCTCTGAACCGGAACTGACATACCTACATACGGACGAAAGCAAAAAAAAATACCTTGAGCCATTGAAAAAATTCAAACAATATAAAACATGAAACACACACACGATTTAACGACATCTTTCAAGCTAAAATGCATTATGCCGTTCAGGTTGCAGAGCATGCCAAACAATGTTTACATGTATATATTAATACATGCCAGCGTGCATACATACCCGCAAAAAAATTATTAAATTACCACTAATAACCTAAAAATCAAAAAGTTTAGTACCTCTGGCAATGGGGTTATTGCGATACAATAGACGCAATCACCCCTTATCGTGTGACGCAATAGCCCTAAAGCAAAAATATAACCTACAAATTTTGAAGCGCACACTGTCTTCAAATCATAAGCTAATTACTTTAAATAATTAAAGAAACGTGTATTGCAATAGAGCAATAATACTACTTACGGTTCAGAAACATTGACACAGTAACTGGAATTTAGATATCCCTAATTTCAAAGTCACCTGCTGCACACTCGGAGAATCCAAACGAAGTAAAAAATTAAGATGGTGGATCATTTCTTTAAAAATGCTCCGTCACGACATCTATTTATGATGTTCTGTACTTTGAGTGGTAAAGCCAATATATAGATGGCGAAAATAGCTCTAAAATGTACGTATCGTATGATAATTGGAAAAGACGCTTTCACCCCGTAGACGACATAACCCCAGTTGACCTTACGGGTATCCGAAGGAATTTCCGCACGAAAAGAAAGGTACATAAATCTCAAGACAACCAACATACGAAATAAGATGCAACGTCTATTTGATGCAGTCCATGCACCTGCGTGGAAAAATATAAACTTACTGCATCAAGCATACTACATTTGATGTTTACATTAAAGGAAAAAACAAGTCTTTTTACTTTGACGTATCATTTGAAATTCTTTTTATAAGAAAAGGAACAACATTACATTACAACATTAATCTTAACCCAAGAAGGTGGCTATTATCCAGTGAAAACAACGCGAATGTACCGACGAATTATTTAAGACCTTTCCCGTTATGAAATTCTTCTAGCGATTGTTTGACGGTCTTGCCTTCTTTCAAATGTGATTGAATAACAAAGACATTGAAATATTTCATCTACGAGTATGACGGTTATGAAAACGAAGTAGGTATCTAAAGTTCTGATCAGTATTTCCTTTTGACACGTTCTTTTATAATAACTTAATTATTTGTGACGGTAATAATTTTACATGTATATACAGGGTCGAAATGTTAAGTATACCCAGCTGAAAATTTCTTCATATTTAAAGATATTGCAAAAATTTAAACTGATATGTAATCTGCATCGCTTAATCTATAAAGATATACAAAAAGTAATTAAAAAATATATCGGCATGTGTTCGCAATTAGTACTTTTAGGGCTCCCACAACTAGTAAGCAAACCGTGTCATAGTAATATAAGTACTTACAAATAGAAAAAAAAATCATGGCTTTTTTCGTCTTTGTTTTAATTTATTTCTTTAGCGTTTCTCCATGACAGACTAGTGAATGAACCGTGCCATAGTAAATGTATAGGAACCGCCAGAGTACAAATTGTAAAAACGTGAATTTTTATTTACTTTTTCCTGTTTAATTTATTTTTAAATGTTCCTACTTCTCAGACTACGGGCAAAGGTTTAAAATGTGAACACATACCGAAATTTAGTTTTACCTTTTTTCATATTTTTCTTTTTTATGTCGTTTTATAGATTAAGTGATGCAGATTTCATATCACTTTAATGATAGAACGTCCAGAGTCCTGCTGGCAGGACTTTCAGGTAGGACGCAATGTTTTCTGTTATATGAGGCTTTCTAAGCCTGCCAGCAGGACGCAGTTAACTGACATGCAAAGTCCGTCTCTTTCTGACTCGGCGTGTTTTTGAATCGTGTTTCTGCGACCAGTCTAGCCCAAATGGCGGCGAGTTTTAGACGTGGTTTCCGCGTTCGCGCCAAAGCCACATATTTCGATGCAGATGATGGTTGAAACACATGGAGTCGCAAACATTTTAGTGCTGATTTCGGATATTAGTTATTGTTGTGATACGGTTAGAAAAGTAGAAAATAACTTTGCAAGGGTTTATTGGGATATAGACAAGAAAGTTTTAACCGTGCCCATTGGAATTCTAATTCCTGAAATTGAAAACGAATCGAAAACGAACGAAAACGAATTGAAACGAAACGAACGGAATCCCCGCATAATTTTTGAAATAAATAAATATTTTTCAAATTCTTGTTTACTTTCATACTTTGTAATCTCAAGACGCACCCGAGTCTATTTCTAGATACCTATACTTTTAAAATAATTAATACAAGAAGTTTGTCACCCCTGTCTAATTTCATCACGCATAAAAGTCAAGTACTGCTGGAAGTACCGCCTCTGAAATTCATTATCAATCCTCAAAAAAATGCGTACTGCCGGCAGGACGCACGTCCGTAGAATCGTCCTTCCAGAAGCTGCTTCCAGCGGGTACAGAGCTTGGACGTTCCATCATTAAAGGTTTGCCATGTCTTTAAAAATTACGAAATAATCGGACACACTTAACGTTTCCATCCTGTAGATAAATATATCCATATATATAATAAAATCGTAACGACGTGAAAACTGTACATTGAATATTTATCATTATAAAAAAAGATTGATGTGTCTTCTAGGAGCGATACCGATGCGGAAAATGTGATTTTTAGAATTTTTGTCTGTTCGTCCGTCTGTCTGCTTTTTATTATTGATGTCCGAGCATCACTTTTAAACCACTGAATAGATTTGGCTGACATTTTGCATAAACATTCTTCAAGGGCATGGTCATAAACTGCGCTAAATATCATGACGCTATTATAGGTATGATAGGAGCAGTGGAGCAAAATCGGTCTGTACTATTATTGATGACAACTTTATTATTACAAGGTAGAACTTTTCGAAATTTTGCAGAACTCAGAAATGGTCAATCCGGTCTAGATCCGAATTATAAAGAAAGCCTAAAAGGTAATGAGCAGTAAAATGTAAAATCTCGAAACTCCACACAGTTACCCACGTATAAAAGATAGTTGATTAGAGACGCATAAACATGTCCTAATAAATATCATCACGCTTTATATTGAGGAATCGGGCAGAATTGATTTTGATGTTACATATTACTCTATCTATTTTGAACGAATTGTCAATGTAAAACGTGTACACCGCACCACCTAATCCGGCCCGTTACTTAAATAAAATAACTTAATACTTACATATTAGTATCGAGACTGCAGAAATAAGCATACCTTGATCTAAGTATTCCAAACTTTAAGCGTACGAAGTCACGGGCTAACAGCTAGTATATATATATGTGTGTGTGTATATATCTCGGAAATGGCTCCAACGATTTTCATTAAATTTAGTATACACGGGATTTTGGGGGTGATGAATCGAGCTAGCATTTGAGTCGAGCAGAGCACGGTCACCCAGATATTAATAAACAAATACAGGTAGTTTAATTTCACGAGTAGCATCCGTAGATACATTTGTACAATATAATGTACAATTATATTATATATAAGACCAATAACTACACATAATAATATTTTTTGCACGTTAATAAATTAGCACGATTAACGTGAAATTACAGTGGTGAAAAATAATTATTTTTATAGCATATTGCAAAATGTTACATGCTACTAGCACTTTGAAATCAAAACTTAATAATTTGGTAATTCACACCAAACCAAAAATGGTAGTAAAAATTTCAAAAGGTACCTATTATCATTTAACTAATGGTGCCTATAGCTATTTATAAAATATTTATACAGAAGAATGATCAGTATTCAACGAGGTGGATAATCTCCGGCTCCCTATTTCCATAATCACGCCGGCTGCTCGACTCTCCTCGCCCCACAAATAATCTTGATTCCACCTTAACAGACCGCGTTGCTCTAAACATACTTCTGATGTCGTTGTTTATTTTCAAGGAAGTTATTAATTTAACAGTTTAACTTTTTTTTATAATATGTATTAAGAAAATGGAAATTTACGCTGCCCAGGAGCTGATCCTCGATTTAAACTGAAACTATCTTCTATTATTGTAATCATATTTAATCGCCTTGTAAGGTTTATATAATATGTAGGAGATACGTGTTTTATTTTTTTATAACCCAACGCAGAATCGTTGGGGTATTATAAGTTGTCTGTGTGTGCGCGCCTGTGGCATAGTAGCTCCGGAACGATTGAACTGATCTTGATGCAAATTCTTTTAATCGAAAACGGATATGATCGAGATGGCTCTTAGCTATAAATAAACTCTCGTTGGTCGGTCGGTTGCTTTTTGATTTTTATATTAACGTTATTTAAGTATATATCTATAATAGTGTTCGGTACGTTTTTACCACCTAGTCAGTTTAATTGGTAATATCACAATTTTAAGCGGGAGTGTGGTACACGGTGGTTGTTTTAGTGGGATGGGGGCCCCCACATAGTCATCGTAGCTTCTCCGTATCACGCGGTATGCGGTTGAAGTTAATTTCAAGGTGGTGAGATGAGCCTCCAATAAATATTAGTTTGCTAAGATTCTGTTAAGAACTATTCATTGAAATTTTATAGGTGTATTCAAAAATATATTATAAGCATATTGTGACTTAACTGAATGCCTATTAGGTAATGAATAGCTACGCCGCGGGAGTGTAAGTAGTTTCTTAGAATGGAAATAAACAAAACTAATCCAAGCTTAAGAATAAGCAACCTACAATAATCGTCTAACCGTTCCAATGTACGTGACTACGCGTACAGATATAGCTGAATACAGTACTGGTATATACGCGTACAGGACACGCATACAGGCGTGGATTATGAAGTAGTCGGTATGGCGTAGTCGAGAGTCGGCCAGCCAGCGTCATATGCGTCATAGAGCTGATTGTGTGTGGCAGGAGTCGACACGCGTGCTCAAATTGTATACACATTTAGTCCGTAAAAGGCTTTACTCCAATTTTACTCAAATCTCTTGAGCTGATACAGCGCGAAGATGTGACAAACACGTACCTATACGTACTCATACAAATTTAATTCAAATACAATTATGCTAATGTAATGTCCTTTTATTCTCCGATACTGTGGCTGTTTATTTAGAGAACTTCAATGTTTATTTTAGGAAAAGTATAATTTATTTTTATGTATATTTTTATTATGAACAATTATGATATTCTTTGTTATGGGACACGATAAAAACACCATGGCTAAAATTTCGAAATACAAAGCTCTGTCAATATTAATATCAAAGTACTAAAATATCGTAATGTTTAGTTATAGAACTTATATAAGCACTTAATCAAGTCCTTATAGTGTTATATTGTGTGACATATGTTTTTTTCACTCTCGTGAAGCGTCACGCACGCGTGGATTTATGATCCCGTTCCCGCAACCCGTGAGAACGGGGTACAAAACCTACCCTATTTGCGATTCCAAATTATAATCGATTCCTGTACCAAATTTCAGTCAGATTCGTTAAGCCGTTAGAGCGTGATTGAGTAATAAACATACAGACTTCTACACACACTTTCACATTTATAATATTAGTAGATTAGTAGGATATTAGTAGAATATGAGTAGGATAGTAGAAAGTAAGATACAATTAAAGAGACAATCTTGCGGATGTACTGTACAACTTATAATGCTATTTCAGGATTGACTGACTTTCTATTAAGGAGTTGTGCAGAGATCGTTTAATCTGGCATTGGCATATGAGCAGGCATTTAAAACAAATGACAGGTGAAGTTGAAGTTGACAGTGAAAATTAAAAACATGTTGACAAAGTAATACGCAATTTTATGGTAGCAGAAATAAACGTAGTGTATTGAACTAAAACTATTTATAACAGCATTGTTAAATCCATCCTCAAATATTTGTCATGTATCATGCTGCTTTTGTGAAAGTAATTTATTATGAAACGATGTTGTATGAGTCGTGTTGGACAATTTTAAACCTTTGAGGCGTAAATATATTTCTTCGCTGTAATTGAAGTATTTTTGCTGAAACAGGTCTCCTGTTGGTGCTTGTTGATAAATAAAATCGAACATTGCAATATTGATAGTGAAAAGTGCATGGTATTCGTTTCATAGTTACTTACAACCAGGAAACGAAATGAATGTTTGTATAAATGCAAAGGTATTAAAAAAACGTGTATTCATTTTGTATTATTAAATTTGTTAGATCAAGTAAAAATGAAGAGTTTTTTTTATCAAGGTACGTCCGATGTAGTGAAACTCGTAGATTACATTGCTACAAGCATTTGTAAAAGTACTCAAAATTAGTATACTTTAGTGGCGTAGGTATAAGTAGCGCAATGATGAAGGATCATCGGTTCGTATCCGGATCCCATCCAATTCACTCCCGGCGCGCCACATAATTCAAGCTTTTGTGAGAGGGATATAACGATACAACCCTCGACACTAACATAACCTTTTATAACTTTTATAAATGGTTTTACAAAGAATAAAACATCAGAGATTTAATCATAGTAATCAGTGGAATTGCATGCTTTTCATTCATTTTCTTGCTATGCTGTTACCAACCAAATAATATTATTCGGTGAGTAGGTAGCAGTTCGTTTTCAGTATATATATAGGATATTTTCAGGATTATTTACTAAGAGCAGTACAAAAAATATCACCAAATGATGTCACCATAATGATGATGTGAAAATACATCCTGTAAGTGATGCGAAAGAGAGACGCTTCTCTTGACCAGAATTTGCGTTTCACGTCACTAATTTCCAAATCGGCGAAATATGCTGGGTTATCCTTTCGAGGGCTTACCCGGGGTGCCCGGCAACGGACACTTGGGGAGGACACCGTGCGGTTTTAGTCGATACACGACATAACCACCCCCGCTGGCCGGCGGGAGGGTATCCGAAGGGATTTCCGCACGTAAAAAAAAAGGTATCTGTTCATCATGAGGGCCTTGCGGTTACTTCCTGCATCCCATTCTGATGCCCCGTTTCCTAGCAAACCACTTTTACTCCACCTACACAAAATTTCACCAGCGCTGCTGAGAGTTACCAAACACAGTGATAGACACATACTTATTCTTCATTATACCACGAAGGCAGAATATATCGTGATGTACGTACGCCGAAATATTAAGGCCGAAGGTGCATTAACTGGAATTGCGCCCCAATGATAATTTCTTAGCTGTTGTGGAACGAGTAGTTACGTAATTATTTCCTGCTTCTAGCCATTAAATAATGAAATATGTTCCGTTGCTTTTGAACATAAGTGCCATGGGAAATCACAAAGACTTAGCAATACGGTCAAGTGTTTCACTAAAGTAGGCTTAAGGCTTAAGAAAAGTCTACACCAATACAATTTATATAATAACATAATATTTCCTTTTCAGTAAGCCTATGTAATAAGAAATAAATTATATTTTTATTACTAACTCGCTGACCACATTTGATTTAAGCTGGCAAAACTCTTTAAAAAATAATTAATACCCGATTGTAATACCATTACTGGGGTCCAATAATATAATTATACTGTGCCTATAACCTTTAAGCAAGTGCAAGAAATAAAGTGTTTTTTTTTATCGCAATTGGATCACGGCAGCGCCCTAAATACGAACAAACGAACAAGCAAACATTAGCATGAAATTTTAAAATCTTCCGTTAAAATCGGTATTCGTTTTTTTTTTTCAAATTAGGTCGAACGTGTCGCTTTCATTCAGACATTAGATTGAAAAAAAAACTCTAAGTAGATCACATAAATTCACGAGAGCAATTCTGGTTGTTTCACGAGCAACGGTCTAAATTGATCGTTTTATTTGCTGGTTAAGTTTTTCATTCCATCGCAGAACGTTTTTGTTGGTCTGTAGCTATGTATTATGTGGGACTGGCATGTTGTCGAGTTACAAAAACCATTAGGGGAGGATCTTAATGGAATGACACCCGAAACGAGACAGTACGGTGTCGTAAATTGACGTTCTGCCCCAAACTTCTTATGTTCTCAATCTTTGAATAAAGATTTGTTTACATCTGCTGATGATTTTTTATAAAGGCTTTTCTTTGTATTTTATTTCATAGTCCCGATGAACCCATTCCCGTCAGTAGTAGATGTTAAAGATTAACTTACCCCGTTATGGTTTTTCTTCTGTTATCAATTACTGTAATGTAAAAATAATATTTTTGTAATTTATGTTTAATGTTTGCCAATATACTTATGCTGACTCTAGTTCAGCTTAATAAATTCTATCAATAGAGTAAAAACCATCTATAATTGCAAATGTATGTTTGCACAGGTAGCTGGAAATTATTCCTCAGTAAATAACTAAAACTATCTGCGCACAAATCGACCAGTATCCGCTAAAATTTCATTTGAGTTGCAATATTTGTCGTGACGCGAAGAAAGTTGTCCTGGCAGTTTAGCATAGATTCCAAGATTTGATTTAAAATTACAAAGGGATCACATCTCCCTATGTAAACCTACTTTATCTACACCCATGCTTTAAAACCTCTATAAAAGATTCTGAAACAGTTAGCTTATTGCCAACATTAATACATCCAATGTCATAATAACCATAATATCATCCGAACGGGTGTTATAATGTTGTATGAAATTTCATAATAACACTCCTTTCGCTTTTTCAATCTCTTCCGCGCAAAGGGTTACTCATCAGACAGCCAAATTCTTAGCGCTCGATGCGTGGAATCTGTATGAGTTTCAAAAAAAGAACTGTCATTCACGCGCGTTGCATTGCACTACCACAGCGGTGCGCGGCGCGCCGTAAAAAAAAAATTAAAGCTTATTCGTTCGAATTCGAATTCCCGCTATTTTTCTTCGCTATTATTTTTGCAAATTGTTTTGTTTACTTACGAAAATGAGCGATTCAAGTTTTGATAACACACCTCCAGACATTTCGAATGCAACAAAGGACATTTCTAACAAATTACTACCCGAAAAATCTAGAAAACAGTATGAAAAGGCGTACCAAGATTTCATGAATTGGAAAATATCAAAGGGCAGTACATCATTCTCTGAAGATGTATTATTAGTTTATCATGGGTGTAGATAAAGTCTTGTATGCAACTGTATAATTAGGTATTAAAACACTCATGTGATACTATTATCACACTCAGCTTCGCTTCGTGTGATAAACCCACATTCATGTTTTAATACCCCTCATTATACCACAGTTGCATAAATAACTATTAGACTTTTCTGTTATCTACGGATAATTTACTTATTTAGTATTAAAATACTATATATTTAGAAATAAAACAATGTTTAACGGATTCTATCGCGATTTATTTGATGTTATTTTATATTTTACATTGATCCCGACGTTTCGGTTGCTTTTCAGCAACCATGGTCACGGGGAGACGGGTCTTCATCAAATAAATTGCGATAGAATCCGTTAAAAATAGTTTTATTTCAATGTGTGACATTCGTGTAAACTTCCGACAATACTGTATATTTATTTAGTATCAAAATATTTTTGTAACGTTACGCATAAATGCGAAAGTTTGTATGCAAACTTATTGTCTGGTTATTCTTTTGCTACAGAATAGCAAAATGGTTTTCAGTGCTATTCTAAATAAAGACAACATACATCATAAAATAGCATTAAGACCATTTTTCAAGGCGTAAAAACAAATTTCAAGTCAAACCTCGGGACGCAGATCCGCGGGTGTCCCTCAATCACGCTGTCTATTAAAAAAATAAAAATATCCTGGCTGATAAAAAACAAAATAATATACCTTCTTTTGTTTTTTATCAGCCAGGATGAATTTTTTGATAGGGGTTATTTCTTAAAGCTTTTGTGAAAATAATGAAGGCAGTTAAATTATTTAATCGAGAAAGTAGAAGGGGAGAGTAACAAACATTTCAAATCAACTGGAGATAATTTTACCGAGACGTGCCTCTTTATCCCCCTGTTCCGAATATCATTTTCAAATTTTGAGACTTACGGAATGTTTTCAGTAGAACTTGCTAGATATCGTAACATTAAATTCAGTTGATTGTTGCCATTCTATTTTACGGTACCTACCCTTATACCAGTTTCATGTTTCATCATGCAAACATTTTAATAATATTTTTAAATTAAAATAGTCTGCCAATATCCAATAGCCAATATCTGCATTCAAATGGAAGTTAAATGAGTTTTAGAGGACTGTACATGCAGTAAAATTTGAATTGATATGGGTAGTACAAATGAACATGGGATTTGTAAAAGTGAGCATGTGTTCACTAAAACCAGACAAGCTAGAAAATCAGCGAGCCTGAAATTTCATTGTTTGAATTTCTACATAATCTCGACACAATATTGTTTTCTTTGGAGTGAATTTAGTACAATGAAAATAATGTCGCGTATAGATAGGAGAAGTGTAATAAAAAAGTCTTCCAGCAAGATTAGATAGACAAAATTCCCATTAAATAGTTGGTAAATACATTTTAAGCTGTTCTAACTTAACATTATCCCTAATTATTCATTAACATTAGATATATTATGTATCATAACTATTTTCCTACTAATTACTAACATATAACTAATATTACGTTTCAGCTCATAAATATGATCAACAACCTAAGCACCTTCTCGGTTATGTTCACCATTACACGCTAGAACTAACAACGTTTTAATATCCATTCCATACCCACCAGTTTTAAAAGGAATCCAGCGCGCAGTATTAATAAACTGTAGGCGAGTCGTCCAATAGGTATTACAAACATAGTTGAAGTATCGATAACTTAAAAAACCTGAGTTTAATCAAACTTAGGTTAATTGAACAGTAGTCTAGTCAACCAAAATGCGTTAAATAATAATAATGAAATAATTGCTTATGAAGGACTTTACTTTCTTATTCTTTAGAAGTTATCATGTGGGAAATTATAAATATAACACTTGGGTACCGATCTTTTAAATAGTAGAGTAAAAGTGAAGGTACTGTGTAACGTTACCACAAAACAACGCTTTGGGTGATGAAAAATGACAAACAATGTCAAATATTAGCTTACAAAATACCAGGGGACTCAGGTTTCGGGGTGCGAGGGATATGCTCTATGGGCAACCTTACACCTCGGCGTCTGTAGACCCGAGACGGCGTGCGGTTTTAGTCGGTTCAAGCCCGACATAACCGCCCCCGCTGGCACGCGGGGGGGTATCCGAAGGGATTTCCGCACGAAAAAAAAAAAAAAGGGACTCAGGTTTAACTGTTTTAAATAATAATACTGTAGGAGAAATATTTCCTATGAATTTTTGACATTATGCAAATATAAACGCGTATTTGAAATGAACAAAATACGATGTGTTAATTTCAAATAGGCCTTAATATCAAAAATTAATAAGTTGCACTGACCAAATTGCAGCCCTTTGTGTTACTTGATACATGTGAACAGCCTGTGTGGTGTGCAACGGCACAGCACAGTGTATACACACATCAAAAAAAGTTTGTAAACAGCCTATGTGGTGTGCAACGGCACAGCATAGCGCATATAGACATCAAAAGAAGTTTTTGATCACTGGCATAAGCTGATATAAGCTTTTAATTGAGCTTCATGAAGAAAAATTCTTTGTTGTGTGTTTTCTTTAAATAGAAAAACCTTGATTGATAATAAAAAATAGACCATTTTTATTTTTTATAAAAAAAATTGAGTAATTAATCATAATGTAATTGTTAAAGAAATTTGATAGAGAGAAAAAGACTGTTTAACCAAAGTTAAACAACAATTTATTAATAAAGGATTATTTTCAATATAATATAACTCCTCCCCTGGCTCGAAGACTGATTCTCAGCACGCTCGAGGACCAGAGCATGCTGAGAATCAAGTTATCCAGTATTTCTTGGGGCCTTTCCCATTCTTGAATAGCGGCTTCCCTGAGCTCTGGCATTGTCTGGGGACGTGGCTGACGGTTCCAAACAGCTCGCTTAAGAGCATTCTACGCGTGCTCTATTAGGTTTAATTCAGGCGAGCCGGCAGGCCAGTCTAACCTTGTGATGTCGTATTCTCGGAGAGCAGCATTAACTCGTTGAGCTCGATGGGCGGGCGAATTATAATGGACCAGTACAAATTGGTGACCATGGTTTATTCGGAATGGTCTAACAATTGCATCAATAGCAACTGCTTTATACATGTCTGCTGTCATGAAGCCTCGATACGGGATCAAAGGCATTCTAACTCCAATCATATTACCACCCCAAAAGCACACCGATTTCGCGCCGTGCTGAACTGTTCCAGTGGCAGTTCTCCTGGTCTTCTCGAGACACGGACATGTTGGTTATCTGGATGAGTACTGATTTGTGATTCGTCAACGAAGAGACAGTTTTGATAGTTTTTGTTTCTTTCTTCATCTTTTTCATTTTGCCGAAGCCTAGCCACTGCAATCTTCGAAGTTTACGTTGCCGGGAATTCAGACTAAGCTCGACAATACCTCCGTGCTCCTAATCCAGCCTGGTGCAAGCAATTCCGAATGATCTGAGTGCTAATTTCAAGCCCAGAGGCGGCTCGATCTTCTGCTTTTATTTTAGTAGCATTGATTGTTGGGTCACGGGCTACCAGCAATCTAATACAGCGCTTTTGAGCAGCAGTTAAAACAGTTGGACCACCACTGCGGGATCAGTCAGCTAAATTACCCATCTTTTGGTACCTCTGCAACATGGCCACGACACAGGATTTTGATATAGCAACTCCGCGTGCTATTTCTCTCATGGTGTATGTTTCTTCTGTAAAACTTCTGATAATCCTCTTGGCATTTTTCCATCACAACTTTCCACGATATAGTATTTTAAAGCCCTTAAAATTGACTAAATCAGATTTCTGAATAGCATAAGCTAGGACTGGAAGCCTTTTTATATGAAGAAACATGGAATGGATGGAACTGTTCTATTGTGTTACATTCTAATTCAAATTATTTTTAAATAAAGAATCTGAAAAGAAAAATAAATCATAAATTATAATCTACCTTATTCGATTTCGAAGATATCAATTTTTCCAAGTAATTGCAAACCTATTTTGATGGGTGTATATTCGCTGACGATCTATGTATGCTGTGCGTCAGCACTGATTTAACGAAGACTTGTCGTCTAGTCCAGTACGATATCCATTCGGTAGTCAAATGATCTCATGACAACGGAATTGTTCTTAATTCGGATAAGACTAAATTTATGATCATACATTCGCCTTACTTAAGACCTAGTGGAATACCTCCTTCACTTATCAGCCATAGCTTTCATGTTATCACAAAAATCACCGCAACTGTATTTATACTAACTTCTTTTCTAATTCATTTCCATTTAAGATTCCGTGGACCATGTGCTTCTAGTAGTATATAAAGTATGTTCCTGGAGCAAGTAAAATAACGAATTAAGTAACCTGCTTGAAAAGTAATAATAATAAAATAATGTAAATAATGTCTATTGCCAGACTTAAGACCGATGACTAAAGTAGCTAAAAGTAAGTACTTCATAATAATAGCAATAAACCAACTCTTATAAGCATGTGTTCGAAACCTCTACAAGTCTTAATTTTTATGCTATAGTTCTATAAAATACTTCAACAACAGCATTGCTTCTTCTTCGTTTTATGCTAGAATAGTCATACAGCATAATACCTATTACGCGACCTCTTGGAAATCAGAGCTAGTTTAGTTGTTTCGTACAGTCTTGAATTGAGTTGATACATTGTTATGTTTAATGCAGAGAAAGCCTCCGTGGCGTGGCGGTATTGAAAGCGGCCGCTACGCAGGAGGCGCGGGTTCAATCCCCGCTCAGTGCAAATATTTGTATGCATGAATATGAGTATTTGCATTGGTCTGGTCGTGCCTCGGAGAGCACGTTAAGATGTCGGTCCCGGTTGCCATACGAATATGTATGACAGTCGTTATAGGGGAAATGGGTGAAATGGCCCCACATAGAAGGGCGATCAACCCGTCTGGTCAAACGGCGTCCCCACTGGCAGTATATAAATGCAGAGAAAGGAATATAACAAGCATTGTGGTAGTTATTTTGTTATGTTTTATTATTTACTAGTTGTTACCCGGGACTTCGCTCGCGTGGAATTTTATTTTCTGGTTCCTGGAATGACAAACTAGCCTATGTGTTCAAGGATATAATCTATTCCGGTACCAAGTTTCAGCCAGATCTGTTAAGCAATTTAGCCCTATCAGTTGGCTTGATTTCTTTCGTCATTTTGAACAATATCGTCGTATTTCATCAAATTAACATAAAACAGTATCAAACTGTTGATATTAACCTTCCCTTTCAATTATTCTATCTACTGATGGACGCATCAAAATCCGTCGGGTAGCTTTAAAGACCTCTGAGGCCGGCAATGTACTATTTATATATGTTTGTATTCTTATACAATGTTATAATAATAGAAATACTAGCTGACTCGACAAACTTTGTTCCTTCTAAAAATCAAGTTATGTTGGTTACCTTATAAGCTAAAGGACCATGCAAAAAATCGTCTCAACCCACCAACAGACTTCAAAGTTATTTCATTTAATACACCTTGCCACCACTATGATTTTATACTATGACGATATCATCATAGGTCATGGGGTTATCGTACAAAAAAGTATATATGTTTTATTATTTTTGATACAATAAATTGTAGAAAGAATGTACAGGAACATTGTTAAACTATAAAAATACTATTGAAAGAGCCCAGCCGTAAGATCTATAAAAAATCGGGTCTATCGCGTTGCCCCCTCCCGCTTCACTCTACACTCGTCCTTTACACTCCAACCTAAGCAGCGCGGGGCGCGCGCACTTCAGTTGTGCCTACTACGTTTCGCTTTGTTCACGTTCTATTTTTCTGTGCGTTATTGTATTTATTTATATATATATATATATAAATATATAATTTGCTTTGGGGACCACCTACCACATAAAACTTGCCAAATGATACTGTGTGGAACATATTCGGAATGGAATATATCATATAGAATTGTTCAGTGTTCATAACCAATTAAATGATTTACCAAGATTTAACATTCGTGAGGATAATGTCTGGTTGATCAGAGGACGCATACAGTCTAGACACGTCAGGTCACGCGTTTACTATAATTATTTATTAATAAACCGCAATGAAACTGACAGACATGCCATTCAGCAGTGGTATTGCACCTGCTTAACAGGGGCGCGTTTAATTGGAAGCTCTCAATTATATGGTATATGGGGATAGGACGTCGTATCGAATTTAACCTACCAGCAGAAGAAACGTTATCTACTATAATGATAGACAAATAATTATTTATCTATACAATATAATAAAACTGTAAAGGTAATAAGTATTGTACATGGAAAATGAAAACTCTGATATTTGGAATTTTTTATTTGTCTGTATGTCTAAAATGTTATTCATATCTAGAATGTTTAGTTGAACAATTATTTTTGTAAGCAATGCCTAAAATGTAGTTATTATCATTATAAAAAATAATATTAAACACGATTTTTTTATGTAAAACATTGTCTTATGTTTTAAGAACCCCATCGATTTTAGGACTAAAAATGATTATTTGTCTTTTTATGGGCCGTCATAATAATACTGAAACTATCACCATGTCTGTTGGTCAGTTGGGACAGCGTCCATACAATTTTTTGCATGATCCTTTATTTCCTGAATGTCTCAGATGTGTAACCGACTTCGGAAAAAGAGGCGGTTCTCAATTCAGATGTGTTCTTAAATGTTTGTTTGTAGGGTTTGCTTATTATTTGACTTACCTTTCACAATGATGAAACAGGTATATTTATTAAACACGTACACGTTTTCGTTTTGATTTAAAACTATTCCAAAAAAAGTTAAGTACAATATATTGGCCGTTGTTGGCGGGAGATCACAACACGTGTTTATTTACATGAGATCACTCAATTAACTAATAGTTAAAACTGTCTTTATCAGTTATTAATAAATTGTGAATAAATAATTATTGCACTGGAAATTAAAAATAAATTTACGATGAGAGGAAAAAATAATACGTATAACAGTCACTGCTACGATCGATACTCAAATAAAACCAAAAGAAAATGGCCGAAAACTATATAGTGAGTAAGACAGGAGACCGGCTTCGTTCTCATCCCTACTCCGTGATGTTTGCTGGATGAGAGGTGACAACGGTAGAGGGGTGCGACTGGTTGGACCACCTCCAAGATGACGCATCATTAATTGCTCCTCTGGAGTAGCTGGCGTCAACGTCAACGGCCAAGAGTCTGAACAACCGGCCCTTTTCAGGGCCAGCTGACCCCATTGCACGAGGGGGTCGGCGTGGTCGCTCCAGGTACCCCTCTGCTGTTATCAGAGGGGACACTGCGAATGGCCCAGGGTCAGTCGGAGTGCGAGGGATATGCTCTATGAGTAACCTTACACCCCGGTGTCTGTAGACCCGAGACGGCGTGCGGTTTTAGTTGGTTCAAGCCCGACATAACCGCCCCCGCTAGCCGGCGGGGGGGTATCCGAAGGGATTTCCGCACAAAAAAAAAAGGTGACAACGGTAGACAGCTAGCGGGGATAACTGATCGATTGATAGTTGATCGGTTATAGACCGGCGAAGGCAGAAGATCAAATTGAATTGAGAAAAAAATCATAATTGAAGGAAATTATAAAAAAAAAATCGCGATGGAAAAATAGGGGTTGATCGTAGAGGGTTGAAAATTCAGGGTTGTATGTATTTTGCTGTGTAGCTGTATCATCTAAAAATATCTAAAAATTAAAAAAAAAATTTAGTGGTGGACTACCCTTAACATTTAGGGGGATGAAAAATAGATGTTGTCCGATTCTGAGACCTACCCAATATGCACACAAAATTTCATGAGAATCGGTCAAACCATTTCGGAGGAGTTTAACTACAAACACCGCGACACGAGAATTTTATATATTAGAAGATGTTATACAGATTTCATATCAGTTTCTAGTTTTCACGCTTAATGATTCGACCCTGTATTTCGTGTAATTTTAATTTATATTCGACAGGTATATCCTGTATGTATAGTACGTAGATTAGTAGAAAGTAGGATTACTACTTCAACAATTTGGTCTAAACCTATTATTATATTATGCTATTTGTTATTATTATTTCTTATGAGTTAGATATATTAGGTCGTTACATATGAAAATGCCGTTTTTCTTGAAGAAATTGGATCAAATCCAATTTTCAGTACTAACATTTTTGCATTTTTTTTAGGAATGACAAATCCAAATTTTATGTTTTTTTTTGTGTATGAATGAGACAACATTAAGCTAACAAACAGCAACTTTTATTACATTTTTGTAAAGTGACAGCTGTTAAGTAATACGAAATTTATCATCAAAATGGATAGCATTTAGGAAGTACTGTTTTTGAAGATCGAATCAATTTATCAAGCGGCCAATAAAAACAAAATTTAATACAGAGTTGTAAAATCTTGAAATCAACTTTCAAACAAAATATAAATAATGGAAATAGCTATTAAATTACAGTAATAACGAACTCATGAATTTGTAAGAAAATTTCGGCAATTTCATAGGTAAAGACCTATTATATACTTATGATAAAGATAGATATAATATACTATCCTGTATATATTACTGTTAGACACTTATAACATATTTGTTAAATGTACCTTACTTGTCTTTTTCTACGTGGAATAAAAGTTTATTTCTTTCTTTCCTTCCTTGTTGAGACGCTCTGGTATTTTCTGGTATCACAGAATAATATCGTCGTTACTGTGTAAGATTAATGTCGCTTAAACCCCATAAAATAACGAGACTACCTTAAAAGTGAATTTAAGATTGGTTTAATCTCAAATCTTCCGAAAAATATTATTTGAAACATAAAGATGGTTTGATTCGCTATATTTAGTATTATATAGATATCGTTGGCACTGTAGACTTATTAAAGATACACGGATATCAATATTTTGCAGTTATTTTACAATATTTAGTATTTCGAATTATAAATGTTTTGGTTGACAACAATGCCCCAAAATTGGAAAGAGTAATTTATCTTAAAATTATTTCTGACTCGAAAGAAGTTTATTTAAATCAATAAATAATCAATCAATCGGGTAACTCAGAGCATACCATCAATAAATTAATACTTTGAGTTGATAGTATAAACGGTTGTCCGTGTTAAGCTTAAAACTCAACTTCAGAATGTCTTACTATAAGTATGAACACAATGATAATGTTAACCAGCACCCTTTGTAATTACAAGCTTTTATTTAACTTGCACTGTTCGTATGTTGTCCGCCAAAACTTGCAAACCATTTTTCGATCATTTCTATGCACTGCATAATATATATATTATATATATATATGATATCACGGAGCTGGTCTGATGATGGAGTATGAAGGTGGCCATAGAAACTCCAAAACTAAACAAGATAAACATAATCGAGTTTAGGCTCATTTGTTTCGCTTTGCGAACTTTTTGTTGTTATATGCTATTCAGGGTCGCCTTGGAGCTACATGATATTACTAAAACTAAAAAAATTAAAATTAAAATAAAATAATTGATAAAAAAAAATTTTTTAAAACAAGCTTTTATTCAAAAATATAGTCACACTATAACGAAAATAATAATTTGATGCAATAAATGTGCTGATTTGAAAAGCTTGTAGCGCCGCGCTAGTATAAAACAGAGAAATAATATGCACAATGCAAGCTTTTGAAATGAGCTCAGTTCTTGCATAAAATTGTTAATTTCGTTATAGTTTTCGACTACATATTGAACAAAAGCTTATTAAAAAAAAAAATTAAAGATTTTAAACGTTTTTTTTTTGGCATTATTTTATATAATAAATAGTTTCTATCATATATGTATATATTACCAAAGTATCGTGGCCAACCAACAGAAATACATTTAACTCCACCTTTAAGGTGTGTTCCAATTCTTGTTTTACAGAAAATGAATATAAAAGTTGTTCTTCGGTAAAATCGGACAAAAACCAAGCATTTCGAAACTGACAAAAAAAACTTTTTTGTAAATTAGTGTTACAAAAATGTACACTTCGACAAAGGCACAAAGTGACAAAATAAACGTGAACAGCGCAAAACTTTACGGTGTGTTGCATATAAATTTGTTTGCAAATGGTCAACAAACGCCTCCAAACTAGCAGTAATATAGGAATAAAATCTGACCCATCGAATGACCTTAGAGCTACTTTACATAATAAGTACATTTTTGCAACTGTCATTATCATAGACCCATGTGATTCAGCCGACCGTTTTCCCTGAGTGAGAATGTAGTCCCGACTGATGAACTACTGAAGTTTCTCTAACGATTATGATTTATTTAATGTACACTACACTTGTTGGATACTCCGTTTGGAATGAGGAAATTACACACACAGAAGTTCATTGACTGCTGTGCTGAAGTGCAGCTCTGAAAAAAACACAACATATCCCTTACTTTTGTTTTTTTTGTTTCGTCAGAGGAAATGTCCTACGGCATACCGCGCGACGCGGGAAAGCCACGCGGTTATGTGTGGCTCTCATACACTAAAACCCCTGCGGTGTGCTATACTCAGCGCCTTGTCGAGGGGGGGGGGCTGAATCTATACAAGAATACTTCTATGGCGAGCCCCCCTACCGCCCGCAGTGTATCACGGGATAATATTAGTAGGTCACATCCTATGACTGCAGCGAGTGCTCGGCGCTGGGACTCCCAAACCGAGCAGACCGCAAGCGTGTACTGCGCAGAGACCTCACTGCATTCGCAGTGGTGGCAGGTGGGACTCAATTCCCTCCTAGTGACCTTGAACAGACTTTCCGAAGCAGCAGTGCCCAAAAGCACCTGCGTCTGTCGGAAAGAAATTGTCCGGTGCTGCCACCCTGCCCAATCGACAATGACCGGCTGGAGCATCTCCACGGTTGCAAAGTCAGCTCGTGGAGCCTGCAGCCGGGATGACCACTTCAGCAAAATCTCAAGGCTTCACGCCACCCGCGAATCTCCTCCAAGCCGGGGGCCGACTGCCGCCGTCCACCCGGTATTCAGTCGTCCGCCGATACACTTCGGTAAGTACTTCCGCCTCCAAGTCCCAAGGGGGAGTCCCGGCCAACGCGCATGCCACCTCCGTTGATACGGTGCAATATCCGCGTATGACCTTGACCGCTATACCGTCTAAGAGCGCCAAGGTCGTGCCCTATTCTCGGTGGTCAAAGGCGCTGCCAACACTGGTGCAACGTACAGAGTTATTGACCGGACAACCCCCGTGTACATAACATATCCCTACAGTAACTTCGTTACAGGGTTTCACTAATGGTTGGGTTAACAGGTTGCTTATCATTTAGGTATTCCTAAATATTATCTTCTAGAAACAAATGTACCTATCATGTGAATGGGTCAAGTCCTTCAAAAGCTATCAGTATAGACGCAACGTTTTTTCAGGGTCCAAGTCAAAATCACGTGCTAATTGACGAACGAGGGTCTAGCATAGCAGGAAATTCCCTATGAACAACCTTACACCCCGCCGTCTGAAGACTCGAGACGGCTTACGGTTTTAGTCGGTTCAAGCCCGATATAACCTCCCCCGCTGGCCGGCGGAGGGGGGGGGGGGCAAGCCGAGGGGATTTCCTCAAAGAAACGGCTCTAGCAGGCTTTCCTTTTCCTCTTGGGGTTTGGGTAGGGTCAGATGACAGTCACTTCCGAACTAGAGAGAGCCTGTGCTTCAAAGTACTTGCCTTGGATGTAAACGGGACTTACGCTGTGATCATGGTGACAAACTTGTCTTGTTTAAAACAGCCTATATAAAGCCCAGTGTATGATTGAACTTATCAGCTCAAGCTCCTCCGCCCTCTTTTGCAGCTGTTGGTTAGGTCAGTAAGGACTCTCGTCATCCTCCAAGTCTATTCAACTCAGTTGGGCTCGCTTTCCAGTCTAACTGCGAAACAGCCGAAGTGTGATATTTTCTGTGAATTGACTGCGATAGGCTAACGTACTCTCCGAGGCCAGTAAGGACTCTATCATCATCAAACCATCATTTCCTGTTTGGTTCTAGGAATGTAATATTTTAATTATAAACGTTTACCCAATATGTTTTATCGGTTCTGGAATGCGGATTAACATACTTATTTACTTTTTTTTTGTAAATACATACATATTATATATTTTGTAAATACATACATATTACATATTATATATGACCGCGGTAGCCTAGTGGTATGGGTAAAGGACTGCTGAGACGAGGTCTCGGGTTCGATCCCAGGTATTACCATGGCACACACCAATGACTTTTCTATGCTTTTCGAAGTTATGTGTGTATTTATCGCAGGTTTATAAGTGCCCGGTTAATGGCAATAGGCTCGCCACCTATTACATTGGGACCTAAACATGAACTGGCGAAATGTGGGTGCTAGCACCTCTGCCTACCCCTTCGGGGATATAGGCGTGAGTTTATGTTTATATGTTTTATTATATATTGAAACACCCAGACCAATGCAAATAGACATATTCATGCATACAAATATTTGCACTGAGCGGGAATCGAACCCGCGCTGAAATAGTCGAAGCAGTCGAATGCACTACCGCTACGCAACAGAGGCCGTGTTTTTATATATTTTTATATTGTCTTTATTTAGTTTAAGTAACCTTAGAAATGTTATAACGCGTATATTAAGGCATATATATTTTTCCACTTTTTTTGACAAATCCAAATTTTATGTTTTTTTTGTGTATGAATGAGACAACATTAAACTAACGAACAGCAACTTTTATTACATTTTTGAAAAGTGACAGCTGTTAAGTAATACGAAATTTATCATCAAAATGGATAGCATGTAGGAAGTACTGTTTTGAAGATCGAATTAATTTATCAAGCGGCCTATAAAAAAAAAATTAATACAGAGTTGTAAAATCTTGAAATCAACTTTCAAACAAAATATAAATAATGGAAATAGCTATTAAATTACAGGAATAACGAACTCATGAATTTGTAAGAAAATTTCGGCAATTTCATAGGTAAAGACCTATTATCATAATATGGCCATAACCTATAGATTAGCTTATATAACTCCTATTTGGATTTCTATCCACCTGCATCTTTCTGACTTATTTTTCATATTTCTCAGCTCCTAACAGTCGTAACATAATCTTCCGTTCCTTAACCAAAAACTGTGTATTAACTGTGTTAGTAACAAAAAAAAATCTAATCGCACTAGTAGTTCGACTAACAAACAAGCTCTTCAGCTTGATTTAACACATTTAGATTTATTAGTATAAATTGTCATTTAGTGCAACGTAGTCTACAGTACCATCTGATACTAATTTATTCTGCCATGAGTTCTGATGAACAGTAAATTGAATATCGATGTTTTTATTAGGTTAAATTATGCTCGCCTTAATTAAAATACGGTTTATATTTGACCCTTGGCCCAAAGCCTAAAAAATAAATCATAACGGTATGATTGATGGTTAAAAGGTCGCCGACAACCATCAGTGTTTTTATTTTTGTTAATTATACTTTATAAAATGAATATAAAATCTGATTATACCAAACCTTCCTAACATTATTCTATGTTCTTGATTTTTTTTATCTTTTTTCTTGAAATGTTATGTTATGTTTTCTTGATCTATTTTCAATAACAAACTCTAGGCAAATAAAAGTAAATTTAACGTTTATGTCATTCTAGGTGGGTAGTTACGGTGGCCCTACCAAGATCACCGTGGCCTAAGCAAACCTCGCCTTAAACTGCTCATTGACGATCGAGGCTCTGGCGCAAGCTTTCCTGTTGTCGGGATTGGAGGGGGGGGATCCGATGGCAGTCACTCTCGTAAAAGTCACACAAACTAAATTATGTGAAGGAGTAGTTCGAGAGCGAATTACGGGCTCCAAAGTGCAAGCTTTGAATGACTAGAATAACACAATCATAACAGTTTCACGAGCATCTTATATGCAAATCATAAGCTCCAACTTTACTTCACCATGACGACGAATAAAATTAACGCAATTTAAAGTAAAACTTTCCTCTCTAAGTGGCAACAAGAGGCTCCATGATTTACTTTAAGTTTATAACAACTAACCTCACCAGTCTATTTCCCAGAACTATAATATAACTGTTTTGTAAAGTTTTCGACATTTTTATTTCTTAGAGACTGATGCTAGTTGTGCAAAAAATATATGTTCACTTGTAAGTGCCAGGTAAGATGAACTGGGAAATCTGGTGTGGGCTTATAAAACGTTATGAGAGTCAAAATAAATCGAGCGTGAAAATGTGTTTTACTCAGCAAAGTTAAAGTTTGGGTTTTCGCACGTGTAGTCACTTTGTTCACCTTCCCGGATGGTAGTCTTTGACTTTAGCATAGTGAAATATACGATATGAAAACAAGAACTATGTTTAAATATCTTATATTTCACTATGCTCTAAGGTATTGCAGAAGTCCATAGTCATAGTTCCTAGTTTGCGTTAACTTCGTTGCGTTCAGTAAAATTTAGTAAAGTAATACAGAATAGATAATAGATATTAATGAAGTATTCTTATCGTAAATGGGAGGTCGTATTAGCGCCACTTTCATTACAAAATATGGTGATAGATGCCTTTTAAAATTATATGCCTAGGGTTCACATGACGTTATTATGTATTCTGGCGTTTACATACTACATTTTACCACGTTTACTGTCAAGCTCAAAAACGGTTTTTAGTGTTTAATATTTTAAACTTTTAGAATTATTTTTATAACTAGCTGACCCGGTAAACTTCAGTCCACCTTAAAATCAAGTCATGTTGGTTAAGTACCTTATCAGCTGAGTTTATTTCGTGAATGTCTCATGTTTTTAACTATACTCATTGCAAGTGTAGGCACCGTATCCCGAGGGGACCATCTCAAAGTCGTAGATGGCCCAGGGCCAGCCTGGGTGCAAGGGAATAGCCTTATTGGGCCACGTTACACCCCAGCATTAAAGACCCGAGACGGCGTGCACTTTTGGCCGGATAAATGGAGACATATGATGCGGAGACAAATATAAAAAATAACTAGGTCTGCAAGGCGAATCGCTGCTTGCAATGTTGAGCTGAGTGAGACATCGTGATTTGAATTTTGAAAATTTTGAACAGTGATCATTCATTCATTTCAAGATTCTAAGTTCACGGTACCCTGTAGGTTTTGATTCCCGTGCGAGTTTCGAAAATTTGCGGCATAAACGGCTGTATCTTTTGATTGTTTTGGCTTAGAAGTTTGATTTTTTCACAGCTCCAAGGGACAGTAGACCTGAGTATTAGATATAAATTTCAATTTGACCCCTCCACGCGTTCCTGAGAAAAACGGTCTTGACAGACGGACGGACGGATGGATGGACGGACAACGAAGTGATCGTATAAGGGTTCCGTTTTTTCCTTTTGAGGTACGGAACCCTAAAAACAGGGTTTTTAAAGAGGTAGTACTACCTCTTTAAAAACCCTGTTTTTAGGTTTAGAGCACCCGTCCAAATAGCACCTGCGTGAAAAGCACCTAGCCTAGTCCACGGAGGACACCTATAAATAACGCACAACCTTCTTGCCATTCGTTGAGTAACAAACATCTGCCTAAGACTCTTTGGCCACTATAACTGTATAGAACAAATGTAGTTAATTTCAAAGTCAAGGCTAAAATTAAACATATAAATCGCAGTTATAACTAATGCTACCACAGCTGTCTCCGTTTTGTTCTGTTCGGAATAAACGTCCCGCTGCTACACGTCCAATTACAGTGAGCAGAGAAATGGCCGCTCCGTCCAACTCTGAGGTTTAGTTTAACGTAAAATTACTGTTAGTTGAAGCTATGTACACTTTCCATTAAACAGCCTTTTTAAATGAAAGCAAACATATAATACTATGAAAATTTAAAGATCTCTTTATTATTAAATTCCATTAGGTATGTAGTTATTTCTACTAATGATCGCCCATTGGTCGACCATGATCATTATCAAATATTTGAGGAAAATATGAGTCAAGGTAGGTATGAATGTTTCCAATGTTTTTTTATTGCAAAGCACTAACATTAGCTCGCCAATTACTATTATACTTCGGGTGTCAACCGAAGACGATTACATGATTTACTTGCAGCAGTACGTGAGTAGGCCATGCTTATCACACATTTAGAGGATCTATGGATGTAACAAACCTAGAAAAAAAATATCTCCCGTCTCGCTCGCTCCACCAGCTGTCAAGTGCAACAACGCGGCAACTTCATTACGTGTTTTTGTGCCATCTAGATCGCACACAAAACTTTGTAGGTACTTATAAAAATCTTAAAAAATTGTGAATTATTTGTATAGTGTGTTTCATCTACGATCATGCCTAAACCAAAAAGGTCTAAAGATAGTGACTATGAGACTATTCTCCGCAAAATGAAAAAACTGGAAAGAAAGCTTAATAGGAAAAAACGGCATGAACGTTCGTCGTCAAATTCTTCAAGGTTCTCCGAACAGGAATAACCAGGTAAGGTACTCTTTCGTAGTACCATTGAGTGTTCTAGAATCTAGCGAAGATTCTTGTGAAAGGAATTATGTAGGTACCTTACCTACCTAATTTGCATCCAGTTTTTATTTTTTTATTATTCTTACCGACTTCATTCTTACTCAAGTCTTTAGGATCATTTAAAAAAACTGCGAATATCTAGGTACATACTCGATGTTCTGTTACGAGCAAAAGGTCTATCACCGCCTATGCAAAGTATGCAAATGCCTATTTTGTAGATAAGTGGCGATGACGTAGGTACCTATACGAATAATTTTAAATTCACATTACCATACCATATTAATAAAACTTCTGCACGGGACCTATTTACGTGCAAGGGTACCTACCTTGGACCCATTTACGTGCAAGGGTACCTACCTTGGACCCAGTATTAAAATTGGGCACCTACCTTGGGCCCAGCCCCCTTTTTTGTACTTTAGCCAGTAATTAGGTATTTCTCATACCTTTTAGATGAAGATATTCCCGACTCAGTAGTAAATTTGAACGAGGGAATTGATAACGAGATGTATCTTGAGGAGCCCGAGCCGCAGCCGCGCTCGGTCACACCACCACCTCCGTTGCCGCAGCCAGAGGTGACACCCGGCACATCGTCGTCTACCGTGACACCTGTAGCTCAAGACGACGACACAACGGTCAATTTGGATCCCGACACCCTAAATCTACTAGGAGAAGACCACTCTAGCAAAAAGAGTTATGGTTTAAACTTACATAAAGATATCGCCACGAGGTGGATGCATATACTCACCAATGGTTTGTCAAAAGACACTCAGGTAGACCTCGTTAAATAATATTTGCCGCCTGAAAACTGTGTTAGGATGTCGGCGCCAAAACTGAACCCCGAAATAAAAGCGGCGCTTTCTGACTTAAATATAAAACAGGACCTATATTGTCAGGGTAAACAAAACCAAATTGGAAGCGATCTTGCAGCTCTTGGACAGGTATTAAATTGGGCCCTGGCACCCAAAAATAGTATGCCTCCAGATATACTAAAAGCATTGAGCGATGCCGGGAGGCTTATATCCGACAATCACTATAGAGAGTCATTGTCACGTAGATATGCGATCTCGAACAGTCTCAATAGGAACATTAGAGATACTGTTAAAGATACGAAGATCGACGACAATCTCTTTGGCTCCAATTTATCCGATCATATAAAATCGTCTAAAGCCATAACAAGGGCCGCTTCAGAAATGAAGACTTCTCGTACACCATACCAGGCATCGGCAGCCTCTCAGCCTCAGAGAGGGACTTTAAACTTGAGGGGGAATCCGCGCGCTGCGGCGATCGGGCCGCGGACTGCCCCTGCGCCTCGTCGCCCGCCACTGCCGCCGCCGCGGGACCGCCGACAGCAGCCTACTACATTGCGGGGCCGCCAGCGGGCCTCGGGATATCCGAGACAACAGAGACGTTAGAAGAACCTCAGGTACCGACTGCTGGACGTTTAAAATATTTTTACCATAAATGGACACAACTTACTGACGATTATACTGTATTAAATTGGGTCGAAGGATATACAATACCTTTTAAAGAAGTGCCTTCTCAAAAAATGCGACCAAAAAATTATGCCTGTAATTATTCTCAATCTCAAATGAAAATCCTTGCTGATTGAATTTCGGAACTATTAATGTCAAAATTTATTTCACCTTGCACACCTTGTGAAGGAGAATTCATTTCACCTATTTTTACAGTGCCGAAGCCTAACGGGAAACACAGATTCATATTGAATCTAAAAATGCTTAATGAATACATTGATGTGGACTACTTTAAGATGGAAGACCATCGCACGGCCCTAAAAATATTACAATATAACTATTACATGGCTACAATCGACCTAAAGGACGCTTATTTTTTTATTTCAATCAATGAGAATGACAGGAAATTTTTACGTTTTGAATGGAAATCACAATTATACGAGTTTAATGTTCTTCCGTATGGCCTCTGCACAGCGCCATATGTCTTTACCAAATTGCTTAAACCTATCTTACAATACCTGCATTCGTCAGGACTGCTGTCTGTAGCATATATAGATGATTTTTTCTGCATTGGTCAATCGTTTAATGAATGCGTAAAAAACATCACCAAAACAAGGGAGGTTTTGAAGTCGTTAGGTTTTGTAATAAATATTGAGAAAAGTGTTCTAACACCAAATAACCTAACCTGTAGGTTCTTAGGATTTATTTTTGACACCAAACAGATGATTATTACATTACCAGCGGAAAAGAAGACGCGTATTAAGAACAAAGCGTTGCATTTGCTTCGAAAAAACAACTGTTCAATTAGAAAATTCGCTGAATTCATAGGTTTATTGACCTCCGCATGCCCAGCTGTGACTTACGGCTGGTTATACACCAAGCTTTTTGAACGGGAAAAATTTTTAGCACTAAAGGGTAGTACGGACTATAATATGACAATGAAAATAAAATCTCATTTAAAACATGATTTTTTATGATGGATAGAAAAAATTGACTCATCTTTTTGCCCAATTCGAAAACATATTTATTGTATGGAAATATTTAGCGACGCCTCAAATACTGGCTGGGGTGTAGCATGCGGAGATCACAGCGCAAATGGTACCTGGACTGAAGTAGAATTAAATCTTCACATAAATACTTTGGTATTGAAGGCAGCTTACTATGGACTAAAAATATTTTCTAAAGATATGAGAGATTGTGAAATTTTATTAAGAATTGACAATACCACCGCCATTAGCTATATAAACCGTATGGGTGGTGTACAACACGCTCATTTAAACGATTTAGCTCGAAAGATATGGCTATGGTGTGAAGATAGGAATATCTGTGTTTTTGCCTCTTACATAAGGTCTAGTGAAAATTTTATTGCTGATAGGGAGTCCCGCCGAATAAATAAAGATACTGAATGGGATATCTGTGGTAAAGTTTTTACGCAAATAACTAAATCACTGGGTAGACCCGAATTCGACCTCTTCGCAAGCGCCCAAAATTACAAATGTTTGAGGTATGCTTCATGGAAACTAGATCCATTTTCAGAGGTAGTTGACTCATTTACCTTTAATTGGCATAACATATTTTTTTTATGCATTTCCACCTTTCAGCCTTATCTCTAGAGTCTTGGAAAAATTATAACAGATAAAGCAAAAGGCATTTTAATCGTACCCTATTGGACGTCTCAGCCGTGGTACCCTCTGTGGTCAAAATTGGTTGTATCAGAAAAATATTTCTTCGGACCTGATAAATTCCTGATAAATGACCTAAATAAGATAGATCAGATACCACTAAACAATATCAAAAAAGCTTGGATATATGACAACTACTTAACATCACGTCTGACTTGGCCTTTTCTGGTGTACGAATTCGGTCATAAAATCGCTAAAATCGTGGCTTGGACTAGCGCACTCTGCTGATTCCTCTGCTCTATTTAGGGATCAAAATAATTTTGGGATGAAACTTAAGAAACCATCAGAGCTCTATAAACATCTTAGAGTTACCAAAGCCCACATCTTAGGAAATCCCAAGATGTCACAGTCAGGGCACTCCCGAAAGATAATAACGCGTCCGAGCTTGAATCTAGACTCCTATTCCATAAACGATTTATGATAGGGGAAGTCGAAGTCGATAGTCGAACAGAGTGGGGTTGGGAGTACGAGATACAGAAAGGGACCAGGATATACTTAAGTCCTTTCTAAAACAAGACGAAAATGATAAATATCGAGTGCACGCGATGAATTTGGAAATCCAAAATGAATGGTTGACAATGGGAGAGTTCTGCATACCGATGGCCTTAAAGTGGTGCACCTTGATCTATGACTGGTCGCCGGCCCTGTTAAAATTTTATCTTAACGCCTTTCAGATGACCCTCCCAGACCAGAGTAACCTGGTAAGGTGGGGGAAGGCCACAGAAAAACAATGTTATACTTGTGGTGAGGCAATAGGGACGGCTAGACACATATTAGTAGGATGTAGGGTGCTTCTCGATAGAGGCCATTACTCACGCCGCCACGATAAGGTGCTTATCATCATACGTGAAGCAATGAGTCTGGCAGTAGCTAGAGCCCAAAAAGGATTGACTACTAACAGACGTCATATCAACTTTGTGTCTGAAGGTTCATCCATAACACCCAGGAACAAACCTTATTCAATCTTAGATACTGCCCCAGATTGGACTCTCCTAATCAACACGTATGAAAAGCACTATAAAATTCCGGAGGATGTTGGGGTTTCGTCATCTAGACCTGACATATTCCTATATTCTAAGAGGTTAAAACATGTGGTTCTTGTGGAACTTACTGTACCGTGGGAAACAGATATACCGAAGGACCACACAATAAAGAAAAATAAATACTATGATCTCACAAACGAATTAATCAAAAACGGTTACGTGGTTAATTTGTATGCAGTGGAAGTGGGAGCGAGAGGTATACCAGCAAAATCTCTCTATAACCTACTTAAAGATCTAGGCCTATCGAGAGCTACAATAAGCTCATTACTAGGACGAATGTCTAAAGCGGCACTAGTAGGTTTGGCTCAAATTTGGTTAGGCAGGGAGGGGAACTTGGGTAGTGAAGGTGAGTGTTGATGTACATCAACAAAAGGGGCCCCTTCTAAACCTACACTTGGGTCGCAAGTCCCAGGCACTGTCCCGAGTTCCCAACTCAGCAACGCGATGGACCCGGCACCCGCACGGAGAATCCATGGATTGCTAAGAATATCGGTCTCTTCCCCTTTCAGAGCCTGCCATCCACTTCACGCGGACCTGGTTCTAGTGGCAGCCAAGCTATCAGGGACTCTATGATCAAGCGAGGCGTACCGTTAGATTCTTTAGATATACTTATGGCGTCATTCGCACCAAAAAACATTAAAACAATATGATAGCACGGTGAAGTCGTGGATATCGTATTGTACAAACAATAATTTGAATACTTTGGAAGCTAAAAGTAATAACGTGATATCCTTTCTAACACAAAAATTCAATCAGGGTGCAAGTTATAGTTGCTTAAATACTCATAGATCAGCCTTATCGATTGTTTTGGGGACAGGTGTTACATTAAATGATTGCGTTAACCGATTTATGAAGGGTGTATATAGGCTTAATCCACCTCAGCCCAAATACAAATCAACATGGGACACTAACGTTGTGTTAAACTATCTATCTAATATGTACCCGTACGATAATATTTCATTGCCTAACCTAACATTTAAAACTTGTACTCTGCTATGTATAGCATCTGCCCAACGGATGCAGACTATTAGCCTAATCAAATTAAAAAACATAATGATTGAGGAAGATGCGATTGTTATTAAAATCACCGATTTAATTAAGACCTTCCGACCTGGGGCCTTCCAACCACTCATCAGACTGCCTTTTATATGTGAGAACCCAAGCATTTGTCCGGCTTTCACATTAAAAACTTACATAGAGAGAACCCAACATCTGCGACAAAACCGCAATGTTGAGCAGTTATTCCTAGGTATACGTAAACCTCACAATGAAGTAGGATCACAGACCCTGGCGCGTTGGGTAAAAAAGATTTTACAAAACAGTGGGATCGACATCACTATATTTGGCGCTCACAGCACCAGGTCGGCATCTACATCTGCCGCACACAGATTCGGGGCGAGTCTGGAGGTGATTCGGAGGGCCGCAAGCTGGAGTGACACTTCCAATGTTTTCATTAAGTACTATTGTAGAGATGTTGTACAAACAAGACAAGATGATTTCTTTAATTCAATATTTAATTAACGCATAAAGACCTCAGGATATTTACCTTTATTTTAATTGACGTAATCGTTAAGTGAACGATAAACGTATAATGACCTTTGCGTCTATTATTGTGATTTTAAATTCTTTCCCCTTTTATTTTGTTTTTCTCTTAGTTTATATGGGCAAAAATAAAAGTCGACTTATTGATCTGAATATTTTATTTTATTCTCTGTTAAATTCTTATCCGTTTTGTTTAAGTAAATTTAAATTACTCTACACATCTGCAAGTAAATCATGTAATCGTCTTCGGTTGACACCCGAAGTATAATTAAGAATCAAACGAACTTACCTAGTGATGTTTGATTCCTTGAATCGGTTGACAAACCGATCATTGGAAATGATTCTTCAATTTACCACTAAACATTATTATCAGAAAAAAAAACTCAGAATGAATCGAGGTTTACTTGATCTATACTTACTCGGTTAATCATAGTTGATCGTAGTACATAAATATTGAAAATCTTTTTCGAACACATAAAATGTAGGTAGAACTTTATCGTTCAACTTTTCCGTTGGTTTTATTCTGATAATATAAGTAAATAAGTGAGTTGAATATAGAATGTTTATAAACCTAACTTTTTATTGTAGGCATGTCCGCACTTGGTACCAAAGGGGCAATTATTAGGATATGGGACCTGGTTAACTGACGCTGTAGTTAATGTGTTGTAGTTAGTAGTCATATAATTAATTAGCTGACATTTGTGGTGAATCTGTTGTGTGTGTGTATAGTGGAGTATAAAAATGGATAAGTATGTATTCATTATGTTGGTACGTATAGTAGATTACTACTTTAAATGTAGCAAGTGTTTTCATCGCGGTGTAGCATCACCTTGTAGCATAACAAGAGTAATTCGAGGTAGTTTATAATAATAGGTAGGTACTACTACTGCCAGTGGGGACGCTGTTTGACCAGACGGGTGATCAGCTTTTCTATGTGGGGCCATTTCACCCAATTCCCCTATAACGACTGTCATACATATTCGTATGGCAATCGGGACCGACATCTTAACGTGCTATCCGAGGCACGACCAGACCAATGCAAATACTCATATTCATGCATACAAATATTTGCACTGAGCGGGGATCGAACCCGCGCCTCCTGCTAAGCGGCCGCGTTCAATACCGCCACGCCACGGAGGCTGTCTAATAGGTAGGTAGGTACCATGCTTTTAGGATGAATGAGTAGCAAAAGGTACTGTCACAATATTGATGATAAGCAGGCATTCAAGGTTATGGTTTGTAGAAGTGAATGAGACTTTAGCATTCCGCCCCTTAGCCTCAGCAAGGGACAATGCGTAAGTGATACCACTTCTATTTTTATATAGATATTATTTAAAAAGTTAATGTTTATTTCAAATTTAAATTATTATTGTTAAGATATGAGCTTATCAAAGTCCATCCTCATTATCAATTATTTATAGTACATCTCTGTAATTACAGTTGCACCATATCTGAATAAGCTATAGTATAAATCTACCATACGCTTAAATACAGCTTTTTTGACTCACTTTGCTTCATACGCGGAATATGGTTTGACTGCCTACCAATGTGACAGACGTTTTCATCGTCATATATGTAGTATTCATTTTTCACCACAAGTGATAATCGAATTCAGAATCCTTTATCCAAAAAATGAAGGCAAGCTTTGGCGCGATTTCTTTATTATTGTGCATTGAGTTAAATACAGTACTTTACGGTACTACGGAATCAGTATCGTTTTTTACATTTTAATCAGAAATGGAATGTTTTACTTTATAGCCTTGTCTTTGAAAATGACATTTCCATCTCCAAGTTTAAAATGAAGCTCTCATTGCCTCTTTCTGCTCAACCAATTAAGATAAGCTCGTGCTTAGAATTTTTTGATACTTTAGGAGTTCTATCTCCCGCTGATGAATAAAACCAGCAGACCAACAAGGCTTTCTTTGAGGTATACTTTTCATCAGCCTTATGTTATATTTTTGGTAGGGTTTAGAAAGTTGGTATGAGTTGGTATAACAAGAGACCCCAATAAGTACTCGTATAACTCGCTGTTATGATGATACAGTTATATTTGCTCGTCCATATAACCAAAATTGATGTTAGCATTTTTGTAATAGGTAGGCACTAAGAAATAAAAAGAAATTTATCGTGGAATAAATGAAATATCATCTGGTATTATAGCTGAGAATGAAATAAGTTTACAGAACTTCCTCAATTCTCTACACCTGTCTGAAATGTAGTAATATTACAAAGCACTCAAATATTCACACCAAGAATACAATTTCATTTTGAATGGGAATATTTCTTGGTAGCAAATTTCGTAAAGTACTTGATTTGTTTGTGCAACACAGTAAACATTTTAAATAAGAATGGGTTCCTGCGGGTGATGAGCTATTTGTTATTGAAAGAGTTATGAAGTTTGCACGATATCAGAAATAACTTATAAGCTACATAAACTGTGTAATAGATATAGTCTTTACTAAGGTGTTATTATTTACTATTAATGTCAGATACGATACTATAAAATCTTTCTTATTGAATTATTGTAGCAAAGCTAAATTATGCATATGTTTTATAGGTAATCTGCAAACATTAGTCCTTAAAATGATTACGATATAATTTAGCCTGAATTCGCGCAGAAGTTGAAGCAAGTGCTCACATCAAAGGAATATTCCCAGAATACGATTAATGAATAAGAAGCTTTTACAATTGGATAAAGTATGAAAAGGAAATTAGAATTTGTTCAATCAATTCAAATATTGAAGTAAACGATGCTTTCTATCACATAGTCTCGGAATACTTAAATTTTTCTGTTAACAACATTTTATACTTGGTAATTAAAGCAACCAATTAATTTCAATAACAGTGCCTGTATATTACGTGAATATCACGGAAAACAACAGTACACAAATATACATTTAACATGCCCTAAAATGTGATAATAGGTCGGTTTTAGTAAGTATTGTGGCGTAGACAAGGATGTGACGAGGGTACTTTCTAATTCAAACTAAATTTAACAGTCTTAATTAGATAACTTATTAACGGGCTATTATCACTAAAAGCATAGATTTATTCGAAGCTATCTTTAAGATCTGGCGAAGTGGAGAAAGAAAAGCAGAAAAGAAGCTAATATTCCTGTAACCCTTCCCTCCAATGGCAGGAGTGTGTTCACGTCGGTTGTGTATCAAATGGCTGGAGTTGGAAACTGCAATCCTATGATTTGAAATCTGACGTCTCATCATCTTAGCGTTGTTCTTAGCGTTACTCCTTCTAATAAGCGCTGATACCTATGTTTGACCTTTCAACACTGAGAGGAAAGCCGGCGCCAGCGTTGGTCCGTCCGTCAGTCCTTCAAACAGTAAGTGCACCTTATTACAGGTGCGGCTGACTTGAGCTTCGAAGATCTTGTTGGGGCTCCACGCACAAATCCGACGTCCTTACTAATCTATATCTATACTAATATTAGAAAGAGAGAGGATGAATTTTGTGAGTTCGTTTAAATTTTGAGAGTAATCTTCGTAATCATGCTCAAATTGGTATTTTTTTGATGATTTGAGAAGTACATTATCCCCAATGGACATACTTAGGCTAATATTATGATGGCTTGAGTTAAGAAAAAAATTCATAAACCGGAGCGAAGTGAGGGCGGGTTGCCAGTAAGATATAAATGTCTTATGATTGATTAAATTAGGAGATTAAATAAACTAATTTATCATTGCATTTTATGAGACCATAAAACTAATTATGATTCTAGAACTTCGTGCATATTATTACTTAATAAGCTTGGTTAAAATACACTGTTGGGTATGTGGGGATTCCGCGCTATCATATAACGGACTCGTGTATTTTGGATACTCGCCCGTTTTTCACTAAGTGTATCCAAAATAATTAATGGGCAGCGTTAACTAAACGCGCTTTTTCGTGAAAATAAATAGGTTATGTCGCGACAAGTGCTTCCAAGCTTAGTAGGGTCGGGAACTAAATTGAGCTCAACATCGTGGAGTGGATAAACTGGCGAAAAACTGCAATAAGGTTCAACTTAAATTAATTAACGGACCCTATGCTGAAACATGATTGACTGAGAATTTACTTATTTCAAACGAGTGGCTGTTATGTACGATATTGTGTACTTTTGATGACACACTTTTAGTAAATAAAAAGGGATAATAAAATAAATAAATACATAGAAATAACAACAGTGGATTAATAGGACGTTTAAAAGCACGATTTGCAAGTAAAGACGAAGCTAACACTATCATTTAATTCATCAATTTTGCCATAACTGTGCTCTGTCTATATTAATTTATTGATTTTTCTATAATAATGTTCGTATCTACATTATTTTTAAAATTAAAATACCTTTCTTTTGTTACAGATACGCTAGTGAGCTAAGTATTGAATACCGAGAAATGGAAATACTAAAATTAAATATGATAAGCCGTCCACATACCTGTGTAATATATTGAGATATTTAATTTGACTGTACTTGTGAACAACTGAAGAAGTGACGATACAATTTGTATAAGTGTGTAAATGGTGGGGGGGGGGTGAATCTACGGAGAGGTTGAGACTCTGAGCGTGGATGGTGTTGGGCAGGGATTGGGTATGGCGTGGCGGGTCGGGGAGAGGGCGGGGCGCGGGCGGCGGTGAGAGCGGTGCGCGGGGCCGTGATGCGCGCACGCTCGTGGGCTCTGTGCGCGTGCTTGGCGTGGCTCGCGTGCGTTGTGCTCGCCACAGGCGCCGGCCAAGAGCTGCGCGTACTACAAGCGGATGCGCGCACCGCCTTTTACGTGGGCATCGCCGCACCGCTCTCGGCCGCCGATATCGTGCAAGTCTTCAACCGCTCACTCGCCGACATCTCAAACACGTACTTTGCCGGCGACTACCCACTCTACCTGCGCAACATCACGCTGCTGCCACTTTATATCGAACTACCCGAAGATGAAAGGTATGTGTACTTACTCTAAAAAATATTCTTGAGAAGATTTTTATTCTTATTATAATTATACTCGTATTTATACATATGTTTGCATACTGGCTATTTTTTACTGTTTCATACTTATATTTGCATACTGGTCTTACATGCTACCTGCATAACATATAATTTTTGAATATATTAATACGGGTGTCTGGGTAATACCCTTCCAAACTCTTCGGTACTTCGGGAATTTTTAATCCCATCTTGAGTTTCGAAGACAGCTTTATTTTTTAATTAAAATTTTATTTATTTCTTCCTTTTAGTGAACGTAACTGATTAACGCTTGAAACACGACACTTGACGACCATACGACGCTAAATAGTTAATTAAATAACCGCATCAATAACAAACTATCAGTGTTGATTTATATGTTAGGTAACTCGACCGATCTTAATGGCGTAGGTATCTATGCGGATGATGTTATGTAGTATCCATTTGTTGCATACCAATATCTTCTCCAGAATTTAACAAATACTTTTCTTCGCATCAAAATCGGTTCAACCAAACGCGTGATAATCGCGATCAAACGTACAGGTTAAACTGAGAACTTCCGTATTTTAAGATCGGTTAAGTATACAAAACCTTCTCCAGAATGTAACAAATACTTTTCTGAAAACCACATTAATATCAGTTGAAACAAACGCGAGATACGTGAATAAATACATAGGTCAAACTATGAACGTTCTTCTGAAGTCCATAAAAAATAAATAATTGTGTAAAAATTTCAATTGATCACATCGTTCTGAAATTACCGGATCACTAAAAGACGCGCCAATAATGACCTATAGAAGTAAATATGTATTTGCATAGCATGCGGGCAGATGAAGGTGATAATGTTATTACATTTCTACCTTAGACAAATCCAATATCCTATTAAAGTTTTTCAAAAAATGCAAGGATATTCCTAATCCATACGTGCTCTGACAGGAAAATCCATTACATATAAGATTAAACATTTAAAATTAAGATGTTTCTGTTGATAGGCAGACAGGCCATATATTTTCAGTCTACTTGTTTTATCTGGAAAGATATCGTAACGCTGACGGTATATGTAACAAAAAAACCATTCTCCGTTTGTAGCTTAATATAAAGTGTGGAAAGCATCTGTACTAGACGACAATGTATATCCCCAATATAAACCGACATGAGCCGTCAAATAGAACTATTGCAAGTTTCGATTTCCAACAAACCCGATACACGTCTTGTTCTGGGTGTAACACTTTATGGATATTGTAAGTGTTATTTCGATTGGATCTTTTGAAATGATGGACTGCAATAGTCAGTTTGCACCTGAAATCAGACGGGCTTCTCAAAATGTGTTGTGGCTTCATTTCATCCCCATTAAAGTTAGCGATTCATGTGAGAATTTTTTAAATTAGTTAATAGCGTATTTAGGTACCTACAAATCCTTAAATTTTTTTTTAGGTCAATTCGACTTTGGCAGAATATCATCCAGAAGCAGCAACACCTCCCCTAGGGAAGGAAAGGAGCTGTCGCTTCCATTGCCCAGAGTGCACCACAAGGAGGTTTTCTAGTACACACACAGCGAGTTCATTGAACTCAATACTAACAAAATTATTTTTTATTTGGTAACAAGAACATGAAAAATACATACAACATTTACCTTTTTTTTTGGATGGGCCCATAAGGCGTTTCCCACGCACCTCTGCTGGAACCTATGGCCCCCTCGGGTTTGGGAACCACAGTGTTCCCGTCTTGCCCCCGAAAAAAGGAAGGTTCCTGATCAGAAGGTCTAAGTAGCTGAATGTCCAACATCGCGAAACGTCTAAGGAGCATTAAGTCTAACTAGCAAAAGGTCCATGTAGCAAAACGTCCAACTATTAGATGATATAGCAGAACGTCTAATTAGCGAATAGTCAGTTATTAAATGTGGTACACTCATGCTAAAAGGATAAGTTATTTGTAAATTACATAAAATTTATTAGCAGATAATAAATCATTTGATTAGTACATATTAATTCCACAAAGCGAAATCCACATTCATACTGCCGGTCGGGATCGAACTCGCTCCTTATTATTCAAAGGGTCGGTTACGTTTCGACTCGGCTACTACCGAAGTAGAGCTTAGTAGCCTCTTAAATATTATTAACATATTAGGCACAAATTCGTTTGCATTTATTGATCTAATATCCTTTTGATATGGCCAAGGTTTGTCAAAAATTCAAAAGGACTAACTTTTTGGCTCTCAAGTTTTTGCAGCTCTCGTTTGTATTTGATATTAAACATTATGTCTATCTTTCTTCTTTTATTCCCTTCAAAGAGCCTATTTTCATATTTGCGGTCCAGCCAAAGCGCTTCTTTCCTAAGACCCTTGAGGAATAGCAGCAGGGTTGGCTTTGATTTAATATTTGCGTTTAGCCGCCTGTGCCAGCCTTCGAGACTGTAGCCATTGTGTTTGTAAGCAATCTAAGAAATCCACTATTTCTTCGATTTTCGAGGCCTTTTGCACAATGCTAGCCCAACATGCGGTAACGCCCCCACTAGGAGACTGTACCTGGGGATCGTGCGAAGCATGGCCCTATACGGGGCCCCCGTATGGGCGTAGACTCTGGCGGCCCGCAACGTGGCTGTTCTAAACAGCCCGTTAAAGGCGATGGCCGTCAGAGTCATCAGGGGGTATCGCACGATCTCCGTCGAGGCGGCATGTCTCCTAGCCGGGACCCCTCCATGGGACCTGGAAGCGAGAGCCCTTGCGCTGCTGTACCAGTGGCGCAAGGAGGCGCTGGAGCGGGGCCATAGGCCGGAGCTTCAGCGACCTCCGACGCCTGAGTCGCCTCCGCTCCTCGCAGGCTCGGCGAATCGGGAGTCTTGATGAGTGTCTCCCCGACCCGCTCCGCCGCCTCCTTCTCGAGTATTAATTGTTCGCAGGAGGAGGCGGGGGCAGCCCACGCGCTCGCACTCCTGACCATCGCTTTGAGCAAGACGCCGAGTGAGAGGACTCCCACTCCTCGCTTGTATCACAGCGATGGCACTCAGAAGTTCGCTGCTTTCTGATCTGACTGGTGACAGGTGGGCCCCGAAGCACTCCCTTGCAGAGAACAGCTGCGTCAGCCGGTACGAGAGGCCCCCGTGTCGCCTCTCTAGCCAGTCCTCCATGATTGGTCTTACCCCCGCTACTACGGCGTACCCTACATACAACATACGAGTATACCTAATTCAATTATGTTTAACTTAATCAACCGTTTTAACTTTTTAAAACATAACTACAAAGGTTTTCGAAACTGAATTTAAATAGACTTTTCTTTTTAAGGGAAAAATTAAAGTTATGAAAATACTGTCGTAGTTCGCTTATAACTAATATATAGATCAATAAATACATGAAAATAGCCTGCGTAGATGAAGGACTTCTATCCACAGAGGACAAATATTTCTGAATCTTTAATACAATGTCCTCCGAGAACTAGCTACGGACTTGACGCACACCGTGTGACGACCATTTGCTGCTCGGAAATTTAGTGAAGCACACGCTGAGGAAGCACACATTTTGAGATTACGTTTTTACCTGTTATAGAAAAAGAGAAGGGTCCTAATCATGTTAATTATATTCTTTCCGGGGACTCCCCCGTATTTTTGCCCATCCGGTCTATCGATATTTACGGTTGCTCTAATCCATTTTGAGGGACGGAAAAGTACGCCGTCAAATGTCTGCGAAAATCTTGCGACTGATGAGTACGAAAGAAGTTATAGACTATTTTCTCGCTCATTTTTAATGTAGGTCCAATATCAAAAAGATGATAAAATAATAATATATTTATGTTCACTACTATTGCTACTGGTGAGAACTCTCTCAACTAGCTTGCTGGGTAGCCATAAAAGCCAAAATCTGATCATCGTTGTACAATTAATTGACAATCAATTTGGGCAGTTTCTAAATCGATTATTAATAAAGCATAAAAAACTATTCGGACTTGTTGCTTGCTAATCGGCGGCAGTGCGCTGTGGGACGTTTCAGTTTTTCTTTGTTCGACTGCAAGTAAAAGATCGACTAGAAAATCAATATAGATACTTACTTATATATGTTTCTTTATTAAAACATTTTGTTCCAGATGATTTAACACCATTAGGGTAGGTATTACGTACCTCATCACGTGGTTTGTAGGGATGACGAAAGTTACTACCTAAGTTTGTATCCTTACGCCCCAACGCCCAAATCAACTAAGAAAAACCATTAAGTGGCCAACTTCATCCGGCCGAAAACGTTCAAAATGATTTATTTTTAAATTTACTTTACTTTTGCTTCATACGCTGTCGTTTTAACAAATAATTAACTCTGAAAAAAAAAAGATCAAAATCGTTTCACCAATCTGAATTGAAAAAAGCCTTAATGATATTTGGCACATTTAAGTATTTTCTCAAACAGAAGATTTTTATTCTATCCATTCGGTTGTTACTCGGTAATACCGAAATAAAATTGCGGTCCATAACATTGATGTACTACAATTACTATACCGATCAACTAATCGACATGAATTTTTTTTTGCACTATTTTTGCGTCATACTCTTCAATACTCTTCAACCGATCGCTATCAGTTTTTAAACAATTCTATATCGTGTGAAAACCTCCGGACACACACCGTCGGTCGAGAATACATCGTGGCTAGACGAATGTGGAATCGAATCGCTCGGAAAAAAGATAATATGCAAATGGACTAGTAATATTAATTTTCTAACTAGAAGGTGCTTCAATAAACATTGAAAGAAAGATTGCCGTGGAATAAAATATGAGTTTCATATTGTCTCACCGGTTTTAAGATTCACATGAGTTCAATAGGTTAAAGTTAATGGGTGACTCATACTCGGTGACTGTAACATGTAAATAAATATTATATAAAAAACCTTTGAGAATGCCGTGAGGCGAAACCGGTCAGGTGTAGTTAATAAACATAATTGTGGAAAAAGTACAAGTGATACATGTGTTTCAATATGTAGTAACTACAGTATTATTTAGCAGACTGCAATATTTAGAACTGATGTAGAACACAATATTATATTGAATAGAAAATTCTAGTCTTCATTTGTGTTAAATAAAGAGAGTTCATTATGAAATATATTTACGTTTGCATGCTGCAACTGTTGGAGTAGGTAGAAGTGTACCTAAATTTTGCCAGCTATTTGACCAGAAATAGAAAAAGAAAGACCAGTAGGCCTATTATTTTTAAACTGACACACTTGGGCTACACCTCACTGGAGCTAATGGTGTCAAGCTGAAATGAACTAAAACCATATTGTAAAGGAACCAGGTATGCCCTAAAAAGGAAGTCGTAGTCGGTAGTCCCGGGCGTAGACGAGTCTGCGGCGTCCTCACCGCAGACTGCGGAACTCGGGGGGCAGGGGCTCCCGCTCCCTCTCCGCCGTCTCTTTCGCGCGCATTACCTGCTCGCAGAAAGAGGCGGCGGCGTGCCACATGCTCCTTTCGTAGACCACGGCCCTCACCATGGTCTCCAAAGAGAGAACGTCCACGCCCAGGACCGCAACGAGATCCCGGCGTTGACTCGCCCACGCAGGGCACTCCTACAACGTGTGGAGCACCGTGTCTTCGCCAGGATCCTCGCAGTGCTGGCACTGCGGCGTTGTCTACTCACTGATACTTATCGAAGCACCCGTGTCCGGTGCCCGTAAATATCTGGCACATCCGGTAGGAGAGGTCACCGTGGTGCCTCTCCAACCACTCCTTCATGATCGGCCTCACCACCGAAATGGTGGATTGCCCCCACCTTGGTTGCTCAAGTCTCACCCTCCATGTCTCCATGAGTTCCCGGTGGAGCTGGGACCGCTGAGCCCTGATTTCTCGGCGCTCCGGCCTATGGCCCCGCTCCAGCGGCTCTCGCTTCCAGGTCCCATGGAGGGGTCCCGGCTAGGAGACATGCCGCCTCGACGGAGATCGTACGATACCCCCTGATGACTCTGACGGCCATCGCCTTTAACGGGCTGTTTAGAACAGCCACGTTGCGGGCCCCGTATAGGGCCATGCTTCGCACGATCCCCAGGTAAAGTCTCCTAGTGGGGGCGTTGGGTCCCTTAACGTTAGGCATCAGCCGCGATAGCGCGGCCGCAGCCCCCCTCAGTGTGCACCTAACAAAAGAAAGCGGTGGTATTCCACGGACTCTTGCGACCATAGCCAGCATCCGATCCGAGCTTGAAATCTAACCTGGGATTTTATATTACACAACTTACAGTCGAATAGCTACAGCTGCACTATCAGAGCAGTTATGAAATGAGCAGACATTTTGGTGCCACCAAAAGTCAATGAACGTGTACAATATTCTACAATTCGTATACACTGTACTCACCAGAAGTCGGCAGTCGCTACCTTATAAGCCAATTAGGAAAGCAGATCCCGGGCTCCTTGGATGCAACCAGAACATACTGCTGAAATGATAATGAATGACAAAAGATTTAAGCATTTTGTTGAATTTACGTGTTCGTTTGGCGACAAACAGTTGTTTCGCAATAAACTCTATTCGCACAAGATTAGAGAGAATGACCAATCTGCGCAATTCGGGTTATGATAGAAACGAGACGTTGGGTCAGGTTAGGAAGAGGGTTACGTTCGGAACAAATATTACATTTTTTCAAGTTTCTAACCTAACGCGCGACCGGGTCAGGTTCGGAATAATTTGAATTTTGGTCAGTTGTTGTGTATTTTACTACCTCCTTACATAAAACAGTTGTTTTGTGACAATAAAACAAGAAAATAAGCAGCTTGGGTGAGATCTTGTAAAAACTACAACTACTACAAAAAAATCTTTTAATTAAAAAACATTCACCATTTTAGAAGTCTGTTGTCGGTTAAAATTTTATCTATCTTCTCTTCAGTGGCTACCTGCGAAATATACATCACATCAATTATGTTTTCCTTAATAAAGTTATAAAGGTAACATGGAAGGCCACCGAACTCTCTTGTATCGAAATATCGTAAGATATCATTTCTGATTCACGCGCCTGGGAAGTATCCCTATTGTTTTTTCCTACATGTTGCTCCTGTTTGAGCTATGTTTTAGAAACTAGTTTCGTTTATCGTCGTTAGCATAAAGTTTCAGTGTTTAAAAATATAATTTATAGGCACACCAAGAAATCTTACATTATATAATATATTCAATTCATATTAATTATATAAAATTTTACTTTGTTTTAGAAATGTCGTGTTATTTTGAGTTGGATTATTACAAGATTTGCAAAGTATCATACTTGAGTGTCACTTGGTCACATTAGCATTTGAGTGTCTTCGAAATTAATATTCTCCAATTGTGTCATAACTTTTTGATACTAGCAATCTGGGCAGCATCTTTAAATATTGTTAAATATTTGTTCGTCTAAGTTCTCCGAATATCTTTTTGTGTAGATATACTATATGTCTATAAAATATACCATTTATATAAAGATTGCACTGAAAATTTTAACAACAAAAGCTTTTGCTAACTACTGTTGGAGAAATGGACTATTTTATAATGCGATGTTTTCAGCTATCACCATGCGCATTCATCTATCAATTCCAGCAGTAAATTAAATTACTATTTCTCAGTAAGTAACTTTATATTAATTGAATGGAATCGGGCAAAAAGTACATTTGCACACTAATTTCAAGTACGTTTACGCTTCAAGAATATTAATATTAATATTTGCTTCTACATGATGTGTGTATTTAGACTCAGATATGTCATATTCTTTTATGATGACTATGTAACTTGGCGGTAGAGCGTTCGATTGCTACGACTGAGGTCGCTAGTTCTATTGCCGCTCACCGCAAATATTTATATGCATGAATATGTACATTAACATTGGTCTGGATTTCTATGTATATGTATTTATCTTGATTTCCTGTCTCTGTTTGTGTATCTCAGGTCGACAGAGATAGGAATCGCTGTCGACCTGAGATACACAAATTGAGAAAATAATATATAGTAAGAATAATGCAGATGGCACTCTCTTGTGACGTATGCCATCATCCTAAATTTCAAATAATTAATTTCGATATCTCACATCTCCCAGTTAAGTAATATTTATATCATAACCAAACCCAGTTTAAAAGATAAAATATATTTATCAGTTTTTAAGTCTAATCAAAACCGTTTGTAAACTAAAACGAATTACAGTCAGGATTGTTATTGGTTTATTCGGACACTTTCACTAACTTATAGTGACTTTAAAAATTACCGTATAAACTATAAAAACACCTGTTTAATAATTTATTGCGACTGTAAACATTTTCATGAAGTAAAATATCTTGATGTTCAGAGTTCTACAATATTTTGAGTTCATTGAACTGAAATATTAGTGGGCAAGGCGAACATTTATGAAAATCTTTTTATGAAACGAATGGAAAATATTTTTCTGAGAAAAGATTTTTCTTTGCACGGTTTTCTTCTTACTATCCCAATACATTATACCTTTTCTTTTTTTTTTTATCGTGCGGAAATCCCTTCGGATAACCCCCCGCCGGCCAGCGGGGGCGGTTATGTCGGGCTTGCACCGACTAAAACCGCACGCCGTCTCGGGTCTTCAGACGCCGGGGTGTAAGGTTACCCATAGAGCATATCCCTCGCACCCCGGCTGACCCTGGGCCATCTCACCACTAACAGCATCGCTCATCCTGTCTCCTCTGAAAGCAGAGGAGTACGGAGAGCGATGTGTTCCCGCCACGTTGGGTATTGGCCGACGATCAATGCCAACCCTATGAAGGGGTGAAGGGGAAGCCATTGACCGCCGCCCAGGGTGTACCGGCCGCTCCGATTCCGTTCCCCCCGGATTGCAGCGGGATCGGAATCGGAGCGACACTCGAGGAGGTTACCCAACACACACCCCCCAATACATTATACCTAAAGATACAATATTTCTTGCTTAGGTATCTAAAACTGATGAGGATGTAAGTAAAATACATATTGCTTATTGTTTATGATCTCATTAGTTGTAAGGGCATCAATTAGCTTCATTTAATTCGATTTTCCTGATCGTGTTTTCTTATCTCTGACTGAAGCTGAAACAAGCGTGCCCAAAATTATTGGCAGCGCTTGTTTCCGCTTAATTATTCTTATTATTATTTTCTGAAGAATTTACAAATGCCATTTTTTTTTTGATAATTTTCAATATTAAGACCAAGGTCGTGCCCATCCTTCACATATTATGGCAAAACAATCCACCCCGTTATAGATACTAAAAATATTCACTTGTCTAAATTGTGTTATTTGTTGTATGCTGTGATATTAATTTTGATAACCTTTCGTACGATAATGTCGGAAGTTTACGCGAATATCACATTGAAATAAAACTATTTTTAACGGATTCTATCGCGATTTATTTGTGCGTGACCATGTCTGCTGAAAAGCAACTGAAACGTAGGAATCAGTGTAAATTATAAAATAACATCAATAAATCGCTATTAAACTTAAAATGTTTATAACTTTTTCACCGACGAAAAAACGGAGGAGGTTCTCAAGTAGACGCGTATATTTTTTTATGTATGACCACGCATAACTTTTTACAGAGATGACCGATTTTGATAATTCTTTTTTTATTAGAAAGAGTATACCCCGAAATTGGTCCCATATAAATTTGAAAATAAAAATCCAACCCTAAGGGTAGGAAAACAGGGGATGATTGATTGTTCACTCATTGATTGTAAGGTATGACCACGCAGGGGTGCGACTGGTTGGATCACCTCCAAGTTTGGTGCACCCTGGGCAACGTGGGCGATGACGCATCATTGATTGCTCCTCTGGAGTAGCTGGCGTCAACGTCAACGGCCAAGAGTCTGACCAACCGGCCCTTTTCAGGGCCAACTGACCCCATTGCACGAGGTGGTCGGGGTATGGCGGGCCTGCAAGGCCCGCGGGGTGGGGGGGGGGTCGCTCCAGGTACCCCTCTGCTGTTATCAGAGGGGACACTGCGAATGGCCCAGGGTCAGTCGGAGTGCGAGGGATATGCTCTATGGGGTAACCTTACACCCCGGCGTCTGTAGACTCGAGACGGCGTGCGGTTTTAGTCGGCTCAAGCCCGACATAACCGCCCCCGCTGGCCGTCGGGGGTATCCGAAGGGATTTCCGCACAATAAAAAAAAAAAAAAAGGTATGACCACGCATAACTTTTTACAGAGTAGTCTGATTTTCGTATTTATTTTCTATTGGAAAGAGTATACCCCACAGTTGGTCCCATATAAATTTGAAAAAAAAAAATCTAACCTAAATGGTAGAAAAATAGGGGTGATTTATTGTTCACTCACAGATTTTAGTGCTGAGTTAAGTAGTAAAAAAAACTGACGAGGAATGAGCTTCAGACCTTTCAGTCTGTTATGTGTATTTTAATGTACAAAGATCACTAAATTATCTGGGTTTATATTATACAACCAATAATGGTTGAAGAAGTATTACATGAAAGTTAATAGCTTAAGTAAGGTAGATAGATATTTTAAAAGTAATCAAAAACTAAGCATGTAGTAATAAGAGGATTATAGCCACAAAAAAAAAATGAAATAAACACTTTTTAACAAAAAATTAAACCGCCGAAAAAACTGAAAAGCAAAAAATAATAAACCTTTTTTATTTAACCTTAATAACTAACTCCTTAAAGTAATGAAACTATATCTAAGTACTTATATATTTTTGTAAATAGTTGAGTTTTCAATTAACCTTAATAACTAAGTTCTTAAACTAATGTAAGTATAGCTACGTAATTTTGAGTCGGTGCCAAACAACCAATGTATAAAGATCACTAAATTACCATAAATTTAACGAAATAATCAAATCTAATTATAATGCAACATGAAATCTCCAGCGATAAACATTAACATTCTAAAAACTACGCTCTTCGCACGACCACTCGCAACGACGTATGACCTCACGTGTGTGCTCGTTTGGGTTGTTGTCTCGCTGACATTAACTTCGTGAACGCTCGGCATTTTCCGGCGAAGGGGCGTGTCGCGCCACGCCGCTACCGCGCATTACGCTTTACGTAATTAATGAATTACATAGCTTGTTTGGCGCCGACTCAAAAATACTTAGCTATACTTACATTAGTTTAAGAACTTAGTTATTAAGGTTAATTAAAAACTCATCTATTTACAAAAATATATACTTAGATATAGTTTCATTACTTTAAGAAGTTAGTTATTAAGGTTAAATTAAAAAAGTTTACTATTTTTTGGTTTTCAGTTTTTTCGGCGGTTTAATTTTTTGTTAAAAAGTTTTTATATCAAAAGTTTGCAGCCTTTTTTATTCAACCTTCCATAAATTAATGGAGGTAAATACTATATTACTAGCAAATTTAGTCTCTTCTCATCGTACCTATATCTGCCAGCTCGCGATGTAGTACGTTTACTTGGCTCTAAGGTATCGTTTAGACAGTGAAACTAATCGAACGAAGTTAATCTTTTAGTTGATTAAGCCTTATATAGTCAAGATCAACTTCTTTCTTTCTGTATGGAATAAAATAGGTATAATGGTAGTACCTAAATATATAAACTAGGGCTCTTCAATATCTCGTATGTGTGGATGTGACAAGTGCACTATGCGCAGGTAATAAATAATAAATCTGAGTGGTTATTGTTGTAGTGTTATAATAATAGTACAGTGGGTGCTTAAAACAAAACTTATGAACATTTATAACATCCAATAAAAAATACTTAATCAATAGTAGGTATAGAATATCAGAAATACTTTTTTATTAGTATTTTATTTTCGTACACAGCAGCCTCTCGGGATTTGAAAAGGATAAAACGTTTTGATACAAAGAGGATTGAGATCTAGTTAACTCGTATGGCTTTATTCTGTTCGGATAGCATATATCTTCAAGTCTTCTTCATCGGAATCGAACTTTATTTTACAAAGCTTTCCAAACTTCTTATAAGGAACACGATATAAACAATCCATTCCAGCTTTTTCTGCTGCTCTTTGTACTTTGCCACTAGTAAATATACCGCCTGTTGCACGATAACCCAAATTCTTTGAGAGATTTAATCTGGAAATGAAATAAACTAATATAAATAGAAAGAAATACATTTGGTTATAAATTCTATATTTTAAGTAATAAAATTTGTATGCAACTTTTTTTATTGTTTTCGAAGAATAATCTAAATGCCAGTTACATCAACCCACACTAATTACCAGACTAATGTTGGAACTTACGCCTCCTCCTTTTGATTTGGGTTATAGGGTTTACTGAGAGCAAGTACCGTCCGAGCTCCCAACCCCATGAGGAAAGCCTGTACAAGAGCCGGGTCTGTCAATCATCAGGTGTACCGGCTTGCAGGCGAGGTTGGCTTGTCCTCGAAGGTCCTAGGGTCCCTTACAACCCCAAACTTACAAAACGATGTCTCTTGATATCCATACTTCACTGCTGCGGCTTCGATTTATTAAGCCCATCCACTGATAAAACCCTTATGATGTTACCCTAGATACGTATTATAATGCGAGAATTCTGCTAACAGACACCTTATAACTAGCCAAGTACTTTGTAAATAATATGTTAATTTTGTTAGCATTCACACTTTATACTTATAGTTGGAATGTGAATATTCAAAATTAATAGTATTTCGCAAATGTTTACAGAGACATCGTAATGCACTTTTAGTTGCCGTCCCTCCTACATATAAAGAAACGGTACAGTTTACAAATTGCTTTCGAACGTATTTATAATATCATAAAACTTTACTATTTTTGCTCTGTTGGTTTCCTGGTAATAGGTATATGTATTTTATGTATCCGCCATCAACATTTTTTAATATTATGTGAAAAATGTTTTATATACTTTTATACGTAAGCGAATTCAATGTTAACGTTCGAAGGCGTGCAACGAAGTAATTTGGCACCTTACCAATCTCGCCTGGATTAATATGACCTTAATGACGTACCTTCGACCGTTATCTGACATCAGATAGGTCGCAAATTATACACCCAATATAAGGGACGGTTTGACTGAAAATTAAGTTATATCGTTTACCTGGCCTTGAGCAATTCAACAGCGATCCCGAGCCCCCTGTACTCGGGCGCGACAGAAAGGCCCGCACCCATGAGATATGCGTTCACATTGTATTTATCATAAATCGCTGTCACTTTCATAGCTTCGCTAAACATCCGCAGGGATAATAAACCGGCCTTAGACTTGGGCTGTAAAGTAATGGGATTAGATTGAGAATGTACAATGCTTTTTATTTCTAAATTTTAGTATGACGGGTAATATTTATTTTTACGCTTGCTATGTAAGGATTATGTACTTTTTTTTTTTATTTTTTTTTTATTTTTTTTTCCGCACGAAAAAAAAAAAAAAAAGGTACATTATTTTCATTGATGAGCTTAAGATTAATTATGTAAAGGAGGAACTTGATTCTCACACAAACATTGATGATAATACATAACTGAAAACACAATAATTAGGGCACATAAAAATGCTCCAAAAGACCCATTTTCTCAACGATCAGCTAGGTCAAAAAGAACGAGTAGCCATATCATTTAAATCATGCATCGTGTGTGGTAAGTTTTACGTTATTTTTTGCCAAAATGCATTTTTCAAATTACTTAGCTATGATCTGCAAGACTAAGATTTCGGATATTTATTTGGGTTATCAGGTTTTTTTATTGTTTGATAGATTGTTCGATTTTTCAGGGCCGAAGATGAATTTCTCCTTTAATTAATTAATAATCAATGAATTACTACTTAAATGAGGTAAATTAATTATTCTTTCAAATTAATATTATTTTATTGATCGTATCTTACCTAATATACTGAAATATAATGGTTAGAACATTCTGCGCAATATCGCCGAGCCTCGTAATAACGGCCTACAGTCAAGAAATATTTCAAAAAAAAATCTCAAGGGATTAAATAGCATGATGTGGTGTATATTTATAGATGCTATCTGTATATACAGAATCCTTCACAACAGGATAACAAATATACTTGACGCGATAAGGACTACGTGGATAAAGTGATTAGCTAGGTTAAGAATTGGTGCTACAGAGTTGATATATCTGTACTATTATACAATTTTAAATTACTTGTGTATATACATTGAGATATTAAGAAAAAGTACTTGGGGTTTTTTTTTACGTGCGGAAATCCCTTCGGATACCCCCCGGCGGGGGTGGTTATGTCGTGTATCGACTAAAACCGCATGGTGTCCTCCCCAAGTGTCCGTTGCCGGGCACCCCGGGTAAGCCTTCGAAAGGATAACCCCCGGGTGTTTCGGTAAGTACTTGGACTTTGTTAAATGAAGGATTCTGAACACTAAAGTATATTTTTTTAGAGTTCTTGTCTGTTTGTTCGCGAAGGACGCAAAAACTACTGAACGGATTTTAATGCCATTTTTTTTATAACAAAGGTTTTAGGTCAGACTTAAAATTTGTTGTATGTTTGATTGCAATTGGTTAAGTAGAACCAGATATATGACCAAAAAACGATAACCGACCTCGGCGAAGGCGGAGCCGCGGGCATCAGCTAGTTTATATTAATTCTATTATCCATAGAGTGACTGACATATGTTGACACGTGCAGCCTAATGAACTATTATTATTATGATACTATACGACAATATTCCGTTTGCCAGAATATTTAAGGGTGTACTGACTTCAAAAGTTTCGCGTTCCAAGATATACAATACACTGTTAACTGGAATTAATGCGATCATGATACAGGTACATGGTACAGTCTGTCTGTGTCCGCGGTGTACAGACACCGCATATATTCAGCTGCACTAACACGATGAAGCGTGAATAATGGTAACTAGAAATTAAAAAAAAAAAAATTAACCGATCGGAAAACAAAATTCTTTAATTTTTGTTTTCTTCAACACTATCACCTGTCTCCATTTTCGGGGGCGTTTCCCTAACAACCAGTATATAGGTTTGGGAAGATTGTGTCTCTTAACATGTATGTTTTCTAAAATTTATATGGTTGTATAATGTGGAATTTCTTCATATTATGCTCACGGCTATTATATTATTACCTATCGCCTATCGCTATCCGATATATTTAGATTTCTATCATGGATGCTTAAGGTGTGAACTACATTTTGTTATCTTCTTGAAATAGGTAGTTCATTATATGGTGTGCTTTACATAAAATAGCTTACACTTTTGCACAATTTTTAAATATATATTTAGTCCATCAAATTGACTGTGCTCCGCCTGAGGTGAAGTCCAAAAGGTAGTGAGTATCATTTCCGGAGGTTGTCCCTATAATGCTATACCTAAGGGTTGGATTAGCTTAGTAAATTAGTCAAGGGAATTAACGTATTAACGTAATCATGGTATACCTCTGAACTGCTTCAGTTTCTTACAAAATTTACATATCTAATATTTTAATTCAACAGACGTACAAGAACTTGTTAAAAATATTCATGATATAAAAATATTATGACATAGCTAACCCAATGATTCCACAAAGCTCTGAAGAATCATTCTCGATATATACCGATGCGCTAAAACAAACTAATCAATATTCCACGTCCTGGAAATTGACTTTCTCGGAGAGTTTATTGGCTGTTGTGCATATAAATACAAAAATCTATTTCCCATTTAGATACTAACTCAACCAGAATCCTAATCACAAAATTTTGGACAAATAAAACGTTTCTAATTATAGTTTAACAGACTTCCAGACACTTTAACATCATATCGCCTTCATTTACGAGTCAATAAACGACTAGAGGACTTATTAAAGGAAGGTTCACCATTACAAAATATTTTAGCAACAATAAAATATATTTGATAGACCTGCAATTCACTAAAAAGGCGTGAGAAAGTGATATAGAATTTAATTTACTGAATAATTTTCTATAATATAATTATTATACGATAGCCCAGTGGCGTACGCAACGGACTGCTGAGACGAGGTCTCGAGTTCGATCCCCAGTCGCCCCGGGCACACACCTCTGTCTTTTCGTAGTTATGTGTGCATTAATAAATGTTAATTATCGCTCGCTTAATAATGTGCCCGGTAGATGGCAATAGGCTCGCCCCCTATTACATTGGAATCTTAACATAACTGGTGAATCGTGGGTGTGTAATACACCTCTGCCTACCCCTTCGGGGATACAGGCGTGAAGGTATGTTATGTTTATGTTATGTTATGTTTTTATATTTATTACCTTTTTAAAAGTATTTAGAAGTATAGAATGGAAATTGAGCCTATGGCCAGCTATGTTGGAGTTTGTGAAAGGGATTCTGCCAAAAGTATAAATATGGATATAAGTAACCTTCAATGTTTTTTCAGCAGATTTTTTAATTTTTTAATCTTAATTGATTTTAAATTCTGATTGTGTTAATTATAAGTTTGCGTTTTTCACAGATTCAATGATGTGATGATGTGTGGAAAAGGTATAAGATCGCACTCTGTCATACGTATATGCACTTGTTGAATTATTTTATTTCAAAAATTCGTTATCTGAGATCAGTGGTAGTTAATTAAGGGTTAATAGGTAACTTTTCACCAAATCAATTATTACTATACTTTATTGAATTTTGGTAAAACAATTTTTTATTATTCGAATTTTGTCAACTAACTGACATATAGCTGTTTAAATAAGCGCAAAAGTACTAAAAACCCTCTAATACATCTTAATTTGTCTGAATTAATAAAAATATAAATCTGTACCAAAAATATCCAGCTTCCTTAATAACACCGTATAATATATAATGTTCATTGGAGCCTACAAACGGCTTCCTTCTACAAGAGTAGGGCTTATACATTAAAGCGTGCGATTATAGGGTTGTCTGAAAAGATTAAACAAATAGTTATTACCGGCCTGTGTTCAACGAAGCGTCCCTTTTCCTGCGGCAAGCACATGTTGACGGCAACAAGCGTACGTCCAGAACCGTCTCCCTCAGTGAGACAGCACGCTATGCTCATTTTTTGCCTAATGATCGACATGAGCAATACTCGATATTCCTGTATAGCATCCAAATCTTCCGCCGTGCCTGTCCATGCACAGAAACAGATTCAAGTTATTTTATATATTGTTCACGAGACTCGAAATTTAAGTACCCAGATATGAGTTTTTTTTTTCAATGACCATTGATCTGTAACATGTTAATACATATTAAAGTGAAACTTTTATTACATCGTCTCAAACTTTTGCGTCTGTGTGTTGCATGTCGCGTGACGGTCGGCCGCGGAGTAGGGATAAAGTGAAAGGCGCTCAACATAGCAGCCAAGGCCAATATGGCGGCGCCTATAGTTCGCAGCAGCTGACCGTGTAGTGTATAGACTATTATTCATTTGTGTTAGTGCTCCACCCAATTTTGTTTGTTTTTGTCAGTGTTTAATGTAAATGTTGTTTGTCAGTGTTTAATATAAATGTTGTTATTTATTAAGTATATGGCCGCGGTAGCCTAGTGGTATGGGTAAAGGACTGCTGAGACGAGGTCTCGGGTTCGATCCCAGGTATTACCATGGCACACACCAATGACTTTTCGATGCTTTTCGAAGTTATGTGTGTATTTATCGCAGGTTTATAAGTGCCTGGTAAATGGCAATAGGCTCGCCACCTATTACATTGGGACCTAAACATAAACTGGCGAAATGTGGGTGCTAGCACCTCTGCCTACCCCTTCGGGGATATAGGCGTGAGTTTATGTTATGTTATTAAGTATAAAATTAAGATTGATAAAGCCATTTTTATACCCTTAATGGAATATTGTTCCAAAAATGTTTTAGTTAAATGTCTATAATGTGAAAAAGAGTTTCACTTTTAACGTGGTTTCATAAAACCACACAATCCTTTTTTATATAAAAAACCTTTGAGTATGCCGTAAGGCGAACCCGGTCAGGTGTAATTATTAAATATAATTGTGGAAAAGTACAAGTGATACATTTATTTCAATATTGGAATAAATACTTTGTTTTCCGTAATATGATCAAGGTGGTACATTTTTCAATAACTTTTCTATACCTATAATTTATTTAACTAAGAATATTACGAAATGGACTTTTATTTCTGTTGCCGTATAACATCATAACTGTATCTTTTTTCCACGGATACCGGCCAGTGGGTGTGATTATGTCGGACTCAAACAGATCAAAACCGCACGCCGCGCCTCGGATCTCTAATATTGCGGTGTTGAGTGCAATAACGCAATTCCCTCGCATCCCGGCTGACCACAGTGTCCTCATTTAGCCATGGAGAGGGGGGCGCGCGTCGCCCCTCCGCCCTGCACAGGCGGCCTCACCTGCCACCCCAGGCCTGCGCTTATGGAGGATGGAACTCGTCAAGCACTTGCGCTCCGCATCATGGTGCCGAGTGAGAGGACCTTCACGAGGTCATGCCTTTTTTTTTTTTATCGTGCGGAAGTCCCTTCGGATACCCCCCCGCCGGGCAGCGGGGGCGGTTATGTCGGGCTTGAACCGACTAAAACCGCACGCCGTCTCGGATCTTCAGACGCCGGGGTGTAAGGTTACCCATAGAGAATATCCCTCGCACCCCGGCTGACCCTGGGCCATCTCACCACTAACAGCATCGCTCATCCTGTCTCCTCTGAAAGCAGAGGAGTACGGAGAGCGATGTGTTCCCGCCACGTTGGGTATTGGCCGACGATCAATGCCAACCCTATGAAGGGGTGAAGGGGAAGCCATTGACCGCCGCCCAGGGTATACCGGCCGCTCCGATTCCGTTCCCCCCGGACTGCAGCGGGATCGGAATCGGAGCGACACTCGAGGAGGTTACCCAACCCACACCCCTCACGAGGTCATGCCTCGGCACCTCCCACGCTGGGTACCCTGCCAGCGTGTGTAGCCTTGACACCTCGCTCGCGTCGCAGTGATGGCACTCAGACGTTGGCTCCTTCTTGATTCCGTATCGTACAAATTCTTCCTCTGTTTTCAATTTGCTCTGGTTTAGTCTTAATCTGTGCATTTCTTTAGCAAGACAAATTACATGAGCCCAAACATGACAGGTGTATCTTGTTTGTTCAGGAGGTTCTATGACACCTACAGTCTCTATCTTCAGACCCTGGATACCATGTATCATCAGAGTGTTTGCCAAGCTAAAACAAATGAGCCCAAACTCTACGAGTTTATTTAGTTTAGTTTAGAAGTTCCTATGGTCACCTTCCGACTTCATCTTCTGACCCTGGATATCATGTAAGATCAGAGTATTTGCACAGGAAAAAACAAATGAGCTCAAACGATATCGCTATAATTTGCTTAGTTTAGGGGTTTCTATGGACATCTTCCGACTTCATCATCAGACCGGCTCCATTGTACCATATTATCGCATTTTCATCATAGATGCGCAAGCAGTGGTTCTATTTGAGCTCATAAGATTATTATACTTATACTAGCTAACAAACTAACAAAACAAATTAAATGAAAGCTTTTAATATAAAGAGTATGTATGTGGTAGTTCGCTATAGCTAATTATTATGACATTATAGTAGGTGTAGACTAGGGCTGAAGCCTTTGAAAATAGTAAAAAGTCAAAAATAATAATAGTAGGATGAAACCATGGAAAAAGAAAAGAATTTATTTATCTATTTGCATTTTCTGAGAAAATTTACCATAGTAATGTAATTATATTTTATTTGTACCATCAGAAAGTAGAGAGTTTATCGAACCAAAAGACCGCCGACTTTTTTGACAAGCAGATATTTTGACGTGAGAATTTCGATTGAAAATTAGGGTGCTTTTAAGTCACAATATCGGTAAATTCCAGAACCTTGGTTATTTGAGTTTTTAACATAAATTTTGAGGTTATGTTGAAAAAGTGTAAAAAAAGTTAAGTTAGCTAAGTCTTCTTACTTCTTCTTCTTCTTACTTTGCTGTTTAACTTTTTTCATATTACTTGTAGTTTTGCTGGAATTGAATTGAAGCGTCGTCGGTAGCTTAGTGGTTAAGGAGTCACCCCTACGATCGAGAGGTCCCGGGTTCGAATCCTGGCCATTACACTACCGACGTGAACCCACTCCTAACACAAGCAATTTAGCTTAGCTGGAGGGGGTTAGGAGGAATATTAGTAATTTCGGTTACTAATATTCTTTAAAAAAAAAAAGTCTATTATAAGTATGATTTGTTTTATTTTAATCGAACTTCAATTTTCATTGTCAAAAAAAATGGTAGACATTATGCAAACTAAGTAAATGAAACTAACTTTACACATATTATGTTAATAGATCTTTGCTATTATTTCTTTCTTCCATCTTTTATTTTTACCAGTAAAAAATCTTATTTTCTTAGTTTTAATAAACAGTTTCTCAGTGTATTGATATTTCTTCCATAATAGTTGTATAAGTTATTTGTTGTTGTGTTGTGATGTTTTCTACGTAAAAACCTCAAATATTAAAATGTAGTCTTTAGCTCACAAGAAAACCGGTGACGGTGAACGGTTCCTAATAACACCAAATCTATAGTGTCTCTCGGCCTTGAGATAACTAGAAGCGCTGGCTCATAACACTGCTAATCGCTTATGTATTTTGTATTTTTTTTGCGCATGTAATGCCCTATTTGTAACTGCACAAAATCCACTTAGAACAAATTACTTACACGGGAAGAAATATAACTATTTGAATTTTCATGTCATTTTTGAATAGTAAGAGAGTAAGGTCACCAATGTATAAAGGAATACATACCAGCAGATTTCCACCAAACGTCTTCTCTTATGTAGTGTCCTAGCATAAACTCGACCGCAGTACTCCACATACTTTCTGGGATATCTTCTATTTCAAATTTTAACATTCTGCCATCTTCAACTATTCGTTCAAAACGATTCCACACTTTAGGGTACTCCCGTGTACACATTGTGTTCTTCGTAACCGGTGATATCAGACCTGAAGCTTAAATTAAATTTGCAAAACTTCTTAGACACTGAACAACTAACTTAAGACTGAAGGGTATTTGCAATGTAGCCCTTTTGTTTCCATACTACCTTGTAAAGCAAGGACTTTCGTGTTATTCGATGACAAGAAACAGGATGATTAAAACTCTGGTACAATTTAAATTTAAAAAAACTCGGACATAAAAACTGCCGAATATAATTTAAAAGTATATTTTGTAAACAGATGTGTTTATACATACTGGCATCAAGAATTAAATTTTTGTTTTTAACGTAATATTCAATCTCTATTCAAAGTTAATTTCAAACCTACTGTATGTTTTAGATATTAATACAAATAGGTCAATGCGGTGCATTCAGATCTGTGTAAATGATACTTACACACTTTGTGGTTATAATAATTGAGTTGTAGGCACAGTTATTGAATATAATTTGAACTTAGTTGATCTGGATGATGAAGAACCCTTTGATATTGAACCTGCGTTATATTGGTTTAATATAGCTTGTATAATAACCATAAACTATTTCATGGCACGTTTAAATATAAAGTAATTTGCATATTTTCAGAAGAATTGAATATTTCAATATTTTGATTCGATTTTACCTACCATTAAAAAAAGGAACGGTGCATTTAGATTAAATCATGTTTAATTTTAATGAATGAATGCCAAGGAATTCCTTACAATGATTAACGAAAAGCTCCATTGTGCGTCTGACGTTCGCAAACTTGACATCTTAAGCACAGGTTTGAATGAAAAAAACACTTTTTTTTAATACAAGCTTTCTAGTAAGTGCATATGAAGACAAATCAAATAAGCCTATGACCTATGATCTTGTTTAGTTTAGAAGCTCACATGACCACCTACCGTCTTAATCTTAAGATCCTGGATATCATGTAGCATTAGAGTATTTACTAAGACAAAGTAAATAAGCTCAAACTCCATTGGTCTTTCGGGCGTTCCTATGGATACCTTCTGACTTCATCATCAGACCAGCTTCATGGTACCATGTTATCACATTGTCACCGAACTTTACGCAAGTAAACCACATTTAAGTCTAATTTGACGCCAGGAAGTGGTTCTAATTGGGCTTACAAGATTTGACCCATAATAACAAACCAACTAACAAACACACAGAGAAAGCTAAATAAAAGCTTGTAATAACAGAAAAAGTACTTGAGCGAAACAAGCTTTCGAAATGAACACAACTCTAGCATGAAATTATCATTTTCGTTTTAGTGCAACTAAAGTTATTATATAAAAAAATGAGTGGTTAAAAAAATATTTTTTTAACTACCTTTGAAACTTTCTCGTTTCCTGATCTCATTAGATCATCGATACATTAGATACTATAATTGCATTTTTTTTCTAGATTCGTTGCTCGGGTGCTGGAGCGTACATGCGCCGCGCTTGACGGAAAGCGTGTTGCGGCGCTTCTTGTCTGCGGCGGAGGGTCAGCAGCGGCCGCCGTAGTAACCGCTGCGACTCAAGCTGGTGTCCCTGTCCTGCGCGCCTCGCCCTCGCATATCCATTTGTCTTATACTATTGCCAATGTGAGAAGCATTAATTTCTTACTTCCTTGGTTTTTATTTTTAACATCATCATATCATGAACATAACTACCTTTTACACAATTTTGAATGACTTCGATTCTGACTTAGGTTTGATTTGAATTTGAACGCCAAATAATCGAACTCATATTCGCAACTGTTTCTGTTATTAATTTAATTAACTACATTTAAATTTATTTGTGAATACACAACACATAAAGTACACAATGACGAGTTTTACTTGTGAAAAAAGAAAGAAAAAAGTTTTGGTATATTTTGCAAACAGATGTCAATATTTTGAAGATGAAATGATTAACTGCGTGAATTGAACAATAAACAAAAGGAATATATTTAGACTATTAAAGCACTAAGGAGGTGGCGTTTTACTTTAATTGGAACATAATATTACTGGCTGCCGCTAGCTCAGCTATTTTCTACATCAAAGGTAATAAATGTAAATTCCAATTGTGAAATTGCCTTCTCCACGTTGGAATAAAACATAACATTGTCTAGTTCAAGCACACATTATTTTTCTTCGTATTTAGGTATTTAAATTTATACAAACACACACACTGTCACAATCAAACATAAAGATACAATGCGGAGCAAGTTTTTTATATTCTTATAGTAAGCTGTTTATTTACAGCGAAAGGAAAGTATGAAATTAGAGAAAAATGAAAAGTGTGTATAAAAGACACACATACATAGGGTCTACTGTGTTTCTCTAAATATATATATTTATACATTCATAGAGGAATACAGTCATATTTTAAAATAAAATACAAAATTAGGGGACTAAGTTATTGACTCCCGCATAAGCCAAGATAAACCGAAAATGCAAGGAAGGCGGAACACAACCCCGTGCTCCAAGATGCAAACTTTTGTTTGCAACTGGGATTGGTACTGTGATGATAACGATGATGATATTCATTATACTGTTTAAATATTTAAATATTTAAACAGCAAAATATTTTATTATTTATTATGTATTCTGTATAAAATGACTAAAGAAAGTCAGATATTTTCTGCCATATTGTGTTTACTGTCAGACGTTTTGTTTTGTCATTTCGTTCGGCTCCATATAAAAGATTTACGTTCAAGTTTGTAAATGGCACAATATTATCACATGGAACACACGATATTTGTAATTTACGACATCGCGCTCCAGTCGCATAAAATCCTTAACCTTCTCCTGAAACTGACGTAAGTAAATGTAAGGTAAATTATGTACGGTAACACATACTAAATTGTACCATTGTATCTTAAAAAATACGGGTTGTCATTGATGAAGCCGGTTAGTTATCTGCCAATGGTTCCATTTATGCAAAGTTCTTAATCATGCTTACAACTATAAAGTCTAGAGTAGCCAACCATCCAGTGACATATTGCGAATACGTGACTATCAAGCGACCTGATGACGGACGGTGAACACGTCTAGCATTATTTATAGGATATGCTGTTGACATTATTTAATATTTCTGCTTTTCTTTAAATTCCCAGATGTCTACATGTTTACTCTAAATGACTATTTCATGCTTTACATACATAACTCTAAATAGAAAAAGGAAAGGAGTAACTTTAATATGTAAATTCAGAGAACTATGTAATAAAGATAAAAAATGACTTCTTAAATTTTCAGATTTGGCAAAAATGTACCTAATATAATTTCTAACGCACTTTATACAGTAAAATAATTTTATCTAGACCCATTTCTCACATATAAGATGAATCTCACATATAATTTGATTCAGTAACTTAATTAGCTTTTATGAACTTATTCAAGTTTCTATAACATGTAATCAATGTTAAAGTGGTGTGATAATACTGCAGTTCACTTTATTTTAGTAACAGTGTTCAGATTTTTACGGATTTACGCCCGCATAGTATCCTGATTCCGTTCCCGCTGCCCATGGGAACCTATATCAGGGATAAAAATTATAACTATGTGTTATTCCGGATTATAATCTATCCATGTACTAAATTTCGACCAGATCCGTATAGATTAGGAGCCAGGGTAAAATTATTCGTTTCAGTTTGTCTCTGAATGCATTTTTATGCACTTAAGTAGTCAATATAAAACTATGCCTTAAGCTAAACTTTCATCGTCATCTTCATCGCGTTGGTCCCGGTTGCATCCAAAGCTTGTAATTCGGAGCGAAGAAGGGCAACAGAAGGTTTTTACAGAGTCGGTAGCGCCACTGTGACGACGCTCCTGGCGCACATATCCATAGGCTGCGGTAACCGTATCCGGTATAATAGTTGGTATATATTTTTTTAAACTGGGTAGGTTGACTTATTCCCCGGAGATCTTAATGGGACTCTCATACACATTAGGCTTAACTGTATTTACTACAAATGAAACCATGGATAACTTGGTGATGCTACCTCTTATTTATACGAAAAGGCAAATGTAGTGAATAAATAAGGTATTAGAATTTTATTTTTAAAAAAATTGGTAAACACATACGTATTAAGTTGCAGTAAAAGTTTCCGGAACTGGCCACTTACATATGAAATATTTAAAAAGTTAACACATTCAACAACAAACATTCGATAATAGAACTCTTTGGCCGTTGAATACAGTTTTTAGTGTTACTGTCAATGGTTTGAACATTTTGGTGCCATTTAAAAATTGCTTGTCTTCATTATAATATGGGAATAACTCAGGAAAATTTTCGTACAATGATTTTTTACGATTTCAAATGTAATTTTTGTGTTGTCAATCTAAAGACTGAATTTCGTGAAGTTCACCCATGTACCGCCGTGAACAACCAAAATATCAATGCTGTGCGCCGTATGATTGAAACAGACATTCATGTAACCTACCATGAGATTCGGGGATCCTTAGACATAGACATGAGTTAAATTCAATCAATCTTACACAAATATTTGGGTGAGAGACAACTGTACTCTCGATGGATCCCAAACAATTTGACTGTGGCTCAAAAAACGTACTGTGTCACTTGATGCTACGCCATGTTTTCCAGATACAACGAATGGGCGTCAAATTTAGTGTGGGACATTTTGTCTCATATTTAAAAATATAGGCTATACCTATTAAAAATCTGCTATTTTGATAATCAAATATTTCAAGAATCTGATATTTTGAGAATTCAGATTCTCAAAATCTATAATTACATCAGTATTATGCGAATAAAGGATAGTTACAGGTGACGAAACATTGATTTATTACTATAATCCCAAAACAAAGCAACAGTCGAGCTTATGAGTCTTTCAAAGTTAACCGAAATAAACCAAAATGGCCCGCGTGAAAAATACTTGAAGGATTCTTCTTTTTATACGCTTTAATTAGCTTCACCTGTATGTTTGTTTGTAACTGACTCCTTTGGGCGCGATTTTGACCCACTTTAAACGGCCAGAGTTCGTGCAAACGTTGTAGATTTATCGAGGACCAATGACAATACACTAATTTGATAAAATTATTCCATTTTTCAATTTGCAAAATATTTAATTTAAGCTAATGAATTCGCGAAATATTTTACTGACAGCTCTGTAAATATTTGATAACAGCGGTACAGCGGTGGTACATTCCAACCATCTTCTCTATTAAAATTAGGATGTTTTTTAATTTCAATAGCTTCGCGGAGCATCCTAGGTAGGAATCGATTTTCTTTGGCGAGTATCTGTGGTTTATCAAATCTTAAGTAATGTTTGGTCCCCTGTTGCTCGTGTTCACCTACAGCAGACTTTTTTGAGTGTTGGTGTTTTATGTCAGCTATGTGTTCTTTGACGCGAGTGCCAATGCTTCGCTTGGTTTGACCAATATAAGAGAGCCGACAGGCACAATCTATTTTATAGACCCCTGCATCTTGTAGAGGCAATTGGCACTTGACAAATGGTAAAAATTTACATATCTTCGTTGGCGGCTTGTAGTATGTGTTAATTGAAGCTCGCTTCAAGATGTAGTCAATCTTGTCAGTGATCCCTTGTATGTATGGTAGTACTGCAGGCTGGCGCTCGACAGTGGCTGGCTTTAAAATATAAAATATCATCAAATAAACCACGATAGAATCCGTTAAAAATAGTTTTATTTCAATGTGTAACATTCGCGTAAACTTCCGACAATATCATTAAGAATAGTGTTAAAAATTTCAATAAATATAAATTAATAATATTGTAAATAAAAAAAATATATTTTATTTCAAAAAAAGCGTGGGGTTGCTTTTTAAGATATTATCAAAAGTATAATAACTCTACTCATGTCTGTCAATAAAATATTTACATCTATTGACCCATGCAACCCACGCTTTTTTTAAAATGAAATACATTTTTTTATGTTTACACTATCATTAATTTATATTTATGGAAATTTTTAAGACTATTCTTAATTTAAATTTATTAAAACTTATTTTCTATTTCTTTAGTTTGGTTTTCTATAAAAAGTGTGTTTTTATTTTTTTTAAACAATTTTTTAATAAAACTGAACACGTGGCTACTGTGTTCTATTTGTTTACCGGAAATTATTGACAAACTCCGTGAAAATAACCGTAAACACCGTATTGTCTTGCACCACGACAATGACCGGTCCCCACACGCCCAGATAGAAAACTAATTTTTTGAAGGTGAAAAACATAGAACTTATGAGCTATCCTGCATACAGCCACACTGACCTTGTTACTTTTCTGTCTAAAAAAACTAAGAACCAACTACGTAATCAACGATTTTCATCGCCAGAAGATGCTGTCGAAGAGTATGAAAACATGTATCTAACGTCACCACAGAGAAATAGCACAAATATTTTCAAAATTGTTTTAAAACTTTTTCATAAGTGCATTGACGCAAAGGGAGAATATTTTGAGAAACAATTAATTAGTTTTTGACCTATAAACGTATTTTTTTCTTACTCATTCCCAAAACTTTTAGTACGTATTAGTAAACAAAGAAATAAAATAGAAACCATATAAAAATAGATATCAAATTTCTACAACAAATCATCTTTACTTTTGTCAGGGTATAAGGTATTACAATAAAAATATTTAAAAATTTAAATATTATTTATTTAATATAAAACAACTGTAAAACAGGATGTCTTAAAAAGATACATGGGTTTGTCACATGCTGAGGAAATCAGATTTATATGTTCTGCATAATATCTTTAATAGCCAGCCATATATTTTCGGTTTGTTGGAAAAGCTTTTTGTTTGAGGTGAAATATTATTTAGAAAGCGGGAGTCACGCTAAATTATAGTCCTTTATTATCCACTTCAGCACCGATTACTAGCAAGCATAGAATAATTACGGTTTCAAATAGCAGGACATCGTTGTATTTATATATGTCGCTCTACTATGATTTCATAGTGAAACATTAAAAATATAAGGCAGTACAAACGTTATGTTTCAATTTTGATATTGATAGAGGTTTATTACTTTCTCAGGAAATGCTTCCGCTAGAAATTCGACTGGAGATTACTGCAAGAGAAACTTTACACGCACTCAGGTATATAAAAAAATTGAAAACAACAGATTAATTTTCAAATAAAAATATGTAATTGTTAACATATTCATATTTTTTACAGAGCAACACTGCTGCATACACATTGGCATTCATTTACTTTGCTAGCTGAGGAAGATATTTATATCACACTATCACTACGAAAAGATTTATCATCGATACTTACTGCACAACCACTAAATCCAAAATGGTTATCTCTTCCTATGAAATTCTCGCGACATGTCCTTTTCAGGTATTATTATTTTGTATTTTTAAAACATACCCAGGTACTAATTTATTTTCTGATATATATTACTACAATAGTGTTCCGATTATCTGTGTGCAGGCGACTAGCTGAGATATCAAGGCTGACTCGAGGGGTCGTTGTCTTGATATGTGATGTCAATTACGCTAAGCTCGTTATGGATGAGGCCAGGCGTCTGAACATGCTCGAAGGCAACTTTTTCTGGCTTTGGTTAGATTCTTCAAATAACGATAATATTTTTTACAACATCAGTAACAGAACTCCATATACTGAAGATAATGATCGAGATTATGAAACCTTACGCTATACTGATGAAGCATCAGTGTACGAACGCTTTGACCGCAGCAAACGAGTCGATGCTGACAATAATACAATAAAAGATCAGAAAGACCCCACGTCAATGAGATCTGATAACGTTGAAAATATTTCTAGCAGTCATGAATTAAATGTAAAAAATAGTTCTATAAATTTAGTTCTCCGACAGAAAAGTCGAAATGTATCGAATATAGAAAGTATTAATGCGAAGTCCTTAAAATTAAATTTTAGTCAATCGTATGATAGTACTCGCAATATTAGTTGGGAAAATGTTAGAACTTATTATGTAAATAACAAAGGCGTTGAAACTTCTAAAATCGAAAACAATTCAATTGTGAAAGGCGTGCCCTTTCACATTAGAAATAGTAATAATCATAATAGTTATAGAAAGATGAAAAATGAATCTTTTAATAAATATGTAAATAGCATACATGTAGATGATGTAAGTGTAGCTAAAAAAATATTGTTGGGACGAGATTATATAGATAATGATGATGATACTAGAAAATTAAATGATAGTATAGATTTATCAAGTGATATTAGTGATTTCGTAATGAATCCAAAGGTGCATGCTTCTACTGTGCATAATATTAGAGACAAAATAAAGAGAAATCTCAACAATGGGCATTTAGCATATGGAAGAGAAGATTTTAATATAAAAAATAATATGACCGAGATTTTCAAAAGTCTTCCTGTGGGACTACTGGCTTTATATCCACAGTCTGTAAAAATAGGTAAGTCGACGAGTAATTCGTGCTCTTTTATAAAAATATATGTTTAATTACGTCGTTGTGATTTTAAGGACGCGTGCACAACTATCTGATTTTATTTAAAAATATTATGTTATTTTAATTTTTATGTTCGAAAAAATTATTTGTAACAATAAAAAAAAAAGTAAACAAATTCACATTTATGGCTTACGTGTTTGTAAGAAAAAGCATCAAAATAAAAAAAAAAGTTTATAATACCCCCTAAAATTTGTGTTCTCCAACATTTGTAATCTAATTACAGGCATTCATTTTTCCCTTCGGAAAATGCACGGACCCGCCATCTTATATGTCCTTACATACTTCATAAGCTTCTTCTACTGACATTAAACCACTCATGCAAGCCTGCCAATTTTGAGTGCTTTTCACTTATAATCTATCTATAAATAAAGTAATAGTTACTTATTTTTATTGACAAATAGATGCTTAATATCTATTATTCTTATTTCATTATTTTAAATTAATCGTTTTTGTTCATTTCGAAGTTTTTACACATATGAATCATTATGAATTTATTTTTATTCCAGTCAAATCAGCAAGCAGTGCGCACACGTCCTTGACTCCCAAATCCAATAACTTACTTTTGTTTTCGAATTCTACACAAGATTAACCTGGAAAGTTTTACAAAGGTTTGGTATCGAAAACCAAAATCAACTCAATATTGTGACTTCTGGTACTTTTGTGTTAATAAACTACATTTTAATCCGATATTTGGGTTATTAAGTTATATACTTTAAGTTTAACGCATTGTGTTGTGTACAGATCGAGCATTTGTTGGTGCTGCAGTAAGAATTATAGTGGGTGCGCTTAGACGCGTTTTGCATGCTTGTGACGTATGGTCAGCTCAGGCTCAATTCTTGAGCGATGCTACTGCATCATGCTGGGATGAACCAAGTGATGCAGCTGCCGATTTTTCCACGGAGTTTGTAAGGTATGAAATACAAATAATTTCATAAAATAAGATAGATTATAAAATCATCTTTTTATTGATCTGTTTCATTTAATGATACGGTGTAGCAATTACGTTATTTTGGTAAAAACTATAGATACGAGGGGTGCACTAAGTTTTCGGGATTGATCAGAAAAAAAAACTTTTAATGGTCAAAAATGAATTTATTGTCTCTCAAAATATTCTCCCTTTGCGTCCATGCACTTTTTCATTTGACTAAGCCAATTTTGAAAACATTTGCGCCTCTCCTCCGTAGTGACGTCAGATACTCATTTTTATACTCTTCGACAGCTACAGCCGACAAAGGGCCACTTTGGTTGGTTTCGGTTCATCCTGAAATACCCATACGCTCAATTACTGCTTCGTTTTGGAATTGTAGCAATAATTCCATGTTATATTTTTATTTTATTTATTTATTTGGGAAAATAAACAGTCACACAAATTATTACAAACCATAACTTAAATAAATACCTTTGTGAGACCAACAACATTTTCCACATAATATTTTAACACAAAATATTTTAAAACTATCATGCATTGTTCCTACTCAGCTGGAAGTTTATATATAACAAATTAACTTATAAATATAAATATTTAAATTATCTAAACTTTCACATTTTTTTAATTTGCCTGAAGATTAGTTAGTCGACGCAGTGGCGCTCTCAAATCTGCGTTAGTACGAGAAGTAGAAACAGCAAATGTGAGTTACGTGCGCACCTCACGTCGTGTTGATGTTCTAGGTATTACGTAACATAACTTATTGCGAATGCTAATGCAGTCATATACATTGCTACGCAGATTGAACAGAAACACCGTCTCCAACAAGATCCGTCTTCTTCTCAGATTTTGTAAATTATAGCTTTTCAGTAAGATGTCAGTCGCTGCAATACCACGAAAGTAACGATAATGCATTGCTCTTACAAAAATGCTTTGAACACTCTCAATACCTTCAAAATATTTGTTATAGAAAGGATTCCACTCAGGAACTGCATATTCGCCTAGCTGTGACCTAACTAAACGTTTGTACAGATACGGTAGAAGGGCGCACAATTTTTTTAGCTGTTCTTATTATGAAACCAAACATCCTATAGGCGTTATTTGCGATTTTACTAATGACCATATAAAATGTAGTTTATCGTCGAGATGAATACCTAGATCACGAACCAATGATACTCTAGATAGGGTTGTGCCATTTAACGTCTATGGGTCTTTTATTACGTATACGCATTTGGATATACTAAGTTGCAGTTTGTTAGCTTTGCAGTGTACATGTGTTATTGTTGATCGAAGGTGTACATCGAAGCGATCTAAATCTGCTTGAAGCAAAAAAACAATCTAATTCACTTTTTACGGGTCTGAAAATTTCGAGATCATCAGCAAAGAGTGTTGCAGTACGTTGTAGCTAAACGAATGTGGTTAGACGATTAAAATGCTTTATCACACTAATAACAGACTTTTATTTAACATAACTCGAAACAATGTTACTATTAATTGACAAGCAAAAATAGAAGCAAAAACAAGTTGCTAGGTAACAGACTACTGCTAAGTCTTTGGTCAATGACAATCGAACTAGGTTGGTTTGCCATCTCCTTTAACACGCCCTCTAAACCAAGGCTAGTGCAAACTTCATCTTCACAAAGGTAGGCTTTGGCAATCCTTTGGTCATGATGTCTGCGAGCTGGTCCCTGGTTCCGATTCTCTTGACAAAGGTAGACACTTCAGACACAAGTTCTCTGACGTAGAAATGTCTGACGCGTATATGTTTTGTCAGTGTTATGTGCCAGTCGTACAGCTGCTTCGTTATCAACATGAAGTTTTGGCACACTCTTCTTCTTTGTTAAGTCTTCAAAGATTCTCATCAACCAAACTAATTCTCTAGCTCCCTCACTGGCTGCCACAAGTTCAGCTTCGGTTGTCAACAGCGCTACTGAATTCTGTCCTCCAGCGTATCGGCATACAATTCCGGTGGTGGATCGTCCGGTAGTAGTATCACCACCAAAGTCAGCGTCGCTAAATCCTTCAAGTTCTGGCTGTTTCAGGATCTTCGGTTTATACTGTATCCCTAGAGATGTAGTTCCCTTCAAGTAACGTAATATACGTTTGATTCTGTTCCAGTCACTTTTGGTAGGTTTTTCTAGATCGCGAGATACTACTCCGACAGCATAAGCAATATCAGGACGGGTTGTAACCATAAGGTATGCTAGCACACCAAAAGCTTCGCTATAGGGGAAGTTATACTCCTCGTTGTTTTCTATCTCTTCGTCTAATTGTGTTGCAGACGACTTTTCTGCGGCATCAATCGGCGTTGAGACAGGGTTACAGTTAGCCATGTTGAAACGTTCAAGTACCTTCTTGGTATATGCTTCCTGATGTATCACAATCGTGCCATTTTTCCACTGATTAGTTTCCATTCCTAAATAATAGGACAAGGTTTTCGTCGTAATTTTAAGTTTTCTTTTCAGGCTCTCTATAAATTCATCGGCAAGCTGTTTGTCTGAAGCAGCCACTAATCCGTCGTCTACATACAAAGTAGGTAAGTAAGATCTGTTTCCCCCCTATTTTCTTTGTGTATAGACGGATCTGCAGTACTCTGTGTGAATTCGAGTTCAACCAGTATTTTATGGAAACGATGATTCCAGCGGCGGGCGCTTGTTTTAGACCGTATAAGCTTCGATTCAGATGACATACGCGAGTAGAACCGTCGTAAAAACCTTCAGGGTGCTGCATGTACAGATTCTCTTCGAGTTCACCATACAGAAACGCTGTAATGACGTCAAATGGGGTTAAATACATCTTTTCATTTGCAGCAACACTTAGTAGTGATCGAATGGTTGCAAATCTGGCTACAGGACTGCAGGTTTCCTGGTAGTCGACTCCTTTTAGTTTTCTTGCTTTCGTAACCAAACGCGCTTTATATTTGTCGATAGAGCCATCGGGGTTTCTTTTAATTTTAAAAATCCATTTGCAAGGTATGACTTTTCTATCTTGAGGTATTTCTTGAAGGGACCATGTGTTGTTCTCTTTCAAAGAATCTATCTATTTTGGCATAGCTTTTATCAACTCGTCTTTATGCGGGCTCTTCATAGCTTCCTTGAACGTAGTGGGTTCTGCTTCTTTATCAGTGACTGCTCAACAACCTTTGTATTTCTGAGGAGGACGAATGGTGCTTCTATCTCTTAAACCGTATCTAGGTTCTACTGCTTCGTCTTCGGACTCAGATGAGTCACCTAAATCAACATCGTAAGGGATTACGTTTAGTGATCTCGACTGTTCACTATAGGCACGGTTTTCCTCTTCAGCATCAAAATATCTACTATCTTCTTGTATTTGTGGTGCAGATCCTTGATCTTGTAGATCAGTTAACGATTACTCGTCTTGAAGCCTGGGGTCTGATCTTGATGCACTTCATTGCGCTCTTGATTAAAAGAAACTTTCAACTCGAATTCCTTGAACGGTGTTTCTTTTTCCGTTGTCTTAGGTACAACTTCATCACAATGAGTTCGGTCAAGCGGTTTCTCCTCGAAGATTATGTCTCGTGATCTAACCATCTTGTTATCGTAGCACCAGATACGGTAACCATCATCATTGTCATATCCGACTAATCTCCCTTTCAGGGCTTTCTGGGAAAATGTCTTCCGTTTCTGTTTAGGTACATGAACATAAGCTCTGCAGCCCAAAATCCGTAAGTGAGTAACTTTCGGTTTCTTTCCTTGCCTTAGTTCGTAGGGTGCTTTGTTCTCCACACGGGATGGTCCGGTTCGGTTGAAAACGTATGCAGCCGCATTAACTAACTCGGCCCAAAGTTTTTGTTCGAAATTTCCGCTGTGCATAATAGTCCTTGCAGCCTCTATCAAGGTTCTATTATCTCTCTTGGCACAACCGTTTTGGTCGGGAGTATACGGCATCGTCAGCCGCTGTTTGATTCCACGAGTGGCGAGGATCTCACGCACCTCCGAGTTACGATCGAATGACCTGTATTTCGTGCTTCGGTGATGAATTCTTGCATCTTCTGTTTAACTTCAGACTTTGCTTTCATAAAGTAGACATAAGGATAGCCGGTAAAATCATTCCTCCGATTTAACGTTGATATTCCCCTTGCCTTTGGCTTTAAGTGTATTTCCATTAGCGGTGAAGACAGTGTGTATCTTGTCGAAGTGTTGAAAGGTCTGAAAAAGATCGCCTCAATTGGTGACATGGCACGTTGCGCCATTATCAACAAACCAGTTCACTGTATTTGATGAAGTCGAGAATACTTCATTTACGTGTTCTGATGTCAAAACTTCCGCAACTTGAGACTCTTGCTTGCAGGACGACGAAAAGGAAGGCGGGTTACTACTCTTTGATGGTTTGCCATCTTCAAGCCATTTCTTGCAATTTTTCACGCGATGACCTTTTATGGAACAGTAGTTACACTTTATTTTGTCATCCTTACTTTTTTCTTTTACCCATCCTGTGTGTTTATCACCGGTAAGGCCACATCATCAAGTTCCTTTCAAAAACGCACAGACGATTGGTTAGGTTTTCGATAGTTCTTTCGGATGTCGGACACATCAACCATCCACTCTTAAATTGACTGTATTCTTCCCCAAGTGTGTCAAGTGTTTTGCAGATTAGAAGAAGGTCTGGGAGCTTCTTGTCATCGCCGAGCTCTTTGTTCAGTGAGGTCTGCCCTGGAAGGCCGGTCGAAGCTACGTCCTCAGATATTGTGCGAAAATTCGAAAAACTCGTACTGGAAGATGCTCGTCTTAAAAAGAAACAGTTATCTGCTTTAGTTGGCGTATCAAATACGACGATTTTGAGTATCCTGCACGATCATCCTGATAAGACGAAAGTTAGTGCTAGGTGGGTACCCAAAATGCTAAAACCACTACAGATGCAACAAAGAATTGACGCATGAAACATTTTTTAGACCTCTGTGGCGATAAGACTGAAGCCTCTGTGGCGATAACCCTGAAGTTATATTAGATCGAATTGTTACTGGAGATGAAACTTGGGTTCATCACTTTGAACCTGAGTCGAAACAGGAGTCGATACAGTGGCATAAGAAGGGTGCACCTCCTCCGGAGAAGTTTAAAGAGTCAGTATCAGCCGGGAAGTTGATGGTGACGATCTTTTGGGATTCCAAGGGAATTCTTATGATAGACTACAAAGCCAAGTGGGTCACCATAACTGAGGCATACTACGCAACGCTGCTGGAAAGACTAAGAGGAGCTATTAAAGAAAAAATAAGGGGAAAGTTGTCGAAGGGTGTGTTGCTCTTGAATGCACCAGTTCACAAGAGCCATGTTGCGATTGCTGCTCTCGCTAGGTGTGGCTTCGAATCGCTGGTCCAGCTACTAAGGTCTGAGCCCTAGCGATTACTATTTGTTTCCAAATTTGAAAAAAGTTTCGGCTCATTTCGAGGACAAAGAAAAGAAAAATTGTTTTTGATGGTTTATGCAAATTAATTAATAGATCCAAAAAATGTATTGAACTCGAGGGTAATCATATTGAAAAAGAGAAATAATTCAATTGTTTTATTTAATTCAGAACCATTTCGTTCCGCGAATTTTTATACCTCCCCTCGTATGTGGGATCCATCGAGAACACAGCTTTCTCACACCCATATGTTCATGTAAAATTGAGTGAATTTGACTCATGCCTATATCCAAGGATGCTCGAATCTCATAATAGGTCACATGCCTGTCTGTTTCAATCATATGGCGCATAGCATCAATGTTTTATGTCCACAACAGTACATGCGACATGACATGCTATCAGTTTTATGAATAATTTAATTAATGATGACATTAATTAAATTATTCATAAAACTGATAGCATGATTGAAAATAAACACGAGCCCAAGTGCGTATAGTCGCTGATGCTTGTAATATGATCATCTTAATACTCTTGTGACTATATTCTTTGCAATTTGAACGAAAAGTTAGATAAATAAAAGGTGCTTTTTAGATACAATTGCGATGAAGTCCCATATCATGCCTGATACGAAACATGCCGCTATGACTCCTTCCAAATACATATTATTGACATCCAATAGATAAGATAATGGTGTTGAAATTATTCAGCAAAAAATCTTTAGTCAACCGTTGAACTTCAAACTAGGTTATAAAGCTGCTAATGACCTCGATTTAACTTTAGAAAGAACCTTGTAGATATCGAGAACAGCGGTGACTGTGAGTGATTGCAACCCGCACCATGATGGATCTTTCTTATGGCCTGTAGCTGTTATTAAAATATTAATTCTGAAACCTTCTATGTCTGGCTTTTTAAATTGGACATGACGGCCTTCAGGTTTTTTGTAAAACATTTCTTGTAGTTACTTCTAGCCAGCTTTTTACTCAAGAAAAATTCTACATCGTCTCAGATTGACTTTGTAAAAAGTGTTAGCTGTGCATACAAAACGAATAAAAGGGATATTATAACATAATTATGATTGATTACTTTCAATATTACCTTTCTCTTTATTTTATTTTTTTAAATTAATACTATAAAAATACATATCTAAAAATATGTCTTTCTTACGGTATATGGTCCCGTTGCACGTTACTTTTTAGGATTCCGTTGCCAATTGGCAAGAAACGGAACCCTTATAGTTTCGTCATGTCTGTCTGTCTGTCCGTCCGTATGTCACAGCCACTTTTTTCGAAAGTATTAGAACTATACTGTTGAAACTTGGTAAGTAGATGTATTCTCTGAACCGAATTAAGATTTTCACACAAAAATAGAAAAAAACATTAAACCTTGGGGGTTCCCGATACTTAGAACTGAAACTCAAAAATTTTTTTTTCGTCAAACCCTGTGTGGTATCTATGGATAGGTCTTGAAAAATGATAGTAAGGTTTCTAATATCATCATTTTCTAAACTGAATAGTTTGCAAGAGAGACACTTCCAAAGTGGTAAAATGTGTGTCCCCCCCTGTAAATTCTAAAATAAGAGAACGATAAAACTAAAAAAAAAATATATGATGTACCATGTAAACTTCCACCGAAAATTGGTTTGAACGAGATCTAGTAAGTAGTTTTTTTAATACGTCATAAATCGTAAATCGTAATTTGACGGACTAAATACAAAAAAAAAAACCCGCAATTTACCTTTCATTCAATCAAGTCAAATATAAAAATGAAAAAAAAAAACAGTATTATGTGCAAAACATTATTAGGTTACTCGCTGCTACGGAACCCTTCATGGGCGAGTCCGACTCGCACTTGGCCGCTTTTTTTTGTTTTTATATGTTTACACATATATATATATTAAAATAATTGTAAATAATTAAATCCTTTTTAATGGATAAGGAGCACTTAAACCACATATTAAATGAAAGAGGATTTAATTAAATATAATAGATGTAAAATGTTAATTGCATTTTATTAAGAAAGTGAAACATTTTTACAGTTAGATATTAATAAAATTTGAACTTGATACGATAATAGTATGGTAACAAGCGCGGAGCATCACCATAAAGCAAATTGACTAGCGGGTCCGAGGACCGCTCGAGATTACTTTTATGTTCGTCTATCTTAAAGAGCGCAGCTTGGGGGGCTTATATCGGTGGCCGCTTACGCTACATAAAATCTTATCTAGTAGACATCGTCGGTCACCCACACCATCAAGAACACAATTCTTTTCACGTAATGCCTAATCCAATTCCTACTCCTGCTATATGTTTTCGCCGTATTCTTTTAATTTTATTATTTTTATGGCCCTTTATTTCACTACATACTAAAAAACAGACGGTAATTATCAACAGCGAATTAACGGGCTATTTGATACCGCATTACCTTAGGTTTGAATTTCAGTTGAGAATGTCGTCGTATACGTGAGTACTTTTTTCCACAGTGAAATGTGATGCACTACCCTCGCATTGTAAATAATTGAAAATTGTGAAGTTTCAAAAGGTATGTTGGTTTTGCGTACAGCGTCTGCATTTGAAGTAGTAGCCGCTTTACTAGAAGGAGATTCACCAGAGTTCCTAGGGTCAAAAATTATCATTTATGAGTGTTTATAGGCACTGGTGTATTTTATTCAAAGGCGCATTTACCTTTGATTACACCTTATCCGTGGGACCCAAAAGTATACTTAGACAATTATATACGAGGCTCATAGTAAACTGTTTAAACGTATTTATTGCTTTGAGCTACGGTCCGTCGCGTTGTGCCGCATTTCTACATGACAGTGACGAGGGTATACGACCACCAAATTGCGTAGACACGTTCCGTACTTTATACACCTTTTAAATAGAAGAGTCGTGTAGGTTGAATCACTTGGGCTTAGCACGTGTTTGTATCGATTTCAATTAATGTATTACTACAGTATTAAACATATGTGTGATTTGAACTTTAGTAGTAACTACTAAGTACCTTTTTTTTTATTTGTGTTTAGTGCCAAATTTTCATGGAAAAATATTAACGTAAATATATTCAATTAATAATTGACAATATGTCTCAAAGTCGTAGTTAGTTTTATTAAAATATTGGCCTCCAAAATGAATACAGTAATTTATGTGTGTGAGTAAAAAATGATTTTGATATAAAATTTCCCCTGTTATACAAATATTTGAAGAAAATTACTATGATAATCGAACCGGATATCATATAGGGTACCTATATGATGTCATACTTCTGAACAAAGCTAAACTTTCAGATAAACCTTTTAATTTCTGTTTCATACATTCAAGTATTTCCTTTCCTTGTACTTCCAAGTGTCTACCTACTTATATGTTTTATATCTACATTCAGATCATACTATAACATAATTTACTCTAATTAAATATATTTATGTTATGACATATAGTATAGATACTGACAGTAAACTTTTACTCGTAACATAATATATGACCAGTTAAACCCATGGCAACAAAAATAAAAAAACAATACGTAACCCGTGCGGTGTCACGTATATACCTCACTTCAGTGGCTTTCATTCAAGGGACACCCTCGTAGGTATGAAAGAGTGCAAACACGTTCAAAGTGTCGTGTCATTCAAAATCCAATATGCGATGTGATGTGACCGTATGAGGTTTCTAAAGCAATTTTACAAACATGATAGAACGGTATCGTATACGTGGGGTTTACTTACGCATTCCATTTACAACCGTTTATTTCAGTGAACTAGGAACTTGTATGCGTTGTTTGTTTTATTGTATTGTGCAACATCTATTGTCGCGCCTTTGAGGTATGATTGAGTCGTGCTGTGCCATGAGGGCTCGGTGCTCTATTATAATGTATGTTTCACATCTGCCGAACGGCCATATCTTTCCAATTGCTATGATCCTGGTATACACCTTTCGCTTAGATATGCAAAAAAGATACAAAAACACAATACAAGAATAGTATAAACATGAACGTGCGTTATATACTTTCAATTACTTTTTTTTTTTATGCCACTAAGGTGGCAGGCAAGCACACGGCCCACCTGATGGGAAGCGGTTACCGCGGCCTATGGACGTATGCAACACCAGTGGCGTTACACTCGCGCTGCCGACCCTGTAAAGGATAGGGGATGGGAAAGGAGTTTTGGGAGGGGATAGGAAAGGAGTTTGGGAGGGGATGGGAAAGGAGTTCGGGAGGGGATGGGAAAGGAGTTTGGGCTCCGGCACTCTCACTCACCAAACGGAACGCAACAGTTCAAATACTGTTACTTGGCGTCGATATTCTGTGAGAGGGTGGTGCTTCCCCGGTCTAGTCGGCCCATTCATGCAACGGCCAAAATGACTGTTGCTTGACTCTACCACCTACAAGAAAATTTTTTATGCTTTTAGAGCATCATGGATACCAACGGGGTGCGAGTCACCTACTCAATGTTTATTCTGTTATTTTTGTAAATATCTTGTTTGTTTACCTACATCTTTTTCGTGCAACGAAAGAATCTTCCACAGAAACTGCTGAGACTAATCCAAGACTAAAATTTCTCTAAGCTATTATTTTTCATCCCTAGTTGATTAACTTTGAAAAGAGGAAAATCATTAAAATATTATAATATCTTTGTTATAACAATTATGTAGCGATGGTCTGAGACCTATAATAATAATAATGTCGTAAAAGTGTCGGACTTGATCTCAAGAGGTTCTCATTCTGAAACCTAATGTATAAACACTGAAAAAACTGATACATTATACAAACATGATATTAATATAATTATATTAACTTACCGTGTAAAAATAATGAGATAGTTTGTTATGTGCAACCCCTTTTTCATGGTATAAAAACTTTACGTGTTGAACCATTTGGCTTAAGTAGAATAAGAAATGGCACGTCAGTAGTCAACAGAGTCAATCGTGTCGTGGTTGAAATGCACTAGAATGCTCATATATTTTTTAAATTATTTATTTATTATAATAGTACTTAATTACAAAATCAGTACAAAATATATGATATTATAACAATGACAAATGAATTATAATAAACGTTTTTATATTATGTAGGTGAATAACATTATTGATATTTAAATGACCATTGAAATTATGCACATCATAGTTATTTACTGTAGTAAAAATAACTACAATTTTATTAGGTGTCGGTTTTAGTAAAGCGTTCCAAAGTTCAATTTGCTAAATATATTTAGTAGAAGGTAGGAGTTGCGGTCCTGAGCGTGGACGTTCTCTCGTTGGAGACCATGGTGAGGGCCGTGGTCTCCGACGGGAGCAAGTGGCACGCCGCCGCATCTTTCTGCGAGCAGGTAATTCGCGCGAAAGAGACGACGGAGAGGGAGCGGGAGAGAAACCTGCCCCCCGAGTTTCGCCGTTGCAGCGAGGACGGCGCAGACTCATCTACGCCTGGGACTACCGACCTCCACGATCGGGGCCTGAGGACGGCTGTTGGCCGACTCGCCGTCCTTACAGAAGCTGGACGTGGCAGAGGCGTGTCGTGTGTGCCCTACACACGCCTGCCAACTCACCGAAGCGGGATAAAACCCGACCCCACCAGGCGAGGCGGCGGTGGCGGCCAAAGTCCGCCGGCAACCCTGGGGTTATCCTTTCGAGGGCTTACCCGGGGTGCCCGGCAACGGACACTTGGGGAGGACACCGTGCGGTTTTAGTCGAGACACGACATAACCATATCGGGTATCCGAAGGGATTTCCGCACGTAAAAAAAAAAAAAGAAGGTAGGAACCCTATTGCCATCTACTTCAACGATTAGACTAGGGTCATTCACTAATTAAAACAAAAATTGATATGGAATTTACTTAATCAAAACACTGTCGTGGGTTTAGATAGTAAATTATTTGCATAATTTAGTAATTGACCTCACGATGTCTGTACAAAAGAAGTAGTTCATAGATCATAAATACAAAGGGTTCATCTCAAATAACTAGTGCATAATGGATTACAAAGGCTTTGACAAATGACCTTCCTTTGTGGCTAAATTACAGGAGTTACATGCAATCAATAATCCAAATATAGACAAAAGCCTTTCAGTACTTATATTATAAAGAATTGACTTGGTATATACTACTAGTGGCTACTGATTAGTTGCATACTTTCTTAAGTTGGATATGATAAAATTTTTGGTACCTACTGGAGCTGACCAAAATATTCGGGGCCCAAGCTAACCTTATCTGTAAGCCGATCCATCTGCTGATTGACGGACTAGGCACTGGCGCTGACTTTCCTCTCGGGGTAGGAGATCAGATAGCAGTCACTGCCATAAAAGCCGTATAAACCAAACGGAAGGAGTAAGCGGACCTCAGGCTCCGAGGTGAAAGCCACGGATACAACCGAGAACTTACAATCTTATCAAAAGGTACTAGAAAGTAACCGCCCCCGCTGGCCGGCGGGGGGGTATCCGAGGGGATTTCAGCACGAAAAAAAAAAAAAAAAAGGTACTAGAAAGTAGTTAGAATATAATAGTTATGAGATAGAAATAATCGTTAGTTGGAACGAGGTCATCCTACCTGTAGTTACAAGCTATTACTTACGTGAAAGTCGTTCTTGAACTTCCTAAAAGTTTTGATACAGGGACATGCTTCAAGGAACGTTATTCAATAAACTACGTGATCCACATACAATCTCAATCTTATTCAGAGATTGCCGTCAATAGTGTAGGTGTCGGCACATGATATGCGATGCTTTGTATCGAACTAATTTTCTTAGTTGGTAAAACAATTGTTATTTAATAAATTCTGTTTAGCGATAAAAGAGGACATTATTTTTGCATTGAATAACTTTTTACAAAATTTATAATTGAAAAGTTTTTTGTCTACAATCAAATTTAAAAAATGAAACTCAAACAGCTGAACAAATATATCACACTAATAGTGATCATGAAATATTTATGTTTTTATTCGCTATTTTATAGCAAAGGCTACCCCATCAAGTACGGGTACGGTTAAAGACAAGAGTACCTGTAAAGAAATACCGCATGCAATATTGGTTCTATGATTGAGCAGTGCTAAAAACTTGCAGAAGTATTGAAAAAAAACAAGGATTTAGTTGACTTTCCATAAAGAAATTGTCAAGGGTACCGAATTATTGGGTAGGGATATTCTGCTGGTATATACTGGGTTTATTTTCGTTTCATTACTGGGTGAGGTATTCCATAGATACATACCTTAATTAACTGTACACGACACTCTCAAATAAGTAGAATAACTCTCACCGACACTTGTGACGAAATGTTACTACAGCACTCACATTGTTGTTGTTGTTGTTTAGCCCCTCCCATTGCACCTATAAATACGCCAGTGACTCGGGCCTTTACATCAGTCGCACCGAGTTCGCCGCCGAGGAAGGTTCTCCGCACTCGACGGCGTCCCGACGTGTACCACTGAAGATGTCGACCGCAGTGATCGACGAAACGTCTGGAACACAAGTTTCCGATGGACCACGGCCAAACAGCCCGGAAGCAGTATATTCTACATGCAACGCCGGCCGTGAAAGCCTTAAGATTTATACTCACATTTTTGTTAAGTCTCCTTAACCCGACCCCACCAGGCGAGGCCGCGCTGGCGGCCCAGGTCCGCCGGTAACCCTGAGGTTATCCTTTCGCGGGCTTACCCGGGCTTACCCGGTTTTAGTCGATGCACGACATAACCGCCCCCACTGGCCGGATTTCCGAAGGGATTTCCGCACGTAAAAAGAAAGCCTCCTTTTGCTACCTACGTCGAAAGGTGGGCGATCATTAAAAGGAAGACATGTCGTTAGGATAGTAAACAGGCAGTATCACTTCTTTCCTGAAAATCGGGGCGCATATAGAACAATAAAACGTGCCAGTGAGAATATAATTCTCGAAGCTAATATAGCAGCAATACACGTACCGCGGGACTCTAGGCTGTCTTGATATTTATATTAGTAATTAAGGATGCAGACCGTGTCAAATGGAGCCGTAACTAATGTATGTATGTTATTATTATCATTAGTTGCTTCAGTAAGCATAAGATTGAAGAAGAAAACTAGCCTGGGTTTTGCTTGTTAGGTTCTTTGCCACAGGCACTGAGCCCAAATGTCGCTTTTTCACTTTCAAACGTGTAGAACACACGCTAAAGTAAAAGCTTACTCAGAACGTATTTTAAGCTATAATTACTAGCTGACCCTCCCCGGCTTCGTCCGTGGCGTATTTCGGACCCCCACTGCACCTCTTTAAATTGCTAGAGACCAACCGGTGCCCGGGCACCGCGAGTACGTACCGTTTGTCAAGTTGCGTGGCTAAGAGGGTTTTTTTTATTTTTACGTGCGGAAATCCCTTCGGATACCCCCCGCTGGCCAGCGGGGGTGGTTATGTCGTGTCTCGATTAAAACCGCACGGTGTCCTCCCCAAGTGTCCGTTGCCGGGCACCCCGGGTAAGCCCTCGAAAGGATAACCCCAGGGTTGCTGGCGGACAAGCCATATATGCTTTCTATTGGTAAAATAATTTTAAAATAAGTAAATTAATAACTGGTAAATTTTCAAAATCGCTTCAATAGATCCAGAGATTACCTCCTAATACCTTACAAACTCACAACCGCATAAACTCGTAACCTTATATTTTTAAATGTCTCACTTGCTATCAAGTTATCTATAATATAGAAATGAATCTCTGAATGTTTTGCTAAGCGCAAATATCGAGAGTAGCTGATGAGATTTCGCTAATTCTTTTTTTATAATATTCCTTGAAGTACGAGGATGGTTCTTACGGAGAGAAAAATGTAAAAATTGCATGAAAACCAAAAGTTTACACGCATGTTTGGGATAAATAGGTGCCACGGGGTGAAGTTTGCCACGGGCGAAGCCGCGGGGGAAAGCTAGTTTATAATAAATAATTGGACGACGAGTGACAAATAGTAGCGTTGTTAGGCACTAGCGCTAAGTTGGTCCTTTTTTTAAATTACTGCAAATTCCAAAGCTGCGTATTGTCTAAAGCTTTTATTAATATTTAATTTTAAGTGTATTTATTTAATGCTATCCTAATTAAATAAAGTTACAGCTTTATAAATTGGACAGGATTATGCAAACTGGAATCAATAATTTAAAATCATCCCAACGAACAATAGGAACTTTTCTCTGAATCGGGTCAGTTAATTTTTGGTATGAAAAATGTATATATTTGAGACATTGCTTTGTTCAAGTTTCTTAAGTTAATTCAATGGAATTAGAACAGAATATCGTATCTTGTACTTTTGGGTAAAATCCAACTCAATCACTGTATCATAAATCGGTCGGAACTGCACAGTTGCAAATTTTGGCAGACGGCCAGACTGTGTAGGCTGACTCGACGAAATGATCACCATCTATTGACATGACTTGAAGCAGATAGTTCCCTTTCAGCTCATATAGAAATTAGGACAGTTAAGTAGATCAGGTCAAAAGTGAATGATTTTAACGCACCAATAAGTCTTAACTAAAAACTTATCATTACAAGGCTTTTCAAAGCATTCATTACAGACAAGATACTCTTAGGCTAGACTTGTCATGACGTGACTTGTAGGTTATTAGCAGAGATCGGAATAGGTAGACTATATTTACCTAAAAATCGCGGAAGGAAGTAACATAGAGTTGATAATACCTCTTGTAAAATCCCGGAATCATAAAATTGAAGATTAAATCCCGGGATTTAAGAAACTGCAAATTACTTATTGCGCTTTCAATACATTTGCACTAAATTATCATATTGTAAAATCTCATATTTTTAGAGTCCCGTACTACAAGTGGTCAATTAAAAAGCGTTGTTTTTTCTCCTGTTATTTAGTTCCTGTTAAGTAGGAGCCCCCAAAATGTATTGTTTTTTTTTCTCTTTTTGTTTGAAAATCTTAATTCGGTTCACAGAATACATCTACTTACCAAGTTTCAACAGCATAGTGCTTATAGTTTCGGAAAAAAGTGGCTGGGACAGACAGACAGACATGACGAATCTATAAGGGTTCCGTTTTTTGCCATTTGGCAACGGAACCCTAAAAACACAGTTTATTTGTTGCTAATTTTAACTTCTGAAAATAATAGAATATATTATCTTTATATTCCGTGGTTCAAAAGTAAGACTATACCTTTTCGCTTTTCTATTTAAAGTATACTAACTATTGTGACTGTAAGATGTGTTGAAAGTATCACTCGTATAGAACCAATACAACCAATAGACTCAAACGAGAGATTCGCAGACCCTCAAGCAGATGGAGTCTTGCCACCGATTATTTAATATTCCTTATGCGTGAACCGCAATGATTTTCTGCAACATGTGTAAAAGTAAAACTTTATTTAGGGTATATCATATTCGCCATAAGAAATTTGATACTAACTGCGGATTCAGCTATCGAGATACATATACGTTCTTACAGAATAGCATAGCTGATGTTTAATTCATTCAACGATCTTAACATATTAAGAGACCGACTAATTCAGTCAAAGCTTTTTTCTTGGATATTTTAGATAAAGTGAAAAAGGCGAGATTTTGAAAAAATTAGCATTAGCTGAGAGATTATTACTCTACAGAAACATATGAAAGTGCGCATACCTAGAACAAAAGACAACTGTCTTATAACCAGAGATCGGAATAGATAGAGTATATTAACTTAAAGTTTGAAGAAGGAAGTAACATAGAGTTGATAATACCTCTTGTAAAATCCCGGAATCATAAAATTGAAGATTAAATCCCGGGATTTAAGAAACTGCAAATTACTTATTGCGCTTTCAATACATTTGCACTAAATTATCATATTGTAAAATCTCATATTTTTAGAGTCCCGTGCTACAAGTGGTCAATTAAAAAGCGTTGTTTTTTCTCCTGTTATTTACCTGATTAAATTGTAATGAAAAGGGTCTCAAAGGTTGGTCCATCCACGGATTAGGACAGTCGTTAAGAAAAGTCTCACGAGTTTTTTCACTAAGAATCATACTCGTTTTATACTGGGTTATGAAGGTCTAATGGCAGTCTACACGTAAAATATTGATATCTAAGTCGACCCCAATGTTATTGTGAAAAGTTTGGGAAGATGACGACGATAATAAAAAGGAAAAGTAAAAAAAATAAAAAATAATATGCAATGAAAGCATTATACATTATATTTACATACAAAACTTTTCTTCTTAAACTTAACAAAGAACCTTAATAAAGTGATTATAATTTTTTACCAAAATATACAACGAAATAACTCTGTTTTTTCCGACGTGCCGTCTATTGGGCAAAACTCAAAATGTTGTCAGATAAAATACTAGTTCTATTCAATTCAGGCTGGGATCAAAACTGAGCTTCCACAAAACTTTTACACACCTTCGCACTCAACACAATATTACTCAGGAATGCACTCCCACACATTTTATAATTGACGATGGTTCATTTGCACAACTCTTGCTTTAATAAAAGACAAAATAGAGAGCAACTAGTCAATCTGTAAAAGAGATAGTAAATTATACCGCATATATTTGTGTAACAAAAGATATTTAGAAACAACAGGCACCGCCGCCACCTGAATAATATTAATCAAATTGTAAAACAAAATGTACTTAAGGCATAATTTAAAATTTACTTAATATCTACGTAAACATCCAACTTAGTTTTGATTTAACTATTTAAAACATTTGTATCTGATACAATTTTACTACGGCACCTTTAAAATTGAAATGTGATTCTTCAAATCAATAATTTGTAACTATACTCAAAGTCCCGTTGATGTTTTTATAATCCCGGGTTTAATTGTCATATTTATGATTTCTGGATTTTAGAGGAGGTATTATCAACTCTATGTTACTTACTTCTTCAAACTTTAAGTTAATACACTCTATCTATTCCGATCTCTGGTTATAAGACAGTTGTCTTTTGTTCTAGGTATGCGCACTTTCATATGTTTCTGTAGAGTAATAATCTCTCAGCTAATGCTAATTTTTTCAAAATCTCGCCTTTTTCACTTTATCTAAAATATCCAAGAAAAAAGCTTTGACTGAATTAGTCGGTCTCTTAATATGTTAAGATCGTTGAATGAATTAAACATCAGCTATGCTATTCTGTAAGAACGTATATGTATCTCGATAGCTGAATCCGCAGTTAGTATCAAATTTCTTATGGCGAATCTCGTATACCCTAAATAAAGTTTTACTTTTACACATGTTGCAGAAAATCATTGCGGTTCACGCATAAGGAATATTAAATAATCGGTGGCAAGACTCCATCTGCTTGAGGGTCTGCGAATCTCTCGTTTGAGTCTATTGGTTGTATTGGTTCTATACGAGTGATACTTTCAATACATCTTACAGTCACAATAGTTAGTATACTTTAAATAGAAAAGCGAAAAGGTATAGTCTTACTTTTGAACCACGGAATATAAAGATAATATATTCTATTATTTTCAGAAGTTAAAATTAGCAACAAATAAACTGTGTTTTTAGGGTTCCGTTGCCAAATGGCAAAAAACGGAACCCTTATAGATTCGTCATGTCTGTCTGTCTGTCCCAGCCACTTTTTTTCCGAAACTATAAGCACTATGCTGTTGAAACTTGGTAAGTAGATGTATTCTGTGAACCGAATTAAGATTTTCAAACAAAAATAAAAAAAACAATAAATTTTGGGGGCTCCTTCTTAGAACTGAAACTCAAAATTTTTTTTTCCTCAAACCTGCACATGTATCATTTATGCTGCACATCTATGGATAGGTCTTCAAAAATGATTTTGAGGTTTCTAATATCATTTTTCTCTAAACTGAATAGTTTGCGCGGGAGACACTTCCAAAGTGGTAAAATGTGTGTCTGTAACTTCTAAAATAAGACAATGAAAAAACTAAAAAAAATATATGATGTACATTACCATGTAAACTTCCACCGAAAATTGGTTTGAACGAGATCTAGTAAGTAGTTTTTTTTTAATCCGTCAACAACTCAAATAAAAAATTTAAAAAAAAACATTATTATGTTACTTGCTGCTATGGAACCCTTCATGGGCGAGTCCGACTCGCATTTGGCCGCTTTTTTTAGAACTGTACTTGTAACTTGTAATCTTTTGGTTGAAACTTAAGAAATAAAATTAATTGAAATCTGATTGCTTGATTACTAATAATTTAACATCGTCCGCTCTTTTTGTAGGCAACAACTTACGAGTATTGTTTGCGTTAAAGTTTGTTAAAGGGATTATGAATATATTAGTAATTAGGACAATTAAGCCTAATTTCAAAGAATTGGAACTACTAATTGTATTAATCCTCAAACGGATTCATAATACGTTTTTAAATGATCCGAATTCATAAACGGATCATATACAACAGTCAATAATCGTAAAAAGTTCTCGTTAAATGTTGTGCTATTGTTATAAACAAGAATAACGTGTCTTTGAAATAAAACCTCAGTTATTCAGAATTGCCACCTCAGATGTTTCCACACACAGTGTTTATATGACAAAGGGGTTATAAAGTATTCAGAGAGAGGCAAACCCGACGTATTTTTAGTGGATCAAAATGGAACATTTGGAGATTTTCTTTGATTTTATTTCTGTCAGGAAGGGTTCAGTTATACGGACATCGTAAAATTAGACACGTAAATAGACTACATAAAATGTTATAGTTAGCTCTAACTACTCTAAAAACTAGGGTAGGTATATCTCTTTAGAATTGTAAATTCAAATGGTTTTATGTCTTATATAGGTACTTCGTGATGTATGGGTGCCCAATATGGGCGGAGGCCCTGAAGGCCGGAAGTGTGCGGATGCTGCGCGCTCCGCAGCGAGTGATGGCCATCAGGGTCATCCGCGGGTACCGCACGATCTCCTTCGAGGCGGCGAGTCTCCTTGCCGGAACTCCGCCATGGGACCTGGAGGCGAGAGCCCTTTCGCAACTGTACCAGTGGCGAAAGGAGGCGCGGGAGCAGGGACTGAACCCCGAGCATCGAGAAATCGAGGCCGTGCAGTCCCAGCTCCGCCAGGCTATCGTGGTGGAGTGGAAGGAACGACTTGGGCGACCAAGCGCAGGGCACGCCGCAATAGCGGCGGTAAGGCCCATCATGGAGGATTGGCTAGAGAGGCGACACGGAAGCCTCTCGTACTGACTGACGCAGGTGATCTCCGGGAAGGGGTGCTTCGGGGACCACCTGCATCGGATCAGGAAGGAGCCAACGCCTGAATGTCATCACTGTGATGCGAGCGAGGACTCAGGGCTGCACATGCTGGCGGACTGCCCGGCGTGGGAGGTGCCGAGGCGTGACCTCGTGGCAGCCATCGGGGTGGGAGTCCTCTCGCTCGGCAGCATGATTGCGGCAATGGTGCGGAGCGCGAGCGCGTGGGCCACCGCCACCTCCTTCTGCGAGCATGTGGTGCTCGCGAAGGAGATGGCGGAGCGCGCCCGGGAGAGGTTCAGAAATCTCCCGGCCCGCCGAGCCCGCAACATGCTCGCCGCGCGTCGCAGGCGACTCAGGCGCCGGAGGTCGCTTAACGACCTCCGTCCTCCATAAGCGCAGGCCTGGAGGTGGCAGGTGAGGCCGCCTGTCACCCCAGCAGAAGCAGGCCGGGACGGTGGGGCGACTAACGCTCCTCCCCCAAACCGGGGCAAGACGGGGACACCGTGGTTCCCAAACCCGAAGGGGCCATGTCGAAACCGGAGATGGCCCAGGGTCAGTCGGGGTGCGAGGGATATGCTCTATGGGCAACCTTACACCCCGGCGTCTGCAGACCCGAGACGGCGTGCGGTTTTAGTCGGTTCAAGCCCGACATAACCGCCCCCGCTGGCCGGCGGGGGGGGTATCCGAGGGGATTTCCGCACGAAAAAAAAAAAAAAAAAAAGGTACTTCGTGATGACCTACTGAGCAAATGTCACACCAAGCATGTTAGGCACGTGTAAGTGGGTAGCAGGCCGAAGTCTACGTCGCAGAAAAACTTATTAAATTATGGTGTATTGAAAAAAGGACAGGTAAAAGCGCTCATAAGCAGTGGGCTTGCATGAATAGTTTAACACTTAACCACTGACGTACGCACATACGTGGTACGTTACTTTTTCGTTCATAATTTCTACTGTTGCGGGAATATCTTCGCTTCCCTTTTGGTAGTTTCCTAGCTGTCAGTGAGCTCTATCGTGAAGGTACGATAGAGCGGAGCGGACATGTAGCCTGTCTTTAAGCAGGTGAGTTCGACTACCCTAAATACGTGGTACGTAGCGTCAGTGTTAGTGCGATTGCCTAATTTTAATATTTTTCTCAATTGTATTTTTTTTCTAACTAAAACTGTCCTTAGTACGTAAGGATTCCAAATAAAAAAATCTGTTCCCGCAGAGGGAACGCATTTTATTAACATGTTTAATTTTTTTTTCTCGAAAACGGTAACTTTTAGCGAAAAACTTTTCAGACATTTATTTTAGACTTAAAAATGGCCTATCGATTAAAAATGTTTCCGACGGCAAGAATGTTCACCGGTTAGAAGTTATGATTTTTTTCCCGAAAAATTTTGGTTTTTCCCCCTCCACTTTTAGTTAAAGTTTTATTCTTAAAACATAACATAACATAAACTCACGCCTATATCCCCGAAGGGGTAGGCAGAGGTGCTAGCACCCACATTTCGCCAGTTTATGTTTAGGTCCCAATGTAATAGGTGGCGAGCCTATTGCCATTAACCGGGCACTTATAAGCCTGCGATAAATACACACATAACTTCGAAAAGCATCGAAAAGTCATTGGTGTGTGCCATGGTAAAACCTGGGATCGAATCCGAGAATCTTGTAGGTTTATAATTAAAAGTTGTTGGTATTCATGTATACTATGGGATAAAATTAGAACGGTTCGAATATCTTTCATGGAACGTGAAATTTTGAGGAAAAACTGATTTCACAAAAAGTGAGGCCCTACCGTCCCCTTAGGCCGGATTCCACCCGTTCACGAACTTAAACTAAGTTTACACCCAAGCAATTTTTGACCGCAGTTTGAAAGCGATCAGGGCAAAAATGCGATCGTGAAAGTGCCGCAAGTTTTGGGTAGTGGAACCATACATACATATATAAAAGGTATATTTAATTGAAAATAAAAATACAATTAAATTTAAAACTAAACTAAGTAAATTAAACTTGTAATCTAAATATATACAGATAAACAAAACTAAATTAATAAATAAAAATATTCACACGATTAAAAAAAAAAGATAAGGAAAGGAAAAAGGGGTCAGGTGTCGAAGAATTCCTCCCCATCGATGTCGACTGGTAACGTACCCAAAAGGCTGGCGGCATTACCCCGTTGGATGGCAATGCCAATCCTTTGGGCAAAATACAGGCCAGCCCTTTGGTCACGCGAAGCATCGACCGGTCTCTTGCCGGTCTCTTGCCATCATCGCGCACCAAACCAACTGGTTCAAGGATGGCTGGAACGCCGACGGTGACAAGAGCCCGGCAGATTAAATCATTTAAATGTGCATGACGTGACATGCGTCCTGCGCTCTTGCTGCATGATAGGCCGTGGTGCCCGAGACTGTCGACTGCTTCTCCGCAGTGACAACGATGAGGAGCAACACAGGGAGCACCTAAACGAAGACAGGCTGCAATTCTGAACGTCGTGTCGTCCAACATGGTGCCAATGTTGGACGACGGAAGAGCCTGAAGCCACACACCAGACTCCCATTCTCCCACAGCCAAAAGGCGAGCACGCTCTGCAACATTAGAGGACGTATTAATTAATTGCTGTCTTAAAATGTTGCAAAGCGGCTCATCCCACTGTCTCTGACTATATAAACTTTTTGACCAGTGGTCATTTCGGACTCAGGGGGTCATAACTAGACCTCTTATGAAGATTTTTTTAAAAATTCGACAGTAGTCAAGAAACCAATAGGTAGATCGATTTCATCGAAATCTACCTAAAAGTTCCTATTGATAAACAATATTTTTAAGTTTATTTTTGAAAAATGTTCTATGTTGATTTTGTTATGTCGAGGTGGATGTGATCGTTGAATAATATATATGTTTCTCTGAATAATATTACCGTGTTTTTCCTAACTAATCCTACATTAATTACATATACATTTTTTTCATTATCATTTGAAAACAAACAGTGCACAGATTAGTTCTACATAGCACATAAACCACTAAGGTTTGCATAGTCCTACACATTCAATGAAATACAATTCAAATGTTGCAATAATTATGTGGTATCGATACACCAGAGCTCCAGACATATGTCGTATATAAGTCAGCAGTAGTATAACTAAATGACACGTCGCGCGTCGGTGGTTAAGGGTTAATGACAGTAGGGGAAGCTCGTGAAGTGTGTACGAACGGAAGCAGATGGTGGGATATTGTCTCTGCCTACTCCAGAGGGATGTATGTATCTATGTTATATGAAACTCACTTCTGATGAAACATCATTTCATATATTTTCTCAATCTCATCAAAGATTTTTTACGTTCATCAGCTAAATTTATAGTCTATTAAGGTATATAATCATATATACATATACATCATGATATATTTACCTGCATATATTTTATTGTTTCAGGGAATCTCGAATATCTTCAGCAGCAGCACTTGCAGGCAGCACTGAAAGATCTGAACGATCACTCACAGCTTCCTTTGCACTTTTAAACTTAGTTCCGGGTCCTGAAGGAGAAAATATGTGGAGACAAGTAGGACGCGTTTTGGGACGTAGTGTGAGACTACATACGATTGTATGGCCCGGTGGCCGTCTCGTTGCCCATGGTCAATCTGATGGCGCTCGTACTATATTTCGTATCGTTACAGCACTAGCTCCACCATTCGTCATGGAAGGGGAGCTTGACGAGGATGGTCAATGTCTGAGAGGTCTTCCATGTCATCGTCCTCAAACATCTGATCGTGATAATCTAACTCTTGCCTTTAATGTATTAGATAGAGAAAGTGATCAAGAAGTCGAAGATTTTTTCTTTCCTACACCAAAGCCAATATTTTCGAAAATGGATACACATTGCTGTTATGGATTAGCTATGGATCTTTTAGAAAATATTGCTCAAGAACTAGAATTTGATTTTCACTTGTACATAGTAGAAGATGGATTATATGGTGCCCGAAAACTCTTAAAACCATTCTCTAAGATATTAGATTACAAAAGAATGTTTAGTGAAAGTACACCGCTGAAAAATCATAACAACAATAATTATAAAAGTAATCGTTCACCATACCGCAGCGGTTTTAATGCACTGGATGAAATGATTGATGAAGACGAAGAATTGTTTGATAGTGACCTAGATGAAAATTGTGAAAAATGGAATGGCATTGTCGGTGATTTGGTGTCTGGAGCCGCACATATGTCATTTGCAGCTTTAAGTGTGTCCTCAGCAAGAGCTGAAGTAATAGACTATAGCCAACCGTATTTTTTCAGCGCGGTATCTGCTCTTTCGGCGCCAAATCAAAAACCAGATATACCTTTGCTTGCGTTTTTATTACCTTTCTCACCTGAGTTATGGATTGCAATTTTCACATCTTTAAATGTGACTGCTATTGCTGTAGCCATATACGAATGGTTATCACCATTTGGATTAAACCCTTGGGGAAGACAAAGATCAAAAAATTTTAGCATTTCTAGTGCCCTGTGGGTTATGTGGGGACTATTATGTGGACATTTGGTTGCATTCAAAGCTCCTAAGAGTTGGCCCAATAAGTTTCTCATAAATGTTTGGGGTGGTTTTTCTGTGATATTTGTTGCCAGTTACACAGCAAACATTGCCGCTTTGATAGCTGGTTTATTTTTTCACAATGCCGTTGATGTTTATCAAGGCAGAGATAACGTATGTATTATATGACTAAATATTATTTATTATTACACTTTCAGGACAAAAATTAAATATCTATTTGTTTTAGTGGTTATCCCTTAAAGTGGGTACAGCTAAATCGTCAGTAGCAGAATACTATATTCAACGAAATTATCCAGCCCTCGCGCAACACATGCGTCGCTATACCCTTCAAGATATCGAGGAAGGAATCCAAAAACTTAGGTAAGTTATATAATTTTAGACGGTGGTTGGAGGTGTATATAATTTTGCGCACATAGTGGGCATCTGTAAAGTCAATATTTTGTAAAAATAAAATGTTATTTTTCTGCTCGGAGATGATTTGCAAGCATCTATATGAAAACAGATTACAACTAAATTTTATTGACTGATTATTTAGCGGTGTAAAGTATGTTGATTATTCAGTCATTCAACATCATACAACTTAAATACCTTTGTTAGTATAGTTTTTTTTTCTAGTTGTGCAATATCTGACAGTTAGTTTCTGGTAAAGTTTATTAGATTTTTAGTAATGATTAAATAAATAGTAATTTATTGGGAATCTCTCTCAGGTTTAAAGTTACCTACTTTGTATATCACAAGTTGATGAAGTATAAGGCATATATATTACATGCCGTTATTTCTAAATGGCCAGTTTAATGATTCCAATTAAAATTCTATATTAATAAACGTCATTTAGGTTAAAAGCTTTCTTAAAACGTCGAGATTTATACTTAGACTTTGTAATAAATAGATCATCAGAAGGAAGAATGACAATATCAAACATTAAACGTGTACAGAAAATGATGTTGTTTAATTTAAATAATACATAACATTAAACTTATTAACCCATTATATCAAGTGCCGCAAATCACGACAAGTAACGCCCATCATAAACTTGATGCTTAAATCTATTAATTCCCATATCATATCAAAGGAAAGGCAGCGACCCAGATCACAACAAGCAATGATTTTTAGTTGAGTGACAACCCGTGTACATGAGATGATGAAATACAATTTAATCAGTATTGTTGATTAACTTTTAGTATAAATATTATACTACTTTGGTACTTGAACTATTAATTAATATATGAATCCTTATCCATCTTTACATTTCACAAATATATATAGATATATATATACATTAATTGAAAAATATTTAACCAAACCCATCAGATAATTTGGTGAACATTTTATTATTTATCCATCAAAGATAATTAGCTTTGAACCCAGCTTGAAATGTTAATTTAAATAAAGGTGAATTTGAATATCGATAAAGCAACTTCAGTAATTTGATTCAAAAAGTGTTTGAATTTTATGAATTTCTAGCTTGAAGTATCACCAGTCACCACCACTTAATACCTTTTAGTATATTTGTTTTAGAGCCCGATTTAGTAACCGCTTTTATATTTCACCAATTAGACAATAAACTGTCACCAGTCATAACATAGACGTATAATTTAGTACAAAAGTTGGATAAAATCTTGCGAAGAAAAACTATAATGTGTTTATTTTATTCAAGTACAAAGGTAATATGACAGATATTATCTGATTTGCAAATATTATGTGTATCACATCATTAAGGGTTCGCTTAATGTAACTGTAATTTTAATTTTTGTATCTGTGTAGAACAAGTAGATACTAACAATACATTTTTGCTTTGTTACAGAAATGGGTCATTAGATCTTTTAGTATCTGATACACCCGTTTTAGATTATTATCGAGCCACTGACCATGGATGTAAACTACAACGGATTAATGACCATCCACTTACAGATGCTTATGCTATCGGTATGGCGAAGGGATTTCCTTTGAAGGTATTTTGCAACTGCAATAGACTAAAAATTATATACTTCTACAGAATAGTAATGTGTCCTAAATTGAACACTCTGTGACTAAGCATCCTTAAGGAAATGTGGCGTAGATTTACATGAAATGAAGGATTTAAAAGAGGCTTGAGTGGTAGAGACCTCCACCGGATCTTTGCAGGAAAAGATTGATGGATGACTCACACGAAGGTTCTAATGGTGTGATCGATAGCCGAGTGTCATGTAACTCCAACTCAACCGATTATACGTCATTTTATCTTGACGTTGTTCAATATACCCCCGAGGTTTACGCGAATCAGTGACATAAATCAATAGATCTGAAAGAGAGTTTTTGTTTCGAGCCATGACATGCTTTCAGATTTGTATTAATATTCGGAGCTTTGTTATATAGACAAATCGAGGATGTGAGGCTATGCTTGTTTTTGTAATCGCTCGGGAGTGGCCTAGATGTTCAGACATTTACAAATAAGTGGAATTTTATATTTTTGCACCGTTTATTTTATTAATAATAGTTTTTATTTGTTTTAGGAAAGCATATCAGCAGTTATAGCAAAATATTCATCTAATGGCTACATGGATATATTAACAGAAAAGTGGTATGGAGGCTTGCCTTGTTTTAAACTGAGCCCTGACTACGGAATTCAACCAAAACCACTCGGTAAGCCTAAGTTTCATAAATTTCTAAGAACTTTTCAACAATACAGACAGAAACAATTACAGTTGTATAAGAAAACAATTCTGTTGCCTGAAGTTTAAGATATAACTTTAACTAAATCAGCTCTGTTTACGATTTTACCTTATCTATAACATGGTGTTAATTAGTATTGTGTATTACTATTTTTTATTACCTTCATTACATCTATGTAGTTAGATCACTCGACTCTGCTGAAAATTTCATTAGAATTTATCGCCACCCTCGCGTTAATCTAACCCCCTAACATCGCGATATGAGGGGGGACGTATCACCAACAGTCGACCTAAAAGATTAAACGTGAGATTTATAATACGGAAAAAAATGTTCCAACATCAAGAGCATATTTATTTTTTATTATGTTGGGATAAACTTATCAAAATATAAAAAATGTTAAGTGTCACAGGGAAATCAAGTTACAAAATTTTAGGGCTTTCTTTATTACCAATTGTTTGAGTTGAGAAGTTTAATCAATAAATATCTGGGTGACCGAGCTTTTCTCAGTTTTTTTTGTATGAAAAATGAAACCTGCCTAGATCGATTATCGCCCCCGAAACGCCCTGTATACAAATTTCATGAAAATCGTTGTAGCCGTTTCCAAGATTAAGATTATTTATATATATACATACATATATTTTTTATATACAAGAATTGCTCGTTAAAAGTATTAGATAATAACGTTAGTTAAATCACGTTAACTCTCAAGTTCTCAAATTATCAAAGATTGCAGGCTATCTTAGTGGTTCTTGATTATAAAATGACTTATTTTAAAATGCACATCAAGAAAAGTGGTAACCAGTCAATTTATTTATATAAAAAACCAGCTAATTGCGAGTCGGACTCGCCCATGAAGGACTCCGTAGCAGCAAATATTTTTTTAATTTTTGAGTTGATTGAATGAAAGGTAAATTGCGGTTTACGATTTCACGTATTAACAAAAAAGCGGCCAAGCGCGAGTCGGACTCGCCCATTAAGGGTTCCGTAGTAGCAAGTAACATAATAATGTTTTTTTTTCTCATTTGCGGTTTACGATTAAAAAACGTGACGTATTAAAAAAAAACTAACTAGATCTCGTTCAAACCAATTTTCGTTGGAAGTTTACATGGTAATGTACATAAAATATTTTTTTAGTTTTATCATTCTCTGATTTTAGAAGTTTCAGGGACACACACACATTTTACCACTTTGGAAGTGTCTTTTGGAAGGATTTAATGAAAAAAATATTTTAAGTTTCAGTTCTAAGTATGGGGCCCCCAAAATTTGTTGTTTTTTTTCTATATTTGTATGAAAATCTTAATGCGGATCACAGAATACATCCTTACCAAGTTTCAAAAGCATAGTTCTTATAGTTTCGGAATAAAGTGGCTATGAAATACGGACGGACAGACAGACATGACGAATCTATAAGGGTTCCGTTTTTTGCCATTTGACAACGGAACTCTAAAAAACTACTTACTAGATCTCGTTCACACCAATTTTCGATGTAAGTTTACATGGTAATGTTCATCATATATTTTTTTTAGTTTTATCATTCTCTTATTTTAGCAGTTACAGGCGGGCACATTTTATCACTTTGGAAGTGCCTCTCGTGCCAACTATTCAGTTTAGAAAAAAAATGATATTAGAAACCTCAATATCATTTTTGAAGACCTATCCATAGATTTTATGTATGGATTTGATGAAAAAAAATTTTTGAGTCTCAGTTCTAATTATGTGGAATACTTTTTTCTATTATTGTGTGAAAATCTTAATGCGGTTCACTGTATACATCTACTTACCAAGTTTCAACAGCATAGTTCTTATAGTTTCGGCAAATAAGTGGCTATGACATACGGACGGACAGACAGACAGACAGATATGACGAATCTATAAGGGTTCCGTTTTTTGCTATTTCGCTACGGAACCCTAAAAATTAATCGCAGAAATATATGTAGTCGCTTAATTTCCGTACGACTGCACCAAATTGGATAATTCTTCTGTGTTCGTTATTGTCAGGACAAGGTGTTTATGACAGAAAAAATTGGAAAGTCCACAGGTAAGGTGCTATTAATGCAGCGGGGTGAAGTAAGGGCGCGAAGCTAGTTTAACATAAATATATATACCAATAAGTGACTTTCAAGCCATCGTGATCTATAGACGCTTGCAACACTAAAGCTATAAAAACCTTTTTAGTCCATTTTGAAGAAACCCAAACAGAAGTCAGTTGGAGAACCATGTCAGGGAGGCTGTTTTATAACTCAACGTGATTTGACTATTGTATAGGCATATCTTAACATGCCATAAAATTTGGCGGTTCTGTGTATATGCTTGTGCCAAAACTTCGATGTTCTATGTTATGATACCCATATATAATTTACCTGTATCCCGATGGTGATATACGGGTACTGATGGAAGCGTACTTAATCCTATTGTACAGGTACAGTCAGCGTTAAAAGTAGAAGATGGATTAAATATTTTATTTTAATGGAAATTTATAATATAGGGCACACTTAGTCGTTAAACAGCATTTTCATTAAGAAATATAAATTATATATTATAGGTGTCAAAGAATTCCTCCCCATCGATGTTGACTGGTAACGTACCCAAAAGGCTGGCGGCATTGTCACGTTGAATGGCAATGCCAATTCTTTGCGCAAAGAACAAGCCAGCCTTTTGGTCACTCGAAGCGTCGACCAGTCGCTTAGCGATTTCTCCGTAAAGCGTCCGTGCACTCGGGCCCCACGAACCAAGAGTTTCGACCCCAAACGGCACAAAAATATAATTACTTACTTAATTATTATATTTGCGCCATTTGAGGGTCTCCGCAGATGCCGCAGCAGCACAAGCGCAGCCCGTCGTATGAAAGATGAGAAGGCGCGAGGGTGTCGACACAGGTTGCGTCCCACACCAAAGGCCTACCCAACTTCCGAGTCACCAAAGACATACCGTCTGGTCTCTTGCCATCGTCGCGAACCAAACCAGCAGGTTCAAGCACGGCTGGAACACCGGCGGTGACAAGAGCCCGGCGGATAATATCGTTTAGGTGTGCATGACGTGACATGCGTCCTGTGCTCCTGCCGCATGATAGGCCGTGATGCCCAAGGCTGTCGAATGCTTCGCCACAGTGACAGCGATGAGGAGAGACACAAGGAGCACCCAAACGAAAACAAGCTGCAATTCTGAATGTCGTGTCGTCCATAGTGCCTTTTTTTTTTTCGTGCGGAAATCCCTTCGGATACCCCCCCGCCGGCCAGCGGGGGTGGTTATGTTGGGCTTGAACCGACTAAAACCGCACGCCGTCTCGGGTCTTCAGACGCCGGGTGTAAGGTTGCCCATAGAGCATAACCCTCGCACCCCGACTGACCCTGGGCCATCTTCAGTTTCGAGATGGCCCCCTCGGGTTTGGAAACCACGGTGTCCCTGTCTTGCCCCGGTTTGGGGGAGGGGCGCTAGTCGCCCCACCGCCCCGGGCTGCTTCTGCTGGGGTGACAGGCAGCCTCACCCGCCACCCCCAGGCCTGCGCTCATGGAGGCCTGAGTCGCCTGCGACGCGCGGCGAACATGTTGCGGGCTTGGCGGGCCGGGAGAGTTCTGAACCTCTCCCGGGCGCGCTCCACCATCTCCTTCGCGAGCATTACATGCTCGCAGAAGGAGGTGGTGGCGGCCCACGCGCTCGCGCTCCGCACCATTGCCGCAATCATGCTGCCGACCGAGAGGACTCCCTCCCCGATGGCTGCCACGAGGTCACGCCTCGGCGCCTCCCACGCCGGGCAGTCCACCAGCGTGTGCAGCCCTGAGTCCTCGCTAGCGACGCAGTGATGACACTCAGGCGTTGGCTCCTTCCTGATCCGATGCAGGTGGTCCCCGAAGCACCCCTTCCCTGAGACTACCTGCGTCAGTCGGTACGAGAGGCTTCCGTATCGCCTCTCTAGCCAATCCTCCATGATGGACCTTATCGCCGCTATTGCGGCGTGCCCTGCGCTTGGTCGCCCAAGTCGTTCCTTCTACTCCACCAGGATGGCCTGGCGGAGCTGGGACTGCATGGCCTCGATTTCTCGAGGCTCGGGGTTCCGTCCCTGCTCCCGCGCCTCCTTTCGACACTGGTACAGTTGCGAAAGGGCTCTCGCCTCCAGGTCCCATGGCGGAGTCCCGGCAAGGAGACTCGCCGCCTCGAAGGAGATCGTGCGGTACCCGCGGATGACCCTGATGGCCATCACCCGCTGCGGAGCGCGCAGCATCCGCACACTTCCGGCCTTCAGGGGAGGCCCTGTGTGGGTGCCCATATTGGGCACCCATACAGGGCCATGAACCGCACGATCCCCGCGTAGAGTCTCCTGCTGTAGTCATCGGGCCCCCTCATGTTGGGCAGCAGCCGCGCCAGAGCGAGAGCTGTGCCCTTCAGTTTGGGAGCCAGACTTCGGATGTGCTCTCCGACGTCCCATCGGCCGTCGAGCACGAGCCCCAAATATTTCATTTGGGGCTTGATGCCGATGCGATTACCTCCCACGATGAGACTGGATCCCTCAGGTGGCTTGCTCCGAGACCCATGAAAGAACAGGGCCTCGGTTTTATACAGAGCCACCTCGAGACCCAGCCGCCGAATCCGCTCCACGACTTGGGCAACCTCGGTCGTGGCCTTCAGGATCGCTTCGCGGTACGTCGCTCCGCACACCGTCACGAGCGTGTCGTTCGCGTAGCACGTGACGGCGGCAAGAGTGAACATTATGAAATGGATACATCTGAAAGATAGAGTTAACGACGGTGTCTGTGCTAGTGTAAACTGTGTGACAGACACCGGCGCCTTCCTCCCCAAGCAAAACAATAAATTGTGAACACCAACAATTATGTCACGTTTACAATATTAGGAGCGAAATAATCGGGGAGTTAGGATCGGAAATAGGATCGGGGAAGGAAAGGTTATCAACTGGTGCTTGCTCTTCAGATCTGCAAGAGTATCTGCAGAGCAAGGCACCAGTACGTCGCTACTGAACAATAACCTAGAGGCTCCTCGGATATCAACTTCCCTCAGTTTGGATTTTACGTAATGATATAAAGTATTTTTATGAAAAGTTGTGAATTTAGGATCGAAAGTGCGGGTCGAAAGACAGTTATCCTTAATTTGTGATGTTAGGCTTTTGGGAGTTGTCTGATTTTTTGCCATGTGTAGAATCCTATATGGGAAGGTTAATAATTGTTCCCAAGCGTTGGTAGTATTCTCCCGTACTACAAGGCTAATGCAGAGTGCTAGGTTTTGAGCTACCAAAGGCCTTGCACAACGGGGAATCCTCTTTAAAATCGGTACAGAATTTTTTAATTTTGCTAAGTTCTGGCAAAAGGGAATTTGAGGGGTGGAGAGTTGTTGTAGTGGCGTTGTTGTGCTTGGAAGTACATTTTGGTCCTTATGTACCTTACCAAAATGTACTTTCAAACCGCGCTCACCTTTGAAAATTCGAGCTTGATAACAATTTGGGCAGCGTACTAAGTCATTTTGCGACGTAGTAGGTTGGCTATATACATTCAAAATTGCACTGCCGTTATTGTCTTGCGACATAAAACAATTTGAAAAATACTTAGACTTAAATACCTACACTAATATATATACATTGCTATAGAACGATACAAAACACTGAAATTCACAATTTAACAAAAACGTCAAAAAAACAAGTTGAATTCCTGAGACGAGCTCAGCCGAATACAAGGCTTTTTTTTTTTTCTCTTTATCTTGCAATGGTTCACCCCAGCACGAATCTATTACCGAAAACAGCAACTCGATAGCTCATCTCCTTCATACCCAAAAGCGTGACAGAAAATTGGCAACGACGACGACGTTGTCGACGACAAGTCGATAGCAATAGGGCTTTTCTAAAGAAAATCCCTAAAAACTGCTGCCACAACGGTGCGTTGCCGTAGCACCGGGGCGGCGGCGTCGCACCCGATGCTATCCATAAACTATTGTGATTGAGCGTGTAGATTGTTCTGTTAACCTTTTCTCAACGAATGCAGTGTTCAATTCTACTCTATTCCTACGTGTACTGAGCAAACACAGGTCGCTGTACTAAATGGACGTTCAATGATATATAATATTTGTTTTTATTCTTGATAAATTTTATGGGTTTTTATTTCTGACGGAATACGCTATCCCCATTGTACATTTAGTAGATTATTCTTGAAATGAAACGTTCGCAAAAAAAAATAACACGTGTTAAAATTTAGGAAAAACATTTTCACCTTTACTCGACTTTGACAGCTTTATATAATTATATGTCTATATATATTACAATTATCAATTACAAAAATCAAGGGTTTGCATGTGTTGAATAGTTTCACTATGTCAATTGTGACTTATGCAATATACTTACACCGTTGAATTCCAAATCTGTTTACTTTGTTTGCATAAGTAGGTACATGTTTAAGCTGTTACAAGCATGTTGTAAAAAAGGAAACATATATCAAGTTGGGCAAAGATTATCAATTAAATGTTACACACGATTGTATTGGTCAATTTGCATCGGTTAAAGTGAAAAAAATATCCTTTATCACAAAAATGAATGTGATGTTGTGAATTCTGAAAACATCATGAGATAACTTCACGCCATAATACGCTTGTGCTAGATTTACTTTGAAAACCATGATAGTTTTTTTGCATAAATTTCTACTAGGAGTGTAAAACTACTTCGAAAACTAATTTCAGGCCCTAGTAGTAGCTGCATTTGTAATTACACACAGAAAATTGATTGCTCCGCTCTGATGGCCCTTTTCAAAATCTCGAGCTCCCTTGAGGTTTCCGCGTAGACCGGTCTGGTTTCTGTGTCCACCATTAAGGAAAATAGGTCTAAAAGCCAATTTGCTGTATTCTATAAATAGCTTTAGGTCCAATTTTTGGATCCAATAGCTTATAACCAATTATAAGCTATTGGATATAAATATATATTTAAGCCCTATAATTTTAGTTTAGTTTTAATAGAATTAAAATAAAAGTTAACATTTCACTTCACAATACATGTTTTGTAATTGATTTTGAACGAAATTGCATCAATATACAATCACTACACTATAAAGGATCAATCAATTTAACAAGTTCCCTTGGAAATAGTATAAATTGACAATGAAAAATTACGTAATTGAGGCTATATATCTTGGCGAAGGTAGAATCAATAAACTTGCTTGTAAAATACCAATTTACTGAAAATATCTATTAGGAAAGATTGGGAATAATTATTTTTATCCATATCATATCATAACACGCACAGTATTTCATATAGACACGTTTAGGTCCCGGTGTAGATCACTATTCCGAATTTACTAGAGTGGCTGGAAAAATTAATAAGCAAGAAGAAGCCCTAGAAGAAATATGTTCAGACTCTCATTTTTTAAAATAATATTTTAAGAAATACAAATAATTTCACTGAGCGGGAATCGAACCCGTGCCCTATGACTTAGCAGTCGAACGTTCTACCGTTACGCAACAGTTTGTTACAATTTATCATAATACTTTTAAATTCAGATAATACTAGATATTTTGTAATACGAGTATAATAAGTTACCTTAGTAAACGAAACAATATCGTAACAAACTTCTAATGAAGTTTTTGAATTCTTTTACATTTTGGCACAATGTCCAATATTCAAAATATATCATCTTAATAAGGTAGAGGGTTAAAGAAGACTGACTCAATAAGTTTTTAATGATAAAAGTAAGTATCTACCAAAATAAATTCAGATTTAAAAAATACTGCAAGCGATGGGCGCTCGTGTATTTATAATATTGCTTGAAGTTAACTCAATAGATGAAATTAAGTTGGTGCTTAGATTTAATATTTGGATTACGTGCGGTATCTTAATTCCATTCTTGTCTGTCAGTCCTCTTATTCTGTAAGTACCCTTTTTTACATGCGACAACCCCCTCAGGCTTCACCTCACCGTGGTAACGCTGATGTGGGTATATCGAACTTGAACCAACTAAAACCTCGGTGCCTCACGCGTCAGTCATGTGGGACGAGGAACCTGGTATACCCATAAAAGGGAAATATAAGGACCCTAACCGGTCCCCGCCACCGTGTCGCGTTGGTTAGCCCAACGCGTTGTAGTGGGTCTGATGCCCACACCCTTACAAGAAGAGCACACGGAAACACGACGCGCCCGCTACCCAGGGCCTAATTCTCTTTAACTTTGTACCCTACAGAATATCCATGAATTGTTTTTGGTGGACAGGTATAGCAGCGGTGGCGGGCGTATTCATCTTACTACTAGTCGGTGTCGTCGTCGGCTGTCTTATACTAATTTTGGAACATTTGTTTTATAAATACACGCTCCCAGTACTTCGTCATCAGCCTAAAGGAACAATTTGGAGGAGTAGAAATATAATGTTTTTTAGTCAGGTGAGTTGAAATTTTATTTACCAAATATTATAACCATGTGGTTCCCGGCAAATTCAAAGATTATCCTATCTCTTCTCGTGGGTATTGTAAAAGTGACTGAGAGATAGGGCTTTTTTTCATTCGAAACATTTTAAGCGCTGTATGTTAATACGGTCAATTGAGATCAGGCGGAAAAATGCTTCATTACTTGTTAAGTTTTATTTAATTGTAACCTTATCCCATTTAGATAAAGCCGAAAATAGTATTCAATATTAAAATCTTATCCAATAAAACAGATAGAACAGCCTGAATGGAATAAAGTTGATATTTAATGACCTCTTAAAACTGCTCGAGCTTTTTCCCGCCTGATCGAAATAGTGGGTCTATTTCTCATGAAAAAATACCTAGATGATAGTACTACACTCGATCCGTATCACATAAGTAATATTATCTCAATATAATCTGACTTCAACGCTTTGAATATATGGTGTCACGATAACGGTCTAGTGCTCAACCCTGACAAAACGAAACTCATGCACATTAAGTCACCCCACCTTAAGCACCCACTAACTAATAGAATAACGGCTCACGATCACAACTGCCTCCACTCTATCTCTTCATGCTGTTGTCCTGTTATTAAACTTACCGACTCACATACATACCTAGGTCCCAAAATAGACTCTAACCTAAATTGGAGTCACCATATTGAACAAGTATGTCAAAAATTGAGACAGTTTCTGGCTAACATTACAATATTGAATAGACGGATACCGTATAAGGTTAAAATAATGTTATACAACTCATTGGCAGAATCCCATGTTCAGTATTGTCTTAGTAGCTATGGTCGTACATATAAAACACATTTAGACAAAATTTATAACTTACAATTACGAATATTAAAGAAAATAGTATCACCTAAGACCAAATTAAAATACGAAAATGACGAATTAGGACTTTTTAAGCATTGCAATACACTTTTTTTTTTTTTTTTCGTGCGGAAATCCCCTCGGATACCCCCCCGCCGGCCAGCGGGGGTGGTTATGTCGGGCTTGAACCGACTAAAACCGCACGCCGTCTCGGGTCTGCAGACGCCGGGGTGTAAGGTTGCCCATAGAGCATATCCCTCGCACCCCGACTGACCCTGGGCCATCTCCGGTTTCGAGATGGCCCCCTCGGGTTTGGGAACCACGGTGTCCCCGTCTTGCCCCGGTTTGGGGGAGGGGCGCTAGTCGCCCCACCGTCCCGGACTGCTTCTGCTGGGGTGACAGGCGGCCTCACCTGCCACCCCCAGGCCTGCGCTCATGGAGGACTCTAAGTCTCTCCCGGGCGCGCTCCGCCACCTCCTTCGCGAGCATTACATGCTCGCAGAAGGAGGCGGCGGCGGCCCACGCGCTCGCGCTCCGCACCATTGCCGCAATCATGCTGCCGAGCGAGAGGACTCCCACCCCGATGGCTGCCACGAGGTCACGCCTCGGCGCCTCCCACGCCGGGCAGTCCGCCAGCGTGTGCAGCCCTGAGTCCTCGCTCGCGTCGCAGTGATGACACTCAGGCGTTGGCTCCTTCCTGATCCGATGCAGGTGGTCCCCGAAGCACCCCTTCCCTGAGATCACCTGCGTCAGTCGGTAGGAGAGGCTTCCGTGTCGCCTCTCCAGCCAATCCTCCATGATGGGCCTTACCGCCGCTATTGCGGCGTGCCCTAGCATTGCAATACACTACCAGTTCACCTTCAAGTAAAATTAAATTTAATAAAAGAACAATTTTTTAATCCCAACCTATCCACAAATGTCGGACATACTGTATATACGAGAAGCGTTGCTCAAAACAAGTTATGTACTGTGCGAGCCGATAACACGTTCGGTGAAAGAACTACTCGCTACTTAGTTCCTCGTTTAATAAATAAACGACCCACAGATTTGCGAAATAAAATAACCAAGAATAACATTAAAGTTATTCTAAAAAAATTCTTTCAGGACAATATAGAAAATATCAAATAATTGAGATGCTTGCCTGGTTCACGTTCCTATTATATTATAATAATGTAATAATGTTTTTATTAATCACGTACTACCTACATATTTCACTTTTTAATCATTTAATTTGCAAAATAGTGTTTACCTACTTTTATAATGTAAAATAACATTTTTGAACCATCAATATGATTGGCAACGAATGCTGTTAAATCCGCTTTCCTGTAGCATAAGGACAAACCTCTGTGGTTTTTTTGTGCTATTTGTATAATGTATTGTATATTTTATAATTTGTAATAATAATAAAAAAAAATAAAAAAAGTTAGGAAAATGTAAAATGTATTTCGTATTACGTTGGACTAAAAATATTGTGGGTGAAATGATATCTAAGCATTATACTAGTTTCAATTAAGTCAAGTAAAAAACGCTAAGATGATATTGATGTATTAAGTACTACATTAGCGAAACCTGGGTTGTCAAAAATCCCCTTAATTTTTTATGTGTATTGTAAGTGGTATTGTAATAAAGTGCACTTAAATACTCGTTTGACTAAAATTTTAATATAATGCATAATGAATGATAAGAGGTATACGAGTATAAGTAAAAAGCTGTCGCAGGATTGTAGACTGACCCGGGCGTGAAGCCTTGTTTGAGGAAACTAATTTGTTTACCCTACTCGTTTAGGAAACCAAAAGGGCTTCGAATAGGATTACGTAGACGTTGTTGTGTTGACATGTGATGTCAGTTCAGTCCGATATTTATCAGTGAACTAGCATCTCCTTACGTTTTGTTTTACTTATCTTAATAGCTGTCGTGATTTATTTCGCTCTAGTTATTTTAATTCTTTTGTTCCAGAAACTTTATAGATTCATAAACTGCGTGGAACTAGTTTCTCCACACCATGCCGCCAGAGAACTTGTCAATACAATACGACAGGGACATTTCACATCGTTATTTCAGAAAAGTGTCAAAAGGGTAATATTATTTCTTTTATCTTAATTGACGTAGAGAAAAAGATTTTTGTATGTAAGGATGTTTTTTATCTTCTCGTACATTGGGTTCGTCGAGGTCTTTTGCCAATATTCGCAACATACCTACACATCTAGAACTGAAACTGTGTAAGCAAATACTTTTTCTTTATAGCGAAATGCTGCCTAATAAAAAAATACTTTATGTAGGCTCAATTCTCTGTGTAGTGCGTCAAGTGTTGTCGGTTCGAACCTCACGTAGGACAAAATAAATACTTGTGTGTTTTCCTGATAATTGCTGCGATTAGTGTCAGGCTATTGTTTGTTTGCTTATATTAAGTATACATATACTTATATTAGGTATATATATATATATATATATGATATAAAGATGCTTAATTTATGATCGAAAACGAGCTAAAGAGTAAACGAGCTAAATAAATACATGTGCTCAACGTTTTAATCTACTTGTACATTGATTTTCGGTATACGGCGTAACGTCATATTCGCTGCAAATGTTAGCTGCGTCTAACTGTTTTGAAACATAAATGCAAAGCCAAACGCTCAAGGCGTACTCGTTAGAGACTCGTAAGTCGATCGAATACTACAAAAATTCGTGCGTAGACGCAGCTACGCCTTGTAACACTGATTAAGCTTAAGTAAAGCTTAAGTCAAGTGAAGTCTTGGGTCAAAGTTATATTAAAATATATTAAAGTGATCTAGACCCATTTTGAGAGAGTCATCTAGAGAAATTTTAATATTCTTGCAAACCGCAAAATCTAAAAATCATTTATATTATTATCAGATTACGATAGGAATGTGCGTTTGTTTCAGAAGGAACACGAACAGCGACGGCGTCGCAAAAGTAAAGCTCAACTCTACGAAATGATTCAAGCAATTAGAAAGTAAGATATTTTTACTATAAATACTTAGGTATCTATATTGTTTTTTAAAAAAGACTTCTAAAATGTATGCAAACGAGCGTTTTCAGGGTACCTTTTGTAGACACGAAAGGTTTTGTATTTCAAATGAAAATTTAAGTAAACTAAACTGTTTTGGCAATCACTGAAAAGGAAGACAATGATCCTACACCTACGAAACCACTGCAAACTAAACTAAAACTATGTGGCGTATGTTGCGGGTGTGCTATATAATATCATTTCGTGCAGACAATATAATGTGAAAATTCGTAACCTTCCTGAACTGAATGAATTTATAAAACGTATGAATACATATTAACTCGTTGTAAATCTGTTTATGTTTTCCCGTACCTGTCCTCAAGATATGCGTCTTCCCTTTTTTGTTTAGTGTATTTTTTACGTTTCTTGAGTTTGGTGTTTTACAAGTTTTTATTTGATCACATTTTCTTACCTGTAATCGTATAATTTTCTTACGCTCATGATAACAGTATATGTTTTTCATTGGAATGAGTTATTGTATATCCTTAACTATTACGTGATGTATGTAAGCAGAACAGATCACACAGCATCCTAAAACCTTTATTATCCATACTACTCACACTATCCTAATAATATTCCCTCAGGGTGCAGCAACGAGACCACTCTTTGGGCTCGATAAAGGAACAAGAACCGGTGGAGACAACTGAAGCATCAGAAGAACTCACTGAGTCAAAATTTCTATCACCCTCCCCCGATGTATCCAACCGCTCACCGCGACAAGGTCGATCGCCACGACAGCTACGCTCACCAAGAGGAAGAAGAAAAAGATGTAGTCTAGCCGGGTTGAACGTAAGACGTTTTAGTACTGACTCAGTATTGGGCTCAGACTCAGTATCTAATATTTACGAACGCACGAGTATGAATATAGGAAGAAGACTAAGCAGAGATGTGAGTTGCTTAACAAGCTCCCCGCCTGATATTAACACTCGTCTCCGAACACCATCACCCATGGTTCGAAGAGCAGAAGGTTCATCCACCCGGTCGTATCAAGACGTTTCTGATAGATCCGACAATTATTTACGCACAGATTATACACCGTCAAGAGCTAGTGTTGAAATATTAGTTTCTAACGTTGAACAAGATATTCCAACAGCTCCACCATATCCTCGAATACCCCCAGTAGGGGCAAGGTCTGAATTATCGATATTATCTGAAGAGGAACTAATGAGATTGTGGCGTAGTTCAGAGCGTGAAGTAAGAGAGGCGCTGTTGGCAGCACTTCAAGAAAGACGGGCTAATTTAGATCCCAAACAAGATCCGGGCTGAACGAGTGGAAATAATACGCATTTGGAATGCAATAGGTCTGTTCAGAATCACTTTTCATCTTTCATCGCCGCTCGGCGAGGGAGCAATAAGAAGTATCGACCAGAATACGCCCATAGTGGTTGAGTTAGTGCCTTTTTTATATTGTTTGATGCGGACACGTCTTACTGGCGTTAGTTAGTCCATCGGTGTTCATTTCAGTGTCTTGAAATTATTATTATATTTGGAAGGCTGCCTTACTTTATATTTAATTGCTTCTTCAGTATTGGATCTGCGTCAAACAATTTAAATAATGGTACTCTGTAAGTAAATTTAGTTGGGAGCTGTTAACGTCCATAAATTAACATAAGCTTTTTATTAGGCATATTATTAGATAAAAGTAAAAGCGTAGAATCGATATGGATAATCAAGAATGTTATACAATATATGGAAGAATATTAAATAGCTATGACCATTAATTGAAGTGCTTTAACCTCTAGTTTAGATGAAGATAGATATTTTCACTCAAACAAGTTCTTAGCCAAAATCAAAATACAAACATTTTTGTGATGTCAAATGTATGGAAATGTATAAAATTGTTCTTAGTGATGAAATATATATGAGAAGGCAATAAAACCTTGGAATAAAAAAGTTCTAAGCTCCTAATAATGTTCCTTATTTTACTAAAACTTACAAGAAAAACAAGCAGCACTGAAGAAATTCACAATAAATTGACTTTATTGAACTTATAATAAATAAAACAATCACATATTATATTCCGTATAAATAGAAGAAACATAATATATACACATAATTATATATTGTCCCTACAAAATCATAGAGTCGTATGTGTATAGTAAAAATAAATTAAGTATGGCAAAGAAGGGGTAGAAGCCCTAGAAGCAGTATTGTATAATAAATAATAATGAGGTCTGAAATTAGGTAGAACTACAAATAGGGTTGCGGTAAATAAGTATTTGAAATATATATTATCCAATCTAATGTAGCCTGTCCTAAATTTTATTATTTTCCCATATCGATTTCATAGCACCTTACATTCAGTATTTTTCAACTTTTACAACAATAGTGCGTTATCGTAGGTTTGCTAACTAATTGTTAATGAATATATTATAAACCATCTTTTAAGAGGTTTCGATTCAACGAGCGTGATTTTGTAATGCGATTTAAGACGATAAGGGCAGCGTAAAGTGTGGTAAGAAATGGTCGTGAAAAGTGGGTATTTGCGGTTATTTTGTTTCCCTCCTAACATCCTACAATAGTTTAAATTTGTATCTAATTATTTTATGAACTGAGTTTTACGGTTGGCCACGAATACATGTGGTTGGAAAACTGTTGTGAATACTAAACCAACTGCCAAATATATCTGCCTAGTTTTAAAATTAGAATTTGCATCACTTCTTGCTAGAGTTGCACCCTAGTAGCCCTTAGTTTAGATTTTTCTCTCTATAATAGTATAATATATATATAATAATAGTATATATTTATCATAACCCTTTCACTAATATATTTCAATAAGTCTTTCCTAGGTGCTAACATATTTATATCTAACAAATAACTCTGAAAAATTATTTTGTTATTTTTTTATAACCATTTATGATTTATGTACCTCCCATCTACCACCTTCTGATTCACACCATTCGCCTTTCATTGCGCCGCCGGTAAAAGCGCAAATAAGTGGTTCTGGAATTTAGTCGAATAAAACTACACGACATTTCTGATGTCAGACCTATTATTAATCAAATAGATAATATTAACTCTTGGTTAAGTAATACGTGCAGAGCCAATGACCCATTTCCCTTAGTAGGTTTTGGCGGCCATTTCTGGTGACTCGCTCTATTTAGAGAAAAGCAAATGTTCCCCTCCGCTGAAGTAGTTACCGTAAGATATATGTCGCCTTACCGCCTAACCGTCTACCTAACAAACCCGCCACTAACACTAACTCTAGATTCCTGGTCAAACACCTCTTGCTTCAGACACATATACGACGTATTATTTTAGAAGTAGGTAGTAAAACTGGAAATGATTTATCACTACATACATACTATCTATTAGGTTAATTCACAACAATTCATGCAAAGCGATTGAAGATGAACACACGTGAAATATACAAATCATAGTCTAAAGTACAACAATTACAGCAGGCGCTACAGGTTTTTGAGTTACCAAATTTCGAGGGCCGCCAACTGTGACCGGATTGTTATAACTTGGACCCAAATAACTTCATAACACATCTTACCGCCAGGTGTGATGGACCCTGTCCGCCTATTTCTATTTCAACTTTTTTTAATACTTGCGATGGTCGACGACTACGACAACATACCAATGTGTAGATAATCTCTTCACAAATATGAAACCGTTAACAGATAAAACTTATTGTAGGTTATTAAGAAACTTTTTTTTGGAATTTTATAATGCGTTACGTAATTTAGCCTGCGTTACGCGAAATCTTATGAATTGATTTTATTAAAACTTACAAGTAACTTTAAGGTTCACAAAAGCTACAACTGCTACACATGAACAAGATCCAAATCTTTATATTTATTAAAACGGACGTTATAAACTTTCAAAAGTTCGCTCTGAAATCACAGCTTTTTGCAATACCTACAAAACCAATTGAGATCCACTTGAATTCATTTGATTTGTTTTACAGAAATAAACTTATCTTTTTAAATGAAGCATGTTTGTGCGACCTCAAGTTTTCACTTTATTTGGTACGTTTTGACGAGTTTTCACTATTAAAAAGAAAACTAGAGATCGTACAAAAATTGTGTGTAGCCACTTTGAAAGACAAAACGACAAAAATTTGGAAAATTGTATTTTTATTTCAGTACCAGTATACGTGGTGCGCACTAAAAGTTTACAGAAGGAATAAAAAAAAATACTTTAAATGGTCAAAAATTAAATATAATATATTCTCCCTTATGTCAATGTACTTTTTCTTTCGATTCAACCAATTTTATAAACATTTGTGCCACTCCACTGTGGTGACGTCAGATACATGTTTTTCATACTCTTCGACAGCCTCTTCTGGTGATAAAAACCGTTGATCACGTCATTGGTTCTTAGTTTTTGGTAACAGAAAAAAGTCACGTGTTGCCAGTTCGAGACTGTATGCATGATGACTTATAAGTTCTACATTTTTCACCTTCAAAAACTCTTTTGTCTGTCTGACCGTATGGGCAGTATTGTCGTGGTGCAAGATGTTACGGCGTTTACGATTATTTTCCCGGAGTTTGTCAATAATTTCCGACAAACAAATTGTCGTGCACCACTATTCACAGTACGACGATTATCTAAAGTAACAGCAGCCACGTATCCAGTTTTATTAAAAAAGAAGCATGTGAAATTTACTTCTAAATAGATGATTCATTTAGAAGTAAATTTCACATGGTCCACTTTGTTTGGTTTCGGTTCATCTTGAAAGACCCTACTCGAAAGACGCTCGGTTACTTTTTTTGTTTTGGGATTGTAGCAATAAGTCCATGTTTAGTCACCTATTATTATGACCCATACCAAATTTGAGAACTTCTCATTGTATCTGGTAAGCATGGCATGGTACCAAGTGACGCGGTCCGTTTTTTAGGGCTCAGGCAAATTGTGTGGGATTCATCGAGAGCACAGCTTTCTCACACCGAAATGTTTGTGTAAGATTAATGGAATTTGACTCATGCCTATTCTAACGATGCCCGAATTTCATGATAGGTCATACCTGTCTGTTTCAATCATACGGCACACAGTAGGAATGTTTTTGTTGTACAAAGCTGTACATGGATGACCTCCACGGTATTCATCCCTGAGGTTGTCACGACCACACATGAATACTGCAAACCTGCTATAATTAGCCATCTTGCATAGGGCTTCATCGGTAGGCTGCATAGTTCGAAGTCGAACAAAGCTCTACTAAGCGGTCAAATTACGTTTTAAATCGTAGAAAATCATAGTCCGAAAATCTTCCCAAGTTTATTCCAAATACAAGACAAATAATTATTAAAATGGCGCGAAGGTATTAATACAATTCAAAAAGTCAAAATTATATTCAGTCTACAGCTAAAGAATTCTATTTTCGAACGTTGTTATAACTTTTTAAATATTTTATTTGTAAGTGACCAGTTCCGGAAAATTTAGGGTGCCCTGTGTATATTCATATGCAATCATAAAAAAGCTGTTATTTTAATAGTTTGGTCAGATACTTCAATTTTATTTATTTGTATAGATAAGGAGAAACCACATTTTCTGTTACAAAACCTAGAGATACCCGTTAAAATGATATTTTGAGTACTTATACTCAACCTTTACCTTAGTAAATAATTATGGTCGGTGGCTGCCAAGATGCAGAAAGCGGTCTTGCTCGACAATGCCCGAAAGTCCGACGGTTCCTCTGCCAATCACCCTAACACAGCGGCCGACTGTTGCCCATCTCGCCGGGGCTATCTTGTCGCCGCTTCCAAATGATGGGGAGACGTGAAGTAGTTGAAATTCTCATTCAATTAATTACTAATTGAAGGAAACATTAAATGCTTCTAATATAATTAAATAATAATATCTCTTATAAGTAGTTTTCTTAAATCAATAACATAAAATATAATATTATCAACAATAAAAATAATTCCTACTTTCTGTTCTTGTTTGTGTAATAATTTTTGCCTCAAGCATTAAAGGTAACAATATTTTATAAGCACCAAATTAAGCACCAAAATTGATTTGCAGATTACATAATCCAATTTCGGACCAATATAATTAACTTTGTTTAATATAAAATTAATAGATTAAATCTATTGGATGTGAGTCATCTAGTGATATTTAAAGTCTTATGCATTTCTCTCTCTAAAAAGTAGGTACCTTTTTATTACATAACAATATGATATTGATTTTAAATAGTACTAGTAGTTTGTAAGGGATCTCGTGAAGCATGTTCTCCGACATAATTATATGTGATGGTCTATGATTGTTCATCTGGATAAATAAAACTTAAACATGAATTAGAATGATAAGTATAAGTGTTAAACAATAATCTGAGTGACCATTTTTTTAAATCCCTTGACGTCACGAGACTTAGTTTTCTATCAATTGGTCATTAGTCATTCATATTTACGCACTTATAATTACGTTCATTTGAAATTGTCTTTCAAATGAACATAATAATAAATGGTTAATATGTTATAATTATTGAACATTCATCACAATATAAACATGTTTATTACGTTCAATACGTGTACCTACCTGGTATTAAACGTAATAAACATGATACCATGTAACTAATGGCACACTGTACCATCAGTTACCATTAAATATAATTAGATAAGTAAATGTGCTGTATGCCTATTTTTTACAAATAGTTATTAAAATGTTCAATTAAAATCAGATTTGAGGTGATGATTGACTAGCACTGTATTGAAATTTTATATTGTAACTTTCTTTTCTGTTTCTTTTTACTAAAACTTAACAAAAATATTTCATTTAATATAACTCCTTTCAATATAGCTTGACATCTGTGACAGTTATCTGGTAGTGTTTTATAGGTAGTGCTTTGACGCTGACGACGTAGTCCGTATTTTAGTCGATAAAACTCTTTATTTTTAAATACTGATTTTAGATTGTAATTGACAGTATTGACTGTTAATTACAATTTTAAATCACTATTTAAAAAATAAATAGTGTAGTGTGTAAGAATATTGTAATTGTACAATCTAAAAACATTTAATTGAATGAATAAACATGTTTATTTTATTACCAATATTGAGTCTATAGTATTATCATTTGCTCTGAGAAAATAAATATTATAATTGGTTTTTTAATACTAAATTATGGCAATTTATGTATTTCATAACTTAACTGTATGTTGGAATTATAAAAAAATATTTCGGTTTCGGTTTAAAAAGTTTTATACGGGGACTGTTTTGGTTTTATTTCTTTTATAAATAATTGAATATGGATTGGTTATGGTTTACGTTTAGTGATTATCATATCTCTATCTTTTTCTCAGTCCAGTATAAACTTGTACGTGCGTAAGCTACCTATTTTTTTAAACGATTACTAAGTATTTTAGAGTTTATAATGTATTGCGGTAAAACTGGCATGTAAACAATGAAAACATAGTTGATACAAAATAAAATTGTAAACATGACGCTTATTCAAAGTTACTTCGTCGGTTTCGTAGCCATCTGTCACAGAGACTAAGCTAAATGGAATGGACTATAGGTACAACTAATTTGAGTGTTATTAACTGTTAAATTACAATTTTATTTTGTATCAACTATATTTCCATTGTTTGAAAATATAGTTGATACAAAATAAAATTGTAAACATGACGCTTGTTCTAAGTTACTGCGTCGGTTTCGTAGCCATCTGTCTTGAGATCTAGCTATATGGAATGGACTATAGGTACAACTAATTTGAGTGTTGTTAACTTTTAAGCTTCGTATTACATAACTAAAGCAGGGGTGATTCACTAATGGTAGGAATTTCAAAACTTATGTAATAACCTAACCAACTGTTTATGTGTATTCCACGATACTGATTTAAATAAAAATAAAAATATCGTAAAATAAATTTTGTTACGAAATATTGTGTATTTTCAAAGGAACAAATTAAAATATATAATTTCAGAAAATGGCGCTTTGAAATAACTATGCATACAATTTAAGATTTCCCGTGACCATGGCTGTTGTAAAGCAACCTACTCGTAAATATCGAAAAAGTAGTGAATACAAAAATAACTAGTAGTGTGCTGCACATATAATGCGATAAAAGTAGTTTCAATAAAAAAAAAAAAATTTAGAGGTTTATGTTTAATTAGCTGCACCCGCGACTTCGTCCGCGTATACTTAAATCTGGGTTTAAGTTTATTTGCACGGAACTCTTTTTCTTTGTCTAAAATAAAAATAGCCTATGTTACGCCTTATGGTATTTGCTATCTACCAATCAAAGTTCTGTTGAAATCGGCCCAGCCGTTCCTGTGATTACCTAATTCACACACATAACATGAACATTAACTAGGTTATCGGCGAATTATCATATAAAGTAGCAGATGTCTCCACTTTACCTAGTTAATCTGCATATTAACGGATACTACTTCTCTAAATCGCGGAAGACAGTAAGTGAAACATTTGTAGTTAGATATAGTTAATTTCTATCTTGTGAAGTGCATTTTTTTACCTGTGGAAACCCCCACGGGCTCCACCCCATCGGTGCCAACGACAAGATGGGTTTTCGTGCAGCCCGGGCGCGACGGCCTGGAGGCTGCGTGGGGTAGTGGCCGACAGTATTTAGGTTATTACTTGTTTAAAAGTATATTAATTAGAGGTTTACTTGCAGCACGTTAATATATTGCAGAGATTAATTTGCCAAGCTATAAATTTGTTGTCACTTTGTTTGCGGAGATTCATTACTATGTCACAGAATAGATAACAGTACTAACTATGTCTAAATTTTACTAGCCAATATCTTACAATTGTTCTATTGGTCTTGTTTTGTTTATATTTTTTGTTTTATTGTATCACTTTATGTACGCTTTTTAATTGTGTCATGCTGAGTACACATGTTTTGGAACTCAATCTGGAACCGAACCTTGAAATGATATTTTGTAAGATTTTGATTGTTTTCTGTTTTGTGTGCCAAATAAATAAATAAATAGATTAACGTAAAAAAATAATATTTAAAAAAATTACGCGCTGCATCGTAAGTACGCACTCATGCGAGTGCCTGTTTAATGCAAATAATACTGAGCTAATTTCGTGCAGATAATTTGTATGAATCGTGCAAAAAGTCCATAAAATTTGCACGACGTGTGGGCGCTCGCATGCGTGATACGCAAAAGGCAGCGCAGGCTCTTATGTTGAAACCGTTTGAATTACTGATAGTTTTAGTCACCGTAGAGGAAGCTATGAAGTGTGTGAGGATAGATAGAGGCTATTGGTAGTTTGATGTCTCTGCCTACCCCAGAAGGAAAATGACTTGCATAAATGAATATGTGTATTTTTATACAGGCCCTAAATTATTGTCATTTACGTCCAAACAAAACCTTACTTAATATACAAAACCACTAAACCAGATTTTATTCACAATTTTGTGGGTATTTTTTTGCACGGAACCCCAGTTACGCTTTGTAACATTACTTATCTGACAGTGAAAGTCCAGTCAAAATTCGTTTTTGTTATATCCTGAACACATTTATATACAATCATTAAAAACCCGTTATTTTAATATCTCAAACAAACACTTTAATTTTATTTATTTGTATATACACATTCTTTCAGATTCTCTTAGTTGAGATTCTTCTTGGTATCATTGTCATTGATTGGTCTAGTTAACATTTTAAAAAGCTATTCCTATTTCTTGGTTAACTGAGGAACAAGTTTGTTTACGTAGGTATGTCATGTTTTATTAATTATTTAAAAAACACGAAAGATATTTTTTAGGAGCGATTGAACGTTATTTAATAAGATAAAAATAAATTATATTATATTGAAAAATATATCCACAAGGTAATACAAATAAGTTAATCATCACCTTTATTTTACTTATCGTAAGTATAATGATGGAACGCCAATTTATTATTAGAGATATTGAATAGTAAGTTTTTATCTAATATATTTTATCTGTATATTATTGTAAATAAGAAAATGAGTAAAGTATTATGTGTAATTTGTGCAGATATTTGTTAATAGGACAGTACCTTAAATATTTACGTACCTCTTAAATATTTGTTTAATGAATTCGGTATGATAAATTCGTTTTGATGTGGTATGTAATAATCCAGTTAATGATTATAACATAAAGTGAAGAATGTATTATATCCCAAATATATTGTATAATTGCTGGTAGTGTAATTGAACAACTGCTGTCCTATTAATAGAGAAATGAAAACTATTTACTTAGTTGAGATAATAAAATATTTGTGCCAATACCGTTTGTTTCTTTTTTTAACCGAATACGATATGATTTGGTCAGAAACTGACATTAGCATTTCAGTATAAGTGCTTTGGCTAAGAATAATTACAAAATAATTATTTTGAACGGTGACACCGAAAACCGGATGCATTTGGGGGTGTTCAAGGATTCGCGGGATTCACGGCCAAACCTATCTGTTTCTATACAAATTCTCACAATCTGTTCCACTTTTATAACCTTTATTCTTAGAGTTGTATACGGTTGCAACCAAGACTTTGACCTCGGAGCCCGGGGTCCGCATATTCCTTCTCCTTCTTTTGGTTTAGCATATTCGGCTTTTATGGGACTCCGAGTGAAAAGCCTGCACTAGACTCTCGTCCGTCAATCAGCGGAAGTACCGTCTTGCAGTTGACTTGGCCCCGAAGATATTGATGGGACCTACGAGCGATTATTGCTATTTCATCGGCCAGTTTATTCGCTAGTCCCTATGTTACCTTCATGTATGGCGATTGTCATGTCTACTCTCCTGGCCAGCCCAAGTCGAATCTTTCTTTTAATTTACATAAAGCTGTAATTCGCAACTTAGTTCAATAGTTCACAGGTTGCTCAAAAGTAGGTAACATCTGAAAATCAGTAGTTAATAGTAATTTTGACTGAACATAGGTAGGTAGGTAAGTGGTTTTTACTGACACTCTTAGTCAAAGTTACTTTAAACCAATAGAACAATAAAATGATACTAAGAGTATGTAAGAGATCCGATTCTCAGCACTCCATGGATTCACCGTATCGCCGGGTCCATAGCGTGGTACAGAGAGGAACACCATGACGGCGACTGGGACTTGCGACCCAGATGTAGGTTTAGGGTGGCCACCTTGTGATGCATCAGCGCTCACCTCCACCGTCAGTAGTGTTCCCCCCCTACCTATCCAAATTTGGTAAGATCCTAACAATGCCGCTTTTGATATACGATTTAGTAAAGAGCTTACTGAAGCTCTTGTCAATCCGAGGTCTTTAAGTAAGTTGTAAAGGGATTTAGCTGGAATTCCCCTTGCTCCTACTTCTACGGCGTAGAGTTTAACCACGTAGCTGTTTTTGGTTAACTCGTTAGTCAAATTAAAGTATTTGTGTGTCTTTATAGCGTGGACTTTAGGTATATTAGTTTCCCACGGTACTGTGAGTTCTACAAGCACTGCACGCTTATGCGATCGTGAAAAAAGGAATATGTCGGGTCTGGATGATGAGGCACAGAGATCCTCCGGTATCGTATAGTGCTTCTCATACGTGTCTACGAGTATTGTCCAGTCAACGGCAGCTATCAAAATTGAATATGGCTTTTGAGGTGATTTCTTTGAGCAGCCTTCCTTTACAAACGCAATGTCATTTCTTTGGTTTGTGGTTAATCCTTTTTTCGCTCTAGCTACCGCCAAACTTACAGCCTCACGTATGATTTCTAATACCTTATCATGACGGCGCGAGTAATGACCCCGGTCTAATAGCGTCTAACAACCCACTAGTAGGTGCCTAGCCGTACCAGTTGCTTCACCACATGAGTTACATGTTTTATCTGTGGCATTTCCCCATCTGACCAGATTGCTTTGGTCGGGGAGGGTCAACTGGAATGCATTTAGGTAAAATTTAAGTAAGGCCGGTGACCAGTCGTATATTATGGTACGCCATTTTAAGGCTATGGGAATACAAAATTCACCTAGGGTCAACCATTCGTTTTGCATTTCTAGGTTCATTGCGTGCACCTTATAGGCGTTGTTTTCGTCTGCTTGAAGAAAAGATTTTATTATTTCTTTATCTGTTTGTCTCTGAATATTACCTAGACCTACTCTACCAGTCTGCGAGCCTATCATGAATTTTTTATGGAACTGGAGGCGTGATTCGAGCTCCGATGCATTTTTATCTTTTGGATGGACTTTTACTATTTCGTCTTTAGATTCCGATAAGACGTGCATTTTAGTTACTCTTAGGTGTTTATAGAGTTCTGATGGCTTCTTAAGCGTCATTCCAAAATTATTCGCGGATCTATATAGTGCCGACAGGTCGGCCGACTGAGCTAGCCCTAGCCACGACTTCAGTGTCTTCGTGACACTCGCATCTAGTTTTTTGAGGAGGCTCTGGTTTATATCATATATAAGAAACGGCCAGTTAAGACGCGAGGTTAAATAATTGTCATAGATCCAAGCTTTTTTAACATTACTTATTGGTTGTTGGTCTACCTTTTTTATATCGATAATGAAACTATCAATTAATTCGTCCAAAGCTGGAGTGCAACCTCTGTTGTCAATCTTTCTTCCGAGGAATTTAAAAGGCACGGTTTCAGATATAGTTGAAACGTTTTCCCCGCCTATACTAAGCCCTGGGTCATATGAAGTATACCTGGTACCCCGCCTACCCAGACATAGACAGTAGCATTTGCTAGGTTTTGTTCTCATTCCATCTGTCCATGTACAGAAACCGTCTACTCTACGCAGTAGGTCCTGGCACTGCTTTGGGTTACGAGTCAGTATTGCCAAATCGTCCGCGAATGCGAGGATAGACTCCGTATATTTACACTTCTTGTCGTGTGTGGAAATGTTGTCTATTAAAATATTTATTACTATATTGAAAACTATAGGTGATAAACAGCAACCTTGGAACAAACCCACATTATAATTTAAAGGTTGCGTGTATCCATCTTTGGTATTAATCACAAACTTTAATTTACCATAATAAGAGGATATTATTTCCCAAATGATGGACGAAAAGTGATACCATTTTAATGCAAACAACATAAGCTCGTGTTCTACTGAGCCAAAAGCGTTTTCTAAGTCTATCCAACAAACTGTTATTTGCTTTTCATTTGATCTGGCATCTTTTAAACTTTCCGCCAGTAAAGAATTGTGTTCCAGACATCCTGAAATTCCGGGTAGGAACCCTTTTTGGTGGTTTGGTCTGAAATAGTTATTATTGATCATGAAATTTGTCATTTTAAATTGAAGCCATGAGAAGAAAATTTTAGAAATTGTATTGTTTAATGCTATTGGTCTAGCGTCTTTTGGACTAGTTACTATTTCTTTCTTTGGAATGAGCACAAAATTAGCCTTGCCGAAGGCCGCTGGGACTTCTTTACTCGACCAGATCCTATTGAATATACTTAGAAGATGTTTACGTACCGATGGGCATTTTTTATAGATAATGTAAGGTATGCCATCAGGCCCTGGGGCGGTTTTTGTTGGTTTCTTTTTGATTTGGTGTTCTATTTCGTCTAAGCTAGGTGGATTACAGCCAAATGTGAAATGAGGGCTTAATGGTTTTTGCGCGTTTGGTTTACTGTATTGTTTTTCGTATTTAGGCACCTCATAATTACTTTTATATTAGTTATGGGTCTGATCGTTACTTAGCAGTAGCCTATCTTGCTTTCTGTCTCTAAAAATATTCTTCAAGTACTTAAACGGGTCCTTATCGAACTCTACTTCATGTTTTGCTCTATTAAAATTATTGTTTTCATTTATTATTTGAACAGAAATTCCTTGAATTAATTTCAGTATGGACCTTAAAGCTCTGGCCAGTTGATGACTAAGTTGATTATCGCCTATAGCTTTAGCAAACCGTAGTCGTTTGATAAGGTCCCGCTTTTTCTATCTCATTTTAATTTTGAACGCGTTTTGTCGGTTTTTTCGCGCGTAAGGTAATGATGGTGGGTAATGCTCATGTAGGTATGAGTAAATGCTAATCTGGAAAGATTCTACCTGACTGTTTAAATCCTGCTTTGTTCCGGGATGTTCTAACAGGATGGCTAAGTTTTGGTCGTGGGCTTTCCAGGTGGTCGACTTTAAAGAGGGAATGCTAAGACAGGCCTTGATGTTTATGGGCTCCTGGTTTGTGTCACACTCTGGCTCACCTTGGGATATATGAGGGTCAACTCTATCCGTATATAGTATATAATAAAATATGTAATAATAATAAAATAAACCGTGATATGCTCTATGATGATACGATTTTTTTAAGTTCTCATAACTTCAAAAATTCGTTTATTACGGAGTTAGTAGAACTTGGATAAATTTAGTTAGAAGGGTATGACAGAGGTCTCCTAAAGACCGCCTTGTAATATGTTAGTTTTTATACTGCATGGATAAATCTGAGTGATGATAAAATAGCCAGGAAGGTTAAACTTTAAACTGAATCTGTCCGAATCGGTTCAATGTCCGATTTCAGATTTTAGACAGAAATGACATTTTAGTAACTAATTAATTTCAATGCCATATTCTAGGCATATGTATAATATGAATGATTTAACGGAATAGGTCCTCAAACACATAAACATCATCAAACGTACAGTCAGCATCAAAAATACCAACAACGAAATGTTTCAAGATAAACACTTTACAAATCTCTATAAATTTTTATATTCCATGCATAAATAAATTAACACTAAATTTCAAATGTACAAAACGTCAAAACGAAAGTTCTGTACTCAATTAATTAAGTCACCATAAGATGAGATAAGATAACTATACATATTTCAAAATATTATTTTAATTTTCTCCTTTGAAATCAGGGTTATTTTTTTGGAAACCTGAATTTCAGTGTATGATAAATGTGTATGTCGTACAACTTTGCGGACATATTTTATAGAGACTTTTATTTGATTTGTTGCTTAAACAATTTTAATTGAAATGTTGATTTTGACTTTGACTGTACGACATTTACGTAAAAACGATGCATATAACCTTTAGTAATATATATACCAATGCATATAGCTAATAAATGTACAAATATGTTGAAATTTTGCTTTAAATTACTGTTCGGATTATAACTACTTTAGTCGTTTCGTGTCTCCGTGAATCAGTGAACGTGATAGAATTTTAAATACTATAAAACAAAATGAAGCTCTTCTTTTCAACAATTTTACAGCTTTATTATTTACATAATGTAACATCGATGTTTTGTTATTGGAATACAGGATGTCCATATAAATTTTTTGGTAGCAAAACTCCTTACAATATGATAAGAGGAGATATTCGAGATTCCCTAGTGAAACTTACGGGTGAGTTAAGTCAGGCATATAATAAATTAATGTAAATTTAATAATGGTTTTCCATGGTATGGTTTTAGTACTTAATTTAAACTCTCACCGCTACCATAGCTGCTGAAAAGCTACCGAAGCGTCGAGATCACTGTAAATAATAAAATAACACCAAATAAATCGTTATAGAATTTGTTAAAAATAGTTTGATTTCAGGTAATCTTGTAATTATTTCAAAATAACATTTATTTTTCTAAAGTAATTCATGTTATAATGATAATTACCTATACCTACCTAAAATTACGAAGCTGGTTCACAATATAGGTACAATTCATAATATCAAAGTAAAATATTAATACATTTAAATATACCTTGTGCTAGGAACATTTTCGAATTTTAGTTGATATGAATAGGAATAAATATTATTTAAAAAACTATTAATCCTAAGCACAAAATAGTAATATTTTAGATTATTCAAAAAAACTGTCTAACAATTATAGGTTTGCATAAGATATGTAAACATGAATGCAAATTATAATATTTACATTAACTATTTGATTTCTTAGAGTTCACTTTGTAAATTATGATTTTTGATACTTTTTAAAACTTATTTGACAGATTGTGAACCAATTAGTATATGGGCACTAATGCGAAATGGTAAAAGTAACCCCAGCACAGGCAGCGCGAGAGAGATGAAAGAATCAATGATCATAAAAGATTATGTCGTATCTGGTTACGAAAATGGCAATAGTACGCTTTGTGCTCAAGATGTGGATAATTTACGCAGTTGGGTTGCTGATAAAGAAATTTTCGATGAAGCGGGTCAACTTTCCAAAGAAGGGTACGAAGAATCGGTAGGCATAGGTCGGAGACTAAAGCAAGCATTACCGAACTTATTGAATAAACTGAGCAAAGAAGATTACACGTTCCGTTCTGTGAAAGAAAAGTTAATGGAAGAGAGCATCAAAGGATTTGTTGAAGGTCTTGGTAACAAACATTTGTCTATAGAACCATCAAAAGATGGCTATGATATTATAGCTGTAAGTTTATTTATTACTAATACCTAACAACCAAAAGACAAATAGAAATGTTATTATTATATATTTTTGTAACATTATAAATAACATTTACACATTTTAAATGTTCCAAGATAAAAATTGCCAACACTAGATGCTAATAATAAAACCTGTTATTATTTTATGGCAACGTAATATTCTCAAAAATTTTCAGCCGCATAAAACCTGTAATAAGTATATAAAGGAAATCGAAAACACGACTGTTGTGTATTTAGAAGCAGAAAAATATAAGGTCCAATCAGAATTTCTTGCGGTAAGACAAATAAAATAACTTTGTTATCTTCGAACTAATACAGGATTATTACTTCTTTCTCCGTCACACAAGTAATAGTTATTCACACATCTCATGAGTTTTCTCTATCATCATTTAATCTCTCATATAAATAGTATTGAGAGTATTGAGTTTTATGATTTCCCTTTTTGTTGTAAATAATTTCCTCGCTGCATGTTCTTCGACGGAATCTAACTTGCCTGCTTACATTTTCAATTGTTAATAACTGAATAAAAAACCATGTTTTAGTCCAAAGACAGACTTCGCAGAAGACTTGGAATCGTACATCCCTTAACAGATGTGCACGTTATTGCTATGTGGAATTATTGTCGGTTTACTTCTTCTGGAATTCAAAATAAATTTAGTCAGTGGTGTGGATTATTTACTACTGAAGATTTGAAAGTTCTGGAGTATCTAGAAGATTTAGAGCATTATTACAAAAATGGCTACGGTACATCGATGAATAAGTTGTTTGGAGAGATTGTACTATCTGATCTGCTAAAGAGTTTTGAAGATGCCAAAATTAGTGGCAAGAAAATAACTGCTTACGTCACTGACTCTACTATAATGGACATGGTTTATACCGCTCTAGGCCTCTTTAAAGATACGCAACACTTAACTAGTACAGAGAGAAAACCTAACCGAAAATGGCGAACTAGCAAGTTTTCAACTTTTTCTAATAATCTCATTGCTGTACTCAACAGGTATGTGTTATTGTTTTTTAGTTTAAATAAATGTAGTTACTATAAAAAATTAAGACAGCGGTCTCTATCTATAAATTCCATATCTAAGTCATTACGTTCTTCCTACCACCTTTATGCTGATGATCTTCAAATCTACACACAAAGATCGTTAGAAGACTTGCCGGCAGCCTTCTCTATTATAAATGCGGATTTGACGCAAGATGTAAGTGGAGCAAGCAGTATGGGCTTGAAGTTAACCCCTCCAAGACTCAGGCTACTATTGTTGGCAGCTCCAGGATGCTATCACGTATAGACTGGTCACAACTGTCTGGCATTATTTTTAACGGTGTTGCACTTCAAATAAGCAGCAACGTAAAGAATCTAGGCATATCTATAGATAACACACTTTCCTGGGGACCCCAGATGAATGAAGTCAGCCGCAAGTTATTTGCGTCAGCGCGTACTGCGAAACTTTTTGCCAACGGCCACTAAAATTGCTCTTGCAGAATCTCTTCTTCTTCCTCTACTTGACTATGCCGATGTCAGCTATCTTGATCTCACTGAAGAGCAACTTGATAAGCTTGACCGGTTTCTAAATTTTTGTATTAAATTTGTATTTGGTCTCCGCAAATATGATCACGTTTCCGGGTTTTGCAACTTGCTCAAGTGGCTCCCAATTCGAGTTCGCCGGAATACTCATATTGTTTCCATTTTTTACAGTATTATTTTTAATCCCTTTACTCCGTTTTGAGTTTCTTAATGACACACATTCAAGGTCCTTGAGGTCATCAGTAATGGAATTGGCAGTACCCAAGCATTCCACAAACTTCTATGATAAATCTTTTACTGTAGAGGCGGTACGGCTATGGAATATACTGCGTTTATCCAGGCGCGCCCAATATCTGGCCACCTTTAAAAAAATGTTTAAGGATCACTACCTGGCTTCTTAGTTTCTTATTGTGCATCCTATATATCTTGAGTATTTATGTATGTTTATGCATGTATATGTATATACCATATAAATATTTTATATGAAATATAAAAGTATATACATATTTTATACACAAATACCCAAACCAATCTGATTACTCCTAAACATATTACATAATGTCAATCTATATTAATATAAACATCACATTAAAATAAATAAATAATTAAAATAACCCGTCCCTCACCGTACCTGGTGCAAAGGTTGCTGGCTGCATTGCCCCGTTGAATAGCGATGGCTAACCTTTGCACCAGATACGAGCCGTAGCGGGAGTCACCCGCTTTGTCCCTCAACCTATGCCCCAATTCGCCCACTAAACTTTTAGCGTCGGCACCCCAACTGCCCATCGTCTCGAACGCAAACGGAGCAAATGAATATTACTCCGTTAAGGCCGCATATTTTTCATGTTTTCTAACAGCGGCGTCTTCGGTAGCAGCTGCTGAAGACAGGACAGTACGACTCAGGTGACTGGCAGCGACTAAATAAACAAACATAATTATTTTATATGAATGAACAATATTTTTACCACCACACTAATAACTACCCATAAATGTTCCAATTCGTGTCCATCCAAAGGTTGCCTGGAAGAAATTGCTTTGAGTGATAAGGCCGCCGTACATAAATGTTGACTGTGTATTCTAAGTACCTATGCATACTCTGATTGGTGTACCATAAAGTTTATTTCTATTCTATTCTATTCTCTAATTTCAACAGTTGACAAAATTATTATATTTGTCTTTATAATAATAGTTATACATGCATATCAAAGATATTTAAAAGAACTTAAATAATTATTTTTACAGGTGTGGAAAACAGCAAGACTATAATATTGTATTTTATTTAAATGAGGAACCAATCAGAACTTTGTGCAAAGAAGGCGTTTGTAATTGGAGAGAATTTCAAGATAAATTGTCTCCTTTTTTGAACACAAAAAATGATTTTTGTGAATAAACTCATTTTTTGAATGGTTAAATCCTGTATGAAACGTAATTTATCTATATACTCAAAGAAAATGTTGACTACCTTACAAATCTCACTTTTTTCTACATTATCTTGAATACGTATGTAAATAAGTACATATAAACATTATGCAAATAGTTTAAATTAAAATAAAAGTAAGGCCCTTGGCTTTCCCAGGCTTCCCATTTCATGGCCCTTCCATTGTCACTGTTACCACTTTGCTAGTAATTATCCAATTACTAGCATTTCCTTGGGCCACTATATTGTTATAGGGAAGGAATATGAATTATTTATGTAATTGGTATGAAAAGCTGAAAAGTAGGTAGATAAGTAACTTATACATTTCGGGTTTAAACATAGTTTCGGAGTGCTCACAATAATATTCTGTAAGCATAAACTGAACACACTCAATAGTTAGGTAATACTTTATTCGGTAGCCTAATCTCCATCAGATTTGTCACTTTTGTTGTAATAAAGTAAATAGCAGTTATTTTATATTCATCGATTACTCATCTATAAATCCAGATAATAACTAATAATATACATGGGACGTATCCTTCGATTGCTAAAAGTAATTCCTTAATAATATTTCAAAAAACATCCATAAGATTAACTTTTTAAGGATTGTTTCTGGAGCATATTTCCGGAGGCACGCCACTTGATTTAGTTTTAAAGCGTTAGCTTTAGCGATAAAATAAACGTCGAAAATAAGACATACGACATTCACAGAATAAGAAACCCAGAAATTGTTGTTAATGGAAGAAAGAACTCACGCTCAAATGAAGCTGTCGCATAGATTCCTGGATCCATCCTTGATCCTTTTTTCTCTAATAATTTTAAGCTTTGTCTTAACCTAAACAAAAAATAAATTAAAATAATCTTCTTATAAATAATATTCTTCAATCATAACACTTAGAAGCCTTGTTACTGCCATTGACAAACTGACAATAATTTATAACCTCATTTTAGATTATGTGTACCTAAACTTGGTTTTTATTTCATATCATCATACAGACAGTAAGCTGAAATAAGACACGTGTAGGTGATTTTTGAAGTCGCCTAAAGGCACAGCTGCATTTAAGTAAACTGAGAATGAACGAAGAAGGGTGATGGTGACCTCGCGACTCCTAATAATGTGGAATTCAGGCCGCTACTGCAATCTCGGGTCTACAGACGCCAGGGTGTAAGGTTGCCCATAGAGCATATCCCTCCTCTGGATAGTATCTAATAAGTACTATACAGAGTCATCCCAGAAATAAGAACATTATTTCAAATTGGAAGGTACCTAGGAATATAAGAGCTCTATATTATAGATCATCCACAGTTTTCATCCTCAATTTTATGAAATTAAATTTACGAAACTCGCGAATTTATTAATAAGCCTGGCACGTCTTTTTCACGTTATGATATGGAATATTTATGGGGTTAATTACATTTACTTAATTTTATAGCCCTTTATTAAATCATGCGGCGAGATTTAGTAATGGAAACGACTTCCTTTCATTAATATATAACTCAGCTATTTTATTTCAATTCAGATGTCGTGGAAACTTTTACCATATAATGAGCTGCACTTTGCGTTCAATCCTTTGATTTCATTCATAAGTGCTATCTGATCAATATCAAAATAGCAAGATGGCGCCTAAGTAGACTATTTTCTTATGAAAAAATTATGAACACGTTTTCACATAAACTGTGTAAGGATTTCCATGAAATTATATTACCATTTGCACTTTAGCATGCCACATAATTTCTTCGCAAGTATTAAATTACAAATTATCAATATTCATCAGCCATTGTTCAAGAAGTTCTAGCTTTAGTCCGAACCTTCGTCCGCGTGAATAACGGTTACCGCGGACGCTTTGTTCTTTTCCAAGTCACAAAATACTATGCGACTCAAGTATAAATAGGATCATGCTTACGACAGTTTCAGTCACACACGATGTGTGTCTATTTTTGTATTGGCAGCAGAAAAAAAATATAATTCTCTTATCTAGTTAACCAACTTCAAAAAGGAGGAGGTTCTATGTTCGTCTGTACCTGTCTTTTTTTAGTGTGTTCATCTATATATCCCACGTTTATGAACCGATTTCAAAATTTATTGTTGCATTGGGTTTGATTTAATTCCAAGTTGGTGCCATATAAATATTATTAGTATTGGACCTATAACTCCGGAGATGCAAAAAAATCCCCAAAATCAAAATAGAACACGTAAAATTATCGAGGTTAAATGGCTTTTGTTTGGAATACATTTTGGAAGGCGTATATATTGGTGCCGATTCGGCTGTTATAAAACTCTCTAAACTAGACCACCTTTTTTATAAAATCTAGACTTAATCCGACAGCACATAGAATAAAATTTCGAAAGTCAAATAAGTGGAGAGTGCAGAGTGCAGAGTGAAGCGGAGAGTGGAGTGGAACGTTAAGTGGAAAGTGGAGACGAGTGCAGAGTAGAGCGTAAAGTAAGGTGAAGTGGAGAGTGCAGTGAAGAATTCAGTGGAAAGTGCAGTGGAGAGAAGAGTGTACTGGAAGGTGGAGTGGAGTTACCAAAACAGCGCATCGCGTAACGAATAGATTAGGTTAGAAGTGTATACCCTTCGTGTTAGGATACTTGTGACAAAGTATAAAAAATAAGAGCCTTGCAATGCAGGGCACCGTCCACATCACTCACTAAGCTAGAAAGTTAACCTCACCTGCAAGCTGGTACTCTTATTGATTGAAGTCGGTTTAAATAATTTATGTTATTTCTAGAGATTAATTCATATTATTATACTAGCACCGGATCCGAAACTATGCATCGCAAGTACAACCAGAGCCTTATCCATCAGTAAGTACGTGTACTGGCTTGCAGGTAGGGTTGGCTTGACTCACAAAGATCTTGGTGGGCCACATAAAAAGGGAGAGAACCCTGCCCCCCGAGTTTCGCAGTCATCTACGCCCGGGACTACCGACCTCCATGATCGGGGCCTGAGGACGGCAGTTGGCCGACTCGCCGTCCTTACAGAAGCAGGCCGTGGCGGAGGCGTGTCGTGTGTGCACGGGGACAGGGTTCGATACTTGGACCATTTTTATTTTTAATTTATATAAATGACCTCCCTTACTACGTAAGGGATAAAAATAGTATTGTTTTGTTTGCTGATGATACTTCCTTAATATTTAAAATTAAAAGACAATTAGATAATTATGACGAAGTGAACAACGCAATCTCACGAGTGGTTCATTGGTTTAATATAAATAATCTTTGCCTTAATGAAAAAAAAACCAAATGTATTAAATTCACCCTACCTAATGTTACACAGGTGGAAACCAATGTACAACTTAATGGACAGTTGTTGAGCCTTGTGGAATCAACCGTGTTCTTAGGTTTAAGTATCGATGCTAAATTACAGTGGGGATCACATATTGAAAAAATAGCTAGTAGGTTAAGTTCTGCTTCCTACGCTGTGAAAAAGATTAGGACTTTAACAGACATAGATACCGCTAGAATAGTTTATTTCAGTTATTTCCATAGTATTATGAGCTATGGCATTCTCCTTTGGGGTAATGCCGCAGATTTAAATACAATCTTTGTGCTGCAAAAGCGGGCGGTGCGGGCAATTTATAAGTTGGGCCCAAGAGTCTCCCTCCGAGAAAAGTTCAAAGAAATAAACATTCTAACTGTAGTTTCCCAATATATTTTTGAAAATCTTTTGTATGTTAGAAGAAACATTTCAAATTTTTTAAGGCTTTGTGATATACATAACGTAAATACTAGACATAAAAACAATCTTGTGGTTTGTAATAGTCGACTCCACAAGATTAGTAATTCCTTTCAGGGTAACTGTATACGCTTCTACAACAAGCTTCCTAGTGAAATGAAGAATCTACCTCTTCATAAATTTAAAAGCCAAATTAAAAGTAAACTCTGCCAAAAAGGCTACTATAAAATTCAAGACTATTTAGACGACAAACAAGCTTGGATATGAACTGTTTGCTCTCTCTCTATGCTACTCAAATGGAATATTGTACTTAGGTTAAGTAAATATGTTTGTAAATAGACCAAAAAAAAAAACAGCCCGCTGAGTTTCTTGCCGGAGTCTTCTCAGGACAGGGCCGCGTTTCGAACCGGTGGTCCATTTGCCAAACATTAGATTATTTATTTTTTTATGACGTTTTGTAAGTGCCGTATTAATGGTCTATGCAGAATAAATGGTTTTTGACTTTGACTTTGACTTTGACTTTGACTTTGTGCCCTACACACGCCTGCCAACTTATCGAAGCGGGATAAAACCCGACCCCACCAGGCGAGGCCGCGGTGGCGGCCAATGTCCGCCGGCAACCCTGGGGTTATCCTTTCGAGGGCTTACCCGGGGTGCCCGGCAACGGACACTTGGGGAGGACACCGTGCGGTTTAAGCGAGACACGACATAACCACCCCCGCTGGCCAGCGGGGGGGTATCCGAAGGGATTTCCACACGTTAAAAAAAAAAAAGCACCGGGTCCGAAACTATGCACCGCAAGTACAACCAGAGCCTTATCCATCAGTAAGTACGTGTACTGGCTTGCAGGTAAGGTTGGCTTGACTCACGAAGATCTTGGTGGGCCACATAAACTCCTTTATGACTGTTAATTGAACTTTTGTAAAGTGTCATACGACGCATGAATAATTTTCTAGGATTACTACTACTAATCTTAGCGTTGTCTCGGTTGAATCTGAGGCTTGCACCTCGGAGCCCGGGGTCTGTTTACTCCTTCTACTTGTGGTTTGGCTTATACGTGTTTTATGGAAGTGACTGCCTTCTGACCCCCAATCCCGTGCGCAAAGCCTGTGCTAGACCCTCGTCCGTCAATTAGCAGGTGAACCGGTTTGTAGGTGAGGTTAGCTTGGCCTTAAAGGTATCGGTAGAGTATAAAAGATATAGCTCATACACTGAAGGTTTAGGTATATTACATATATTTATATTATATTATAATGAAATGTAAAAATGGTGCCATTCGTTTTTTTACATATTTTTATAGATGACATTTGACACGTATTGCTTTATTTATGAACAGATTTTATAATCCGAATACAAAGGTCACCCGTTGACCTTAGAAGTTTAGACTCTTCTTTTATATACGTCTAAACAAGGCCATAGAAATTCAATAACCTCTTCTAGTTTTTACGACCGCTTGTGTTAGCTAAAAGTTAATAAAAGAAGTTAACGTCCTTTATTTGAACTTAGTTCAGAGTAGGTTTTAATTCCGCTTATAATTAATTGCCTGTCCCTATTAAAAATGTAGGATCTGCAAAACAGTAATTGTACAGGAGAGCTTGTCAAAGTTTAAAATTGCTTATATTTTTTTAATATACGAGTAAGGCTTACCAAAAATTGATACGAGTATAATATATATTAATATAAGTTCAAGAGCTTATGTACTAACATGGTAATGACGTTGTATTTTTTCTTTTCTAAATATGTGTCAGTGATCACTAAATTACAAGAGGCAGTGATAAACGTAGATAGTACCACATACGACAGTTGGATATGTACAAAAAGCCGGATATGGTATTACCGACATTCTTTGTGTTACAAAAAGTAGTTAACAATGTCGAATATGTTACATCCTACACTTTTAATTTGCCAATCAATAAATTTCATTAACTAATTAATAAAAACTAGGAAAAACACTTGTTATAAGAAAACCTTAAAATAGAACGAATTAGCACTAAACTAATACGCAACAGATTATATATATATTATCATTCTCCGAGCCTTCTCCCAGCTCAGTTGGGTTCGACTTTTTAGTCTAACTATGAAATGGCTGAACTTCGATATTTTCCGTAAAGCGACTGCCACCCGACCTCCACAACCCATTGGCGATATCGAAATTCTGTAGTTAGACTAGACCATTTGTCGAAATTTTTTAGGGCTCCAACTACCCCTAACGACTGCCATAGATGTTTTAATTGCAACTGGGACTGACCGGTTAACGTAAAGCTACTGGAAGACTATGCTTTTTAGGTTAGAAGTGAAATAAAAGCAAAATGTGGTAAATGGCACATCTGACAATTTTAATAGGGACAGGCGAAAATTTATTACGTACAGTCAACATCATCATCTTAGTTTGGATCCCGGTTGCATCCATGACTTTCACCATGGAGCTTGGTGTCCACCTACTCCGTCTCCTCCTTTTCATTTGAATTATCTGGCTTCTATGGGAGCGACTACCATCTGACCTCTCAACCCCGAGAGGAAAGCCTGCGCCAGAACCTCGCACTTCAATCAACAGGGGTACCTGTTTGTAGTCCCATAACCCCCATTAATTTCATTCAGTAAATCGTGAGAGCTTAGTTTACTCGAACAGATTCCAGCTGGTGAAACCCAGACTAATGTGAATCACTTTTCTAATATACAAACATTACTGAGTTATAATAAAGTATCTGTACTTAGTTGTACGGTTCCTGCTATTTAAGTCGATATTGATTTGAACTTCTAAGTTCACCAATAATTAAGATTTGCAACATATTGAAAAAATTGCTAACTTAGAGAAAACCTCTTGATAAAAGGAGTTTCAAGTTTAAAAAAATAGTAATCTCACGACAAATAAAATAATCTTTAAAAGTATTATACATTATCTCTTAGGTACTTTCATTGTTGGGGTGCTTGGTTGGGGACCTCCACGCGGTGCACCCTGGGCAACGGAGGCGGCAGCGCCTCTCTCCTAGGGTGGGAGAGACGCTGCCGCCTACGGCCAACTCCGACCGAGGCGAGGACGGCCCTGTTGAGGGCTGTTCGGAAGCTTTCCACGTGTCCCTCTGATTAGCAGAGGGCACAGTGGAGAGCAAGTAAGGGGGCCATCTCGAAACCGGAGATGGCCCAGGGTCAGTCGGGGTGCGAGGGATATGCTCTATGGGTAACCTTACACCCCGACGTCTTAAGACCCGAGTTCAAAAAAAAAAAAAAAAAAAAGGTACTTTCATTGTTATTTCATCTGTATATTAATGTGTTTGCGTATGTGTATTTATGTATGTATGAGTTTTTTATCTACATTTTAGAACCCTTATTACAAGCTAGTTAAGGTGTGCTTACTTTGGGTGTCGTGGAACATTATTGTTAAAAACTATTGACATCAGTTGTCAAATTTAAATAGATTTGAAATGCTGATAGTGTTACCACCAGTCTGCAAACTGATTCCTCAGTAATAATGGAGTATGTTCTCCACGTTTCAGAATGTTTGAAGTTGAACAGGTATAAATAAAAAAAGAACATTTTACTGAAATAAAAGTTATAAATCATCAACTTTTAAAGGAGTCGAGTTTTAAAGGACAGGACAACCTGTATCATAAATACCTTAGCATTATTTAAGATATATACACGAATTTTCGACAAGTCACAAATACCACACATGGTTGCGCTTTCACTTCTGGTTGGAGATACCACTGACTAACCTAAATTCTCAATACAAATACGAACTCTAAAAACTGATAACGGTCGTAAGCTCACAAACAGTATTAAAGTTTTAACTTTAATGGTCCAAGTTTAAATCTTAAAGTTTAGTTTGTTTGTGGTTTTGTTTGTGAATTCCACCACTTGTCAAATACTTTATATTTTTAGACGACAACCATAGGTTGTCTAAAAATATAAAGTAATATGGGTTCTAAAATGCCAATAACCATATAGAAACATCCAGACTAAATATACTTCCTAAGATGACCTAGCATATGACTAAGATGGCGTAGTGATAGAGCGTTCAACTACCTCTATGTCAGAGGTCACTGTTTGATTCCTGATCATTGCAAATATTTATTGTTAGTTTATATATATTATACGTTTATAAGTATCTGTGCTCATCCGCATTCTAGAACCCAGCATAGCGTAATGCTATGCTTCGAGATGATCGCACTCATACTTTTTAATAAAACAAGTCACCTAGTTTTACATCGCACCGTCAAGTAATTTTTGATTGATTCAGAACTAGTTGAATATGATAATCAACATTCTTCTTATTATTTTTTTTTTATACCACTAAGGTGGCAGACAAGCACACGGCCCACCTGATGGGAAGCGGTTACCGCGGCCTATGGACTCGCGCTGCTGACCCTGTAAAGGAAAGGGGATGGGAAAGGAGTTTGGGAGGGGATGGCAAAGGAGTTTGGGAGGGGATGGGAAAGGAGTTTATGCTCCGGCACTCTCACTCACCAAACGGAACGCAACATTTTAAATACTGTTACCTGGCGTCGATATTCTGTGAGAGGGTGGTGCTTTCCCGGTCGAAACGGCCCATTCATGCAACGGCCAAAATGACTGTTGCTTGACTCTACCACCATGAAAATTTAATCCCAATTCATTTCATTGGTGAAATATGCTCTAAGAATAAAATTACAACAAAGTCACTAGTAATCAATATATATTAATTGAATAAATTACACCTGACCGGTTTCACCACACGGCATTCTCACGGTTTGTTATGACATTGTGACAGTGCTGTAATAAAAAGCCTTTGAGAATGCCGTGAGCCGAAACCGGTCAGATGTAATTTATTAAAATAGTTGAAAAGCGTAAGTGATGCATTATTTCATTACTAGTAATCAATTCCAAATGAAAATATCTATCTGCTTTGTAAAATATGTTAACAAACCTTATTTAAACATCAGTTAGTTAGTCTCTTTTGCTTCTACACTGAAAGATACTACAAGTAAGAGACGAAGAGTTTCTACTTTACAATTATGTATTAGGCGGGGTCAAGTTGGTAAGCCTACGCCCATAAACGCCATACCTTTATCTACCAAAGTTTAAAGAGTTGCGAAGGCGAATTGACACTTAGGAGCTTTTTCTTTTAGCAAGTTCACGAAACGTAGTACCGGGTAACATATTTAAAGGTATTTGTGACATCATTATTCATTCTTAACTTTTTTATAATTTATAGGCTCACGTTTGACCTGTTTTTTATTACATTTTTATGACAATCAAAAACCTAACCCACTTGCAGAAGACCTAGAAACTTGATATTTGGTATCAAGGTAGATTATGAGGCAGATACAAAGGGGAAATCTGAAAACTGAAAATTATTGGTAATACGTTGATAAGTTGTGCCCGCGTCTCCGCCGTCATGACATTATGAACCTGTTCCCGTATACCATGAGAACCTATTTTAGGGGTAAACATAGTAGCCTATGTGTTATTCCAGACTATAATCTATCCCCGTACAAAATTTCAGCCAGAGCCGTTAAGCCGTTTGGGCGTGATTGAGTAACAAACATCTAAACATCTTTTTTTTTTTTTACGTGCGGAAATCCCTTCGGATACCCCCCCGCCGGCCAGCGGGGGTGGTTCTGTCGTGTCTCGACTAAAACCGCACGGTGTCCTACCCAAGTGTCCGTTGCCGGGCACCCCGGGTAAGCCCTCGAAAGGATAACCCCAGGGTTGCCGGCGGACTTTGGCCGCCACCGCGGCCTCGCCAGGTGGGGTCGGATTTTATCCCGCTTCGGTGAGTTGGCAGGCGTGTGTAGGGCACACACGACACGCCTCCGCCACGGCCTGCTTTTCTGTAAGGACGGCGAGACGGCCAACTGCCGTCCTCAGGCCCCGATCATGGAGGTCGGTAGTCCCGGGCGTAGATGAGTCTGCGGCGTCCTCGCCGCAGACTGCGAAACTCGGGGGGCAGGGTTCTCTCCCACTCCCTCTCCGCCGTCTCTTTCGCGCGCATTACCTGCTCGCAGAAAGAGGCGGTGGCGTGCCACTTGCTCCCGTCGGAGACCACGGCCCTCACCATGGTCTCCAACGAGAGAACGTCCACGCCCAGGACCGCAACGAGATCCCGGCGTTGACTCGCCCACGCAGGGCACTCCACTAACGTGTGGAGCGCCGTGTCTTCGCCAGGATCCTCGCAGTGTTGGCACTGCGGCGTTGTCTCCCGGTGGATGCGCCACAGATACTTACCGAAACACCCGTGTCCGGTAACCATCTGGCACATCCGGTAGGAGAGGTCCCCATGGTCCCTCTCCAACCACTCCTTCATGATCGGTCTCACCGCCGCAATGGTGGATTCCCCCCACCTTGGGTGCTCAAGTCGCACCCTCCATGTCTCCATGAGTACCCGGTGGAGCTGGGACCGTTGAGCCCTGATTTCTCGGGGCTCCGGCCTATGGCCCCGCTCCAGCGCCTCCTTGCGCCACTGGTACAGCAGCGCAAAGGCTCTCGCTTCCAGGTCCCATGGAGGGGTCCCGGCTAGGAGACATGCCGCCTCGACTGAGATCGTGCGATACCCCCTGATGACTCTGACGGCCATCGCTTTTAACGGGCTGTTTAATACTGCCACGTTGCGGGCCGCCAGAGTCTCCGCCCATACGGGGGCCCCGTATAGGGCCATGCTTCGCACGATCCCCAGGTACAGTCTCCTAGTGGGGGAACATCTAAACATCTACACAAACTTTTACGTTTATATAAATACTAGCTTTTGCCCGCGGCTCCGCCCGCGTAGATGTCGGTTATCGCGACAAAACATAGCCTATGTCCTTTCCCAAGGTCTAATCTACCCCTGTACCAAATTTCAGCAAAATCGGTTCTGTGGTTTAGGCGTGAAAGCGTAACAGACAGACAGACAGACAGACAAAGTTACTTTCACATTTATATATTAGTAAGGATTAGTAGGATTAAGTGTCAACAGAGTCATAACAAATTTAAGTATGAAAGTAGTGAATACACGGTTATCTTTTCATCGTTTTAATCCCGTGTACAAGTGGTTCAACTTACAAGGTACTAATCATCAATAACTTACTCTGCATTATATTATATAGGCGCGTGTAGACAGTTAATATATATTGCGATCTTGTCAATATACCTATATTGATAATATTTATAATATTGATGTGCAAATACGATATTATTGAATTTATACTTCTTTTGGCGCGTTAGGGAAAAATTATGAGAGTAATTTTTTACTATGCGCGTGCACACCAACACGAATAACCGACACCATAAAGTTAGCTGGACAACCGACACCCTGAAGTTAGCTAGCCAACATTTTAGTTTGAGAACGTTTGTAGAAATTGTGGTTAGTTGACGGTATGTATTATTTATTTACATAATAAAATAAAATAACATTATTATTATTTATTTGTAATATTTTACATTATTATTTCTTGAAGAATATACTGCTTCCGGGCTGTTTGGCCGTGGTCCATCGGAAACTTGTATTCCAGACGTTTCGTCGATCACTGCGGTCGACATCTTCAGTGGTACACGTCGGGACGCCGTCGAGTGCGGAGAACCTTCCTCAGCGGCGAACTCGGTGCGACTGATGTATGGCCCGAGTCACTGGCGTATTTATAGGCGCAGTTGGAACACGTTGGAGTTGCGGAACACACCCAGGAGGATGGTAATCATACCATCAAATTTCAGAACACGAAGGTTCTAGCCACCACTTCACAATTCTTACCACAGCTAAGTCGAGAAGCCATCGAGATATTCAAGCATCCCAATAATTTTAATAGAAAAAACGAAGGTTTTCATCTCCAATAAGATTGGTATCCAGCAATGAGAGCCGCGCGTCATCACAATTCAAACATGGCGAAGACGCCACCATCCCCGGTATCCCCTTGCTTAGCCTCGACTAATCAGGATCGAGCGCATCGGTTGCGCAGCTCTCAACCAATCAGGAGCGATCACGTCGTTTGCCCCCTCCAACTGCGCCTATAAATACGCCAGTGAGTCGGGCCTTTACATCAGTCGCACCGAGTTCGCCGCCGAGGAAGGTTCTCCGCACTCGATAGCGTCCCGACGTGTACCACTGAAGATGTCGACAGCAGTGATCGACGAAACGTCTGGAATACAAGTTTCCGATGGACCACGGTCAAACAGCCCGGAAGCAGTATATTCTTCATGCAACGCCGGCCGTGAAAGCCTTAAGATTTATATTATTATTTCTACAAATTTAGGATAACGCGAAGAATAAAATTTTTACAAAGATATTTATCTTGTTACGCCAAGGAAGTGTAACTTCTTGCCAGCTTACATGAGTACACACACACTTTTTATTTCAACTTACTTGTTATTATAACAATTTCGTTGATTGTTTTCAAATTTAATAATATAGGACATTCTACACAGTGATATCTAGACCTAACTTGTAATATGTGTACTAGGTTGTTGTTTTGTAAACATATATGAGAAATCTTTTAATTATTTATGTTACTAATAAAGATTATCAGACTTTTAAATTGCAAATGAATACTGAACGTATTCATCTTATAATGTTTACGTTCTGTTTTATCACACAATGTCTTTTTTGCTTTAGCTGCCGAGAGTTGTCGTCTCTGAGACAACTTTCCTTATATCTTTAATGAAACAAACAAATAAACGACCGACCCGATAGACCCTCGAGGAGGCTCGGAACATCAAAGGCATCACTTACTGTGAATTCTGTAAAATACTAAAACTATAAATAAAATGCTGCTGGACTGACCAAGAAAAAAAGATAGTGCGTTGACTGTAGAGAGCCTTCTATGACACCCTCAATGCATAAATACAATACAAGTCCCTATATTTCGATTGACCAATTATATCGTGAACAGACGTATTCGTATTAGCGACACATTTATGTTGGTTTAGTTTTGGTTAGTATATTTGTAAAATCCAGGTGCTAAAACTTTAAATTGGTTGATGTCCAATAAGCTGATGTGATGATGGAACCAGAATGTTTTCTTTTTTAAATGACAACCAAACATCCTACCGATCCTACCTATTAAATAAAAATGTAAAGGTACGTAAAGATAACGTAATTCCGAACGGAGTATGTACATACATTTAAACAGACAAAAGCAATCCGTTTCTAAGTAAGTATAAGGGTTAAGAGCATGGCTTTGGAAGGATTCAATGAGTAATTACAGCGTTCTCGATTACAGATTGTCCGGAATCCTTTTTGGATATTGGATTGAACGTAACGTACACGGCTTGTGTATTTAGGACAGTCCTTACGAATCATGCATAGAAAAACAAAATCATATCAAGTCACTGTCTTGAGCTTTTTAGGTAGATTTCGATGAAATCGATCTACCTATTGGTTTCTTGACTACTGTCGAATTTAAAAAAAAATTCTTCATAGGAGGTCTAGTTATGACTCCCTGAGTCCGAAATGACCACTGGTCAAAATGTTTATATTTATGTATGTATGGTTCCACTTCCCAAAATTTGCGGCACTCTCACGGTTGCATTTTTGCCCCGATCGCTTTCAAACTGCGGTCAAAAATTGCTTGGGTGTAAACTTAGTTTAAGTTCGTGAACGGGTGGAATTCGGCCTAAGGGGACGGTGGGGCCTCACTTTTTGTGAAATCAGTTTTTCCTCAAAATTTCACGTTCCATGAAAGATATTCGAACCGTTCTAATTTTATCCCATAGTATACATGAATACCAACAACTTTTAATTATAAACCTATAAGATTAAAACTTTAACTAAAAGTGGAGGGGGGAAAAACCAAAATTTTTCGAGAAAAAAATCATAACTTCTAACCGGTGAACATTCTTGATGTCGGAAACATTTTTAATCGATAGGCCATTTTTAAGACTAAAATAAATGTCTGAAAAGTTTTTCGCTAAAAGTTACCGTTTACGAGAAAAAAAAATTAAACATGTTAAAAATGTTACTGTGTTTACTTGGGTGTGTAAGTCCGTAGTTCTCTATATAAAATAATATTAATTGCTTCACGAAATCTACCTGTGCGTTCCCCCTGCGGGAACGGATTTTTTTCCCCGCAATGTCCATCAAGGCTGATTTACGTAGGGTCAGGAACTGACCTCAAATTTGAGGTCGTATGGGTATGTCAGTATTGGGTCAGTGTTGACTTACCTTGTATTTGGCGTCAGTAACTGAACGTGTGTTCATGACATCCCTAGGCCAGTAATATAGTTAGGGGTAAAATCTTGACAATGTACGGTAAATGCGCGCCAATCAATAAATCATAGAGATAATAAACTAGTCATGGGCTCAGAGGGCTCGCGTCATTGGATACTAATCAATCTTTTTATTTTTGCCTCGAGGCCTACTAAGGCTGGTGGGTATTAAACGATTAAAGAATTGAAAACTCAACTAATTAGTAATTGTATAGTTTAAATAATAATTTAATTAATTTTGTTAGCTTTATATGTGCAATATATATAGTGTTAAAAAGTAATACATTTTAAAGATTTAGATCGGAAAAAGAGAACATCTTGGATGGGACTTGAACCCGCGACCAGTCCCTTAAAGGGGGAATGCTCTGACCAACTGAGCCACCTAGACACGTCCCAGATATTCGAAATTCTCCGACATATCATATACTTCTTAAGGCGACGTTGGAGCCATCTACCGTAATTCTTGCGAACTACGGAAACAATGAATAACTTTACAGTCATTTTTAAACATTGTTTTTTGATGACTCCGCCTAATTAATTCATTAAATTTTTAAGCATTTTGTATGCTTACTTTTTTTCTAAAGATTTAGATCGGAATAAGAGAACATCTAGGACGGGACTTGACCCCGCGACCAGTCCCTTACAGGGGGAATTCTCTGACTAACTGAGCCACCTAGACACGTCCCAGATATTCGAAATTCTCCGACATGTCCTAGATGTTCTCTTTTTCCGATCTAAATCTTTAGAAAAAAGTAAGCATACAAAATGCTTAAAAAATAATTGAAGTAATACATTTTGTTTAAAAAAATCCGTTCCCGCAGGGGGAACGCACAGGTAGATTTCGTGAAGCAATTAATATGAGCTATGCTTCTTCTATGACCCACGCCGAGCGCATTTTTAACATGTTTAATTTTTTTTTCTCGAAAGCGGTAACTTTTAGCGAAAAACTTTTCAGGCATTTATTTTAGACTTAAAAATGGCCGATCGATTAAAAATGTTTCCGACGGCAAGAATGTTCACCGGTTAGAAGTTATGATTTTTTTCCCGAAACATTTTGGTTTTTCCCCCCTCCACTTTTAGTTAAAGTTTTAATCTGATAGGTTTATAATTAAAAGTTGTTGGTATTCATGTATACTATGGGATAAAATTAGAACGGTTCGAATATCTTTCATGGAACGTGAAATTTTGAGGAAAAACTGATTTCACAAAAAGTGAGGCCCTACCGTCCCTTTAGGCCGGATTCCACCCGTTCACGAACTTAAACTAAGTTTACACCCAAGCAATTTTTGACCGCATTTTTAAAGCGATCGGGGCAAAAATGCGACCGTGAGAGTGCCGCAAATTTTGGGAAGTGGAACCATACGTACATATATACATATATATAAACTTTTAGGTAGATTTCGATGAAATCGATCTACCTATTGGTTTCTTGACTACTGTCGAATTTTAAAAAAAATTCTTCATAGGATGGTCTAGTTATGACCCCCTGAGTCCGAAATGACCACTGGTCAAAAAGTTTATATTTATATATATATGTATGTATGGTTCCACTTCCCAAAATTTGCGGCACTCTCACGGTCGCATTTTTGCCCCGATCGCTTTCAAACTGCGGTCAAAAATTGCTTGGGTGTAAACTTAGTTTAAGTTCGTGAACGGGTGGAATCCGGCCTAAGGGGACGGTAGGGCCCCACTTTTTGTGAAATCAGTTTTTCCTCAAAATTTCACGTTCCATGAAAGATATTCGAACCGTTCTAATTTTATCCCATAGTATACATGAATACTAACAACTTTTAATTATAAACCTATAAGATTAAAACTTAACTAAAAGTGGAGGGGGAAAAAACCAAAATTTTTCGGGAAAAAAATCATAACTTCTAACCGGTGAACATTCTTGACGTCGGAAACATTTTTAATCGATAGGCCATTTTTAAGTCTAAAATAAATGTCTGAAAAGTTTTTCGCTAAAAGTTACCGTTTTCGAGAAAAAAAATTAAACATGTTAAAAATGCGCTCGGCGTGGGTCATAGAAGAAGCATAGGTCATATTAATTGCTTCACGAAATCTACCTGTGCGTTCCCCCTGCGGGAACGGATTTTTTGACTAGTGGTCATTTTTTTTAAATTCGACAGTAGTCAAGAAACCAATAGGTAGATCGATTTCATCGAAATCTACCTAAAAGTACTAGTAACCGAAATTATTAGCATCCCTCCAGCTAAGTTAAATGCTTGTGTTAGGGGTGGATTCACGTCTGTAGTGTAATAGTCAGGATTCGAAACCGGAACCTGTCGATTGTAAGGCCAACTCCTGAACCACTAAGCTACTGACGCTTCAACTTATAGACTGCTTCTACAAAGGTCGAGAACCGTCGAAAGAACCTAATATCGCAGTTACTTCTAAAGTCTGCTTAAAGTATTATAATATGTAAACACGAATTAATGTACTTCTCCCCAAAGAGTATTTTATCCTCACCGCTATTCCCAAAAGAACAGTCCTATTTTATTATAGCTTGAATTAAAATACTGCAGACACAACTTTTTTACGAGAAATATTTATTAAAATGTAAATACCTTTATCTGGTATCTGGTCTTTATTTAGTATCATATTGTACACTTTTATGGTAAAAGTAACATAAACATCTAATTTTCGAGTTTGTATTATACCGATTTGTTTATTAATTTTTACGGCACACACTCTCTAAATTTTTACCACTACGGCTTCCATCATCATGCTGCCGTACCGGATATTCGATTTTTATATTACTTTGTCAACTTTTAACTACCATGAAAAAAATATTGCAACATCCACTTGAACCTACTATTAAAATACCAATTTTCTTACATCGTCGAGTTACTGCCTGAAGTATAAAACTGAGATTCATACCCTCCACGAATAAGAACGCACGTAAAGGCTTGTCCCGAGAGTAGTAAACATAAACATCTACGATGGAATCGTCGATATAGGACGTCAATGCTATCAAACATGTTTTTATCGAGTCTTAACACTTAAGTCCTTTAGATTTGCTGACTTTTAGTAACATTCGTTCCGTGGACCGCCGATCTCAATTTACTTAGGAATAATGAATATTAAGTGAAGATACTATTTTAGTTGGTTTACAAATTATACAGATATTAGCAGGAGGTAGTGCAAGTTCTGTGAGATATGAGGAAAGTAGTCTTCAGAAATATGGCATCGACTTATAAGAACGAAAAACTTTCACTTTTTTAAAAGTATATTATTCATAAGTATAGAATATTTATTATGTAGGCAGGATATTGTAAACCAAAGTATTAAGAAAACCGAACCGAAATGAAGTGAGGACGTGTACAAGGAGGATTGAGGTGTTTTTAGTAAAATTGACTAATATAGGCAAAAATCTTGACAGTATAGTTCGCACAAGTGGAATAACTGGCCAACTAAAAGGTCTAATTAACCAATGACGCGAGTCAAGATTTTAGTTTGTGTATATACCTACCTTTTTTTTACTTACACCTACCTAATAGTGGTTATAAAAAGTTGTTTTTATATTAAAAGTTTAATGTTATATACATTATCTATTTACAATCAATGTTCAATCCAATAACAAGGAAGGATTCCGAATAATCAGATATTGAGAACGAAATAATGCCTTATTTCAATCATTCTAAATCCGTGCTCTTTTCTCTTAAACATTTCCTTTGCTAACATCGATCGTTAGACAACCGTAAAGATAAAGGTTTATTTTATTTATACCACATTTAAAAGAAAACTACAATAGAAGTCACTGTCGTAATATTGTGGTAGCTATACAAATTCTATGATCTAGCAGAATATTTAATTCAGTATTCATTTAAATAAATACATAAACGCAAATATACTGGTATTCCTGAATAATCCTGAATATTACTACCGAGTAGTCTTTAAAAAATGAGAACAGACTCAGAAAATGATGAAACTTTAAAAAAATCCTTCGTACGATATTCGATACCATTTGGATTTTTATTTAACTTCTGATGATACATAAACATTGAAAATGAATCATGATAAATATCAAGGTAAAAGAACATAATCAATTTAAAAGCCTAAAGAGGCATCTATATTTTAAGGATTTTTTCTAATCTTTGATAATAAAACAACACTTACCAAAGGTAAAAGGATGTACTCGTAAATATGTTCAAATACTCCTTATAGATAAAGTTGTCTGTATCCCAGTATATTGGTGCGCAAACTCCGTTAAAAATGTTGATATAGGTGTTATATACTAAAGTAGTTAAAAGTATCTGTGACAAAGACGATTCTGAAGAAGTGTTAATTTGGATCTAGATAATTTATTCAATGAAATCGCAATACTGTCTTTTTACGATACCTGTAAGTAGATATTGCACATCTGGAAAAACTAAAAAGAGCCGAAAACGACTTCATGCCATTATTAGCTGCATAGTTTTGTTTTATTTCTTTATTAAAATGTTACATACAACACGGCTCAACAATAACAGCTCTTACGTACAAACAGCTGCTAAAGTATTAAAACATGTAATATTATCTTCGCTTTAACAATTATTATTAAGCATAATTTATTATTATTTTACATTATTTTCTGCATTCAATTTAAAGATCGTCTGTACAATTTCACTGTCATAAACTTTTTTCGCTGACTGTACATTTCGAGCGATTGCTATTCAAGATCTTTCTTACATTCTTGTGACTGTGACTGCGCCAGAAGAAGAGTTATATTTTCGAAAGTATGTATAATTGTTTGGCACATTCTGCAGCCTGAACGGCTCGATGAATTTTAGCTTTGAGGTTTCGTTAGATTCGTATTTCAAAATGAATGCTATCGGGTATATCAAAAGGAAATAAAAAATGGCGGCTTCTAGGCGTCAAATTCAAATGTTTGGCACGCTCTGCATTCTGAACGGCACGATGGATTTTAGCTTCAAAGGTATATATCATAACTAAAAAGCACATAATAATATTTTTAATTAAAAAATCTAAAATCCCGATCTAAATCCGATCTATATCTATAGGAAAATTACGCATACTCATTGCTTAAACATTTAATTGATTGCCTACTGTCCTAAAAAGACCGAAACAAGTTTGATAGCAGGCGCGACCCACTTGCAAATCATAAGCCGAAAGAAAATGAATGGGTGGGTTTTTAAATTATTAATTGTAAATTTAATATTAAGATACGTAATATTTTATATTAACCTCCAAATTACACTGCAGCTATCCCCATACACACCGCAAAGCTGCTAAAAGATTCTAGACTCTATAAACGTGACAAATTAGTTGTATCCATACCCACTGCAGTCCATTTTATCTATCCAGAAATTTTTGCGAGATTGAGTACTAAACTTACCGTTGCATTTATAATATTATAATAAAAATAATAAATAAAAATTCATTTATTGCCAAATAAATGTTACAATGTTGGGTATTAAACTAAGGTTGGGATTACAGAACAATGAAATCTCAAAACATTATCATAGCAGTTACACCCCTCCCCTAAAGAAACAACAGATAGGCGTTTCCATTTCCGTAGCCCAGGATGTAATTAATCTTTCCGGTCAAGCTCATCTAACATAACAACTAGCGACGATTATTTTATATTCCAAGTTATAATGATTTGAATTAAAAAGGAAATTGTGTTTTCATAACTGATAAAGGATCAGTAAAGTTTTGTAGGATATTTGAATACGTTACATTTACGACTCTGTATCATATTAAGTTACATAACATTTTTCTTTGAATTACAATATTTGGTACAATTTCCGTGCTGACTGCAAGTTACGGTTCGTATATCACTCATGAATATTTGAGTTTTATAAATTCCACGTAAAATTATAACAATATTAATAGGGTAAAAAGAATTGTCTAAATAACATAATGAAACTTTGAATTCGTTTCGTTCGTTGAATTCGTAAGTCTGCAATTTAATTAACATTACAACCTTGTCCCTGTGCATTCCTGCATAGTAGTTTCATATTTAAGTGTTCTCTTCGTTGATGGTAATCCGATTATCGTTAAGCAGAAATAATAAAAATACACATGATTCAACTGTGTGGAATTTCTCATAGGTCATATTTAATTGTTATTTGTTTCATTTACTCAAACTCATCAAATAACAATGTTTAGAAATTATTGCAGTATTACTTATTATTCCGTATTTTTTAAGATTCCAATAGCAAGCTCCAAGGTCTTCAAATATCCAATCCAAATAATCCAGTAACTCAATTAGTAGAATTATTATTAAATATTATTATTATATATATATATATATTATATATATTATTTATATATATTATTAGGCAGCGATCCCAACTCCGCCAGGTGCTCGTGGAGGAATGGAAGGAACGACTTGGGCAAACAAGCGCAGGGCACGCCTCGATTATGGCGGTAAGACCCGTCATGGAGGAATGGCTGGAGAAGCGCCACGGAAGCCTCTCCTACCGGCTGACGCAGGTGCTCACCGGACATGGCTGTTTCGGTGAGTTCCTGCATCGTATACGCCGGGAGCCGATGCCCGAGTGTCACCATTGCCGGGGCTGCTCCGTGGACACGCCGCATCACACACTGGCAGAGTGCCCAGAGTGGATGGAGCAGCGTGTCCTTGAAGGGTCTGCAGCGTGAGGCTTCCCGCTCCGACGGCTGCGTCGGAGCGGGAAGCCTCACGCTGCTGGCCATGGTTGGCAGCGAGAGTGTGTGGAACACCGTCGCCTTCTTTTGCGAGGCAGTGATGCGCGCAAAAGAGGCGGCAGAAAAGGTACGGGAGAGAGCTAGCACTGTCCCGTGCCATAGAAGGCGCACCGGGCGGCGGAGATCGCACATGTGTGATGGCTGCACCATCCAAAGAATGGCATATTTTTGACAAAGCTTATACCTCACGCTTGTCCTTTACTGCCTGGGAAGTGGTATCTTCTGAAGGAAAACCAACTACAGCCTCCCATAGGTCATCATGAAGAAAAAAAGAAAAAAAAAGGTACACACAGGTCATTTAGGTCATCCTTGTAAACACAGATGCGAACCAAGAAGTTACGAAAAAAAAATTCTTCGCATATTTGCTCCCTTCAACTGCAAAAACGTGAAGCGCTCGTTTGACAACATAAGAAATTTACTCTTCAGTAGTCACGGTATACTGCCAGTGGGGACGCCGTTTGACCAGACGGGTGATCAGCCCATCTATGTGGGGCCATTTCACCCATTTCCCCTAAAACGACTGTCATACATATTCGTATGGCAACCGGACCGACATCTTAACGTGCTCTCCGAGGCACGACCAGACCAATGCAAATACTCATATTCATGCATACAAATATTTGCACTGAGCGGGGATCGAACCCGCGCCTCCTGCGTAGCGGCCGCTTTCAATACCACCACGCCACGGAGGCTGACTAGTAGTCACGGTAAGTAATGTATTTAAAATTATGGGCCTTTATAAACTGATTTCAACTACTTACACATAGGAAGAATGGATGACTCGTCGGCTCGTACGTTACGAGGGAGGGCTCACAGTCGAGTGGCGCTATTATGGAATCGAAATGTTTACCGGAATGTTTCCGGTATTCCATCTACCTAATAACCCGGGTATTTGTGCCAATAAAATTGGGTTCAGCTTGTGTATGCGTCGGCGTATTTTCGTATGAATGCGGTAACTAATTACACGGGCGACTTCAGCGTAGTGAGTGCTAATATGGATAATTACCATAACGGAGAGTGTTTATAAACCTAGGACACAGAATACATAATTAGTATATTGTACAAAAAAAGACGCTCTCCCTCTCCTACAAAATTCAGTTACCTTGACTTGCCCGGAAAATCAGAGGCCGTTTTATAGATTCTAAAGCGACGTGAGTGCCGTAATGTGCTTAATTTCCATATACGCGTAGTATCGTTCGAGTAAAGGAGTAATTGTATTTGGTTGTTATAGCAATCACGGAGTATAATATAAAGAACAAGTGCTTCATAGGTATCGCTTATGTGCCATAATGCTATGAGGGTGTTCAATATAATTCAAAAAGCAATTGGTTACTACTACTAACTGAGGGGCTCGTGGCTAAGTGGTAACCGAGTACTTTAGGTTGTAAGGTTCAACAACACCCACCAGGTAAGAATTTACGGACTCTTATCTTCACTTGTGCAGTAATTCGTCATTCTTGGCAAATTTTTTGAATCCACTTTAGGCTTTACTTGCTTTACAATTTCTAAATATGCTGCTGCATACACGGATGTGTGTTAATTCCAACTTGATTCCTCCCGTACCTGATACAGTTCCTGAGAGAAAAGTCTTGACAGATAGACAGACATACAACCAAGTGATCTTATAAAGGTTCTGTTTATTTCCTTTTGAGGTACGGAACCCTGGGGTGCTTGGTTGGGGACCTCCACGCGGGGGTGCTTGGTTGGGGACCTCCACGCGGTGCACCCTGGGCAACGGAGACAGCAGCACCTCTCTCCTAGGTCGGGAGAGACGCTGCCGCCTACGGCCAACTCCGACCGAGACGAGGGCGGCCCTGTTGAGGGCTGTTTGGAAGCTTTCCACGTGTCCCTCTGATTAGCAGATGGCACAGTGGAGAGCAAGTAAGGGGGCCATCTCAAAAACGGAGATGGCTCAGGGTCAGTCGGGGTGCGAGGGATATGCTCTATGGGTAACCTTACACCCCGGCGTATTAAGACCCGAGACGGCGTGCGGTTTTAGTCGGTTCAAGCCCGACATAACCACCACCGCTGCCCGGCGGGGGGGTATCCGAAGGGATTTCCGCACGAAAAAAGAAAAAAGGTACGGAACCCTAATTATAATGTATTTTTGAAACTCATTTTGACTTTACACGAGAACGTTTATCCAAAACTTTTATCCAAACTAAACTCTTCATGCCAAATTATTTTGGTAGTAATTATTTAGGACGTAACTCAATTTGTAAAAAAAATGCAAATTTATATGCCTTTGAAATAGTATACAGACAGAAGTAATAGACAATAGCAATAAATTTGTGTATAAAAGTTAAGAACAGGGCTTCACAATGATTGAATTAGAAATTATGCCGCTCTTGATACCAGATTGCTCGGAATCCTTTTTAGGGTCCCGTTGCCAAAATTTGGTTTGAACGAGATCTAGTAAGTAGTTTTTTTTGACGACATAAATCGTGAACCGCAAGTTACCTTTTTTCAATCAACTCAAATTAAAAAAAAAATGTTACATGCTGCAACGGAACTCTTCATGGGCGAGTCCGACTCGCACTTAGCCGCTTTTTTTTGGGTTTTGGATTGGACGTATCGTTTAGGGTTTCTGTATTTAGGACTTAAGCTTTGTAATAAATAAGTAATTTTTTAACAAAAAATAAATAAAACCGAGTTCAAAACCAAGAAGCCAGTGCATAGTGAAAAATAAATAAATTACAGATTTAATTTAAAAGATGAAAATGCACATAACACTTCAATTAGACCACATCATCACTTACCAACAGGTTAGATAGTGGTCAAACGCCGGCCTATTACCAATAAAAAAGTACAAGTAGAATTAACAATATTTTTTCAATACTTTAAACGACACCTTCATAATGTTTGTCGTTAACGAGTTCCATTTTTTACCTTTGTAGTCCAAGTCTAGTCCAGCCCAGCATGTCTGTAACCGTAATTTTACACGTCGGCCAGCGGGGGCGGTTATGTCGGGCTACAACCGACTAAAACCGCACGCCGTCTCGGGTCTTCAGATCGGGGTGTAAGGTGGCCTAATAAGGCAATATCGTTAATTATTATCTATAATTAATAATCATTACAATTTTTTAATTTAATTCTTAGTGATTCTAACCTTGTGTTTCTCCGGAGTCAAAGGTTCAAAATAAATTAAATTAATATGAGATTACCTCAAAACCAAAGCAAAACGAATGCAAAAACAATTAAAAAAAACGGTTTGTAAAGGATAAAAATGTCGTTGTATATACTACACAACAATACCTAGTTATGCGATAGCAGCAATCGTGCGTTGTCTGTTTCCGAAACTTATTATCAGATCTTTACGAAATTTTATTGGGACCATTTCGGAATAAATGTCTGTTGAAGGGAAGGGTCTCTCTGAAGAAGAGTATTTTTAGATTAAGATTTTTCGAAAATAATCCTTTATTCTGAAAATCATATATGTTATTCTAGGCTACTCAAACTAGTATTTTCGGTTATCCGATATACGATGACTTTCACTTGCCTTGATAGGATTTGCTCTCAAAGATTGATCTAACCCAAAACGCGGCCAGTTTTATTTGAGTTGTGTTCAGTTTAGAAAAATAAAAATGATACCAAAATGAAGGACATTGATAGGAGAATAAAAACAGTTATTAAAATTCACATAAATTCTGAATCATAATATGAAAGTTCAAAATTCCTACGTTTTCTACCTATATGACGCGTTCGGAGAGTCAATCAGTCCTGAGCGGAACGTGTTACAGGCAGGACTTGTGTTGTCGACAGTCGATTCAATACAAGAATTTATAATGATTGACATTGGTACTAATAGACGTAAATCGAATGGTGGTACTAAATATTGGGAACAGTACCTTTTTTTTTTTCTACCAGTGACATAATTTAAAGTGACATGAACCTTCAAAACTACCAAATACTGCCACTACCTATCTCCAAATATCTATATAATGTTTTCACTGCTGATGGAGCTTTTGCTTTGGGGACTAACCTCATGAATCCGACTTCAAATTCCGGTTGCATCCAAAGCTTACAGTTTGGTGCCCAGAGTACGTTCTTGTACTTCTTCGTTCCATAACCTGGTTCATTGTGACTTTTACGGGAACGACTGCCGTCTCACATCTTACTTGAGCCCAGATGCTCTATGGATCTTAATGGTGCCCATGGGTATATGGACGTGGTGTATAAAACCCCATAGGTGTATGGAACCCATGGGTAACGTATTTGAAGAGGGCCCCATAGGAGTATGGGGTGCCATGGGTCTTTGTCACCCCATGGGTGTATGTGTCCCATGAGTGATGTATTTGTATGGGGCTCCATAGGTGAACGTGGCCCTACCGGTGTATGCCGGCCGCATGGGTTACAAATCGGTATGGGGCCAGAGGTGTGTACGGGCCCCATACGTGTGTGGAGGGCCCATTATTGAATCCCCATTCATGAGTTTAGAGGGCCCTATGGGTATTTGAAGACCCATCAAGATCTGGCAGCTTGACACCCGGAGTCCATTCTTTTATTGCTCTTTTTAGTAGTTTGGTTCATATAAGCTTCTTTTACTATTTATAAAAATGTAAATACCTTTATCTAGATGTTTAGCATCATATTGTACACTTTTATGGTAGCAGTAACATAAATATCTAACCCTCGACTCTTCGCATAGGGTCTTTAAAAGCCTAGCTCTTACAAAAATGCAAAATACCTTTAAAATGTTCCCACCGGTCCCTAACGGTTCCTAAAAAGGGTGATAATTGCCGCTCATATCAGTAAAACTCAGCTCATGCGCTTACACAGTTAGATACAGACATCTATTTCAGCGCATGGCTCTGAAGGACCCTACGCGACAACTCGCGTTAGTAAAATTTTACTCGTAATAATTTTTTCAATTTTTGCTATACGGATTTTATTACCATCTTTTGTTGTTTTAGAACATCAGTAATAATGTAAATATGAATAAAAGACAGTATTACGAATTTTGGGATGATTTGAAGACGACAATGGAATACATTCACAGTAAAAACAATGTTGATTATTCAGAAAAAAGTAAAATTTCGGGGCAAAACTGAGATTATTACTTGGAATAGTGACAAAGCATAATCTTGCTGAGCAATTCTTTTATTGTCAAAAACAGACACAAAAGCGACACAAAATAACCATGCATATTATCACCAATATAGCTGTGCACATGCGCACACGCCCACACACACACACACACACTCACACACACACACACACACACACACACACACATGCACTGACTCACTTATACACACCCTCCCTTACACACATAAACACACGCTCACCGTCTCTCTCTGACTCATACACACACACATTTATTTAAAAAAAAATTTTTTTTATATTATTTTACAAAACACTTAAGTGTGCATTTTTATATTTTAACAATATATACATAGGTCTAGAATAAAAAACATCTGGCTAATCGAGCTTTCTTTAGAATATTGTCTTAATTCAATAAAGTTACAGTGTATATTGCTTCAAACGAGATTCTTAACTCGCCGTAACACAGTTGCGACTAGCACAGGAGGTAGAATTATTTTGCTTACCGTCAACTTACCGTCAACCATAAAAATTATGTTATGTGATCTGAATATTAGTTTAACACTTGTATTAACCTTTAATTAGTGCACCTAATTAAGTGTAACTTAATTTCTGAATGAACATATTATGTTATTCTTATTCTATTCTTATTTAGAAGACTTGAACGAGAGATCAGCAATAATTTCTTATAATAATTATGAATATAACATTGGATATTAATAGCTTTACATCATTTCTAGCTAGGTTTACTACTACTTACAACACTGGACTAATGGGGTAGTCACTAAATGAGACGTTAGGAATATATAAATTATTAAATAAAGTGCCTCCCTGAAGTACTCTGTAAAGTGACTACTTAACATTAAATGTGTCCTACACTTGTTCAAAACGGGATCACCTTGGAACGCATAACTTTTTGTCCTAATATACTTTGGCATAATACGATTGGCATAGCTTTTAAAAGCATAACATTAATTCAATGAAATTTTTGAAGCAATTAGTATGCTAACTTTTTCTATAGACTCAGATCAGAAAAAGAGAACATCTAGAACGGGACTTGAACCCGCGACCAGTCCCTTACAGGGGGGATGCACTGACGAACGGAGCCACCTAGATATATCCCAGATCTAAATCTATAGAATAACAATACTTTGGCATTTTATGGCATACTGTTTCTTTACGCATAAGTATCATTAATATTAATTTGTTTTAGTCTAATTTTAAATCGCATATAATTATTAGGGATAATATTATTTATGCGTATATCTGCTTACAACATATAAATATCAAAAGGCCCCGGTCCCTAAACCATTCCGTCCGTTACCAGTTCCGTTACAAACAAACTAGTTAAGTGTTTGTTTGTAACGGAACTTACGTTCATTTGTGATTTTGTTTACTGAACCATAAATAGAAGCTTAAACATATATGTAGGTACATACCAACATAAATCGGAACTCTGAGTGACATTTCACTGATTAGCCAGCTTCCCTTGTCACGCAATCACTAAGTGGAGGCTGCTTGACAAAAACGGGGAGCAGTAGGTAATTTATGAAATTGGGTTTTTCACACAGCTCTTTATGAACCGTATGTACCATCATAAGATTATTTTCCGAACTTCAATTAAACATAAGGTTACTTTCAAAATACATTACCTGTCTACCCACGTCATTTCAAGTAATTGCTATTCAAAGCTCTTTCGCATTCTGGTTTGAATGAAATAACAGGAAAGATAATCAGTCACTGTTTTACATACTAAGAAGGAAATTTTAAGTCGGAGCACTGAAATCTCTTACAAGACAAGGGATTTCTCATAAGTTACAAGTTTTGGCCGCAGAAAAAAACCACGCACAGTATTTTTAAATTATTAAATTCTAAGGTTATGCACAGAACAATATTTATCAACACATAGAAGGTTTCATTGATGTTTTGTTTTAAGTTAACTAAATTTCACGTTAATTTTAATAAAATTATTTTAGTTTCGTTTGAGTTAAGTTACTGTACCTATGTGATGTTAATTTTCTCCGATTTTATGTAATACAAGCAACTGCAAGCAACTGAATTCGTCTCGGTTGTATGAAGCCTATCTTCACTGGGAACAGAGGTGCACCTATATGTATTTGAACACAAAAGTACGACATTAATTCATTATATCAATATCCCATGCTATTCATTACAGTATATGGACAATACATTGCAAGGACATTACACACAGAGCAAGGTCATTAATTTGAAGGGTGACAGATAATGCGCGCAGTCTTCGACCACGGGATAATTAAGCTTTAGTTTTTTGTGATGGTTGAAATGTGGGCTAAACAATGTAAGGGTAGAAAACAACCATTCGTTAGGGTCAGTCGGGGTGCGAATATTCCTTATTAACTTGATACCTTCACGCGTTCTTGAAGATAAGGTCTTGATAGAAAGACACACAGACAGACAGATAGATTTAAAACTATGTGATCCTATAAAGTTTCCTTTTTCTTGAAATATGGAACCCTGAAAAACATCAAAACCGAAAAGTGTGCCGGGTGGAAATCGCAAGAAACGATACGATCACCTATTTGTATGCACTACTTTCGAAGTCGCCCGGTTTTTTGTCGCAATCAATCGATCAATTTTGACCTGGTGTACAGTAAAAAAGGGAATCTTCTTCATCCGACCGCCAATCCCGGATGCATTTAAAGCTTCTTTTCATAATATGGTTTACCTAACCAACTGTCATCTAACCCCCCACCCCGAGAGGGAAACCTGCACCAGAGTCTGATCCATCAATCAGCAGGTATGTACCGATTCGGGTGAGGCCACCTGTCGCCCTAGCAGAAGCAGGCCGGGACGGTGGGGCGACTAGCGCCCCTGCCCCAAACCGGGGCAAGACGGGGACACCGTGGTTCCCAAACCCGAGGGGGCCATCTCGAAACCGAAGATGGCCCAGGGCCAGTGGGGGTGCGAGGGATATGCTCTATGGGCAACCTTACACCCCGGCGTCTGTAGACCCGAGACGGCGTGCGGTTTTAGTCGGTTCAAGCCCGACATAACCACCCCCGCTGGCACGCGGGGGGGTATCCGAAGGGACGAAAAAAAAATATGTATGTACCGATCCCGACCCCGAAGACCTTAGTGAAGCCCCATACACCCTATTTACAATGAATACAAATACAAAAAAGAACCGAGTTTGGTCTTTTACACAAGCTTTTATAAGAATTAATTTCATATTGAATCCATTTATGCATTACATCAGTAGGATATATTTTGAGGTATTATAGGTTTTTACAACTGCTCTAGTATTATCCATTGAAGTCTTTGGTAAAATGTGAAAAAATACCAAACACTTTAGTTAATGTGTTTGTCGCCAAAACGCCGCGCCGCCACCGCGCCCACGCTAGTCGGCGCCCGTTCTATCGGAAAGCACTTGTGACTATGTATCGCGGAGTCCTTGTGTCGCTCGATCAATTTAACTCAGCCCAATCAGAGGCATACATAAACGTGTACGTGTTCTATTATTCATTAATGTACGTCAATCATGTTCCGTAACGGCGACACTACCCGTAATGAATGCTAAAGTTGTTCGTATGGCAACTGATACAGAAAGAAAGAAAGAAAATAAGTTTATTAGGGACACGCACAAATAGGTTACAACAAAAATATATATATATATATATAGACATATAGATAATAGGTGTGCGAGCCTCAACAGGTCGCCAGCTCAGCATAAATGCTGCCCATCACATGCTAAACATATGATGAGCAGCGCTGGTATCGATGGCTTAAAGTACTTTCTGAGGTACAGAAGGGTTTCAATGTGTTTAGAATGGTCACCTATCCTAATACTGACCTGGCTAGTATTACTTAACCTTAGAATATGCTGACCTACTCGGTTATAACTTTTTTTTTTGGTTTGGTGTTCCTCTCGAATTTGGAAGGTGTGGATGCAGTCACTTGCATAAAAGCCGTCTAAGCTAGACTAAAGGGAGAAGAAGGAGAAAGCAGACCCTGGTCTCCGAGGTGAAGGCCTCTAATCTGGCCGGGTGCAGAGCCAAATTTAGGATTCTTATTGGAAAAAAAATTACTGACATATTATAAAACAATACGGTTCTGGTAAAAATTATATGCAAGCATAATCAACTCTTCTATTTGATTTTTTTTTTCTTGGATCAAATGTATTTGCCACCATGGACTTAGACTATCAACAATTGTCTGAGCGCCACATCATTGTACAACACGGCAACGATGCCGTACCATTTCACGAAAACTTCGCTCTGCTATTATAATATTGCAATGATCTAAATAGGAAGCACTTAACTTTTTTTATTAGGATTAGGAGTTTGGTCAGGTATATTACTTTTCTTAAATGCTACTTCCTCAACCGTTCATATTTCAACTGTTTAGCTTCATCCTAGCGGTTATAGGTACCATTTGTATCCAAAGCTTAAATACTTTGGAGCCCAGGGTCTTTTCTCCTGAAGGAAATGCCTTATGCCCCCCCCTTAAACTCCGACATCTGAATATCCTATACAGCAGCTTGCGGGTTTAGTCGGTTTGAGTCCAACATAACCAGCCCCGCTAGCCTTGGGTGGTATCCGGGGGGTTTCTGAACAAAAAAAAGGAGGGCCACTTCGCTTCGATGAATATTAGATTTTTTAACTGAAGCTATCGTAATTTACATGATCACCCAAAAATTCCGAAATATTTAACACCGAATTTCAATCCCTAATTTTTTTTAAATTCCGAAACAAAATTCCAACCATTCCAAAACACGTTTTTTTTAATATTCATTTTTATTTTTCCGAATTACATTAGTACGAAAAATTAAGAATCCGTAGTAGTCTAGTAGAACAAACCCACCTCCGCCTCATACTAATGTGCTAATACCAGTTTTTGCCACATTTTTCTAGACATCATTAAGAATCCAATGAGGTATCACACATAATTTTCGAAGAGCAGTGTCTCTTTTTGACCATTTTCAACTTGTGGACTTGGTCTGAAAACGATAAATTATTCCGAATTTCAAATTTCCAAAAATTCATTGTGAAACTGAAAAATTTGTACCAGAAAGCGGTACCAAATTCAAGGGCACGCCGCAATTGCGGCGGTAAGGCCCATCATGGAGGATTGGCTAGAGAGGCGACACGGAAGCCTCTCGTACCGACTGACGCAGGTGATCTCCGGTAAAGGGAGCTTCGGGGACGATCTGCATCGGATCAGGAAGGAGTCAACACCTGAGTGTCATCACTGCGACGCAAGCGAGGACTCAGGGCTGCACACGCTTGCGGACTGCCCGGCGTGGGAGGCGCCAAGGCGTGACCTCGTGGCAGCCGTCGGGGTGGGAGCCCTCTCGCTCGGCAGCATGATTGCGGCAATGGTGTGGAGCGCGAGCGCGTGGGCCGCCGATGCTCGCGAAGGAGATGGTGGAGCGCGCCCGGAAGGGATTTAGAATTCTCCCGGCCCGCCGAGCCCGCAACATGCTCGCCGCGCGTCGCAGGCGACTCAGGCGCCGGAGGTCGCTTAACGACCGCCGTCCTCCATGAGCGCTGGCCTGGGGGTGGCAGGTGAGGCCACCTGTCACCCCAGCCGAAGCAGGCCGGGACGGTGGGTTTACTAGCGCCCCTCCCCCAAACCGGGGCAAGACGGGGACGGTCAGTCGGGGTGCGAGGGATATGCTCTATGGGCAACCTTACACCCCGGCGTGTTAAGACCCGAGGCAGCGTGCGGTTTTAGTCGCTTCAAGCCCGACATAACCGCCCCCGCTGGCCGGCGGAGGGGTATCCGAAGGGATTTCCTCACAAAAAAAAAGGTACCAAATTCAATTCCACATATTTATTCGCCGCGGGAATGAGCTACTTGTGATAATAAACGAAGAAATAGGAGCCACACTTCTCCGGGCTCCGTCGACATCTGTCACTAATAAAGTTTAATAGAAAATGAGTTTCCATAAAATAGATATAATTAGATAGAACTTTTTCTTCAGAATTATTTTGTTTATTATTTTTCTTCTTTTACAATATACTTCCTTCGTTTTGGTTTAGTTGGCTCGCCGTTCATCATTTTCTCACTTAAACTAATTGTTACTTTTATTTTAATTGTTTACTTTTAATAAGGACTGGCACAGCGCTCAGCAACGCTATTTAGTTCAAATGACTCATGCAGTTTAATATGGCGTTTGATTTTTGGGCTTGTGTTTATTCTGATTTTTGATAAACGGAATTTGTATTTATGATATTTCGGATATTTGGTATTTTTATGGTTCGGTTTTTTTTTGTCGTAATTATAAATATTAGGAATTTAAAAAAAAAAACAGGTTTTTAATAATAGGATTTATTAATATAGGATACATTGGATTTCTCGGATCGGAATTTTGAATTTCGTGATTGTTAGGCATTTTGACTATATTTAAAATATTGTTCGAATTATTGTCATCCTAATAAAATGTACCGTAAAAAACATATTTTATTAATTTTCAATGTAAAATAAGTTTCTTTTTTGTTAAAAAATCACGAATAAAATTTCACTTTTTTTGAGATTTGATCACGTGCTTATAAACACTCTGTGGTTGGTTGCAACTTTGATGACGTCACACATAAGTAAACAGAGTTTTTTAATACAGGCTGTCTGCATTAAGTCGCTTACTGTTTACTTTGGTGTGTCGTCACTTGTCCGCGCCATATTGAAAAACGCGTTATGGCGCGTACTTTTTTTAAATCAAACTTTAATATCGATTTTTATCGTAAATAAAACAGTTTTCAAAAAATATTTATGCAAACTGCATTTTATGTTGTAATACATAATACAGAACTATTTTTTGGCAGTAGTCATTTGACTACAGAGTACAATAGTAGACATAAATACGAAAAACTTAATAGGGTAAATACCCTATTAAGTAGTGTACCCGTAATTAACACAAGCCTATGTCCATCGGGGATATTGTACCTTTCAATTGGTGAAAGATTTTTTCAAATAAGTTCATTGGTTTTGAAGATTACCCTCATCATATAAATAAACTCACTAAATTCGGCCTCTCTTTATAATACTAGTATAGATTAACTTCACTTGTATTTTTTTAAGTATATGTGATATTCCTGGAACTTTATTGAAGTGAAAACTTCTTTTGGCACACCGCACAAAGATTTTACCGTAGGTAGTAAGTTAGGCTGATCCGTCACGCTCTGAGGTGAAAGGCTCGATCGGGTGAACTCGGGACCGCCGAGTGTACCTGAGCGAGAAAGCTACCGTCAGCTGCTCTTTGCTGTTGTATCGCTGTGTTTAGTATATTCAATTCATACGTAATAATTGTCTTTACTAATTTAATAGTTATTATTGGTATGTAATAAAAAATATTTTGACAATTATTTGGTTTACATTGTGAGGTTAGTGTGTGTAGTTAGCGGTTTATCGTGCTAATATTATAATATCTTTACCTATGTAATTGTCGTTCTGCAGTACTGGCCATTTCAAATCAAAATAATTTTTGTTTGGCTAAGAATTCTAATTTCAAATTAATTTTAGTTTAAAAACATGGAATTCATTTTCCAAAAGTAGTCATTTCTTTATGGATTAGTGTTACGTTGTCATCGCATTTCAATCTTTTTTGTCATCACGGATACGTTAAAAATTCGAGTAATTATGGAATATGAGTATCGTCGTGGCAACAACGCGGCACAAGCGGCACGCAACATCAACGACGTTTACGGAGCTAACACTACAAACCAACGCGCCCCCTGTTATTGGTTTGCTCGCTTCCGATCTGGAAATTTCGACCTGAAAAAATGAATCTCGCGGTCGTCCGAAGACTTTGGTCGACAATGACGAATTAAAGGCGATTGTGGAAGTCGATGATACACAATCTACGGCTGAATTAGCAGCAGCTTTCGACGTTAACGTCAAAACAATATTGGCCCATTTGCGTCAATTTGGCTAGGTAAAAAAGCTTGACAAATGGGTGCCCCACGAACTCAATGATCGCCAGCGCGAAGTACGCGTCGAGACATGCCTTGCATTGCTCAACAGACACACAAATGAAGGAATTTAGAAACGCATTGTTACTTACGTTGAAAAATGGATTCTGTTTGATAACCGCAAGCGCTCAGCAAGTTGGTTAGATCCTGGTTTAGCACCTTAACAATGCCCTAAACGAAAACTTACCCCTAGAAAAGTGATGGTCACTGTTTGGTGGTCTAGCGCCGGTGTGATTCATCACAACCTCTTACCAAACGGGGTGAGCATTACTGCAGATGTGTACTGTCAAGAACTGAACACAATGATGGAGAAGCTGGCACATCTCCAACCAGCATTGGTCAATCGCTCGTCTCCGCTGCTCCTGCACGACAATGCGCGACCTCATACTGCACAGCAGACTGTCTCCAAGTTGCAAGAACTGGGGTTGGAAGCTCTCCGTCATCCGCCATGCTCACCAGACCTTGCGCCTACAGACTACTACTTTTTCAAGAATTTGGATAACTTCTTGGCGGGAAAGAAATTCAATACCCGAGAGGCAGTACAAAATGCCTTTGAAGAATTTGTTGCCTCCCGTCCAGCTGATTTCTTTAAGAAGGGCATCAATAAACTGCCGCTGCGTTGGCAAAGATGCATTGATTGCATAGGTAATTACTTCGATTAATACAAATAAAAAATACATTTAAAAAAAATCGTTTAATTTTTTTCATACATACCGGCAATTTCATAGGTAAAGACCCAATATATTGAAACAATGAAGTTTTCACTTCTGCCGTGCGGTCATATGCAAACACTCTTTTAATTTTTTTTGTTGGGTATTAAGTGAAATCCAAGTTTTTTTAATACTTATACCGTTTTTTAAACACGTATAAGAAATAGTCGTGAAACAATATATTGTTTACTACGATAGTAAAATCTTTCCCTATTGAACAAAAGTAGGTCGCAATTTGAAGACGATCGATTGGGTCAAGTGTGTTCTACTTGTACATATTTTATTTTATACAAAAGGATCATGGCTTCCTTATATTCTTAACTTGTAGCAATGGAATGAATTGTTGCTCATCATATTTTGACCCGAATTGGTTTAATTCTTAGTTATTAGGTTAATTTCCGAAGAGGGGAATTTGCCTCCCATTTTAGTAGGCCGAAATGGGAGGTAGCGAAGTTCAGGTGAGGACCCAGTGCCGCGTAGTATAACACGGAACCCTAGCCCAGGGTCACGGGTGAAGACCTCAACGGCTGCAAAGGCGGAACTGGCATCCAGTGGATCGGCGGAGCAGGCGGAAGGGGCACACCTAACAGTGAGCCAACCCTGCGTATTGGGGTACAGGGTCATGTTGGAGTTACACTATTAGGCACGATGGTGTAATAGAGTAGGTGGCGGAAGAGACCCTAGGGTTCAACGGTAGCTCTCATAGTCCTAGCAAGCTGAATTAGTGTCTTGGCGTCAGGTGGCAACCGGCCGTAAAAATACATAGCCATTACTTTCTCCTTGTCCAAATGAAAGTACAACACAAGAGAATGAGCACTACTATTAGGGCGTCCCCCTTAAGCGACGTTCGAGGCACTAAAAATTCTAGGGCGTACCCCGCAAGCGACGGTCGAATCAATACGAGCACTTCATTGCGACTAGCTACTTGGAATATAGGCTCCATGACGGGCAGAAGTGCCGAATTAAGTGACGTCTTAAATAGAAGGCAACTGGATGCATGCTGTGTACGGGAGACCAAGTGGAAGGGTGCGAAGTCAAGACCTATAGGAAACGGGTACAAGCTCATCTATAATGGAACTAAAATGGCGTCGGAATAATATTATCTGAAAGTCTAACTCTGAGACTTATCAAGACCGAAAGGATAAGCGATAGGCTGATGACCGTAAAACTGGCTCTTGAAAAACAACCTTGTTTCAACATAATATCTGCATATGCGCCACAAACAGGGTCGGCTACCTGTGAGAAGGAGGCTTTTTGGGATGACCTCTACAACCGTGTACACCTTGGCGGAGACCTAAAGGGGCACATTGGTACTGACAACACCAACGAGGAGAGATGCCATGGTGGGTTTTATCTATGGTACGCGAAATAGTGATGGAGAGATCATTATAGACTTTGCGTCTAACTTTGATTTAACCATTATAAATACCTTCTTTAAAAAGAAAGAAGCCCACCAAATAACTTATAAAAACGGAGGACATTCCTCTCAGATTGATTTCGTCTTAGCAACACGGAATCATTTGGTATACTACAGAGACTGCAAGGTCATACCGGGGGAACCACTCACAACCCAGCATAGGTTGCTAGTCACCATGTATAAACTTCCAAAACCAGTAAAAGTCAACAGAAATTTAACACCAAAAATTAAATGGAGATCTTTGAAGGAACCATCGGGAAGACTGTTCACTACAGACCTATCGGAGGACTTAAGTTCCATGGACATTACTAAAATGACACCAATTGAAATGTGGGAAACCTTCGAAAAAGTGTGTATCAGCAAAGCCGAAAAACACCTAGGCCGAACACGGAGTAGAAAGAGACCAAGCAAGAATCTGAATGGTGGAACATAGAAGTAAAGGAAGTGGTAAAAGCTAAAAAGACGCTTTCAAGTTGTGGCAGTCGACCCAAGATGAAACTGACTTTGAAACATATAAGAAACATTAAAAACCAAACGAAGAGGCAAGTTGCAGTGGCGATGGCAGAGTCAAATTCGGAGTTCTACACTAAGCTCGAAGCAGTTGGTACAGAGTCAGATATACACAAAATATCTAAAATCCGTTACAAGAACTCCTAAGACATAACAAATGTCAAATATATAAATGACAACAACAGTACATTGTTAACCGAAGATGAAGACATAAGAAACAGATGGACCGAGTATTATAAACATCTACTCAATGTGTCCCATCCCAGAAACCGTAACTACTGCAAGCCCGAGAAGGTAGTGGGTCCCCCTATGGTTGTTTCCCCAGATGAGATCAAAACAGCAGTACAACAAACGAAAATAATAAAGCTCCAGAGCCCGATGAAATACCAGCAGAAGTCTGGAAGTCCCTTGGGAATTACGGAATAGTTTGGCTGTATGAGTTGTTCAATAAATTGGTCCAGGGATATCCCATACCCCACTCTTGACGAAACAGTTTTCTCATATCTTTCTACAAAGGCAAAGGAGACGTTAGAGACTGCAGTAATTACAGAGCTATAAAATTGATATCATACACCCTAAAAATCTGGAAACGAATTCTGAATAATAGATTAAAGCGAATCATAAAACTTACCCAGAACCAATGCGGTTCTTGGCTGAGAGGAGCGCCTCAGACGCTATACAGACGGTCCGAATCCTAATAGAGAAGGCAAAAACCAATAAAAAAAATCTTCACTTGGTTTTCATAGACTTTGAGAAGGCATTTGACCATGTTCCAAGGGACCTCATCTGGGACGCACTCAGGTCACAATGGGTACCAGAATATTACATCAACCTTATTCAAGACATGTATAATGCCGTTACTACTCAAGTCTTAAGCCCAGCAGGCAAGGGCGAAACGTTTGAAATTGAAGTTGGGGTGCACCAAGGATCTACGCTCAGCCCTCTTCTCTTCAATACTACAGTGGACTACCTTACAAAGCTCTGTCAAAAACCGCTGCCTTGGAATATCCTTTACGCTGACGATGTTGTTTTGATTTCAGACGATGTAGAAGAGGTCCAACAGAACTTCAATCACTGGATTGAAGCACTCGAAATGAATGGTCTTAAAATAAGTCCGAAGAAGACGGAACATATGTCATGCATTTTTGATAATATCAGTAACCCCAATAACATTAGGATCTCGATAGGAAATACCCTGCTACCCACGGTTACCCAATTTAAATACCTTGGGTCAATAATTAGCAACGATGGTACAATCGAAAAGGATGTTGCTCATAGAACTACAACCGGATGGATGAAGTGCAGACAACTCACAGGCGTCACGTGTGATAGGAAATAAACTTAAGGGCCACCTGTACAAGACAGCGATTAGACCTGCCATTCTGTATGGATCTTAAAGCTGGCCAACTAACAAACAACACTTAAATAAACTACACACAACCGAAATGCGCATGCTTCACTGGTCAGCGGGAGTCACACTTCTGGATAAAATTCGTAATGAGTACATAAGAGGTAGTTTTAAAGTTGCCCCGATAGCCGATAAAGTCAAAGAGAAGCGATTGCGGTGGTATGGTCACGTGCAAAGACGCCCAGAAGATCATATGGTGAAGCTTGCCCTTGAACTTCCTACGACGAGGCGCAAGCGTGGAAGCCCACCCTCCACTTGGCTGACGACGGTCCAAAGAGACCTTAAAGAAACTCATCTCAACCTAGACATGGCACAAAATCGTGCTCAATGGAAATCAAGGACAAGGAGGGCCGACCCCAAATAAATGTGATAAGGTCTAGCCAGAAGAAGATATTTTGATCCGAATTACTTTGAGATTGCTTACGTTTAATTATCATCATCTTATATTGTGTCCGGTTGCATCTGATGCTTCTGCTTCTTGGTTGATTTGACTCTAAAGGTCTTGATCGGGCCAAATCAATAATCAGTGCAGAGTTGTTCGGCTGATCTTGGCTGTTTAGAATAATTCATAAAAGCAAATTTAACGAGTGAAAATTTCTCTGCAGCTAAAAATCGGAGTATAACCCAGAAGGAAATCCCCAGGGACCACCGCAGACCTCCCTCCGTCTCATAACTCATTCCTGAGAAATTTAATCAAAAGTCCTTTGAGGTACGTATCCCGTTAGGTGCCGGAGGTCGCTTAACGACCTCCGTCCTCCATGAGCGCAGGCCTGGGGGTAGCAGTTGAGTCCGCCTGTCACCCCAGCAGAAGCAGGCCGGAACGGTGGGGTGACTAGCGCCCCTCCCCCAAACCGGGCAAGACGGGGACCCCGTGGTTCCCAAACCCGAGGGGGCCATCTCATAACCGGAGATGGCCCAGGGTCAGTCGGGGTGCGAGGGATATGCTCTATGGGCTACCTTACACCCCGGCGGCTGTAGACCCGAGACGGCGTGCGGTTTTAGTCGGGTAATTTTAAGTCCCAATCTACATATATTATATATCTTGTAACTGAATGACCGACCTTTGCTCGACTTTATTTTTCGACCTAGCTAATTGATTTATCGCCCTTGAAACCGCCTGCATACTACATTTTAAGAAAATCGTTGAATCCGTTTCCGAGTTTTATATTACATATAAATATACGATGTACGATGACACCTAAGATTCGCGGACGATCTGGTTCTACTAGAAGAAAATCCATAGGCATACTGTGAGTTCAAAAGTGGGTTTAAAAATGAATATAACAAAAACGAAACTGATGACCAACTCAGAAATGGAGCCCATTAAAATTGAAGTAAAACAAATATAATATGTCGATGAATACTACTACTTGGGCCAGATCATCTCCCATGGTAACGAAAAGAAAAGTATTCAATGCTTATATTCTTCCATGAATCACCTACGACTGCAGAACGTGGTCCGTTACAAAATACCATAGAGATAAACTGGGAAAGTGCCAGAGAGGCATGGAACAAAGCATGACAGGAACAAGAAGGCAAGATAGAATTAGCAATGTGCAATTAAGACCAAAAACCAAATTATCCGATATCCTGAAAATAATAGACCTCCAAAAATGGAGATGAACCGGTATACAAGAAAAGTGGAGCCAAATTACAATGAATTGGTATCCAAGAGATGGCAAGAGATGTCGAGGACGACAACAAATGCGCTGGGAAGATGAGCTGAAACTTACTGAGGGTCCCAAATGGAGGAGAGTTGCACAAGACAGGAAGCAATTGAAACTACTGGAGGAGACCTTTGCCAAAAGGCATACTGAGTTGAGAGACATCCTATAGCCAAACGAATCAAAAGGACCTTTTGCCTTTTCGTTTCTTTATCTACAAAGTTAATTTTACTAAATTTATTTTTGTTATTACGCTTTAATTTAAAAAAAAACACACATTTAATATATTATCATATATATTATATTTGTGATCTTTTACATGGGTGTATCTTTAAATAATTCCTTTATTAACACACAACAATAATTAGGTATAACATACATGTTATCAATACAGCTAGTTAAATACATTAACTGAGCCAATGTTTATGATGCCAAATGACAAAAATGGATGATCATAACTTATTTTCCAGACAATTTTTCAAATACACTTATGGAAAATAAGTATAAAACAGTGATACTACGCAATTTGCTAAACATATGCTACTAAAGCCCATCACTACGATATGCCAACTTTCGCGCCCTACAGGGCTCACACACACCGCTAGTCACAATAATACTATATATATTTATCAACCCAATTCAACAGACATGGGATACACTGAATATATTCGTATATTCTCCTGGGAATTCAATTTATATAACAGCAGATTAGATATAAATTCGTTTTAGTAAAATGGCATAAGTTTATTGTGATATTACTGATATCAATTCAACAATCGTCCAGTGAAAACAGTGGTGCTACTTTGTTTTTATAACTATCTACATTAGAAACCTTAACCAGATTTTTTTTATATAGACTGCCATTCATGCGGCTTGTCCTTATTATTATAAACCGGCGGTATTATAAACGCGAAAGTTTGTAAGGATGTATGGATGTATAAATATTTGCTACTCTTTCACTCAAAAATAGCTGAACGGAACTGGCTAAAATTTGGTAAAGGCTAGATTTTTATCTGGAATAACACAGATGCTACTTTTTATCCTGGGAATCGGTTCCCATGGGTTGCGACAGAATTTCACGCGGGTGAAGCCGCGAGTAACAGCTAGTTTTACAATAATTTTCACCCTATTATTTCGTGTTTCTGAAATCCATTTTTTGTTACTTAGGTCACATCCCATTAACCATCCTACAGACGTATATGTTCTTTATTATCGAACAAATTCATCACCGGAACTATCTGTTAAATGTGTGCGCACCCGAGTGCGCACTTTTCTGATTAGTTAACTATATTTTGAATGGCCTTTTAGGTTAGGTTTAGGAATTTATCTTTTAACCTGCCTTTTAATTTAATTAAAATTTTACTTGCAATTTACAACGATTATTGGGCAACATTTCTCAGTACTTTGACAAAATTATTCAATCGACATAGGTTATTTGACAAATAATATTTACCAGACATTACGCAACAATATCATAATATTACCCATGTCTTACATAACTTTGATTAATGTTTCGTTAGTAAACACTAATCTAATACCTATGGTTTGGATCCACAGAATGCTCGTAATTGATTTAGTCAAATTGACTTTTACTAAAATTTTGTAGACATTATATAGATTGATTCTTCTTCACGTTATTGTTCAAAGATAAATATAATCGGAATTCAAAACAGCTTGCAGCTTGAGCGAATGTTAGCCTCCTATGTAAGAAGTCTTGGGGCAAATTCCATCAAAATATTTCCTCAAATTATTACTTACAAACATCAATTAAGTAGAATATATTTGTAGGTCCTGATACACATTATTCATATCAATAAATTTGGCGCCATTAATTTAGTAGGTATTCTTTATAAATTTGTAAATACTTTCAAATAGATATCTTTACGTTTCGTAGAAGCGATGAACGAAGTACTTGATTGAGATGTTTATTATTGTAATAAAATTGTGTACGTATATTAGTTTATATCCTATCGAGCAGACGTCGACACATTTTCTCTTAACTAATTTTACCTAATAATTAGAGTTTAGAGGAAGATACCATGTAAGTAGTGATATATTAATACTAATATTACGTAGATCTGTATAAGACGTTATCAATTTAAGTGATGTAAGTGGTTATAAAAAAATAACCACTTATAGCACACATCAGTTTGAAAGTGTTTATATGTAACCACTTACATAGTATCCTCTTTTACAAGAGTCTAAAAAAATAATGTGCCTATGTTTAAACAGAATTTGATATAAATCGTATTGTCTATGTCATCTACAGATAAATAGATCTAATGCCATCCGGTAGTTGGACGTCACTAGGCATAATTTATAGTAAGTATTCAGACGCAGGTGTACACTATCCGAGTGATGCATCGAACTAAAATTGTATAATGTAGCTTACATACTAAACATAGTGATTGGATAAAACACCTATGTGTAGTTATATATCAATATAGCGTAGAATGTAACAAGAATACAAACATATTAATATGTAGATAGGTACAATACTATACAATTATTTATTTATTTATACACATTGGTTAACGTATTTACAAACACTTTAGGTAATGGGTTATACCTGATTAGTTAAAATTGTATATTCAGGCTAAAAGGATATCAAAGCATACATGCAATTTATACCGGCGGTAACTTCCACTTCTACATTACGCCAAAATATAACAACGAACATTGATCAATTAACCTACTAATAATGAAATAACAACTCTATTAAGTGTAGTAGTGGTACATTCAAATACATCAAGCATTGAAACGGCGGAAAATAGGATTCTACAAATGAAACCCAATATTCAAACATACGTAATATATAAATCTTTCAACTAAATATATTTTGCGCCTTCTAAACTTTATATTTTGTTAATAAATAAAAAAAAATTGTCTTTGGTCCAAATTGTAACGTTAACTTTTGGGATTGTTACATTTTCTAGGTCAAAAGTCGCGCGTAATATTTGGAGATAACTATCACGTTTAATTTTATTAAAATATCTCGTTGTTATTCTTGAAATCTATAAATAATATCTTAAGAATTACGTATGATGGAACATAATATAAGTGTAACATATTTACGACTAAAATTCATTAAATATAAATATAAAATATACTCACGACACAAATTCGTTAAAGATAAAATATTAACAGCTATTAGAAGTATCAGATCCCTACTCCAGCTCGCAATACGAAGATAGCTAACTAACACATTAGAGTTAATAATACTATTACATATTTTTATTGTTACACATGTTGTAACAATTATTTAATTTTGTTATTTAAATTAAAATTTATGCATGAAATAGTAACAAGTAACTACCTAAATAATACACTTCCTAGAAAAAATAATGTTATTGAAACTTTAAGATACTTTGGATAGGTACTGTACTTGGGGTTCGCCAATTCAGAAATTTCGGTTTATTGAAACTCTTTTTAAGATACTATTGATAGTAGGTGTGGTACTTGGGGCTAGCAAATACTAGAATTTACTAACTTATTATAAATAACCGAACGAAAAGTAGCAATAGACATAATCTTGAATGAAAATATTTTAGTTTTAACCAATGAATTTTATGTATACTAGACAAGCAGTTGAGAACAAAAAGTGTGTCTCACATCGGGGGTGAGGTGGGAACGCTAGGCGTCCCGTACCCCTCGTACGGCACACCTCACCACAGACTGATATTTATTACGTTACATTACCTTATCAGATGACAGATAATGGTCTCATATAAAATAAATTTCATATACTATGTGGCTATGACAGCAACAAAAAATGGTGCAAAGTTGTGTCCCGTAGCGGCAATAAATCAATTTTTTTGTTATGAACAACCAGTCTAGTTACATAGAAGTCATTGGTTTCAACCCTATTTGTGTGAATTTTTTTTTTTGTAAAAGTCTTAATTGGAAGTATAAAACTGAAAGTAATCAGAAGGTATAGTATTAACAGTTACAGTTAGGAGTGGAGCTGCCCTGCGGTTGTTCTGTGAGACGCTGCCCACGTGCTCCACCCGCTAGCATGGCCGGCTCAGAATCCAGGCTCTCTGACATTTTATCGCATATTATATCCACCAGTCGTTCGAATACAGCCTGAAAACCAGAAACAGATAAGATCATATATTTAAGATCACATTTTCGTGAAATAGCGTCTTTCTCATCTCGTTTTCATCTCATTTCATCATTGCATCATCATCATCATCATCATCATTTCATCATCATCATTTCATCTCATTTCTCTCAATACATACGTATACTAATACTGATAATATTATAGAGCTGAAGAGTTTGTTTGTTTGTTTGGTTGAACTCGCTAATCTCAGGAACTACCGCTTCGAATTTAAAAAATCTTATAGTGTTGGATAGCCTATTTATCGAGGAAGGCTATCATCACGCTACTGTCTAGGGGAGTGGAGTACTAATCATATATATCAAAATTCGGACAAATTTCCATACATTATTGTAAAACTAATAAATTACAGGCATGTGATTATGCGTTAAATAGGTGCCACGGTGGATCGAAGTATGTCACCGGCGAAGCCGCGGGGGACTAGTATATAGATAAGATCATAGCGGAGGGTGAATTTAACTAAACCTACGTTCCTGAGAATTATTATAGAATTCGTTCTGTTTAATAGTGTGTGACTAGTGTAAAAAATAAAACAAAAAATATTTTTAGTTGTTCTTTTTTTTTTTGCAACAGCTCTAAAAATTTCCATCATTGAATTTCTAAGAAACAATATGATCAGTATATAAGTTTTAAATATTTCATTAAACTATCCGAATTGTATTAATTTATGAACATTTTACTGTAGAGCTTTGGTAAAGTACCTACTAAACTGTTGTGACTATATATATTTCCAATTATTATGAATTCTGTGCTAATTCTCTGACATGTCTACGAATTAATATCAATCCAGATATATTATAAGTAGACACAGTTTCCATCAATAAAAAGTTCTTAATCCTTTTTTTTCAAATCTAAATAATAGTGTCGGGTTCCTTGGTGCAAATTGGAAGTGGCACATGTCCAGCAGTGGGCTGTATTAGGCTAATTTGATTGGTTTGTAATTTTAGTTATAAAAAGAGCACCGACAAGTAACCGAAATTCTTACAGCTAAGCTAAGTTGATTGATAATAGTATCTTACCTTAACATAAATATTCTCTTTAGCGCTGGTCTCATAGAACTCGACACCGAGTTGCTCAGCTAGTTGCATACCGCGTTCAGTGCTTACAACACGTTCTTCCTCCATGTCACACTTATTACCAACCAGAATGACTTGTGCGTTGTCCCATGAGTATGTTTTTATTTGTGTCACCCTGAAAAACAAAAATGACTGATGAATAATTGGATTCCAGGGAAAAGAAATGGTCTCTGAAAATATTGATATTCTGTATTTAGTTAAATCCAACACTATTAAAGATGAATTTTCATCTCTATGTATGTATAATAATAATAACTATAAAAATTGCATATTTGCCAAAAATATTTTTGCTATTATAATTGTTAATCCAAACGTTCTTTCAATCTAAAATCTCACATTTAAGTCTGCTTCATTACACGAGCGCCAAGCCAACAAGCACATAAATACGTCAGATGGATCGTCACCCCATTGATGTCTATATTACTAACTAGCTGATGCCTGTGACTCCACCCGTGCGGAATGCGCGGAGGTCGATTATCGTTTTTTAGTCATTTCTCTGGTTGTACTTAACTAATTGCAATTAAACATACAGCAAATTTTAAATCTGACCAAGACATTTAGTAGTTTTTGGGATCATGTCGGAGAAAGAGATAAAAGACAAGAATTCTGAAAAAACTATTTTTGTGTTCTGTATCGTTCATTTAAAATAACCTAAGTATAACTTCACAACTTCTTCTTCTTCACGCCTGTATCCCCGAAGGGGTAGGCAGAGGTGTATTACACACCCACGATTCGCCAGTTATGTTAAGGTCCCAATGTAATAGGGGGCGAGCCTATTGCCATTTACCGGGCACATTATTAAGCGAGCGATAATTAACATTTATTAATGCACACATAACTACGAAAAGTCAGAGGTGTGTGCCCGGGGCGACTAGGGATCGAACTCGAGACCTCGTCTCAGCAGTCCGTTACGTACGCCAAACACATACACCAATGTACAGACACAACTAATTTTCAATTTTATTATAGTATAGAAGTAACGGCACCCCCACCACGTGTGCTCAGACATGTTCGATAGGTTTCATTATACCTGGGGCTGCAGCCGGACTTGCCGGGGACCCACAAAGCACTACACATACGGTATTTAAATCAATTTGATTTTGAAACAACGTGACCGCGTATATGCAAACAAAATAAAATAGTTGAAATGATACACCAATAAAATGTCGTAGCACGTTAATATTCTTCTGAGAGAATTTCAAGAATACTAACCAATCCTGAACGCTGTTGAAGCTTTCTTCATTGGTTATATCATACATTAAGATGAATCCCATTGCTCCTCTGTAGTATGCTGTAGTGATCGTACGGTACCGTTCTTGTCCTGCTGTGTCCTGCAATAGGCGAAATTAGAAGACTATTAAAATATAATCATGTTAAAATATTGTAATAAAAGTCTTGTAATAAAATCTGGAATCTCTATAAAATATATACCAGTTGCCTTCAACATAGAGTCTGAGATCGGAATGTTCGAAAAATATCGATCCTAAAGATTTAGATCGGAAAAAGATAACATCTAGGACGGGACTTGAACCCGCGACCAGACCCTTACAGGGGAAATGCTCTGACCAACTGAGCCACCTAGACACGTCCCAGATATTCGAAATTCTCCGATATATCATATACGTCTTAAGGCGACGTTGGAGCCATCTACCGTAATTCTTGCGAACTACGGAAACAATGAATAACTTTACAGTAATTTTTAAACCTTGTTTTTTGATGACTCCGCCTAATTAATTCAATTAAATTATTAAGCATTTTGTATGCTTACTTTGTTCTAAAGATTTAGATCGGAAAAAGAGAACATCTAGGACGGAACTTGAACCCGCGACCAGTCCCTTACAGGGGGAATGCTCTGACCAACTGAGCCACCTAGACACGTCCCAGATATTCGAAATTCTCCGATATATCATATACGTCTTAAGGCGACGTTGGAGCCATCTACCGTAATTCTTGCGAACTACGGAAACAATGAATAACTTTACAGTAATTTTTAAACCTTGTTTTTTGATGACTCCGCCTAATTAATTCAATTAAATTTTTAAGCATTTTGTATGCCTACTTTATTCTAAAGATTTAGATCGGAAAAAGAGAACATCTAGGACGGAACTTGAACCCGCGACCAGTCCCTTACACGGGGAATGCTCTGACCAACTGAGCCACCTAGACACGTCCCAGATATTCGTAATTCTCCGATATATCATATACGTCTTAAGGCGACGTTGGAGCCATCTACCATAATTCTTGCGAACTACGGAAACAATGAATAACTTTAATTAAATTTTAATTCAATTAAATTTATAAGCATTTTGTATGCTTACTTTATTCTAAAGATTTAGATCGGAAAAAGAGAACATCTACATTTCATTGTTTCCGTAGTTCGCAAGAATTACGGTAGATGGCTCCAACGTCACCTTAAGACGTATATGATATATCGGAGAATTTCGAATATCTGGGACGTGTCTAGGTGGCTCAGTTGGTCAGAGCATTCCCCCTGTAAGGGACTGGTCGCGGGTTCAAGTCCCGTCCTAGATGTTCTCTTTTTCCGATCTAAATCTTTAGAATAAAGTAAGCATACAAAATGCTTAAAAATTTTATTGAATTAATTAGGCGGAGTCATCAAAAAACAATGTCTAAAAATTACTGTAAAGTTATTCATTGTTTCCGTAGTTCGCAAGAATTACGGTAGATGGCTCCAACATCGCCTTAAGACGTATATGATATATCGGAGAATTTCGAATATCTGGGACGTGTCTAGGTGGCTCAGTTGGCCAGAGCATTCCCCCTGTAAGGGACTGGTCGCGGGTTCAAGTCCCGTCCTAGATGTTCTCTTTTTCCGATCTAAATCTTCAGAATAAAGTAAGCATACAAAATGCTTAAAAATTTAATTGAATATCGATCCTACCAAGAAATTGATAAAAACCAAAAAACTATGTTTCAAACAGTTTTCCATGTAAATTTGAAAAGAAACGAGTTGTTTATAAAAAAAAAATAACCGCCTCTTTTGGGTTATAAATCAGAAAATATCGACCCTAGGAATAAATTAATGAGAGAATTTTCTACAATTATGTAGACAATTTTCTAAACAACTTTTGAAATTACCATTTTTCGTGTGAAATTGAAAATAAACGAGTTATTCAGTAAACAAGAATTGACCGTTAAAAACAAGATGGCGGATGATGCAATGGATCGATTCCTGTGCAAAACAAAATTGAGACTGCCAGTGACACGCCTTTCTTTTCGTGCGGAAGCCCCCTCGGGCTACACCTCACCGTAATTGACGGTGTCGGAGTCGAACCGACTAAAACGGTGTTTTGTCACATCGCATCGGCCTGTATGGCCCGGGAATCTTTTGTAAAAAAAAATATCCCCCCTCCCCTATAGAGAAGCGCGTGCGGCAACACAACGCGCCGCCAACCTGAGCCTGCTTCTGCTAAGGTGACGACTAGCCTCAACCACTACCCCCAGGCCCGCGCTCATGGAGGACGGAGATCGTCCAGCGATCTCCGCCACCCAGTGTGCCTTCTACGGCACGGGAAATTAAAAGACCTCTCCCGTACCTTATCTGCCGCTTCTTTTGCGCACATCACTGCCTCGCAGAAGAAGGCGGCAGCGTTCCATACACTCTCGCTGCGGACCATAGCCAGCACCAGGGTCTGCAGCGTGAGGCTACCCGCTCGGACAGTTGCTTCAAGGACACGGCGCCACTCCATCCACTCAAGGCACTCTACCAGTGTGTGGAGAGGCGTGTCCACGGAGCAGCCCCGGAAATGATGCCACTCGGGCTTCAGCTCCCAGTCTATACGATGCAGGAACTCACCAAAACACCCATGTCCGGTGAGCAACTGCGTCAGCCGGTAGGAGAGGCTACCGGGGCGCCTCTCCAGTCAATCCTCCACGACGGGTCTTACCGCCACAATTGTGGCGAGCCCTGCGCTTGGTCACCCAAATAATTCTTTCCATTCCTCTATGAGTACCTGGCAGAGATGGGATCGTTGCCCTTCGATTTCTCGTGGGGCAGAACTCAAATCTCGCTCCAGTACCTTCTTACGCCACTGGTACAGTACCGCAAGGGTCCTCGTTTCCAGGTCCTTTGGAGACCGTGCGGTATCCTCTTATGATGCTGATAGCTGGCACTCGCAGGGGGAACGCAGGGTTGCGACATTGCTAGTCGTCAGGTTCGCCGCCCATACTGGGATCCCATAAAGGGCCATGGAGCGTACGATCCCAGCGTAGAGCCGCTGGAGTGCAGGAGACGTTGTACCAGTGACAGAGTAACGAACTCTAAAGGAAAATTTCTACATATAATTTTTTCCGGGTCAAATCTTAATTCAACTGGACTAGCAGTTTTATTAATAAACTAGCTGACCCGGCAGACTTCGTACTGCCTCAATCGATAGCACCTTTTAAACCTTCTCTGGACCTCCACAAATAATTCAAGACCAAAATTAGCCAAATCGGTCCAGCCGTTCGCGAGTTTTAGCGAGACTAACGAACAGCAATTCATTTTTATATATAAGAAGAAGAAGAAGAAGAAGAAGAAAGAAGATGAAGATTGTCGTGATCTCTAATAATTATAAAAATAACCTTATTGTTCGGAACGCACACTGACCAAAAAGTTTCGAAAGTTATTGAAAGCCTTTCGAAAACTGAATTCAGTGAAATCAAAGCTGAAATCAATATATATATAAGGTGTCACAAAATTAGATCTCTGAATTTGGTGAGATGACTTGGTATCGACCAAATATGTATTTGAAACCAAAAAAAATATAGAGTAAAAAAAAATAAAAAATATAAAAATAAAAATATGAAAAAAGCACCACCAGCAACCACTATCCGCGATACCAATCCGCGATACTAAATCGCGACCAGTGTCACATGTGCTCGTCGCGTCACGTAACGCTGGTCGCTGGTGGTGTTTTTTTTTTAATTTTTTTATTTTTAATTTATAAAGCCCCACGAGAAAGAGAGGTAGGACATGATTAAGAGAGGTAGGACATGACTGTATTCCCGTCCAACTGAGCAGTCCGACTGGGGAAGTACCTACAGAATACCGCGGCCATAATAACCTCGTGTTGTGTTCCCGGCGGTGAGTAGGGTAGCCAGAGCTCACTGAGAGTTTTTGTGCTGTCAGAGGGAAGAGTCTTACTTCTGACAGCACAAAAACTAAAAAAGAAGGGAGAGGCGGGAGTAGCCTTATAGTCTTCCCGGAAGACTAAAGGCTATTCCTGCTTTGCAATTTCTTTTTTTTAGGGTCGGCAGCGCGAGTGTGACGCCTCTGGTGTTGCACACGTCCATAGGCCACGGTGACCGCTTCCCATCAGGTGGGCCGTGAGCTTGTCTGTCACCTGAGTGGTATAAATTCTTATAACTCTACCTACCTACTATTTTCAAATGTGTCCGGTAATAAATCACAAACATCCGAACTATGAAAGACACGGAAGGATTTACCCCGCTTAAAAGTATGAGACGATTGAGGCATACAGCTTATTGTGCCCTAAAGATGACGGGCAGGACTACTTACGGTCCCCTCAATGTGCGATGGCGCTTTATTAAGCAGTGGGCCTACCGCCCAAGTGTCGTCGATATCACAGCCGTCGAAATGAAGTCGACGGCCATTTTGTACCGCCCAATTTTCCAAACCGACGCGTCGGTTTGATAATCGATGCCGGCGCGGCGTAAGAATGAATGAAACGCGTCGCTTTGAAGTGTCATTTAATTGCGGCACCTCATGAGCTGTCGTTTTGAATATTATTTTCTTTGAAAATAATTTTGGTCTTTCCAATTTTAGCTTGCTTTTTTGAGCAGAGTGAGACGAAGTCGAGCGAAAGCTCCTCATACCAGACTTCAGGATTTTCTTTGTCACATGTCTTCTCCTAAAATACTAATCCAATCAGAACCAAATTTGGCATGATTAAAGAGGTCAATCAGAGGAAGGTTTATGGATATATTTTGAAAAAACTAATGCTACCACAGAGGAATGAAAACCGTTAAAAAAACTCCAAATGGCATTACATAATAACCGCTCGAGACACTGTGACCAAACTTTACACGCTCAGAAAGCATGTCCAGAGTTGTGAGTTTCAAAAAGAATTTTCAAAATCGGACTTGCCACGGAGGAATGATCACTGTTCAAAATTTTCAAAATCTGATTCACGATGTCTCACCCAGCTCAACATTGCCAGCAGCGATTCGCATTGCAGACCTTTTTTTTTTTTTTTACGTGCGGAAATCCCTTCGGATACCCCCCCGCTAGCCAGCGGGGGTGGTTATGTCGTGTCTCGACTAAAACCGCACGGTGTCCTCCCCAAGTGTCCGTTGCCGGGCACCCCGGGTAAGCCCTCGAAAAGATAACCCTAGTTTAATTATTCTGCTTTCTAGCGACTAATTAAAACGGATTCTCCGTGCGGGTGCCGGGTCATCGCGTTGCTGAGTTGGAAACTCGGGACAGTGCCTGGGACTTGCGACCCAAGTGTAGGTTTAGAAGGGGCCCCTTTTGTTGACGTACATCAACACTCACCTTCACTACCCAAGTTCCCCTCCCTACCTAACCAAATTTGATACGAACCTACTAGTGCCGCTTTAGACATTCGTCCTAGTAATGAGCTTATTGTAGCTCTCGATAGGCCTAGATCTTTAAGTAGGTTATAGAGAGATTTTTCTGGTATACCTCTCGCTCCCACTTCCCCTGCATGCAAATTAACCACGTAACCGTTTTTGATTAATTCGTTTGTGAGATCATAGTATTTATTTTTATTTATTGTGTAGTCCTTCGGTATATTTGTTTCCCACGGTACAGTAAGTTCCACAAGAACCACATGTTTTAACCTCTTGGAATAAAGGAATATGTCAGGTCCAGATGACGAAACCCCAACATCCTCCGGAATTTTATAGTGGTTTTCATACGTGTCGATTAGGAGAGTCCAATTTGGGGCAGTATCTAAGATTGAATTAGGTTTGTTCCTGGATGTTATGGATGAACCTTTAGACACAAAGTTGATATGACGTCTTTTAGTAGTCAATCCTTTTTGGGCTCTAGCTACTGTCAGACTCATTGCTTCACGCATGATGATAAGCACCTTATCGTGGCGGCATGAGTATTGGCCTGAATCGAGAAGCACCCTACATCCACCCTAACATGTGTCTAGCCGTCCCTATTGCCTCACCACAAGTATAACATTGTTTTTCTGTGGCCTTCCCCCACCTTACCAGATTACTCTGGTCTGGGAGGGTCATCTGAAAGGCGTTAAGATAGAATTTTAACAGGGCCGGCGACCAGTCATAGATCAAGGTGCGCCACTTTAAGGCCATTGGTATGCAGAACTCTCCCATTGTCAACCATTCATTTTGAATTTCCAAATTCATCGCGTGCACTCGATATTGATCATTATGTTATGTCAATAATAATGAATTAATAATGAAAAGCACTTAGATGCTTTTTTTTATTAACGTGCCAACGATGGAGTGGGCGTGTTGGAATTGGACTGACTAAAACCACACGGTTTCCTCCCCAAGAGTCCATTGCCGGGCACCCCGGGTAAGACCTCGAAAGGGTAACCCCAGGGTTACCGGCGGACTTTGGCCACCACCGTGGCCTCGCCTGGTGTGGTCGGGTTGTATCCCGCGACGTTGAATTGGCAGGCGTGTGTAGGATACACACGACACGCCTCCGTCTTGGCCTGCTTCTGTAAGGACGGCGAGTTGGCCAACTGCAGTCCTCTGGCCCCGATCATGGAGGTCGGTAGTCCCGGGCGTAGACGAAATTTTCGTAACAATGGATGTAAAGCTTTCCCTTCATGTATGATTATATAGAAAGATAAATTAGTGATGATGTATAAATAGTGCCAATATTAAAAAAAAAAACTATTTACTGGTACCAACTACTGTAAAATTGTAGGCCCATTATATTATTTTGAGTTGTAGCTATTTGAAGTCATCTTTTTATGTAAAATTACATTTTAAATTAAATACTATGTCTATTTACTGTCTAGTATTTATATTGCAATAACAAAAGAAATATTTGATATATAATTGTTTGGTCAGGCAGTTTTTTTGTTTCTGTATAGGAACATACTAATTATTCACTTTTTCCAAAATAAATAGATACTGATTATTATCACCACGATGAAGCAATTTTGTCACATCCACCGTTGAACTTAACAAAAAGTCCCAGGTGCCAGTTTTATTGCCGCCAGAATTAGTTCACCTGTAGCGCAAATAACAAATCAACAATAGTGCCTATGGTATGGTAGGAATAGTAGAGCCAGAAACAATGGTGCCGATTCTGTTTTTCTCCAAACGAATCTATCTCTAATGTTTGTTGTTTGCTATCTTAAATGTATTAATTATTATTATTTTTTACAACGGTGATGCCGGTGGCCAGATGGATAAGCAACCTTACCTTAGTGTGCCATTAAATGTATTTCCTTGAACTTCGAAACTTCATTCTATTTAGGATTGGATATTCAGACTTTAAAAAGATAGAAAAGAGAGCATAGGGATTGACATAGTGAATTTTGATTGTTATTTACGTCATTTTCGCAGGACTAAACAAACTTCCAACAATGATTACTTACAACAAATTATAACTTTAGTAGTTGTGTTTGATTACGTACCCATATTTGTAGTTTGACTCGCTTATCGTGGCGAAAAACTGTCTTCACCTTGAAGTCTATGCCGACGGTGGATACGAAGGCTGAAGTGAACGAGTCGTCAGCGTAACGGAATAGGAAACTGAAAACAAAATAGTAAGTTTTAAGACACACATACCAGCTAATAATATCATCAAATCTATCAACTGCTTCAATAGCAGTGTAAGGAGTCCCTACTAACATCCCAAGCCAACCTCGCCTGCCCGCGGTGCACTCTGGTGATTAACGGAGAAGGCTCTGGCGACCCGCCAACACGTACTGGACCAGCGCGGCGGGTTGTGGTCCAAACCCTCCCAAAATGACGAAAGTCAATGGGGGAGGCCTATGTTCAGCAGTGGATTTCCTACGGCTGATATGATGATACACTTCATTTGTGAGAAGATTTTCGACAGCAGTCGTTAACTAGGGCACTTCTCAGAGATCCCGTCTCTGAGATTTGTGTCCTGTTAACGGCTACAGTCTCGTAGGCTAAAGCTAGAGTACCTTTTTTTTTTTTTTTTTTATCGTGCGGAAATCGCTTCGGATACCCCCCCGCCGGCCAGCGGGGGCGGTTATGTCGGGCTTGCACCGACTAAAACCGCACGCCGTCTCGGGTCTTCAGACGCCGGGGTGTAAGGTTACCCATAGAGCATATCCCTCGCACTCCGGCTGACCCTGGGCCATCTCACCACTAACAGAATCGCTCATCCTGTCTCCTCTGAAAACAGAGGAGTACGGAGAGCGATGTGTTCCCGCCACGTTGGGTATTGGCCGACGATCAATGCCAACCCTATGAAGGGGTGAAGGGGAAGCCATTGACCGCCGCCCAGGGTGTACCGGCCGCTCCGATTCCGTTCCCCCCGGACTGCAGCGGGATCGGAATCGGAGCAACACTCGAGGAGGTTACCCAACACACACCCCTAAAGCTAGAGTACCTATACTAAAACTTATCTATAGTAAGCCTTTCAGTAATCCGCCTTATGGCACTTTGATACTTCGTCATTGCAATTGTAATGACATAGGAACTCGCTAAACGATGAAAAACAGCAATTCTTCAAAGAAGTAGAAAGGGAGTCATTTGAAGTACTTTGAGTTACAAAATATATGTAGGCGTAATATTAGCAAACAAGACCCTTAGGTAGGTTTGTATTCCCAGAACACAAATAAAATATTATATTAATTCAATGTTATTTATTATTTAACGAAATATGACTTTTCCCATGAAATTGCCGTTTTATACGATAAAAAAAAACAAACTATTTTTTTCTTTTATTTTATAATGGTCACGTCAATATGACTTCTCCGCGCCTGATGGTAAGCTAAAGGTGACTATGAAGAATGAGTATCACCATTACAGAAACCGATAATGCTACAATTATGGCCCTCAGCTTGAGACTTGCGCGTAAAGAATTCCAGGTCTTGATGGTGTGGCAAAGAAAAGAGATGCCGAACCGTTCGATCCTTGATGGAATTGTTTTCACCGTGTGAGGGTTAAACCTTGCATATGTTGTTGTGTATAGGAAAGAAGAGGGCAGAACTAATTGGAAGAGCTCATCGGAACATTCGCCATGGTAGAGGCGGTGAAATAATAATAATAAATATCATAAATATTCTACACAGCGCTTTCTAGACCCAAAGTAAGCATAGTAACTAACTAGCTTGTGGTATGGGTTCCAGAATGCGGATAAACATACTTATATACTTTTATATACTTTTTTTTTGTAAATACAAACATATTATATATAGAAACACCCAGACAAATGCAAATAGACATATTCATGAATACAAATATTTGCAATGAGCGGGAATCGAACCCGCGCCCCCCGTCGTAACAGTCGAAGGCGTAGTGCCTTCGACTAAGCTACGCCACAAAGAGGCAATATTTCTACGTAACTCCAAGGGCTCGAGGGTGTTGGTAACCTCAGGACTCCCAATAATATGAGCAGCACGTCGCTGCAACCTGACGAGAGCATCTAGTGAGTACTGTGCAGAGAAGTCCCAGAGATGAGAGCAGTATTCCACGCCAGAACGGATTTGTGTTTTATATAGAAGACACCGCACCGCAGCTTTAGCGTTAAAACTGTCTCACCTTGTTCAGGACTCTGAGTTCACACGAGGCCGATTTGATGATGCTCTCGATATAGTTTTTGTTTCTTAGTTTGCAACGAACATCCATACTAAGTATATTTAGATTGTCCTGCAGATACAGTTGTGTGTCCCGAAGAGTAGGGAGGGGAAGGAAAGGAGATACCTTTGCTGTAAACACACACACCTGCATCTTCTTGGCATTGAACTCGACCAGTTTTTCTGAGCCCTATTGGGGAATGTAATTCAGTACCCGGTCAAGTTTAGAGGACAAGAAGCTGCTTGTTTTCCTCAATGTCAGCTTGAGCCGTCTTAAAGACCTTTGTGAGTCTGTTGTACGCTTCCTTAAAGTGTGTCCGCCAGCTGCTTTTGATGAACAGCCTCTGCGTACTCGTGCCCGAACCAGGAGTGCAGTCATCAGCAGGTCTAATAAAGAGGACGCTTGATCTGATATTTTTGGCATCCTGGTGGTCTGGCGTACCAATTGGGCCAGGTCATGCATGAGAGCAAATGCGTGGGTGGCTCTTCCCGCATGGTCAGCCTTTCGAGGTGGTTAGCCTCAGTTGAGCCCAGTTGTACTATGCTGCATCCGGCCAGCGGCACCACCATTTCTACCTGTCCGGCGGGTCGACCCGCGCCATTCCCAATAGACTACACTAATAACCACTGGTCCCATAAGTGCGGCTATGCAACTGCTGAACCCAGAACGCAATACACCTGTGATTGGAATACTATAGAGAGTTTGAACCTACTCGATACAAATTTGAGACAGATTTGTGCAATAAAATTGGGCCACTTAGTAAAGTTTTCATATCTATATTTGTTGTTTCTAGTAATCAAAATAATTAACTATGCATTCGATGCATATTTGCCAACGCAGTGGCAGTTTATTGATCCTTTTTTATTTCAGTCTATTTTATTTTGGTCAATTTATTAATCATTCGTAAAAAAAAACAGGTAGTATAGCCCGAGGGCACGCCGCAATAGCGGCGGTAAGGCCCATCATGGAGGACTGGCTAGAGAGGCGACACGGAAGCCTCTCGTACCGACTGACGCAGGTGATCTCCGGGAAGAGGTGCTTCGGGGACCACCTGCATCGGATCAGGAAAGAGCCAACGCCTGAGTGTCATCACTGCGACGCGAGCGAGGACTCAGGGCTGCACACGCTGGCGGACTGCCCGGCGTGGGAGGCGCCGAGGCGTGACCTCGTGGCAGCCATCGGGGTGGGAGTCCTCTCGCTCGGCAGCATGATTGCGGCAATGGTGCGAAGCGCGAGCGCGTGGGCCGCCGCCACCTCCTTCTGCGAGCATGGATGGATGGAGCATAATGCTCGCGAAGGAGATGGTGGAGCGCGCCCGGGAGAGATTTAGAACTCTCCCAGCCCGCCGAGCCCGCAACTTGCTCGGTGACAGGTGAGGCCGCCTGTCACCCCAGCAGAAGCAGGCCGGGACGGTGGGGCGACTATCGCCCCTCCCCCAAACCGGGGCAAGATTGGGACACCGTGGTTCCCAAACCCGAGGGGGCCACCTCGAAACCGGAGATGGCCCAGGGTCAGTCGGGGTGCGAGGGATATGCTCTATGGGCAACCTACACCCTGTAGACCCGAGACGGCGTGATGTTTTAGTCAGTTCAAGCCCGACATAACCGCCCCCGCTGGCCGGCGGGGGGGTATCCGAAGGGATTTCCGAACGATAAAAAAAAAAGGTAGTATAGCCCGGAAAATATTTTTTAACTCAAATTTATTCCGCCTGTCAAAAATATACGTTTGGTAGCTTCCGCAACTTTTTCCGATAGATATTGTCATTGAACTTTAAAACTCATTAAAGGGTCAAAGTTACTTGCGAACTCATTAAAAGATTATTTAATATCTAGAGTTCGGCCGTACTTTACAACTTTAAACACAACTATACTACACACACCTAACTATACTATACACAACAAATTTTGAACACAAATATATTATAATTAGTATAATAACTGTGAAATTTGTATATCACCCTTCGTTAACATAACTCCCGAAATATTTATTTTTATTAAATCATAGATGTAGTCACAAAACATATCATGAAACGCAGTGCTTGCCACAGTTGCCCATGTTTTTGTATTTATTCGGCTTACATATTTATTTTATTTTATTTATTTACTTTTCACCTGATTTGGAGAACTCCTGTGATTCTATATTGTGTGATCAAAGTTTGTCAATATTTTTATTATATGTCATAGGTATAGGTGATAATGTAAATGAAACATAGTGAATAATAGCAAAATATCGTATCAAATGTTCATAAAAATCACAAATCGTTAGAGGAGGTTTACACAGTTTTTATGCAGTTTTCATACAGAGTGCAAAACCCCAAAAATAAGGCTGCGCTAGAGCATCGTCTATCAGTCAATAGGTTTACCGGCTTGCAGCTTTGAAGACTATGGTGGGACCCCATACACCCATTTAGTTTAAATGAATGGTTCTCACTAGTTCCAGTGTCAATTTGTCCCATGGAACTAGTGAGAATATTTTTGGTTTCTCATTTGGAACAAATGAAAAACAATCATCAATCTTTAGGAAAAAGTTCAAAGATTTTTCCTAAAGATTGAATACGATGAAAAAGCATTATGTTAAGGACAATCAAGCAACGGACATGAAATATAACATATTTCATGCTCGTGACTTGATGTTACTACTTCATTGTTCTACTTGTGTTCCACGATACTTAAGAAATACCCATTGCTTTTTGTTGCACGTAGAAATCGAGCCCATCGCAGCCTTTTCATTATCATACTAGTCAAAAGACTAATTAGGCAATGAAAGATAAGACTAGTGTATGAAACTCGCAAAGTTCCCCTTATATTTAACATACATAGGTATAAAGTAACTTGACAACTACACCACCGTCTAACGGGCATGTCTTGAAATATTTTTTCCATCGTAAGGTTGCCTGGAAGAGATCGCATTTAGCGATAAGGCCGCCATTTGTGCCCCATTGTGCATTTAACTGTATAACTGTTATCCATGCTACATTGTCTTGAAACCTAACGTTGGTGTACAATTAAGAGTTGTCTATCTATCTAAAATTATTTCATTTTCAAATACCTGGTTTTTCCTACGGAACTGTTTCCTATGATGAGCAATTTGAACATGTAGTCGAAGTTCTGATCGGCCGCATCCTTCTGCCATTTCGCATCGCCAGTCATCTGTTGTGGAACACAAACTCATTAGAATATTGTCGATAAAATTACTTTTTTAATGTGAAACCTTAAGAACTATTATAACCTCATCTTCTAAATTCGTATTGTTATTAGAATGTTCAGGTATTGTCTCCATTATAGTGCACTTTAACTACTAATGCTGTCACAGTCACTTCAGTTTATAGTACTGACAAATGTATCACAAATTCAAAAACGATACTATTCCTATACGTGGTATTGATTAGCAAAACTCGACTTTGCTACGTTATATATTAGCATACAAGTAAGCCCATATTAGCTTGACATTGTTCTGTGATACCGAAAAGCCTTATCAGTTTTATTGATTATACGCAAAATCAAACTTAAAGTCAATAGTAGCACAGTTTACTTTAGTTCATTCGTTAGTTTGAAATTATTCAAGTGGGGTAACAAAACTGATTATTAGATAATACCAACGTCGTCATATCCTAACCGATAGGGGATAATTTAAGTGTGTACTGTAGCCGTTTTTTAACATTAAACTCATTGGTGCATTATGGAAGCTAAAGTAACATAACATAACATAACTTCACGCCTGTATCCCTGAAGGGATAGGCAGAGGTGTATTACACACCCACGATTGAGCTAAAGTACATCACCATATCTAATTTCAGAGAAAACTACAACACATTATGTAGAAAAAGAAACGACGGGTTGCACTCCGGGAGTGCCGGCAGAAGTGAAAACTTGAATATTAACGTTGTGCATTTTTTATATTTTGGAAGGGTTAGGGAATAATTTTGCACGAATTGCTTTAATTATCAGTATAAAAGTACTATCATTTATGTCGTAACATACAATATTCATTTATTGCGCTATCGTACACAAACATGACAATGTATATTACATTAAAAATTTAATACTTCAGAACTATTACAATTATTTTACATTAAAAGGTTTATCTCTCAAAAAAATCAACTTCCATCCATAGTTTCAACGACCATCATTATTACCAGAACCATCATCGCCAATATATTTATAAAGTACTCACTCATTTTCTTTTGCTATTTCTTCATCACTTTTTTCATTAATAGGTGCACTTTGTTTAATTTCCATTTTATGGCAATAGACTTATGGCACAAAATAGAATAAATATTACAAAAAGTTATATGATGACAAAAAGTGTTTCTTGGGCCTCGGTCGGAATCGATCTCAGTCTTAACGAAGTCAACGACCACTCATTAGACTAACGCGCCACTAAGGTTGTTAAGTACAGTGTGAAATTAGCGCTTCTAAGCTTCTTTAGTCTTACAAATTTTCGAATCAGGACACGTGACCTGCACGTGTCCTGACGCGAGTTTAACGTTTTTTACCCGTTACAAAAAAGTGCACACCGCCGCTAAAGAAGTTTTCACTTCAATAAAATAAATAATTGTTTTAATCCGACATACTTCATTTTACATCTTGACTCTACCTCATAATAAAACTAAGCAAGGACATCTAATAGACATAAATATTAAGAACACTTAATTGTAAAATATATACTTAACGGTTTCAGTTACGCCACTGAACAGTAATAATTAATGGAAGCGAGTACCTAAGCAAATTGCTTAAGCAGTATAATAGGGTCAAAGTATAACAGCATAGACATATATTGATTAAAATAAAAGGTGCAATACCTTAAAGGAAACATAATATGAGACGAGATTCTGTAAACTCATAGTGAGGGTAAATTAAATACATTTATTTTATTGGATACAGTTGGAACTAGAAATGTTTCACTTTATGAATATTACTCGCTACCTACACAATGTAAGTGTGTAATATCTCTCAAGTACCTGATATTGAGTTGATTTCATCAAGTTCTATTGACATTCTGTTTTGTAATAAATAACTCATAGGTCGTGCTTTCGATGTTATATAAGTAGGTTTAATAATTAACGCAACGATCGACAAGGTATTTTTTCTATCAAGAAACTGTCTTCTACAGAGACTGCTTTCTAAACTGATTTTTTCCAACGTAATTTCTCCATAAATCAAAAGATTTAGTGCTTAGTATTGTATGGAGTGTTTAAGTTCGGGCACAGGTAGAGCTTCTGTTGATAATAATATGATTTACAAATAATCTTTTAAACAACATACTTCATATATTCGTAACTCGTCATTTGAATGATACAGATTATAAAATTTTGTACCACTATATTTTACAATTTACTCAACGTACTTGCTCACGGCACGCTATAATTTGTTTTTTTTACAGTTAAATAAAAAGCGGCCAAGTGCGAGTTGGACTCGCCCAGGAAGGGTTCCGTAGCAGCATAATAATGTTTCTTTTTTAATTTTTATTAAAAAAGAAACATTATTTCCAAAATTTAATGTTTTTTTCTATTTTTGTGTGAAAATCTTATTGCGGTTCACAGAATAAATCTACTTACCAAGTTTCAACAGCATAGTTCTTATAGTTTCGGAAAAAATTGGCCAATCTATAAGGGTGCCGTTTTTTGCCATTTGACGACGGAACCCTAAATATCTATATGATATTAATAAAAATGAATCCCTGTTTCCCTTGGTCACGCCATCAATTGAGAATGAAGTTACCTAGTTTTCATTATTTTTTCTTTTTAAGTTTTCTAATACTTCGTAGAAGGTTCATACGGGAAGAATAGTTATCGGATCGGTGGAGCTGCGGGCAATAACTACAAATATTATATAATTATAACTTTTAATACCTCAGAGAGATCGCTTGTTGCAATGAAGAAGCAAAACGAAACTGACTGCAACGGAGGTAATGTTTTATTGTTGTTCCTGTACAGTAGTCAACAGTAAGGTCGAAAGGTAGCCTAGTACTTATGTATTGCCCTTCTACTGCGATTGACGACGAAAGAATGAAAAGTAAAAAACTATAATTTGTGGGATTTCATAGCAAACAACTGCTAGAAATTAACACACGCCTGTTAATGACGTGATAGTGGTAATACATGGAAGTTGCGTAAAATACGGAAAAGCTGCTCACGGGTATTAACAAACCTCTGGTTTCCACATGTGCATATCTAGGGATTAATAACGAATACTAAATTCCAGACGGTTAGGGTGGCGGTAGGTTACGGAAGGGTGATCAGACACGACAGGGTAAAAACTTAATAACCTTATCCCCGGTCGTAGGATGTGTGTGAACTTAGCAGATCATTGTCCAGCAGATCAAAAAAAAAAGTGAGTTCCTTTCGCATGCAGCTGAGTTCTATAGTTCCTGATAGTTTTTAGAAGAAATGATCTGTTAACTTCACGTAGCAGATCACTTTGCAGCAGATCCAGAAAAAGGTGAGTTCCTTTCGCATGCAGCTGAGTTCTATAGTTCCTGATAGTTTTTAGAAATAGTTCTAGCGTTTTTACTCCAAAAAATGTCAATTAACGAAATAATCTGCTAACTTCCTGTAGCCAATCACTTTGCAGCAGATCAAAAAAAGGTGAGTTCCTTTCGCATGCAGCTGAGTTCTATAGTACCTGATAGTTTTTAGAAATAGTTCTGGTGATTTTACCCCAAAAAATGTCAAATAAAGAAATGATCTGCTAACCTCCCGTAGTAGATCACTTTGCAGCAGATCAAAAAAAAAGGTGAGTTCCTTTCGCATGCAGCTGAGTTCTATAGTTCCTGATAGTTTTTAGAAATAGTTCTGGCGTATTTACCCCAAAAAATGTCAATTAACAAAATGATCTGCTTACTTCCCGTAGCAGATCACTTTGCAGCAGATCAAAAAAAAAGGTGAGTTCCTTTCGCATGCAGCTGAGTTCTAGAGGTCCTGATAGTTTTTAGAAATAGTTCTGGCGTTTTTACCACAAAAATGTCAATTAAAGAAATGATCTGCTAACTTCACGTAGCAGATCACTTTGCAGCAGATCAAAAAAAAGGTGAGTTCCTTTCGCATGCAGCTGAGTTCTATAGTTCCTGATAGTTTTTATAAATAGTTCTGGCGTTTTTAACCCACACATAAATGCTGTTGCCGATTCTACGAAATCCTTGGACAATGAAACGTACGAAATAGTGCAGTCATCACGGGACGAAAATATTCCAGCAGATAATGATTATAATGTTCAGGAAGAATGGAGAGGCTTGGTAAAAAACACTAAAAAGAGGGATTTGGAGGATAATCCATAGAAAAAAAAACGTGCCAAGCAAACATGTTTGGATGATTGTCCCGAGTGGGATTTTATCAAACATTCCATGACGGCTAACATACCAATTCTTTTAAACGGCAATATAACTGGATCAGTTCGTTTAGACGGTGCTTATTATAATGTGATACCAACGTGTGCGTTTGATTCTATTTTCCAGGGAATCCTTAGCGGTCTATTATTGTCAAACAAAATTTATTGCGATAAGTTGCAATCATCTGACGGCCCAGTAGTTAATCTAGCACAAACCGTCAGTGACAAAAAAAATATTTCAAAAGACCACTACGTTCAACGAGCAAAAATATTGACTGCGATTCCAATTTTTAAAGGATCTCTCGCAGCATACACGCAAAATATTAAACGTTTAGATGTTGAGTGCAATGCTGCTCACTTAGCGCAGTATCTTTTGGAAAAGGAGCCCAGCTACATATGCCGGGTGGGATGTACCTGTGGCTATAAAAACGAAAATTAATACAGCTTTTTGAGTGTGAACATTGATATGATTTTGTGCGACGGTCTTCACATGAAAGGTCTTGCTTCGACTGCAAAAAAATATACCGTGTTGAAACGAGTATGGATGACATTTGGTCATCGATACCACGGTTTGTAGCGATCCTGGCTACCCCAGCAGAGAAAAGATAATCCTGCAGAAGTTAGATTCGATAAAAAAAACGATCAAGGTTGGTGGAAAGACGTACATCTGTGCTGCTGTTATCGATTACTGCATGGAAAAAAAACATTATGTCGCGTGCGGACTAACAGGTCAGTTTTGGTATAAATACGACGGCTTAATAAAAAAGCGCAGCGCTACAAATCCAAAGACCACGATAACACCATTTGATTGTGTATGCGATATGCGACAATAGAAGTTGCTGATGTGGAAGCAGGCAAGCCATTTGTAGTCAATTGTTTGACTGATTAGTCAAAAATTGTTTGAAGGGAGAAAACTGAACTACTTGGGGGAAAATAATTCTTTAATTGACATTTTTTGGGGTAAAAACGCCAGAACTATTTCTAAAAACTATCAGGAACTATAGAACTCAGCTGCATGCGAAAGGAACTCACTTTTTTTTTATCTGCTGCAAAGTGATCTGTTACGTGAAGTTAGCAGACCATTTCTTTAATTGACATTTTTTGGGGTAAATACGCCAGAACTATTTCTAAAAACTATCAGGAACTATAGAACTCAGCTGCATGCGAAAGGAACTCACCTTTTTTTGATCTGCTGCAAAGTGATCTGCTACGGGAAGTTAGCAGATCATTTTGTTAATTGACAATTTTTGGGGTAAAAACGCCAGAACTATTTCTAAAAACTATCAGGAACTATAGAACTCAGCTGCATGCGAGAGGAACTCACCTTTTTTTTGATCTGCTACGTGAAGTTAGCAGATTTTTTTTTTATTGACAGTTTTTGGGTTAGAAACGCAAGAACTATTTCTAAAAACTATCAGGAACTATAGAACTCAGCTGCATGCGAAAGGAACTCACTTTTTTTTTAATCTGCTGGACAATGATCTGCTACGTGAAGTTAACAGATCATTTTTTTAATTGACATTTATTGGGGTAAAAACGCCAGAACTATTTCTAAAAACTATCAGGAACTATAGAACTCAGCTGCATGCGAAAGGAACTCACTTTTTTTTATCTGCTGGACAATGATCTGCTACTTGAAGTTAGCAGATCATTTTTTTAATTGTCATTTTTTGGGGTAAAAACGCCAGAACTATTTCTAAAAACTATCAGGAACTATAGAACTCAGCTGTATGCGAAAGGAACTCACTTTTTTTTGATCTGCTGGACAATGATCTGCTAAGTTCACACACATGGTCGTAGGTCAGTTAGCTCAGTTATTATGTGAGGATATTTGTATTTTTTTCATACAAATATCCTCACATCATATTCGTTGTATCTTTTTCATCGCCAAGCAATTTACTTATATTGCGTTTACAACGCCCTACGCATTGTTAACCCTTAGTTAGCAAGTACTAGAGCGTAAAAATGTATATCAATTTGATACATTTTTCGGTTGATAGCACAATATTATTAATACCTCAGTGACCTCAAGGGAGGATACAACATTTTACTTTATTTATTTGTGAAGTTACGAAACAATTGTAAAAACACCCAGTGACCCGCCCTCGCTTCGCTTCGGTTTATATGAATTCTTTTTAACTCAAACGATCGTATTTTACACATAACTATTGAGCGATGCTCGTCAGAGAGAGACGACTCTTGTATTTCGTTAGACCATCTTCTCATTCCAAACGGTTGAACGATTCTAATGAAATTTCACATAAGAACAGATGTTACTGACGTGAAGGACATAGGGTATGTAATTAAAAATTCATGTGTAACACGGAGGAATAATCACCGGAAAAAAATTAAACCTGATTTCTCTATGAACAAAAAAGCCTCATTCACACTATTGGTATTAAATTAAGTAATATGTTTATCTACACAAGACAAAAAAAGAAAAACGAAAATCGGACTAGCCATTGAGGAATTATCACCGTTAGGAAAAGTCCTGGTGAAATTGCTTCGCTCAATTTTTGCAACAGTAGAATGAATTGTATACCTAGTATAGCCTAGGTTCATCGGAAAGATTATTAGATACTTTCAATAAAAATCTGTTGTATGGCAGGAATGTTTCCGCTTATAAATAATAATGGAATGGCAATATTTGCTTTGACGGTGGTCAATAACAGGCTACAATCTTTTCTACGTAACGATGTTTCAGAAGGAGGTACCTATCATTATTACGTGGGTAGCGAAGAGGAGGCGTCAAAACTATATAAGCAAATATATCTCTGTCTTGATATCTTTGTTTTTTTTGGATATTGTTTCCTAATTTACATTCTTGTCCCTCAAGATAGAATATTTTTTATTACTATTCGAATCTTCTAAGAATATTTTTTAAATTAAATATTCATAATTTAATCTACTAGAATGATAGTGTTTGTATAGCTATGGAGGCGGAATTCATGTATTAGCTACTTATAAAACAACAAGACATTATTTATGAAACAAAAGATAACAAATAGTTATATAGGGTGCAAATTTTCATAAAACAAAATACCTCAAATCAAATGACCATGACAAAAATAGCTACAGGCTACTGTACATATACTAAAAGCTACAAAAACATCAATACTAACCTTTTATCAGTATTCCTATATTAAAAAGTGAGAGATGTCACGGGAGCCTATCACTATTATGTTTTATCGTTTGATATACTTCAAGCTGTGTAACAAGAGACACGTCGCGTGTTCTATCTCTCTTTACATCCACACCACGCAACAACAGCGGGTGAACCTCTTTTATTGATTTCTCTCCTTTATCTGATAGACCTTACACCAATTGGTTATCTTTAAAAACAGCAAGAATATACAAAATTTAACATGATGCCATTAGTTTTGTCGATTTGAACATGAAAAATCGATAAAACAGTAATATTATTTCGTAACTCACTATTATACTCGTAGACACTATTTTGAACGAAACTTATACACCTTTTTTAGTTACATGAAGTATGAAACTGTGCATTTATTACAAATTCTTCTTTAATATTCAAACGTATAAATAGTAATTTCCACTATAGTTTAAGTTTCAGTGTTTCGCGGCCACAGCTGTTAGAAGCTCGCTCTTCTATTGAAATGGGTATGGGATGAAAAGCCAAGATGGCGGGCGGGTAGGTGCGCGCGCAAGTTGCCCGCGCAGCCTGTCAAAATTTCTCACAAACAAATCTGTATTTAATGCTCACCAATCTGAAATATGAACCAAATTTGAATGGACTTATGTAATAGCATCCTATTTATGATTATGATCATGTGTTGAAACGTTTCGATTTCCTTCTTTTTAATCTTTAATTAAATTTGGCCATAGCAGTTCTTTTTCAATAACTTCCAAGTAAGCTTTTCAGTGTTGCTTCTATTATGTATATTGGGGTCAACAGGCAACGTTATTGTAGTTATTTTACATAGCTACAATGCAATCCACGCAATGACGGGAAATCAACTTTTGAGTATAAACCTCCCAAACACTTGATAGTTCATTCGAGTTTTAAGTTTTCTTGATAATTCTGTGTTAGTAATACTTATTAAAAATTATATTCACTACTATTTTACACAAACATTTCTAAAATCTAGCTTGAGATGACTAAAGATAATATTAAGGAACTTATAACTTGTTTTTCGATGCAAATAAGAAAACCATCGATGGGGCAAGCCTTGCAAATAGCCCTGACCTTGTGACCCAATTACCTACATTGTAGTTCATACAGTGATCATGCTTTGAGGTTACCCAACTGCATAATGAATCTTTAAGATTGTAGGGTAAGTAATTAATACAAGGAATTGATTTAAATGATTGAAATGATATCTTGAATAGCAGCATATCAAGTCCCATGAAATAGGTTATGTATCCAGGCGTGACCTAAATATTGCAATTATTGACTTTAGATATGGCACGGTTTTTACGTTTTCGCAATCTCTAATTCTAAAGACATACGACTGAACCTTTGAAACTGTTTTAAGTTTTATGTGAAAGGCTTTTTCGTACCGATGCATCGAAAGTCTGGCACGTGTTATGAGCGATATCCACACGACGTCGCAATACGTAATTGGTATTAACACGAATGGCAATATGGCAATTTGCATTTATTGTACTAATAATAACATTTACAAAGAAAAATGAAAATTCTATTGTATTTTTAGAGTCTATTATTACTTATATCTTTATAAAATGTGTATAGTTGTAGTAGTTATATTATTTAGTTCTTAGGAAAGTAGTATAGAGTACATATATAACTAAGAGACGACTGAAGGACAGACGACGGTGTCACTGTTTCCTATACGGATGGCTCAAGGAAGGAATTAACGAGGTCTCTGGATCTGGAATGAACAATGAGTGCGAGGACGGGTCAGAGATAAATAGATCAATACTTCTAGGAAGCTTTGCGAGCGTTTTCCAATTGGAAATATACACCATAATAGCATGGGCCGAGATGGTTGGCCACCTGAGCACAGGTAGGTAGACCTGTGCTGTGTAGAATTTCGTAAGATATTTATTATTTTACTTATTTATTTATTATTGTACTTTTGTTAAAGACCGAGCTTCAAAAACTTAATAATCATTCGGTTGAACCATAATACGAATGAAAATCAATAAATAATTAATAATTATTATATCTATCCAGCGCATCAGTACTTATTATTGTTAGCACTAGCTAGCCCCAGCAATGGTGTGGACTAAACCGACGTTGCCAATAGTTTGACTGCGAATATTTAGATTGCTGTAGCAGTCTATCAAAATCTGTATTTTGAAGTAAGCAAAAATTTTGACTAACAAAATAAACTCCTGGTGACTTAAATAAATTATGTTATTATGGGCCAAATTACCTTAGGTGAAAATAGGTCAGAAATAGCCGATCACAGGTGCATATCCTGCTTCTTCTTTTATTTATTGGTTTATTTATCCTTTTATGGGAGTGACTACCGTTTGACCCACATGCTCCGAAATGTGATGTATGTACCAGAGCCTCGTCCCTCAATCAGCATGATGTGTACCGGTTTACAGGTTGACTTGGGCTCCAAATAATCTGGCCCCATATATACCTACCCCTAAAATAGTCAATATAGATATCGCTGAAAATTTTTCAAAGACCAATATCTTATCTCTTATTCGAGAAATGATTTACAGTGCAGAGTGAAGCCATGAAGTAAAGAAAGATGTGGAGCATTAATTAAGCTTTTAAGGATTACGTAGCCAAATGGAAAAAATCTGAACCCTTATAGATTCGTCATGTCTATCTGTCTGTCCGTCCGTATGTCACATCCACTTTTTTCTTTAACTATAAGAACTATGCTGTTGAAACTTGGTAAGTAGATGTATTCTGTGAACCGCATTCAGATTTTCACACAAAAATAGAATAAAAAAATAAATTTTCGGGGTTACCCATACTTAGAAGTGAAACAATTTAATTTTTTTCTAAACTGAATAGTTTGCGCGAAAGACACTTTCAAAGAGGTTAGACGTGTGTATGCCCCACCTCCCCTCCCGTAACTTCTAAAATGAGAGAATGATAAAACTAAAAAAGGTTAAACTCGCGTCAGTAAACACGTGACCTGAACGTAAGACAACAAATATAGAAGCGCTAATTTCACACTGTACTTAACAACCTTGGTGGCGCGTTCGTCTAATGAGTGGTTGTTGACTTCTTCAAGACTGAGATCGATTCCGACCGAGGCGCAAGAAACACTTTTTGTCATCATATAACTTTTTGTAATGTTTATTCTATTTTATGCCATAAATCTATTGACGGCCTCTGTGGCGTAGCGGTAGTGCATTCGACTGCTACGACAGGGGGCGCGGGTTCGATTCCCGCTCAGTGCAAATATTTGTATGTATGAATATGTCTATTTGCATTGGTCTGGGTGTTTCTATGTATAATATGTATGTATTTACAAAAAAAAAAAAAGTATATAAGTATTTTTATCCGCATTCTGGAACCCATAACACAAGCTAGTTAAACTATGCTTACTTTGGGTCTAGAAAGCGCTGTGTAGAATGTCGTAGAATATTTATTATTATTATTATATGAAATGGAAATTAAACGAAGTGCATCTATTAACGAAAAAAGTAACGAAGAAATAGCGAAAGAAAACTTTATAAATATATTAGCGATGATGGTTCTGGTAATAATGATAAATGATGGTGAAAAAGTCATTAAAATTATGGATGGAAGTTGATTCTTCTGAGATATAAACTTTTTAATGTAAAATAATTGTAATACTTCTGAAATGTTGATTTTTTATTGTATATAATAAATGAATATTGTATGTTGCCACATAAATGATTGTACTTTTAAACATAACATAACATAACATAAACTCACGCCTATATCCCCGAAGGGGTAGGCAGAGGTGCTAGCACCCACGTTTCGCCAGTTTATGTTTTAGGTACTTTTATACTGGGGTGTGTGTTGGGTAACCTCCTCGAGTGTCGCTCCGATTCCGATCCCGCTGCAGTCCGGGGGGAACGGAATCGGAGCGGCCGGTACACCCTGGGCGGCGGTCAATGGCTTCCCCTTCACCCCTTCATAGGGTTGGCATTGATCGTCGGCCAATACCCAACGTGGCGGGAACACATCGCTCTCCGTACTCCTCTGCTTTCAGAGGAGACAGGATGAGCGATGCTGATAGTGGTGAGATGGCCCAGGGTCAGCCGGGGTGCGAGGGATATGCTCTATGGGTAACCTTACACCCCGGCGTCTGAAGACCTGAGACGGCGTGCGGTTTTAGTCGGTGCAAGCCCGACATAACCGCCCCCACTGGCCGGCGGGGGGGTATCCGAAGGGATTTCCGCACGATAAAAAAAAAAAAAAAAGTACTTTTATACTGATAATTAAAGCAATTCGTGCAAAATTATAAAATATCAAAAATACACAACGTTAATATTCAAGTTTTCACTTCTGCCGGCACTCACGGAATGCAATCCGTCGTTTTTTTTTAATACGTCATAAATCGTAAACCGCAATTTACCTTTCATTCAATCAACTGACATATAACAATTTACTTGCTGCTACGAAACCCTTCATGGGCGAGTCCGACTCGCTCTTGGCCAGTTTTTATAATATAACATCGAAAATATAAAATGTGTTGTCACGTGCCATCTCTGTATTTTAAGTGGAAAGAAAATATAACATGAAAACGTGGTAGCGTAGCGACTTTCTCGTAGCCGCCAGTCGTAGTCTTCTACGCCGTACTAGTTCTCACAAACAACCAAAGGTGGCGTTAAATACAATTTTAATTTTCATCAAAATATATAAATACATGAACAATGAGAAACTGTTTGTATAATTAAATATTTCAATTCTATCGAGATGTTTGACATTATTTTGACAGCTACACATAATTTTGTATGGGCCTACAAGGAATTGGGCTTCGTTAGCTGCCACCACCATAATTTGGGTTTTGAAAACATTATTATAGTAACAGGAATTTTAGTGGGCAGTTTGTTCTTAATATTAACTTATTATCATATTTATGATAAAGTTATGATATTTTCAGTGGCAACATAATTATGTTGAATATAATAAACAAGTCACGTGTTTATACAATTTCCTTTCTGTTACCCTGATGTGTAGCCTAAATCTGATGTTATTATGAAAGCATTAGATTACATTTTAAGAATATGAGTAGTTGTGTACATGTTGAATACTGCTTCTAGTTGTATTATTTAAACTACAAAACCCTCAAGCTAGCAAAACGGAATATTGACCCATTCTAATAATTCGATTACTCACCAAGGTTCGATGTTCCAGGTAACTCAACAACTGAAAAGTTAGCAAATAGCATTTAAAAATACTTAATTTTTTTTTATAATTCTCACGTCAATATATTTTCGCCTCGCCTGATGGTAAGCTCCCCTAAGCAAAGCTAAAGTCTCAGGAATGAGGGTCACCATTATAGACACCGATAATGCTACAAAGGTGGTCTTCAGTTTGTCGGCGTCTTCAGATGCTTTTTCACGATCCGCTTAAAGGACTGTAGGAAGAAGTATGCTGATAAATAATTCCAAGTCTTGATGTTGCGACAAAGAAAAAGGTGCCAAACCACTTGGTTCTTGATGGAAATGGTGGACTAAGGTACACGTTGTTAAAGTCAGTAGGAAAACACAAGATGTTGAAATATAAGAACATATTTAAAAAAATCTATAGAGTGTAATTTGGACTCATACTTGGAAAAGCCTTGAAAAATATTTACGAGTCTTTAGCTATAGAACCGTCGTCGGTTGAATATTTTGTACAAATAAGAGCTGTCTTTCTGAACAACATTTTCATCGACTATCCCGTTTGCTTCAGAAGCTTCCACCTCAGAGCGCGGGGTCCGCTTCTCTAGGTTTTTTGCGGCACTTCGCACGATCTGTCTTATTTTAGGAAATACGTATGAAGCTGGTCGAATCGTTGACAATCATTATAAAAAGTTGTACCGCAACTGTCTACGTTCTACGGTTATGTTTGTCCACTACAAACCATAACCGTAGAACGTAGGCAATGAACAAGCGTAGGCACCTAAGTATCGATACGAACCCGGAGGCTCTCAATTGTATCGAGAGCCTCCGGGTTCGTATCCCTGGCTATTACACAGCCGACGTGAACAAAACACAAACAATTTAGTTTAGCTGGCGTTGGAGGGGTTAGGAGGAGTTCTAGTAATTTTGATTACTAATAACCTACTTTCTTCGAATATTATAAATGTGAAAGTTTGTGTAGATGTTTGTATGTGCGTTACTCAATCACGATATAATGGCTGAAAGGATCTGACTAAAATTTAATACAGACGTAGATTATATTCTGAAAAAAAAAACACAGGCTTCTTATCCCTAGAGTAGGTTCCCATGGGAAGCGGTAACGGGAAAGAACTAGCTTAGTTACTAACCGTGGGCAACAGCTAGTTCTTTATAAAACAAAATCCGATTCCATTACTTTATCCATTTCTTACTTAAAGCAAAACTTAAGAACTACTGCATAAATTCAGGATGATATATTTTAATTCTGTACTAGTTGTGCCCGCGACTTCGTCCGCGTGGATTTCGATTTTAACGGTTTTGGTTCTTTTGCGCGGAACCCTATTTTTTTTTCTAAAATTAATGTACCTTATGTTGCGCCTTGTAACATTACCTATATGCCAGTGAAAGTCCCATTAAAATTGGTCCAGCCATTTCAGAGATTAGTCGGAACAAACAGACAGACAGACAAAAAACGTAAAAAATGATATTTTGGTGTATGTACCGTATATATATTCAAACAAATGTAGTAAAAAAACGGGTATTTCAATATTACAAACAGACACTATAATTTTATTTATATGTATAGATGTAAATAAATTTAATATAAAGAAAATTTTATAAAATCCATGTGCAAATTTTAGCACTGTATTATAATCCGGCACGAACAGTCACTTTTAAATCAGTTTCTTAATACCCTAACCCCAATATGAAAGCCTGCCAGAAATTGCATGTAATATGCTTGATATCCGATATCATGTAAAGATGTTTTTAATTATCGCCATGTCTTAATAGTTATTTATGCAACTGTGGTATAATGAGGGGTATTAAAACATGAATGTGGGTTTATCGACGTACACGAAGCGAAGCTGAGTGTGATAATAGTATCACATGACTGTTTTAATACCTAATTATACAGTTGCATACAAGACTTTATCTACACCCATGATAAACTAATAATACATCTTCAGAGAATGATGTACTGCCCTTTGATATTTTCCAATTCATGAAATCTTGGTACGCCTTTTCATACTGTTTTCTAGATTTTTCCGGTAGTAATTTGTTAGAAATGTCCTTTGCTGCATTCGAAATGTCTGGAGGTGTGTTATCAAAACTTAAATCGCTCATTTTCGTAAGTAAACAAAACAATTTGCAAAAATAATGGCGAAGAAAAATAGCGGGAATTCGAATTCGAACGAATAAGCTTTAATTTTTTTTACGGCGCGCCGCCGCGCCGTTGTGGTAGTGCAATGCAACGCGCGTGAATGACAGTTCTTTTTTTGAAACTCATATGCAGATTCCACGCATCGGGCGGTAAGAATTTGGCTGTCTGATGAGTAACCCTTTGCGCGGAAGACACTGAAAAAGCGAAAGGAGTGTTATTATGAAATTTCATACAACATTATAACACCCGTTTGGATGATATTATGGTTATTAGGACATTGGATGTATTAATGTTGGCAATAAGCTAACTGTTTCAGAATCTTTTATAGAGGATTTAAAGCATGGGTGTAGATAAACTGTATTTCAACACCGTAATCGTCAATTTAATATCGAATATATCAAAATTACGAGTGTTAAAAGTAGTCAGGCTTATAATACTTGTCAACGAGGAACATAAAATTAAAGAAGTTTTTATGATAATAAGACTATAATGAAATTCTACAAAGATAAGGAATTACATAACATAACTTCACGCCTGTATCCCCGAAGGGGGTAGGCAGAGGTGTATTACACACCCACGAGTTATGTTGAGGTCCCAATGTAATAGGGGGCGAGCCTATTGCCATCTACCGGGCACATTATTAAGCGAGCGATAATTAACATTTATTAATGCACACTTATCTACGAAAAGTCAGAGGTGTGTGCCCGGGTTGACTGGGGATCGAACTCGAGACCTCGTCTCAGCAGTCCGTTACGTACGCCACCGGGCTATCGCTGCTAAATAATAAAGATAAAGATAAAGAATTAAAGAATTTAAAATTAAGTTTAAGGGCGCGCGATCCCTCCTTGAAGGCTATTTAGGTTCTGTTTCGTGTGGGCCGTGCGGCCGCCAGTGCCGGCGCGGGTCCTCCTCCCGCACCCCGCGCCACCGCCGCCGTCCCTCTGTTGCTATGTCGAGTGGAGGCTCGTACATCCAGGCCGCCTTGAAAGGAGCAACTGCTGCTGGATCGCTGATGCTGCTTTCGAAACTGCATCTACTCGCTCATCCGTGACTCGTCATCATTGATTTCATTCATTGGAAGCAGGCAGACTCTATTGGCAGCCCGCCGTTCTGTTCCACCAGCCTGCGCCGAGTATGGTGCAGTTACTGGCGGCCATCGAGAGGCGGCTCAGTGTTTTGGAGGACAGGGCATACCGTCCTCCACTGGCACAGCCTGCATCTTTCGCGGCTGTTGCCAGTGGGAAGCCCGGTCCTAATAATAAAACCCCGCCCCAGTGGCCCAAACGCCACAAGGGAAGGGGAAGAAGCGCGGCACCCCTGCTCCCGCTGTAACCGCTGTTCTCGCTACACCCGAGCATTCCTCCAGAGGGGAGGGATGGGTGGTAGCGGGAGCCGCGAAAAATGCCCTAAAAGCCGCCAAAAAGGCGGCCAAAGCCGCTGCGGCGAAGGCGCCGAAGAGGCTCCGCGCCCCACGCTCCACTGCTGTCGTCCTGACAGTGACGACGGAGGGTGCGGAGAAGGGCGTGGGGTACGCCCAGGTCCTGAGGCAGGTGAAGGCCTCCGTGGACTTTAAGGCCCTTGAGATTGAGGGTGGGCTCCGGTGCAAGACGACTCGCAACGGAGCTCGCCTCCTCGAGGTCTCCGGCGCCACCAGCGGCCCCAAAGCTGACGCCCTATCGGCCAAGTTGAGGGAGTCGCTGGACACGGAAGCCGTCCGCGTCACCAGACCCAACAAACTACAAATGCGTAGCGGAAGGCAAAGCGGCGGAGCACCGGGCGGACAGCCGATCCTGCGCCGTATCGAGGCCAAAGCCCCGTTCGTCTGCAACGGTTAGTGGGGGTGCTGCTCAGGAGCGGCGACATTCGCGGCGGGATGCGGAAATGGAAGTCCAATAATGGGCACACCAATTCGCATCCTGCAAGCGAACATAAACCACTGCACCCGTGCTTAGGATCTTCTGTACCAGAGCACCGTGGAGTGGTCTATCAATGTGGTCGTGGTTGCTGAGCCTTACTGGGTTCACCCCGGAAGCCCGGTGGACCTGGACGGCGTAGCGACCGTCTTCGGGGGTTTCGCCGGGACAACTCGCGCCTTGCATTCCAGCAGCTCCTCGCGGGCCCGCCGTTTGGCCTGTTTAATGGCCAAACGGCGGGCCCGTGAGGAACTGCTGGAGTCTCTGGAGCAGAACCCATGGGGGCGCCCTTACCTTGCGGTTAGTGGCAAAATCCGCCCAAGGGCGCCCCTACTGATCCAGAGCCTCCAGCCAGAGCGGCTGGAGGGGAACCTGGGCTCCCTGTTCCCAGCGAGAGCGGAGGAACATGTTCCTCCGCGTATGGCTCCGCCTCAGGCGCCTGACGCTGATAATAGCGAGAGCGATGTGCCCGAAGTCAGGGAGAGTGAACTAGGGGTAGCAGTGCTCCGGCTTAAAGCTCGAAAAAGCAGTGCCCCCGGACCCGACGGCATGCTAGGCCGAGCATGGGTCTTGGCCCTTGAGGAACTAGGGCCTCGACTGGTGGCGCTCTTTAGCGCATGCCTCGAAAGGGGCCAGTTTCCAAAGGCTTGGAAGACGGGGAAACTGGTCCTTATCCGGCCGGCCGATCAGCCATACGGTTACCGGCCGATCGTGTTGCTCGATGAGGTGTGCAAGCTCTTTGAGCGGATTATTGCAGAGCGCCTCGTCGAGCATCTCACGAACGTGGGGCCAGATCAGGCGGACAACCAGTTCGGTTTCCGCCGGGGGCGCTCCACCGTGGAAGCGATCATGCGCGTTAGGCGCCTGGCGGGGGCAGTAGTCTCGCGGGGTGGGGTGGTAGTGGCGGTGTCTCTCGACATCGCCAACGCCTTCAACACCCTACCCTGGAGCTGCGTTAGGGAGGCGCTCGCGTATCACGGAGTGCCTCCTTACCTCCGCCGCATTGTCGAGGCATACCTATCCGAGAGGGCCATAGTTTAACCGAGCTGGCTAGGGCCAGGGCGGCGAGAAGTGTCGTGCGGTGTTCCGCAGGGGTCGGTCTTAGGGCCACTCCTGTGGAACATCGGATACGACTGGGTGCTGCGCGGTTCGTTGCTCGAGGGCGTCAGCATAACGTGTTATGCTGACGACAAGGGCCCTCCGAGGCCCGTGGAAACACATAGCCTCGTATTTGTGGAGAGCCACCTCGAGTCCCAGCCGCCGTATTCGACCTACGACTTGAGCAACCCTTGCCGTGGCCTTTAGTGTCTCGCTTCGGTACGTTGCTCCCCGCGTCATAACGAGGGCGTTATGGGCGGCTGGGACTCGAGGTGGCTCTCCACAAATACGAGGCTATGTGTTTCCACGGGCCTCGGAGGGGGCCACCTGCGGGAACCAGCATAACAGTAGGGGGCGTAAGCATCGTCATCGAGCGCACGATGAAGTACCTTGGGCTCGTACTCGATAGCCTATGGGACTTCGGAGTTCATCTCAGAAGTCTGGTCCCGAAACTGAGGGGGACTGCGGCCGCGCTATCGCGGCTGATGCCCAACGTTAAGGGACCCAACGCCCCCACTAGGAGACTGCATGTACCTGGGGATCGTGCGAAGCATGGCCCTGTACGGGGCCCCCGTATGGGCGGAGACTATGGCGACCCGCAACGTGGCTGTATTAAACAGCCCGTTAAAGGCGATGGCCGTCAGAGTCATCAGGGGGTATCGCACGATCTCCGTCGAGGCGGCATGTCTCCTAGCCGGGACCCCTCCATGGGACCTGGAAGCGAGAGCCCTTGTGCTGCTGTACCAGTGGCGAAAGGAGGCGCTGGAGCGGGGCCATGGGCCGGAGCCCCGAGAAATCAGGGCTCAGCGGTCCCAGCTCCACCAGGAACTCATGGAGACATGGAGGGTGCGACTTGAGCACCCAAGGTGGGGGGAATCCACCATTGCGGCGGTGAGACCGATCATGAAGGAGTGGTTGGAGAGGGACCATGGGGACCTTTCCTACCGGATGTGCCAGATGGTTACCGGACACGGGTGTTTCAGTAAGTATCTATGGCGCATCCACCGGGACACAACGCCGCAGGTAACGGACACTTTGGGAGGACACCGTGCGGTTTTAGTCGATACACGACATAATCACCCCCTCTGGTCGGCGGGGGGGTATCCGAAGGGATTTCCGCACGTAAAAAAAAAAAAGCGTGGTTGAGATCGGTAGGAACATGTTTCCATGCATTTCGCTCAGTAAGCTCGTGTATTTCGTTAACTCGATTACATACGAAGGCCTTAAGCAATTAGGCTGAGTTTTGATCCAACCTAAAGTAATGTTTGAATCGGACCAAAAATAATGTTTGTTAATTTTGCAACGAAGTGCTTCACTTACTTTCGTTGCGAGGCGAGCACCAAGTAGTGCCGCACAAAGTTCAAGTCGCGGTATAGTGACTGGCTTCAAGGGTGCTACCCGTGTTTTACAACATAAAAGCTTTATAAAGTTCGGCCGTTCAGAGAATGCGTTCCTGACACCTATCAGTTAGTCACGACTAGTGATGGGCACAACATAACACTGAGTTCATTACCGTTCCTCCAAAATGAACCGCCGCGTTATTTTTAAGATTATTTTCGTTTTAAATTGGCGGACTCATTTAAAATTTATATTTTAGTTATTTAAGTGGAAACCAAAAAAAAGTAATATTAATATAATAGAATTGTTTTATTTATTCTTTGTTACAAAGTTACAATCTGTATTTCTATGTAATAAAGTACATTGAATTGAATGTGCGTACAGAATATTAATCAGACTCCGATTCGCTTGAGGAGGTGGTGTCTTCATCATCATCTTCGCGTACATGTATAATTATATTATTATCAATAACAGAATCAATCCTGATATCTCGGTCAAAATGTTTCACAATTAGGTTTTTAGTCTTCTCAACAACCTTTGCCCAGTCATCTCTTGTGACTTCCCCGCAGGCTTCTTTTAATAGGATCATCATCTTTTTCGTGCTGAATGGCGGGGAAGTATTGTGGCGGGCGGCGTAACCTTTGAGCCCAGATTAGCTCAATCGCGTTATATTGGCAATGATACGGTGGAATTCTTAAAACGCGATGACCGTACTCCAGAGCCAGTTCATCGATTTCGTATCGCACATTTGCCGCTTTATTTTCTTTAACTAATTTAATTAGCTCTGCTTTTAGCATCTGCATATTTGCGTCAATGCCTTTTGCTTGTAACCAAGCCACCATTTCTTCTTTTTTATTAGCTTGGGTAGGTGGTTTCTGTATTTGAACCGAGTGATAGGAGGCATTATCCATGAATATTACAGAAGGCTCTGGTAGGCTGGGCAAAAGCACATTCTGGAACCACTCTTTAAATGTAGTGGCATTCATTTCCTCGTGGTATTCATTTGTGGTTTTTGATTGAAATGCCAGTAACGCGTTCTCCACAAAGCCGTATTTTGCAGAACCTGTGAGGCATATTATCAGACGGGCCCCCTTACCCATTAGTACTTTCGACGTCGACGCTTGTGTATCATCCGTCCAAGAACGGAAAACTGTGTGATTGGCGTTTAGCCATGTCTCGTCAATGAACACGACATTATCCCAGTTATCAATTTTTTTTGCTTCTCTCAAAAAACTTATCCGTTTTAAAATTATGTCGTATCGTTCTAATATTTTTTTTCTTTTGTCTGTTTTTTTATACGAAAACCCAATATCTTTTAAGATTTTGGTTAAAGCAGTTTTACCCCCGCTAAACAGTCCAGCTTCTCTTAACGATGCCAAAAGCTTCTTCCTGTTGAGATATTCATTTCTGGAATAGTAACTTATATGATTTCTGATTGCATTGGCGTCAAAGGTTTCAATATCTGTCAGGGCTTTAGTTCTACGTTTCTTCTTCGGAGTACGTAAAATATTATCTTCCGTGCCAGTAGAGCCGAACTTTTCTTAATTAATATTTGTTATCGTTCGTTTGCTAACTCCAAGCGCCTGAGAGACGCGTTCTTGTACTTGGTCGACAGGTACCAGGGGTCCGCCATTTTGCCGCTCCCGCTCAAAGTAATCTTGCAGCTTGATGATTAACTCACGGGCTCCACTTTTCAATGTTTGTCCACGTTTAGGCATTATTATGCACCAAAAGTAAAAAGAACGCAATACAAAACACAATCGAAGTCCGATTTAGCGCCGATGTCAGTTTGAAAAGCAGAAACAGTCCATTAAACGAAAGCCGGGTAATCAAATAAAAACAGATCGAAAACACTTGAAGAACGTGGTCTATGCGCACGAAACGACAACAGACAATTGTTTTAGCGTCACAAAATGGCGGCCATTTGGGGTTACCATTTTTAATCTAAGTATAAAAATGCTAGTAACGCCATTTGGGGTTACCATTTTCAACCTAAATATAAAAATGCTACTTTCTTTCGCGCGTTCGGTTTAGTCGTAGTTTTATTTTTATATTTAATAAAAGTTATCTTATAGTACATTATTTTCAAATTCTTAAAAAGAAAAACAAAACGTATTATTTTATAAAGTATAACTGTATAACAACAGATTACGATACTATTATTGCCTGTTATTGTTAGCACAGCACTACAAATATAAAGCGCTGACATAACCTTGTAATAGCGCAGTGTAGATTTAGAAAAATATTGTTTACCAAGTTATTTGACACTCAGTTTTTGCACAAAATTATAACATTAATTGATTATTGATATAATAATGTTGTTTTAATGCTCATCAATTGTTAAAACGGTAAACAACCAGCAAAAATATTTTTATCGTAACTGCAACGCCATTACAAAGTTACGTCGTCAGTTCAATCGCGACGTGTCAGGAACGCATTCTCTGAACGGTCGTGGTTTTGTTTTTATCAATAGATCGAATGTATAAACACGCTGCGTAAGCGTCTTGGGAGGCGTCCACGAAGCAATGTAGTTCAATTACAACGGGATCCGAGCACATCGTGTACCTCGGCACGGATACTGAAAGAAAGAGATTAAGAGTCGAAATGACTTTTTCCCATACTTTTTTAATGTTATTGGGGACAGGCTTGTCCCATTCTAATTTCAGTTTCCACAATTTCTGCAACAATACCTTCAAAGTTATTGTGCAGGCGCTCAGAAGGAAAAGAGGATCGAAAATCCTATATGTGTCTGATAAAATGCGTCTTTTTGTAAGTTTGCCTGTGTGTGTCTTTAAGTCCACAGAAAATTTAAGTGTGTCTGTATCAGGTGCCCAGCGAATGCCTAAAACACTGGACTCCGTTTCAAAAATAAGAGATTCTGTCTCTGTGGTGATTGGTAATATTTGAGGACAATTAGTACGGAATTTATGAATGGGAAAACAAGCTGAAGCTAATGTGTCTGTGACACCTTTATGAATGTGTGCTAGAACAGATTCACTTGAAGAACCCGTCAAAAGGTCATCAACATGAAAATCATGTTTTATAACTTGTGAAATTAAGGGATCTGAGCATTCATTTGCTAATTGAAGTAAGCACCTAGTGCTTAAGAATGGCGGCGAAGCAGTGCCATAAGTGACCGTGTTTAACAGACTGTAGAGTGTCAACGGGCCTGTTTTCATCATTGCGCCACAAAATGAGAAGTAAATGTCTTTGAGATTCGTCTATCATTATTTGTCGATACATTTTTAGGGTTCCGTTGCCAAATGGCGAAAAACGGAACCCTTATAGATTCGTCATGTCTGTCTGTCTGTCCGTCCGTATGTCACAGCCACTTTTTTCCTAAACTATAAAGTCTATGCTGTTGAAACTTGGTAAGTAAATGTATTCTGTAAACCGCATTAAGATTTTCATACAAAAATAGAAAAAAAAAAAACAATTAATTTTGGGGGTCCCCATACTTAGAACTGAAACTCAAAAAAAAAATTTTCATCAAACCCATACGTGTGTAGTATCTATGAATAGGTCTTCAAAAATGATGTTGAGGTTTCTAATATCATTTTTTTCTAAACTGAATAGTTTGCGCGAGAGATACTTCCAAAGTGGTAAAATGTGTGTGTGTCCCTGTAACTTTTAAAATAAGAGAATGATAAAACTAAAAAAAAAAATAACGATAATTGGTTTGAACAAGATTTAGTGACTAGTTTTTTTTAATGCAGTCATAAATCGTAAACTGCAATTTACCTTTCATTCAATCAACTCAAATATATAAATAAAAAAAAAAACATTATTATGTTACTTGCTGCTATGGAACCCTTAATGGGCGTTAATGGGTGGACTCGCACTTGGCCGCTTTTTGTAATGTCGCCAGTAATTACAAATTTATGTTGACGGAAGCGAATCAAAATGTCAAACATGTCATCCTGCACTACTGGACCTATAGCTTGGATATCGTTAAGCGACTTGTTTGACTTGGTTTTTGCTGATGCGTCAAAAACAACCCGAAGCTTCGTAGTTTCACTGGACTCCTTTACCACCGCATGATGAGGTAAATAATATCCAAATGATGGCCTTTCAACTATTGTCAAATGGCAGAGTTGTTCATATTCTGTAATGAAGTCAGAATACAAGTGTTTGAAAGTTGAATTTTTATTGAATTTCTTTTCAAGATTAAGAAGTCTTTTTTCAGCCATGTAATGTGAATCGCCAAGTGACGATTCTGGGCTTTCAATAAAGGGCATTTTTACTGAAAATCTACCATCTGGTAATCGAACAGTATTTTCAGTAAAATGCCGTTCACAAAACTCATCATGAGGTGATAAAGGAGTTTTTGAAGAAGAAACTTCCTCCATTTCCCAAAATTTGGTTAATCTGTCACTGATTTCCTTTGTAAAGTGGCAAAACAGTGAGTTATTATTGTTCTTATTGTAATGTGAAGAAGCAACACCATTAACGCCCGGCCACAATCCAACCGACTTTTGTATTTGCCGAATTTTGTAGAATGGGCATTCCGGGACCGGTTTTCATTTGATTAGGAGTGATAACGTCAAAGAAGACTTCTGCACCAAGCAACAAATCAATTTTGGAGGGCTGATGAAATTTAGGATCAGCTAATGTAATGTTTGCAGGTAAATTAAGACGCGAAACATCGATAGGACTATTGGGCAAGTGACCAGTAATGTGAGGCTTCACTATGCATTTAAGGTTTACAGTAAAGGAGTTGACTAATGATTGAATGGTGACATCGCAACTATTAGTAAGGTGAATCGGTTCATTATTTATACCGGTGATGCAAAAATTATTGTCATGACCCTTTAAACCCAATTGATTTTTCAGGTCTGTAGTTATGAACGAGGATTGACTTCCTGCGTCTAACAAGGCACGAGCAATGTGAACTTGTTCATTTTCAGTATTAATGATCTGCACCATGGCCGTGCCCAAAAGGATTTAATGAGAAGACTGCGCGGATAATGCAACTGGCAGCGACACAGGTATAGTTTCATCTACATGCAGTAAAGAATTGTGTCTTTGTTTACACAAACGACAACTACCAGTCAAACGACAGTCTTTTGCGGCGTGCCCTTGCCGCAAACAATTAAGGCATAACTTAAGTTCGGTAGCTTCACGCAACCTTTTATGAGGTGGTAAGCCGTTAAAATTCCCACAATCTACTAGTCTATGGTTTTTATTGCAGAGCGGGCATTTAGGAACTCGCTTTTTATTATTGTTGTTGTTATTAGATACTTATTTAAGATTAAGATAGTTATTAGTAGTACTTCGTAGCTTAAGCGCAGCTGCATTCACTCTTGACATTAGCCATAACAACAAAATCACATCACAAATTCTGTGGTACAAGAGAGAGGTTGCCTGTTAACGACTGGTGATATAACTAGGTAAAAACTAATTAAATATACATACCAGCGTACGTAACTTTATACTCAGCTATCTTAGGGTTCTGATTAAAGGTGCATGTCCACGTGGGAAATATCATCAGAATTTGTTGATTAGAACAAACAAAACGCTAGCCTTCAATCCAAATACAATTAAGATATATAAAATGCAGTTGCGAAAACACATTGGGGAAGAAAACAAGGCAACATTAAACTTAACTCTTCACTTATTTAAATGTGATGCTAATTGAACAACATTTAGTGAACCCATTATTGAAATGTCAATGGGATCATTATTTCTCGTCTTTTATATTTACTAACTTAGTTGTTTTTTACATATCTAAACCTAAACTTTCTCATAGGTAATTAATAAAATTTCTTTCTACGTATAGTAATCATAAGATAAACAAACTAAATTAGACTAATTTTATTTAATACGACGGCGGTTTATACGACGGCGATGCCGAGATTTAACTACGCCACAGTTAGCATATTTAAACGTGTACAGTAAACTCAACTTGTACTAGATAAAATTAAATACTTCGCACGTGAGAGCACCTATACATATATACAACTATATTTAACATATTTTCTTGTTTATACAGTCGACCTTTGAATGTCGTCAAATATTTCGGTCGCTTGTGGTGTTCCGTCGCATGCGCAGGACGCGTCGTTCTACGCGGGCGCGGAAATGTTACCGGCTACGACGAGAATAGATGGCACGTCGACCAAGACGTCACACGCTCACGTCAACTTATGCGCATACTCAATACTGTCTCAATCAACTTCCTTCCAAACAATAATTTTAGAGCACCACATCATATCAATGCAATTTTATTCAAATTTAATACGTTGTGATTTGTAGACGTGAGTTTCAAATTAGTTTTCATAACAAGTGTAATAAAATACGGGTAAATAGTGCTTGTGTCGAGAGGAAAGTTTTTTAAATAGTGCTTCTGTCGAGAAAATGTTTTCACAATTTATTCAAGATTGCTTACATTTAGGTACGGCTACGCCCAGTACTATTCTCTATTATTTGGTACGGTAGTAATTTACAACATTGAATGATATCGCATTGTAGTTTTTTGCAAGTAGGTATATCTTTTATGTCTGACAACAGAACGAAACCATCACAATAAAATATTAACAACAAAATTTTTTTATGAAATTACAGAAAAGAAATCTTATTGAACAAAATAAAATTTTAAGGAGATGATAGCCATGAAACCCTCCCATATAATCCCAATAATATATACTAAAATGTGCATTGCAATATACATAATTAATGTACCCTTTACCATTGTAATTAATTTTAGAATAAATAGTGTATGCTATCAATGGTTAGGAATTGCAGTTTGTTCATCTGTTGCTTTCTTAATATCTGGTTCATCCAATATTTTATACCCGTGCCTCGGAGAGCACGTTAAGCCATCGGCCCTGGTTGCCATACTATAGCAGCCGTTACAGAGTTGCAGTTGGAGCCCTAAAAAGCCCGACAATTGGTCTAATTACAGAATTTCGATATCGCCAATGGGTTCTGAAGGACAGACGGCAGTCGCTTTGCGGAAAATATCGAAGTTCAGCCGCTTCGTAGTCAGACTGAAAAGCCGACCTCAACTGAGTTGGAAGAAGGCTCGGAGGATGATGGCGATCTTATACACAATCAAACAGATTTATGCACAAATTAATTATAGGACTATACCAATCGATTCAACTGGGTTAATGAGTGAAACGACTTATTGGCTACAGTGCAAATACAACGGCCTTTCGAAATTGCACGGAGTTTGCATGTCGGTTGAGTGAAGTGTATGACGCGAGGGTTGTCGGGCAACGGGTACGGAGGGAGTTCGTCAGTCGCGGCAGTCCAACGTCGAACAGCGCGCCCGCCTCGCGCCTCGCTCGCGCGCTAACGGATCCATGGACTACGATCGACCAAGCGAACCCACACTTTTTTTTTCAATCACCTTTTCATCACCCCTCTTAATCCCCGCTAGTTACATCGAACGAATTGTGCGAGCTTATAATGATACTGAAAGTCTTTTACGAGAACTTTGGTAGACTTTCCGAGACTCTTAGTGATTGACACAACCCATTAGGCTGAAGAGACACGCTTCGAAAGTTATTTTCTAACTCAAAAATGCATCTCGGATTAAAATTATACCACAACCTATTTATACACAAGAAACGACTGAAATTTTCTGAATGCAACCTTTAAAAAGTATACACCCAATTTATGAACTATTTACACCGTTTTACAAATAGTTTTGGACATTATTTTTATCCTTCGTGACTACCCCTAGGACACTAAGTAACTCTGACCAAAGATATTTAAATGAACGTAATATTTCTCGTGTGCTAATTTAATCTCCTTACCAGTGTTAAAAGACAGTTATTTAAGTGTGTGGTTATCAATATAATAGATTAACTGTAAGATAAATTAGTGGGTGTTTTAGTGTAACTTTAATTTTATTAACTTGGTAAGTACATTAGCTTATAAGAATCTTTTTAAGTTTATTATATTTTATTTCGCACTAATAAATGATGCTAAAAATTAAATTACCCACGAAATTTCAGTGTAAGTTATACGCTGTAACGCAAATGTTAAATTAATATGTTCAAAGGAAACATTTTACAATAGTATCTTAAAATAAATTTGTTTTCATACGAATGCCAGTTACTTCAATGCTATTTTTTATATAATGAGGACATGCGATAATTTTCAGCGGAAACGAAAACTGGGTCAGATATATTTATTCAAAAATGATTTTGACAGTGTTTTCGAGTACACTCGTAAAGAGAATCATTACAGTGTCGTAACCGCACATCACGGTATACAACACGTAAGTAGGTGTTTTATATAGTCGTCGTAATACCTATCTAGTCGGCTGTGCCAAGTCCAATGACATCGTGGGATATTTATAAAATAATTTTATAATGCCAAACGCCTTCCACGGAGTATAGAATACACAGTACAATTTATGCTAGAACTCGCGAGGGAATTCTTTTTGAAGATAATATAACATTTATCTCATAAAAATAATCACGATAATTGCCTGTGTAATATTTTTATTGACTTCTATAACACCTCTTTAAACTTTACGTATCATTTACTACACAAAACCCACATATTTCAATAAACTGTACCATCAATAGTTGTAAACGTCGTGACTCTGGTGAATTCAGCCGTGTTAAAAAATAAATCCTCAAAATTAAGCTCAATTGACAACAGTAGTAGACACTACTACTGTTGTAAGGAAGCTACACAGCTTGATGGTTAAAAATCGGGGCAATTACTTTACAAGCTTTTAGTTCATCGACCCAACTTTTACTCTGTAATATGGGCTTTTAACATATATTGTTCCTTTCTTTGATGCTAAAGACAAGGGATTGATTGATTGATTCTCTTTGGTATAAAAGAGACAATACGTACACACATTTCAAAATATAAAGGCACTGGCGTTCCACACAATTAAAAATAATTTAATATCTCATTTTAATTAATAGTACCTACATAAGATTAGCTATTTTGACTTGAACCTTTTTTGAATCCTAAAGATGGAAGAAGCAGGACGTCGTAGTAAGATAAATCATATTTAATCGGTTTAATATCAGGTCAATTGTGTAGAAAATAAATCGAAGCCTTCAGCGATCTATTACTGCCTGCCATAAGCCTATTAATTAAGATAGATCGTTACTGTAAATCTAACATTGTTTTAATTCAATTATTATAATATTTAATGGTATATAATATAACTTTTAAGAAGAACAATTTTGATTGCTTAGTTGTGTAATCTAATGTAATTAGATATTAAGAGTTACGGTTATCGTATGGTTTAATAGTAAGAGTTTATTTCAGGTTATACTTAAATAATCGTGCTCAAGAAATGAACCAGATAATTACTACGTGAATTGGTTATACGTGGTTGTAATGCGAATATCTTACACTTTTTCGTTGTAATGCCTGGAAGTGTGTGTACGGGTAACCCGGTAACTTTACCCCACCGGATAATAGAAAACCTAATGTAGCTACAGCAGTAGCATTGGCTACCCCTGTACCTTCGAAGTAGTTCTGTACCACCACGATCGAGCATGTACCTCAGTAAATACTACCTCAGTAGCTCACTTCACATTTAGACGACAACCTCCATCAGGATATACCTACATGAAACAATTATGGCGAAACAAAACTAAGGCAGAATTTGAAATTATTCTTCAAAACTTTCTACTTATAATACCTTGGCTCAATTTAACTGGTTGATAAGTAAACTGGAAAATTTTATTTTAATTTCAAAGTTAGAATTTCTAAGCCTTCTCTACCAGTCGGCTTTCACAATACTTCGCGTGACTTGCAGCTACGAAAATACGCACATTTCCCGAGTTATAAGAAGGCCAGGCTATGTTAACAGATGACATTGAATTTTTTTTGTTGCAAATTAAATTCTCTACAACTTTGGTCCAGTAACTTTTTTTTTTGTTATTATAATTTATTTAATTATTAATTTTGCAATATTATTAATACTCGAAATGTAACTTTTCAATGGACTATACTTCAGACTTTCCCTGTTGCATCCAAAAGTCAAAGTCAAAATTCATTTCTTCTGTATACAATTAGACCATTAAAACAGCATAGCAAAAAAATTAACAATTTTTTATGCCAATGCGTACACTTTGGGGTCCGGGGCTCGCTCTCCTACCTTTTATGGTAGCGACTGCCGTGTGACTAACCACGTGATTAAGTCTGTGCCAGACCTCGTCCATCAATCAGCAGATGTACCCGCTGGCAAGTGAGGTTAGCTTGGGCTGAGAAGAGCTTGATGGGCCCCAGCACCAACATTTTATCATAACCAACTTACATTCTTACACCCTCTGTACATCCAATGTTATTACTTTATGCCGTACTTTATTTATTCATTGAAGATGCTATTTAACACCTTCTAGACAATATTAAGAATTTGATTAAAAAATTGTCACTTTCATTAATTAATTAAAACCTAATTCCACAAAAAACTAACATCATTGAACGATTCTATTTTAAAACAAAATCAAAAAAACACAAATTACAAAAAAAAATGAGAGTCGAAAATGAGTTAAGTATCATATATCTTATATGCATGATATATATATATATATATGGTATATGAATATTATACTGACATATTATTACCCAATAGATATTAAACATTTCATATGGGCCAGATTTAGGTTTGTTTTTAGTAAACTCTTTTTACAAAACATCGCAAATACTATCAGTGTTTGATATTGAAAAGGCAATAGGTTGCAGGTGTCTGTAGACCCGAGACGGCATGCGGTTTTAGTCGGTTCAAGCCCGACATAACCGCCCCCGCTGGCCGGCGGGGGGGTAGCCGAAGGGATATCCGCACGAAAAAAAAAAAAAAGGTACTTGTTGTATTGTACAAGTCGATAAGTAGGTACTTGTTGCAGTGGGCACGCCGCAATAGCGGCGGTAAGGCATATCATGGAGGATTGGCTAGAGAGGCGACACGGAAGCCTCTCGTACCGACTGACGCAGGTGATCTCCGGGAAGGGGTGCTTCGGGGACCACCTGCATCGGATCAGGAAGGAGCCAACGCCTGAGTGTCATCACTGCGACGCGAGCGAGGACTCAGGGCTGCACACGCTGGCGGACTGCCCGGCGTGGGAGGCGCCGAGGCGTGACCTCGTGGCAGCCATCGGGGTGGGAGTACTCTCGCTCGGCAGCATGATTGCGGCAATGGTGCGGAGCGCGAGCTTGTGGACCGCCGCCACCTCCTTCTGCGAGCATGTAATGCTCGCGAAGGAGATGGCGGAGCGCGCCCGGGAGAGATTTAGAACTCTCCCGGCCCGCCGAGCCCGCAACTTGTTCGCCGCGCGTCGCAGGCGACTCAGGCGCCGGAGGTCGCTTAACGACCTCCGTCCTCCATGAGCGCAGGCCTGGGGGTGGCAGGTGAGGCCGCCTGTCACCCCAGCAAAAACAGGCCGGGACGGTGGGGCGACTAGCACCCCTCCCCCAAACCGGGGCAAGACGGGGACACCGTTGTTCCCAAACCCGAGAGGGCCATCTCGAAACCGGAGATAGCCCAGGGTCAGTCGGGGTGCGAGGGATATGCTCTATGGGCAACCTTACACCCCGGCGTCTGTAGACTCGAGACGGCGTGCGGTTTTAGTCGGTTCAAGCCCGACATAACCACCCCCGCTGGCCGGCGGGGTGGGTATCCGAAGGGATTTCCGCACGAAAAAAAAAAAGGTACTTGTTGCAGTAAGTTTTGTACAAGTCAATATTGGTTATAGTATCTACAATTTCTCGAGCTGTTTAGTAATCCTACTATCCTATTATATCATAACTGTGAAAGTTTGTGAATAAGTTTGAATAAACATATGTTGGTTACTCAATCAAGCTCTAACGGCTGAATGGATCTGGCTGAAATTTGATACAGAAATAGATTATAGTCTGGAATATCTCATAGGCTAGGTAATATGTCCTATGGGTTACGGACCCAGCGGTGATGGAGTCGCGGGCAACAGCTAGTCAAGCACTAAATTCACCTGCACACTGGAACCTTGTAATAACGATACAGTTACGTCCATAATTTTTTATTCAATAAATGTACCAGGAAAAGCTAGAACGGAAACGTAGATCCAGTTATGGTCGGCGGGGGGGGGGGTATCCGAAGGGATTTCCGCACGAAAAAAAAAAGAAAAGGTATATTTGCTCATTTTGGTTTCATGAATTATAAACTGTTCACAAATTACATAATTATACAATATGTAACAAAACTACCTAGTGTCCAATCCGCGAAGGTGTATATAGGTATCATATTCGGTTCTGATTATGTATAACTTTTTGGAAAATTGGTTAAAAATATACCCCAGAAAAACTGATGTTGATTTGTTGTTGATGTTGATGTGAGTAAACCCTCTTCAAGAGAATTATAATGTTGAAGTCGAACCACTTAAATAAGCACGGTACCTGCGTCATCAAATATAAGTATTAAGTATAAAGTAGCATATTGTGAGTAATGTGAACATTGAGTAGAAGGAGAAAAGCATCCTCAGAAAAAACCATTACCCCGTCGCCTTTTTCTTCTCCCAGGGGCATCCACGTAGAAATCATCAACTGAACACTATTTCTCCACAATCCCTCTGAATTATCAGAGGTGTCTGTGGAGAAATAGTGTTGCAAAAGGAGAGCTGCCCCTACCTTGACAGAACATTAATTAAAGAAAAAAGACAACCTCGAAGATAAAGAATAGACCCGTACCGTTTACCAGGGTGCTATGAAGAAATTATCAACTAAAAATCCTGTGACGGTCTTAGCCTAGAGGGGCTATTTCGAATATTACTCTGTATTAGTAAGCTTTGTATTCAACATAAAATCAATTTGAAATAGTCAAATGAAAATTTTTCGCATTTCTTAGGGATGAAAATCTTGCATCAACATACAGAGTATGTTGATGCAATGCCCTATAAGTACAATTCTGTGCCTAAAACTTTCTTCATTAAACCAACAATGAAACCGAAACCGTGTTTTAACTTTTGCACCTTAACGAGGATTTGTAATTAAACAATTGTCTCTTGTCAACTCTTAAAGAAATCTCAAACAAGTTGGAGCCTTCATTGTATCTTTTAAATTAGTTTTTTCATTTAGCTATTTTAAAGAAGTCTTCATATTTTTTGGTCAAATGATTTGTTTTTTTCTTTTTTTTAGGTAAAGTCTTAGGCAAGAGGGTCACCATTGCATACACGTACCATGTTAACAATGGTGGCACTCAGCTTGACGGCCTCATCAGAAGAGGATTGTCGTCGCAGCACCGCGTGACCCCCACCGGTCCCACTAGTGCTGCGACCACAATCCCCCTACCCGGCTATGCACTTGCTGACCCCTGAACGCAATCAAACCGAAATTAGATTACTATGGAGGGTTTTTCGCAATCGTGCACGGTGGTACCTACCCGGCCGAATTTTGTGACAAATTTGTGTCATCAAATTTCTACCACCAGTAATGCGTGAATCGCTGTTTTGTAATGACATACTTTACTTACTACACAGAACTAATTAGACCCAAATATAAGCATATCTTAACAAGTTTGTGATATGGGTTTTAGAATGCGGATAAACGAACTTAGACACATTTTTATTTGTAAATACACACATACCATTGTTTATAGGATTAAAACTATGGTTAGGGTAAATTTTCACGGTTTCAATTCCCCGCTCACTGAATATTTGTTAAATATTTGTATGCATGAATATATATGTATATTTGCATTAGTCTGGGTATTTTGTTCATACCTATGTGTGTATTTACAAATGAAAATGTATCTAAGTTCGTTTATCCGCATTCTAAAACCCATATCACAAACTTGTTAAGATATGCTTATATTTGGGTCTAATTAGTTCTGTGTAGTAAGTAAAGTATGTCATTACAAAACAGCGATTCACGCGACTCCAGTTTAGCACATGGTTTTGAAAATCTCAAAACAGCATCATAGGGAAGGAGTAAGGTTGGCGAGGGTAAATTATATTTATAATATCACGAGTGTTTCCAGGCTTGTTTGCCACTATAGTAAGTGACTTAGGAATCACAAATAAGTATATCATCAAGTAATAAGACGCCACAACATCCTCCATAGTAATCCAATTTCGGTTTGATTGCATTCAGGGGTCAGCAAGTGCATAGCCGGGCAGGGGGATTGTGGTCGCAGCACTAGTGGGACCGGTGGGTGTCACGCGGTGCTGCGACGACAATCCTCATTTGATGAGGCCGCCAAGCTGAGTGCCACCATTGTTAACATGGTACGTGTATGTAATGGTGACCCTCTTTCTCGAGACTTTACCTTCAGCTTACCATCAGGCGAGGTGAAGTCAAATTGACGTGTCCTATATATAAAAAAAACAACTTTCCAAATATTAATTGATTAATTTATTGATTAACATTTCGTTGGTATTAGCTATTTAAAAATTAAATCCTTCCTCTCGAGCTTGCCGGTCGGAGGCCAGACCATATCCACTTTCTGCGAATGACTCTAAAGACAACGAATTCACCTAAGCCTAATATTTTTACCCGCTACTAACTCGATCTTGAAAAGTTAAATATAATTATGCTGACTCAAAAAGGCATTGTAACAAACTATTCTAAAACATTTTTTCAGATATACAAGTGTACATTTAGAAATATAAAAGAGCATCAAAATAACAATTCAGTTTTGTCACCAGTATCTTATCTCGCATTATAAGCCTCACGATCGATACACTCGAACTAATCCCGGAATAGGATTTGTCGTGTGTTTCAGTGACACGATACTCTACCCGTCCTACATTTCAAGGCCCATAAATAAGTTTGGAAGTTGATCTTGTATCTTAAAGTGGTTCATATAAATCGAATTCAGAGAGGCATCTCCATTTTTTAAATAGGTAATATTATCTTTGAGATACCTGTATTAATCTTTATATTATACCTTATGTGGAAAAACGAGTTTGTCTTGTAGTCATCGTTAATTTAGCGTTACTACCGCTTACGTCTCGGAACCCGGGGTCTAACTACTTCTCATTTTTTTATTTGGTCTCCCTGCTACCTACTGCTGAAAGCTGCGCCAGAGCCTCGTCCATCAATCACGAGGTAGATTGCAGGTGATGTTGGCTTAGTCACCCCCAGGTCCGTGCTCATAGAGGAAGAACATTCTGGGTTCTACAACGCCCGGGATGCCTTCTGTCAAAGTCAAAGTCAAAGTCTTTATTTTTCAAAATAGTGTAACGTAATTACATCTTTTTGACGTCAAAATCTGCTTAAAACTAAGTTTACCACCGCTTCCTAGGCCCTAGTGGAGAAGAAACGGCGCAACAAACTCCACTGCGGCATTTTCGAGACGTCATATTATAAATAGTGATTTCTTAAGACTAAATATGGACGAATGTACATTTTTGTCTCGTGTCAAGATAAATAAAGGTATATAAAAAAAACAAAAGTTAAAATAAAAATTTAACCTAAGTTAAACGTTAAAATAATTTAAAAAAGTTAAAATATGGTAAAAAAAAAAAAAAAGGTTGCCTACTACAATATTATGCTATACTTGTAGCATTAAGAGGGGCCTGCACCATGCTCAAGCCAGACATTTTTGTCTTTAAGGTAATCATCTGTCCTATAGTATGCTTTTTTACATAAGGTGGTCTTAACACTAGGAGACTGTACCTGGGGATCGTGCGAAGCATGGCCCTGTACGGGGCCCCAGTATGGGCGGAGACTCTGGCGGCCCGCAACGTGGCTGTATTAAACAGCCCGTTAAAAGCGATGGCCGTCAGAGTCATCAGGGGGTATCGCACGATCTCCGTCGAGGCGGCATGTCTCCTAGCCGGGACCCCTCCATGGGACCTGGAAGCGAGAGCCCTTGCGCTGCTGTACCAGTGGCGCAAGGAGGCGCTGGAGCGGGGCCATAGGCCGGAGCCCCGAGAAATCAGGGCTCAGCGGTCCCTGCTCCGCCAGGAACTCATGGAGACATGGAGGGTGCGACTTGAGCACCCAAGGTGGGGGGAATCCACCATTGCGGCGGTGAGACCGATCATGAAGGAGTGGTTGGAGAGGGACCATGGGGACCTCTCCTACCGGATGTGCCAGATGGTTACCGGACACGGGTGTTTCGGTAAGTATCTGTGGCGCATCCACCGGGAGACAACGCCGCAGTGCCAGCACTGCGAGGATCCTGGCGAAGACACGGCGCTCCACACGTTGGTGGAGTGCCCTGCGTGGGCGAGTCAACGCCGGGATCTCGTTGCGGTCCTGGGCGTGGACGTTCTCTCGTTGGAGACCATGGTGAGGGCCGTGGTCTCCGACGGGAGCAAGTGGCACGCCGCCGCCTCTTTCTGCGAGCAGGTAATGCGCGCGAAAGAGACGGCGGAGAGGGAGCGGGAAAGAACCCTGCCCCCCGAGTTTCGCAGTCTACGGCGAGGACGCCGCAGACTCATCTACGCCCGGGACTACCGACCTCCATGATCGGGGCCTGAGGACGGCAGTTGACCGACTCGCCGTCCTTACAGAAGCAGGCCGTGGCGGAGGCGTGTCGTGTGTGCCCTACACACGCCTGCCAACTCATCGAAGCGGGATAAAACCCGATCCCACCAGGCGAGGCCGCGGTGGCGGCCAAAGTCCGCCGGCAACCCTGGGGTTATCCTTTCGAGGGCTTACCCGGGGTGCCCGGCAACGGACACTTGGGGAGGACACCGTGCGGTTTTAGTCGAGACACGACATAACCACCCCCGCTGGCCAGCGGGGGGGTATCCGAAGGGATTTCCGCACGTAAAAAAAAAAAAAAAAAAAAAGATGGTCTTAACAAAGGTTTTAAATTTATTGTCAGGCATACCAAGGACCTGCCACCGGAGAATGTTCACCTCCCATATCCCTTTTCCACTGTCTCTTTGATATACATCACCACCTCGCAAAATATGGTGGCGTTTCTCACATACGTAAATTACTTCAGAAAAAAGTATACAATATCAATAAAATTAGTAGGATTATAGAAGATGATATAGTCGGAAGCTTAAGCGAATGTCACACATTGATTTCCCCGTGACCATGGCTGCTGAAAAGCACCCGAAACGTCGGGATCAATGTAAAATATAAAATAACATCAAATAAATCGCAATAGAATCCGTTACAAATAGTTTTATTTCAATTATAAAAGATTTCAATTTGTTTTCGTAAATTAGGTGTGGCACTTTGTGAAGTAACGATGGCCCCTATATTTATAGTGTTATAATTAAGTAATTTAAATTGTCAATAAAGAGCATATAAATGACGTCTAAACATGACATCGTGTTATTAATAGGTCGTTACCGTACTTACGAGTATATCCATACATATATACTAAGGTCTCACTGCCAGGTGTGGTTACTTATCGAAGTTCCCATGGTATTACATATACGGTCAGAATGTATTTTAAACGTCCGTGTTGTGTCAACGTATTTTCCTTGAAATTCAGGATAAGTCAACTGAAATTATATTTTATTGTACTATCTTCTATACTGTTATAAAATTGTAAATTAGTTGTGTAAATACTTGGGTTATGTCGAATGGAGGAGCAACTCGATAAGCTTGAGCGCCTCCAAAACTTTTGCATTAGATTTATATTTGGTCTACGCAAATATGATCACGTATCAGAGTTCGCATATTCCTCAAGTGGCTCCCAATTCGACTTTGACGGAATGCTCATATTCTTGCCATGCTTTGTAGTATTCTATTTAATCTCAGTACTCCCTGTTATTTTAAAGAACGTTTCGTGATCCTCCATGACACACATTTAAAATTCTAGAGGTCATCAGAATCATTGGTATTGGCAGTACCTAGGCATTCTACGATTTTTTATGATAAATCGTTCACTGTACAGGCGGTACGGTTATGGAATGCACTACCATTATCGATTAGACGCGCACAATCACTGGCCATCTTCAAAAGGATGGTGATAGAGCACTACCTGGGCCTATAATCTCCCCCATTCTTTTTTTCGTTATGTGCTGTCTAACTTTCGTAAGAGATATAAAAATAATATATATGTAGGTTTAGTATATATGTAAATTTTATATGTATATATGAATAATTAATATTATTTACAATTATGTTCGATTATATATGTCTGTTTATGTATCATTGCATGCTTATTTTTAGGTATATGTACCTGGGGTGTGTGTTGTGTAACCTCCTCGAGTGTCGCTCCGATTCCGATCCCGCTGCAGTCCGGGGGGAACGGAATCGGAGCGGCCGGTACACCCTGGGCGGCGGTCAATGGCTTCCCCTTCGTCCCTTCATAGGGTTGGCATTGATCGTCGGCCAATACCCAACGTGGCGGGAACACATCGCTCTCCGTACTCCTCTGCTTTCAGAGGAGATAGGATGAGCGATGCTGTTAGTGGTGAGATGGCCCAGGGTCAGCCGGGGTGCGATGGATATGCTCTATGGGTAACCTTACACCCCGGCGTCTGAAGACCCGAGACGGCGTGCGGTTTTAGTCGGTGCAAGCCCGACATAACCGCCCCCGCTGGCAGGCGGGGGGGTATCCGAAGGGAAAAAAAAAAAAGGTATAGGTACCTAGTACATTGCAATAATATGTGTTTGTAATCTAGTCTATTAGATTATATGACTACGTTAGCCCTCTATTTTTTCCTATTACACCAATAACTACCCAATATACGATTTAGCTCTTTTAGGATTCATGTCCATCCAAAGGTTGCCCGTAAGATTTTGCTTTTAACGATTAGGCCGCCATTTGTACATTTATTAATTGAGTTTCCATATATGTATATTCTGATTGGTGTACAATAAAGTTTATATCTATCTATATCTATCTAATGAATTATTCTAAACACCAAAATAACGTAGGTTCTAGAATGACATATAGGTATGCTAATCTAACTTCAAAAAATCAACTTCTTAGTGGGTTAAACAGGGTGGTGAAGTTACTATGGACGAACCTGTTTCTTGGTATGATTCACTCAAAACTGGCTATAATGATACTTTAAAATAAATAATAAGACACATATTTTTATCTCCCTGGATGTGGTGGACAAGACTTAATGTTTGTATGTAAAAAAATCTTTGGTACAAAGGTACAAGGTACAAATAAACTATATTATCGCAGGAATAGGTCCTGACTACGATCGGTATTCCATGTAGGCGAAAGCGGGGGCAACAACTAGTAGTCTATAAATAGTAAGTTTGAAATATTACCATATACCTATCTCCATTTTTAGTATTTTTTTTTATTATATATATATATTTCTATACTATATTCTATACTTATTTTTAGTGTTGTTTTAAAAAAATGTTAATTATCGCTCCCTTGGTAATGTGCCCGGTAGATAGCAATAGGCTCGCCCCCTGTTAAATTGGGACCTAAAACATAACTGGTGAATAATGGGTGTGTAATACAGCTCTGCCTACCCCTTCGGGGATACAGGCGTGAAGTTATGTATAATCTTTGAGTCAATTTGATGATTCATGAAAATTTAAGGATACATGTCAATAGCCTCTTCTTCCATTACATTGAGATTTTGATTTGATTGAATCGTAATCATAAATTTCGAGAATACAGAAGAACACCTTTTCATTGTATCACTTCTCTAAATTACGGAAGTTCCAGATCAAAGGGGCAAATCAGTCTAACGCTGAATTACAATTTTCGATATAAAGGTCAAATTATAATAAAGGACTCACTTCACCTACAGCTACCTATATAAAATTGGTTTTCTTTAAAGACTTGGAATTCTATACCAGCACACGTGTTTCTTTTTTTTCAATCTTGTGCCCTTTATGCGGGGCGTGAAAAAGTATCTGATGAGGCCGTCAAACTGAGGGTTACCATTTTAGCATTATTTGTATCTGCAATGCTGACCCTCATTTCTGAGACTCCCTTTAAGTTATCATCAGGCGATGTGAGTCTTCTTGACACGCCCTATATAAAAAAGAATTCATACACTTACATAATCTACTAGCAGCCCGCCCTGGCTTCTCCACGGTGCAATTATAGCACATTATTCGTGGACTTACATTTTTTTTTTCATACAAACCTTATTTTGACAATAACGACACAAAAATTTGATGCAGTCGTTCGGAAGTTATGGGTGTACATACATTTAAGCGTTTCATTTTATTTATATCCTGGATACTCTATGCCAATAAATAAAATTGATGTGTCTGCTTGTAACGTTCCAAACCTTTTCAATGAATGGATGTAAATGTATACACGATACTTACGACCAAGTCGGTTTGTAGTAGGTAATTTCTGAACCGGCTGGACTGATTTTGACGAGACTTTCACTGGTAGATAGCTACTATAACAAGGCGTAACATACATACAACATACAATTTTACAAAAAGAAATAGGGTTCCACGCAAAAAAATTGATACCTAGATTTAAGGCCACGCGGTTGAAGTCGCTGGCACATCAAAAATAAAACAAAGAAAGTCTTCACATCGGGAAAAAAGTTGTGAAGGAACTTTTCATAATTGATTTAGATTACTTTTCTTGATATTCCTCCAATGAGTGCATTCGAAATCAGATGCCAAAACTTTCTTCGCCAAATGTAAGTTAATCAAAAACTGTCTGAAGTTTTGCTTCCGAGTCGTCGAAATATAGAACAACGAAGTATTTCAGTTATAAATAAACAAGTAGTGTTCTAGTATTCAAATTTATAACTCTAAAACCATGTGTTGTTAATTAAAAGGGATGACCAGATATTTTACTTATGAAGACTATTTTTCTTTGGATTTGCAGGCGCCCGATTGGGAAAATATACCCTTAGTTTTTTCGTGCGGAAATCGCGGGGGTGGTTATGTCGGATTCGAACCAACTAAAATCTTACGCAGTCTCGAGTTTTCAGTCACCCGCATTTCCCTCGCACCCCGGCTGACCTAGGGCCATCTCCGGTTTCGGGATGCCCCCCTCGGGTTTGGGAAACACGGTGTCCCCGTCTTGTCCCCAGAAAGAGCAGAGGGGGTGGGGGCAAAGCGCGCCACCACTGCCTGCCTGCTTCTGCAAAATTTTGTGGCCTGGGGGTGACAGGTGGAGCTACCTGTCACCCCCAGGCCACAAAATTTAGAGAAATAGGGCTAGATTTAGCATAACCCAATAAAAGAATACGGTAAAATATACTTTTATAAAATACACGTAAATCAATAATAACAAGTTCACAATTAATCCTGAAAACAATAACATTGAAGTACGTTGAAAAGTTTATTGAACAATCCTTGTCATTTATCGGAAAAAAATTGATAATTTTTTAAATTTATAAAACAAATCATTTGAACTTAACTTGACCTACGACTATCTGTCATAATATACGACTATAAATCATAATAATTACACTGTCTAGTACCCTTATCCCTCGTAATCTGTTGAAATTTTTGTTTTTTTTGTTAAGGTATTATTATTATTATTGCAATTGGGGACACCGGAAGCCGGACGGACGATCCACCCACGATGCTTGTGGGCCACTTCATCCATTTCCCCTGCCCTCTCGTTGGAGAGAGCGTGGTTATTCCAGCATTCACGGCGCCCCTACAAACCTTTTTGTGTCCTTGCAGAATCTTACGATCTGTTCCACCCTCAGATCCTTCAACTTCTCCATGTCCAGTGTGTCCGATCCCAGAAGTTCCCATCTTATTAGTGAGTACATGGGACATTCGGCCAGCAGGTGGAAGCTGGTTTCTTCTGTCTCCATGCACTCCGGACACTTGGGGTCTTCCTTCACTCCGATCACTGTCAGGTGTCTGTTCAGTCTGCAGTGTCCTGTTATTACTTCGATGACGAGCCTCATGTTCCCTCTTGAGAGTTTGGTCAGTTGGCTCGTCTTTTTCTTATCAATGCCCTTGATAAAGATCTTCGACTGTCTCATGCCCGTCGATGATCTCCATCGTCGGTTAGTCTCTGCTATAATACTGCAGCTAATAACTCCCTTGGTGATTTTGTGCGATATTGGGATCCAGGGCTCCGGCCCCACCAAGGTTTTATCGGCACCGTCTCTGGCAAGTTTGTCAGCTGTCTCGTTGCCCATGTTGCCCTCATGTCCGGGCACCCAGGCAACTGTTGAGTCGATTTTTCTTGCCAGTTTATCTAGTGACTCTTTACATTCCTTTACGATTGCTGAGGTCGTTTCCGCTTTGCTGAGTGCCTTCAGTGCCGCCTGGCTGTCGCTGTAGATGGTCACCCTGTGGATGTCGGTCAGGTGTTCGACCAGCTCAGCACATTCCTTTATGGCGTATACTTCAGCTTGAAAGACACTTGCGTATCTGCCTAAGGATATTGATCTATTTATCTCTGATCCGTCTTCGCACTTAATGTGTATTCCAGATCCTGATAGCTTTGTTGTTTCCTTTCTTGAGCCGTCTGTGTAGCAGACCGTGCCACCGGCATCTGTCCTCCAGTCGTCTCTTGGTCCTATGTGTACTCTGTACTTCTTGTCGAAGATTCTCTCTTTCCTGATCAAGTCATTGTTAGAGAGGATCATCGACAGCCTCTCTTCGTAGTTCTTGCTGATACTGTCATGGCCTTTGTCCATAATGGTTCCGGTCCATTGGCCAGTGCTTCTAAGTTTGAACCATTGTTCGGTTGCTTTTCTTTTTATTTCTAAGTCCAAGGGGTTAAGCCCCAATATGATTTCGAGCGCGGCTGTGGGAGTTGTCCTCATCGCGCCCGTGGTCATCAGAGCTGCTAACCTTTGTACTTTGTCTAGTTCGGCTTTATTTCTCCCAATAGCAGTTTTATGCCACCATACAAGGGCACCATGTAGGATTCTTGGCAGGATAATTGCTTTGTAGATCCAAAGCACTATCGCTGGTTTCATCCCCCACGTTCTTCCTATTGCACTTTTGCACTGCATCATAGCCATTTTGGCTTTTAGGCATGTGTTGCTGATGTGAGTCTTGAAGGTGAGCTTGCTATCCAGAGTTACCCCTAGATATTTTACTTCCTTGACAGTTTCCAAGGTTTGGTTATCCAGGCGCACTGGCGCAGTTCTTCCTATTTTTCTTTTATTGGTGAACAAGACTATCTTGGTTTTATCAGGGTTGAGGTTTAGACCTTTGCTCCTGCACCATACTAGTGTTTCTTTTATGCCTCTGTTCATGATGTCACACATGACGCTGAGAACTTTGCCTGTGATCAGGAGCACTCCATCGTCAGAGTACACTTGTGTGTATATGTGCATCCTGTTAATCTTGTTTACTAGTTCGTCTATTAACAGGCACCACAGTAGTGGCGATAGACATCCTCCTTGTGGGAAGCCTCTTCTCGCTATCACCATGTGTGTTGTTCCTGCAATCTCCGCTTTTATCAGTCGGTGTCTTAGCATAGCTTTCACCCATTCTGATATGTCTTTGTCGATTCCTTCTCGATCTAATGCGGCCTCTATCGAATCGGGGGTGGCTCTGTCAAAAGCGCCCTCTACATCAAAGAAGCAGCCCAGTGCGTATTCTGTGTTGTCTATTGATCTCTGCACTCTTGTCACCAGATTATGGAGGGCCGTTTCGGTGGACTTGCCCTCCATATATGCATGTTGATTTTGGTGGAGTGGAGATCCATTCTTGTTTATTTGTTCTCTTATTAGTCTGTCCAGGATTTTCTCTAATGTCTTAAGAAGGAATGAGGAGAGGCTGATGCACCTGAAAGATTTGACCTCTTGGTATGATGTCTTCCCGGGTTTCGGGATGAACACTGCTCTTACCTCTTTCCATTTTCTTGGGATATATCCAGCTCTGATACTACTGTTGTAGAGAGCCAGTATATCTTTGCTTATGTACTTGCTGGCTTCTTGTAACATTTTAGGGAAGATTTCGTCCGGTCCAGCCGCCTTGTATGGCTGGAATGATCGTATACTCCACTGTAAATGTTCTTCTGTGATAAGGGCCTTCGACTGTGGGTCCTCTATGGGGTTTGAGTCTATCGGCGTGTTATCGTCCTCATATTCTTCGCATTCTGGGAAGTGTGTTTCCAGCATGACCTCAAGTATCCTCTTGGGGTCCGTTAGTAACTCTTTCCCTTTCTTGATACTTCCTAGTTTACATGTGTTCACTTTGGAGAATGTTTTCACAAGTCGTGCCGCGTCAGGTTGTTTTTCAACTCCTGTGCAGAACGCCTTCCAACTTGTTCTGTTCTCCTTTCTGCATTCTTTCTTGTAAATATTTCTTTCCTCTCTGTACGCGCGCCAGCTCTCGTCATCGTCCTTCTTCAGAGCGTGTTTGAGAGCTCGCCGTGTTCTTTTCCTTTGTTTGCCTAGTGCTTTAGTCCACCAGGGTTGCCCTTTGCCTGGTTTTATCTCCTTGAGTGGGCATGCCTTGTGGTATGCTTCCCTAAGAGCTTCGTCCAGTCTGTTAGCTTCTTCTTCTATTTCCCTTTTATCTATTAGTAAGGTTTCACCTCCCGGGTTCCATTTCTTTATGTGGTGTTCGTATGTCGCCCAGTTGGTCTTCCTCGCATTTCTTATCATAATCTTGTCTATCTTGGTCTCTAGGCTGAAGGTGACTCTTCGGTGATCCGACATTGAGTCACTTTCGTCTATTTTCCAGTCCTTGATGTACTGGCTTATACTGTTCGTGGCGATAGTAATATCCAGCACTTCTCTTCTAGATTTGGTGACAAACGTAGGCGTATTGCCCACATTTAGAATCTCCATTCCTGTAGTACTAATGAAATCCAGGAGTAAGTCCCCCTTTTTATTGCAGTCTGTGCTGCCCCATACCACGTGATGGGCGTTGGCATCACAACCTAGAATAATAGGAATGTTCTTACCTTGGTATTTTCTTGTTATTTCCTCCATTTCCTGGGATGGTGGCTCGAAGTCCCTTTCGCTGGGTAGGTACGCAGAGACAAAGAGCACCCTTACTTTATTTCCTGCTTCCGCTTGTACTGTCACTGCAATACTAGCGAGGTCACTGTAACAATCTGCTTTTATTAGTTCTAACGATCTCACTCTGCTGCTGGCGTAGATGCATGCCCTTGGTTTTGACTCACCATCAGCATGATAGAAGATGTCTCCTCCAAGAGAGCCCAGCCCAGTCACGCGTCCGTTATAGACGTGTGGTTCTTGCAGCAGAGCGATATCGATTTTCTTTTCCACCACATATTTGCACAGCTCATTCATGGCATCGTGGCAATGGTGGAGATTTACTTGGACTATTCTTATTTTTTGTGTGTGTTTTTGTGGTGTGTTTCTGGGTGTGTTCATTTGTTTGTGTTGATGTGTGTATGAATGTGTGTGTTATTGTTCCCTCCCTATTTGGTCTTCGCGTTGGGAGACTGCACCCCTTTCCAATGTGGTTGTAGCGATGCTACACTTGGTGGGGGTGTCAGGTCCTTCCGCGTCGTAGGGGGGGGGGGTGTGTGGTGGTGGGGTGTGCGGGGCTAGCCTGTCGGTGGGGTCTGCGACATTCAGTGGGGACCTCTTTCTGTGAGGTACCCGTTTGCGATCCGTCTCCCCCGCCTTCGGGCTTTGGCCCCTCTGTGTTTCGTGCTTGTTGTGTGCTGTTGGGTGTTGTGCTCGGTCGACTTGGTCCACTTACTACGGTGGAGTTGTCGGCCGGCGCCGCACCCGGTGCCTTTGTTGTCTGGTGCTTGGGACATATGTCTTTGCATATGCATCTTGCTTCGGGCTCAGCAGGTGCTTTGCCGAGAAGCCTGGCATGGACCCTTGTGGCTTGATAGTGGAGCCAGATGGTTTCTTGTGTTGCGACCTCCTGAGTTTGTTACCTTTTGTTAAGGTAATATTAACTGATCATTAATTCATTTTCAATCCACACTAAACGATAGTGTTCTATAAATAATTCCAACGATATTCAATTAACTATCGTCACGAAATGTCTATCTGTCTGTTAATATAATACAAACTGTAGGTTAGTTACATTTTGTAATTGGATAACCTGTGGGAAGCTTACCTACCCACAGGTTATTCAACTACTTTTATTAACACGTTTGTTTTATATCTGGAAATTTTTAACAGGCAAAAGGTACCATTTCTTTCGAATATGTAGGATTCTAAAACTAATAAAAATGATATCTATGTATTATTTAAATTTTTAAATCAAACGTATTATGTATTCTATCAAAGTAATCAGAAAGTGGTGTATAATTATTCCATGTTTTACTTGAAGATTCTGTGAGCAATCAAATGTCACGTATTAGTAACTATTTTTTTTTAATCATATGAATCACACTGTATATATAACACTTTTTACATTTAATGCCTGGTTCGCTAGGCATGAAGTAAGATCTGTAATACGTACTTTTAGATACAAAAATTAAACCGACTTCAAAAGGCACAAAAAGTGAAAAATAATTGAATCATTTATTTAATTCAAATATCTGTTATGTCTCTGAAACTTGTCATCAGATTTTTAAGAAATAATAATCGTACCATTTCGGAATAAATGTCCGTCCAACAAAACAATAATTTTGCAAATCCGTCCATATACGACAGAGTTATGCCCGTACATACATATAAAAATATAAACAACCGAATTAAGAACCTCCTCCTTTTTCGAAGTCGGTTAAAAATAAATTGCACTTTCGCGAGATTCCTAGCTATTTGGTACTTGTAGGTATGAAACATTGAAACTATTTTGTATTGAAAAATCTATATAAATAATGAAACGCAGTCAAGTGGGAGTCGGACTTGCCCGTGAAGGGTTCCGTAGCAGTAAGTCACATAATAATGCATTTTTTGAATTTTATATTTGAGTTGATTGAATGAAAGGTAAATTGCGTTTTACGATTTATGATGTATTAAAAAAAACTACTTACTAGATCTTGTTCAAACCAATTTTCGGTGGAAGTTTACATGGTGATATATATTTTTTTGTTTTATCATTCTCTTATTTTAGAAGTTACAGGGCGGGTGGACACATTTTACCACTTTGGAAGTTTCAGTTTAGAGAAAAATTATATTAGAAACCTCAATATCATTTTTGAAGACCTATCCATAGATACCTTACACGTATGGGTTAGATTAAAAAAAAAAAATTTTGACTTTCCGTTCTAAGTATGGGTAGCCCCCAAAATTTATTGTATTTTTCTATTTCAGTGGGAAAATCTTAATGCGGTTTACAGATTACATCTACTTACCAAGTTTCAACACCATAGTTCTTCTAGTTTCGGAAAAAAGTGGCTGTGACATACGGACGGACAGACAGACAGACAGACATGGCGAATCTATAAGGGTTCCGTTTTTGCTATTTGGCAACGGAACCCTAAAAATGAATCGCCGAAATGGATGTACTGTACTGTGTGTGCATAACTTCCGAACGACTGCACCAAATTGTTTTTTTTTTCGTTTTCGTTATTGTAAGTACAAGGTTTGTATGGAAGAAAAAATTAAGAAAGTCCACGGGTAAGGTACTTCTATTGCAGCGGGGCGAAGCCAGGGCGCGCAGCTGGTATATAAATAAAAATGAATCGCCAAAATATATATACACTCTTAACTTTCGAACGACTGAACCAAATTGCATAATTCTTTATATTTTTCGTGTTCGTTATTGTCAGGACAAAGTATGTATGAAATATTTTTTTTTGGAAAAACCAAAATTGAACAAGGTCTTATAATTGCACCGGCGTGAAGCCAGGGCGCGCAGCTAGTGTATAGATGAAAATGGTTTATTAATTTAACAGATATGTTATAGTCAAAAAATGTACCATAACTATAAAATTAAAAATTCCGGTTAAAATTTTTTTCTCATTTTTATTATTAATTTGCGTTTAACCATTATCTTACCTGTTTTCATTTGAAATAAAAATAATTCAAACGGATTGAGTTTTGACTCAGTCGGTCTTATTACAAAACACGGTCTAATTGTAAAACCAGGTTTAAATCGTCTTTAGACCATGGTCTAAATAAAGTCATATTACAAAAAGCGTTTTAGGAGTAAACCATAGATTATCTTTGGTCTAAAGATAAACCTGCGTGACCCCTAGTTTAACGGTGGTTTAAAGTGTAATCACAATAATCACATACGTCAAACTTGTCATTTAAGAATTCTATTATTTAGGTTGTTATTATTCGTACATATTTTTGCTCGTAATGGATATTAACGCAGTTGATGAAATGGATATCAAAGATATTGGACAGACTTCTGGTAGGTAAGCGTGGTACGCTTACCTACCAGACCTCGTATTAGAGTTTGTGGAACTATCTGAGGCAGCTTTTAGGCAGTATAGATTTTCCAAACGTTTTGCTATGAGAGTTATTGATTTAATTAGGGATGAATTGGCTCAGGATCCTCGGGGTTACCCGGTATCTCCTTTTCTTTTCTTTTTCCATTTTATAATTAATTTTACTATGCAACATACAACTTACAGTAGGTATAAAGTTTCGTAATTCGTTTCGAACAACGCGGGAAAACTTCGTTCCGTTTAACATCCATAGATCTTCCAATATTTTAAAACAATGATTGCTAAATAAAGGCATTATAGTGATATTTTATTACTAAATAAAGAATAACTATTTTCCATGAAGTTAAATTTAATGAAAATATATGTTGTAAATATATTTTTCACCAATCTTAGTAAATATTATTTATTAATGACTTCAGAAAACTTTTGCTTTTGGAGGATACGGAACGTTGCGATCGAATGGTGTCCTAATGAACGAACAATACTTGTAGTTAGCTGTGGTTTTTATTGAAGCCAAGGTTTAAATCATGGTACTAAGTAGTCTACGGTTTATTCAGTTTTTGTAATAAGAAGAAGTTTAAACCCTGGTCTTGAGATTAAGCCTAGACTTTATAGTTCGGGTTTAAACCAGACTTTATTCCGTTTTTTGTAATAAGACCGAGTAAGTTTTATTTTTATCGACGAGACGTTTCGGTTACTTTTGCAGAAAAGTATTTTTTATTTAACAAATAGATACCAATAAAATACGAAAATTAAAAATTAAATCATTGAGCCTAATGGGGATAGAGTCGCAGAGTTACGAGCCAGTTTGGCCCGCTTCAGACATTTCGCATAAAAAGAGCCAAGCAATAAAAACTCACGGCCTCTCTTTTCCAATCGCTAAAGTACGTTGCAGCAATATACGTGAATCATTAAAATAATATCAATAAACTATTTAGAAAGCTACTATAGGATAGTGTAGCTCTACTACTTACATGAGAGAATAGGCAGATAATGGCTAATTTGTGGTCTTCTAAAAGTACAAATCTAAAATCGATTTTCAAGTATCAATCAAACAGGTAAATCAAACAAAGTGATCCAAACCTCTCACTGCACTTATTTGATATCGTACAAAGTATCTAGTAAATGAAAAAAGTATTATAACAAACATACTTAGTATGATTTTAGCGAAAATTTTGTGAATTTCCTATACATATTATTTCTGAAGTTGACAATACATCACGCTCTAAAGAACACTTGAGATAGGTACGGGTTGATTGAACTTAATTTAATACATCACTATTTTCACTTCACTTGCTAGATATTTCAAGAATAAGTCTGTGTAATTTTTGTAATGCTTTACTTTGATTTGACCAAAAGGCTTGCGATAATATCATCTACATTTGAAGCATCAAATCTTTTTGTTTATAAATATTTATTTATTTATAGGGGTTAATTTTTATATCAGATATTTACTCAGCCCACATAACCGAAATTTACAATTAGTTACCATCACATGTAAAATCAAAGGTCTCACTCAAATGTCACCGACCCTACTCCGCAAGGAGGCCTTGCGACCGCATCAATAATTCATCTACCAGTTATAAGTATTAGTCCATTGAATTTTAGTTTTTAAGGCTAAGCGTGCAAAAGTCGGAAAGCGGAATTTTATTGTTTAGATGTCTACAGGGGGTTAGTATAAAGCCCGTTACACACGTAGCTATAATATATATTAATATGCAGTGTTATAATATATAATATAGTAAGCTACCACATTATTATAATAAGCTATAATAATGTGGTAGCTTAACTACATTATAGTAAGCTAACACAGGGAGCCGATGCTTTAATATAATATAGCTGCTCGTGCTGATTCACTGACTCACTCACTCACTCACTCATTGATCACCTCTCCTGAACAATTTTGTATGAACATTTTTTTTTTCACTGATGGTTTCGTATGGAGGATAAAAATTCATTCGGAGGAAAAATATGGAGAGAGCTGATGATTGAGGATTTCGGAGACGGGTGAAGAGCACGCTTAAGGTATTGACGATAGGTTGGGGGTGTTTGAGCAAATGTCACTCGAAACGTCATTCAATTGCCAGTGACCTGAAAAAAAATTCTAAATGGCGAAAAGGAGAGTGTAAAAGATGGAAGAGTAGTTTCTTCGCAAAAGATGATCAGGATCCAAAGGTCTACTCGATGAATAGAAAAAAAATTCAAGATGGCGGAATTTATTTTTCCATACAAAATATATGGAGAATATTGAAGAGACTGCAAGTTGGGAACTATGTAAGACTTTGATTTATGGTTTCTTTTTAAAATGTTTTTGTGGAAGAACTCTTAGTCAGAAACATGTAGATAGATGATGATCGAGGGTTTGGAAGATGGGCGAGGAGCACGGCCAGGGTATTAAACATAGGTGAGGGCTGCTCAAACAAAAAATACTTGGAACCTCATCCAATTGGCAGTGAGCTGAAAAAAAAATTCAAAATGGAGAAAAAAAGATGGCCGCCATACAAATTTCGTCGGTGTCTATCTCGGAGAGTATAAAAGATAGAAGAGTGGTTTCTTAGCAAAAGATGATCAGGACCTGAAGGTCTACTCAATGAACAGAAACAAAATTCAAGATGGCGGAATTTATTTTTCCATACAAAATAAATTGGAGAATATTGAAGAGACTGCAAGTTGGGAACTATGCAAGACTTTGATATGGTTCCTTTTCAGAATGTTTTTATGGAAGAACTCTCAGTCAGAAATATGGAGATAGATGATGATCGAGGGTTTGGAAGATGAGTGAGGAGCATGGCCAGGGTATTAAAGATAGGTGAGGGCTGCTCAAACGAAAAATACTCGGAACCGCATCCAATTGGCAGGGAGATGAAAATAAATCCAAAATGGCGGATTCAAGATGGCGTCAACACAAATGTCATGGGTGTCTCTCTCAGAAAGTATTAAAGATGGATGAATTGTGTTTCGGTTCACCTCTGCTGTAATTTTTTTTCCCTGATGCTTTCGTATAAAGGACGAAAATTCATTCCGAAGAAAAATATGGAGGGAGCTGATGATTGAGGATTTTGGAGACGGGTGAAGAGCACGGCCAAGGTATTGAAGAGAGGTAGGGGGTGCTCAAATAAAAACCACTCGGAATCTCATCCAATTGCCAGTGAGCTAAAAATATAACCAAAATGGCAGAATCAAGATGGCGCCGATACAAATTTCGACAGCGTCTATCTCACAAAGTATAATAGAAGATAGAAGAGAGGTTTTTTGGCAAAAGATGATCAGGACCTAGAGGTCTACTCGATGAATAGAATAAAAATTCAAAATGTCGAAATTTATTTTTCCATACAAAATATAAGGCGAATATTGAAGAGACAAATGTGCAAGACTTTGATATGCTTTTAACAGTCTTCCAAAAAAGAGGTGGTTCTCAAAACGGCCCGTTTATTTTCAATGTATGTACACCGATTATTTCGAGGTTTCTGGACCGATTTGCAAATTTTTTTTTTAAATAAACAGTAGAAGTTTTCGTTTTGGTCCCATAAAAAATTCTGGATCCAACTCCTTAATCCTGATGCTGAAAGTTTACTGCCCGCCTAGGCCTTAGGTTATCAAGATTCAGAAAGTGTTCATAGTGAATTAATATTATAGGTACCAAGCAACGACTTCATGGTTAGATTTCAAGTCCCAACTCCTCAACCCTGATAATGCAGGGTATAGCTGCACTCACAAACTATAGTGATTCGGAAACTGCGGATGGTGCAATGCAATAATATTTTAAGTACCAAGCATAGTATTATATATAGCTCGATTACCACTCACTCACTCACTGACACAATTGTCCTCCTAGAAGGAGTAATTGGGGATATGGATGATGTATGGAAAAATGTAGAAAGAGCTGAGGTGACTATGGGAAAAATCCAAAATGTCAAAAAATTCAAGATGGCGGCCAACATGGTGGTCGTTTCTCCGCCATCTTTGATGACATGGCAACATGGGTTACATTTTTGAGGAAATCGAGGCTTCTGATTTTGAATTTTTGAAAAAAAAAGTTGAAAAATTCAAGATGGCGGATCGATTTTTTTATTTAACACTCGCGAGCTGGTTGCAGCTCGCGCACCGCGCAAAATACTAGTTAATATATATTTTGCCTTCATTTCTTTGATGATCGGCCTCACGTATGCACGCGTTTTGTAATAAAGGGTGTTTTGATTACTAATTTGGTTATTATGAATTCAACAAGTACATGGCTATTGGATTTAATTGACAGTTCTTCAGAAGACGATTCTGATGCTGCTTTGATATAGAACGAAGTGGATTTAATCGCATATAAAGATTAAAAAAAGTCATGGCGAATTTAATCTGTATCGTGAACTATCCTCAAAAAAATTCGCTCAATATTTAAGGAGTTCATAATCATCATGAAGCGGAGCGGGAGCGTCAGGTAGGAAAGGGACAGAGGGAGAATTGCGCTCGAATCCTCGAACACGTTGGAACATGCTGTATATTCAAAATATGTCGTAATATGTCTTGCTATACCATAATATGCAATAATATATATTACTATGCGATAATATACATTACGGTATAAGTTAGTGACGTCATAGAAATATATATTTTAGCTGCGTGTGCGGACACGTGAAAATTTGTATTGAAAAGATATATTAATATGCCTTAATTGCTATGAAACATATTAATATAAATATAGCTGCGTCTGTGACGGGCTTAAGGTTACGACGATTTCACTAGTTTGCCCGGTGTAGCGTAAAATCAATTCACACCCCTTTTTCAGAATGGCGGCCGTGGGACAAGGGTTGCGACTTCACAAACTTGAATTAGACATTACACTAACTCCCATCTAGATATCCAAAAATAAAATTGCCTTTTCTGACTTTTGCAACCCCAAATGTAACTTTTAATGGACTACATTGTAGTGTTGACTAGCTATGACTTATTCTGGGGAACTGACTCCATCAGGCTTGCTACGTTCGGATAAGAAGAACTTTTAGGTGTTTCTTTTTGAGGTTCAGTTTGTTAGTCATTTAAAAATTTAATGAATGTTATGTAATGTATTAGTCTTTTTGTGTTATGGCAATGTATTGATCGTTTAGTCATCCAGTTTGTATAGATCCAGTGATTTTCGCTTAACCAACACCTAAATTGGAAAATAAATAAAATATTTTGAATAAAAGGATAAATTAGGTCATTTAGTTTTACGATTACGTTTTTTTTTTTCATCTTTATGTTTCGCATACAAAATGAGATTTCTATCATAAAAAAAACTTTATACGTCGTTTTTCTAAACTTATGAAAATGTCAGTTAAGTGATTTCACCTTTCCGCTGTCGATATAATCCCTCACCTGTATAGCATCAAAAGAAAAAGCATATAATGAGCATATCCAAATTTCACTAGCTACAATCTTGGTTCTACGTAATAGTATGAGCCTTTAAAATATGTGAAATTAAGGGTTAACTTACATTACAGGACCAATCACACTTTAATTTAAATAGTTGTTGTTATTTTTGTGTAGTCCGTTAATCTGTAAGATAGGCAATCATCTGGCGCTTGAAGACTTTAAAGGTCGCGGCCGTCGCGCCAATGTCGACGGTCGTGACAATCGTGGCTTGAGGAAATCGCTTAGAGCCAATGCTACGTCACGAACAGCTGAGCGGCTCGTCCCAGCTCCCGGCCGCAGGTGGGCCGCCACACTTATATTTAGCACGTGAGTCGTTGTGCGTTCATTGTCACCAACACGAGCCAAGGCCCAATTCTAAATTGTTGGAGCATCGCAACGTCGACACATTAAATTAACATTATATAATTTTGACTTTTACGATAATTACAGTCTTCGTTTTTTTGGTAGAGGAATCTAATATCTAAGTAGTACAATTTGGAATAATTAGTTAAATGAACTATTGAGACGAGCAATGTTAAAGTTAAACTTCTTTTTAACTCCACTTCATTTTGCTATTTTTATTTATTTTTATTGAAAAAGCCCCACGTTCACTAAATTATAAAAAATAAATAATGTTTCTTAATTTTGATACATTTTATCTAACCTCGGTTTAGATTATTTTTAAGCCTTTATCAGGTAGTATGAACTGATCATCCACTTATTACCGTTACTCCAGCAGCTTTCCTGAAGATACGACTCAGTATACGTTGAAAGAGTATAAGTCATGGTAAAAGCAGTTCCGTAACCTTACTAGGGCAATAACAGGAAAAAGCCTCTCGTTTTTACTATAGTTCAATCTCTGATCTGAAGGGAAAGCTCTTAAAATAATAGTCACCTGTTTTATTTATGAGAAGGTCGTAATCAAAAAGTAGGAAGTTGAAAGAGAATAGGAGTAAGCACTACATAGATCAATAATTTGTACAACGCGTGGATTCAAGCGTCTATTAGCTATTCATCTGAATCTTGAAGTTCATGATATTTCTGACGTAAGTTTACCAGCATTTTCGTCTTTAGATATTTTTTGCATCTAAATGTGCGGGGCTCGTGGCTAAGTGGTAACCGAGCAGGTGAACACATTGCAAAGTTAAGCAATCCTACACTGAACTGGCTTCTTAACATATTGGAGATATCGAAGACCACGTTAAGCCGTCGGTCCCGGTTGCAATACGAACATAAATGGCAGTCGTTACAGGTAGTTGAAGCCCTAAAAAGACCGACCTGGTCTAACTACAGGACATCGATATCCCCAATGGGTTGTGGAGGTCAGATGGCAGTCGCTTCGCGGAAAATATCGAAGCTCAGCCGCTTCGTAGTGTGACTGAAAAGCCGACCCAACCGAGTTGGGAAAAGGCTCGGACGATGATGTTGATGTGCGGGACAAGCTCGAAAAATACTTGCAAACTGACTTGCCCAAAGGCTGTTTTGCGCACCAACCTATTACCTGAAAGGCATGACGGTTGGTGGCTTTAATGAACAACTCATGACTCATATTGATAACCATATTCAAAGGGCGAGCATACTTAAAGGCTGTGATCAGTTGTTAGGGAAACGGAAATCTGCCTTCAAGTAGATAGGTAAAGTATAGGAAAAAACGATCTTTCTAACCTCTACTTGTCGTGTGCTCCGTTTCATCGTAGTAGGGTTACGGTGAAGAAGTAGTCAATTCTGAGAGGTGACCAGGGACTTTGAGACATAATAAATAATTACGGTACTTCTAATCTGCGAATTCATCCGCGTCCACGATAAGCAATATGGATGTTAATTAAATGTTACCATTTAATTATCGGGACAGGGACAACTATCAATTATGTGTCTCATGTGGAGACGCATATAATTACAAAGTCCATTAAGTAAATGACATCATAATAATGAAAATTGTTCAACTACATTAAAGGGAATGTGGTTAATGTGCTTGAAAATGAATTTCGAATAATGTTTGTGTCAAATATTAGTAATTCACCGAGGGTTTATTAAAAAAAACTTAATAAAGCACTAAATTTAATTATTTTGTTTTTGTAATTATGTATTTTTATATACCCACACTTGAACACCAGCAACAGGATGACATGGAACATTTAAAAATATCCACATTTTCAGACTAGTTTTCACGCCATTACTATCTGAAAGTATCAAACCATCACATGGATCTTATTATCACCGTAGTCTTTCAATATTTGTTACATCAGAGGTACCACTTATGCATTATCAACTTCAGAGAAAAGAGGAGATTAGGGATGAAGAACGAAAGGCCACCAGCACTCTCACAAAGTAAAATTCGGTACAAGGACTTCGAATTCTTTTTGAAGTGTTCTTTGGCGGCGTTGTGCACTATTTTTGTAATGGGTAAAAAATGTTAAACTCGCGTCAGTAAAACACGTGACCTGAACGTAAGACAACAAATATAGAAGCGCAAATTTCACATTGTACTTAACATCCTTGGTGGCGCGTTCGTCTAATGAGTGGTCGTTGACTTCGTCAAGACTGAGATCGATTCCGACCGAGGCCCAAGAAACACTTTTTGTCATCATATTAACTTTTTGTAATATTTATTCTATTTTGTGCCATAAATCTATTGATATAAAATGGAAATTAAACAAAGTGCATCTATTAATGAAAAAAGTGACGAAGTAATAGCGATAGAAAATGAGTGAGTACTGTATAAATATATTGGCGATGATGGTTCTGGTAATAATGATGGTGAAAAAGTCGTTGAAATTTTTGATGGAAGTTAATTTTTCTGAGAGATAAACTTTTAATGTAAAACAATTTGTAATTATTGTTTATACGGGACTTAATCGCGTTAATAAATATATAATGGTATATATTTACCTCGACGTTTCGGACGCGATGTTGCGCCCATTATGTGTGAAAATCGTGTAAGTTTAAATCAATATATAAAACAATTTGTGTACGATAGCGCATAAAATGAATATTGTAGGTTACCACATAAATGATAGTACTTTAATACTGATCATTAAAGCAATTCGTGCAAAATTATTCCCTAACCATTCCAAAATATCAAAAATGCACAACGTTAGTATTCAAGTTTTCACTTCTGTTGGCACTCCCGGGGTGCAACCCGTCTTTTTTTATTAACGGATTCTATCGCTATTTATTTAGAGTTATTTTATCATTTACGAAGATCCCAACATTTTAGTTGCTTTTCAGCAGCAATGATCACAAGGAGACGGCTGCAAATCGTAATAGGATCCGTTAAATAAAAATTATTGTATATCAATGTGTAATATTCCTGTAAACTTATTTACTTATCTTTTCAATTTATTCCCCATTTATAAAAGTAGAGCTCTTATACCATATAATCAAAAGAAAAATACCCACATAAGTTAAAAGCTTATTTTTGATGTACACGTACTAAAAAATCCCTATAATAATCTAATCATCTGTCCGACCCGGAAATCGGATCAAGGATTTACTTTACTTTTTACGTGCTGAAATCCCTTTGGATACCCCCCCCCCCCCGCCGGCCAGCGGGGGTGGTTATGTTGTACATCGACTAAAACCGCACGGTGTCCTGCCCAAGTGTCCATTGCCGGGCACCCCAGGTAAGCCCTCGAAAGGATAACCCCAGGGTTACCGGCGTACTTTGGCCGCCACCGCGGCCTCGCCTGATGGGGTCCGGTTTCATCCCGCGTCGGTGAGTTGGCAGGCTTGTGTAGGACACACGACACGCTTCCGCCACGGCCTGATTCTGTAAGAACGGCGAGTCGGCCAACTACCGTCCTCAGGCCCCGATCATCGAGGTCGGTAGTCCCGGGCGTAGATGAGTCTGCGGCATCCTCGTCGCAGTTGCGAAACCCTCTCCGCCGTCTCTTTCGCGCGCATTACCTGCTCGCAGAAAGAGGCGGCGGCGTGCCACTTGCTCCCGTTGGAGACCACGGCCCTCACCATGGTCTTCAACGAGAGAATGTCCACGCCCAGGACAGCAACGAGATCCCGGCGTTGACTCGCCCACGCAGGGCACTCCACCATCGTGTGGAGGGCACTGCGGCGTTGTCTCCCGATGGATGCGCCATAGATACTTACCGAAACACCCGTATCCGGTAAATATCTGGCACATCCGGTAGGAGAGGTCCCCATATGGTCCCTCTTCAGCCACTCCTTCATAATCGGTCTCACCACCGCAATGGTGGATTCCCCCCACCTTAGATGCTCAAGTCGCACCCTCCATGTCTCCATGAGTTCCTGGCGGAGCAGGGACCGCTGAGCCCTGATTTCTCGGGGCTCGGGCCTATGGCCCCGCTACAGCGCCTCCTTACGCCACTAGTACAGCAGCGTAAGGGCTCTCGCTTCCAGTTCCCATAGAGGGGTCCCGGCTAGGAGACATGCCGCCTCGACGGAGATCGTGCGATACCCCCTGATGACTCTGACGGCCATCGCTTTTAACGGGCTGTTTAGAACAGCCACGTTGCGGGCCGCCAGAGTCTCCACCCATACGGGGGCCCCGTACAGGGCCATGCTTCGCACGGTCCCCAGGTATAGTCTCCTAGTGGGGGCGTTGGGTACCTTATCGTTGGGCATCAGCCGCGATAGCGCGGCCGCAGCCCCCGTCAGTTTCGGAAGAAGCCCCGTCTAGAATAGAATCATAGATGAAGTATTCTATATCTTTTTAGAATTTACATGCATCCCGTTCAGTCATCACTTTCAAATTGAATTTCTGAGTAATCCTTTCTGTATGCAAACACTTTTGTTAGTCACGAGATATTTTATTTTTGACACTAGTTAAGAATACATATAGAAAATGAAATGGATTTATAAATACTGATGAATTATGTGGTCAGAAAGAACTGACATATAATAGTGTAAAGATGACGTAATCGTTGTCCGTACATCATATGTATGAAAATTACTTGTAAGTATAAAAAACTGTACCAATAAGCCACATTGTAAAACAATTGGCAGATAAAATGGTCAATTTACTCTGTCGTAATAATTATAGTAAAATTACGATCTGTTGAGGTTTAGGAGGCATGTTTACTGATGTAGCAGGTGTATCTGACAAACAGTACATCATTTGTTATCTTTACTATGGGATGCTGTCATCAACCGGCAATAACACGTTGCCTGTGTCTGTTACTTTGTAATCCAACTAATATTGTAAATCTCAAAGTTTGTTAAGATGTTTGTAAGTTTAGATGTTTGTTACTCAATCGCGCTCTAACGGCTGAACGGATTGGCTGAAATTTGGTACAGAGATAGATTATAGTCTGGAATTACATATAGGCGTTTTATCCCTGTAATAGGATCCCATGGGTGGCGGGCACAGGATCAGTTTTCCACGCGGGTGAAGCCGCGGGCCACAGGTTGTAAACGAATATCTTAGAAAATCAGAATCATTAAATTAGTTCTGTAACTAAGTCTTGTCTTGAAATTGAACCTGAAAGGGGATAAGGGATATTTATTAACTTCGAAAAGCGGAAAATAACAATATAAATAAATACATATTCAAGAACATTACATTACACAATGACTTCAAAGCTCCAAATAGCCATAACTTATAGAATATAGAACGCGGACGCACATTCTGATATACGTTTTTGTAGAGAAAACTTCTTTATGCGCGTTGAGCAGTTTCCATATGCGTCTTTTTTTTTTAATTTAATTGTCACCGGGACGCCTACATCGCTCGTCACCGAGACGCCTACGTCACACGGGGCGCTTTTACCTCCACAACCCACTGGCGATATCGATGTTCTGTACAGATTTTTTATAAATCAAACTTTCTTCTATCAAGTGTAACAATCTCTCAAAAAGTTTAATTGCCCATTAAAATAGTTACTCAAAGTTGGTAAAAGAAGCTAAATTAAAACCATCAATTAGATATCTGATACCAGGACTGAGTGCAGGACATGAAATAATTAGTTTCCTTTCTTGTCAGGTTACTCTGAAGATAATGTCATTTAAGATTAGGGCTGTTTTATTTCCAGAGGTATTATGGCATTTTAATTGGAATCCCTTCAGACTATTTTTAAATCTCTGTTATTAACGGATTTTATTCTAGATTTATCCTAATCTACGAATATTATAAATGTGAAAGCTTGAGACAGGGGGAGTATGAACGTTATAAGTCCTACAAACATTTACTAAAATTAAATTCCGACTTTCCGAACCCTTTTAACTATCTATCCATGCAGGTAGCAACCGATATTTACGAGTATACATGTGTATAACTAGGTCTGCAAGGCGAATCGCTGCTTGCAATGTTGAGCTGAGTGAGACATCGTGAATCAGATTTTGAAAATTTTGAACAGTGATCATTCCTCCGTGGCAAGTCCGATTTTGAAAATTCTTTTTGAAAGTCACAACTCTGGACATGCTTTCTGAGCGTGTAAAGTTTGGTCACAGTGTCTCTAGCGGTTATTATGTAATTCCATCTGGAATTTTTTTAACGGTGATCATTCCTCTGTGGTAGCATTAATTTTTTCAAAATATATCCATAAACCTTCCGCTGATTGACCTCTATAATCATGCCAAATTTGGTTTTGATTGGATTAGTAGTTTAGGAGGAGACCTGTGACAAAGAAAATCCTGAAGTCTGGTATGAGGAGCTTTCGCTCGACTTCGTCTCACTCAGCTCAATAAACTTATACATCTTATATTTTCCTACTCATATATAAATGACAACTTAGTCAATTTGTTCAAGTATCTGTTGCGTAAATATTCTGTATCCATTAACAAAACATATAAGGAGAACATACGTTGGGCAGTAAAGAATTTTACAACGTCATAAAGATGTTCCCGACAGACAGTGAATGGATGAGCATTTAGTAACATTTTAACTTCTGAGTTTATCTATAGGTACAATCCATACTTGTTTTTATATAAACATTGTAGAAGGGGCGTATTTTTCGTTTTATCTGTGAACGAAGTATTTTCTTTAATCTTTAATAATAGAGTGAGGCATCTAATGAAAAAAACTTCCTGGTTCACTCTTATAACGATAGATCAAGGAGCTTTTTCCTGGCTATGCTCCTGTCTATAAGTAATGAAACTATTTCAATTAGTTGCATTTATATTTACTACATACAAAAGTTATTTCTGATAACTAATAGATGTAGTATTAAGATATTAATTTTATGTAGCGGACCCTGAACTCTGAGGTGAAGGCCTCGGTTGCGACCGGGACTAACGCAAAGATGATGGTGATGGTATTTATTTTTATGCACGGAGCTTCAATATGAATTCTCTTCGCTTGTTGATAAGCTAAAGGTGAAGTCCAATAAGGCTACAAGGATGACAGATGCTTGTTCTCGGTCCACTTAAAGATCTGAAGGTCGTTTGTAGACAGATGGAAACACATGTATTGTTTTGCTAAATAATTTCAAATCTCCCAGAAAAAGTTTGAGTATTTGAGCTTTATTGTCATGAGACTTCTGTGAATTGCAACTTAAGAACATGAATGACTGAATTGAATAGCCCGAGTTAACATTTTCCTACTCAATGAAATATGATTAAACTATTTCCATCTTTTTGCAAAAGAAACTAAACTAAATATCGCCAAGACATTGTTCACTCGGTGTTTATTTGTACAAAGTTTCCTGAAGTGTCAGGTATCGTATACAATAGCACTTAAGGTAAGGACAAGGAATATAAAATGAGAACATCGCGTGTTCAACTCGACTTAAATGGGATACTTAATTTCAAATTTTACATAAATTTGTATGGAGAACATGGAAGACGCCATCATAACACGGAATCAGGCCAATATTTAATATTCTACTTCCCATGGATAAAAAATATTGTACTTCGTACAAATTGAAATGTATTACTGTAGGTATTGGTTGTATGGGGGCCAAACTTAAATCCTTGGGGCTCAGGTTAACTTCATCTGCTAGCCTGCTTTACTCTTGAGGTTGGGACCTCACAGCACAGTCGCTCCCATAAAAACCGTAAAGTCAAATAGGAAGGTAAGGAAGTATGAATGATTTAAAACATTCTCCGCTGTGACAGATTTTATGGGTTATATTCCCATTGGTCAGATTTCAGCTCAGACTAATCTGACCAACACGTTGGTCAACAGGAACTTTTTAACCGTTGTTCAGGTGCACCTAATGTTGAATAATATACAGTGTGGTACAAAAGAAATCCACAGGGTTAAGTTTTCAACTGGGCGTGGACGGTCCAATCCGAAACTATGAGGAATAGCAAAAAATTCTCAAAGTGGTCTCGGGCCCGATTTTGACGAAAACTAAAACTGCGTCATTGGGTTTTTTAAAAATCAATACTCGTAGCCAAGAATCGAACCCATTGATTTTGAAAAAAGAAACAGCCCTGTATTATTACACTTACACCATTCGATAGTGCCGAATGAATTGTGAGAAGTAATAGCATACGGCAAACTTAAGGAAAGATCTAATTTTTAATAAAATACTCGTTAGGGTTCCGTAGCCAAATGGCAAAAAACGGATCCCTTATCGTCCACAAATACGGCACAGCCACTTTTCCGAAACTATAAGAACAATGCTGTTGCAACTTGGTAAGTAGATGTATTCTATGTACCGCATTAAGATTTCCACACAAAAATAGAAACATAAATTTTCGGGGTTTCCCCATACATAGAACTGAAACTTACATTTTTTTTTACATCAAACCCATATGTATGGATATGTCTTCATAAATGATTGATTATAATATTTTTTTTTTTAACTGAATAGTTTGCTCGAGAGACACTTCCAAAGTGGTAAATTACCCATTGTAACTTCTAAAATAAGAGAATGATAAAACTAAAAAATATATATATGATGTACATTACCATGTAAACTTCCACCGAAAATTGGTTTGAACGTTTGAAAGTTTTTTTTAATACGTCATGAATCGTAAACTGCAATTTACCTTTCATTCAATCAACTGAAACATAAAAAAAATTTTAAACATTTCATTTCATAAACATAAACCTTATGCATAAACCGTGAACCATTATTTTCTAATAATAAATCTGTAATAGGTGCCTAAGTAAATAATAATTATAATTCGCGTGGGGCGTGGCTTGAACGAACTACAAGAACTTTTATATTATGTTACTTGCTGCTTCTTGCGGTAAGTCGGACTCGCCCATGAAGGGAAACCCTTCATGGCCTAGTCCGACTCGCACTTGACCGGTTTTTATTTTTCTTTACTTGGATAATATTTTCTTTGAAGGTCTGTCGTCATCATCATCTTAACATTATTCCCCGTTTCAATCGAAAGTTTCAACTAGGAGCTCGGGCCCCGCGTACTCTTTCTTTCGTTTTCGATTCAACTTATCTCGGCTTTTATGGGAGTGACTCATGGCGTGACGTGTAACGGAACTCCGAGAGGAAAGCCTGCGTCAGAATCTATAGCCGACTAGCATATGAAGTTGCCCTGGGCTCTCAAGATCTTGGTACAGTTTTAGTTTTCATTAAAATCGGACCCGAGACTCTTTTGAGCATTTTTGGCTATTCCTCATAATTAATAATTTGGCCATCCACTTCTAGTTGAAAAATTCACCTGTATAAGTAGTTTGTTTTTAACTTCTTCACTAAGCGAGTTCTGCTACGAAACAAAATCACTTAAGTATTAAATCAATACACACTACAATACCTTACTTTCACTTCAGATGTTACTTGAAACTCTTGGCAAACATGCCGTTAACTAATACGAATACGTGATGCCGAATCTGTAATTCAAGTGGTAAAAACTCGGTATACTATACTTTTTGTTTCTTCGACATTCAGTCAGTGGGTTACAGTTGGGGCAGTTTCTTTATCAATCTGTTACCATTTCTCAGTCATAGATCAGTGTACAACAATCCTGTCATCAATAGAAAATTGTGTCCCACATCCTAGAATCCATACACATAACCAATTAGCTACAAAGTTGTCATTTACTAATTAACAAACTAATAACTTGTTGTATCTTAGATAATACTTGTGAAATGTTGGAGTCCCGATGAGGATATTGAAAGAAATAAACTTTTCCTTTAGAGAGTAGTTTTGGATTGATTGTAAAAGCTGTTAATTTACGATTGCTAGGATACTAAGCTACCTCATAATAACCTTCGTGAAGGTCAAAGTGGGTAAAGTAAACAGAACCAGTCAGACTTCAAAATTTCATTGAAGTTTGGTAGAGGAAACTAAAATTCGTTACTGGACCTGTTCTCTACTCGTCCTCTCAATGATGCTCATATACGCTGGAAAGTGTCCAATTTCTTCTTGTATCCAGTGGCGATGGTAGTTCCGGTATAGCTTGATGATAAAATACTTGGCCAGAATAGCTATCACAGCCAGAATCACAATGGGTACAGTAGATAGACGCTCCATGTGGCCACCAATGTCCTTGAGCATGGCATCGCTCAGGCCACCAACTAGACCGAGCTGTTGGGCGGGGTCACCAAGAAATCCTGGAGTCACGATGAGGATATTGAAAGAAACAAACTTTCCGTTAGAACACGGCTTTATAACTCAACTCCATTATAAAAGTACAATGAGGTAAAATACTTAATCAGCACTAACATAATATTATAAGGAACCGTACACCCTATATTGATTGTGCAACAAAATTCAAACATTGTTCTCAAAATAACGAAGCCATAACAAGAGATTTGCAAGAGTTAAATGATACAAACCTTTATAAATATAACATGAAACGGTATAGGCGTTGCCAACATCGTGTTATTTCTGTAAAATATGAGTCTGATAAAATAGGGGTCTAATAAATCTAGCTGGGGTAACGAAATATTGTCAACAACTGGGAGGCTGATTTTTTCGGACTAATATCCATGCATCGTTGTCATAGATACTAAAATATTTTCTGTTACTAAAATTTGTTTATTTTTTCCCTTTAAATCTTCAAAAGGCATACTAGGTATTCTGTATAATTCATGCCTAAGGGAGGAGGATCTGATTCGTTGTGATGGCTTAGCAATGGTGACCAGCATTTATCGACTGGCTGGCTGGTGAATACTTCAATACAGAGACATACTACCTCCCTCAACAATTTGTGTAATATTTAAGACACTGTGCAGTTTTTGTTAGTTTGAATCTGACTCGCGAAAATGATAGAGTGGGAGCTCTAACAGAAAATTACTAACATTTCGCCCAGCCCCAGAATTGAAACCCGGTCTCTTGTTTAAAGAAATATATAAAACGATTTCCAAATATTCACTATTCCACTATTCACACAAAACAAACTCTTAGACCGTTCCGTCCGACCGTATGCAAAAGAGTCCAGTTTCCTATTATGTCCAGTCCCATAATATCTGATGTCTCATTTGCTTCAGTTTCACTACTAGACGAAAAAGGAACAAAATGGGACAATATGGGAATAAAATATTATTATTATAATATAAGCTACAACTAAGAATAAAATGTGCGGCGAATAAGAAATTTTGTATGCGAGGTGAAACTTCACCTCGCACATAAAATTTAATATTAATAAATTTAAGTAAGGCAAATGCTGAATAAATCATAGTTAGTTAGTCGGTAACAGGTAAAGCTAATCAAAACGTGATAAAATGGCTTAGTAAACGGTTGATATTTGATCGCGTTGAGTACCTCCTGGTGATATTTTATTAATGAGTGGCACGCGTTGTGGAATTATTAATTCACGGTCGATGAAACCCGGCCGCCGCGAGGACCGCGAGTAGCGCCTGTCACGTCCGCTGGAATTACAATAATGTGCCTTGGATAACCAAGGCACATTATTGTAATTCATCATACAGCTTACCTTAATTTAAAGTGGTATTTAAGTTGACGTTCGATGTAAGAACAATTGGGGAGCAGCAAATGGGACCCCGATAAGCCTATTGTCCTATATATAGTAAAGTAAAAACAAAAAATATCTCAGAGTAGCCATTTTAACTAACAATATTCGTCTGTTTAATTTGAAGTTAAGAACGTATGTGCTTTCATGATAAAAATACAGAACCGAATTTATAATAATAGTTTTGTGCAATGTTTCATTAGAAATTGTGTATAATAAACGTGTGTTGAAGGTATGTCACACAAAAGGTAAACAAAAATGTTTATGTATAGTAGTTATGCTTATCGATATTTATATATATTTGACAACCTTTTGTTTACTATTTACAAAGATTTTTTTGAAATAAGACAGCATCAACTGGTTTTTAGCGTTCCGTTGACAAATGGCAAAAAACGGAACCCTTATAGATTCGTCATGTCTGTCCGTCCGTATGTCACAGCCACTTTTTTCCGAAACTATAAGAACGGTGCTGTTGAAACTTGGTAAGTAGATGTTTTCTGTGAACCGCATTATGATTTTCTCAGAAAAATAGAAAAACACAATAAATTTGGGGGCAACTGAAACTCATTTTTTTTCTTCATCTAACCCATACGTGTAAGGTATCTATGGATAGGTCTTCAAAAATGATATTGCGGTTTCTAATATCATTTTTCTCTTAACTGAAGTTTGCGCGAGAGACACTTCCAAAGTGGTAAAATGTGTCCTCCCCCCCTCGTGTAACTTCTAAACTAAGAGAATGATAAAACTAAAAAAGAAATATGATGTACATTACCATGTTAACATTCACCGAAAATTGGTTTGAACGAGTGAAAGTTTTTTTTAATACGTCATGAATTGTAAACTGCAATTTACCTTTCATTCAATCAACTCAAATATAAAAATTTAAAAAAAAGCATTATTATGTTACTTGCTGCTACGGAACCCTTCATGGGCGAGTCCGACTCGCACTTGGCCGCTTTTTTATTCAACATAAATAGTGGTGTCCTACCTATAGGACAGTAGGATAACACATGTAATATTTTTGCGAAAGACCGTTAGCTGTAAGTGAAATCTTAGATGCTCTGGAGAACATCCCTGATAATGAAGATCTTCGGGAAAGAGTGATATGCATTCTACCACCTCCTGTTGTGCCTGACTGCTTTACCGATGGAGATTCGGGGAAGAGGAACTTGCCACGAAACATATTACTTCAACCTACAGAAGTAATAGTTCAAGGAGAGGTGCCAGAATGTGATACTGAAGAAGAACCTGCTATTAGTCGACCAAAACGTAGGCGGACTTTTGCGTATAGGAAAAGTTAGTATACTAATTGCTTCAAAAATTTCATTCAATTGATTTGGCGGAGTAATGAAAAACAATGTTTAAAAATGATTGTAACAGCATTCATTGTCTCCGTAGTTCGCAAGAATTATGGTAGATGGCTCCAGCGACACCCCGTGACGTATATAACATATCGTATAATTTCGAATATCTGGAAGCTCCCCCTAGGTAGCTCAGTGGGTCAGAGTATTTCCCAAGTAAGGAACTGGTCGCGGGTTCAAGTCCCGTCCTAGACACTCTTTTTATCCCATCTTAATCAATAGGAAAAGTAAGCATACTAATTACTTCATAAATTTCATTGAATGACAGATCTTGGTTGCAACATGAGCGTAAAATTTCATTATTTACACTCTCGTCTAGACCACTTTCCTGAATATCTTGGACAGTTTAGTGATGAACAATAAGAAAGATTCTGTCAAGAAATTCCCAACATAGAGGAACGATATAAGGGCAGATGGGATGTGTATTGCTAAGATTATTGCTGGAGTGTGAAACGAGTCTTACCATTAGCATCTCTTGCAAGAAAATTATTAAAAAGATTATTTTTAGCTGCTTCTGAAGATTAAATATTTATTTAGGTATAATTTTTTTGTAATTATGCCACATCTCAAAAATTAAAGCTCATAGATGAAAAGGATTTTATTTTCAGAATCAGGATGCCATTTGTCTACATAAAAGCTAATTAATCTTTGTAAATATTATATGTACCATAAATATGTAATACGTATGAATGAAGCGAGAGTAGTATGTCAGGATCGTAGCAAATGGAGATCCGTGATATCTGCCTACCCCTATGGGAAACAGGCGTGATTTTATGTATGTATGTATGTATGTATAAATATGTTTCATCATTTGTAAACATTTTTGTTGTTTAGAATTATTATAATGCTGATTTACAATATTTTTTTACCTATATTATTCTGCTGTATTACTGTACACATATGTACTATGTATTGTATACATAGGACAGCTGTTTTCCTGAAAGCCTTAATGCTGATATTTTATTCAGTATTATTCTCATACTATTTATGATCTATAAAATTGATTAACACAATTTATTTCAAAGGTTTCACAAAAACATAATTTCAGGCTTATTTGGGTTAAATTTATTTTTATTGAACACCTCTTACATATGGTATTTGTAAGTGCATTTGAAAATATGGCACCGTAAATTAAGTTGGTCCTATGCAGTTATGAAACTTGTCGAGAACAGCACTGTATTAACTGGAAAAAGATAAAAACAGAAAACCTAATTAATAAACCTCAATGAGTATTATACAAAGTGAAAATGAAGATAACAATTTCAATGAAAATACATACATTATTGCTTGATGAGGACGTATAAAAAATAAGTGGTATTACCACAGCAACAAAAAGACTCACAGAATAAATGGCACTTCCTGTGTGATGAATTCAAACATCTATAAAATAACTTTACTCACGTACTTAGAACGGCAACAGCCATGCCTATAGGACGGGTGGCGCGGCCGTAGCATCTTCTGTTAATAAAATTAAGCCGTCACTAATATGATAAATAGTACGTAATATAAAAATAATATTGTTGATGTTATTTCTTCCAAACTTATGATACCACACAACCACGTCTTCTTATTGTTCCTTATGTTTTAACACAATGTATGATCGTAATATACGATGTATGATCATGAAACACGATTAATTTTACTATCTGTTTTCTTACTTTTAGAATTATTAAAAAAACAGTAAACGATTATTTTTTTTATACCACTCAGGTGACAGACAAACTCACGGCCCACCTGATGGTTAGCGGTTACTATGGTCTATGGACGTGCGCGACACCAGGGGCGTCACACTCGCGCTGCCGACCCTTAAAAACCTTCTAATGCCTTTCTTGAAGAACCCCATATTGTATTCGCTTGGGAAAACCACAGCAGGGAGAACATTCCACAGCCTGAGGGTGCGCGGAATAAAGTGCCTTTCATACCTAACTGTACGCAAAGTTTCCGGTCGCAACGTGTGAGGATGAATTCCCTGTCTGTGGCGAGCGGTGCGATGATAGAATGTGGCCGTGGGCATCATATCATGTAATTCTTCTGAACACATCCCATTATAAAGTCGATAGAAAACGCACAGGGAGGCGAAATCTCTCGTAAGGTTAAGAGGTTCTACACTGCCTGTAAGTATGGGATTGTCGACGATCCTCAGCGCCCGTCTTTGCACCGAATCGAACGGGTCAAGTTGGTATCTGGGTGCTCCGGCAAATAGGTGACAGCAGTACTCCACCTGGGGCCGGACTTGCGACTTATAAAGAAGAAGTCTTTGCTCCGCAGTGAAGTACTGCTTCGCCCCGTTGAGCACTCCAAGTTGCTTAGATGCCAACTTGAACTTGTCTTTCAGGTGACTACGGTACTGGACCTCGCTGGAGATGTCGACACCGAGGATCCCGATACTTTTGGAGATTTTAAGGGGTGTGTCCAGGAATTGTGGCGCTACAATAAATGGGGTTTTTTTTAGCGCGGTGAATGCACATACTTGTGTCTTAGTGGGGTTGAATTGTAGCAATGAATGGATTGGTTTAGTCCACCCCAATCGGACACTCTTGTGAGAGTAGTTTCGATTCCAGACACAAGTTGTTCGCGACTTTCTTCCACTGCGGACCGAGGGATGTTAGTCCGGCCCGTATAAGATGCGTCCCCAGTACTGTCGTCCACATAGCAATGAATGGAGTCATCAGACAGCATGTCATTGATATGCAGGAGGAACAGGGTCAGAGACAGCACGGAGCCTTGTGGAACACCAGCGTTTATGTCCATGCGGTCCGAGCAGCTGCCGTCAATGACGGCTTGGATGCCTCTATTGGACAAAAAGCTGGAGATCCATTCGCAAAGTCCCTCGGGCAGTCCATAAGACGGCAACTTCGCAAGACCGCTGTGCCAGACCCGCTCGAAGGCCTTCGCCATATCATGGCTGACCGCCAGTGCCTCACCTTAACTCTAGATGGCTTGCACCCAGCGGTGTGTGAGATACACAAGAAGGTCACCGGTAGAGCGACTGTGGCGGAAGCCGTACTGTCGGTCGCTCTAGAGATCGTTTCCTTCAAGGTATCTCAGGAGCTGTACGTTAATGACTGTGATGTATAGAAATAAGTGGGTACCTATAATTTATGTTAAGACAATGTAATACGTTGAGCCAGTCTGTGAATATACGTCTTGATGATAAGCCGTTGTCTCATTGCCTATATACCTCCAGACTAGCCGAATACATATCAGTGGCGACGAGGATACGAACTTACCTACGTAAGAAATAAATAAAGTAATAAGATTGCAATTTGTAAAAGATGTCGGTCGGCAAAATTGCGGAATTTAAAGTGAATACTGACGATTGGAGATTGTATGTGGAACGTTTAGAACAATATTTCGTAGTGAATAAAATAACGAGTGAGTTACAAGTGCCTACGTTGATAACGGTAATGGGAGCAGAATGTTACGAACTTTTAGTCAACTTGTGTACGCCGGATAAGCCTAAAGACAAAAGCTTCGAGCAGATCACGGTAATTATGGAGAAACACTTACAACCGAAGCCCAGTGAATTAGCCGAGCGGTACAAGTTTCGGCACCGCAAACAAAAGGAGGGAGAAACTATATCGGAATACACCGCCATATTAAAAAAAATGTCGAAGACCTGTGGCTTTGGGGCGTGGTTGGAAGAAAGTCTGAGAGACCAGTTAGTTTGTGGGATAAGTAATGAGATTATACGACAACGGTTATTCGCCGAAAGTAAGTTAGACTTTGGCAAGGCATATAGGTTGGCAGTGAGCATGGAGGCGGCGGAAAAAGACGCGGCAGAGGTGGTTGGGCACAGGGGATCGGTAGGCGAACCTTCGACGACGCCCGTGCAAGTGTCGTATCAAGCCATGGCAGCGACCAGGTTGCCACGGGGGAAGGGGGCGGCACACTATGGAAAATATAGTGCGGCGGTGCACGGCGCTGCGCGTGACGTCGGTGGAGCGGCGCGGGAGGCCACTCCGCACGCGACGCGGGGGCGCGGCCCGCGCGCATCGGCAGCGCCCGCGCCCTCTAAGCTGGGTGAGCGTGCGCAGCAGCAGTGTCAGGTGTGCGGCGCGCGGCATGACGCAGCCACTTGCAAGTTTGTGCGCTATGTTTGCCGAGTCTGTAACCAGCTGGGGCACCTGCGACGCATGTGTCCGAACTTGGCAGGGCATTTCAACGTCAACGTCGAGCAAATAAATAACGACAGCGATGGTACGGAGAGTGACGAGGTAATTTATGTTGATGTCGGTAGATTAGCGGCCGTAGAATGTAAACCTGTGTATGTAAATTTGAACGTTAACGGAAAAGATATTCAAATGGAATGTGACACAGGCAGTGCTATTTCGTGTATAAGCAGAGAATGTTATGTTAGAATGTTTAAAGATTTAAGTCTCAATCCTTGTAAATTAACGCTCAGATATTATACTGGGGAGTCTGTTAAACCCTTAGGAGTGATACTGCCTGTAGTAAAATACAAAAACCGATGTAAAACACTGGAGTTGTTTGTTATAGAAAACGGTAAAACTATTCTTTTAGGTCGGCAATGGATGGCCGAATTAAAAATACAGTTACCTATAGTAAAGTATGAATGTAATAATATGATTATGTCCAAAGATTCTCTATTCGATATGTCTTCTTTCAGCACCAAATACTCTGAGGTATTTGCTGACGGCCTGGGTCGATTCACGGGCGGCAAGGTGAGCGTACACGTACGGGACGGGGCGCAGCCCGTGTTTATGCGCGCGCGGCCGCTCGCCTACGCGCTGCGCGAGCCCGTGGAGCGTGCGCTGGCTCAGCTGCAGCTCGACGGCATTCTCACTCCTGTTGAGCGGTCGGACTGGGCGACACCGATCGTGCCGGTCGTCAAGAAGGACGGTAATATCAGAATATGTGCAGATTACAAGTTAACTCTCAATAAAGTTATAGAAGTTGACCGCTATCCGTTGCCGAGGGTGGAAGAACTGTTGCTCCGGTTGAGGGGTGGCGAACATTTTAGTAAAATCGATTTGTCTCAGGCCTACGCGCAATTTGAACTAGATGACACCAAGAAGTACACGGTGATAAATACCCATAAAGGGTTGTTTATGTATAATAGGCTAGTATATGGACTTTCATCAAGCCCAGGTATTTTCCAAAAACGTCTGGAGCAATTATTTGTTGATTTACCTCAAGTTGGAGTATTTTTAGACGATATAATTATTACAGGGTCCAACAGGGAAAGCCATAGGCGTAACCTATGCGAAGTATTTGATCGCTTAAAAAAATACGGTCTTAGGTTAAAAAAGGATAAATGTGTATTCTTTGCAAAATCAGTTAATTATTTGGGTTACACTATTAGTAAAGACGGCGTTCACACGTGTCCCGACAAGGTTAAATCCATAATTAAAACACCAGCCCCTAGAAATGTTTCTGAGCTGCGAGCATTCATTGGAATGGTCATGTATTATGGCAAGTTTATAAAGAATATTAGTACAGTGTTAGCTCCCTTATATTACTTACTTAAGGCAGGTGTTCGGTACACTTGGAACAAAAAATGTCAAGACTCTTTCAGTGACGTTAAACATTTACTGACTAGTAGCGAAGTTCTAATACACTATAACCCAGAGTTGCCTATTATTTTGACAACGGATGCGAGTAGTGTAGGTATAGGCGCAGTGATATCGCATACGACCGCGAATGGCGAACGGCCGGTCGCATATGCGTCACGCTCGTTGACACAGGCAGAGCGCGCTTACTCGCAAATAGATCGGGAGGCACTGGCTATCGTTTTCGGAGTTCGTAAATTCCATCAGTACCTTTATGGGCGTAAATTTATTCTTAAAACGGATCATAAGCCTTTGACTTACATCTTAGGTAATAAAGTAGGCATTCCGGTAATGGCCGCATCTAGGCTACAACGTTGGGCGGTACTGTTAGCAGGCTATACCTATGATATAGAGTATGTTTCATCAAGTAAGAACTGTGCTGATGCTTTGTCGCGGCTACCATGCAAAGACAGGAATAGTGGAGAAATACAGAAGGAAAGTACGTACGTTAACTTCGTCGAGAATTTTTTGCCCGTTACCAGTAACGACATTAAGGAAGCAACAGTCAGTGACAAGGTTCTAAGTAGAATTTTGAAATATATACAATCCGGTTGGCCTGTAACTTGTACTGACGATTACATTCAACCCTTCTTCATTAGACGCAATGAATTATATACGGAATACGGGTGTGTAATGTGGGGATATCGCATGGTTATACCTTCTTCCTTGCAAAATAAAGTTCTAAAGCAACTTCACAGTAGTCATATGGGAATAGTGAAGACCAAAAGTTTAGCGCGTAGCTATGTGTGGTGGCCTAATATTGACGCGTCGGTAGAAGCTATATGCAAGCAGTGCGAGACGTGTGCGGCAGAGGCCGACGCGCCCCGGCGGGTTCCCATACACCCTTGGCCTTATCACACTCGCCCTTGGAGCCGGCTTCACATTGACTTTCTAGGTCCATACAAAGGCTTGACATTTTTCGTAATAGTTGATTCCACTTCGAAGTGGATAGAGGTTTTTGAAATGACAGGCACTAACGCGTCAAATGTTATAAAAAAGTTAAGATCGACTTTTGCTAGGTACGGTTTGCCAGAACAAGTAGTTTCTGATCAAGGGCCACCGTTCACCAGTTCAGAATTCAAACATTTCTTGAAAAATAATGGTATACAACAGTTTTTTTCACCAGCCTATCGTCCATGCTCAAACGGGGCTGCTGAGAACGCCGTTAAATTGTGCAAACGTGCGATTAAGAAAGCACATAGGGATAAGGTAGATGTTGACACGGCGTTACAAACATTTCTACTAGCATACCGGAATACTGTTCATAGTACAACCGGTGAAACTCCGGCCATGTTACTGCAAAAACGTTCGCTAAGGTCGAGACTAGATTTGTTACGTACTGATCGGATCGTAGCAAACCGAGTTCACGACGCCCAGCGGCGTCAGGTCGAATATAGAGGCGGTACTCCGCGTAACTTTCGAGAGGGAGATTTAGTTTGGGCACGTGAGTACGGTGCGCGAGACAAATGGGTGAAGGGTACTGTTCAGGGGGTAGACAGTATGCGTAGGTATTCGGTAAAGGCGGATAGCGGTCAATTTTATAAAAGGCACATTGACCAAATGCGTCATCGACCTCGCTTTTCGGATGTTACCTGTCCAGAGGGAAATGATAATCAACAGAGTATTGAGGAGAGTGTTGTCGAGCCGCTAAGTAAGGGGGTAGAAGGGGTACTGCGCGAAAACGTGATAGTAGACACCAATAAAGAAATCGAAGTACAAGATAGTGTAGGTGTTGTTCCTTCAGAACATTCACCTACGGTTACTACTACACCTGCATCACCTGTGCATCGATGTCCCCGGCGTATACGGAAACCTGTTGATAGATTTAAGATAGAATAATTAGTACTTTCATGGATATTTAGTTGTTAAGATTACAAATAAAATATGTTTATAGAACAGTGGTGGAGGTGTGATGTATAGAAATAAGTGGGTACCTATAATTTATGTTAAGACAATGTAATACGTTGAGCCAGTCTGTGAATATACGTCTTGATGATAAGCCGTTGTCTCATTGCCTATATACCTCCAGACTAGCCGAATACATATCAATGACACGCACCATTACCTTCGAGAGAAGGGAGGTGATAGCGATAGACCTGTAATTGGACAGGTCTGTTCTATCGCCTTTCTTGGGCATAGGATGCACGAATGCGGTCTTCCACGAAGCTAGGACTTGTCTCGTGGAGTAACAGAGCGCAAAAAGCTGTGTAAGTACAGGGCACAACTCTGGAGCACACTGCTTAAGCACCATCACCGATATGCCGTCAGGCCCACTCGACTTGCGAACATCTAAGGACTTCAGTTCTCGCCGGACCACTCGATGTGTGATTGTCATTTCTGGCATAGAAACATCACACCAGGATCTAGTGGGTGGCAGAATGCCATCGGGTTTTTGCAGCGGCGGCAAAGAAGACCGACAGAAATTTCCCTCGGCAGCTTTGGCAAGCGATCAGCATGCTCGACTACAAGACGGGTACCGCGCCAGCCGTTCACCAATTCAGCCGATGAATTCAAACTTCGCCCTGGCCGTTGCTCTTTTACTGGATCTCGAGGTGGCATTCAATTTCCGCTTCACTTTAGTGATATTCGGATCCTTGTTAGCAAAAGCCGTATTCCAAGCCTTATAAGCAGATTGCTTGTGCAGTCTTGCTTCTCTGCAAGACCGATTAAACCACGGGCGCTTACTTGCTCCTGTTGCGATCCAGCGGTTGGGAATGTAGCATTCCATGCCCGCTAGAATCGCCTCAGTAACTGCTGTTGCACAAGAGCTAGGATCTTCTGAAGTGAAGCAGAGCCGCCTCCACGGGTACGAAGCGAAGAATTCTCGCAATCCATCCAAGTCTGCCGACTTATAGTGCCAAACATGCCACCATTCGGATGGCCGAGGTGGTTGTGGCCGTGCGAGAGGCACTTGCGCCCGGACGAGGCAATGGTCTGACTTACCAAGTGGTACTTCCATTGTTATGGAGTATTCATCCGGACGCGTAGTCAGCAGAAGGTCCAGTAAAGAGCTTCTATGGATCTCGATATCTGGTATTCTAGTGATAGACTGAACCACTTGCGAGAACCCATAGGTCAGGGCAAATTTGTGAGCAGCCCTTCCCGCAAAATCAGTGCTTGAGGACCCCAGCCACTCAATGTGATGAGCGTTGAAGTCCCCCAAGAACACTAAGTCTCCGGTGGGGTACTGCTCAATTGCCTTGTCTGCCGACCGCTGCAGGTACTCAAACATTTGGGTCGTTCCCAAGTCACCGTTATGAAACCTGTATAGGCACGCATAGATACGGGTGTGGCCACCGTGATCTATACGTACCCACAAAATAGACAGGTCCCTGTCTTCAAGGTCATTAAGACGGCGGCAACAAATATCATCCCGGACGTACAAGCATACCCCAGCACGCCTCAAAAAATTGTGCTCGAGTTTGTACCCAGGGTACATTAGGTAGGCTGTATCGGCAGGGGATGATATTTGTGTCTCTGTAAGGAAAAACAAGGTCGGCTGAGCGGTTTCAAGGTGTTGGTGGACCGCGTTGACGTTGGTATGTTATCCCCTGATGTTGCAAAAGTCCACTTGTAATGTGGACGAGGATGCCGCTGTCGAAATATTTTTCTTTTTATCCGTGGTCATTTTGAGAAGGGTTGTTGGGGGAGAAGGTTAAGAGAGATTCTGTGCTAACAGCGCAGGAGACAAAGCAGAACTTTATGCCACCACCGACGAGTAAGGGTTGTGTGACTGGCTGGCAAGGCGGGCGGAAGGGCACTCCGGTCCCCTATTCCGGCACGACCACAGTACCAGGCACTTTATACAGGCAGCTGGTTCAGCCTCCTGGGGCGGAGATTATATAGTCCCCAGGTTCGGGAACCGTTCAAGCCTGCGGGCGGCCAGCGGTTAGCCGTTTCGCCGGGTCTCCCTGACCGCCACGCCAACATTTCACACCCACACAAGTCGGTGACGATTACTAAAAGCCTTGGTCTCCCCGCTGACAGCACAAAATCCCTCCAGTGAGCTCTGGCTACCCTACTTACCGCCGGGAACACAACACAAGGGTTATTATGGCCACGGTCTTCTGTAGGGCGGAGGTACTACCCCAGTCGGACTGCTCAATTTTTAATTTCTAAATTTAGAATTTTCAGATCATAGACTAAACATTAAGAGATATATATAGCCCATAGGCCCATTTGATTCCAATAACGAACTTCACAAATACATTATAAGTTTGATAAGAAAAAAAATATCAACACTTTTAATATTATCTTTCAAAAAGAGTAAATAGTTACCTATTTTGCTTAGTGCTCTGTGAAAATATTCAACTCTCATAGTGTAACTTTCCTAATATCAACATTAATAGCTGTACGTACGCTAGCAACTACCAATATTATAAATAAATGTCTCGGTCCATTGATCATGGAATCGTATTGATTTGCCGAAACAGATTATCATAAACCGAGAATCCGTAGCAACAATTGTGAGAAGGTTCTATATTCAGGCATATCTCGAAAGTGTTTTACCCGCTTATTATTATTTACTATTCTGAAGTTCTCAAGCAAATTTATAACTGACCAAAATGGATTTGCCTGCCAATAACCTTAACAATGCTTACCTGTATATTAACCTGTTTTTTTATTAAATTCGTATGTATTTCGTAAATATATTATTAAAACTTTACAATTCTGACCATGTTGATCTAAATCCTTTTACTATTAAGATCATATTGAATTTTCCTTGCAAAGAATTCCTATACAGTCTTTTCATAATCGAAATGTAATAACAAAATAGTATATGATACATACAAAATAAATTAGAGAATCAGTGTGATTTTCTAAAAGAATTCTCTTCCTCGCAAAGGTGAAGAGCCAACATTTTTCCCGTTACCGGTTAGGGTTAAGGTCTAAACCTAAGGCCTAAGGGTTTCTATCTGATTTAAATCACCGTCAGTGATTTAAATCAGACAGAGACCAGCCAAATCGCCTGAGAGGGTTTCAAGAGGTATTTTTCCCCGCATTTCTACCGTTCTTGCTTGTTGCTCGTCAGGATCATGGCTTAGCTGCCAGGATATCTATGTCAAACCATGTCTAAAGAAAATACGAGGAGCATATTCATTGTTTACATTGCCCAGAGTGCTTCCGTAGGAAATTTTCTATTCCATCAACCTAACAGTCCAGCCAAATCCTTAGAGGTATTTTTTGTCTATGTCACATTTATGGAGTTACAAATATATATTATGCATAATATAATGCTAAAAAAATGCTAGTTTATATAGATACAACAGTCTTCATAAACACGGTCAAAAATATCGAAGCCAAAATAGAAATGAGTCATTGTTTAATTAAAAATTAGTCTAATCCATGACCGACTGACGTGAACATGACAAAGTGTATCAAAGAAGTAACAATCAACTGTCAACTCTACATAATACACCAATATTTTCGTATTAATTAATAACAATCGCATCGTACAGTCTCAGCAAAATTTGATATTATAAACATAATATTATTTTATGAATTATTGGGCCATTATTTAAGCTGAATTTTAAATACTTACTACGATATCCACGAGCGTTCATTATTCGGTATAGGATAATGAAATTTAGAATATGATATAGTACTACTATACTATACTATAGTACCTACTTTATCAGTCATTTTCTCTTACGAGTATGGCATTATTAACGATTATTATCTATCTATATTACAATATATTATCTTTGATTATTCATTGGTTTTATCCATGCGAAGTTTGTCTATGAGAATATCCGTATGGATTGAGGAGTCACTTATCTTATTTTAATGAATTTATAGACCTATTTAGTGTTAAGTTTAAAATGTTTGTCAGAACCTCGTCCATTAATCAGCATCTGTACCATATTGCTCGTTAGGTTACCTTGGGCCCTGATAGGACCTCATACACCTGTCTTAAAGAAAAAAAACGACGGGTTGCACTCCGGGAGTGCCGCCAGAAGTAAAAACTTGAATATTAACGTTGTGCATTTTTGATATTTTGGAATGGTTAGGGAATAATTTTGCACGAATTGCTTTAATTATCAGTATAAAAGTACTATCATTTACGTGTTAATATACAATATTCATTTTTTGCGCTATCGTACACAAACAGCACAAATGATATTACATTAAAAATTTAACACTTCAGAACTATTACAATTATTTTACATTAAAAAGTTTATCTCTCAGAAAAATCAATTTCTATCCATAATTTCAACGACTTTTTTACCATCATTATTACCAGAACCATCATCGCCAATATATTTATAAAGTACTCACTAATTTTCTTTCGCTATTTCTTCGTCACTTTTTTAATTAATAAAGTTTTTAAAATTTTAATTTCCATTTTATATCAATAGATTTATGGCACAAAATAGAATAAATAATATTACAAAAGGTTATATAATGACAAAAAGTGTTTTTCATTTATACGAATGTTATGTGATTAAACTTTAAAGCCGAGGTTGCTCTGGAACGTGGAAATAATGAGTTGCCAAAATAACACGGCAATCTCTATGTGACACAGTTTTGCTATGCGGTCAAGAGTAGTGTAATATATCGGTCAAGTTTGGTTTATGTTTAAACATTGTGTTGTAAACATTTAATAATAATAAACATGACATTGCGACAACACTTTCGAGGGTCGAATTCTGCATTATTTTCAATTTTGAACTAGCTTTGCAGCATAGTGAACCTGAGGGTCGAAGTGTCGGCGTATAAAATTGCTATTTGTTTGAAATCTCATAAATAGTTCCAGAGATTAACAAGTTCAAACAAACGAACTGTTCGGCTTATTTGAATTAATTTGAAACATAAATATTAGATTTGCACCCAGACTCTACTACTCTACTATGTCAAAATAAGATATATACAGCAAAATACTTAATTTTTAATATAAAGAAACAAGAAACAGATCAATATGGACATAGCCTGGGCTTGCTAGCGGTAATGAAAGTCGATGAGTAAGAAACTAATATCGAAACTGAAGCTGGAACTAGATTTTTTGGCCGAAACTGGTCGAAACCGAAACCGAAACTTCGGACGGTCCCTATTCTACTCATATTATAAACGCGAAAGTTTATAAGGATGTATAGATGTTTGTTACTCTTTCACGCAAAAACGGCTGAACGGATCCAGTTGAAATTTGGTACAAGGATAGATTATTGTCTGGAATAACACATAAGTAAGCTACTTTTTATCCCAACGGAAGCGTGAACGGGATCAGAATTCCACGCGGGCCGAGCAGCAGGCAACAGCTCATAAGAAGTATTTGTGTAATTTTTAACATCTGTAACCAGATCCGAAGTCTGCCCCCAAATTGAAGGGCACAGCTCTCGCTATGGCGCGACTGCTGCCCAACATGAGGGGGCCCGATGACGCCTGCAGGAGACTCTACGCGGGGATCGTGCTGTCCATGGCCCTATATGGCTGCCCAATATGGGCGGAGGCCCTGAAGGCCAGAAGTGTGCGAAAGCCCTTTCGCAACTGTACCAGTGGCGATAGGAGGCGCGGGAGCAGGGCTGGAACCCCGAGCCTCGAGAAATCGAGGCCGTGCAGTCTCAGCTCCACCAGGCCATCGTGGTGGAGTGGAAGGAACGACTTGGGTGACCAAGCACAGGGCACGCCGCTATAGCGGCGGTAAGGCCCATCATGGAGGTTTGGCTAGAGAGGCGACACGGAAGCCTCTCGTACCGACTGACGCGGGTGGTCTCAGGGAATGGGTGCTTCGGGGACCACCTGCATCGGATCAGGAAGGAGCCAACGCCTGAGTCTCATCACTGCGACGCAAGCGAGGACTCAGGGCTGCACACGCTGGCGGACTGCTCGGTGTGGGAGGCGCCGAGGCGTGACCTCGTGGCAGCCATCGGGGTGGGACTCCTCTCGCTCGGCAGCATGATTGCGGCAATGGTGCGGAGCGCGAGCGCGTGGGCCGCTGCCACCTCCTTCTGCGAGCATGTAATGCTCGCGAAGGAAATGGAGGAGCGCGCCCGGGAGAAGGTTCAGGACTCTCCCGGCCCGCCTAGCCCGCAACATGCTCGCCGCGCGTCGCAGGCGACTCAGGCGCTGGAGGTCGCTTAACGACCTCCGTCCTCCATGAGCGCAGGCCTGGGGGTGGCAGGTGAGGCCGCCTGTCACCCCAGCAGAAGCAGACCGGGACGGTGGGGCGACCCCCAAACCCCAAACCGGGGAAGACGGGGACACCGTGGTTTCTAAACCCGAGGGGGCCATCTCGAAACCGGAGATGGCCCAGGGTCAGTCGGGGTGCGAGGGATATGCTCCATGTGCAACCTTACACCCCAGCGGCTGAAGACCCGAGACGGTGTACGGTTTTAGTCGGTTCAAGCCCGACATAACCGCCCCCGCTAGCCGGTGGGGGGATGGGGGGGGTATCCGAAGGGATATCCGCACGAAAAAAAAAAGGTACGATATCTGATAGTTTTAAAAGAGTCCTTCGGCAGTTCATGTCGCGGTATGAATCGTGTAGATACAAGTATTATTTCTGAAAACTATAGGGAATGTATTGGGTAACTCACCGTGGTTCCCAAGGCCCGAGGAGGCTATCTCGAAACAGGAGATGTCCCTGGGTAAGGCGGTTGCGAGGGAAATGCCTTATGGACCCTTACACACCGTAGTCTGAAAACTCGTGACGGCGCCTACTACTGGCTAGCGGGGGGTATCAAGGGAGATTTCCACTCGAAAAAAAAGGGATACAGCTATTGGACGTATATAAAATATGATCGTTATTTACAATGCCAAGGGAAGGATTTCTTTTAAAATATTTCCACGGCTTTTTCTAATGCTTTTTTATTCAACCGATTGTCAAGAGGGTTAGGATAACTTTTATGGCTGCGATACAAAAGAATGGGGTCATTTTGGTGTAAGAGATTTTCATCCCTTAAGTTATGTAACCTGTTAACTACTGCTGTATATAAAGGAATACTCAAAATATAATTGGTTTTATTTTGTTGTTTGTTATTTCAAATAAGAATAAATGGTAATTTCTTTAATAAGAGAACTTTGTGATTCTTTTCGGAAGCTTTTGTTTCTGTCATGAAATAAATCAAACCCATTCAGTTTGACCCACTTCAGGATGTTTGATCGAGCTCAAATTTTGCATACATTATGTAAGTTAGATGACAACGCATTATGGTGACATAAAGCAAGACTGGACATGGAGTCGGAAGGTGGTCGTAGAAACACTGAAATAAAATGAATAGACTGGTTAGTACTAGTCAAAACTAGTCAAATGAGCCTACTTATTACAAAATTGAGAAGCAATCGGCTGGCAAGGTATGGATATATTATGAGAAGCGATGAAAGTATTGTTGTTAAAAATGTTCTAAAAATGAATTCAGAGAGCTTTAGACTCAGAGGTAAGCCCAAGGAAAGATGGATAGAATGCATGAAAATATTATGGCAAGGAAGGTCTCTAAACCTGAGAATATGACATCCGACAGGAATGTGTGGAGGAGAATGACATGTAACTACCACCCTAAATAATGAGATATGGGCAGGTAGATGATGATAATGACTGATAGGAACGCACTGGTGTGAACGAACAAGAAATAGCCTCAAAACTAAACTTTTAGGCTACTTCTTGAGTTTCATTACTACTTGTTGAAAGGTTTAGCTATTAAGTATTTAGTAGATTATATTATAGACAGAGGTTACGCATTTAATTTTTTTCTTGTGGAATATGATAGATATGTAGATAAATAATTATATTAGGTCATGTCATGCTATCAGGATATTTACCTCTAATATTTGACGCGTAAACTCCATTAATTTCATCACATTTACGCAGAGATCCAATGTTATACAGGCGTAGTGATGATTATCTGTATTGTAGCTTATTATAGTCATTATTGACAAGAAAGATCCTGTGTAAATGTAGTCTATGTTCAAAGGTTCGCCTACTAATATTATATTTGTTACTTATTTACATGTTTATTTTGAAAAAACATAACGAGGATAAATTCGTAGGGTGCTATAAGTCTAATGTAAGAACTCTTCAGACTATTTATGTATTCATATATTCCACTTGGTGGAAGTTACTACACTATATTGATATAATTTATCACTTGTAATTTCCATTATATATTTTAATAGATTACACCTGACTGCGGTTTCGACTCACGGCATTCTCAAAGGTTTTTACTTAATTTAGTTACTAACCTTTGAGAATGACGTGGGGCAAAACCGCGGTCAGATGTAATGTATTAAACATATATAGTGGAAAGTACAAGTTAGAACACTAGCTACTTAACCTATGCTTACTTTGAGTCTAGAATGCGCTGTGTAGAATGTCGTAGAATATTCATTTATTTATTTTATTTATAATACGAAAGTGCCTCAGACATGATAATAGCTAAGATAGCCCTTTATTTTTTTCTGACAACGCGTCACGCCTTTTCTTACAATACCTACAAATTTAATAAATACGGTTAATTTTTCAAATTGAGTTAACAAACATTCATTATAGCTGAAGGGTGCCATAGCAAACCTCGAGTCTCATCGGCATTACTGACCGTCATATAAATTTTCATTAGTGAGACACGCTAGGAATTCCTTCATTCCTAATAAACACACGCTACGTGGCCATATTCTTTCTTAAGAACAACTCCCTTGAGGCTTCGCAAATTGTGGTAACTTACTCACGAATGTTGGATGACATTCTTTAAAAAAAATTGTTCGTTTAGAAGCAGCAAAAACATCAGAGGACATATGTATATTAAGCCATCTTTACATACGCACGAGTACTTTACGCCTTTCTACCTTCGGGATAGACTATTTCTACTACTTCACTATCATTCAACCTTTTAGTGGTTTTCAGGGCTCTTATCTTCGCATTAGGAACACTGGGAGCTCGAAGATTTGGTAACAACGACGTTTCAACGTGTTTTTTTTTACCAAATCACACTATATTGAAAGCATTATAAAATACATACATACATGCACTAATGCTTGTCTCCCTTCAAGATAAGAAGTACAAAAGCACACATACACAAAGACTTGCAATACTTCTGTCCACATATACTATAATCTCGACCTTCGTTCTACGTTCCTGCAACTGTGCTAACATTACATAGGTACATTGATATGGACTATAGATTAAATGTTAGAAGTACATAGGAATAAAGATAGCAAATTGAGTTTATAGCGATAGCGAATGCATGTCCATAAAGACGTAACAAATTCTCTTAATAGAAAAAAAATACACACATATTTATTCATTGTTCATATAATAAAATAAATAAACTCTGCATTATCAGGTTACATTAACACATAGATACCTATACCTTAACCTAAAATAAATTATTACATTATGTAACACTAACACTAAACAGATTTTTCAGGAAGTTTTAGATGGGCATACCTTTTTTTTTTTTTTATCGTGCGGAAATCCCTTCGGATACCCCCCCGCCGGTCAGCGGGGGCGGTTATGTCGGGCTTGAACCGACTGAAACCGCACGCCGTCTCGGGTACCTGTACTTCCTGAAAACAAATTCTACAGGTTAAAAGTCGGCGCTGAAAGTGAGTAAGACGGTCTTGTGTCTAGCGGGTATCTTCAAGATGTGACTTGGACTTCATAGTCCTGGTTGACTCAGCCGTTGCAATTTTAATAACATTAGCACTGATTATACTGCGGCACTTCTTGATGAGGCCATCTGAAGTGTGTGTTAGTCCAACAGGGTGATGTACAGGAGCACGGTGGGCGGGGCAACCTAAATTTAATTACTAACTTGACTTGTTTCACGCTTGTTTTGACTGTGGAGTGGTAGACTTTTTTTTTAAGTGAAAACTTCTTTAGCGGCGTTGTGCACTTTTTTGTAATGCGGAAAAAAGGTTAAACTCGCGTCAGTAAACACGTGACCTTATCGTAAGACAACAAATATAGAAGCGCTAATTTCACACTGTACTTAACAACCTTGGTGGCGCGTTTGTCTAATGAGTGGTTGTTCACTTCGTCAAGATTGAGATCGATTCCGACCGAGGCCCAAGAAACACTTCTTGTCATCATATAACTTTTTGTACTATTTATTCTATTTTGTGCCATAAATCTCTTGATATAAAATGGAAATTAAACAAAGTGCATCTTATTAATGAAAAAAGTGACGAAGAAATAGCGAAAGAAAATGAGTGAGTACTTTATAAATATATTGGCGATGATGGTTCTGGTAATAATTATGGTGAAAAAGTCGTTAAAATTATTGATGGAAGTTGATTTTTCTGGGGGTTAAACTTTTTATTGTAAAATAATTGTAATAGTTCTGCAGTGTTAAATTTTTAATATAATATAAATTGTCATGATTGTGTACGATAGCGCAATAAATGAATATTGCATATTGATAAATGATAGTACTTTTATACTGATAATTAAAGCAATTGGTGCAAAATTATTCCCTAACCATTCCAAAATATCAAAAAGCGGCCAAGTGCGAGTCGGACTCACCCATGAAGGGTTCCGTAGCAGCAAAGGGTTATATTAAATAAATATATAGGGTTACATTTTATATTTGAGTTGATTGAATCAAAGGTAAATTGCGGTTTACGATTTATGACTTATTAAAAAAAACTACTTACTAGATCTCGTTCAAACCAATTTTCGGTGGAAGTTTACATGCTAATGTACATTTTTTTTTTATTATATTATATAATATTATATTATATTTTTTTTTAGTTTTATCATTCTCTTATTTTAGAAGTTACAGGGAGGGGGGGACACACACTTTATACTACTTTGGAAGTGTCTCTCGCGCAAACTATTCAGTTAAGAGAAAAATTATATTAGAAACCTCAATATCATTTTTAAAGACCTATCTATAGATACCACACACGTATGGTTTTGTTTAAAAAAATAATTGAGTTTCAGTTCTAAGTATGGGGAGCCCACAAAATGTATTGTTTTTTTTTTCTATTTTTGTGTGACAATCTTAATGCGGTTTACATCTACTTACCAAGTTTCAACAGCATAGTTCTATTAGTTCCGGAAAAAAGTGGCTGTGATATACGGACGGACAGACAGAAAGACATGACGAATCTATAAGGGTTCCGTTTTTTGCCATTTGGCAACGGAACCCTAAAAATGCACAACGTTAATATTCAAGTTTTCACTTCTGCCGGCACTCCCGGAGTGCAACCCGTCTTTTTTGGGTTCCATTGCCAAATGGCAAAAAACGGAACCCTTATAGATTCGTCATGTCTGTCTGTCTGTCCGTCCGTATGTCACAGTCACTTTTTTCCGAAACTATAAGAACTATGCTGTTGAAACTTGGTAAATAGATGTGTTCTATGAACTGCATTAAGATTTTCACACAAAAATAGAAAAAAGACAATAAATTTTGGGGGCTTCCCCATACTTAGAATTGAAACTGAAAATTTTTTTTTCATCAAATCCATACGTGTATATTTGTATATAAGTGTGTGTATCTATGGATAGGTCTTCAAAAATTATATTTAGGTTTCTAATATCATTTTTTTCTAAACTGAATAGTTTGCAAGAGAGACACTTCCAAAGTGGTAAAAGGTGTCCCCCCCCCCTGTAACTTCTAAAATAAGAGAATGATAAGACTAAAAAAAAATATGATGTACATTACCATGTAAACTTCCACCGATAATAGGTTTGAACGAAATCTAGTAAGTAGTTTTTTTTAATACATCATAAATCGTAAACCGCAATTTACCTTTCATTCAATCAACTCAAATATAAAAATTAAAAAAAAACCATTATTATGTCATTTGCTGCTACGGAACCCTTCATGGGCGAGTCCGACTCGCACTTGACCGCTTTTTTTTCTATCCAGATGTGAATTATCATATGAATTAAGATTGCATGTCGTCGGGTTCGTAGGTGTACGTGTATAAGCCTTACGAGGGCTTTGGGTGAGTTTTGCGGATATGAAGCTTAGCATCTAGGCAGACGAGATATAGAATATATAGCAAAATGCATTAGGTATTTATATTTAAAATAATGGTTACAAAGAAAATGTAATACAAAGCACATTAGCACAGCTAAACGAACACGGGTAGAACCGCATACGTATATTGTAACGGTAATGCTGTAAAGGCTTTGCTTCAAACTTAAAAATGACACTGTATTTATTTAAATTGAAAATAATTGAATTATTAAAGAGATTATTTTAAATAACAATGAAATGAACTTCTCGACCTACTAACGTAAAAATATTTTTTTTTGGTCCTTAACGTAAAATAAAAATAAATTCATAAATAACTAAGTAAATGTAAGTCTGTAAAATGTTCGATGCTTATTGTTATTCGAGGTTAAAAGTCAAAGGTTTTGATACAGGTACAGTGGTGAGATGGCCCAGGGTCAGCCGGGGTGCGAGGGATATGCTCTATGGGTAACCTTAGACCCCGGCGTCTGAAGACCCGAGACGGCGTGCGGTTTAAGCCGGCGGGGGGGTATCCGAAGGGATTTCCGCACGATAAAAAAAAAAAAAAGGAAAAAAAAGGTACAGATAATAGAGTATAATGTCATATAATAATACTGAACAATTCTTTATAATAGAAATAATGGATATTTTATACAAACATATAATTTTAAGCTGTACCTATTACTAGACGAAGACAAGAAGGTACCTACCTATTATTTAAAAATATACAAAGGAGCAGTTTGTAAAAACACGCATTGTCATCAATTTCAATGTGTCTTATTGAAACCAGCTTAATTTTGAATTTTTTAATAGGTCGGATCACGACTCTTGAACCCCAGTATCCCACGCTGCAACCCTCGCAAATCATCAAGGAGCAAGGTTCAGGACTCGAATTCTACTTAAAAATAATCAAAACGATAACCTTTTGAGAATGTGGCAGAAACTAAACTATACAACACAACGTTAGCAGCAAGCAAAGCAGTAAGAACAATAAAGATTCTCAATTAAGTTACGTTTGAAACAAATAGTTTTACCTACGAGAATTCTGTTTTCCTATTTCAGACTGTTGCAATGCTTTATTTCTGTCGGAAATTCGTATTGTGAAACGACTTTGTGAACATATTATTTGTTTAAAGGAAAATAAAAGGCAAGTGTACATCAATAAAATATATGAATCGATATTCTGGCTTCTTATTAATCACCACCGTTACTACCGCCTGATAGAAATATATGGTTACACTACTTACTCCTTTTGACATATTGGAGTTACAAACTCAATTCAATTCAATGTGGTAAAAAAGGGCTCAATTTCTTCTATCATTTATTTTATATCCCAACGAAACATAAAATCTTAAAAGTAATAAAGAATTGATTTGTTTCTTCGTTGGTTGCTTTTACAGATCTTCAAATAGAAGAATTTTTTTATTCAATGTGTATTTTTTATTTATCTCCACCAATTTCACCGCGGTGTACGAGCCGACTTCAGATTGATGTGGAATACCTACTCCTATATAAACTTTGTTAAGCTATGGGTATACTGTGTCTTAAATCATATTTCTAATATGGTATTCCCCAAAATTTATTGTTTTTTTTCTATTTTTGTGTGAAAATCTTAATGCGGTTCACAGAATGCATCTACTTACCAAGTTTCAACAGCATAGTTCTTATAGTTTCGGAAAAAAGTGGCTGTGACACACGGACGGACAGACAGACAGACATGACGAATCTATAAGGGTTCCGTTTTTTGCCATTTGGCAACGGAACCCTAAAAAAACAAAAATAGTAAAAATAAAAAAAACCATACAGAGATAGGTATGTTTATGAGAAGCAAAATTTGTGAAATAATAGGTGAAGTTGATTTTATACGAACTTTGATGACCTAATTATAAGCATACACAAAAATGTATGAACTTATGCTTATTAACTTAAAACATTAAAGAAAAAGAAGAAAAAACAAAAGGATATCTTTATGAAAAGTCAAATCAGTAAAATATTAGGAAAAGTGGATTTACTGAGAACTTTATGACAGCCATAAAGACATTTAATGTCTGTATGACACGGAATTTCGAACTATTAAAGTTATAGCTACGTATGCTATTTAATGTTGATATATTTATGAATGACAGTATTGCGATTTAAGAGATTCGATATTTGTTTTGCAATATCCAAAACGAATGTGAAACATTGACTATCTCACATAAATACCTAATTGCAACATTAACACCATTCCAGAAATGACACGTATACGAATATTGGCAGTGTAGATCCAAGCTCATTCACACACATAAACACCTGAAATTTATAACAAAAGATAAAACACAGACAAGACTTATTGCTTCACTGGCACACAAAGGCAACGTAAATAATTCTAAATTATTCACGAAACCTGTCCCATGCCCTACATTTTGAAGATCGGATAGAATGCATTTTTCATGAAACAGAAGTCATCTAAATGTGTGGCATTTCCCGAAATGTGACCCTTAGGGGAAAAAGATGGCTAACTGTGTTTGTATGAGGGTCGAACAGCCGTCAGTATTTTACATGAAACAATGAAATATTAACACGTACTAAATTGAATTTACGTAGCCGTTTTGCTATCCTTTTGACCTAATTAATGCGTGTACGTAAGGTGAGTATGGTATAAATAATTTATATTCATAACTTGTAACCATGTGGTTAATCAAAGCAATTCGTATATTAAACTACTTAGCCCCAATTCATGAATGTCATACTAGATGGCAAATTAATTCTATACATATAAAGAGAGATTATTGTAAGTTTGTTTATATATTGTGTTGAGGGTTGTCTTCGGAACCACTGCACTTCATAGGAAAAAATCTTTCACCGTTTGAAAGGTACATTACCCCGATAGACATAGGCTACGTATTATGTTTTTTTTTTTATTTGACGGCCTCTGTGGCGTAGCGGTAGTGCATTCGCCTGCTACGACAGGGGGCGCGGGTTCGATTCCCGCTCAGTGCAAATATTTGTATGCATGAATATATCTATTTGCATTGGTCTGGGTGTTTCTATGTATAATATGTATGGATTTACAAAAAAAAAAGTATCTAAGTATGTTTATCCGCATTCTGGAACCCATAACACAATCTAGTTAAACTATGCTTACTTTGGGTCTAGAAAGCGCTGTGTAGAATGTCGTAGAATATTTATTTATTTATGTATAAATTACGATGGTTAGGGTTATAAAAACTCATAAAAACCGAAATGAAGCGTGTTGCTCGTACCGTTTATTTTTTTTTTCGTGCTGAAATCCCTTCGGATACCCCCCCGCTGACCAGCGAGGGCGGTTATGTCAGACTTGAACCGACTAAAACCGCACGCCGTCTCGGGTCTACAGACGCCGGGGTGTTAGGTTGCCCATAGAGCATATTCCTCGCACTCCGACTGACCGTGGGCCATCTCCGGTTTCGAGATGGCCCCCTCGGGTTTGGGAACCACGGTGTCCCCGTCTTGCCCCGGTTTGGGGGAGGGGCGCTAGTCGCCCCACCGTCCCGGGATGCTTCCGCAGGGGTGACAGCCGGCCTTACCTGCCCCAGGCCTGCGCTCATGGAGGACGGAGGTCGTTAAGCGACCTCCGGCGCCTGAGTCGCCTGCGACGCGCGGCGAGCAAGTTGCGGGCTCGGCGGGCCGGGAGAGTTCTAAATCTCTCCCGGGCGCGCTCCGCCATCTCCTTCGCGAGCATTACATGCTCGTGTTGCTCGTACCTAATATCCTTTTGCTAGGATATCTATCCATGTACTCGTACGTGTGTGAGCGTGGATGTTTGTTACTATTTCAAGCGAAAACGACTGAACGGATCTGGATGAAATTTAGCATAGAGACAAATTATAGTCTGGACTAGCTTATCAGCAATCCTGGGAATAATTTCCTGTGGGTTTTGAGACGGAGATCAGTGGAGCCGTGCGCAACAGCTAATAGCTAGCTAGTAGCTAGCTAGCTTTTATGGTTATTCATTATTCACTCGAAATTGAAATGAAGAATTGAACTCGAGTGGACAGGACTTGCACTAATCAGTGAGTGCGGGTGAAAACAAAGTCTGACTTCTGATAGACAACGCGATACACTTTTGGCATTGCGATAGTATTGTGATAGCATTTTTTATTTATTTATTTTTTTATATTTAGGACACGTCAATTTGACTTCACCTCGCCTGATGGTAAGCTGCATGTAAAGTCTCAGGAAAGAGGGTCACCATTACATACACGTACCATGTTAATAATGGTGGCACTCAGCTTGACGGCCTCATCAGAAGAGGATTGTCGTCGCAGCACCGCCTGACACCCACCGGTCCCACTAGTGCTGCGACCACAATCCCCCTGCCCGGCTATGCACTTGCTGACCCCTGAACGCAATCAAACCGAAGTTGGATTACTATGGAGGGTTTTTCGCAATCGGGCACGGTGATACCCACCCGGCCGAATTTTGTGACAAATTTGTGTCATCAAATTTCTACCACCAGTAAATATATATATAATCAATATATTATCTACCGAATTGTTATGGTTCACATTTTTTTTTATTTCTGGGTTACCTAATCTACTAATGAAAAATGCTACAAAATATACTAGTCTATACCTATAAACAAAGAGATTTCAAAGACTAAAGAATAAACGATCAACCACTAAAATAAAAACATGTGATCCTACATGTATCAAGCACCCGCTACAGGAAAAGATATTATGAAGTGGAAAATATTCAATCTGTAGGTTAGGAATAATCATAAACTAAATACAGATTTTTTATAAGTACATGAATTTAAATTATAATTTAACATCAAAATTCATAACTTCAGAAGCTAGATGATCCGATTGAAATGAACAAAATTTTGAAGAATCTGTCCTCAACGTTCAACGCTAAATAAGTTTGGGTGTTGGCAAACGCGTCGACTCATAATAATTATTAGAAAATCATAAATTTATACTTTAGTAATTTTAATAACTATCAATTAGTTTTATTATAATCTCAAAGCAAGCAGTTTATTTCGTGAAATAAATTGCTATTATGATGATAGTTCGTATTCATTTCTGTAACCTTAGATATCCAATAAAACGCCAAAAAGCACTTTAGCGGACAAACAGAGTTAGTGGGATATTGTCCGTCATTATAATCTGAAGAGCAGTAATATATTTTTCTTTACTTCAATCTGATTCAAACACAAAGGAATAACAAAGAGTAAAAAGGAAATATGTAAAATTATTCTCTACTAGGTAATGTAGAATAGGGGTGTGTGTTGGGTAACCTCCTCGAGTGTCGCTCCGATTCCGATCCCGCTGCAGTCCGGGGGGAACGGAATCGGAGCGGCCGGTACACCCTGGGCGGCGGTCAATGGCTTCCCCTTCACCCCTTCATAGGGTTGGCATTGATCGTCGGCCAATACCCAACGTGGCGGGAACACATCGCTCTCCGTACTCCTCTGCTTTCAGAGGAGACAGGATGAGCGATGCTGTTAGTGGTGAGATGGCCCAGGGTCAGCCGGGGTGCGAGGGATATGCTCTATGGGTAACCTTACACCCCGGCGTCTGAAGACCCGAGACGGCGTGCGGTTTTAGTCGGTGCAAGCCCGACATAACCGCCCCCGCTGGCCGGCGGGGGGGTATCCGAAGGGATTTCCGCACGATAAAAAAAAAAAAAAAAAAAAGGTAATGTAGAATAATTTGTTACGCATAACGTATTTTCATTTTCTCGTAAGGATATGGCATATTTGTTTGCATGTCAAGAAAATAATTAAAAATTATGAACTTAGCAGTAAGTAATAAATAGCTGTGTTGATTTGGGATGGGTTGATTTGATGACGTGTTGACGAACTCTGTGGCGTGACGATAGAGCGGTACGTTGGAGGTCGCGTGTACGATTCACACTCAGTGCTAATATTTGTATGCCTATTTATATGTCTATTGACATTATGACATTGAATCTGGGTGTATATACGTATAATATGTAAAAGGCATTGCAGTATGCATGAGGAAACTTTTCAGGAGGTAAAAAACTGCTTTGAATACTAAATAATATATACTTTTAATATTTTTTTACTGATTTTGACCTACAGTATAACTTTTCTTAATATTAAACAGCCTATAGTATAGGCTATATGAATAATAAACTAGAAAATAATATTTTTCATGTTTAAACTATTAAAAAAAACGATTACATGGTATCACTACTATTTCTTTTAATATGAAATGTAAGTTACGAGGTATTTTCATACCTTGAATAGTTATTTGCCTAATAACTATTTAACGAAAACCACTTAGGGGATGACCGATCTCACCTCCTCCTTGTAAGATCGAGTCTCGGGTGAGAATTAGGATTCTAGCTGTTTGCATATTCCAGGAAACCACTTTCGAGCAACTTTTTGCTGTTTCGATCACTGTATCGGTTTTCTCATCGCTGCTGCCAATAGTTTCCAGCATTTCAAAACGATTTAGAAGTTCCAATTGCAAATTTTCGAACCCTATAGCTGCTTGAAGCGGTGTAGATCGGAGAGTGGTCAGTATCATTTGCCCCTGAGATTCGAAAAAGGTAACTAGCATTTGCCTCCTGTAATTTCTGTGCCCCACTCCAACTTATTTGTAAGAAACCGCATCTATTTCTTGACGTCATTTTGAAACAACTCGCAGTTACGAGTACTCAGCAAAGGAATATTCTGCGGCGCAGATACAAATAGATATTCAATTGTGGTGGAAACTCGTAAATTATAAATGTTAATGTCATTTACGAGTTCCCACCTTAACAAAGTTGTTCCGTGATAATACCTGTTGTCACTAATAGTCGTCTTTGGCGTCTTGATGATGATGATGATAAAGTCATTTCGGTTTCATCTGGAATGAATGTTTGAAACTTTCTGCATCAAAATCTCATTTTACCCAAAAATGCTAGTCACAAGGGGTCACCTCTAGACCGACGATATGTTTATTTACATATTACAAGCTATTTAAGCGTTTTGTTTGGTTCTAGATAGCGCTATGTAGTATAAAGTATACATACTACTCTAATTAACAAATAATTCAAGCTAAAAAATGTGACGTTCATTAGTAATATTACCATTATTTAATTAAAGATCAACATCTATGGTTTTCAACATTGAAATATAGTGTTAAAAGAATCACAACACGATTTGAGAGTTTATATCGATATATATATAGTAACGTGGAAACATGCTCAATAACAACGAATCAACAGTTAAAAAGAAAAGCAATTGCACGTACACGCAATCACGTAGAAGAAGTAACGTGCGGTTAAGTACGCACGCTGCATGCGGTAGCACGCGATGGTAGACCACGGGGCGGTATTACTAAATGTACCTTGTGGGGGACTCTCCATGGGATTTTGGTCGGATATAATTAGTACGATTTTTAAAATTACGTAATATACCCGAGTTAGGATGTTATAACTGGTTATATTTTAGAATGAATTACAATCCTAACACTAACCGGAGTCTAGAAGAGAGGTATTAAAATTGGTTAATCCAAAAAGGAATATAAAAGTTTGAAGTATGTAGTAATTAAATGCGAAATCAAATATTCAAAACATATGGGAGCAAGCGAAGCGAGCTCAGTATCTCCTCGCACCCCGACACTTAGTTTTGGTTAGACCTCCGCTATGTGATGCGTATTAGAATACTTGTATGTGATACAGCACGCGGAAATAAAAGCCCCGTTCGCGTCAGTGGACTTCCTTCGATATAGTGGCATAATGGTTTTCAGTGAAGCAAGTTAATGTGGCCAGACAAGTAAATAGGGTATATTTAGTGGTTATTTTTACCTTATTGAACCCGAAGATAGCCAGAACCCGTACCGTCACGACAAGGTACATTTTGAAAATACGCAACCGCTATCTTAATATTTTACTACGAAGACTTATAAGCTAAGTCGCTGCTACAAAGTGATGAATAAACTTTAAAAGCACGTTTTTCATTGTGTTTAATTAAGTTTGTTGATAATGGTTAATTAGCTTTCATCACGAAGAGTGAACTCCTACTTAGCTCGCTTTTAATGATGAAATGGTGTAGTATAGAATACTACTTTATTAATGTGATAAGTATTCACTTTTGTATTCACTAAAAGTGATACATAGTAAAACCCATTATAACACATTTCATTACCTACTCCATGATTCATTGTTCCTCATACATTCAGGCCTTTTTCCTGCCGGGGTATACAGCGAAAGTAGGCTGCCATTTGCTTTTTGTCCTTACACATTTTATGAGCTCCCTCTGCAGTTATTGAATGCAGACGTTTAGTGTTAATTTTATTTTCATTATAGAAAGCTAGCTATTAGCGCACTTTATTTTAACCATCGACTGGTAACTGAGGCCAATGCTATACATGATTGGCCAAACGAGTTCAAATATCCATTCGATAAAATACATTCATGAACAGATGACCGCGAGTATCTTTATATCCAAAGCTTGTAAGCCCCGGGCCTGCTCTTTTACTGTTTCCCTTAATTTGGATTTGGACTGCCGTCTGACCTCCCAACCCCGAGGGGAAACGCCAGAGCCTTGTCCGTCATTCAGCAGGTGCTTGCAGGTGAGATTGGCTCCGTAGATCTAGGTGGGGTGCCAAAACGGTTCCTTTACATAAATATAAAACCTGTGACCAAAACCCAATCTTTTTCCTTTTACAAGCACAGTGGTATCCTACAGCCTTCAGATGTTTTTGGCATCAAGGATGTCAATTCTACGTTACTGACGTATTTATGCCTTTTTTGACGAACTTCTTGCTAAAAAGGTTATGGCGGGAAGAGAATACTAAAGCTTAAGCACCCAACGAAGGGAAATTTGTTCAAAGTACTGTTCTAGTTTGTCAGGCCAACTCTCTGTCGGTAGCGAGCGGATGCGTTGTATCGGAGGAACTAATAATATTTGAAGTATGTCGTTTGGCTCTCAACAGCTTCCCAATTAAGCGCTGTAACCACGGAAGGAGAGAATATTTTTTGGAGGAGATGATGGTTGGATAACTATAAAATATAATGTAGTACTTATAATAAATAAAATGTATTTCATGCATTCTAATCTCCTCTCTGCCCTTGTCTGACTAATGCTCTGATAGGTAATAGTTTTAAAGACAGATAGTTTAATATAAGACAGATATCATATTCTAATAAGAAACACAGATACTAAAACAAACACAATATTTTTAACACAGAATCAACATAGATTTTCGAGTAATTAGCATATCTATTTAAGTGTGAGCTCATATTAGACGTCTGGCTGAAGCCATACTGACACAATCCCACTAGTAAAGTACCAAGAAGACTGACTACACAATCGGGTTAAACCAAGTTATAATGTTTTCGTAGAATGATAATGCGCTTAAAGCCATGTTTCTAAAGAAAGTATTATACAGTAACAAAAATTATGTTAAAATAGAATGAAAAAAAAACAATATTACAAAACTCCAAGATTCTTGAAACGACAAGCTATAGTAAATCTTAATGGGTGTAAAGACCCTCCCAAGACCTACGGGGCCAAGCAAACCTCACCTGCAAACCGGTACACCTGCTGATTAATGTAAGAGGCTCTGAGGTAGACTTTCCTCTCGGTGGAGGACAGACAGCAATCGCTCCCGTAGGTTTTAATATATATATATATATATATATATATATATATATAATAATAAGACAAACCATAAGGAGGAGAAAGAGTCAAACCCTGGACTCCAAGGTGAAAGCCTGGGATGCAACCGGGAACAAAGCTAAAATGATCTGATCTTAAACATATTTACAATCAGAGTTATAACCCAGATACTCCTTCCAAGTTTATGAATATGGTCGGGTCATAGATATTAGCATAAAACATAGTATAGCCCACATGTCAGATGCCAGTTAGAAGTCTCAAGCATCACATTTTAGTGAGCTAGTTGAACAGTGTATTTAGTTCGTCAAACATTAACATTATTGATTGCCCGTGATTTGAGGAACAAAGTGAATCCCACTTTGTAACTAGTTAATATTTCATATACTTACCGTTTGTATATAATACTCAATACTTTTTAGTTTGGTCTTCTATAAAAGTGTGGTCTTTATCTTTTGTTAAAGTTTTATTTATTTGTGATTTTTATCACAAATAAACTATTTCTCGTACACATTGTTTCACAAATAAACTAACAAATACGAATGTACCTATTTGTTGTTATTTGTGACAAAAAGGGTTCATCAAAGCAAAACTTGGAATATATACAAGAATTACTCGTTTGAGGTATTAGATAAAACCTAATTTCTAAATCGTTTATATTAACTGACATTTGAAATGTAATTTGAGTAATTGCTTGTCATGGGCTGCTGCTCAAAGTGAAATAATTTAATTTTTCTCCGTTCGCCCAAATTAGATGCTTCACTGCACTAAAGTAAATAAAATAATGGTCTTAATTTTTTTGGTTTTTTCGTATATTCTGCTAAGTTGAGATACGGGATTTTAGTACCCACAACACCAAAGTTGCCAAATGCCTATACCTTCTAAGGAGTTCTGACAATCTCGCGCCTTTTTTCCATTGGAATTGGCAGAGACCACATGTTTCCACTTGCTATGAACCTGGGTACACCTTTCCACTTCTTTTACTCCCATAACTGCTTTTTATTCACATGATAAACAGATTTAACCAGTATTGTAGTTTTTATCTTTGTCGCTAGCAGTGTTTGTTTTTAATAAAGAACCAAGATCTTTTCAAATAATATTTACAAATCATTACATAAGCGTCGGTAGCTTAGTGGTTAAGGTGTCAACCCTACGATCGAGAGTTCCCGGGTTCGAATCCTGGCCATTACACTACCGACGTGAACACACTCCTAACACAGGCAATTTAGCTTAGCTGAAGGGGTTAGGGGGAATATTTGTAATTTCGGTTACTAATATTCTCTAAAAAAAAAAAGTTTGAGCACATATACAAAGTGAAATGATCACAAAAGTAGGTATTTTGTGATCATTTCACTTTATATATGTGTATTATATTCATGATACCACATATGCCACCATACTATACTGACTTTAGATATGTATCTAGGCCAGCAATGACGCAAATCAGAAACCACATTACAAATGCAATCTAGCCTTCGGTTCTCATATCGGAAACTGATATCCCGTAGGCAATGACTTGCATCCCGCAACACCCGATTTCCTGTACTAATTATGTTTACGTTTATATTACGTACACACGAGGTACTAGGTTAAAATATGCCAAAAACGCTCGTCTCTACAATTTCCTAAAGCCCCATAATATTTTCAGTATTAAATTGTTTCCTTCAGTGCTTTAGAAAAAGTAAATAACAAAGTTCATCATGATTAGATTTTCAACGTTTGGTACAGACTATGGTAGAGGTGGTCGATTATTTATTTTAAAGTGGTTTTGGTTTGGTAATATAATGTTTATTGCTTATTCAATAAAAATTTATTGAAACTAGATGTAACTATCAATACGCCCTGAAGCCTAGTAATATTATAAAAGCGAAAATCTGTGAGTGTATACTTTTTCAATACAATTCTGTAAAATCCTTTGGTCTGTATACAAAGCTTTTACTAAGAACAATTTTATTGAAAAATACGACCTGCAAAGAGATACTTCGCTCGCTCGAAGTTCAAATCGAATTTCACTACTATGCATGCTACTTCAAATAATATATCCATAGGTGAAATAATTATATTTAGTGTAGTTTATGTACTTTATAGTTACATAGATATATTGTTACCCTCCTTATTCATGTAATCACGTAATACCAGAGGTTTACATATCGCAGTTTTATACGTCTTTGATTTCGATTCCGAAATTAAAGTTTAGATATTAGCCCACAATATTGCTTGCAATCCTAAGGGATTGGGACCAGTAATTTGAAACCAATCTAATATAGGAAAATATTATTAGGAACAGATTCGCTTTCGATATCATCCCAAAATATGATACTGTATAGAATGCATGGGAGAAATAAAATTAAGTTACGAAAGAATGTAGTATTAGTAACTACTAAGCAGTATTGACCTAAACAGTTTTGCATTTTCTCTTTTAGCACATTAATGATAAAAAAGTAAAACAAGATGCAATTAGTGTAATATTAGAAGAAGAGAAGATTAGAATAGAGGAAAACATACGAATACTGAATAAGCGATTCTGACTCAGAAAGGTTAGGTTAGGTTATTTTTATTCAAATAGAAATTAGGCCGCTCAACAATATTAAGTTTGCTGGTCGTTTCAAATAAATGGTGAGTGTAATTGGTGTGAAGCAGATACTGTTTTAGGACATAGTTGTCATTCACAGCCAGTCACTCAATTAAATACTCCTAATATCTAGGTGACCGAACTTCGCTCGATTTTTTTCGATGTTTTCTAAAACTGAAACCTAGCCAGATTGATTTATGGTCCCCGAAACTTCTTGCATACTACATTTCATGAAAATCGTTTAAGCTGTTTCCGAAGTCAAGATTAGAATAGCTAATTTAAAGGTATTAGATTTCAATATCAAGTATTCATCATTATTGAAACTATAAATTTGCATTTACACGTATCCTAGACCCTTTCTTGTTATACGAATTCGTTTCTAACTGCTGCGTTTTACCGCCTTCAGCATGTTTGGATTATCAATTAACTGACGAGGGATATGAAACGATACATTAATTTAGATCTGTTTAGAAAGCTTTTAACGCTCGATAAAATAAAAAATGCCTACACACATTTGGTTATAACTTTAGGGATAACTTTTATTGAAGTTAAGAAGAGCAGTTATAAGTTCTTATTAGATTATAGTTATTTAATTTCTACTTTAATGTTACTTATTTACTATGTGACTATTTAATTCTGTGGTTATACATAATTTACGAATTTTATAAGGAGTTAAATCTTTAACTAAAAGTAAACTGAATGGCCTCAAAAATTTATCGAATCGAGATCATATATCTGAAAAAACTATTCAAAGTAATTGTTATGAAGTCACAAAAAGTATATTATAGGTTGTAACTACATCTAGTATAGTATTACCTAGTATATTTAATGGAAAACAGTTTCCTTGGACTTGACTCTCACAAAAAGTACAGTGGAGTACAGAGTACAGGTGCTCAACTCATACACACCTTGCATGAGCTGAGTAAACATAAAAATATTTAAAAATAAGAGGATTTTCGAAATAAACGAGATTCTTTCTTAAGTTTTCTTGCTTCGTTCTGTTTGGTATGAATAATCTTCGACACACACACTCGCACACATACTCGAAACACCCACAACTTTGCACACTTAACCATATTCTAACAAATTGCAGCGGCATTCCGTCTGTATCTTTGGAAGTTCTAAGGTTACTAACACCTTAGAACCTCTGCAGTTGCGTGGCGACGATGCATTTCTGGCTGTATTATATCGCCTATACCCCGGCAAGTGTTCTGATGAGGTTTTTTAACTAATCCCACCGTCTCCCCTCCCATCCAGAACGACACATGCTGGAATGCGATGCCACCCACACACGGTTGAAACAATACCGTCCCTTGAGTCTTTTCTTCGTCGCACGATGAAGAACTGGAATGCTCTACACCCACACGTGTTTACTTCTCCTAACAAACCCAGGTTATTTAAGCGGGGCGTGAAAAAGTCTGTCAAGGACGTCAAGGTAGAGTCCACCATTTCAAGATCGTCAGCATCTGGAGTCATAGCCCGTATCTTCTGGACTTCTCTCTAGCTTCTTACAATTTACCATCGTCCAGTGGAGTGCAGATAACTGACGGACTGGATATTAAAAACAAACGTTTAGGATTATGAATATTCCAAAAATTGTGTATTGAAACGAATTGCTGAAAACTGTTATATTCGAAGCTATAGTAAGTAAGGAAACTGTGCACTTAAGAATAATGAGCAAAGAACTATCTCGTTACACAACATTCAAGTATAAAAATAACGTATAGACTGTTTATAAATAAGTTGCTTAGACTAGGTCGTTAGTGCTAATTATAAGTTGCAAGGATTTTGCTATTTTAAAAGTATGTTTCGCTTCCGTTTTTACGGTGCAGTATTATAATGAGGACCATCCAACCTCTTCGGTGGGTATCGTACAAAGCAACTATTATTATTTCCAACGAGGATACCGGCGACCGAATGAATAATAATTTGCCCATAACTTGTGTGCGCTATTCCATTAATTTTCTCAGATTCTGCCATGTGGGTGTAGGATATCCGGAATTCACTGCGTCTCTTTGAAACTACCTGTTTCTTAGTAAAAAATGCCAGTTTTTTAGATCCAGTGTGTGCGTACAAACCCATAATGTCCCATTTTACCAATTCCATGTTCCATCTAACAATACAGCTTATGAAATAGTGTCTGTTTAATTGTTATAGGCTCATCCACTCTTATGTGAAACTGAAAACATAGTAGATGAAATTTTGATATTAATATACATCTACACCTTTGGTAATATAGAGGTTTATTTATTTCTTGTTGTTATAGTGTAGATATCGCGACTCTTGAGCACAGGTTTTTTATTTTATATTTTTTTACTAAATCAAATACGCAAAAGAACCGAAGCACATGGATGCGGGTGGCTGTTGCCTCTGCTTACCCCAGAAGGAAAAAGTCGTGAGTATATGTATATAAGCAGAAAATTAGTGAAAAATCGTGAGCGCATGTAACATGCAGCATTCGTAACTTAATCTATTTGAAAAACGATCCCCTAGCGTAAAAAGTAACTTAACCTAAATAACTACCGTTATTGTTAAGTTGAGAATCCACAAAGAATTAAAAGACCCTTAACGGCACTTGATGACATCGATCAGATGTCATTGTAATCGGTACGAAGTTGTATGTCATTTTATGCGCTCCTATCTGTTTCTCCTTCTAAATCACATATTGGATTTTAATATGGTTTTCACTATCATTTAAATATTTTTACGGAAGAAGGATAGTAGGTAATATGGAAGGTTACTATATTATTATTTATCTATACTCTATATAAATAAATAAAACTGAATAGTCTGTCTGTAATATTAAAATAACAGGTTTTAAATAAATGCATATGAGTGTTTTAGGATACGTGTGCGTGTGGATTGAGTGCTTATATTTAAATTATTGTCTGTTTGTCTTTCGGTCTGTTCGAATTAGCTAATCTCTGTAACGGCTGGGCCGATTTTGATGGGACTTTCACTGTTACATAGGTTTATTACTTATTATACGGCGGATAGGCTACTTTTATTTTTGAAAAGAATTAGGGTTCCACGCAAAAGCATTAAAACCTTAAAAAGTTAAATCCACGCGGACGAAGTCACGTTTACCAAAACAGCTAATCTTAAAATAAGAAGCGATGATTCCGTATTAGTATAGTAATCTTAACAGACTTTGATCTACAGACTTGGATCAGATTACATAAGAGCGCTAACTTAAGTTCCTCATCTCGTACCGGGATTTCTTCAGCTTCCTATTATAAATCATTCTAAGCCAAATCCAGTAAAATGAGTAAACGTGCAAGTACTGTTAGTGGTAGTGATCTTTTCCTATAGATTTTAGGTAGGATTTTAGCTCTTATTAAAATAGTATGAAATTAAAAGCATTTGTTGTAGGGGCTATGGTACCTGCTAACCGGTACACCACAATTAACGAACAAGGTTCTGGTGCCCGTTTACCTCTCAGGGTTGGGAGGTCAGATGGTAGCCACTCCCGTAAAAACCTAAACCAAAGCAACTCAACGTGTTGATGTGTCAGTACACTCACGTAAAATGGCACTTCATTATCTATTCGAACTTTCCGTAGCCTACAGTCGATTCACAAGAATTACGTATATTAAAGTACATTTAAGAATGAAATAACTTTTTCATCCCATTTATCTGTCCTTCTAAAAAAGTTAATTTCATTAATTGACGTCCAATTCCAAAATGTCGTTGCTGTATAGGTAATCTGATGAGGATACTTTGCGTTCTTATGTAGCTATAGAGATTTAAATAAGCACAATAAAAACCACAGCGTAAAGAACTTATCCTATGGGCTGTAGTAAAACCACAGGTTTATTTTGGACGTAATTCTTTGTATTATAGAAGGAATATATTGAGGGTTCGTTAGTATGCTCAGGTACTGCTTGTAAAAAGTAATGGTGTACAAATAAAGTGTTTTCTATCTATCTAAATATTTTATGTAAACACTTTACTGGGCATCCAAATAGACTGCATGTATATGGGGACGTTTCTTTCAGGTAGCTTTCACGTAAACATTCTATTAGGCGCGATAAAATATTCCAGTGGGAACTAACTTAGGAGAGAACAGCATTATGTCACCAGCATCACATATTGCAAATACTTTTTGTTATTATATCGTATCACTGGTAATTGCATATGGGCAGTAAATATTCTTGGTACTAAACGATTCACCTAACTCCACTAACCTAAACAACTGACTCACTGGATTAATAGACAGAATTTAAAACTATTTGGTATATTGGCGAAGTTTCACACAAAAAAGCCGTGTGAAGCTAAGCCGCCCAATACTATTTATGTATTATTTCGTAACACTGCTGTACCGCGTTGCCTGGTGTAAAGATATTAATCGTTTCTTTTTTTTGTAAATCTGTCTCCTTGTTTGAATCAAGACATAAATTATTGTCATACAGTAAGTCTTTTGCGAAATACTTTTTAATTTGTTGCTGTTAATCTTGTCGTCAATTCGTAAGTGTATTTAATATTTTACGTTGCGCTACAAGCATTATTATTAACTACTTCCTATATATATACAAAAACGTTCGTGTCCAGTCGTGACAAATGACCTCGCACTCTGAAAAATAACATCCGCTGCAAATCGACTCAAGGGCTCATGGATAATAATACAGACACTTATTTTTGTTCATTGGTAATGTAGGCGGCTGTTTAGAATATTAAAGAATAACAAAATAATTATGGTTGTATAAAATCGTCATTATTAGCTATGTCAAAGAGGTTTATAGCTTGCATTTTATTAACATCACTTTAAATCTTGGTATAAATCTTCGCAATGTCGACATTAATGTGTCATAATGATATCGACTTTAAAAAGCTTAAGTTTGTTCTCCTTATATCATTTGATATAGAACGTATAAATCAGGAAATAATATTTTATTTAAAACGAATTCATACCAAGACATTAAATCAATTAGCTTATTGCAGTCCACAGCTGGACTGCAATAGGCCAATTATAGGCCTCTTCCTTAGCACCTTGGTCCTCCACCTACCGCATCCAGTCTTTTCCAGCTACATTTTTCATGTTAGTAGTCCATCTGGCTAGGGACCGTCTCACATTAAGTTTGTATCAACAAATAAATATTTTTATGTTATGCTAGCAACCCGCCCTCGCTTCGCCTCGGGTTTTATGAGTTTTTCAACTCAAGCCACATAATATACACATCGGGCATGATGTACCTTTCACTTGGTGACATATTTTTTACAATAAGTGCAGTGGTTTAAAAGATTACCCCAAACAAACACACAAAATTGCCCCTCTTTTTATAATATTAGTAAAGATCACTGTCTATTCCCGAATGGCTAGTTCGAGTTGTATTAGGTTGATGTTGACACGTATTAGAAGACGTGCTTATTGAAGGCGACAAGGTGCTTTGTCCATGATGATCCTAATTTTTCATATATTCCTTCCAACCCCTGGGAGCATATTAGCCAAATAAACAAACTCGAAGTTAAGTCAAGGTCTGAAACTGTAGATCTAAATACCTATATTTAGACCGATTTGACGACCTCTGTGGCGTAGCGGTAGAGCGTTCGACTTCTAAGTCACAGGTCGCGGGTTGTATTAACGCTAATATTTGTGTGCATGAATATGAATATTTGCATTGGTCTGGGTGTTTCTATGTATAATACGTAGGTATTTACAAAAAAAAGTGTATAAGTATGTTTATCCGAATTTTAGAATCCATAACACAAGCTAGTTAAGCTATGCTTAACTTATATTACTTTGGATCTAGAGAGCGCTGCGTACAATATCGTAGGATATTTATTTATTTATTTAGGCTTTTGTAGTAATAATAACCATACTTAAATTAATAACTATTGAATATCTTCAAAGTCATCATCATCGGAGCGCAGCATCATTGCAGCCAAAGTTTGCACTTTGGAGTCCGGAGTCCGCTCTCCTCCTTGCCAAGATATAATTTGGCTTTGTCGTAAACCTAAAAGGACTGTTTAAATATGTACATATAAACAAACAAAAGTAGTTTGCACACTATTCACCACTTCAATCTATTCTCAAGTACTAGGCACTGCAGATGATGTCACGTCAAAATGTTCTTGCTTTAATAACGAGATACCGAGGCACAAGTCTGAGGAGGCCGTGGAGGAATCCAGGCTCAATTCAATAGAATTTAACTTCTATTGTTTTTATTTTAAAGGGACTGTATTTCTTCTTCATGTAATTATATCTGCTTATTAGCTGATGCCCGCGGCTCCGCCTGCGTGGAGGTCGGTTATCGTTTTTTGGTCATATTTCCGGTTCTACCTAACCAATTGCAATAAAAAATTCGGCAGGTTTTAAGTCTGACCAAGAACTTTCTAATATGACAATCTAAGCGCACGGTAGTGCGCAGGCCAAGTTCCACCAACAGGCCGCGCGCATGCCGTGCACTATTTATACGAACCGTTTCGACCAAGTCCAGAAATAAAATTGTACGTACGTAATCACATACTAGTACTAAAACAGTATGCCAAATTTCATAGATATAGCTTCAGGAGATCCTGAAATATCACCCTGTGAATATAGCTAATTTTGGCACTGACTGACTGACTGAGCGGTAATCAAAACCTTTATTCCACTTCCAATTGTCCTAGCGTCATAAAATTTGGCCCACAGATCGTGTGTTATATTTAGAACTAGCTGACCCGGCAGACTTCGTACTGCCTCAATCGATGACAAACCTTTTAAACCTTCTCTGGACCTCCACAAATAATTCAAGACCAAAATTAGCCAAATCGGTCCAGCCGTTCTCGAGTTTTAGCGAGACTAACGAACAGCGATTCATTTTTATATATAAAGAGAAGATAACAAAAAATTAAAATATTTAAGAAATCGGTCAAGCGTGAGTTGGCTTAATCTAATATCGAATTTTTAATAAAAATATTATGAACCAGTGATACAATGAGAATATGAAGAGGAGAGGGGGGAGGAGAGGGGGAGGGGGTATAAAATATGTCATAAGAAATTTAAGAAATCGGTCAAGCGTGAGTTGGCTTAATCTAATATCGAATTATTAATACAAATATTTATAAACCAGTGATACAATGAGAATACGATGAGGAGGGGGGAGGAGGAGAGGGTGGAGGGGTATAAAATTACGCACAAAAAGAAAAAAGAAAAAAGCTACGATTTCTTGAAAAAAAGTATGGAAATCCCACCAAAAACATACCTGTTAAAAAGGGGCCAAGTTCCTATCGGTTAATTGTTCGCCTAAAAAGGATTGAAATCCAATCCAATGCCAAGTCTAGATGCATTTTAAAATCAATCATAATCATCTTCATCAACACCCTGATCCCCTGGTAAACATTTGCCATTCCCAAGACTGGTGTGGCCCAGTCCTCCGCCTTCCGCATCCAGCCACTACCCGCCACCGTATTCACGTCAACGGTCCATCTGGCTGAAATTCACTTTACCATACACCCAACTTAAAATATGGTATAGTTGTGAAAATATATAAAATTATAATACTTCTAAATTTGAACTTGGCAGGTTAATTTAATTATATAAATAATAAATTTAAGTATCCAATAAATCAAGTGTTACGTACAGCACGAAAACCTGCCAAGTTCAAATTTAGAAGTATTATAATTTTAGATATTTTTAACCAAGTATACGTATATTTTAATTTAACTCCCGATGAGATTAAAGAACAGGCAAAAGCTGTTCGTAATAATCTATTCATTAAATGTGTGTATAGTATTTTAATTTCCTCACTTAGTCGAAATGAAAAGTAGAGTGTTTAGCTCGGGTGAATGTCACCCATTTAACCCTCGAACTATTGGCGCTCTTATTTCGCTCGAGCGCTAGAAATATCGTAGGTGAAACGGGTGACTTTCAACCCTTGTCTAACAAACTTTTGGTCGCGATAACCGACATCCACGCAGGCGAAGCCGTGGGCATCAGCTAGTTTCTGTTTGTTTGTTATAAATATCTCCAATGAACAGATACAGCTAATTTACAATTTTATAATAGTATAGATACACCATTAGTGCACGCGTGCAGCCTTTGGAGAGTGATCCTGATCATCATTATCAAAATTATACTGTTTTTATGTCTAATAAATCATGCAAGAATTAGAAGCGGATTCCTAGTAAGCTATGTCCATTATGATGTCTATGACCAGCATAGAGAATAAAAAAATATCCAAAGTCTAACAAAATATCCAAGCGAGCTCTGCGCGCGTTAAATACAGATCGCGTTCCCGTAACCCACAGGAACATATTCCCGGGATTAAAATAGCATATATGCTATTCCAGACTATTCATTCATATCCATTCATCCATTCATCAATTAATCCATTCATCCATTCATCCATTCATCCATTCATCCATTCATCCCTTCATCCATCCATCCATCCATCCATCGATCCATTCATCCATCCAAACTTTCGCTTTCATATTAGTAGTAAGATTCATATTTAGTGCGCCTATAATAATTCTTAAATTACGCTTACATTAAAATGATTTTCTCAATCACACAACATACTATGTAGCGTCAATTCAACCTATTTCAGTAAGTATAATTGAAACTCTTTCAATACAGTCGTTATACAATGACACTCAGTTTCTTGCAAATTTTTACAATGCTAATGAGGGACTGCTGAACTTCAAACACTTTATTGTACAAAAGCACTCGACCTTTTCATCGCAGTTGTACGCCGGAATTATACTCGTAGATGCACTCTATGTTACGTCATTGACCTACTATTTTGAAACCAATCTTTTTATATACGATTAACTTGTAAACTTCCCTCCCATAGTAAGTTATCCAGTAACAGTCTTATTCATAAAAAGTTATGGGAGGTTTATAAGACTGCTATAAGGTGATCGTCGAAAATTTGTATTCATAACAGCATTTTAGCACTAATATGCTCTATAAACCCTCGATAAACTTCATATAAGTTCTGGAATGCAGGAACCTACTATAGCCGTGCCATAAAGCAATATTAAGAGAAAAGATGGCCGACCTGCGCAACAGCTGATGTGTTTGACAGCTCTGAGTAGCATCGTTGCTTTGTTCGCATTAGTTTGGTGAATTATTGAATATATCTCTAATATCTCTGATTTGTTTCCAGACAAGCACAAGCCTTTATTATTATTATTACTTATCAAGGTCAGTTACTTTGTGGAGTTTGTGGTAAATTTATTGCGGCAGAGTGTTTATCAGTGTCTTCCACCATGCAAGCTTTACAAAGCCTAGATGTACCTACTTGAAGCTATTGAAAATACTGGGAATCCGCGACCAAAAGTTTATCGACTATAAATTCATTAGGGAGCCATGAACTTATGTCTTCACTGTCTATTTTGGTAGGAGGTGGTGGACCTAGTAATGCATAATAAACAGGCACATCAAATAACACGGCAGAAAGGACTTAATAATTTTAATTTCAGTTAAATTTTGATAGTCTACAACTTTTAGTATTATTATTATTATTTCCAACTTTTAGTAACTATGAAAAGTAACGTACCTTGTCCTCGTCTAACCAATTTTCACTTATCTGCCTTTTTTTGGCACTCGTCGCATGTTCCTTTCCTTCCATTTTTATTTATGCTTGGAAAAAATTGCAATAGGTACGAAAGAATTTTGAATACATAAACCAGGGGCGGGAATCGGTGTGACGTTAACGAAATAGTGACATATGACAATGATAACAAATCTATTGTCAATTTGAGTACATTTTTCCTATGATTTTTACCCTGTATGCACAGCATGCAGGATGATTTCTGAATTTTTTAACCAAGTGGCAACATTTTCATCTATTAATCTCTTATAGCGATACTATAGTTATCGAAGGTTTATAGAGCAGTTATGAATACAATATTATAAAATACGTATGATAGCGTTATGAGACGTTTTAACTAATGTACGCTATAAACCTTCGATAAGCATTTTTTATGAATAAGACTGTTAGTCTTTAGTTTGATAAATTTTTAAGCTATTGACTGATACTGATTTGAAAATAATTGGCCAACGTGACCATTTGTTATTGATTTATTTATGTGCGTAGTTAAAAATCTTTGATGGTTTTAATTCACTTAGTTTCAGAAAGTAAATATTTTGAGCTAGAAATTTATAAATTCTGATATTGTGTAATATTTGATTATTTCGCTATCAAACTAAGCTTAGGTTTGCAATAAATATGGTTAACCTTGAACTTTTAAAATATACTTACATTATATTTGTGTAGTCAGCGTGTTAGGTAAAAGGCATAGTGGCAATTGTCAGAAAATCTTAATGTCTGCTTATACTATGAAGATGAAGAGCTAGCATGCTTCAATGATTAATCTCTGGAACTATTAGAAGGATTTGAACAATTATTTTATGGTAGCAATAAACAGTCATACCTACCTATCAGAACAAACCCATAGGCATACCCTGTAAATGAGGGTAAACTCCCCGGGCACGCCTAGTAATGTAATTATGAAGTTGTTCTGTATTCATGTGCTTATTAAAAAAGTTAATTAAGAATTGAACCATGAAAGTGAATATTAAAAAACTGATATTAAAGGCTGTAATTTTTTTTATTAATTAGGTATTCATTCATGAACTGAAAAAATAACAACTGTTTTTGTACCAAAGCAAGTATAATAATAGTTTTAATATAGAAAACGAGATTATAGACTTGTTGGCTATAAATGGCCATTGCTTATGGTAAATTCGGAAATAAATATTTCTTTGTCTCATTGGAAGACTGCCAAAATGCAGAATTATTCTTTCACTAACATTTAAGTAATAAAAGAAAATATTTGTATGTTTTAAGAAAGTACTCTAAATTTTAGCGTTGAATGGAGGTATTAGTAATTGGTATCGAAGTGCGAAGGTACAGGACAGTAATTCAAAATCAATAAATTTCAGACAAAAAATTGCTTTTTAAGATTGTTTATTTTACTGAGAGACTGAACTGGTAAACAAGATGATGAAGAAACTAGAACGTAAATATTGTATCATTCTACATTATGAATGTTCATGCAAACGTGAAAATCACGTTTTATACGTCCATATGGATGGGTAAAGGCCTATGCCTTTACCCATCCATATAGACGTATAAAACTTATTAATCAGGTATAGACCTGATTAATAAGAAAGCAAATTCATAGGAAATTTAAATAAATGTAGGGCCCGACATAACCGCCCCCGCTGGCCGGCGGGGGGTACGAGTATGCGAGGGGATTTCCGCACGGAAAAAAGGTACTAAATATGACCCAAAAAAGGAAAACCTATCTATATAATTTAATCGATTCATTAAAGAAATCCTATAAGCTGATTACATCGGGTTTAATAAATTGTTTTTTCTCACGTAAGTGCAAGCACAAAGTGTTATCCCAATTGAAGCAACATACAGCAGCTCATAAAATATGAACAAACGATATTGATTTATAACCCCCGAAGCAAATACGACGGGGTGTTATAAGATTGACGTGTCTGTGTGTGTGTCTGTCTGCGGCATCGTAGCTCCCGAACGGATGAACCGATTTTTGTTTAAAAGGTGAATTAGCTGGGTGTGTTCTTAGCTATGTTTGATGAAAATCGGCTGGGGTTTTTTAAACTCTTATATCTTATATATTAGATTTGTGAAGAGATTTAGATTTCTGAGTAGAGAGACCGTAGGTGTTAAAAAAGAAGCTAGATATTTTTTGTACTAACCTATCACAGCCATTACTACAGACATGAACCCACTCCTAACACAAGCAATTTAACATAGCTCAATGGGTTAACGGGCATACTTGTAACTTGTAACTAATTGGCAGTCTTTTATAAAAAATACAAGAATCTCTTTGACAATATAGCAACGAAAAATACTACAATAGCCGTGTAATCTCAGCATGCCGAATCATTCCACAACATCACTTATGAAAAAAGTTACAAATACGAAGCCTACCTAAAATCACATATCAGATGAAAAGAGAATCATAATAATATAGTATACAAGGAAAAAAAGATAAAAGGTAACGACTGGAATTGTGTTGCTTGGCCGCGGACTTCTGTAGTATGAAGCTACATGCTTAGTCAGGCAGGGGAACAAACAGAAAATCCCGTTACGGCTTTTCCTTTCTATTCCAATTCTCTAGATATTATAAGGTGATTTGACGATAATCTGTTTATATTATAATTATATACAATTACCTGACTGATTCATCAAAGCAGAGCCTAAACAGCTGGAAGCCTTGAAATTTTATAGTTGATCCCTTTAAGTTGAACCTAGGCCTAGGCATTCACTAAGGGAGAATTTTAGTAAATTATACCTCTCGGGCTAAAGTATTATATATTTTGCCGTTCGAATTCTCAGTGCTTTATTGTACATCGACGAAACTTGTAATTATCTAATTAATAAATCTGTCGCCACGAAATATTTTCATAATTAGATAAATACAATTTTATTGTCAGATAAATAAAAATGGTCATCATCATCATCATCATATCAGCCGTAGGAAGTCCATTGCTGAACATAGGCCTCCCCAGGTATGAATTACCAAATAAAATGTTTAGCCCATTAATAACAGATTAATACTCAGAATGGTACATTTGTCGCCAAAGAGATAATGTAAATTAGGTTTTAGTAATTTATTGCAACATTTTTGTAGTATCTGTGAACAAAGTCTACCAAACACTTTGTTCCACTCTCTCAAGCGTCTTCAAAATTTCCTTCCATTAAAGACCAGAATCTGTCTCGCTCAATCTCTTCTACTTCCTCTCCTAGACTATGCTGATGTCACCTTTCTCGATGCAACTGAGGAGCTCTGGAACAAGATGGAGCGGCTGCAAAATTTATGCATTCGTTTCATTTTCGGTCTTCGAAAGTACGACCATGTTTCGGTGTTCCGCAAGCGACTGAAGTGGTTGCCAGTTCGGGGGCGTCGGGATGTTCACATTCTTTCGCTACTCTTCTCTATTCATCATAATCCCCATTCTCCTCTATATCTTCGTGAGCGTTTTGACTTTCTTATCCCAAGGGGTAAACCCTGTCATACTTCATCTTCTCTTTTACTTCGAACTCCTTCTCTTTGCTCTACTTGCTACGACAATTCGTTTACAGTTTCCGCAGTACGGCTGTAGAATTCTCTACCTCATTCCATACGCGCTAGCCCTTCCTTAAACATATTTAAAAAACGAATACGAGACTACTTTTCCTTTTAACAATAGCAGACATGACATTTATTTATATGTATGTATATCTATATACTAGTATTTATTTAATATTATAGTATGTATGTATGAAGGTATGTATATATGCATGTATGTATGTATGTATTTATGTATGTATGTATGTGTGTATGTATCTATATGTATGTTTAGTGCCTGGGGTATACCTTCTGTATACCTTAATTCATTACAATTTATTAGTTCCATGTACACAAGACTTTGCCTCTCTTAGCATTGAATTTCCTCTGTGCACTCCCGGGTTTGCTGGAAGAAAACTCAAATTTGAGTTAAGCTCGCCTTTTGTACATAACATCTCAAAACTATTATATGAATGTAATTAATGTGTGCAATAAAGAATGAAATAAAAAATAAATAAATAAATTTGTAAGAATATATTTTAATTTTAACTGTAGCTAAATCTCGTGGCATCGTGTAGAGAAAGTTTACGCTGCTTGAATGACTCGTCTACATCCATTTTAAAATAGTAACATTACTCATATAAAAATATTCATGCATCTTTAACGTTAGACAGTAGTCCAGTAATCGAGTTATTTAAAAAAATCAACAATTATAAATAGCAGTATATTGAATACGTTACTTGATCATATAGCTTCGTAGGCAAGACGCCAAGCCTTGTTCGTTAAACCTGGTAACCTAGTTGAAAAATATATTATGTTACAGGGCAAAATATAAATTACTTTAGCCAAAAAAAACGATACTGATACTTTTTTTAACTAAATTACTCAGATTCAAATTACATGAAAAATTAATTGCTATTTTCTCAAACATACATGGAATATTGTAATTATTTTCAAAAAAAGAACACCCGAGGTATCGAATTTATGTACAAAGAAAATAAATCCATTGCTAGAGCGTTTTTTTAATTTGGAACCTTACAACGCTCCAGCGATATTGTTTGAACGGCGTGCTAGTGTTATTAAATACTCTTTGCTTTTCGGCACAGATGATAATGTACACTGCTATAATATGTAATGTACTGTTATAATATGTTACAATATGTAATAAAAATATCACCATGCTCTAAATGACATACTCCGGAAAGCCTTTGTATCGGCAGATGTCCCGTACCTGTTGGAGCCGCTTGGAGTTAGCAGATAAGACGGTAAAAGGCCGGACGATATGACTCTGGAGCCGTGGAAAAATGGCAGGTGTCCCCTGTGGGATGCTACGTGCGTCTGCAGTGTCGCTCCCAGTCACCTGAGTCGTACTGTCCTGTCTCCAGCAGCTGCTGCCAAAGACGCCCCTGTTAGCGAACGGGAAAAGTATGCGGCCTTAACGGAGCAATATTCATTAGCTCCATTTGCGGTCGAGACGATGGGCAGTTGGGGTGCTGACGCAAAAAATTCTCGCTCCGGCTCGTATCTGGTGCAAAGGTTAACCATCGCTATTCAACGGGGCAACGCAGCCAGCGTAATGGGCACCTTTGCACCAGGTACGGTGAGGGGCGGGTTAATAAATTAGACCTTAACATTGAATAATAATGTAATTTTTTATTGAATAAATGTTTATGAGTATGTGAATTTATACGCGTGCCGGCTACTTTTTGCAGTCCGTTTTACTACTAAGCGTTTTTAAGTAAAATAACCCCATGACACTTTGCTCCATTTACCCCTTTAGGGTGTTTTTGGGGCCCCAACAAAATCTTCGGGGCCCATGCCAACCTTCAAGCCAATATACCTGCTGATTGACGGACGAGGCTCTGTCGCCTCATGCTTTCCTCTAGAGGTAATAAGCTCAGACGGTAATTGCTCCCATAAAAGCCATATAAGCCAAACCGAAAAGAGGATGAGAAGTAAGAGGAACTGCGCTCCGAGGGAAAGCCTCGGATGCAACCAGGGCCAACGCTAAGATGATGATGATCATAACTTTACCTGAGCGGGTAAGGGTAGCGGGTGAAACTCTGAATCTTTTACATAGTAGTCGTACTTTTTCAATCTTAAAAAAGTCCAAAGTAGATTAAATTGTACTAGTACGTCATACACCCGAATTTAATAGAAAGGTTTTACTGTAAAGAGAATAATATAAGTAACGTATTTAAAAATACATATTTCAATATCAAATACCTACTCGTTCATGAATGTATCAATCAATCAATTAGCCTATTGCAGTCCACTGTTGGACATAGGCCTCTCCCATTGTACGCCATAGCACCCGATCCTCCGCCTTGCGCATCCAGTCTATCCCAGCTACCTTTTTCAGGTCGTCCGCCCATCTTGCTGGGGGAGGTCCTACCTTCCGTTTACCGATGAATGTATAATATAATAATATATTAAACATTTTAAACTTTATAGTTAATTGCGTTCTATAAACTTCTGTAAAACAATCTGGGGACCTAGACAAAGTCACATTCTACTACTGACTATAACGCCAGTGTAAAAGTCCGATATATCACATATATTATTTGATGTCACGCCCATAAATTTCGAACTTTTGCGAATTCGCTTTGAAGCGATTCCACAATAGAATGTCACTTTGTCTACAAATCCTGGAGGCACGTCCGATCTCGAAAGCGACGTTCCAAATTTAAAATCATTTTTAGGGTTCCGTTTTTTCCTTTTTTCCTTTCCTTTCTCCCTTCGGATACCCCTCCGCCGGCCAGCGGGAACGGTTATGTCGGGCTTGAACCGACTAAATCCGGACGCCGTCTCGGGTCTTCAGACGCCGGGATGTAAGGTTACCCATAGAGCATATCCCTTGCACCCCGACTGACCCTGGGCCATCTCCGGTTTCGAGATGGTCCCCTCGGGTTTGGAAACCACGGTGTCCTCGCTAGCGTCGCAGTGATGACACTCAGGCGTTGGCTCCTTCCTGATCCGATGCAGGTGGTCCCCGAAGCACCCCTTCCCGGAGACCACCTGCGTCCGTCGGTACGAGAGGCTTCCGTTTCGCCTCTCTAGCCAATCCTCCATGATGGGCCTTACCGCCGCTATTGCGGCGTGCCCTAAGGTTCCGTACCTCAAAAGGAAAAAACGAAACCCTAATAGGATCACTTCGTTGTCCGTCCGTCCGGCCGTCCGTCTGTCAAGACCTTTTTTCTCAGGAATGGGTGGAGGTATCAAACTGAAATTTATATCTAATACTCAACTCTACTGTCCCTTGGAGCTGTGAAAAAATCAAACTTCTAAGCCAAAGCAATCAAAAGATACAGCCGTTTATGCCGCAAATTTCCGCAAATTATCGAAACTCGCATGGGAATTAAAACCTACAGGGTACTTCCCGTGAACTTAGAATCTTGAAATTTGATACTAAGTAACGTCTTATAGTACCGATAAAGGAAAAATTGCGAAAACCGTAATTTTTTAGGTACATGATATAATAAAAAATATTTTTGAAAATTTTAAAGTTACTACTTCTTTTCTCATGAACGCGTAGAGGTATTAAATTGAAATTCATATCAAATACCTTAGTATTTGATATGAATTTCAATTATGAACCTGAGTTCATAATACCTTTAAGCTGTAACAAAATCAAACTTTTATGTCAACGCAATCAAAAGAAATAGCAATTTAAGCCGCATGTTTTCAAACTCGCAACTGCTTGCGAGGGAATCAAAACCTAAAGGTCCAGTCGATCTAGAATCTTGAAATTTGGCATGAAGCAATGTTTAATAACACATATAAAGGAAAAATTCCGAAAACCTTAAATTTTTAGTTACATCACATATTTAAATACCATAACTATGACTCGATTGTCGTGATGGGTGAACTTTTACTTATATACCTACAGGTTTGTACCGAACCCTCGGTGTGCGAGTCCGACTCGCTCTTGGCCGGTTTTTTATTGATAAATAATTAACACACATAAGAAGGATGAAAAAGTTCTAGTTGCACGCTGGCTGCTGCTAACATTAATGTCTGTATAATTTTTACGCTGCTTTGTTACGCTGTTAAGCAAGCAACGTAGAACTAGAACCAGGGGATTTGGGAGCAAATAAAAAAAAAAATTACGTGGGGCGGAATACGAAGATTGGTGAAATGTGGGAGATCGCCTCTGCCTAACCCTCTGGAGATAAAGGAGAATTTCGAATATCGAGGAGGTCAAAGTCAAAGTCAAAGTCAAAGTCAAAGTCTTTATTTTTCAAAATAGTGCAACGTAATTACATCTTTTTGACGTCAAAATCTGCTTAAAACTAAGTTTACCACCGCTTCCTAGGCCCTAGTGGAGAAGAAACGGCGCAACAAACTCCACTGCGGCATTTTCGAGACGTCATATTATAAATAGTGATTTCTTAAGACTAAATATGGACGAATGTACATTTTTGTCTCGTGTCAAGATAAATAAAGGTATATAAAAAAAACAAAAGTTAAAATAAAAATTTAACCTAAGTTAAACGTTAAAATAATTTAAAAAGTTAAAATATGGTAAAAAAAAGGTTGCCTACTACAATATTATGCTGTAGTTGTAGCATTAAGAGGGGCCTGCACCATGCTCAAGCCAGACTTTTTTGTCTTTAAGGTAATCATCTGTCCTATAGTATGCTTTTTTACATAAGGTGGTCTTAACAAAGGTTTTAAATTTATTGTCAGGCATACCAAGGACCGATTTAGGTAATTTATTATAAAAGCGTATACCTTCCCCCCTAAAAGAATCACTAACTTTGCTGAGCCGATAACATGGAAGGATAAGTTTATTTTTATTGCGCAGATTTCTGTCTGTAATGTCACTTACTTTTGTAAAATTGGAAATATTTTTCCTGACATACAGTATGTTCTCGAATATATATTGGGAAGCTACAGTTAAAATATTAATATTTTTGAATCGTTCCCTAAGAGAATCTCTCTTACCTAAACAATAAATGGCACGAATTGCCCTTTTTTGTAATATAAAGATAGTTTCTAAATCTGCTGCATTCCCCCAAAGTAGTATTCCATAGGACATCAGACTATGGAAGTAACTAAAGTATACCAGCCTAGCAGTAGATTCATCTGTCAACCGCCTAATCTGTCTGACAGCGTAAGCAGCAGAGCTGAGTTTATTGGCCAAAATAGTGATATGGTCACCCCATTGCAATTTCGAATCCATTGTAATTCCTAGAAAGGTAGTGCTATTTACAAATTCCAACCTTTGCCCCCCCAGCATGATATCAACGTGTGTTTGCCTCACATTAGGCAGTGTAAACCTAATGCATTTGGTCTTTTCTGCATTCAACAATAGGTTGTTTGCAGAAAACCAATTTGAAATGGCGTTCAAAATATTATTAACATTATTTGCATTTGTATTACGCCGATCTACTTTGAATATTAGCGACGTATCATCCGCAAACAATACTATGCCAGCTTGTGCTTCAATTATATTAGGCAGGTCATTGATGTAAACCAAGAAGAGAAAAGGTCCTAGGATTGATCCCTGGGGTACACCTATTTTTAAGTTTGATCCATTTGACTTAACGTTATTCACATCAACAGTCTGAAGTCTATCTGTTAAATAAGATTCTACTAATTCTGTGGATTTTTTGTCAAAACCGTACCGACGTAACTTGAGCAAAAGTGTCTGATGGTCAACACAATCAAACGCCTTAGAAAGATCACAGAATACCCCAATAGCATCCTGCGATCCCTCCCAAGCGTCGTAAATTAAGTTAACTAGGCTAACTCCCGCATCGGTGGTAGATTTCCCGCCAGTAAAGCCATACTGTTGGCTGTGAAAAAGATTGTTGGTTTTGAAATGTAGTTGCATTTGATTGAGCATCACTCTTTCAAACACCTTACTCAAAGCTGGCAAAATAGAGATAGGGCGGTAGTTTCCAAGTTCTGACTTAGATCCTTTCTTAAATAGGTGTCCAGGTAGCTCAGTTTGTCAGAGTATTCCCCCTGTAAGGGACTTGTCGCGGCTTCAAGTCCTGTCCTAGATCTTCACTTTTTCCGATTCATATTTATAGAAAAAGTTAGCATACTAATTGCTTCAACATTTCATTAAATCTATAGGTACTATAATAAAATTGTAAATTAGTTGTGTCTGTACGTTGGAGATATTAAAAAAAATGGGGTATGTTTAACTATATATAAAAATATATAATAAAATACCAATTCTGAACACAAAAGCTTTTTTTCTATTCTTGTCTGTTTGTCTGTTTATCTGTTTGTCTTGTTCGAGATGGACGCAAAATGGACGATTTTTTTCTATTAGAAAGGCATTGGTAAACTCTGTTTACAATTGGTTAAGTAGAACCGTATATATGACCAAAAACCGATAACCGACCTCGCTGACATAGCTAATGCCCTTAGTGAAATAAACGAACCTAAGTTGGAAAGCGTCAACATCAAAGAGCTCTCTAGAAACACATACTCATACACTGACCAAATTGATCAAAGGGTTCAAAAAGGTCAAGCGTTTTATACTTGCTAATAACATTGCTTATATTATATATTAGCCGATGCCCGCGGCTCCGCCCGCGTGGATGTCGGTTATCGGTTTCAGTCATATCTCCGGTTCTACTTAACCAATTGCAATTAAACATATAACAAATTTTACTTTTCCAACAGAAAAAACCGCATCAAAATCTATTCGGTAGTTTTTGCGTCTATCGGGAACAAACAGATGAACAGACAAACAGACAAGAATTTCAAAAGCAGGTTTTTTTTTCAAATATCTCTAACAAACAGATATAACTAATTTACAATTTTATAATAGTATATAGATATAAGTCTGAAAGGGTATGCATAGATTGGGAGCTCAGTAACTAATACATAGGTACTGAAACTGGTGCGAGGGAAATGCTCTGGCTCCGAGGGAAATGCTCTATGGGCAACTTTACCCCTCTGAAGACCCGAGACGGCGTGCGGTTTTAGTCGGTTCAAGCCCGACATAACCGTACCCGCTGGCCGGCGGGGGGTATCGTAGGTGATTTCCGCACGATAAAAAAAAAAGTACTGAAACTGGAATCAATTACTTAGTCTTTACTCTTTACACCTGTAATACACCTCTGCCTACCCTTTCGGGGATACAGGCGTGAAGTTATGTTATGTTATGTTTACTCTTTAACATCATCATCATAACGTGGTTCCCGGTTTCATCCATGAATTACAACTCAAGGCCTGGGGTGCTTTTACTTCTGCTAGTTTAGATTTGGATTGTATGGCTTCTATAGGAGCGACTGCTGTCTGACCTCCCAACCCTAAGGAAAGCCTGCGCCAGAGCCTCGTCCGCACTGGTTTGTAGGTGACGTTGACTTGGCCCCGTGGGACTTAGTGGGACCACCCTACTCTTGAGTAAATATACAAAACCCCAAAACTTGGATTATTTCCACCTTAGTAGAACATTAGCCAACATCGGCAATGCCTTTCCTGAAAAAAATTATAAAGAGATTTGCACTTTCATTATTCAGAATGCACTAGCTCTAAAGCATAATCACGTACAAGATTACTGTATTTGCGTCCTTTGAACTTCTTCAAGTAGTACCGGCACCGCTACTTGAGACATAATGTGGCGGTAAGGGTACCGTTTTTAAAAAGTGTGCTCTCAAAATTTACGAAAGTTCATCAGGGGACCGTAATCTTAGCAATCCATGGATTCTCCGTGCGGGTGCCGGGTCCATCGCGTTGCTGAGTTGGGAACTCGGGACAGTGCCTGGGACTTGCGACCCAAGTGTAGGTTTAGAAGGGGCCCCTTTTGTTGATGTACATCAACACTCACCTTCACTACCCAAGTTCCCCTCCCTGCCTAACCAAATTTGATACGAACCTACTAGTGCCGCTTTAGACATTCGTCCTAGTAATGAGCTTATTGTAGCTCTCGATAGGCCTAGATCTTTAAGTAGGTTATAGAGAGATTTTGCTGGTATACCTCTCGCTCCCACTTCCACTGCATACAAATTAACCACGTAACCGTTTTTGATTAATTCGTTTGTGAGATCATAGTATTTATTTTTCTTTATTGTGTGGTCCTTCGGTATATTTGTTTCCCACGGTACAGTAAGTTCCACAAGAACCACATGTTTTAACCTCTTAGAATATAGGAATATGTCGGGTCTAGATGACGAAACCCCAACATCCTCCGGAATTTTATAGTGCTTTTCATACGTGTCGATTAGGAGAGTCCAATCTGGGGCAGTATCTAAGATTGAATAAGGTTTGTTCCTGGGTGTTATGGATGAACCTTCAGACACAAAGTTGATATGACGTCTGTTAGTAGTCAATCCTTTTTGGGCTCTAGCTACTGCCAGACTCATTGCTTCACGTATGATGATAAGCACCTTATCGTGGCGGCGTGAGTAATGGCCTCTATCGAGAAGCACCCTACATCCTACTAATATGTGTCTAGCCGTCCCTATTGCCTCACCACAAGTATAACATTGTTTTTCTGTGGCCTTCCCCCACCTTACCAGATTACTCTGGTCTGGGAGGGTCATCTGAAAGGCGTTAAGATAAAATTTTAACAGGGCCGGCGACCAGTCATAGATCAAGGTGCGCCACTTTAAGGCCATCGGTATGCAGAACTCTCCCATTGTCAACCACTCATTTTGGATTTCCAAATTCATTTTTCATAATCTAATTTAAAACGTAATCAACTACATTTTCTTTAAACTTTCGCGTTCCATGATATACAATAATGTAACGGGTTAGGTTACACTGGCCGTGGTCACAGGCTGTGACAGTCAGCTTGTGACCACGGCCAGTGTAACCTGGTCGAAACGTCAGGCAATCCAAATGTATTTATATACCTATACATGATCGTGTTAATTCCCGTTAAATTATTGTAATCAACTACAAATGTTTTGGAAGGTTTGATAAACTCACGAAAACGTAGGTATGTTTTGTTTTAACATAGATCATACTGAATACTCAAGTTCTTTAATTTACCCGACTGCTAAGCAAGCATAACATGGCAGAGCGAGTCAGCAAGCTGAAGTAGCAGTGGGCAGGGCGCATAGCTCGGAGAACCGATGCCCGATGGGGCAGAAAGGTTCTTGAGCGGAGACCACGTGACAGCAAGCGCAGCGTAGGTAGGCCTCCCGCAAGGTAGACAGACGACCTAGTAAAGAGCGCAGGGACTTGGTGGATGCAGGCCGCTACAGACTGGTCGAAATGGAAGTCGATGGGGGAGGCCTATGTTCAACAGTGGACTTCCTACGGCTGATGATGATGATGCTAAGGATGGGTTATTTTCGCGCGTACCTTGTATGCATGTAATATCCTTTATTACCTCATATCTTCCAAACCGCTGCACGGTTTTCGATGAATGAGGTCTCAAATTAATGACGATACATAAAATGTGAACCAAAACTATACAGTGAATTTTTGGCTATAAAATGTACCTTCATAGTCAACAAAACGTTCACACACACACACTAAAACTTATCGAGTATGAAAATGACGAACTATAAAAGGTGATTCAAAAACATATACAACTTATATGTTTTAATGTAATTTGGAATGCGGAATGATAAAATAATGCGTTTACGAAGCGAACAACAAGCGGACTTTCTGTAGTTCAGTTTCCGTTTATGTTGTTTCAAGATTCATTTCATTTCTTTTGTATGAATAAAAAAGAAAGAATAAAAGCTGCAAATGAAAATCCGACTGGTGCTGAAAAGATAAATTATTTATTTTTTCGTTTTTTCTTTATAATCGACTTGAAATCACCCATTTTGAAAATGGGGCGTTACATGATCGGGCCCAAGTTTTTAGTTGTAGTAGCTAAAATTTGATTTATTTACTATAAAACATTTGTTGAATTCTTCTTTAAAGAAACAACTAAAACAATTCGATATATTTTACGACTATAACATAACATAACATATGTGAAAAATTATGCAGCTTCTTCATTTCATTAAGGAGTTCGTTGTAGAAACGTATACAGTTACCCTGAAAGGAATTACTGATTCTGTGGAGTTGACCATCAAAAAACTACAAGTATCATAAACATTCCAATTCTATTCTATGTAAATGTTGAACGATGTTTGCGAACAGAGGGTGTCCTAAAACAGAATGTTTAGGGATTATATATTATACTAGGTTCTCGGAAAAGTCAGGGAATGTTGTGGAAGGTATAAAAGACATATACAGGTTGATGGTTGTGTGAAAGGCAAGGTACGTAGGTGAGGGTCGTATAATGAGGCGCTCTATTATCTTTGCCTATGCCTGTGGGGATGCGAAATGAGAAATTTACTGTATTGTGAATACAGTAAGTTTCAATGAGAATTTTACTAAAGCGATCAAAGTAAGGTAGGATGTTCGACTACTATGTTGGAAGTCGCAGGTTCGATTGCTGCTCTGTACAAATATTTGTACTCATGTATATTTTAAACAACAAAAACCAACGCAATCAAAAGATACATACGTTTATGCAGCAGATGTAGTAATAGGATCACAAAAAAAAAAAAAAAAAAAAAAATTATTCATTCTTTATGTTATTTTACTACACTATTAGTCGACGAGATAAAGAACATGCGAATTCTTAGTTTATAATAAAGATTTCTTGCCTACGGTAGGCATACACTAGTCATCATCGTCATATAGCGATGGTCCCAGTTGAATCCATAGTTTGTGCTCCGAAGCCCGAAGTCCACTCTCATGTTTTGACTTATCTTGGCATTAGCGGGCGCATCTGTCGGCTCACTCCCCAACCACGAAAATCTTGGTGGGGTCCCCTTACACCCCAGGCAGACATACACTAGTATTGTCATCAATTTCAAGAATTAAATTATAATTAATATGTTCAGGTGATTTAACCTTAGTAGAAGTGGTGGAGTTCTGAGTGGGATTGGAACCAAGGTTACGCTTTCGATGATGCTGTAGCTCTTATTTATTTTATCGCCTTTTGTGCTATAATCAGAGATTGGAATAGGTAGAGTATATTTACCTAAAGTTCGAAGATAAGTAGCTTGATAAAAATAAAACAATAAGCTCTTGATGATAAATTATTGAGATTGAATGATATTGAAATTATTTAAGGTTAATATTAACAAAATATTATATATATATATATTTGTATGTATGTTTACTGTTAGATATTACAAAAATGGTAAGCATTACAGCCATAAGAACAAGCGTATTCACCTCTAAGGTTTGCAGGTACACAAAAACTCAATAATTTAGACATTAGTAGTTGTTATTTTACCAGCCTAGAAGCTAATACTGAAAAGAAACTGGGGGAAAACGCTACTTTATTTAATATGATTTTTTTCTGGGGTAATCGCCACAGGGAGATAACGACGACCCTAACCCGATTAGACAGGCTAAGAATATCGCGATCTAACATCATGGTCCGTTGTCAATATAGGAACGTATCATGTTTGCTGATGAATAATGTCACTATATAAGGTGTCACAAAATTAGGTCTCTACATTTGGTGAGATGACTTGGTATCGACAAAATGTGTATTTGAAACAAAAAAAAAATCGGGTAAAATAAAAAAATTAAAAAAAGCACCACCAGCGACCAGCGTCACGTGACGCGACGAGCCCGTGACGTACGTGGTAGGCGTGCTGTCCTTCTCCTCGCAGTATTCTCCAAGCGGATGTGTGGGAAATACCTAAATCGCGACCAGCGTCACGTGTGCTCGTCGCGTCACGTGACGCTGGTCGCTGGTGGTGTTTTCTTTTTCATTTTTATATTTTTTATTTTGCCCAGTATTTTTTTTTGTTTCAAATACATATTTTGTCGATACCAAGTCATCTCACCAAATTCAGAGACCTAATTTTGTGACACCTTATATATTAGGATTGCAAAGATCGCGATATAAATATATTGAATGTCTAATCCCGGCCTGAAGACGCATCTTTTAAATATTTAAAAGATGGGTCTTTAGATAGGTAGGAAGGTATACACCTACAGGGGTGTGTGTTGGGTAACCTCCTCGAGTGTCGCTCCGATTCCGATCCCGCTGCAGTCCGGGGGGAACGGAATCGGAGCGGCCGGTACACCCTGGGCGGCGGTCAATGGCTTCCCCTTCACCCCTTCATAGGGTTGGCATTGATCGTCGGCCAATACCCAACGTGGCGGGAACACATCGCTCTCCGTACTCCTCTGCTTTCAGAGGAGACAGGATGAGCGATGCTGTTAGTGGTGAGATGGCCCAGGGTCAGCCGGGGTGCGAGGGATATGCTCTATGGGTAACCTTACACCCCGGCGTCTGAAGACCCGAGACGGCGTGCGGTTTTAGTCGGTGCAAGCCCGACATAACCGCCCCCGCTGGCCGGCGGGGGGGTATCCGAAGGGATTTCCGCACGATAAAAAAAAAAAAAAAAAAGGTATACACCTACAATGGCCATTGATTTACTTGCTTTAAATCAGAGCACCTGATTGCTGAACAGTGATTTAACTATATCCCTTGAAGTAACAACTGCTCCTAGCTTCATTTGCATTCTACTACACAATAAGCAACTAATAAGGCACTCCAGTATTTAATCGTAACTGTAACAAGCAAGACTTTGTAACCTTCATGGCTTATGCCAGTGAACTAATGAACAATTCGCTAGCCTGCCTTAACAATTGCGACTAAGCCTTTCTACAGTAAATAATTAATTTGCTATGGATTTTGCACAAAGGGTTTATAAAATATTACAATTTCTGAAGTGGTTGGATTAATTTTGACGGAATTTTCAATTATAGATTGCTGATTATATAAAGCGGAAGACTTACTTACTTTTATTTTAGAAACAGTTTCTGTTAGGATTCCTCGTAAAAGTTAGAACTCAGATCTAAGTTCATGCGAACGAATTCGCAGTGGAGCTAGTTAATTATAAGTTTCACGTGAAATCGTTAGATTAAGGATATTACATTTGTTGTATTGGTAGATTTCTAATTTTCATTTATATTTTCTATATGATTTCTTAGTTAACAGATATAATAAAACAAATGCGATAGAAAGAATATTACTATTTGGTATTACTGAAAGATTTAGCGATAAACAAAAGCATCGATAGCTTAGTGGTTATGGAGTCGGCATTACAATCGAGAAGTCCCGGGTTCCAATTCTAGCCGTCACACTACCGACCGACGTGAACCCGCTCCTAACACAAACACCCAGGTTACCGGGGGTTACCGGGAATCCCAGAAATTTCAGTTACTCATATTCTTCATTTTAAAAAGCTTAAATATATATATACACTCTGATTGTGGAGCCTACAGAAAATAGCTGTTAAATAAACACTATCGCATACATCGCATTATATACGCTCTACGCTAACCGCTTATCATCAGGCGGACTGAATACTATCATGTTTGTAAGTTCGATAATAGATTACTAAGGGGGAATTATTTTTAATATTTCCGTTGCCTCTACTACGGTTGCTTCATCCTCTTTAAAGATTTAAAAAAATGCTAGTAGCATACTCACTATGCTCAGTAAATATTTTGCAATTCTTTTCTGTTTGTCTGTTTAGCTGTTTATCTGTTTATTCGCAATGGACACAAAAACTACAGAACGGACTTTGATGCGGTTTTTTCTATTAGAAAGGTCTTGGTCAGACTTAATATCGTTGACGTTAATATGTTTGATTGCAATTGGTTAATTAGAACCGGAAATATTACCAAAAACGATAACCGACAACCGCGCGGGTGGAGCCACGGACATCAGCTAGTAAAATATATATTATTTCAAAATAAATGGTAAATTACAGAAAGTATAAATAATAGTTATGTATTACACACCTACACGTGTCCAATGTTTAGACAAAATATTGGCATACTATGCTATTTATCAACTCAGTCTATAAAATAGCAACGTTTTTTTACTGTTAACACAGTTTTCGAATAAAATGTCCACGTTAACGATACCGTTGAAGTACTGTGTAAACAACACGCGTACAATTTCTTGTTTCTAAATAATTCGGTCATCTGGGAAAGCCGCAGTCAAACCACACTACTTGTGTAGGGTTGTATTCCTATTAGTCAGTGTATAGAGGAGGCGGATTCCCGAACCGTTTACGTCGCAAGCGTTTTGTTGATACACAAAAAATGTGTAACTTTTAACGCAACCTATACGTGTGTGTTTCAATCAACCAATAGAATTTGGTGCTTTTCGCATTCGATTCGTTTCAGTTACCAAGCTACATCGGGTTGTTGGTCCTTCGGGCTAGGGGCGTCTTACCTTTATCGATTCGTGGTAAAATATGCATTATCTAGAAATTCAGACAATCCTATTTAAATATTCTACGACATTTAAATATTTTTTTTTTTTTTTAATATTCTATATATATCCTATGAATGTACATTGTCAACTGTTTATCTAACGCGTGGTATAAAAATAAACAAAATATGTAAAAGTACACATCTAATAAATAAATAACAATTAGAAAGTTTTAAAAACTGTAAACAGACTACAAAAAGGGTGAAAATATAAACATGAACGCTTGAATTTATTAAAGAATAATAAAATATAGTCCTAGCTCTCCACCGATAGATGGCGTTAGTAGTGTTTTAAATCTCTAAATAAACCTCATTGATGAATTACAATCAGTTCAGTATCGTAGGAGCTATCGTGGAGCTACATATGTAAATACATACATACACTGCTAAACACATAATCATAATACGGACATAACGTTTCAGGTTATGCGCCGTAATCTGTTGCGCCGTACGCGTATAATTTCTGAACGAACGCGCGATGGTACCAAATTGGATAATTGTTTTTTGTGTTCTTTATTGTCAGGATAAAGTTTGTACTAAAGAAAATTTAAAAATAATCACGCGATTAGAATTCCACGTGGGTGGAGCTGCGGGCACCAGCTAATAATTGTATATTTTTTCGCATTTGTGTGCTGACTTATGAATTGATGGAATGCTATGAAAAACTTAAAAAAAATTATTTATTTACTTGTTTAAGCTGAATTCATTTAATGCAATCGATAGAATTTAACCACGAAAGTAGTATTGGTAAAATATTCAAAAGAAAAGCGAACAATAAATTTATGATCGTTTTCAAAATTTTTAAACAATATTTATGTGCATTTTCTGACCTCATTTTCAACATAGCAGTCGCTTATTAGCGTTGCCAAGGGAAACTTTAACTGAATCTGTTTAGAATCGCCACGTTTGTGAAAATTTTAAGTGCTCCTCCTTTGCTTACTTGGATAGCCCTCCGCCATTGTGGCAACACTTGACCCGTTTGTCTCAGCCCAGTTTACAGCTAAACTACACGGAGTCGCATCGACGTGAACAACCACTAAACACTAATTGTGTGCTGAAATGTCAAAAGTTCTTTAGGAAGGAATCCTACAAAGATAGTTAAACTTATACTAAATCATTGATACTACTTGTTGACGATGGCTCTCTATAATTGAATAAGGAGTATTTTATATGTGATATATGGCCTTCCCGGGCGCCACCGACGGCGCTGTTTTTTAATGACATAGCAGACCTGTCACTCTTCTTTTTTATATATGAGAAAATACACACATTTTAAGTTTTTTTCTATCTTTGAATCTCCTCAACACCTGCGTCTGTTACAAAAGTGGTCCTCTGAGCCGGATCAGACCGAGGAGCAAAACCTGTATGCAGGATGCCGCTGTTACGTTCGCCAAATGTTGTGAAAACGCGCAGTCAATGCTTGGCGCAACGCAAGATGGAAGAGCAGTTGGCTAGCAAGATGGAAAAATCCCCTAGTGTTCCTAATTCTGTACATAAAAAGAGTGAGTATACTCGCACAATTTCGTCGACCGCAGCACGAAAACGATTAGAATACGAAGCTGCACAATTGAAGGCGAAGATTGATTTACAAGCCGCTGAGGCAATGGCGGAAATAACTAAAAAGAAAGCCACGATAGAGAAAGACTTATGTGATAAGAAGCTGGCCGCGGACTTAGCTGAACTTGATGATAGCAGACAAAGAAATTCTTCAGCATCGCTAGGCTACAAAAGTAAAGTTGAAGATTGGCTAAATAAATCTAAGTCTGACAAGCAGATTTCATACCGTGGCGTTCGACATGATAGCTGCGTCGGCGCCCGAGACAGCCAGCCTGATAACCGCGACATGTGTAAAGACCGTGCCAGCCGCGGCGGGGACTGTGACGCCCGTGCCAGCTGCTGTGACCACCGTGGCGACGACCGTAGCTGCGGCAGTGACATTCACGGCGATGATGGCGGTCGCGACATCGACGACAGACGCTATGACGACTGTGACATTCATGGCGATACCTACGGTGGCCGCGATGACAACTATGGGCGTGACGACCGCAACGAGCGACTTTCTGACGCCGCACGCCGCACCCGCGAGCCAGCCGCTGCCCGCGAGGCGGGCGTTAGCCGTGACCAACGTACGTCGCGCAGCGACATCGCACAGCTAGCTGACGCTTTGCGACAGGCGATTTCTATATCTGCACCTAGAGAACAGAATCAGGAGTTACTTACCAGATTGTCTACCTCTAAAGACTTACCTTTATACTTTGGAGATCCAATGGAGTGGCTGCAGTTTAAAGAGTCTTTTTTCGAATCGACACGATTATGTAACTACAGTGACAATGAGAACGTTTGGCGCCTACGTAAGTGTCTGCGTGGTGATGCAAAGGAAGCTGTATCATCGCTGCTTATTGGAAACACTACGCCTGATGTTATTATCAGCGCTCTAGAGCTGCGATTTGGAAGACCGGAGTGCATTATGAATAAAATAGTCTCTCAACTGAAAAAATTGCAACCACTACCACAATCGTATCACTCAGAGATTGTTAATTTCTCGATTAAAGTTAAAAATTACGTGACGGCTGTTAATGCCCTCCAACAGATAGACTACCTACGAAGTCCAGAGTTGGTGACTGTGGTGATTTCGAAACTTCCCACCACGCTCATCGCTAAGTGGTCTGACCATGCGTACGAGCACCGAGAGCAAGATATACCGAAGCTGCAGCTGCTCGCTAATTTTTTGTATATGGAAGCCACGAAGGCAGCCTCGTCTGGAGTGAGCTACGTACATAACCAGTCGGACATCATTAGGCGTAAGCCTGAACATAATAAGAACTCACATCAACATGCAGTGCTCGTGTGTGCAAGCCCTAGCACGAGCGACGCTACTGAAAAATGTTTATTTTGTAGAAAGGAGAAACACGCTTTAGAGAGTTGTGGACGTTTTAAGCGTGCTATGCGCAGAGATCGATGGCGATTTGTACGCGCTAAGAAGCTATGTTACAAGTGTCTAGGACCTCGTCACACTGACGCTACCGCTTGCCTTGCTACTAATTGCGACATCGACGGGTGCGATAACCCACATCATCGACTGCTGCACTGGTCGAAGCCGAAGAAGCAGCAGGAAAGGCCAGCTGAGCAGTCTGAAAAATCTGACGAGACCGTAGCTCACGTGACTACGACGCCGTGCGTTAGTGTATCTCGCCCAACAGTACTATTGAAAGTCGTACCGGTAGTGATTCACGGACCTAGACAAGCTGTACATACGCACGCACTATTGGATGATGGTGCGACAGTCACGTTGATTGCAGCTGACATCGCTGACAGGGTTGGACTCCATGGTGAGAACGTCACGATGCGTGCCCGTAGCGCATGGAACTCTGGTGAACTCGTGTGTCAAACGGAGATAGTGAAATTCGATATTTCTAATAGTGACGGTGAACGTTATAGTTTATCTGCAAGGAAGATGAAAGAACTAAACTTACCTGTGCAACGTTTCTCGGCTATTGACTTTAGTGATTACGGACACTTAGATAATAGTTATAACCTGTGTAAATATGATGCCCAACCTAAGTTGTTAATTGGACAGGACAACTATGAATTGATAGCTCCTATTAGATGTATACAGGGAAAATCAGGGGAGCCGTACGTCACTAAGACATCACTGGGGTGGTGTGTACACGGGACCGTTGGCAGGGTGAATGGTAAAAAATCAGCTGATCGCTTTAACACTAGTTTTACACGTTCGCGTGGCGAGCCTATGTTAACTATTCAGTGCGAGTGCACCGACGACGGAAGTACAGGTGGCATGGGCGGCGCTCCAGATCTACTACCGCCACCGCTTGTGACGCCCGCCGTTGGTTCGCCTGCTCTATGTCAAACTTTTTCTGTAGATAGCGTAGATGTGCACGATCCGTGTTGCCTTCCTCCTGCACTGAATGACGATATTACGTTATACAGTAATAAAAATAATAACAATTGTGACTGTAATTGCGATACGAAGTTGTATGAATTAGTGCGTCGTTCATTTGCTTTGGATTCAATTGGAATTTTAAATAAACCGCGACAAAATCCCGATGAGTTGCGTGCCATAGCGATTCTCAATAAGACTAGCACGCTGAACGAGAAAGGTCAATGGGTAGTAGGTCTGCCTTGGAGACGCGATGATACTCTTCTTCCAAATTCTTATCAAAACGCATTAAATCGACTCAAGTCGATACAGCGAAAGATGGCAGGGAATGAGGAGTATGCAGCGCGGTACCAAGACAGAATCAAGCATTTACTTACTAATAGTTATGCTAGGGAGGTAAATGATAATGAATTTAGCGATCGTTTATGGTATTTGCCTCACTTCGGTGTAGATAACCCTAACAAAAAGAAGTTGCGCTTAGTGTTTGACGCCGCGGCTAAGAGTAACGGTTACTCACTGAACAATTTTCTATTATAAGGCCCAGATTTATTGCAATCGTTGTATGGAATTATGTTTAGATTCCGAGAGAATCCAGTCGGCGTTATTGGGGACATAAAAGACATGTTCTTAAGAATTAAAATTAGAGATGAGGATCAGCATGCTTTGAGATTTCTATGGCAAGAGAAAAGTCAGCCCCTTAAAGTGTACGCAATGACGTCACTAATCTTCGGGGCAAATTGTTCACCTTTTGTTGCCCAGTATGTAAACCAGAATCTTAATACTGCTCGTTTTCAGGACCAGTTTCCCGCAGCAGTCAAAGCTATACAAAATAATCAGTATATGGACGATTATATCGATAGTTTAGAGAATGAAAGTATAGCAGTTAGAATGGTGAAAGAAGTTATATTTATACATCAACAAGGAGGGTTTGAAATGCGTAATTGGACGAGTAATAAGCCAAATATATTGTCGCACTTGCCGAAGGAGATTTTAAGTGAAACTGCAGTGCGATTTAATATCGGTAATCAACCAGAAAGAACACTCGGATTGTTATGGTATCCAACGAGTGACACGCTGGCGTTTGATTTGTCGTTGAAGCGCATCCCTGATGATATTCTACATTTGGTACGCAAGCCCTCAAAACGAGAAATGCTACGCATCATTATGTCCATTTTCGATGTCCACGGTTTTTTAGGTCCATTTATGATAAAAGCGAAAATTCTAATGCAGGAGACTTGGAAGACTAACATAAAATGGGACCATCAAATATCTGATGATTTATTTGTTACATTTCGCGAATGGATAATTCAATTACAAACAATTAATAAAATCCGCATACCAAGATGGTACTTCCGACCGCATGAGGACGTTTCAGATTCTTCTGCTGATGCAGTTGTCACTAGTGAGAGTACAGGCGAGACGGTACTAGAATTACATATATTTTGCGATGCATCGCCGCGTGCGTACGCCGCTGTTGCTTATTGGCGCATGAAAAGCAGCGATGGAAGAATAATGGTTTCATTTATAGCTAGTAAAAGCCGAGTTGCACCTGTTAAGCCTGTTACTATACCCAGGCTAGAACTACAAGGTGCGGTATTAGCGTGCCGCCTAGCAGATAGTATTAAAAAGGAGCATCGCATACGACCTACTGGTACTTATTATTGGTCTGATTCGACAACAGTTTTGCACTGGATCAGAAATGAATACAGAAACTATAAAGTGTTTATTGCTAATAGACTCGGCGAAATCGACGAATTGAGTCGAATATGTGAGTGGCGTTACGTGCCCACTGAACTGAATGTCGCCGATCTCGCGACGAAAAGCACCGAGTATGTACTGGAAAGCAATGCTTTATGGTACACCGGTCCTTCCTTTCTTCGAGATAACTCCAACCACTGGCCGCAGGAACCTGTAAAGTCAAAAATTAGTGATGAGATTTTAGAAAGAGTACACGCTGTATATGAGGATAAGAATTGTTTACTGGACTTACCTATACCGGAACCCAGTCGCTTCTCAAGTTGGTTGCGATTGTTACGGGCTACTGGAACTGTATTGCTATTTGTTGAAAAATGTAAGAAGCAAAGGCTTACCAGTGTGGATGACGGGTTGTTGAAGAGAGCTAGGATTTTACTGCTAAGATTTTCACAGGAGCAGTCGTTTGGGAGAGAAATCAATTTGTTACGGCAAAATAAGTGCATTGACCGTAACAGTCGACTGCGCACGCTCACACCTGAACTGGATGACGACAACCTATTGAGAGTAGGGGGTCGAATAGACGCCGCAAACGAGGTGTCCTTCGATGTTAAAAGGCCTGTCATCTTGGACGGTCGTGATGTCATTGCGAGACTTATAGTAAAGGACTATCATATTCGCGCAGGGCACTCCTGTAATGAGTTAGTAGTTAATGAACTACGCCAAAAGTATTGGCTGTTACGTCTACGTCCTACTGTTCGTACAGTCGCTTCACGTTGTTTAATTTGTCGATTGAGGGAAACAACCGCTAAGCCGCCGCGCCTTGGAGATTTGCCTGAAGCTCGCTTAACTCACCACCACAGGCCGTTTACAGCATGCGGTGTTGACCTTTTTGGGCCTATAGAAGTCAGTGTTGGCAGGCAAAGACCTAAACGTTATGGGGTACTCTTTACGTGCTTGACAGTGCGCGCCGTTCATGTTGAAATTGTGACAAGCCTAACAACTGACTCTCTCATAATGGCATTACGCAGAATGGCTGCACGAAGAGGATGGCCACAAGTAATTTACTCAGACAATGGCACGAATATGAGAGGTGCCGCAACTGAACTTAAAAATGCTTATAAGGATGTAGATGAGGACGCTTTATCTGCAGAGGCCCTTAATAGGGGCGTTAATTGGCGATTTATAGCTCCCGCAAGCCCACATATGGGCGGCGCGTGGGAAAGACTCATACGCAGCATTAAGACGGCTTTGAAAGTAGTTCTTAAAGAAAGAGCGCCTAAGGAAGAAGTTTTAACCACATTGCTAGCGGAAGTCGAGAATATAGTTAACAGTCGACCTTTAACCCACGTTTCTGTGGACCCGCAAGGTGTAGAGTCACTTACCCCTAATCACTTTTTAATAGGCACATCTTCTAACTTACCTACTCCAGGTGTTTTTGATGATGGTGATCTATATTTGAGAAAACAGTGGCGTGTTGCACAACGGTTAGCTGATTTATTTTGGAGCAGATGGATGAAAGAGGTTCTGCCTACTTTAATTCCCAGATCAAAGTGGCATCAAGAAGGAACACAACTGAAAAAAGGGGATGTTGTGATCATTGTAGACCCGTCCTCACCACGCAATAACTGGCCTAAAGGTATTGTTCAGACGGTGTATCCAGGACATGATGGTCGGGTAAGGGTGGTAGATGTTAGGACTAGGACGGGAGTGATGAAACGATCAGCTGCTCGCGTTGCTTTGTTACTCGACGGTGATGAGTGTGGTAAGACCGACACTAGGGGGGAGAATGTTGACGATGGCTCTCTATAATTGAATAAGGAGTATTTTATATGTGATATATGGCCTTCCCGGGCGCCACCGACGGCGCTGTTTTTTAATGACATAGCAGACCTGTCACTCTTCTTTTTTATATATGAGAAAATACACACATTTTAAGTTTTTTTCTATCTTTGAATCTCCTCAACACCTGCGTCTGTTACACTACTACTAAATCATAGATGAGTTATTAATGAATACTGAAGCGGGTACATGTATATTATGCTATATTAACAAGTATAATTTATTAAATTTTTTAGCGTTTTTGAAGATGAGTTATTAATGAATACTGAAGCGGGTACATGTATATTATGCTATATTAACAAGTATAATTTATTAAATTTTTTAGCGCTTTGTTTAAGATTTCAATTGTTTTCAATTTTGGTAAACTGCCCTTTATTGGGCATGATTTAATTTAATTGCTTATAAACCGCACTCAAATTTGTCTGTCTATCTAGACTATTATAAAATTGTAAATTAGTTGTGTCTGTACATTGGAGATAAAAAAAATACTTGGGTTCTGTTGAATTATCAACACAAAAATTTTCTTTTTTGGTATTCTTTTCTTTTTGTAGGTTTGTTCACGCCGGACGCAAAAAGTACAAAACGGATTTTGATGTAGTCTTTTTAAGTTAAAAAGGTCTTGGTCAAACTTAAAATCTGCAATATGCAAATTATTGAAACTAGTTAACTAGAAACGTAGATATGACTAAAAAACTATCGTTTTTTACCTCCGTGCGAGCGGAGCCGGGGGTATCAGCTAGTTTATAATATAATTAATAAATATAGTTCTCAAATAGTTTTGATTGCAAACAATTCGTATAATGCGGATGCATGCATAACAGGGTTCATTCTCAACACAGCGTGCACACAGACCGATTTTTTTTTTTGTTTTATTTAGTTCAAATATGTATAAAAGTATTATTTATGTTATATTACTTTTGTAAAAATATTATAAAAGTAGGCAACAATTATAATATTTTCGAACATATCTTTCACTATTACAACAGTCTTACCCTCATCGCAATAAGCATTTCTTTTTTGTTTAGGTTGAAGATTCGTTGTACGGAATTGGCAGACATTACACGAAGAAACCTCCTACCCTTCCTATTAGTATGGCTCAAGGTCCCTTCCACAAAACATTCCTTATTCGTTCTTCAACTTACTTTGTAGTTCCCAAAAGGAAACTTGAATTTTGAAAACATTCCAATCCTCTATCAAAATAAATCTTTTATCTTTTATTTGTGTGTCGTCCTATTGGTAAATTAGATTTGAAAGGAATCATTTGTCCCTAGATATTAATAGAACTAAATCAAGACGCGTATACCTCTTCGGAGGGCGCGAGGGGCCTGCGCGATGCGGTCTTGCCAGGGATGTACGTAATATATCCTGCGGATGAAGTAGTTACCCAGACTTACATATCACAATCGCTGCCTCGGCCCCGGCAGCGGCCTACGCTTGACCTCATTTTCGGGCCGCCGCCGCCTGCGCCATCCCGCGCGCACCTCCCACCCCGCGTCCCCACCCTCACTTGCGATCAAACATATCTCAAAACGGCGCCCCCGGAGCCACCAGAGCGCGCGTCGGCCTCGCCGACGCCGTCGCTCGACCGTCCAAAGCTGCGCGAGCGCACTAAAGCCAAGCTACTTAAGAAACTAGGACGCCATGAAGACAATGACTTTGGCAAAATTGTTAGGACCCCCGCTCCAGATGAATTTGAATTACCCGCTCCTCTTCCTACCCCAGCTTTCTCAAGGAAGAACATATTCGATCGCAATTTCGATGCACTATTCGAGGTTGCGAACTTACCGCAGTTTGGGGCCCATATCCGGGTGACAACACCTGAGCCAGATCGCCTATCGGATCTTTCAGCTGCGCACTTTCCTTCACCGAATGAGTCATCGCTAAGCCTTCTTCCCCCACGCCCTCATTCCGAGCCAAGCTCCACTCCACCGACCTCCGCTCGTACCTCAACGCCTTCGACGCCAACGCAACAACGTTCGTCTCTTGAAGGTTCTGAATGAGAGTGGGATTTGGGTTTGAGAACGCGTGGTCATCAACTAACTCGTACACATCCATTTAGCATGGTTACTTGGCAGAATAACAATATAACGCTTCACTAGGCTCGCATCACACCCATAAGGTTTTATATAACAGTGTGAGGTTTCTTTTTGGTAATCTTTACGTCTCACGTCTCAAAGGTAATTTTTAACTACTACGGCTTTTTCTGACTTTACAGGATCGACACCGAATTCCAAGTCGAAGAAAGTTAGTTTCTTTCGTAAGCTAAGCCGCACGAAGGAGGCGACTCCTTCGCGTTTCGCCAACATGCAGCAACAGGCTTCCGTTGAGATGGCACTCCGGGAGCTCAATCATCCAACGCACATTGAACACCTGAAAAATCAACAGCAAGTCACATTCAAACTTGTTAAAACAGGTAAGTTCCATTTTATTTCTTTTACTTGTACGGACTTCAATAATTTCTTTTTTCAAAAGGTATTTAGATTTTAATTTAAATGTACCGGCGGTGTCAGTTTGGCTGACGTGAAATTAATGTAGAATATACGGCGTAGATACAGTAAATTTAATTTTGATACCTGGTAAAACTTTATTCAAAAGATTACTAATTCAAAGTTTACTCTGATAATTAGACTGTTATTTTATTGTCTATGATATTGTAAATAATATTGACAAATAACATAATCAATTCTACACAAGTGTATATCATTTAACAGATTTAATTTATTCATACAAAATGTTACTTACCATTTAAAAAATATCAAATTAAATGGAAATTAAAGGAAAAATCATAACATTAATGTAGACAGGTGTCGTTTTCACTTCTTCTTACTTCTAACTTCAAAATGAAAAAAATTAATTACCCATTTCACAAGCACAAGTACAGTAAAATATGTAAAACATTCGAATAGACCGAAAACTGAAATCATTTAATAGCACTCGCTTTGTGTTTTGTACGTGTAACAGGATCATGCAGCTGCCATCAACTTGATTGACATGACTACAGAGAACATTTCTAAAAAGGTTTTCAATATAACAAACTTTTCAAATATTTCAGGCATATCTGCATATTTTGGCAAATGTTTCTTTTTCGTATTTTTTTACTAAAGAATATTAATAACCGAAATTACGATTATTCCCTAACCTAACCCCCGCAGCTAAGCTTAATTGCTTGTGTTAGTAGTGGGTTCACATCGGTAGTGTAATGGCCAGGATTCAAACCCAGGACCCGATCGTAGGGTTGACTCCTTAACCACTAAGCTATTTTCATGTAGATATTTTGCAAATTAATTAGTCTATGCTTGGGTAATAGTCTATTACTTTTAATTCTATACTTATAAGAAGCCACGATACAGTACACAAAAAAAAATACCGGGGTACATAAAAATTATTATGGGGGCATTATCAGAAAAACCATATACATCGAAATTCCTCGAGGTGCAACTTATGTAGTATAATGTCATTGAAATTTACTGACAAGGTGGGCGTTTCCATCTTCTCCCTACCCATGTGATTAAAACCATGCTATTTTGATTAGTAGCTCTTTTGGGTTCTAGAAGAAACCGCGACGATATGTAAGGTTAGAAACAAATCATCATCTGGTTGACTCGTAACCCTGACAGCTAAGAACGCGGGCTCTAGAGAGTAAGTAAATGTCTATAAAATGTATCTAGATGGCTTAGGATAACTATCAGAAGACGAGGGTCAGGTACAAGACTGTAACGCACAACGAGAGGTCTTGTTTCAATGACCAACCCTCCACTCTCCAAAAGTTTGAAGCCATGACAACCTTGTGGTTCTGTAGGCATGGAATGTTGGCGCGGTAGTCGGGAGATAATCAGTAAAATAGCTGCCATGGCCATCCGTAAGGAATCAAAACCTCGGTTGGGTTCTCTATTATGTTACCTAACTTTTTCCACAATTTGAAATGCAATATTTCTTTTGTCCTAATAATCATTTGTCCGAATGATAGCTTGCCCAGACCTAATGTCACATAATTTTAAATGCCATAAAATAGAAATCCCTAAACACAATATGCCCTAAATTAGTTTCTCATAAATATTACAATTTCTTTTTCTTTTTCTTTTTTTTTTTAAAAGAATATTAGTAACCGAAATTACTAATATTCCCCCTAACCCCTCAAACAACAATCAATAATATACAAATAACTGCTGACTTTACATAACAGTTATAAATCCTAAATTCAAATTATTTAATGTTTATTTATCCTACTAATATTATCACAAAGCCTCGCACCTATGCGTCTACGCGATGCCAAATTACACTCTAGGGGTAGGGCGGGGTTGGATTTTGCTGCAGGTCTTCGGCGGTCCTACGCGTGCTAATCGTCGTAGACGGCTTTCGCTCACCACCGCAGGCTTTGGCTTGTTGGCTGGCTTTACCAGTTAACCTCCTGCTTCTCAGCCGCGGGCCGCCTCACTCCTACGTACCTTTTTCTTTTTTTTCTTTTTTTTTATCGTGCGGAAATCCCTTCGGATACCCCGGCCAGCGGGGGCGGTTATGTCGGGCTTGCACCGACTAAAACCGCACGCCGTCTCGGGTCTTCAGACGCCGGGGTGTAAGGTTACCCATAGAGCATATCCCTCGCACCCCGGCTGACCCTGGGCCATCTCACCACTAACAGCATCGCTCATCCTGTCTCCTCTGAAAGCAGAGGAGTAAGGAGAGCGATGTGTTCCCGCCACGTTGGGTATTGGCCGACGATCAATGCCAACCCTATGAAGGGGTGAAGGGGAAGCCATTGACCGCCGCCCAGGGTGTACCGGCCGCTCCGATTCCGCTCCCCCGGACTGCAGCGGGATCGGAATCGGAGCGACACTCGAGGAGGTTACCCAACACACACCCCTCACTCCTACGTACCTACGCGTTAAAAACCTAATTTTTAGCAAATGCTTTAGGACAAATAATTTCATTTCGGAATAATACACATTATATAATACAATGCTTAGGACATATGACTTTATTTCATACAAAATTAGGAGATTCAATTATAATAGTACTCGATATTATGACAAAACAGTTTTAGAAGAAAAGACAATTATTATGTAATATAAAATTTCAAATTTTTTAACACTATGGTTACTGAAGTTTATAGCAAACGTGTTATGCATAATGATTTTCGGACAAACAAGTTTAGGAAAAGAAAGAGACTCCTCCCGGATTGTGCCAGAGAGTGAGACCAGAGCGGACCCGGTTACTGCATCGGGAGCCAGGGAGTTCTTGGCCCACCTTTTGTATATCAATCCTGAATGGTGTTTTTTTTTCGCCATCTTATTGGTTTGAAGACAGAAATCCACACGTACCCATCACCTGCACAGAATGATAAATAACTACTCGTAGATCATGTAGACCGCATTTATATTTATTTATTCTTCTACAGAACCCAGGGGTTAGACAGCACGACTTTGTTAACATCTACGATATGTTACGCTATACATAGGGTATTTGAGCAAAATCCTCTTTGAAGAGTTAGTGTTGATTAAAAAAAGACACAAAGTAGACTTACACACATTACACTTCGGTTTGTATATTTGTATAGACTCCGCGGAGAAACCAAATATTTTTAAAAAGTCTGTTGACATTCACATTCACATTTCAGTGGCCTTATCCTTTTAACTCATCACATTTTGTTTAATCTGTAAGCTTTGAGGTTTTCATCTTAAATAATACAAGGTAAAGGTCGCGACGCATAAAATCCATGATATAAGAATGTCTATCTTTAGCAGAAACCACGCGACTTTATATTTTCACTAATTATTTAATAGTCACAATTATTCCCACACATTGTTGTTCCACACAGCATTGTTCCCGGTTAGATCCAAAGCTTGTACTTTGGAGACCGGGGTCCGCTTTCCTTACCTTTCTCCCGTTTTGGCTTATCTTGAGGAGCCAAAACCGTTTTGGCTTACTCTTTTTTAGCTGCGACTACCGTCTGGGAGGCCAGACGGTATTCGCTACCGTACCCTAAGAAGAAAACCTGGGCTAGAACCTCATCTGTTAATCACCAGATGTACCGGCTTTTAGATGAGGTCAGTTTGGACACCCATTATGAAACCCGAAGTAATTGAGAAAAAGGTGCATGTCCAGTGTTGCGAATGCATTAAGTGTTGTACCTCTTACCGCTAATGTGCGTAAATCAGTTATAGTGCAGAATATGTGGTTCAGTCCGTTGAAGCGGAAAAAATGCAGACTAATGGCCAAGCATACGGTTAGTTAATAGAACAGGTGCTTTTCTTGAATAAGACATTTGAATTCATTGTAATTATTTATTCAATTTGTTAAACGCATTCGCCATGGGAGCGAGCGAAGAGAGCTCTTGGACAAAGCGTGCCCTGACACGGGTAGATATAAGTTAGAAGGATATGGCAGGGGTTTTGCAGAGACGTTTGCCATACCTTTCGTGTTAGGTTACTTTTGATAATGCATGAAGAAATAGGACCCCAAATATTTCGCTCACTGTCTTCCACGACGTGGCAACCGTTAATATGTGGATATCTCTACCTTAAGTCGAATTTCACACTTTAACGGGTCATTTGCGCTAATTTGCAGATTACCTAGTTAATGTGCATATTAAGGTATTCCGCATTCTAACGGTAACATACCTACCAAATGAATGAGGAAATTTATCATATGACGAACTGTTGAACACGTTTCGTAAACTGTAAAATAAGCTTTTGTTATACTATAAGACGGTCAGTCCATTCATTTTGTACAATGGACATAAAAGGCTTTGCTTATAAAGCGAAACATAGTGTTTCACCGCACAGCAAACATAACAATACAAATATATTCTGATGGCAGGTAATTTCTACAAAAACCACACAAGCTTAAAAGTAACAGAGATTTTTCACAAACAAACAAGAGATATCTTAACCCTTTTTGTCGATAACTTACATCTGCCTATACATATTCTTTGGTACTAATGCCTAAACCGATTACAAGGATTTTCTAAATTTAAAATCGCTAGAAATAATCTTCTCAAGTAAAATAAAATTAAATCGCAAACACATGCACTATCAAAGTTACAAGACAAAGAGAGTTCGTCACCACAGACTAAAACTAACCAAGTTTTGGCTGCGTTCTCATCTACGTTCTCACATCAAGGAATGATTGAACTATATAATGAACCATATACCTACTCATGAATATTTATAATAAATATATATATCTAGCCAACATGTCATGGGCGTAGCCCCCTGAGAATATATAAAATAATGTTTTGCATATGAATAAAAAGCTGTGCCCGCGCCTTTTAAGGTTTAATTTTTTTGCGCGGATCCCCTTTTTTATTAAAGGTAGCATATGTTACGCCTTAATTAAAAATGTAATATTACCTATCTACCAGTGAGCGTCCCAAGTGAAAGCGTGAAAGCTCCCAGATGGTTTATTTTTTTCCGATACCTCCAACAAATATTATTATATTTTAGCCAATGTGTACAAAAACTAGACAAATTATATACCAAAACTTTTTCGAGAACCACTCTATCCTTTGGTGATAACAGTATGAAAATCGGTGCAGTAGTTATTGAGTTTATCGCCAACAGACAGATAGACAGACAGACATGCACAAACGGCGGAGGACTTTGTTTTATAATATGTAACGATAGTGGCCGGAGCCCCGAGAAATCAGGGCTCAACAGTCCCAGCTCCGCCAGGAGCTCATGGAGACATGGAGGGTGCGACTTGGGCAACCAAGGTGGGGGGAATCCACAATTGCAGTGGTGAGACTGATCATGGAGGAGTGGTTGGAAAGGGACCACGGTGTCCTCTCCTACCGGATGTGCCAGATAGTTTCCGGACACGGGTGCTTCCGTAAGTACCTGTGGCGCATCCACCGGGAGACAACGCCGCAGTGCCAGCACTACGAGGATCCTGGCGAACGCAAGTAGGTGCCTTCTAGGAAAACGTGATCCATCGTAGACCACATCGTCACTTATGACCAGGTGAGATAGAGGCCAAACGTCCAGCCTATCATATATAAAAAAAGTAGTCCAGAAGCTCTTGTTATCACTCGACAATGAAATGGAATTCATTGCCCATTCCCGTGTTTTCCTACTCCCAATAATCTAGGTTCTTTGAATAGGGCGTGTAACAGCAAACCATAATTTTAGGATTGCGAGTAGTTTAGACGTCGGCCTACTTTTTGTACTTCAATCAAAGTTACCATCAGACAGGACGAGGTGAACATGACCGCACTATAATATTTTTAAAAACATCACAACCTATCGGCCTACTCATTCCTTCGAGTGCCAGCGTTGAATGAACGGCCTAGGCGTCCAATTAGCTGCCTAATAACCAGTTGGCTGCGACATATATATATGTTTATATATAACACAACTAGCATGTTTTAAAAATTCATGTTTCAAACAAAAAGGGTTGCCTTTAATACAATAGAGTAGCTTTTGGTACTGTTTGGGAATCATATTAACAATCAGCAAACCCTCTTGTAACTTCTAGCTAGAACATTCTACCTACATACTGAAGCAACAAGAAAATTGCTTTCTCTGGCGCTTAAGTGTGTTATAAATAACACAGACAGGTATTATGTCTTCATAAATTAAATTGAGTGCACCGGACATCCACAATTAAGTTTTTAGATGTATAGCCAGCCAGAATACAATTTTGTTAGGTAATTTCCCTTCGTTATATCTCTTAGAACCGTAATAAATCGGCGAAACATTACTTTGACCAAAACCAAGAAATTATTTCACTTATAAAATTTACCAATTTTCTATATTATACAGTAACTTTAACTGCTTCACTTTAAAAATACAGGCAACTTGTGCTGTAATAAAAACTGCTTTAAAATATATGTGACGTTTTCCCTCAAACTTTAATAGTAGATTGTTACACAAGGGTTGAAATGTTTGGCAATGGACACTTGGGCAGGACACCGTGCGGTTTTAGTCGATGTACGACATAACCGCCCCCGCTAGCCGGCGGGGGGGTATCCGAAGGGTTTTCCGCACGTTAAAAAAAAAAAAAAAAGAAAGCGTTGAAATGTTGAGGTGAAATGGTGACATTCACCCGAGGTAAACACTCTACTTTTCATTTCGACTATGTGAGGAAATTAAAATACTACACACACTGAATTTAAATTTAAAGTAAAATTGGAAATAGATTATTAACAACAGCTTTTACCTGTTCTTTAATTTCATCGGGAGTTAAATTAATATCCATGTCACTTTAATAACTTTCCGAAACCATTTTTAACCACAATTAACACAAGGTATTTATTTATATTGAATCTCGTTTTCCCGCTAATTATTTAGCAAACTTAAATGGTTTTTTTTTTAATCTGAAAAAAAAGTTATAATTCACGTACATACTGCCAACATTTGAAAAGTTTTGAATATCGAATATAGAATACATTGTAATCGAGAATCTAGGCGGCCATGTAAAAAAAAGCGGCCAAGTGCAAGTCGGACTCGCCCATGAAGGGTTCAGTTGCAGCAAGTAACATAATAATGTTTTTTCTTTTAATTTTTTTATTTGAGTTGATTGAATGAAAGGTAAATTGCGGTTTACGATTTATGATGTATTAAAAAAACTACTTACTAGATCTCGTTCAAACCTATTATCGGTGGAAGTTTACATGGTAATGTACATCATATTTTTTTTTAGTCTTATCATTCTCTTATTTTAGAAGTTACAGGGGGGGGGGACACCTTTTACCACTTTGGAAGTGTCTCTCTTGCAAACTATTCAGTTTGGAAAAAAATGATATTAGAAAGCTCAATATCATTTTTGAAGACCTATCCATAGATACCACACACGTATGGGTTTGATGAAAAAAAATTTTTTGAGTTTCAGTTCTAAGCCCCCAAAATTTAATGTATTTTTTTATTTTGTGTGGAAATCTTAATGCGGTTCACAGAATACATCTACTTATCAAGTTTCAACAGCATAGTTCTTATAGTTTCGGAAAAAAGTGGCTGTGACATACGGACGGACCGACAGACAGACATGACGAATCTATGAGGCTTCCGTTTTTTGCCATTTGGCAACGGAACCCTAAAAAGCGTCATGATATCAAGGCATTATGACGTAACTTAGTTATCATGGACTCCATGGCAAACCCTAAAATTTAAAAAAAGATTCCTTCCACCCTAGGGATGAAATAAGCTACTTTCCACCCGGCTATTTACCCATGAAAATTAAACTTTCCGAACAGGAGAGATGAAATAGTACATTACTGCCGCGACCGCCAAGTGTAGTGTTGCCGGACGATCGTGAAGTATGCGGGCCGAGGCGGAGCCGAGGCACGCATTACGGAGTCCGGCAACGCTCAGTTGTGGCCAAGGCTTGTATAGTGCTTTTCTCAAACAATGCGCGGAAATTAAAACTAAGTAGTATCTAGGCAGAACTTTTTATTTGACAATGCAGGTATTGAAAGTAAATTTTTTGAAATTTAAAGTGGACTTTCCGGGGATTATGTTGGTTTAGGATAATTCTAACGATGTCGAAGTTTGTTGTATAATAGTCTCTTCTTCGGTGTGATTCTGTATTTCAAAGCTTTGATGGGAGGTCGATGGTCGAGATTGGCTACTTTCGTTGATTTTACGTGTAATGCTACTTTTATTTTCAATCGATTCTTCTATGTAGCTTTCGGCTACCTGATCAGATTTCCAGCCGCCATGTCGTTTAATTGTAACTAAATTCGCGCCTGTGTCAGCAAGAAGAGTCGCTGAAGATCGACGAAAGCAATGCCCAGTATAATACTCCGGATTTGGCAAGTTTAAGTAGGTAGCAATTGCCTTTGGCATTGCGGCAATTTTGTGTCGTCCAATTACTTGCTATGTGCATTTGTTATTTTTGTTATTTAGAAAAAATCGGTCCTATATATTTTTGTACGATTTCAGCTGATTCATCTCTGATAACAAATGTGCGATCGATTTTAGTTTTAGTATCAGGTAGAGTTACAATTATCACACCGTCGTGATTGTCTACATCTTTTATAGTAATATTTGTAATTTCGTTACATCGGCATGCATCAAAAATGCCGAAAATAAGAATTACCTGGAACAAAAATAAAGTACGTTAATACGTCACATAGGTAATTTTTCTAAAAAAGAGAGGTTAATATCAAATCAAGAGTAAAATTTACTTTGAGGCCTAGATACACACTGTCTGGTGCTTCAAACCAAAACATTTTTACGTTTGATGCGGTGAAAACTTTGAACTTTGTACACTTGTAACCATCTGACTGTCTTTTCAGCATTGAAGTCAGGTTTGCATACTGTTTTAAATTCACATTATGTTTCATTAAAACTGTGCATTTTAGCATTGAAGAGATGACCCAAAGCGTTGTCGGTTTAACTTTCTTGGCGAGTTCGCCGAAATAAGCCAGAAAAACGCTTTCGGATAAAGATTTCGTTTTTCTTTCATTCTTCCATTGAACAAAAGGTTTTCAAATATTTTTCTTTCGATTTTGGCGGCAACAAATTTTCTATTACGGCTCTTGCCGCCTTTTGAATTTCAGGTGGCGTTAAAGTAAATTCATCACTATCATTGTCTTCACTTGAACTCATTTTATCAAATACAATTAGTTACCTACTTTTCAAAATCAATGACAAACAACGAACAACAGTAATTTTTCACGCGGCAAAATGTTCATTTGTTTTTTATTTTTCATAATAAACAGCTTTTCAACACACCTGCTCGTAAAGTAGGTCTTATTACAGCGTATTTACACTGATAATGCAGAATATTACCCATGCCGTGCCTTTTCATTACATATCTTTTTAAATATTAGCAAGAAGTATTTTTGTTTCGAAAACAGCTAAGTAGTTATTTGCGTAAATATAAAATTCAATTCAAAATGTGATAAATACTTAAAGAATTTCATGAAACTGCTTGTTAGCTGGTTGGTATTCATATTTTGACGGTGTATTTTTACCTATAAATACCCAATTTCAAAATTTATAAATATGTGGCTGATTAGCTACTTTGCCGGTGCCCTTATTTCAGACTTGCACGCGCATGCAGCGCTGAGCGCGCGGAAAAATAAAATTACGGCCGCCATCTTTTAAATGGGTATCTGTTTGTTAAGTTTATTCACAGTATTGAATTTCGTTTGCATTTTAAATAAATGTGAACTTTTATTTACTTTTCCTCGCAAGTGTGTTGAAAAACGTCGTATGAAACACGTGAGCATTGGTCATTACACTTCTCGTCTCCATTAAGCCTTCGCCTTCGGGTCAGGCTTAAAAACCGACTCGAGTGTAATGACCAACTTAGCACACTTGTATCATAATGTACTATTCTATTTGCAAGCCAGTTCTGTATTTAAATAATGCCTTGGATAAGTTACCTCCTTGGTTGCCATGGTTCGGAGTAAAAGATGGTTCCATTTTTAAATTACACGAGAGATATGAGTTTACATAGTAATTTATTTGGTCGCTAAAACACGACAGATATGGATTTTCATACAACTTTTGCCGGTCGCTGCTCGCATGTACAGCAATTTCGATTTATCTCGAAGAAGGTTGTCAAAATAATGTTCAAATTGCCAAGCATGTTTGAGAAAAAGTAATTTCACACATATAGGAACTACCTATTACTGCGCACGTTTTAATATTCTTTACATAATATATAATTAAAAGCTTTTATTAAAGAAGTACTGGTTGATAAAAAAAATAAACCGAATTCAAAAAGGCACAAAAAGTGAAAAATAATTTATTCATTTCAAAAGAAGAAAATGCGCGTACCACTGCATTTCTGTTGAAAAGCCAAATAGGTATTGGATTTCCCAAACCCGAGGGGGCCATCTCGAAACCGGAGATGGCCCAGGGTCAGTCGGGGTGCGAGGGATATGCTCTATGGGCAACTTTACACCCCGGCGTCTGTAGACCCGAGACGGCGTGCGGTTTTAGTCGGTTCAAGCCCGACATAACCGCCCCCGCTGGCACGCGGGGGGGTATCCGAAGGGATTTCCGCACGATAAAAAAAAAAAAAAAGGTATTGGATGGACATTTAGGGTAGCAATCCGCAGTTCCACCATACCGGAGGTATATAAGAAATGAAAAGTGTGTTGGGTTTCCCACTGAGTGACACAATCCTCCAAATGGATTGAAGCCATTGTCAGGTGCCTCTATTGATATTACCTTTTTGGCCTGGCACCAACTTCAACAGAATGGTTGTACGTGCATTTTGTATGTTGGAATAAATAACTAATTCAATTATTTTTCACATTTTGTGCCTTTCTGAAGTAGGTTTTTTTTAAGAAATAAGAAATCTTACTTATTTATACCTTTTTAGTCAACGTTACTAATGGTAAAAGGGAGTTCGGATGATCCTGCTAAACGCGTTGCTCGTATGAGACCACGACATTTAAATGAATCAGGCGAAGAACATCTCTCTCAAATAAGAAAATGTGCAGCCTAGGTTTTTTTTTTTAAGAATATTAGTAACCGAAATTACTAATATTCCCCCTAACCCCTCCAGCTAAGCTAAATTGCTTGTGTTAGGAGTGGGTTCACGTCGGTAGTGTAATGGCCAGGATTCGAACCCGGGACTTCTTGATCATAGGGTCGACTCCTTAAGTTGATTTACCGATTTTATTTCTGAATAAATATTTGTCTAACAAAACAAGAATTTTGCAAATCCGTCTATATATGCCAGAGTTATGCCCGAACATGCTTAAAAAAACGAACAAGCATTCGAATTGAGATTCTTCTCCTCTTTCGAAGTCGGTTAAAAAATCAGTCGTACCAAAACGCAAATAATAATTTGATGCAAAGGTTGTGCTAATGTCAAAAGCTTTTATCACGCAAGTTTTTTTTCTGCGTTTTAATTGCACCACAAGATTTTGAAATATCATAAAATTATTATTTTTGTTTTAATACACCTATTTTTTTAATAAAAGCTTTTTTAAGTTTTTTTAATTATTATGCTAGCAATTAATTATTTTATTTTCAACTTTTTAGATTTTGTAATGTCATGTAGCACCAAAGTACTTGCCAAGACCAGCCAAAGAAGCTTAATAGAACAAGTCTATCTTGTTTAGTTCCAGATCACCTACCGCCTCCATCTTCAGACATTTGAAATCATGTAATAAATAAATAAATATTCTACGACATTCTACACAGCGCTTTCTAGACCCAAGGTAAGCATAGTTTAAGTAGCTTGTGTTATGGGTTCCAGAATGCGGATAAACATACTTATATACTTTTTTTTTTGTAAATAAATACATATTATACATAGAAACACCCAGACCAATGCAAATAGACATATTCATGCATACAAATATTTGCACTGAGCGGGAATCGAACCCACGCCCCTGTCGTAGCAGTCGAATGCACTACCGCTACGCCACAGAGGCCGTCAAACCGCACCAGACTATTTATCACGACTAAACAAATGTGCGTAAATTCGATAGGTTTACATAATTTCACGCCTGTACTCCCGAAGGGGTAGGCAGAGGTGTTTTACACACCCACGATTCGCCAAATATGTTTAGGTCCCAATGTAGTAGGGGGCGTGCCTATAGGTCACTAAAGTCCATGATACAGATTCACACTGCTGGTATATACCCGCCGTGTGAATTTATAAATTAATTTTCATCTGAATATTTATATACAGATTATTTATTTCGATTCCTTGAAACAGGGATATGACATACTTTTCGTAGAATATCATTCATTGTCAGCATACTACTAAGCGTCGGTAGCTTAGTGGTAAAGGAGTCGACCTTACGATCGAGGTCCCGGGTTACCGAGGTACCGACGTGAACCTACTCCTAACACAAGCAATTTAGCTTAGTTGGAGGGGTTAGGGGGAATATTAGTAATTTCGGTTACTAATAATTTTTTCGTTTTTTTAAATTTCTTACTGTTGAGTTATTTCCGAGGGCGACCGTACTATGAAAGGTGCAATAATCCCTAAAATGTTTTTTTGAACCTATGTGCCTTTAACGCAAATATGTCGATGTCTTCAAATTGTGCATTATAAACCTCAACCATTCGCCGCATAGGTGATCTCAAACCAGCATTTGTTCTGCACTTATTGGTCATGAAATGGCGTTTTTTTTCAACGTGTGAAAACCCCCACGGGCTTCACCTCATCGGTGCCAACGATGGAATGGGCGTGTGGCGTTTCCTGACAATACGGACATGCATTGTTCGTGGTACAACATAGCAAAGTATATTGGTCAATGAATTGCAGTCAAAGGTGTATTCTGAACCGCCATTACACCCCTTTAATCCATATAAATGCCTGTAATTTATTAGGTTTCATATAATGTATGGTAATCTGCCAGATTTATTGGCATGTGTGTGTGTGTGCTCCGCTCCCTTGGGTAGTAGCGTGATGATATATATAATACTCACAATTAATGTGGCATTCTATTGATAAAAGAATTTCCAAAATCGGTTCAGTAGATCCAGAGATTATACTACGTTACAAACTCACAAGCTCTACCTAGACAGATAAACTTGAGTGTTAACTTAAATATTGTTATGATTTTGTTTCCGAAATATATTAAATCATTCAGGTTTTACCAAGACGGTGAACGATCATGTTCTATCTAGCAAGGAAGCTAATCTCTGCAGTTTATGCACTTTATAAAGACAGACAGCTAGCGTATGCAGATGCAGCAAGGCAATGTAGTGAACCGCAGTTGCTTTCATAGTATCATGTAATACATCTACGACATACTGTTGTAGGATAATGCTGTACATATACAAATAATTTTTACGCAATATGTGCCTTTTATAAGTAAGTAGCTTATTCTTAGGTACAATTTAAGGAGCTAGATATTCAAACTGTGGAGTCATGCCATGATTGCTATCATACTAACACCATGTTTATAAGGCGATTCATTCATCTTTACTGTCAGAATGGTGATGTATTTTTAGCGGGGCTAAAAGTTCCGAATTTTATTTAATCTCAAAATGTGTAAAGCATACTTGATTTTAGTATTTATACGATGCTGTTAAAATCAACTTTGATATGTAACTTTGATAATAAGACAGGTATCGGGGTCATTTGTTGTGAGATTTTATTTTTATTAATTCTTTAATGCCTAAAGTCGAAAAGTAACATCTTACCCCAACTCGGGGCAAATTGTTAACAAGCCGGGGTAAAATGTTACCATATCTGTTAAAGCTATTTCTTGTAAAATAGAAATGAATAAATGATTAAACCAAGTCTGTTTATTTAAGTAATAATCAACAATATCATACGAATCATCAGGTAAACATTTTTATGTTATAACAAGTAACTATAATTTGTACTTAAACAATTATTAACCATTTATTAGTAATTAAGAGCTTATCAAATAACTTGTAGCTAATCAGTCTTGATAATTTTTTTAGTCGTGAATCATATTGCCTTGTCTTAGGCTAAAAATAATCGCCATCATAGGTAGAAAACAAATATAGGTACTTATAATTAATCTTCAGAAGATATATCAGAATCACAGTTCGGGCATACGTAGGTCAATAAGTCCTGATTGTTCCTACATCTGGAATGGGCCCAGTTCTTACATTCTTGACACTGAACCCATTCTTCTCCAGAAACTGAATCAGAGTAACTATCACAGCACACTAGACAATAATACTCTAAACTGTCCTCTTCACTCTCAGAATTGTCACTACTCATTTGTAAAACCTGTCGTTTAACTGATTTTCCCTTTCCTTTTCCTTTTCCCTTTCCTTGTCCATTTCCTTGCTTTGTTTTACTTTTCCCTTTTCCTTTATTGTGTTTTAATTCTTCATTGTTGATGCTCACTTTCCTTTTCTTGCTTTGCTCTTCTGCTAAGGCTTGTTTCTCAGGAGTATCAAAACGGCGGACTTTCTAATACGTCTCTTATTTGTTCTAATCCTTGGTGGTGCCTTCGGAAAAGGTCGTACTACTTGTGGACAGAAAAGGACTTGATCTTCGAGTTTTTCTTCTATGACACCAGAAGATGCAGGCAAATTAATAACCCCTGATGGCCCTGGCGCATCAAAGACAGTGCCAGATGCATAATCGTCTGTTACAGTCTCTGAGACTGCTTCTGGATTATTCGTAATTATGTCATTTGATACGCCTAAAGCTGTGGCTTCTGATGCGTTAATTGAAGCTAAAGGGCGATCTGTAACATACAATGGAGCATAGTCGTCTTCTGTAAAAACGTTGGGGTCATACGGCCAAATGCCAGCTTTTCTGAATGCGCTCATAACGTTTACTGGAGTCACTGCAAGAGGTAGCGCGTATCTAACAATTTCTGGAATCTCGTATATCGACATTGTTTTGCCAGGATTATTTCGTAGCCAATTGTCCTGAGCCTTTGCACAATAATTTTTGAAAGGTGCATTCACTCCAACATCCAATGGCTGCAGGCGATGTGTACAATGAGGCATTATAATGGAGTTAGATTTCGCTTTTTCCACCACATTAATATCGATATGAGATTGGTGATTATCGAGCAACAACAAAATCGGATCTGAAGGTGATGGTTTCGTATGCTTGAGGAAATGTTCCATATATATCAGGAACTCCGTAGCTGTCATCCATCCTGAACTGTTTCCTGCTCCGATAGGTTCCGGTGGACCGCCTTTTAGAAACAAATCCTTGAATTTAAGCCTTGGGAAAATAAACATGGGAGGAACTGCGTGACCTAATGCGTTTACTGCCAGTTCGACTGTTACTAATGTCCCTCTTTCAGCAGAGACTAAGGCTCCTACTTGCTTGATTCCCTTCTTGGCAATGATTTTCCTCGGTTTTAGCACCGTGGTAACGCCCGTTTCGTATAAATTGTAAATTCTTGAAGGTGGAAATTTATATTTATCCAACACTGTGCTCAGTTTCGTAAAAAAATCACTAACATTATGTTTATTAAAAGATGTCGCCCTACTGGCACTTGTTGACTCCGGTGCTCTTATTGACAGTTGAGAATTTCTTTTTAAAAAACCAGTGAGCCAGCCTGGGCCAGCTTTTTTATTTACGTGCCAAGATGGTGGAATATTGTGAGCATTGAATTTCACTGCACATTCGTACGCTAACTTTTTGACTTCTTCTGGTAGAAGACCGAAGAAAATTTAACTGCATTTCAATAAATATTCTCCTAACTTATCTTCTTGTTCTTCAGTAAATACTGATCTTACTTTTTTGTAGCCAATCGTGATATTAACTACTCCAGATCTTAGCTTCTTGACATATCTGTATAATGTCATATGACAAATATCTAATTCCTTGGCAACAGTTTTTATTTTCCTGTCATCTTTGATAATTGCATCTGCCGCCTTTTCGCATCAACTCCTGTGACACAGAACCTCGTGTTGATTTTCTGGTATATGTTCGCATGCTACAGAAGAAAAAAAAAATTTAATTATTGATAACAATGAATTGGGGCAAGTTTTTCCGAGGTCACAACGTGCCCCCGAAAAAAGGAACATCTAGCCCCAATCACACGTGTTGAAAAAAAAAACAAATTATAGGTTACGTTATGAAACATACGTAATTTACTCATAGTGTACCATAAAAATAGAGACATTTTTGCATTAAGACACTGCAACACTAAAGGCTAAACGTTAAAATTCGTGAAATAGACCAAAAATGCCAAATACGAAAATATTTACTTACGTGAACCAGTGACGCACGTGCTGCCGTTCCGATTTTCCGGGCGCACGGCGCACTGGTCTGTTTAAGATGGCTGCCGTCGGTGCGCAGCGGCATTTTATTTCGCGACTTGTTTGCTCAATATATTTGTCTCTTTTCCTCGCGGAGTTATATCAATCGGAACAACTTACCCTGGTAACTTCTAACCCCGCTCTCCCCAAACGTCAATAAATACCAGAAACAAGCACTAATTAGCATAACACTTCACAAAGTACACAACGTTTTTGCTCCATACATAGTCTATATAATTACGTTAATTTGACAACACGAATATGTCAAAAATATACCTAATTACTCAAAGTAAATTCCTCCAGGGAGGAACTAAAACGATATAACGTTACAAATTAAATAGGTGAACGTGTATTTACTATCGTAAGTATATAACATTTGTTTTGTTTTCTTTTGGATTCCCTGTTTTCTTTACTGTAAATTTAATTGAAGAAAAGAGAAGGTAAACTCGAAATAAAACCCGTCTGTAACTGTGTGGGGGCGGGGGGTGATAAGATTCTCCGGGTTTCGGGAGTCTACCACCATCGACTACAGCTGGTAGCGTATAACTACAATACCCTTCGACTGGATCATCACTGGACCTCGACTTACCCCGATGAAACTTCCGATGCCGTGTATGAGGACATTATCAAGGCAATGGATCAAACCGTCAAGGTTACCTACAACATTGTTATGAAAATTTTAATGCCAAAGTGGGAGTACAAGAACGCGGCGAAACGAGAATTGAACCCTATGGAGTGGGGCGTAGAAATCATGGGGCTATTGCTAGTCAACTTCCTACAGGAAGTTGACTTGGAAAAACCGGGATTCTGTGATAACGAACAAGATAGACTTTTTTTATTACAAACAGTAAGCACATATTTAGAGATATCAACGTGATTAATAATTTCAGAACTATAAGTGATCACAGACTTGTCAGAGGCTCTATAAATATCAACCTCCAGGCTGAAAAATTCTACATGATACGCTCCAAGCAGCTGTGGGGTCCGAAAAGTTCCAACTGGAACTACATATTCGTTTCGCAACGCTGGAAACCACTGGCAGCATTGATGAGAAAACCAACGTACTGGTCAAAACTTTGCAGTAGGTGTCTCGAAAGTTGTTTCCCGGAAAACGCAAAAGCTTGAATCCAAACTTTCTCTCGAAACTCTCGAACTTATGGGGAGGAGGCGTGATCAGCCATTCACCCAGTTGTTTTCGTCAAATGGGAGAGCCTTAATTCAACGTATCCGCTCCCTTGGGTAGTAGCGTGATGATATATATAATACTCACAATTAATGTGGCATTCTATTGATAAAAGAATTTCCAAAATCGGTTCAGTAGATCCAGAGATTATACTACGTTACAAACTCACAAGCTCTACCTAGACAGATAAACTTGAGTGTTAACTTAAATATTGTTATGATTTTGTTTCCGAAATATATTAAATCATTCAGGTTTTACCAAGACGGTGAACGATCATGTTCTATCTAGCAAGGAAGCTAATCTCTGCAGTTTATGCACTTTATAAAGACAGACAGCTAGCGTATGCAGATGCAGCAAGGCAATGTAGTGAACCGCAGTTGCTTTCATAGTATCATGTAATACATCTACGACATACTGTTGTAGGATAATGCTGTACATATACAAATAATTTTTACGCAATATGTGCCTTTTATAAGTAAGTAGCTTATTCTTAGGTACAATTTAAGGAGCTAGATATTCAAACTGTGGAGTCATGCCATGATTGCTATCATACTAACACCATGTTTATAAGGCGATTCATTCATCTTTACTGTCAGAATGGTGATGTATTTTTAGCGGGGCTAAAAGTTCCGAATTTTATTTAATCTCAAAATGTGTAAAGCATACTTGATTTTAGTATTTATACGATGCTGTTAAAATCAACTTTGATATGTAACTTTGATAATAAGACAGGTATCGGGGTCATTTGTTGTGAGATTTTATTTTTATTAATTCTTTAATGCCTAAAGTCGAAAAGTAACATCTTACCCCAACTCGGGGCAAATTGTTAACAAGCCGGGGTAAAATGTTACCATATCTGTTAAAGCTATTTCTTGTAAAATAGAAATGAATAAATGATTAAACCAAGTCTGTTTATTTAAGTAATAATCAACAATATCATACGAATCATCAGGTAAACATTTTTATGTTATAACAAGTAACTATAATTTGTACTTAAACAATTATTAACCATTTATTAGTAATTAAGAGCTTATCAAATAACTTGTAGCTAATCAGTCTTGATAATTTTTTTAGTCGTGAATCATATTGCCTTGTCTTAGGCTAAAAATAATCGCCATCATAGGTAGAAAACAAATATAGGTACTTATAATTAATCTTCAGAAGATATATCAGAATCACAGTTCGGGCATACGTAGGTCAATAAGTCCTGATTGTTCCTACATCTGGAATGGGCCCAGTTCTTACATTCTTGACACTGAACCCATTCTTCTCCAGAAACTGAATCAGAGTAACTATCACAGCACACTAGACAATAATACTCTAAACTGTCCTCTTCACTCTCAGAATTGTCACTACTCATTTGTAAAACCTGTCGTTTAACTGATTTTCCCTTTCCTTTTCCTTTTCCCTTTCCTTGTCCATTTCCTTGCTTTGTTTTACTTTTCCCTTTTCCTTTATTGTGTTTTAATTCTTCATTGTTGATGCTCACTTTCCTTTTCTTGCTTTGCTCTTCTGCTAAGGCTTGTTTCTCAGGAGTATCAAAACGGCGGACTTTCTAATACGTCTCTTATTTGTTCTAATCCTTGGTGGTGCCTTCGGAAAAGGTCGTACTACTTGTGGACAGAAAAGGACTTGATCTTCGAGTTTTTCTTCTATGACACCAGAAGATGCAGGCAAATTAATAACCCCTGATGGCCCTGGCGCATCAAAGACAGTGCCAGATGCATAATCGTCTGTTACAGTCTCTGAGACTGCTTCTGGATTATTCGTAATTATGTCATTTGATACGCCTAAAGCTGTGGCTTCTGATGCGTTAATTGAAGCTAAAGGGCGATCTGTAACATACAATGGAGCATAGTCGTCTTCTGTAAAAACGTTGGGGTCATACGGCCAAATGCCAGCTTTTCTGAATGCGCTCATAACGTTTACTGGAGTCACTGCAAGAGGTAGCGCGTATCTAACAATTTCTGGAATCTCGTATATCGACATTGTTTTGCCAGGATTATTTCGTAGCCAATTGTCCTGAGCCTTTGCACAATAATTTTTGAAAGGTGCATTCACTCCAACATCCAATGGCTGCAGGCGATGTGTACAATGAGGCATTATAATGGAGTTAGATTTCGCTTTTTCCACCACATTAATATCGATATGAGATTGGTGATTATCGAGCAACAACAAAATCGGATCTGAAGGTGATGGTTTCGTATGCTTGAGGAAATGTTCCATATATATCAGGAACTCCGTAGCTGTCATCCATCCTGAACTGTTTCCTGCTCCGATAGGTTCCGGTGGACCGCCTTTTAGAAACAAATCCTTGAATTTAAGCCTTGGGAAAATAAACATGGGAGGAACTGCGTGACCTAATGCGTTTACTGCCAGTTCGACTGTTACTAATGTCCCTCTTTCAGCAGAGACTAAGGCTCCTACTTGCTTGATTCCCTTCTTGGCAATGATTTTCCTCGGTTTTAGCACCGTGGTAACGCCCGTTTCGTATAAATTGTAAATTCTTGAAGGTGGAAATTTATATTTATCCAACACTGTGCTCAGTTTCGTAAAAAAATCACTAACATTATGTTTATTAAAAGATGTCGCCCTACTGGCACTTGTTGACTCCGGTGCTCTTATTGACAGTTGAGAATTTCTTTTTAAAAAACCAGTGAGCCAGCCTGGGCCAGCTTTTTTATTTACGTGCCAAGATGGTGGAATATTGTGAGCATTGAATTTCACTGCACATTCGTACGCTAACTTTTTGACTTCTTCTGGTAGAAGACCGAAGAAAATTTAACTGCATTTCAATAAATATTCTCCTAACTTATCTTCTTGTTCTTCAGTAAATACTGATCTTACTTTTTTGTAGCCAATCGTGATATTAACTACTCCAGATCTTAGCTTCTTGACATATCTGTATAATGTCATATGACAAATATCTAATTCCTTGGCAACAGTTTTTATTTTCCTGTCATCTTTGATAATTGCATCTGCCGCCTTTTCGCATCAACTCCTGTGACACAGAACCTCGTGTTGATTTTCTGGTATATGTTCGCATGCTACAGAAGAAAAAAAAAATTTAATTATTGATAACAATGAATTGGGGCAAGTTTTTCCGAGGTCACAACGTGCCCCCGAAAAAAGGAACATCTAGCCCCAATCACACGTGTTGAAAAAAAAAACAAATTATAGGTTACGTTATGAAACATACGTAATTTACTCATAGTGTACCATAAAAATAGAGACATTTTTGCATTAAGACACTGCAACACTAAAGGCTAAACGTTAAAATTCGTGAAATAGACCAAAAATGCCAAATACGAAAATATTTACTTACGTGAACCAGTGACGCACGTGCTGCCGTTCCGATTTTCCGGGCGCACGGCGCACTGGTCTGTTTAAGATGGCTGCCGTCGGTGCGCAGCGGCATTTTATTTCGCGACTTGTTTGCTCAATATATTTGTCTCTTTTCCTCGCGGAGTTATATCAATCGGAACAACTTACCCTGGTAACTTCTAACCCCGCTCTCCCCAAACGTCAATAAATACCAGAAACAAGCACTAATTAGCATAACACTTCACAAAGTACACAACGTTTTTGCTCCATACATAGTCTATATAATTACGTTAATTTGACAACACGAATATGTCAAAAATATACCTAATTACTCAAAGTAAATTCCTCCAGGGAGGAACTAAAACGATATAACGTTACAAATTAAATAGGTGAACGTGTATTTACTATCGTAAGTATATAACATTTGTTTTGTTTTCTTTTGGATTCCCTGTTTTCTTTACTGTAAATTTAATTGAAGAAAAGAGAAGGTAAACTCGAAATAAAACCCGTCTGTAACTGTGTGGGGGCGGGGGGTGATAAGATTCTCCGGGTTTCGGGAGTCTACCACCATCGACTACAGCTGGTAGCGTATAACTACAATACCCTTCGACTGGATCATCACTGGACCTCGACTTACCCCGATGAAACTTCCGATGCCGTGTATGAGGACATTATCAAGGCAATGGATCAAACCGTCAAGGTTACCTACAACATTGTTATGAAAATTTTAATGCCAAAGTGGGAGTACAAGAACGCGGCGAAACGAGAATTGAACCCTATGGAGTGGGGCGTAGAAATCATGGGGCTATTGCTAGTCAACTTCCTACAGGAAGTTGACTTGGAAAAACCGGGATTCTGTGATAACGAACAAGATAGACTTTTTTTATTACAAACAGTAAGCACATATTTAGAGATATCAACGTGATTAATAATTTCAGAACTATAAGTGATCACAGACTTGTCAGAGGCTCTATAAATATCAACCTCCAGGCTGAAAAATTCTACATGATACGCTCCAAGCAGCTGTGGGGTCCGAAAAGTTCCAACTGGAACTACATATTCGTTTCGCAACGCTGGAAACCACTGGCAGCATTGATGAGAAAACCAACGTACTGGTCAAAACTTTGCAGTAGGTGTCTCGAAAGTTGTTTCCCGGAAAACGCAAAAGCTTGAATCCAAACTTTCTCTCGAAACTCTCGAACTTATGGGGAGGAGGCGTGATCAGCCATTCACCCAGTTGTTTTCGTCAAATGGGAGAGCCTTAATTCAACGTATCAAAAAACTTATACGACGCGACCTCCTACGCTTCAACACTAGCATCATTCAGGATGATATTGAGCGAAATAGGGAGTCGAAATTGTTCATTTAGAAGTCGGGAAGTCGAGAGGTCGAGAGATTCTATGGACGGATATCACGGATGACAAAACCAACGAGACACAGCGATGAAGACCACAGAGCCCCACTCATGTGCTATTATAGCGAGGAGATACCTGATGTCGAGCAGTACGAGAAAGAGGCGGCTCTCAAGCAAATGAAGACCAGCAGGTTCCCTGTCGATGACAGAATTACTACTCAGCTCCTAAAGGTAGGCGGGTTCCCAGTCCTGAAAGAGCTAACGAGCCTATTTAAGTCCATAATCTAGCAGGGCTTAACACCTAAGACATGGAGAGAAAGTGCAGTGGTACTGTTCTTTAAAAAGGTGATAAGGCCTTGCTGAAGAAATATTGGCCCATCTCACTCCTGAGTCAAGTTGCTCTCGGGAGTTGTCACGAATCCTCTCACTAATAAACTCGACGAGTTCCAGCCACCGGAGCAAGCCGGGTTTCGAAAAGGTTACAGCACCCTAGACAATATCCATACTGTTCGGTAGATTATACAAAAGACCCATGAGTATAATTAGCCGCTGTGAATGTCTTTCATGGACTACTAGAAAGCCTTCGACTCCAACGAGACAAGGGTAGTTATAGAAACTCTACAATGGTGCCGCGTTGACTGGCGATACACCGAAATGCTAAGATGCTTATACGACACCGCCACAATGTCCGTCCAGCTTCAAGGCCAGAAGACGAACCCCATAAACCACAGCGTGGAGTGAGACAGGCGGACGTTATATCCTGTTAACTATTCACCAGCGCACTTGAAGACATCTTTTTTTTTTTTTTTTATATTTAGGACACGTCAATTTGACTTCACCTCGCCTGATGGTAAGCTGAAGGTAAAGTCTCAGGAAAGAGGGTCACCATTACATACACGTATCATGTTAACAATGGTGACACTCAGCTTGACGGCCTCATCAGAAGAGGATTGTCGTCGCAGCACCGCGTGACACCCACCGGTCCCACTAGTGCTGCGACCACAATCCCCCTGCCCGGCTATGCACTTGCTGACCCCTGAACGCAATCAAACCGAAATTGGATTACTATGGAGGGTTTTTCGCAATCGTGCACGGTGGTACCCACCCGGCCGAATTTTTTGACAAATTTGTGTCATCAAATTTCTACCACCAGTAAAGACTTTAAGACTGGATTGGACTGGGTGGGGCATAAACACAAACGGTGAGTACATCTCGCATCTTTAGTTCGCCGATGACATCGTTATAGTTGCGGAGTCGCTGGAGCAGCAGGACGAAATGCTGCAAAGCCTAAATGAAGGCTTTCGACGCGCCGCTCTTGGTGTAAATTTGGGCAAAATGAAGGTTCAATGAACATTAAACATATTACACAGAGATCGGTTACCATCGAAGGGTTGACTAACATAACTCGCAGAATAAGTAAGCTGAAGTTGCAAAGGGCTGGTCTTATTTGCTGAAGAAACAATGGCCGATGGAGCAAACGTGTCCTAGAATGGAGACTGCGGATTGGCAAACGGAAGATGGGACGCAGCAAGATGGACAGATAACTTGAAAAAGATTGTTGGGATAGACTGGATCCGCACGGTGGAGGATCGGGTGCTATGACGCACATTGGGAGAGGTCTATGTCCAGCAGTGGACTGCAATAACAGATTGCACAATTTCAAATTGCGCAATATAATCAAACAATTTTTAATCGTGCAATCTTTGAGATGTATTTTTTTTTTGTTGTTTGGCTTTACATACAGCAGCAATATAAGATACCAGTGAAATAAATTTGTAAAAAACTCTATAACCTGATTGCAGCGACATCTACCGGGTCCAGTTGTGAAATAAAGTGTTAAGTTTCAGTTTTAATATGGAATTTCTGACTTCAAACATAAAGCAGTTTTCGTATAACAGACTCATCATATTTCATAATACCATCAAAATCATCTCTATTTCATTTGCAGCTCATTCTTTATTTACCCCCTTAGGGAGGGAAAAACGCCTCGGAACAAGCCACCTGAGGGATCCAGTCTCATCGTGGGAGGTAATCGCATCGGCATCAAGCCCCAAATGAAATATTTGGGGCTCGTGCTCGACGGCCGATGGGACTTCGGAGAGCACATCCGAAGTCTGGCCCCCAAACTGAAGGGCACAGCTCTCGCTCTGGCGCGGCTGCTGCCCAACATGAAGGGGCCCGATGACTCCTGCAGGAGACTCTACGCGGGGATCGTGCGGTCCATGGCCTTGTATGGGTGCCCAATATGGGCGGAGGCCCTGAAGGCCGGAAGTGTGCGGATGCTGCGCGCTCCGCAGCGAGTGATGGCCATCAGGGTCATCCGCGGGTACCGCACGATCTCCTTCGAGGCGGCGAGTCTCCTTGCCGGAACTCCGCCATGGGACCTGGAGGCGAGAGCCCTTTCGCAACTGTACCAGTGGCGAAAGGAGGCGCGGGAGCAGGGACTGAACCCCGAGCATCGAGAAATCGAGGCCATGCAGTCCCAGCTCCGCCAGGCCATCGTGGTGGAGTGGAAGGAACGACTTGGGCGACCAAGCGCAGGGCACGCCGCAGTAGCGGCGGTAAGGCCCATCATGGAGGATTGGCTAGAGAGGCGACACGGAAGCCTCTCGTACCGACTGACGCAGGTGATCTCCGGGAAGGGGTGCTTCGGGGACCACCTGCATCGAATCAGGAAGGAGCCAACGCCTGAGTGTCATCACTGTGACGCGAGCGAGGACTCAGGGCTGCACACGCTGGCGGACTGCCCGGCGTGGGAGGTGCCGAGGCGTGACCTCGTGGCAGCCATCGGGGTGGGAGTCCTCTCGCTCGGCAGCATGATTGCGGCAATGGTGCGGAGCGCGAGCGCGTGGGCCGCCGCCACCTCCTTCTGCGAGCATGTGATGCTCGCGAAGGAGATGGCGGAGCGCGCCCGGGAGAGGTTCAGAACCCTCCCGGCCCGCCGAGCCCGCAACATGCTCGCCTCGCGTCGCAGGCGACTCAGGCGCCGGAGGTCGCTTAACGACCTCCGTCCTCCATGAGCGCAGGCCTGGGGGTGGCAGGTGAGGCCGCCTGTCACCCCAGCAGAAGCAGGCCGGGACGGTGGGGCGACTAGCGCCCCTCCCCCAAACCGGGGCAAGACGGGGACACCGTGGTTCCCAAACCCGAGGGGGCCATCTCGAAACCGGAGATGGCCCAGGGTCAGTCGGGGTATCCGAGGGGATTTCCGCACGAAAAAAAAAAAAAAAAAAAAAAGGGAGGGAAAAACGAAAAGTGCCGATACCCGTATTTGTTTCTTTATTTGTAGACGTAGTGCTTCTGTTCTTTAGTTGCTAATTTTACCACCATTAGGGGTTTAATGTATAGAAATCTCTTTCTTAGTGGATACTTACAATATAAAAGGCATCAACTGCCAAAATTTCAAGTTGGTAGACCCAGCGGTTTAGGCTCTGCGTTGATGGCATTCAGTCAGTCGGGACAAAATAATATTGTATAAAGATTTCTATGATACTCCGTATATAAATGACAAACTGTACGGTTCAAGTGTTCTTAGTTAGCGTTTCAAGTCACTGTTGAAGTGTGGTTAACGTCGTAATATACCCTGTGGTTTCTTAGAATCGCTTCATGTGATAGTGAGGGTGAAACAGGGCTACACCTTCATGCCGTGACGAGTCCCTGGCTTGAAACTTAACACCTCCTTTTCTTTTTTTTTTTTGCGTGCGGAAATCCCTTCGGATACCCCCCCGCTGGCCAGCGGGGGTGGTTATGTCGTGTCTCGACTAAAACCGCACGGTGTCCTCCCCAAGTGTCCGTTGCCGGGCACCCCGGGTAAGCCCTCGAAAGGATAACCCCAGGGACTTAACACCTCCTTGTGTATAAATATAAGCCTGTTACAAATGTTAATACAATTAAGTAGGTCGCTGAATTGTTGAAATTTTAGTCAACGAGAAGTTATATTCAAATAAATATACAATTATTTAAACAAATCTACGTCGTAGTTATTAGCTTTTAAGTGAATTAGGATCATATAACTCTTCATAATAAGATATCGTATCATTATTAAGATTTCTATGTTATGGATATATTGTTATTAAGTGAGAGAGTGGTACTTCTTGGTTCCTTGATTGAATTGGCCTATTCATGCTTGTAAAGTATAATTCCATCACCAAAAATTAATGGAATGAACTGAGTGAATTCGCTTTATATTCTAAGCAATTTACTTAACTCTCCGCCTTCTGAAGCGATGATGCATATTTCAAACCACCCTCCAATGAATTCATAAAACTTAGTTAAATCTTGTTAGGGTAAACCAATTTCTTGCATACAATTGGCGTAAAGAGCCATATTCCGCATTAGAATATTTTTATTCTGAATTAATTATTCTGAAAACATGAGAATTTACGTGTGTATTTTTGAATTGTCAGAAAATAATTAGAGAGGTATTGGTTACGGCAACCTAACGCGCCTAAAGAAGTTTTCACTTCAAAAACTCAAAAACCTTCAAATACCCCACGAAAACACAAGAACCGTCCGGAACCCCACAAAAAATCAAAGAGCCCTTTTAAAATGATGATTTATAAACAAAATAATACTTAAAATAAACATAACTGGCGAATCGCTTAATACACCTCTGCCTACCCCTTTGGGGATACAGGCGTCAAATTATGTTATGTTAAAATAAACATTGTAAGAGGACTGTCGGTAACGGTAACGTTAACAGAGCAGTGTCGCGAATTCAATTGCTTTTCCCATCTCATAAAATGCCAAACGCACCGAACGATGTTTTCACTTCAAAAATGTATCTAAGTACCTATAATTATCCGCATTCTAGAACCCATAACACAAACTAGTTAAGCTATGCTTACATTGGGTCTAGATAGCGCTGTGTAGAATGTCGTAGAATATTTACCATTATTTATCTCGATTGTCTCGGTCTTACTTTAGTATTTGCTTACTAAGTCAAATGCCTTTTTATTTTTTTTACGTGCGTAAATCCCTTCGGATACCCCCCGCCGGCCAGCGGGGGTGGTTATGTCGTGTATCGACTAAAACCGCACGGTGTCCTCCCCAAGTGTCCGTAGCCGGGCACCCCGGGTAAGCCCTCGAAAGGATAACCCCAGGGTTGCCCGCGGACTTTGGCCGCCACCGCGGCTTCGCCTGGTGGGGTCGGGTTTTATCCCGCTTCGGTGAGTTGGCAGGCGTGTGTAGGGTACACACGACACGCCTCCGCCACGGCCTGCGCTTCTGTAAGGACGGTGAGTCGGCTAATTGTCGTCCTCAGGCCCCGATCATGGAGGTCGGTAGTCCCGGGCGTAGATGACTCTGTGGCGTCCTCGCCGCAGACTGCGAAACTCGAGGGGCAGGGTTCTCTCCCGCTCCCTCTCCGCCGTCTCTTTCGCGCGCATTACCTGCTCGCAGAAAGAGGCGGCGGCGTGCCACTTGCTCACGTCGGAGACCACGGCCCTCACCATGGTCTCCAACGAGAGAACGTTCACGTCCAGGACCGTAACGAGATCCCGGTGTTGACTCGCCCACGCAGGGCACTCCACCAACGTGTGGAGCGCCTTGTCTTCGCCAGGATCCTCGCAGTGCTGGCACTGCAGCGTTGACTCCCGGTGGATGCGCCATAGATACTTACTGAAACACCCGTGTCCGGTAAATATCTGGCACATTTGGTAGGAGAGGTCCCCATGGTCCCTCTCCAACCACTCCTTCATAATCGGTCTCACCGGCGCAATGGTGGAATAGCCCCACCTTGAATGCTCAAGTCGCACCCTCCATGTCTCCATGAGTTCCTGGCGGAGCAGGGACCGCTGAGCCCTGATTTCTCGGGGCTCCGGCCTATGGCCTCGCTCCAGCGCCTCCTTGCGCCACTGACGGCCATCGCTTTTAACGGGCTGTTTAGAACAGCTACGTTGCGGGCCGCCAGAGTCTCCGCCCATACATGGGCCCCGTTCAGGGCCATGCTTCGCACGATCCCCAAGTACAGTCTCCTAGAGGGGGCGTTGGGTCCCTTAACGTTGGGCATCAGCCGCGATAGCGCGGCCGCAGCCCCCCACAGTTTCGGGACCAGACTTCGGAGATGAGGTCCGAAATCCCATCGGCTATCGAGTACGAGCCCAAGGTACTTCATCGTGGGCTCGATGCCGATGCTTACGCCCCCTACGGTTATGCTGGTTCCCGCAGGTGGCCCCCTCCGAGGCCCGTGAAAACACATAGCTTCGGATTTGTGGAGAGCCACCTCGAGTCCCAGCCGCCGTATTCGAGCCACGACTTGAGCAACCCCTGCCGTGGCCTTTAGTGCCGCGCTTCGGTACGTTGCTCCCCGCGCCATAACGAGGGTGTCGCCAGCATAGCAAACTATGCTGACACCCAGTCGTATCCGATGTTCCACAGGAGTGGCCCTAGTACCGACCCCTGTGGAACACCACACGACACTTCTCGCCGCCCTGGCCCTAGCCAGCTCGGGTAAACTATGGCCCTCTCGGATAGGTATGCCTCGACAATGCGGCGGAGGTAAGGAGGCACTCCGTGATACGCGAGCGCCTCCCTAAACTTTTGTGTTCCTCTTTAAAACAACTTACATATCCAAGTCGCTGTATAATTCCTTAATGTCTCACAGTGAGTGATTTAAAGGCACGAAGCAAAACAGATTTGCTCTCGTGTTGCACATAAAACTTTTCACCTCGACCAGTGATAAAAGTGATTCAGGTTATAGGTGAGGACCACAACAAGATATGAATAATAGTACTCATTCACCCGAGTTCATACACCGCGGCGCGGCGGGCTCTGCTCCACGCGCTGCACCGTGTCGGCGAAGCGAATGCGATCTTGCTGCGAGTTTTTACGCAGAAAAGGTACCCTTTTCGTACTGGCGAGGTGTAAAATAGTTTCACAATATCCGTAGTCAAAACTCAGACTCATATCACTCAATAGATAATTTGCGTTATTATGAAAAATGGTTTATTACCGTCCTGAATTTTCATCCCTAATTTCCAAATAAATACTATAAAGGTAAAACTGAGGTGCTCCCTTAGGGCCCGTGTGTAGCAGGGAGTTATGGCCTAAGTACTAACAGAGGTCATTTCATATTTATCTTTATCTTTACATTACATGTTATAAAATAAAGTCGCATCCCGGTGTCTGTTCGCTGAGATTTTTTAAACTACCCAACTGATTTTGATGCGGTTTTCATAAATAGATAGAGTAGTTTAATAGAAAGGATAATAATAATAGCTTGATTTGTTTTAATTTGTTAAAATATGACAATTATTTTTCAAGATAACGAAAGAAATCAAGCCGACTGAGATTTTAAATCGAATACGCTGCCTATTCCCTTTGAGATGCAGCAAAATATGTATGGTGGAATTTTTTCTCTTTTATAGGTTTACAAGTTTAGGGATGACATATCTATCTGTTCAGAATAGATTGCTATAGCCATTTTAACAAAATGGCTACAATTTATGTAGTAATTGAAAAGCTATTTAGACAAAAATACTATTAATCTTTATCAAAATAAATACGTTACTCACCATACTCGCATTTCATATAAATAATAAAATTCCCTTTTGCACAATTAATCTCATTGAATATCATCGGAAATATCATATTATTAAAAATTTCGCACAAAAAAATTCAAAGGTTCGCACCGGGGCCGTGCGGCGCTGCAATCAGGTCATAGGATTCTTTTTTTACGAATTTATTCCCATGCGAAGCCATGGCCCGGACCGCTTATTATTTAATACATATATCTAGTAGTAGTATAGTAAAGTAGTAATAATATAGTAGTAGTAATAATATATATTTAATATGTAATAGGTAAGACTATTTATAAAATAACCTTAAACTTGAGTTTCATAGTGTTAAGTTCGAAATCAAACAAGGTATTTTTTCTCCTGAATTGCGACCCGCATTTTGTATCGAGTAATATCATCATTCTATCTTATTTCATGTATAAAGAAAGAATCTCTTTTCAAGTTTTTTGCTGTTCATCACCTTTTAGGTGTAGCGTGTTGATTATAGTCTGAATTTTGATTATCACGAGTTCTACCTAGCTGCAAAATCTCGTGATGATCTGCCTTATGGTAATGAGGTTATGATCAATAATAACAACAGTTTGGAATAGCACATAAGCTACTTTTTATCAATACGTTCCTATGGGTAGTGCAGAGCGGAGCCGCGGGCAACAGTGAGTTAGTTACGAGTATATAACAATTGATAATCTAATTTATTTAACTTTGACGCACGATACATTAGCCCTAAAGCTACCACTTTGTATGTTAGTTATACGATTCGATAAAGGCAAGCTCACACAAAAATATTACTACTCTTCTTATTAAAAACTATTTGAAAAAATATCAGCTTAAAACTATTTTTTTTTAAGTATTACTTAGACACGTAAAATGAAAAAAAAAAAACAAAATGTAGGTTGATACCTGGAACATACTCTTATACGTGGCTAAGCTGTTTGGTCGGGACTGTACTCCTCCGGAACCACAATACCGATCTTGACCAAATTTCCCATGGTGATAGTGTAGATACCGCTGAGTGTTTAGAGGGGTCAACTGTTCAAATACAAAGTACCATTGAGGAATAATCATCGAAAAACAGTTTCACGAGCGCGCGGCCTTAGCTATGCGCGCGACCGTAGTAAGATGCCTTATTTTTCAAGTAAGAGTCCTGCTCGCTGAGCTCAATTTATTTCAGTCGCACCCTGCACTGAATTCCTAGTAAATACGTTGATTTGAGAATATTATCCTGTATTCATGTCATTCGGTGCAACAAAGCAAATGTGAGGCAAGCATGCAAGCCGCCTTTGAATGTTTGCGTCATACTTGCTTTGTTACGTACGAGTGCAATATCAGTGCTTCGTCCGTATGTAAGCTTGTTTGAGAACGCAAGACCTACATTTTATCATTAATTGTACCGTATTTACAAAATAATAGATCAATAACGTTGTACATACTTGGGGCCTATAAATATTTAAAGTTGAATTTTAACTTAAGTCATTGAGATTAAGCTGAAAGTGGAAATGGTAATAGTTACGCCGGACCATCACCAGGGTAATTAGATTGCCTGGCTTGGATCGCTTAGTTTCAAATAGAAATTGAATGATTAATAAATGAATTTTCGACCAATTTTGGTGTTCCAAGAGTTTCATTACTGTTGAAAGATAAGGCTAAGCCATGCAGTATGAACATTTATCGATGTTGGATATTTGGGTGAGGTGAGTTAGACAACTGAGTATCTTACTTCCTATCCTATCATACTAAAACTACTATAATATTATGGATGTGAAAATTTGTGACGCTGTTTGGATGTTTGTTGATGAACGGATTTGGTTGAAATTTAGTACAGGGATAGATTATAGTCTGGAAAAACACATACGCTTTTTTATAACTGAAAAAAAATCCTGTGGGAAGCGGGCACGGGAACAAAATTCCTACACGGGTGAAGTCACGGGCAATAGGTATACAAATGATTGCTTGTTGATTGAAATATTATATTTTAAAAACATAATTATAACACTTTAATCATAATGTTGTAATAATTATGTGTTTATGTAATTATGTGTTGGTGTAATAATTACTTTCTGTATAATTATATAAAGCAACTATCATTAACATTTTGCTTGCTGTTTCGACTTAAGTCTATTCGACTAGCCCTCAAGAGAGTTTGCAAATTTTATACTCATATTTTCTGAATCATAAAACTCAGAGCGAGAAATGCCTAAAAAGAAAATTTATGAACAAATAAAAAAATAAAAGCTGATAAATACGAAACTGGAATTGAAAGAAATTACGTAAAATACGGCAACTACGTGATTTATTGTCAACAAATAGGCTTCCCTTCGCTTGTTTATTTTTTGAAATATGAGAATTTGCACGAGAAGTTCCAAGATGCCATTAGCTGTTCGATGGTAAAATTGCTTTTATATCGTCTTACAATAAATTTACCTAAAAGTGTTTTGCTTTCAAAACTTGACTAGACTAAATGTCCCCAGTCAACATTATTGGTTGATAGAAATGGCCTTGTAACAATACGACATAATATATTTTAGCTGCTTCATTATTCCCTACAGTCCAAATTATTGTGATTTTACTGTAAGTCTACAAATACAATTATTTAAAATATTAACTACAGAGGTTATCTGAATTTATAAGACAATGCATTTTTAATAGGAATTAGATCAGTACAGTCTTTGGCATAATTGCGAATAACTGACATTTAAATATCTTCAGACCAGGTTTTCGCTACCGTATTTGACATTTAAATATCTTCAGACCAGGTTTTCGCTACCGTATTTTTTTATAAAAGTGGCGTGCCCAGTAAGCATAATAACTTTATTACTTTTTGTTCGTGAGATAAAAGCTGTGGAAGTTTCATTCAGTACCTACTATTAAATTAAGCAATTGCATGAATTCCCTTCTGAAGATTACAAAAATAATTATACATCAACTATTTATTAATTTTTAGGGATCCGTACCTCTAAAGGTAAAAATGGAACAATTATAAGATCACTCTCTTGTCCGTCTGTCTGTCTATCTGTTTGTCTCTCTGTCTGTCCGTGTATCACCACCAATTCTCTCAGGAACTGGTAGACCTAGCAAGGTGAAATTTATATCAGATACTGCGGTCTATAATCTCTATTAGGTGTTTAAAAATCAAGGTCCTGAGTCAATACAGTAAAAAGATGTGTGCAAATTTAGATTCTTGCGAAAACTTGTAAGTACCTAAATTTACCTTAAATTTCAATTTTATTTTTTTGGAATTTTCCCTTTACGTATTCTGAAAGACCTTGCTTTTAACCATAATTCTAGGTCAACCGAAAGTAGCATATAGGTTTTGGGCCGAAAGCCCATATGTTAGTTCCCATTGACCTAGAATCACTAAATTTGGCAAAGGCAAGGTCTTACAGCACAAATAAAGGAAAAGTTCCAAAATATAAAAAACTTGAAAATTAAGGCAAATTTGGTATTTACAAGTTTTTATAGATAATGGTACGCGTTTTTCAGGCGCGTTAGAATCACATTGGTCCGGTTTGTTTTCAATGTAAAGTTTGTGAATTTGTTAGTGTTCAGCAACTTCTGAGGGCGACTGTACCTAAACCTCAAGTTTTCACTAAAATATTAAATAAATGGGAGGAAAACATGATTGTCGACCGAATTTATCTTACTAATAGTATAACTGAAAAAAATTGGATCAATGGATGAATATTCGTTACTCATTCACGCCAGAATGGTTGAACGGATCTGGGCGAAATTTGGCGCAGGGATTGACTATATTCTAAAATAGCGCATAGGCACATAAGTTTCTGTAGGTCGTGGGATCAAAAAGCAAGAGGAGCCGCGGGCAACAGCTAGTAGTTTATTAATATGAAAATAATATAAATATGAAATATTTCTTATATTATTATTTATTTTAATTCCTTGGTATAGAAGCCCGTTGATAAAAATAATTAAAGAAAAATCTAAATTTCATGCTAAATTCAAAAAGTACAATAATCTCTCCGACCACCAGTCTTTTGTTATTTTGCGACAAAGGGCTAAAGAACTAGATAAACAATTATTTCGGGATTACATAACTAGGATTGAGGCGGACATATGTATTAACCCTAGGGCTTTTTGGAGTTACGTTAAATCGAAAAGATTATCTAACTCCTATCCCTCAGTGCTCAGGTTTGGACACCTGTCGTCCAGCAATGGTGAGGAAATTGCTAACATGTTTAGCGATTACTTCTTTTCTAACTTTTTGATGGATACGGATAGAAATCAAGTTTTTCCCGAGCAATTTGAACACCCCACAGCAACAGCAGATATAAGTTCTGTTGAAATATGCGAAGATGAAGTCTTCAGGCTCCTAAAGCAAGTAGATTTAAGGAAGTCAGCCGGGCCTGACCATGTTCCACCGGTTTTTATTACCAATTGCGCTAAGAGTCTCACTGTTCCTCTGTCAATCCTATTTATGCGATCTCTCGAGTCTGGTCAAATGCCTTCGGTCTGGAAGTCGGTATATATAACACCAATTCACAAAAAGGGGCCAAAAAACTCTGTTGAGAACTATAGACCGATCTCAAAGTTATGCGTGTTTGCAAAAATCCTCGAAAGAATCATTCATACACAACTCTATTCTGCTCTCAAACATGGCTTTGGTGAGGAGCAACATGGCTTTTTGAAAGGTCGGTCCACCTCGTCTAATTTAGTCATCTGTAGCGACTTCCTAACAGAAGGAATGGCTCAGCGGTCCCAGGTTGATGTTATATATACCGATTACAGCAAGTGTTTTGATCGGATACACCATGCCACTTTACTGCGAAAGCTTCTGTCGATGGGCATTAGGGGTAATCTTTTTAGATGGTTCAAGTCATATGTTGAAAATAGGTGCCAAACCGTCGTTTTAAATGGTTATTCATCAAGGGCGACTTACATTCCTTCAGGAGTTCCTCAAGGATCATTGTTAGGTCCGCTTCTGTTCAACATTTTTGTGAATGATATTAGTCAATGTTTTGTAAACTCAAAAATACTATTATATGCAGATGATATGAAAGTTATGAAACAAATATCAACTATCACAGACGCTGAGCTATTGCAGCAGGATCTTGAGCGGTTCCAGGAATACTGTAGCCGAAACAGGCTCGACTTGAACGTCGCTAAGTGCTTCGCGTGTTCCTTTACACGTAAGCCCAATCCCATAAGCTACGATTATAAGCTGCGGGGGAGGTGTCTGTCTAGAGTTAACGCGATGAAAGATCTTGGTGTCACGTTCGACTCAAAGCTCCTTTTCGATACACATATAGACAGTATTGTCACTAAGGCCTCAAAAGCGTTAGGGTTTATCTTAAGAACGTCAGCAGATTTTCAGAGCATAAAAACAATAAAAATATTATATTGTTCCTTGGTTCGAAGCCATCTCGAATATTGCTCTCAAGTATGGAATCCTATCTATAACACGTATATAGACAGAATAGAGAGCATACAAAGGAGGTTCTTGAGGTATATACAGTTTAGATCACAGTGTTATCTTCCAAATTATTATAGCCGTTGCAAAAAATTTCATATCCTTCCACTATATGAACGAAGAAAAATTGCTGACTTATCGTTCTTTTTCAAAGTCATGAACGGGTCGGTTGACACGCCTGAGTTGGTGAGCAAGATAGGCATACGGGTTCCATCTGCATTTTTTCGTAGACCTGAGTTAATCTATACTCCTATCGCAAGAACCACGTATCGCCAAAACTCATATATGATCAGAGCTGGTCGCATATACAACGAAGCATCCCAGAGTGTTGACATTGATATCTTTAACACCAGTGTGCCTATATTAAAGAAACTTTCTTGTGAGCACTTTTTCGGCGATAAAATGAATGTTTGAGGGACAGATTGATTTCTGTACTCATTCTATTTTGTCTCTGTTTTTTTGTATTTTAATTCCTTTTCTTTTATTATTGTTGTTTATTTTTTGTGTTTTTTTTTTTTAATTTATTTGCTATTGTTTTAAGTACCTAAATCCGTTGTTTCTACTACTGTTTCTTGAAAGCTAACACTTAATCGAAACATCTACATGTGAAAACTTGTAACTGGCCCTCGCATGCTATATTATACACTTTGCTCATTATACTAGCTGTAAGTTTTCCGAAAATGTAAAAATAAAAATAAAAATAAAATAAAATTTATAGATTTTTTCTTTTTTAATAGAAATGATTAGAAATTAGTCAAACAAATATTACTTTTATTTCTCGTGTACTCTGAGCTTTACCATTATTATACAACTGTAATTAACGTTATTTGTATTATACCACATCCAAAACATTAAGCAAATGGATACATTTCGTGCGATCATTAAATCTGTGCATTATATAAATTGCGGCCTTATTGCTATACTTCCATTTCACTTGGGATTACCAGTTCGTTAAAACCGTGTCTAAGCTGAACAAAATGGTGATACGACTTTTCAAAACAGTTACAAAACATATACAATTATTCATTCGTCGAATTAGGTATACCTTTGGTAATCTCACAGTTCACGGACCGAGTTTTCTTGTGCGTAAAGACGTTCATTTTGTGTACAGATTCATATATTTCGTCATATATATTCACGTATGGATTTTAGCAGTAGCCACAATTCGTGAATACTATGATCACTATCAAGAAAATACTATAAGATTCACAACTCGTACTGATTATCTCGATTGGAACACAACATTTCCATCAGTAACTGTCTGCGAGGTGATAAATTTCGATAAACTTTGGACAGATAATGCAAAATTATCCGATTTGGGTGGAGGAAAATTTGATCGTTTCTTGGCTGAAATCATATTTTATAGTGGAACATGCTATAGTTGCCTAACTACGTGTACAAATGAAACTGCTTGTTACATTGATTACTCCGATTTGGCCACGAAGTCCAGGACGCCGTGCGAAAAAATGTTTATGAATTGTAAATGGAATGGTAAACCAATAAAATGTTGCAAGCATTTTCAACCTCTTCAAACAGAATACGGCGTTTGTTATTCTATCAACAACAAACATGTAGGAAGAAAACAAAGAATGTTCTACACATCTGCTAATGCTAAACAATCACAATCTAGTACGGGTGTTCTTGAAATTACAATATTACAAGACTACGAAGCGTTCATTCATTCACCTGAAGACATTCCGTTCTGGAACATGGAATACGATCGAAGAGTTACAATTTTATACGGTTCGGAAGCAACAGTGATATTTTCTATTATGGATGTAGTGAATGAACCAGAAGTTTCTTTGATTGCTCCAGATATACGGCAATGTAGATTTCCACATGAAGTTCCAGGGAATTACTTATCCTTTAAGCAGTACAGTTATTCAGTGTGTATTACACAATGTCGAATTGAAGCCCAATTGAATTTATGTAACTGCACGCATCATTTAACACCGACCCATTACAAAAACAGATTTTGCGACCTGGAAGGTTTAAAGTGTTTGACAGAACATTATAAAATGTTAAGAAAGCTGCAAGTGCCTGGAAGAAGTGAGATTGGATTGAATTGTGATTGTTTACCATCTTGCACCGAACCGGATTATAACGTAGTAGCTAAAAAGCTTTTGGAACCTGAAAAACAGCTAAAAGTTAGACCAGCAAAGTTCATACTAAGTAATATGCCTTATGAACGGGTCACGCGGCAAGTTGCACGCACTACATTAGATTTAGTTGTTGCTATGGGTAACTGTTTTGGGCTTTGTTTTGGTGGGTCCTTGCTCTCGATAGTTGAAATTATCTACTACTTATGTTTTAGACGCTGGAAGTACACGTAGAAGTTACTAACAAAGCCAATGTACCTAGATTAAATAATACGTCATTGAATCTGTACACAAGTTTTTGTGCCTCGTAGATATAGTTGATGCACCCCTGAATAATATGCGTTTGTGTTCAAGTGTAGAATGGTGATAAATTTAATAAACAAAAAATAAATAAAATGTACCTTTTTTTTTTTTTTTTTTTTTTTTTTTTTTTTTTTTTATCGTGCGGAAATCCCTTCGGATACCCCCCCGCGTGCCAGCGGGGGCGGTCTTATTTTTAATGACAACGGTCAAGCTCTGTACACCTTGTTTTCTGGTCTTGTCTTATTTTCAGTTTTTAGTGCCCGGTTGAATGCAGTGAGATATTACGCAAAACAGAAAATAGTTGTTTTATTGTGGGTGCTAATATACCTTAACTTGAGCTGAAATATATCTACGATGGATATGTGTGATATATTCGCTAGTGTTTCACCGTTCCTACTGGAAGGTAGGAGTAGCCCATAATAGGACGGTAAAGAACCATAGGTCTGAGTCCGGTGTGTCTGACGAAATTGAATATTTATTGGTTCTAATTAAGAGTAGTAAAATAACTAATAGAAAATCTAAACTCATCGACCTAATCTGCGAATAACTTAGGTCTAACACAATGCAATCTTGACCATTATCTGCGCATAATACTATTATACTCATTACATCTCGAAAACAGATATACAGAAACAGACAATATATACAGAAATAGTAAATAGTTCAGTGAACTTGACGTTTTCGCTATGTTTTAGCTACTAACTTTGAATATGAAACTAAAAGAAAAGGAATGCAGAGCTTTGCATATACATTCCAGCAGAAGTTACTTAGCGGAATTATCAAAGTCAGTGTACATTCTCGCATCAGCCCGTTCTAACAAAACACAGTAGGTACGGACAAAGTCGGTAAACGATTTTCTTTAAGCGACAGTAACTTTGGCATTCACAGCTAACATTACGATCCGTCATAGATAGTTCGAACGTCATATTTTTATGATTGGTTGTTTTGGTCGCATGGCTTTGTTTGGAAGTATTATTGCTCTTCTTGTATAATATCGACTTCGTCTTCCTGTATAATATCGACATGACAACAATTTTTTCGTACTCATTACGTGTGTGATCTAAATCTTTTTAAAATCTCTATCTTAAAACGATGATATATGATATATGATATGATATGAAAAACTATTTGAAAAAAAAAATAAAAAAAACTTTTTAAAAACCACGTTTTCTAAAAAACGTGGGGCGGGTGCTTTGAAATTTTTAAATTATTGAATATCTAAAGAAAACGATACATTAAAGGATTAAAGCGCCCGCCCCACGTTTTTTAGAAAACGGGGTTTTTAAAAAGTTTTATTTATCTTTTATTTTTTATTAACTACTGACTATTTCTGATGATTAAATATGAAAATGTAAGGTGGCATTAGCCTACATAAAAAAAATCAGAGCTTTAGGGTGATCAGAAGTGGTCGAAAATTAAGTGTCAATTTTTGGCTTCAGATGGAAAGAAACACAGAAACACAGACACGAAGTGAAACTAAGAAAAATGTGGTAATAAAAACAGTCGAATATAACAATGGCCAATCCAAAACCAATTTATCTATAAAATACCTTTAAACAAGCAATTCTTGTATATATGTATGTACATAATCTGAATCTCAGAAATAGCTACAACGATTTTCATGAAAAGTAGTACGTACGATCTAGCTAGGTTTCAGTTTTAGAAAACGTTGAAAAAAATGACTGATCATCCAGGTACTAGTGTTTCAAGATATTGCTCTTTTCTTTTGGAGTTAACAAAATTTGTAAAGGGACCAATAAGGACTTGGAATGAAACAGTATCACCGTTTTAATATTCTGTTTTTGTGGTTAAGTTTATTGGGTTAGGTTATATTCAAATTAAAACATTAAAAACACTTAAATTATAGTTTCTATTTATATTCTTTTTTGTTCCTATGGATCATAATAATATTCACAATATTGTAGACTTAACTTGAACCTGGAGTTAGGCTTCAAGTTATTTCCCCAGTAAACATATTCAATTAATCTTGTCTAACTGCACAAATAGCAATTTAATGTTCAATTTGAATTAAAATAATGTGTGTTTTTTTAATTAACGTGTTTATTTATTGTTCATAAACTAAAGAATAGTACCTACTTCTTTTTTTTAAGCTTTTCATTATTTTAGCTTCATCTGTCCCGATGTTTGTCATCAAATCTTGCAAATTTATTTTGATCCACTTCCCGGGTATCGATTTAGCTAAAATTTTGCAAACATGTGTAAATCGCATGAAAATGCAATATTATGATGACATACTGCTGATCTGATGATGGAGCTTGAAGGTGGCCATAGGAACTTCGCAATGAAACGACACAACCTCTACGAGTTTGGGCTCGTTTGAAACGTCTTGACAAGTAGTTAGTTTCTCAATGGTAACCAGGGTCTGATATTGGAGCTGGAAGGTGGTCATAGGAACTCTGTAATGAAACGATGCAACCCCATCGAGTTTCAGCTCCTTTGATTTCAAATTTTTAGTCCTTTTTATCAACAAGAGCATAATAAAAGCTTATTTATAAAATGCTTTCTTTTTAATTAAACTTGTTCTACTTTTACTCTATCACAAATTACTGTATCTCAGATCTGAACTTTTTATTTATTGCTCGACGTTTCAATGAACCGATAGATTATGTTGCCCCTATCACAGTAGATACAGAACAATAAACTCGAAATCCTGTCCCGTGGCATACACACAGCCACAAAGCAGACACTCAATAGTTTCAATATCATATGCTATTATTGAACAGATATATATTATTAAACATTGCATGGTACGTCATATTCCCTGTACCAACTTTATTTTGAATAGAGTCACTAGTGTATCGTCACAAAATACTAATAACATTCCGCCAAAGAGCTGACTGTCAGTGAATTTTCAATCGAAACTTTCATATTCCTTACAAAATCAATTTTAATGATATTTACCTTAAGCATGACTGTTTATGACGTTGACAAGATGCTGCGGATATTGGCCACTTATTTATTTTACTAAAACATATTCTTGTTTCAAAAATAATTCACAAACCTAATCTGGCACAGGCCTCTGCTTCGCCAAGATATATACTGAGAACGGTGAACGGCGTAGTATAACTACGGTTTACCTTAAACGTAACGTACAGGAAAACTTAACGCCATATTATTTAATGTAATAAAATGTTGTCCGTCTAACTAAAGTGAGTTTAGTGCTTATAGAATGAATTAACTTAAAATTCCGTTAAAAATTGTTTTGCAACGCCGTGAAAGCTTTAATATTCATCAAGTTTTGTAAAAGTGCTAAAATAAATGCTAAATTTTTGAAGCTATTAGTATTTTGACCTTTCCTATAAATTGAAAATAAAAAACAAGATTCAGGACGAGATAGCTAGGGCGTGTGTTGAAGTTCCGTCCTAGATGTTGACTTTTTCCTATATAAATTTATAGGAAAAGTTGAAAACAACAGTATACTTAAAAAAATACTTGCAAAAATTAATTAAATGAATGTGGCCTAGTAATCTAAAAAAAGAATGCTTGTAAATTATTGCGACACCTTTAATCGTTTCCGTTAGTTGTAAGAGTTTTCGGTAGATGGTCTCAGCGTCGTCCAAGTATCTGTGCTTGTCACAGTATTCCACCTAGAAGGGGTCCGATCGCGGATTCAAATTCCGTCCTTGGGCCCGATTCAGTAAACTCGCGTTTTTATAACGAGTGGTAAGCTTTGAGCTTACGAAAACTTATAAAATGAGAAATGACAAACTAAATTGAAAAAGATAAACTATGACTGATTCTGAAGGTTTAATAATCGCACGAATACGTATAAGTTTTTATTTTGACAGATCTTACGGTTTTCTTTCCACTTAACTAAATAGTAATCACGCGTTTTGAAAACGTTGCGTTGCTGAATCGAGCCCCAATCTTTGGACACAGAATTAAGCGAGATAAATAAATAAATAAATATTCTACGACATTCTTCACGGCGGCGCTTTATAGACACAAAGTAAGCATAATTTAACTTGCTTGTGTTATGGGTTCCAGAATGCGGATAAACATACTTACATACTATTTTTTTTTGGAAATACATACATATTATAATTAGAAACACCCAGACCAAAATTTGCACTGAGCGGGAATCGAACCAGCGCCCCCTGTCATAGCAGTCGCAAATACTACCGCTACGCCACAGAGGCTGTAATGTACCTAGAAGGTACCTATATTATGTGATTTTTCCATAAAGTGAATAATTGGCTGGGTTGACATATTTCATTATTTAATAAAATCATAAGAGGCTTGAAAACTAGTAGTTACACAGGTTTACTATTTTAACCATTTATAAGTGTTATCGGTAGTTTATCGGTAAATATTGCACATTCAAATAATAAATTGCGATAGAATCTGTTAAAAATTATTTCATTTCAACATTTTTAACTAACCAGTAATGGATGATACGCTGTCAAAATAAATTTATACCTAACGGCTCAATTTTAAGGCCTTATTCTGTAAGGACCGTTAGTGTTCAGAACCCATCAGTCTGACTTAGAGAATAACTGTATATTCTAGCAAGGATAACACGCTAGACTGTTCCAATTGCGTGAACAGTTAGCGTAAAGTAAAGCCAAGCCCGCCTGCAAGTAATCTGAGACGTCACTTGCAAAAAACGTAGTTCTTCTTTGTTCTCGAGTTTATACTTTAATTAAACTCATATCCTTTAATGCAAGTAAACTCTTGAACTAACCTGAGATTTCATAATTAATAATTTAGTTATAATTAAGCAACAAGGTGTACGGTAAGATTAAATTTACATATTTAACTATTTGGATGATATTTTTAGCTAGATTAGGTTTTATTTAGGTTTATCTATAGGTATAGGTGCCAATTCTGAATAAAACGTAGCTTACACAATATAATTAGGGCTAGGGCAATCGGACAAGATGGACGAGATCACGGTGTTGCCGAAGAAGGGCCTTAAGGTTTACCAAATTGTATTAGACCCTCCAGTCTCTAATGACAGACCAGAAAAATAATAAACTCAAATTGAAATGTATAAATTAGGTGCTCTAAAAACTAAGAAAGTCGATTCAAAGTTATACTGCCAAGGGGTAGCCTGTGGCTTCGCCCGCTTGTAATTATGTTCCCGTTACCGCTTCAAATTGAAACCTATTCCGGGGATGAAAGGAGTAGCCTACATGTTATGCCAGACTATAATCTATCTCTGTACCAAATTTTGGGCAGATCCGTTCAGCCGTTACAGCGTGACAAATTTTCACATTAGTGGGATAGTAAGACATCACACAACGTACATGTATGTCAACTCTAAAATAATACTTAGCTTTGTAAAGAATTGATAAATCATTATACATTATTTAAAAAAAATCATAGCAACAAAGTTGGATCTATGCACACCTTTACATAATATAAAAAGGTGACTCGTCTACTTCACCATATCTAATTAGGTAATCTCGCATCTGTCACATTAACTTCACCTTCAGATTCACTCCGAACAACCCGAGCGATTGACCTGGCTGTCTGTAGCTAACGAACTCTATTATTCAAATTTTACATCCATTTATTTTGGAGTGTATTCCTAAATTTCTCACATAAACAGGTAAATGTCTCTGTTTTACTTTAAGAATCGTGGGTGTGTAATATACCTCTGCCTACCCCTTCGGGGATACAGGCGTGAAGTTATGTTATGTTTAAGAGTACCTATTGCGTTTTTTTTTTCAACTAAATTAAAAATTATTAATATCTAGTAAACGTTTGATACAGACAATCCATTTGGAATAGGTAGTTACCGATATCCTAGTCAGGTATATCTGTACTGTTTATATTATCAGCATTAATTTTCTGGAATGAGGGAACGATATAATCTCGTCGATAAAATACATATACAGAAACAAATGAGCTTAACGTTGATAGAGAAAATAATGTAGATTTATCAGAGCAATATCACTTGAGTTGAAAGAGTTGAAAATGTATATAAAGGTAGTTTGGAAACCACGTTTAAAATCTCAAAGGCAAAGTTAAGTCAGCAACTTACATTTATATTGCCTCATATACACCACCAACCATGTGCAACCGGCGGGTCTGTCAAAAAGTTTTGATGACGGTAGAAACCTGCATGCCCAGAAGTTCTTTATATTCTCGATAGTTTGTGAAGTGTGCCAATGCATTTTATGACAGCGGGCTATAATAATATACTACGATCTAACCCCATCGACACTGCGAGCGGGTACATACCAATATTGGAGCAGTTTACAAACGGCTATTCCAGGTAGCGGCTGATAGTAATTAAAAAGAATAACAATTATATATTTCCTACCAATGTTGTGACAACATTCCTACTGCTTAGCTTTGACTTTGGGCTCCAAATTGAGCTCAAGTGCTCGTACTTAAAATTTTAATAAGCCTTCCATGTCCTACAAGTTTTGAACAGCAGACTGAGGTTCCTTCGTTTTTCCGATAAAAAAGTCATATTTACTTATTCAATTCCTCAAAACGGTTCATAATTATGAAAAACCGAAACCAACACCGCGAAGCACTACATAATAATTATATCATCATCGTAATACGTGCTTTTCCACTTATGATATATTATATTATAAGTTAAAAAGAAAGCGTAACGTTCTATTTGTTTCGTTTCGTAAACGTTCGATAAACAAGATTCTATTTGTAGATTTTGTTTACGAGATGATGGTATGATGACTATGAGAGCATTTATCTTGAGTAAATACTCAAAGTAAATATTAAATTTCTAACTGAAGGTACCGCACCGTAATATACTTACATTGATTTCAATGTCGACGGTTCAGTTGATAGCAATTTCAACCACAATTCTCGTTTCCATTTGGCAAAAGGCTGTTGTGGTTGGTTTCGATTTCGATTCGTTTTTCTGCTCTATACTACTAAAGGTGTATTGACCCATATATCGCCAATCATGTTTTATTTTTACTATTGCATAAAGAACAGCCTTATCCTTTACGTTGCTAAGCCTTATATTTTACTGTACGTTATACGACCATCATTCACGTGAAGCGACATATATATTCTACTTCACCGGGAACGGCGCAGCCAATTTTTGTTTTGCAATAGACAAATAAATGTATCTATCATCTTTACACTTTGTAATACGGGAAACCCACGGCCATGCTTTAACATGATGTATTAGAAAATTGCTCTGATGCATTACTTTAAAATGCTTGTAAAGTTAACGGATCTGTTTTGACTACATAAAATATTTAAAATCGAAAGAGTTTGTTCGGACAGTGCGCCACGTAGTCTCCAAACTTGTTAAGGGACTTCTAACTTCATTTTCATATATTTTCAGGCTAACTGGAGTTTCAGTTTAATCACCGAGTCTTCATAGTGTAATGGGAAGTGAGGGCGCTCTATGCTTTATAATGTAATATACGTAACGGACTTAAAAAAAGAAAATGAGTATTTGAGGTACTTTGAGAAAACTTACACTTCATACTATGAGACAACAACCATCTTTAGTCTACCCGTGACCATGGCTGCTGAAAAGCAACCGAAACCTTGGAATAAATGTAACTAATAATATAACACCAAACAGATCGCGCTGGAATCCGTTAAAATAGTTTTATTTCAAAGTTATTCAAATTTCAGCCACATCTGTTCAGAAGGTATAGCATGATTGAGTAATAAACATCCAAACATCTTCTCAAACTTTCACATTTATAATATTATATAGTAGGACGAAAACATTACAATTTAATTACACAATGATCTACTCACTTCAACCACGTATGTATTTATGAGAGTGTGGTTTAACCTTTTATATTACACTTACTCGTAAGTACACAATACCTACATTTATAAGTATGAAATGTTGATTTAATACGTAATAATAACTAGGTAGAAGAGTCCGCGCAACTATGACACTCCATAGTATGCTCCACCCGAAGTCTTCGGTTATGAGATTGCACATCCCGCAAAAGTGCAGAGGCCGGGGCCTTCTCAGTACCAAGACTATGCACAATCGCGAGGTTTGCAATCTCAGGGAATATTTCCTATCGAAGACGGACAGTGAGTTGCATAGAGAGGTCATTGAATGCGATACAGGGCTAACTCCGCTAGCCCTGGCTAACGCAGAGTGGCGGGCACCAGCAGTACTTAGTACCTCTGAGCGTGAGGCCGTATGGAAGGGTAAAGAGTTGCAGGGACGCTTCTTTAAGGCTTTACATGAGCATCACGTGGACCGAGAGGTCTCCGTGCACTGGCTGCGCTTTGGTGACCTCTTTGGGGAAATCTGGGGTTTTGTCTGTGCGATACAAGATCAGGTTATTAAGACGAACAACTACAGGAGGTACATACTGAGGGATGGAACGGTGGACGTTTGCCGTTTAGCCACCGTCCCAGTGAATTTCTCAGACACGTGACCTCCGGGCATTCAATGCTTGCTAACACTGAGTATCTGCACAGACACAACCAAGCAGCCAGAATAGCATCAGCAGCAGCATCAAGACCATGCCCTTAAATACGGCATCGAACAGAGGCTGCCCTACTACAAGTACGTACCGGCCGTAGCGAAACTCCGTACTAGAAAACCACTACGCCAAGCTCTACGGTCCATCATCATGGATAGGACTATTCTAGCGAATAGGTCTGATATCGTGCTGATGGACCGGGCGTAGTCACGGGTATTTCTTGTGGACATCACTATCCTCTATGACGAGAACCTCGTCCGCGTCAAAGCAGATAAAAAGACTAAATATCTGGGGACCTGGCGCACGAGGTTACCGACATGTGGAGGGAGGGGTCCTCAGAAGTCCCAGTTGTTATCCCAGCGAATGGTTTGATCCCTAAGAGACTCTCAGCCCATCTTGAGAGGCTCGGGATCGTTGGGAAGTCGGTGGCGTCCAAGATGCAGAAAGCGGTCTTGCTCGACAATGCCCGAATGCGGTGGTTCCTCTGCCAATCGCCCTAACGCCCCGGCTGACTTTGCCCACCTCGCCGGGGCTATTTTGTAAACTCTCCCAAACAAACGGGGAGGCGTGAAGTACATTAATGGGAATAATAATAAATCTTTATTTCGGACCAAAGGAGCCATAGTCATAGAGACCAGAGGAGTATTATAGTGTTAGTAACAAAAAACAATCTTATCCTATTGTTAGTAAATACACATACACATTATTTTTCGCATACAAATACATATTTGAATTAACTAAACGAACGTTGGTTCGTAGATTTTGAAAATCGATGTCACTATTGTAACATCCACGCCACTTAGAATATGTCGTCCATAATTCATGAAAACGGCAGGTTTAATATAACCCACCATGTTATGATTTGTTATGGATTCAATTTGTTGAATACGATCCGCATTACATATTATACCTATTAAATTGGTAGAAACTTATTCTAAAGACCCTTTTGCGAACATGTCACATGGTCGCAAAAAGGCCTTTACATAACTACAAGGCCACATGCTCCTGCGCATCCCGTCTACCGCCAGAGAGTTTTTGCTTCGTTTAAAAGGTTTTTGAATGAATGTAGGTTTTTTTAAGTCTATGAAAAAGGTATAATCATTTTATCCTCTTAATCCAACTAAAGTTATAAAAAAGAATTCTAAAACAATATTTTTGTGTTCAGAATCGTTCATTAGCATAACCCAAGTATTTTTTTTAATATCTTGAATATATGGACAACTAATTTACAATTTTATAATAGTATAACTGATGCCCGCGGCTCCGCCCGCTTGGAGGTCGGTTATCGTTTTTTGGTCATATCTCCCATTTTACTTAACCAATTGCAATTAAACATACGGCAGATTTTAAGTCTGATCAAGGCCCTTCACATGAAAATCAGTTGAGTAAATCCATTTTGCGTCCAATGGTGAACAAACAGACCAACAGATTAACAGACAAGATTTCCAAAAAAAATATCGATAAACGTTAAAGTAAGAACTAATACGCCATTGTACACCAAAGTTAATGATGTATAAAGATTGAGTGATAGAATAATATATTTTTGACTTTCGCAATCCTCGTACGGCAACGTACTAAACTCGGCGGTAAGTGTTTGGGGAAGGCATTCGAGATCAGGTGTTTATATACTTTCGTTAATGAGTACACAAGAACATACTAAAAGAAAAGTTACCGTATAAAGTTAGCAAGAAAGCTAACGCAAAAATTGTATAAAATGCTCTAGTACGCAATATATCGACAACGAAGTATTTTGCCAACACACCCATCGATAACATTATCGAACTTATAATGAGGGCAAATACATACACATATTACACTTTTGTTTAAATTTAGGAGTTTCAAACAAAAACCGTATCGCTTAAGGCAGTTTTGTTCATCAATTAATCAGGGGATCGTATTAACTGTAGGAGAATGTAACTAAAATTTAATCCCCGAAACGTGGATATTACCTTAATATATCATGCCACATCACACAATATATCCCCACAATATATACCCACAATTCGCCAACTAGGTTAATGCACCTCTGTAAGTATCTTATGCTACATAAGTTGAATAAAGATGAAGCTACTCGTATGTTTTTGTAATTTATCAGCACCCATGACAGAATTAAGTACCTTAAGTTCATAAATGTGATAAATATTATTATTTAGTTGTGAAAATCCTTTATATAATCATCCTCCGACGTTTCGACCGGAGACAGTGCGTACAGTGAGGTATGAAAGGCACTTCATTCCGCGCACCCTCAGGCTGTGGATGATCTCCCTGCTGTGGTTTTCCCAAGCGACTACAATAGAGGTTCTTCAAGAAGGGCATTAGAAGGTTTTTACAGGGTTGGCAGCGCGACTGTGATGCTCATGGAGTTGCACACGTCTATAAAACACGGTAACTGCTTCCCATCATGTGGGCCGTGTGTTAGCCTGCCACCTAAGTGGTATAAAAGAAACACATTTTCTTAGAATAAAAGTTACTTCCTCCCTAGAGCAGTCAGTTAGCCGGCCTTAGTTCCTATAAACGGAAACGACTCAATTCTCAACAAACGTCAGATATTACGAATATTAAAAATATCTGTTGAAGTCAATATGTATGAGAAAAGTTCTACGAAGTATCTGAAACTAGAAGAATACAAAATTGCTAGTGTAAATAATCTAAGTTCTCTCGAAATGTGCATTATATCTGTATGGCGAATAGCGCTAGCCATCCTGGTCCCTTATTCTATTCAACACGATTATGGTTAACTAAAAACATATACACACATCAAAAAAGCTTGTGATCACTTTGAAAAATTGAAATAATTTTTTTATGGTAGATTAGGTATAGTATGCTTTCTTCTTCTTTTTAGATACTTTATTTAAAAAAAATAGAATTAGAATGTAAAATAATAAAACAGTTCAATTGTTTTTCTATATAAAAAGGCTTTCAGTCCTAGCTTACGCTCATTCAGAAATCTGATTTCGCCAATTTTAAGGGATTTAAAATATAAATATGTATAATAAATATAATATAATAAGCGGCGATAGCCCAGTGGCGTACGTAATGGACTGCTGAGACGAGGTCTCGAGTTCGATCCCCAGTCGCCCCGGGCACACACCTCTGACTTTTCGTAGTTATGTGTGCATTAATAAATTTAAAATATAAATTTGCTGCTTTGAGGGTAGGGACTCATCAGATTGCGCCTCTGCCATCGCTGGTGAAATCAGTTTAGGTATGGAGTACTATATCCCATACACCGAGGTCACCAGTGCTCGCAGAGCTCGACCCTGGTTCGGGCGTGAGTGCAATGACGCTGTTCAACAAAAGCAGTCGGCATTCCGCGCCTGGGTCAGGGCACGCGCAGTGCGCGATCCAAATGTGGGTCACCTCAAGGCGGCGTATAACAGAGCCACAAAGGACTGCAAGAGGGCATACATTAGAGCGGATGCTCAGCGCATAGCACGGCTTGGTCAAGAACTCATGTCGCATCCCGCAGGCAGCCGCGGCTACTGGCGACTGGCCAAAGCCGTGCAATCCAACTTCTGCCAGCCCTCGCTACCGCCACTACGGTACCCTGATGGTTCACTGGCTCACGAGCCGCAAGAGCAAGCAGACATGCTGGTTAACCTCTTCGCGGCTAATTCCCGTGTCGATGACTGTGGACTACAGCCACCAACGCTACCCAGCTGCGACCACTCAATGCCTGATATTCGCATCAGGCAATGCGCCGTTCGAATAACCCTACAGTCACTCGACATCCGGAAGGCCAGTGGACCTGACGGTATTCCTGCGTTGGTCCTAAAAAAAATGTGCAGCGGAGTTGTCTCCAACGCTAACACGGCTGTACCGCCTGTCCTATTCCTCAGGAAAAGTCCCGCGGGCTTGGAAGGAGGCGAACATACAACCGGTCCCTAAAAAGGGAGACCGGTCGGACCCGGGCAACTATCGACCCATAGCTGTCACCTCAGTCCTCTGTAAAGTGTTTGAGCATATTATAAACACACAGCTCATGCGTTACCTAGAAGATCACTCATTAATTAATGACCGGCAATATGGCTTCAGACCGAAGCGGTCAACGGGTGATCTTCTGGCGTACGTCACACATCTCTGGGGTGAGGCTATGGACAGGCATGGCGAGTCATTGGCTATCAGCCTTGATATCGCCAAAGCCTTCGATAGAGTCTGGCACAGCTCGCTTCTTTCCAAGCTTCCGGCCTACGGTCTGCCTACTCGATTGTGCAATTGGGTTACCAGCTTCCTGCATGAGCGCAGCATCCGAGTTCTCTGTGACGGCCGAGCTTCAGAGTTCATGCAGGTTAATGCTGGCGTACCTCAGGGGTCCGTCCTATCACCCACTCTCTTTCTTCTGCATATCAATGACATGCTGTCTACTGGCAGCATTCATTGCTATGCAGACGATAGCACTCTGCATGAGGGATACTACGGACACCCTGCGGCCAAGCGGACCGATATTGAAGAAAACAGACGACAACTTGTCACTGAGCTCGACCAGGTCCTGACCCGCATTTCCCAATGGGGGTCTGAGAACTTGGTCGAGTTCAATGCCAAGAAAACACAAGCGTCCGCGTTCACAGCCAAAGTATCCTCCTTCCTTCCTCTTCCAACTCTTCAGAACACACCGCTACCACTGCAAGACCACCTTAACATGCTCGGAATGGACGTTCGCTGCAAACTGAACAAGAAAAACTACATCGAGAGCGTCATCAAAACAGCTTCACGAAAACTCGGAGTTCTGAACAGGGTGAGACGGTTTTTCACGCCTGAGCAGCGGTGTCTTTTGTACAAGACAAAAATTCGCCCCTGCGTGGAATACTGCTCTCATCTCTGGGACGGCTCCGCAAAGTACTTATTAGACGCTCTCGACAGATTGCAGCGGCGTGCCATCCGTATCATTGGGAGTCCAGCGATTACCAACAGCCTGGAACCTCTGCAGCTGCGTAGAGACATTGCCTCTCTGGCTGTATTTTACCGCCTCTACCACGGCGAGTGTTCAGACGAGCTCTTTCAACTGATCCCACCTTCTCCATTTCGATCCAGAACAACACGTGCTGGACTGCGATGCCATCCGCACACGGTGGAAACCATTCAGTCCCGAACTCAGCGGTTCGGTGCTTCCTTTCTTTGTCGCACGATAAAGAGCTGGAATGCTCTGCCCGCGCACGTGTTTCCTTCTTCTTACAATCCCGGGTTCTTCAAGCGGGGCGTGAAAAAGCATCTTTTGAGGCCGTCAAGGTAGGGGCTACCATTTTGGGATCGTCAGCATCTGGGATGGTGGCCCATATCTTCTGGACTTCACCCTAGCTTCTCACCATCCAGCGGGGTGCAGTCAATTGACGGAACAAATATAAAAAAAAAAATAAAAAAAAAAAAAAATGTTAATTGTCGCTCGCTTAATAATGTGCACGGTAGACGGCAATAGGCTCGCCCCCTATTACATTGGGACCTTAATATAACTGGCGAATCGTGGGTGTATAATACACCTCTGTCTACCCCTTCGGGAATATAGGCGCGAAGTTATGTTATGTTATGTTAAAATATGTTTTGCGGAAAGTTGTGATTGAAAAAAAACCAAGAAGATTATCAGAAGTTTTACGACCAAGAATAGTAACTTTGAGGGGAGAAGGATACACCACGAGAGAAATAGCACGCAGAGTTGCTATATCCCAATACTGTGTCGTGACCGTGTTGCAGAGGTACCACTAGATGGGTAATTTAGCTAACCGACCTTGCAGTAGTTGTCCAACTGTTTTAACTGCTGCTCAAAAGCTCTATATTAGATTCCTGGCAACCCGTGACCCAACAATCAACGCGACTAAAATATTTTTTTCAGAATTTCGGGCCGCCTCTGGGCTTGAAGTTAGTACTCAGACCATGCGGAATTGCTTGCACTAGGTTGGATTACGAGTTCGGAGGTCTTGGCAAGCTACTCTGAATTCCTAGCAACGTCAACGTCGGAGATTGCAGTGGGCTAGGCTTCGGCAAAATGAAGAAGAAGGAAACATTTGGCAAAACTGTCTCTTCGTTGACGAATCATCAGTGTCATTTTGGGATGGTATTATGATTGGAGCTAGAACGCCTTTGATGCCGCTATTCAAGAATGGGCAGGTTACCCAAAGACCTGGATGCTGGTGCTGGAATACTGGATAACTTGATTCTCAGTATGCTCAGGAGGATCTGCGCATTTGTTGGAGCCAGCGGAGGAATTATATTATATTGAATATAAACCTTTTATTAATAAATTGTGGTTTAACTTTGGTTAAACGTATTAAAAGTCTTTTTCCTTCTATCAAATTTCTGTTACAATTACGATATGATTAATTTTTTGACTCATTGTACTTCAGCAACTGATTTTACCAATTATATAATACATTAAATAAAAAGTAATATCAGAATTAAATGATTTCGTTAAAAATCTATGGATTTATGTCAGAAAAATTCAAGAAACCCTATTTTCGCTAAAACCATTTTTGAGACGGCGTTGTATGAAGGGTGACCATAGTGCCGCGTGTGGTTTTTGTCGATTCATGCCCGACATTACCACCCCCGTTGGCCGGAGGGGGGGGGGGGGTAACCGAGGGGATTTACGCACGAAAAAAAAGGTATACGGGTTAGCAGGTTAGGTTGGTTGGGCCCCGATGATCTTGGTAGAGTCCCCCACAGTGTTAGTACCAGGTAGTTATCATTTTCTGTGCTTTTTCCAGTGGCAGACTTCACGACGCAGTTATCGCAGCTGTACGAGCGGCATTCATCGGATCTGCAGGTGCTGGTCGCAAGTTTCCGCAAAAGAAACAGCGAAATAAGGAAGGAGAGGTATTTATGCCATTTTACTCCTACGACTAATTATGTCTATGTTCGTGTTCGTATTATTAATTACTATATCCGTAAAAGAGGCCTAATATCTATTAATTTCACAGTACCTTTCTAATACAGTTTATAAGCTGCTTGCAGTTACTAGTGACTGAAAAGAGTGACGTGTAAAAAGTTGTTTAATAAATAATTGACTTAACATAATAATAAATATTAAACTATTATTATTATAAATAATAAACTCTTAAACTATTATTCGAATTACTAGCTGTTATTGGTTCACAATATCACGGCCGCGTGAAATACGCTTATTTGATACATAAATACTAATATTATTGCTGTGAGAATTATTAATCGGCAATCTATTTCACGTTCTAACATCTGCTACTATAATTTGACCGGCAACAACTGGGCTGACTGTACGGCCCGTTCGTACGCCGCCACGTGATCCTAGGGAGCGGCACAGCGATACCGGTACCAAATTATACGTAACTTGTAGCAACTATAGGTATAAGAATTTATTTTTTATTTTTTATTATCTTGTTATAACCACTATACATCGACAGTTCATAATCCAACACGTTCTATTATAATTAAACAGTATTCACAAATCGCTGTTGACATTATCCACTCCGCGGGAGGCCGGCTGTAAGGTCAAAAAAGCGGGTTCCGTAGCAGCAAGTAACATAATAATGTTTTTTAGGGTTCCGTTGCCAAAGGGCAAAAAACGGAACCCTTATAGATTCGTCATGTCTGTCTGTCTGTCCGTCCGTATATCACGGGCACTTTTTTCAGAAACTATAAGAACTATGCTGTTGAAACTTGGTAAGTAGATGTATTCTGTGAACCGCATTAAGATTTTCATACAAAAATAGACAACAAAAAACAATAAATTTTGGGGGTCCCCATACTTAGAACTGAAACCCAAAAATTTTTGTGTTACCCAAATAGTGACGTAAAAACTGTAGAGAATCACCAAATGTTTTTATATCATGCGCTGCGAAGGTTTTTACAGTGTTTTTTACATCAAATTAATAATATATAAGTCATAGGGCTGGTAGCCTAACCGACTACTCCTTTTCTTTCTACAAGATTTTATTGAATTGCTCTGTATGTATGTTATGTTATAACCGCCCCCGCTGGAAAAATAGGTAAGTAGTCAAATCTTGCGACTGAAATTTGAAGCATTTATCCTCAACCGATTGAGATAAAATTCGGCATACGCGTTCAGTTTGGCTGATAATCCAGAAATATGGTACTTACCCTGGAGTTGTACTGATGATGGAGTAGGAAGGTGGCCATAGGGCCTCCTCATTTGGGCTCATGAGAGCAACATACTTGACAAACTCTCTGGTGTTACATGGTCGTTTCTGATGATGGAGTAGGAACATTGCCATAGGAACTCCTAAACTAAACAAGATAGACCCTTATCGAGTTGGGGCTCATGTGTTTTGTCTTGAAAAACTCTCTGGTGCTACACGATATCCAAGGTCTGAACATGGAGACGGTAGGTGGTCTGAAACTAAATACAGATAAAAAAGGTGTGTGTGTGTACGCACGTAAGAAGTAATACTACTTTGGCGTTACATACCGTCAACTAACCTCAAATTCTGCAAACGTATGTAAAATGTTCACTAGCTATGTGTAGCGGGTGTCGGTTTTCTAGCTAACTTCATGGCGTCGGTTTCTTGGACGCTGTACGCACGCCTCGTAAAAATTTACTCCTTTAATTTTTCCTAATGCACCAAAAGAAGTATAACTTCAATAATATCGCTATTGCACATCAATATCATAAATATTATCAATATAGGTATATTGACAGGAGCACGATATATATTAACTATCTACAGGTGTCTATATAATATAACTAGTATTTTGCGCGGTGCGCGAGCTGCAAGCAGCTCGCGAGTGTTATGTAAAAAAAATCGATCCGCCATTTTTTTTTTTAAATTCAAAATCAGAAGCCTCAATTTACTCAAAAATGACTCCCATGTTGCCATGTCATCAAAGATGGCAGAGAAACGACCACCGTGTTGAATTTTTTGACATTTCGGATTTTTCCCATAGTCACCTCAGGTCTCTCTACATTTTTCCCATACATCATTCATATCCCCCATTACTCCTTCTAGGAGAACAATTGTGTCAGTGAGTGAGTGCATTATCAGGGTTGAGGAGTTGGGATTTGAAATCTAACCATGAAGTCGTTGCTTGGTACCTATAATATTAATTCACTATGAACACTTTCTGAATCTTGATAACCTAGGGCCTAGGCGGGCAGTAAACTTTCAGCATCAGGATTAAGGAGTTGGATCCAGAATTTTTTATGCGACCAAGACGAAAAATTCTACTGTTTATTTAAAAAAAAACTTTGCAAATCGGTCCAGAAACCGCGAAATAATCGGTGTACAAACATTGAAAATAAACGGGCCGTTATGAGAACTACCTCTTTTTTTGGAAGTCGGTTAAAAGCATATCAAAGTCTTGCACATTTGTCTCTTCAATATTCGCCTTATACTTTGTATGGAAATATAAATTAAGACATTTTGATTTTTTTCTCTATTCATCGAGTAGACCTCTAAGTCCAGATCATCTTTTGCTAAAAAACCTCTCTTCTATCTTCTATTATACTTTGTGAGATAGACGCTGTCGAAATTTGTATGGGCGCCATCTTGAATCTGCCATTTTGGTTATATTTTTAGCTCACTGGCAATTGGATGAGATTCCGAGTGGTTTTTATTTGAGCACCCCCTACCTCTCTTCAATACCTTGGCCGTGCTCTTCACCCGTCTCCAAAATCCTCAATCATCAGCTCCCTCCTTAATTTTCCTCCAAATGAATTTTCGTCCTTTATACGAAAGCATCAGGGAAAAAAAATTACAGCAGAGGGGAACCGAAACACAATTCATCCATCTTTAATACTTTCTGAGAGAGACACCCATGACATTTGTGTTGACGCCATCTTGAATCCGCCATTTTGAATTTATTTTCATCTCCCTGCCAATTGGATGCGGTTCTGAGTATTTTTTGTTTGAGCAGCCCTCACCTCTCTTTAATACCCTGGCCATGCTCCTCACCCACTTCCAAACCCTCGATCATCATCTATCTCCATATTTCTGACTGAGAGTTCTTCCATAAAAACATTCTGAAAAGGAACCATACCAAAGTCTTGCATAGTTCCCAACTTGCAGTCTCTTCAATATTCTCCATATATTTTGTATGGACAAATAAATTCCACCATCTTGAATTTTGTTTCTGTTCATTGAGTAGACCTTCAGATCCTGATCATCTTTTGCTAAGAAACCACTCTTCTATCTTTTATACTCTCCGAGATAGACACCGACGAAATTTGTATGGCGGCCATCTTTTTTTCTCGGTTCCAAGTATTTCTTGTTTGAGCAGCCCTCACCTATGTTTAATACCCTGGCCGTGCTCCTCACCCATCTTCCAAACCCTCGATCATCATCTATCTACATATTTCTGACTAAGAGTCCTTCCACAAAAACATTTTAAAAAGAAACCATAAATCAAAGTCTTGCATAGTTCAAAACTTGTAGTCTATTCAATATTCTACATTTTCTATAGAAAAATAAATTCCGCCATCTTGAATTTTTTAGGTAGATTTCGATGAAATCAATCTACCTATTGGTTTCTTGACTACTGTCGAATTTAAAAAAAAATCTTCATAGGAGGTCTAGTTATGACCCCCTGAGTCCGAAATGACCACTGGTCAAAAAGTTTATATATATATATATTATGTATGTATGGTTCCACTTCCCAAAATTTGCGGCACTCTCACGGTCGCATTTTTGCCCCGATCGCTTTCAAACTGCGGTCAAAAATTGCTTGGGTGTAAAACAACAGAAATAGCACTTAATAACCTCTGCAGATATAATAATAGTATACCTGACCAGAAGGTTAAACTGTAATGTAAGTAAAGAAATTAAAACCTGTACAAATAAAAAATAGAATGTTACAATTAGTAAATATCTGAATGTATATAGTTATAAGTAAAACTAATAAAATATGTCATAACAAGAGATTGTAATAGTTAATAAGATAATGTAAAAATTATATAGTAAGGATAATAAAGTAATAAAAAGTAAACTAGCAGATCAGTTAAAAAAGAGAAATAAAGAAAGCAATACAAAAATGTAATCCCCTGCCCTACCCCATTAGTATGAAAGGAATGGAATGAAAGTGCGAGAGGAATAAAAGCGAGAACTGGTATGGTACTAGAGGATAAGAATGAAAGCGTGATATATATATAAATTAATTAAGAATAGATATAAATTAACCCTGAGCGGGTTTTCCTAAATAAAAGTAGATAAGACTATAAATATTTTTGAGCGTAGGCTTTGGCCAAGTCAGAGATGCTAGACTAAAAAAAAAAAAAAAAGGGGACGATAGGGCCTCACTTTTTGTGAAATCAGTTTTTTCTCAAAATTTCACGTTCCATGAAAGATATTCGAACCGTTCTAATTTTATCCCATAGTATACATGAATACCAACAACTTTTACTTATAAACCTATAAGATTAAAGCTTTAACTAAAAGTGGAGGGGGGAAAAACCAAATTTTTTCGGGAAAAAAATCATAACTTCTAACCGGTGAACATTCTTGCCGTCGGAAACATTTTTAATCGATAGGCCATTTTTAATTCTAAAATAAATGTCTGAAAAGTTTTTCGCTAAATGTTACCGTTTTCGAGAAAAAAATCCGTTCCCGCAGGGGGAACGCACAGGTAGATTTCGTGAAGCAATTAATATTATTTTATATAGAGAACTACGGACTTACACACACAAGTAAACACAGTAAGATTTTTAACATGTTTAATTTTTTTTTCTCGAAAACGGTAACTTTTTGCGAAAAACTTTTCAAACATTTAGTTTAGACTTAAAAATGGCCTATCGATTAAAAATGTTTCCTACACCAAGAATGTTCACCGGTTAGAAGTTATGATTTTTTTCCCGAAAAAATTTGGTTTTTCCCCCCTCCACTTTTAGTTAAAGTTTTAATCTTATAGGTTTATAATTAAAAGTTGTTGGTATTCATGTATACTATGGGATAAAATTAGAACGGTTCGAATATCTTTCATGGAACGTGAAATTTTAAGGAAAAACTAATTTCACAAAAAGTGAGGCCTTACCGTCCCCTTAGGCCGGATTTCACCCGTTCACGAACTTAAACTAAGTTTACACCCAAGCAATTTTTGACCGCAGTTTGAAAGCGATCGGGGCAAAAATACAACCGTGAGAGTGCCGCAAATTTTGGGAACTGGAACCATACATACATATATATATATATAAACTTTTTGACCAGTGATCATTTCGGACTCAGGGGGTCATAACTAGACCTCCTCTGAAGAATTTTTTTTTAAATTCGACAGTAGTCAAGAAACCAATAGGTAGGGTAGATCGATTTCATCGAAATCTACCTAAAAAATTAAACATGTTAATAAAATAATATTAATTGCTTCACGAAAACTACCTGTGCGTTCCCCCTGCGGGAACGGATTTTTTCTATTCATCGAGTAGACCTTTGGATCCTGATCATCTTTTGCGAAGAAACTACTCTTCCATCTTTTATACTCTCCGAGATGGACACCGACGAAATTTGTATGGCGGCCATTTTTTTTTTCGCCATTGTGAATTTTTTTTCAGGTCACTGGCAATTGAATGACGTTTCGAGTGACATTTGCTCAAGCACCCCCAACCTATCTTCAATACCTGAAGCGTGCTCTTCACCCGTCTCCGAAATCCTCAATCGTCAGCTCTCTCCATATTTTTCCTCCGAATGAATTTTTATCCTCTATACGAAAAAAAAAATGTTCATAGAAAATTGTTCAGGAGAGGTGATCAATGAGTGAGTCAGTGAATCAGCACGAGCAGCTATATATATTTATATTAATGCAGAATAAGTTATTGATGATTACTACTTTGTAAGTTGAACCACCTGTACACGGGATTAAAATGATGAAAAGCTAACCGTGTATTCACCTACTTTCATACTTAAATTTGTTATTACTTTGTTGACAGTTAATCCTACTAATACTATAAACGTATAAGTTTTCTTATTATTTATCACGTTTTCTTCTCCTTCTCCCTGTCCTAATGCAGGTACCGTGGCACGCGGCAACCGTACTTTTTTGTTGTTGTAATTACACTCATTATTATTTGCATAGAAATACCCAGTTTTATGTAAATAGACATTCATGCATACAAGTAGGCATATACACTGAGCGGGAATCGACCTGCGACCTTTTGTGTAGTATTCAAATACTTCACGGCTGTGCCACAGTACGTTATACAAACAAACTTATCGGCAGGTCGTCAGAAATTGAAGAAGAAGTAAATCATGACGTTCATAGGTTTTTACCCTCCATAGTAATCCAATTTCGGTTTGATTGCGTTCAGGGGTCAGAAAGTGCATAGCCGGGCAGGGGGATTGTGGTCGCAGCGCTAGTGGGACCGGTGGGTGTCACGCGGTGCTGCGACGACAATCCTCTTCTGATGAGGGCGTCAAGCTGAGTGCCACCATTGTTAACATGGTACGTGTATGTAATGGTGACCCTCTTTCCTGAGACTTTACCTTCAGCTTACCATCAGGCAAGGTGAAGTCAAACTGACGTGTCCTAAATATAAATAAAAAAATAAAAAAGTATATTTTGATGTAATTGTCTTTTTTAAATAGGTTAAAAAAGACAATTACATCAAAATATGCGTTCTGCTATTACAATATTCCTACCATGAACGTGCTTATAATATACACAGACATGTAGAGTAACGATTTGTTATCATCGAAAGTTAAGTTTACATTTCTCGAATCATTAAATAGAAAATATTTTCTTTACCTAAATACTTTTTCATCTATCGTTCAAAATTACATTTTTCTATCAACACATTATGCTACTTTTAGCATCAATGACATACTATTTGTATATACATACAACCCCAGTCGCAACAAGCAAACCAGTTTTTAGTCGCCCGGTATAGTGACTGAACCCTACATCGTGTACCCGTTAGGATGCCAGTCGCAGCTAACTAGTGTATACTGGACATCTGCGGAACATGACTCAATGCAGTTGTTGTTAGCAATAACACAGTAAACGTTGATAGCAAATTGCCGAACATTCATCTATATCTATTATAAAAATAAATAAAATAAAATAAATATAAATAATAAATTAGAACTTAAAGTTAGAGTAAAACATAAAAGTATCACCACCGCGAACGCTATACGTGCACATGCAGCCATTTATACCACTCTCTTTCGGGCTAAGCCTTTCCACGCGATGCAGTACCAATAAATTTGGTTAACTATAAATGCAGCAATCGAAAGCAGGAAGCCACCAAAACGCGATGCAGTCGCAGTGGCTAACAGTAGCATGTGTGCTATGGTCTTATGAAGTGAAAAACCTATGTGAATATAATCCACTCAAGTGAAATAATCCTTTGTATCCCAATGAACCGTATGTGAATCGATTAGACAGATTCAATGATTACTTTTTGTAGAGGTGTTCATAAAATAGTCAAGCGTTTCAACTTATTCGTACCTAGACCTTGCTTATCTACACGAATATTAAATTATCTGGATGTTTCTTTTTGTTCAATATTATAGATACAATGCAACCTTTTGATGAAGTCCTTACAAAATAAGTTTGCTACTCAACATCCAATTCAAGAGCGATTCAAAGACTTGCAGAAATCCGTGGAATGATAAAACAAGCGAGACCCGGATAAACAAGGAACATTCCGATCCTTACCTCTGTCAGTCAAACCTTTTGTATTATAATTTGCTATCCTCGCTAAATTCATTTTGCCTGACTATTGATAATGTTGATAATGTCAGACATTTCAATAATTATTTCTTCTCTGTTTCGAAACTAAAACGAAATAACATATAATATTATGACACTACCACAGGGAAGGTACTCAATCTATAAACGTTAGAAGTCACATTTTACTTGTAATACTTATACATACATATATTATGTCACTAAAGGCATAAACTCGCTTGGATGTGTAAATGTAAAAGCCTCTATGTAGTTGTAGTCGCAAAAATTGACGCAAAAATACTTCTTAATTAGGTCTGACATACGTAAGATGGACACACAGTAACGATTGAGATATTGAGGGCTATTAAGGGATTGTAAGCAAGACTGTTGCTCTCCCTATTTAATTTCTGCTCATGACAAGGTCAGTTTACGGTTAATTGGACAAACGTGGTAATTTTCCCTATTTATAAAAGCCAGAACTCATATTAGAAATATAGCAATTATCGCGGAAGCTACGAGAATGTGTGGTTGGCAAATTAAATGCCAAAATATTGATTTATAACGTTACTTACCCTAGCGTGGCAGACGATATGTATGTATCTGGGATATGCAGGCTCCATTTCAAAATACAATAAGATAGATGGATCGAATGCTTTCCTTGCAATACCTAGTTTAAAATATTTGGTCATAAACCTGAAAGTGTTTTGTGCGTTTGTGAACCTAGTAAAGGCTTACTGATAAGGGAAACTAGAATTTAATACTGGCTCAGAAGTTATTATAGACGGATTCCAGTGCCTTTGTTTGGATTAATGGGGCTTATACAGACTGATTGAATTCTCAAAAACTATTAGCTTAGTTTATGAGGTTTTGTCTTGATATAATAATATAGGATGCATGTAAAGTCCCTATTCGACACCAGTGACTAACCAAACTGCGTCACAAGACTTTCAGAAGATGTTGAACAAAATATATTAGGCTTTTATATCGAATGATGTGAAAATGAATGCGAGCAAGACGAAAAATGTAGTTTTTTGGACAAGAATTAAATAATAACTATTCAGTCATTGCTTCATTCTTTTCGAAAAAACTACATTTTTCGTCTAAACAAGTAATGTTAAAAGGAATATGTATATATGTGTATTTTAGAGTTCCTATAATTGGGGGATTTTTTATGAAACGCCAGAAAATGCAGCGAATATATTAAAAGAAGAGTGAATACGGCAAATCTTGTAAGCTGTGTGTGTGACATTCCATAATACCCAATATATCGATATACATTATATATAAACCCAACTGACGAAATCAAAAATAAACAAATGTCTTTCATTAGATTGAGAATTGTTTTTGAAATGAAAACTTTTTTAGAAATTATATTTCACAAAATTGGCTACGATTAAGGATACCTACATTTCTATAAGATTACTAAGTACAAAAGAATACAAATGTCCCGCTTGGTATTTCCAAACAAACAAGTCCTAGACTCATTGAAACATAATGATAAATCTTTGTGAATCGTAAATAGACCATTAAAACGAATCATAAGTTATTCATCACCTAACAATGGGTAAGAATCGCCCCTGCCATCTATTGAAGAAGTCTCACTGAAAACAAATCATTCTAATCGAAGCACAACACTTTAGTCATAATTAAGAAATCCAATCCGAACGAACTTAACTCTGCCATTATAGGCAAATAAAAGGAGCTTTCGATTCCCCCGGGATGCAGTTGAAGACTGTTGTGGGAAGTTACTCGTTAGGTACAAAGATAAAATAAATTTCAGTGGAAAAGTGAAACCGTAAAATGAGCTTTATAGTTACTGTCCTTTTTTCTTCGATTGTATTGCTTTCATCAAAAAAAAAAGTATTTTGTCGGCACATTCATTGTGTATATTATTTTATTTAGTACTAAAATTTAAACGGAAGACAGTTTACCAACAAGATGATAGTTTTGGTAATTATTCAAACCATTCATAACTTAAAGATTACTAAATTTTTTTAAAGGAAATTACTATTATTATAAAACATATAATCTTTTACTTTTGAACTGAAAAGGTATATAAATAAAACGATTTTACATAGTGTTTTAATTAAGTTAGACCTTTTTTTTTTTTTTTACGTGCGGAAATCCCTTCGGATACCCCCCCGCTGGCCAGCGGGGATGGTTATGTCGTGTCTCGACTAAAACCGCACGGTGTCCTCCCCAAGTGTCCGTTGCCGGGCACCCCGGGTGAGCCCTCGGAAGGATAACCCCAGGGTTGCTGGCGGACCTTGGCCGCCACCGCGGCCTCGCCTGGTGGGGTCGGGTTTTATCCCGCTTCGGTGAGTTGGCAGGCGTGTGTAGGGCACACACGACACGAATCTGCCACGGCCTGCTTCTGTAAGGACGGCGAGTCGGCCAACTGCCGTCCTCAGGCCCCGATCATGGAGGTCGGTAGTCCCGGGCGTAGATGAGTCTGCGGCGTCCTCGCCGCAGACTGCGAAACTCGGGGGGCAGGGTTCTCTCCCGCTTCCTATCCGCCGTCTCTTTCGCGCGCATTACCTGCTAGCAGAAAGAGGCGGTGGCGTGCCACTTAATCCCGTCGGAGACCACGGCCCTCACCATGGTCTCCATCGAGAGAACGTCCACGCCCAGGACCGCAACGAGATCCCGGCGTTGACTCGCCCACGCAGGGCACTCCACCAACGTGTGGAGCGCCGTGTCTTCACCAGGATCTTCGCAGTGCTGGCACTGCGGCGTTGTCTCCCGGTGGATGCGCCACAGATACTTACCGAAACACCCGTGTCCGGTAACCATCTGGCACATCCGGTAGGAGAGGTCCCCATGGTCCCTCTCCAACCACTCCTTCATGATCGGTCTCACCGCCGCAATGGTGGATTCCCCCCACCTTGGGTGCTCAAGTCGCACCCTCCATGTCTCCATAAGTTCCTGGCGGAGCAGGGACCGCTGAGCCCTGATTTCTCGGGGCTCCGGCCTATGGCCCCGCTCCAGCGCCTCCTTGCGCCACCGGTACAGCAGCGCAGGGGCTCTCGCTTCCAGGTCCCATGGAGGGGCCCCGGCTAGGAGACATGCTGCCTCGACGGAGATCGTGCGATACCCCCTGATGACTCTGACGGCCATCGCCTTTAACGGACTGTTTAGAACAGCCACGTTGCGGGCCACCAGAGTCTCCGCCCATACGGGGGCCCCGTACAGGGCCATGCTTCGCACGATCCCCAGGTACAGTCTCCTAGTGGGGGCGTTGGGTCCCTTAACGTTGGGCATCAGCCGCGATAGCGCGGCCGCAGCCTCCCTCAGTTTCGGGACCAGACTTCGGAGATGAGGTCCGAAGTCCCATCGGCTATCGAGTACGAGCCCAAGGTACTTCATCGTGGGCTCGATGCCGATGCTTACGCCCCCTACGGTAATGCTGGTTCCCGCAGGTAGCCCCCTCCGAGGCCCGTGAAAACACATAGCCTCAGATTTGTGGAGAGCCACTTCGAGTCCCAGCCGCCGTATTCGACCCACGACTTGAGCAACCTCTGCCGTGGCCTTCAGTGCTGCGCTTCGGTACGTTGCTCCCCGCGCCATAACGAGGGTGTCGTCAGCATAGCACACTATGCTGACACCCTCGAGCAACGTACCGCGCAGCACCCAGTCGTATCCGATGTTCCACAGGAGTGGCCCTAGGACCGACCCCTGCGGAACACCGCACGACACTTCTCGCCGCCCTGGCCCTAGCCAGCTCGGGTAAACTATGGCTCTCTCGGATAGGTATGCCTCGACAATGCGGCGGAGGTAAGGAGGCATTACGTGATACGCGAGCGCCTCCCTAACGCAGCTCCAGGGTAGGGTGTTGAAGGCGTTGGCGATGTCGAGAGACACCGCCACCACCACCCCTCCCCGCGAGACTACTTCCTCCGCCAGGCGCCTAACGCGCATGATCGCTTCCACGATGGAGCGCCCCCGGCGGAAACCGAACTGGTTGTCCGCCAGGTCTGGCCCCACGTTCGTGAGATGCTCGACGAGGCGCTCTGCAATAATCCGCTCAAAGAGCTTGCACACGTCGTCGAGTAACACGATCGGCCGGTAACTGAATGGCTGATCCGCCGGCCGCCCCGCCTTCCGGATAAGGACCAGTTTCCCCGTCTTTCACGCCTTTGGAAACTGGCCCCTTTCGAGGCATGCGCTAAAGAGCGCCACCAGTCGAGGCCCTAGTTCCTCAAGGGCCAGGACCCATGCTCGGCCTGGAATGCCGTCGGGTCCGGGGGCAGTACATTTCCGGGCTTTAAGCCGGAGCACTGCTACCCCCAGTTCACTCTCCCTGACTTCGGGCACATCGCTCTCGCTATTATCAGCGTCAGGCGCCTGAGGCGGAGCCATACGCGGAGGAACATGCTCCTCCGCTCTCGCTGGGAACAAGGAGCCCAGTATCCCCTCCAGCCGCTCCGGCTGGAGGCTCTGGGTTAGTAGGGGTGCCCTTGGGCAGATTTTGCCCCTAACCGCAAGGTAAGGGCGCCCCCATGGGTTCTGCTCCAGAGACTCCAGCAGCTCTTCGCGGGCCCTCCGTTTGGCCTGCTTAATGGCTACCTGGAGGGTCCTCTTGGCCCCCTTGTTCGCCTCATATAGCTCCGCCTCTCGGGCTGCCGCATCGTCTGGGCGGCGACGCCTCCGGCGAAACCTGGTGTACTGGCGGCGAGCGGTCACGCACGCTGCTCGCAGCTGTGCGATCTCCGCTGACCACCAGTACACCTGTTTCTTTGCCGGGCCGGGCTTAACCCTAGGCATCGCCGCATCGCAGATATGCGACATGGCTCTCCTGAACCATTCGGCCTTTGCGTCGACATCGGCAGGCCTGGCCGGTGACGGAATCCAAGCCTGCACAATAGATGCCTCCAGGAGAGCCAGGAGCATCCAGGCGTCTGAGCGCCCAACGTGGATCCGGGGGGTTCGCTATAGTCAGCGGTAGGTTAGGTGGAGGGGAGACGTTGAACCGAATGTACCTGTGGTCCGATGACGTCTCCTCCTCCTCCACCACGCGCCAACCCTGGACGCGGCGGGCGAGAGCAGGGGTCGCGAATGCGACATCCACGACCGAACTGAGCCGCCGCCGCTCCCAGGTGGCTACACTCCCCCGGTTGAGGACCTCTAGGCCACGGGTGTTGGCCCAGTCCTCCAGAACTCGCCCCTTGGCATTAGTTTCCCGGGAGCCCCAAGCCAGAGACCAGGCGTTGAAGTCTCCCAGGACCAAGACAGGGCGAGGACGGCACGCAGCGAGAACGATCTCCAGTCCTGCGAGCCATAGCTCAAGCTCATACTGGTCAAGGCTTGGCGAGAAGTAGACGGCCACGACAGCCAAACCCTCATAGTCCGCCGCGACACAGCCTCGGCCCCTTGCAATGACTGCAAGGCGCAAGGTGTCCGCGGCGGAACCCCCGAAGACGGTCGCTACGCCGTCCAGGTCCACCGGGATTCCGGGGTGGACCCAGTACGGCTCAGCGACCACGACCACATTGATAGACCACTCCACGATGCTCTGGTACAGAAGATCCTGAGCACCGGTGCAGTGGTTTATGTTCACCTGCAGGATGCGGATTGGTGTGTCCATTAATGGACATCCATCCCCGCATCCCGCCGGGAATGTGGCAGCTCCTGAGCGGCACCCCCACTACCCGTTGCGGACGAACGGGGCTTTGGCCTCGAGGCGGCGCAGGATCGGCTGTCCGCCCGGTGCTCCGCCGCTTTGCCCTCCGCTACGCATTTGTAGCAGCGCAGGGGAGCATCGCATGTGCTGGCCTTGTGCCCGGGCTGATTACAGCGGAAGCACCGGTCCCCCACGGTGTCTCCCGCTGTGCACTGCACTCCCACGTGCCCCACGGCCAGGCACCTAAAGCACCTGGCCTCGCGGTGCTGCAGGAGTTGCACCCGCGCCTTAAGGAAGCACCCAACGAGGAGGCTCCGTTCGTCGGGCATTTGACGACTGCCATGCCGTGACCGGTGGAGCTGAAGCGGATTTCTCCAGCTCTCACCTGATCCCGGGGGCAGCCGCCTGCCTCCACGACGGCGGAGATAAGTTCCTCCGTCGTGACCGCATCATCCAGACCCGAAATGCGCAAACCTGCGCATTTATTGGGTCTGGTGACGCGGACGGCTTCCGCGTCCAGCGACTCCCTCAGCTTGGCCGCTAGGGCATCTGCTTTGGGGCCGCTGGTGGCGCCGGAGACCTCGAGAAGGCGAGCTGCGGTGCGAGTCGTCTTGCACCGGAGCCCACCCTCAATCTCAAGGGCCTTGAGGACCACGGAGGCCTTCGCCTGCCTCAGTACCTGGGCGTACCCCACGCCCTTCTCCACCCCCTCCGTCGTCACCGTCAGGACGACGGCAGTGGAGCGTGGGGCGCGGAGCCTCTTCGGCGCCTTCGCCGCAGCGGCTTTGGCCGCCTTTTTAGCGGCTTTTTTGGCTTTTTTCGCCATTTTCACGGCCCCCGCTACCTCCCATCCCTCCCCTCTGGAGGAATGCTCGGGTGTAGCGGGAGCAGCGGATAAAGCGGGGGTGCCGCGCTTCTTCCCCTTCCCTTTCCCCTTATCGGGCGTTGGGTTCGCCGGGTCACCGGTCCCTTTCTTGGGACCGGGATTTCCACTGGCGGCAGTCGCGTAGGAGGCGGGCCGCACCCGTGGAGGACGGTACGCCCGGTCTTCCAGTACGCCAAGGCGCCTCTCGATCGCCGCCAGCAGCTGCGTTATGCTCGGCGCAGGCTCTGGTGCCGGCCTGGGTGCCAGATTGGGCGCCGGCGTAGGCACCGATCTAGGCGCCGACGTTGGCGTCGATTTTGACGCCTTTGGCGCTGGCGTTAAGTTAGACCTTGAAATAGAGAAATACTTTATGATTTTGTTATTTGTGGACTTTATGATACTTGATAGTAAAATTTCACTTTAACATTACACCAGTAAAACACAAACAATACAAAGGTTTTGATATTGTATGTTTCACCATCGAAGTAATGTTAATGCTTAATTAGAACTTTAGAACTTCCTTCATTCAGATCTGTGTATACGTTTAAATTTTTTTTTTAATAAATTAGTCAGAGTCTCAAGTTTTGCTGGAGTCTAAAAACAAATACAATTATTTTACTTTACTTAAGACTTGTCAGTAAAGCCATCAATTCTTGCTCTAGACGAATTTTGATAAATTTTATTTATTTATTTATTTATTTCATGGAACAAAAAACAGATATACATTTAAAGTTTACAGTATAGTCATGTACATGTATAATATTTACTAATGTATAACCCACAATATTGTCCTCGTATTACTAAGATAATATTTTATTTTCATTAATAGATGCCTACTACATTAATTAAAGGTCTAAACAAAACAAAGTGTGTTCTCGTTGAGTTTATGGTTATGTGCTCTCTAGATAAATAAATAGATAAATAGGTACAGTTGCCCTCGGCATTAGCCCAACACATTCCAAGCTCTTAGCTCTATAACTTTACGTAAAATGAAAATACAAGATTTATATTCCGATTTATTCCGATTTTTTTTTTTTTTTTTGTTTTGTTTTTTTTTTTTTTTTTTTTTTTTTAATTATTACCATTCACAATATACAATTTGCGTACATAGAAAGCAAACCATAAGCTACTTGAGCTTGTCTGGAGTGCTGTACTTTTCCTATATGTTTATAACAATACTATAGTTAAATATAAATAGGAGATATTCTGGTATAACATAAAATACTATAAAACAAGAAAGTGAGCGAACATTTAGTTAGACAATACAATACTGATTATAGGAAATAAGATTCACAACTACCCACAGATTTAGGCACTCATACGCAGGTACACAGTCATAAGACATATAAGCGGCAGGCAGGCAGCGTCATCGCTGCGCAACCGGCGCAGCGCATGGAACCAGTTTGTTTTGGGGCGGGGCCGGTGCATCTACAGGCTGTTTAAAAAGTGCGAGCGTAATTTGGATTTCATGTTGATTTCTGACATATTATTAATAAAGAATGGATCCAAACTGTTCAATAGGCGGGGAACCAGATATTTGGTGGTTCTCTGTAGGCCGTAGGTATTCACTGCTCTTATCGTTTCGAGTTTTTTTTTGGTGATTTGACGTGTTTGTATCCTATGTGATATTTCGGTCCGTAGGGTGTTATCAAAGAAATTTTCTTTGAGGAGATGATATTTAACTCTGGTGTGGACGGGTAATACTCCAAGGTGCTTAAATAATTTCACGTCGCTGTCCTTGAATTTTTCTTTGATACGGAGTGGGACTACGTTTTTCAAAATTCTAGTTTGTAGTTGGAATATCTGATCAAGATGAGTTTTGAACGTTCTACCATAGCTGGAGATGCCATACCCTATAATGGAGTCAGCAAGGGCATTGTAGAGCATGAGCTTGACCTTAAGTGGCAACCTATTCTTAATTATGTACAAATTGGCCAAGAAAGCTCTTAGCTTTTCACATACTCGGTTTATATGAGGCAGCCAGGTGAATTTATGGTCAATGACTAAGCCTAGGTATGTATGTGTATCCACCGTTTCAATCGAAGGACAGTGACAGCCGTTATCGTACTTGTGTAAGCATAAATGTGTGTGGGCCGTTAGTCTTAACACTCTAGGGTACTGGATTTTACTATGAGGAGAATGTATATGGACAAGTTTAGTTTTATCGGCATTGAGAACCAGCCCATTATCGTGACACCATTTATTGATGTTATCAAAGTCAGATTGCATCTTAGCGAGGGCCGAGGGAACATCCCTATCCGCGACAAGTAGGCATGTGTCATCCGCGTACTGATATGAGGAGCAATGCTTAAGAACATTGTTCATATCATTTACGTATGCTATAAAATGAAGTGGACCAAGCACCGATCCTTGCGCTGTGCCCACATTAGCCGGAACGGTTCTACTGTGGTTTCCATTCACGTTGACATAATAAGACCTGTTCCGTAAATAATCTTCACATAATTTTAGCAGTGGGCCTCGCACACCTGTGTTACTCAGTTTCTTTACAAGCCGGTCGTGATTTAGGGTATCAAAAGCACGCGAAAAATCAATAAAAAGAGCGAGCACATGCTTTCTATCGTTTAGGGCATCGTTAATATCATCCGAGAAACGTGATAGTAATAAGGTGGTACTCTTATTTGGTTGGAAACCAAATTGATTTTTACTTATTATATTATGTTTACTATAGAAAGCATGTATCTGCTCACTCAGATACTTCTCTACTACCTTATTGACGGTTGACAGAAGCGTTATGGGCCTGTAATTTGATACGTCTTCGTATTTACCCTTTTTGTGTATAGGACGAACACAACCACGCTTTAACTCGTCAGGATATTTTCCGGTCTCAATGCAGGAGTTAATAAGATTCGTAATAGCAGTGGATATGTTATGGTTTATTTTCTTAAGGTCTAAAACTCGAATTTTGTCGTGGCCGGGAGCTTTATAAATGTTTAAATTATTGATTATTTTAGCTATTTTTTGGGGTGTGGCTTTGGTTACTAACATGCTTGCATCACCATCACTAGAGTAGTCGTCATCATCAAGGAGCAGTTTATTACATCTGGGTAATATGTTTATAATTGAGTTTTGAAATTCGTCAGCAAATTTGTTGGAAATATTCGAAGAGGAGAGATTCTGGTCACCGAAAGCCTTCAGAATCACCTGGTCAACTGTGGGGGTCACTCTTCCACAAATGGAGTTCACCAGCTGCCACAGTTTTTTAGGGTTAGACTGGTTGTTGTTAATGTTACTTTTATAGTATTTATTTCGATGATACTCAAGGACCTTGTGGCATTTATTGCGTAGCCTGTTGTACTGTAATCTGAGACATTTGTTAGTAGGGTCTAATTTCCATTGCTTATATGATCGGTCTCTGTTATCACACAAATTTAAAATGTTTTGATTGATCCACGGGTGCTTAACCCTAGGTGATGTCATTTTATTTACCGTGTGACGTGACTCGCTAATAGCGCTTTCAAACTTATTTTTTATATACCCATATATTTGAGTAGGACATTTCATCATTTCCGTTACTGACCAGTCTATATTATGAATTTCCATTTCTAATACAAGTCGGTTCAGACGAGATATTTTTGATTTGGCAACATCCTGTAGTTGCGACCGTATACACTATAGCGCTGTGATCCGCTAGAACAGTGTCGATTGCTGATGTGTACGCATGCCATTTATTTAGATTAGCAAATATATGGTCTATACATGACCTTGTGACTTTATTCGCACGTATTTCAACACGCGTATATTCAGATATTCCACATAGAAACCCGTGTGCCGCGAGCATATCCGCGTATGAGTCCCGGAGTGACGAATAGGTCTTTAGGTTAATGTTAGTATCACCAATTATTAACATATCAGTGGGCTTACTGTGTTTCTTTACGAGTCTTGACAGTTCAGTGACAAAGAAGTTTTTATTAGTGGAAGGCGGTCGATAGATTGCACACACAGAGACAGGGTTATTATTAGTAGTTATTAATGTGCCTGTTATTGTTTCAAAAGTATATGTTGTCAGGGGATGGGTGGTGAATTTGAGATGATTCCTAACATATATTATTATTCCACCTCCTTTTTTGTGCTGTCTTAGCTGTGTGTGCATTCTGTAGCCCGGTATTTGAAAGAGATTACATACTTCATCGGATATACCCACTTCGGTTAAAATAATTAAATCTAGTTCTATTTTTGATGAGTCTATTACACTGAGCAGCTTAGGGAAATTTTTAATTATTGATCTTATGTTTACATGTATACAGAATAGGTTAATATCAGATGTCGAAATATTGTCAATAAATGAGTTGATATTAATACAGTTATTGATTTCTATAATTCTATCTGTCATGACTTCGCAAATTATGTAGATAGTAGGTATAGTTATAAATATAGATATTAATTTAACTTAGAACAGTTAGGGTATACAGAAAGTAGTAGGTATGTACCTTGGGGCCTATGATTCTAGAAGCGAGTCAATGTCCAGTTCGGAACGGATTAAGATTGCGCGTTCGGCATCATCATTTTTCTTCGCTAGCACCTTTCCTTCTTTGCACCATATGTATTTATATGTACCTGTTAGACGCTTTTTGGCATTATATAGAAGTGTCTTAGTATGGTGGGTGAGGGCAGCACGAATAAAGACGCGACGTGTAGACCCTTCACTTGGTAGGTCCGGCAAGATGTTTCCAGTTAGGATCTCCATATTTTTTGCAGAAGATATCCATAGGTCTCGGTCCCTTTTTGATTGAAGCTCGACCACTATTGGTCCCGGCTGGTCCCTGCGGCGACGGGACACACGCCGTACACTCACAGGCTGTTGTAGGTCTGCTTTCAGCTTAGTTGCCACTGCTTTAACGACACCCAGGATATTTTCGTTCGGCGTTTCAGGAATACCCGCTATTTCCAAAGTTGAATCTAGAAGCTTCTGATCAATCTCCTGAGACCGCTGTTCCATTGCAGATATTCGGAGCTCCAGGTTTTTATTTTTGCTAATCAGGTCAGCGTTTTTATTTGCTAGCAGTTTGATCGCATTTGCTTGCTCCTTAACCGTGTTTTCAATATCTGCAATTTGGCTATTCATAAAATTGAGAGACGCAGTTAACTCTTCCAGTTCGTCCTTAACCACCTTCCTTATTTCACGGCTGATGTCTCGCAGCAGTTTTTTAGAGTCAAACGTCACAGCATTCTCCATTTCTTCGTTCTCGGAATCATCTGGCACGAAGAACGATGACCGCTTAGATATTTTGCATTGGCACTCCTCGCAGCTCCACTCCAAACCATCAGCGTTACGGAGAGCTGCTAGTTGTTTATTGGTTATTTTAGCGCAGGTTGCTGTAGCATGTACATACTTTTTACACCTGCTACATTCAAGTCCAGGTGATTTTTGTGTTATATTTTTATTACAAGTCGTACATTTATTTAAAACCATTTTAACGTAGGTATCAGTAAAATTTTCAACAACGATATCGACGTCCGCTCACTTTGCGCTCACTTATGGCATCTACTGTTGAGTTATTTCCAAGGGCGACCGTACTGTGTAAGGTGCAATAATCCCTAAAATAGATTTTACGAATCTATGTGCCGTCAACGCAAAAATGTTGATGTCTTCAAATTGTGCATTATAAACCTCGATCAGTCGCCGCATTGGTGATCTCAAACCAGCATTTGTTCTGCACTTATTGGTCATGAAAAGGCATCGTTTCCTGACAATACGGACATGCATTGTTCGTGGTACAACATAGCAAAGTCTATTAGTCAATGAATTGCAGTCAAAGACGCCATTACACAAACCATGAAGTGTCATTGTCTGCAAGAGCAGCCGTCTACTTTCTAGCGTTGGTAAATTATATTTTACCAACAACTGGTTATAAGATAAGTGGTTCCGATTAGTTCTAAAGTGTAAAGCTCGAAGAAATTTGCGTTGAACCTTTTCTACTTTGTCTTTGTACTTCTTATAATATGGATCCCAGATAAATACTGCATATTCAAGCTGTGGTCTAATCAAAGACTTAAACAGGTAACTATAGGTTTCTGGACGTTTAAAGTTTTTAGTCGCTCTCATAACGAAGCCAAAGAGTTGGAAAGCCTTATTGACAATTTTCTCGATATGGGTATTAAGCTGAAGTTTTGAATCCAAATGAATACCAAGATCTTTAATTTCATCAACTTTAGCAAGTTTGGTATTGCATAGAGAAAAAATTGTGTTAATTATATTTCTTTTTTTAGTAAAGTTAATGTAGAAACATTTCGAGGTATTCAAATATAATTTATTGCGAGTACAGTAGCTGGAAAGGCGATTTAGATCTTCTTGAAAAAGTATTACGTCATTATCAATCTTGATTGTTTTAAAATTTTTTAGATCATCTGCATAGAGTAAAAATTTTGAATTTAGAAAACACTCATTAATGTCATTAATGAATAAAATGAACAGAAGAGGTCCTGATATGGAACCCTGTTGAACGCCGGAAGTTATTTTAATTGTGTTTGATTGGAACCCAATAATAACCACTCTTTGGCTTCTGTTAGTTGAATGACGGCCTCTGTGGCGTAGCGGTAGTGCATTCGACTGCTACGTCAGGGGGCGCGGGTTCGATTCCCGCTCAGTGCAAATATTTGTATGCATGAATATTTCTATTTGCATTGGCCTGGGTGTTTCTATGTATAATATGTATGTATTTACAAAAAAAAAAAAAAAGTATTTAAGTATGTTTATCCGCATTCTGGAACCCATAACACAAGCTAGTTAAACTATGCTTACTTTGGGTCTAGAAAGCGCTGTGTACAATGTCGTAGAATATTATTTATTTATTAGTTATATACGAGGAAAACCATCTAAGCAAATTTCCCCGTATGCCATTAAAAGCTAACTTGGTTAAAAGCGCCTGATGGTCCACCTTGTCAAATGCTTTCTGAAAATCAGTTTAAACAGCTCCAATCTGGTCCCCATCATCCATACCTTCAAAGAGATGTGTAGTAAATAGCAACAAGTTTGTAGTCGTTGATCTGCGTTTTACAAAACCGTGCTGCTCTGCAATTATAATTTTGTGCAGTTGAGGGTAAATAACGGTATGAACAATTCTCTCAAACAACTTGGACATAGTATTTAATATAGAGATTGGCCTGTATTGTTCAACATTTTGTTTCGAGCCTGACTTATGTATTGGAGTTATGTTAGCTAGTTTCCACATCGCGGGAAACACTCCTTCGCTAATGCTCATTTTAAATATTATATACAGCGGCCTACAAATAGAATCAGCGGAGTTAACAAGAAATACCGGTGGTATAGTATCCGGTCCAGGTCCTTTGGACTGGTCCATAGCTTTTAATTCGGTTTTAACAGTAGTTTCGTTGAAATGTAAATCGTGGATCTGTACGTCGTTGTTACTATCATCATTAGGAGCCTCCCATTCGTTTAAGTTCAGTGTACATGGTTCGTAAACAGAGTGAAAGAATTCGTAAAACATATTACAGATTTTACCAGGTTCATTCGATGACCTACTTTTGTAGTTAATGGTTGAAGGAATGCCTTGTTTACCCTTGCGGTTATTTATATATCTCCAAAAATGCTTAATGTTTGATTTAATACCATTCTCTACCGAGGCCATGTATGTTATATAACACTTAGAGCATTCTGTTTTAAAACTCTTTCTGTGCATCGAGAACATCTCATAGTCACTAATTTTTTTGTATTTTTTCCATCTAGTCCACGATTTAGCTTTATTTTTATACATGCGAACTAGTGACGGTGAGAACCATATTGGGAAATTATTAGATCGTGTGGTTACTAGAGGAATGTGTTTTTTGATAGTGCTGTAAAGCATGTCATAGAATCTAGCAACAGCTTCCTCTACTGATAAGCCGCTGAGTATCAGATCCCAGTCTACGTCACTAAGTTCTATATTGATAGAATTATAATCAGCCCTATGAAAATTATGCTTGGGTACACAGCAGCGCGTCATGTTTTTAAGGTTACAGTTGGTGACAGATGTTAAGACATAAAAAGGTGGATGATGTGTACCAGGTCGAAGTAACGGGTAATTTACTAGGTGCACGATGCAACCAGTGTTTGAGATCACAAGGTCTAGCAGGTTTCCTGCAGTATTTAAGTTAGAATTATACTGTTGTGCATTGTTTAAAGTCATAAAATGGCCGAGTTCTTCCCCAACCAACGATATCTCCACGCAGGTATAACCAGTATTGGTATTATAGTTAGGAACCCATTTTAACGCTGGTAAATTGAAGTCGCCTAATGCATAAAATAAACTAATTGTACCCCCCCCCCCCTTCCTACTAATTGCGGTGGTATTGAACCCATACCCTAATTCAACCTCCTAACTACCCCTTAATATCAATTTTGTCAATCCAATTCTTACCTACTTATCAAATAACCCTATCATGATCTACTTAAATTCTGTTACAACTTAATATTAATTTGGCCAATGATCGTCATAGTGTGAAAGAACCCTTATCATGATACGTAGTTACCCTTAGCTCTATAAAGGGATGATGTGCTTCTTCTCCATTAAAATGAATGTCTACTTAAATCCTTATACTACTCAACTTGTAATTATGAATTGTTATATTGAATCTCTATCTACACAATATATTATCTGACCTTATTATACTTTGATAAATTGGATACCTACCTAATGATTTACTTGAACTAACTTTACTTGTTATAATGAAAATCTGTCTAGTCATGATATTACCTAACTTATTAAATACTTGATCATAATAATACCTCCCTGATCTTCTATAGGTCTAGTTTACACTATAGGAATAGAATGTAATATCAATTTCATATAATTAGAGTTTAGAATTTATGATTTTATTCTACAAATAATTGTAACTACTAAGTTCCATGTTTCACCTAAATATCCAAGATTTAACTATGTTTCAGTTATTATACAACTATTGATTTCAACATGATATTTGTTTACTCGGTCCAATACATAAACTAATTGAGTTCTGTACCTATGGATACCTATGGTTTAGGTATAAATCCTAATCTTATTGGATCAAATACTTTATATGAGTTCTTAATTTATTATTAATAACTTTATACAACAGGATATATTTGTTTTTCGGTCTCATACATAAACTAATAGAATTCTGTACCAATGGATACCTATGGACTAGGTATAAATCCTAATCTTATTGGATCAATTACTTTATATGAGTTCTTAATTTATTATTAATAACTTTATACAACAGGATATATTTGTTTTTCGGTCTCAGGGCCCCATGTCACACGCCCAAAGACAGTACAGCTCACCAACTGATTCAGCTGTTCCTATGTCTATTATAGGTATTGGAGTAGTTTTACTTACTCCACCTGGCCAAGACATCTGGCACCCATAAATAGAGAAACACCAATTCGAATGGCGTGGAATTACAATATATCATTCCCTTTACTTAATTAAAAGCTTAAGATAAGTTATAAGAGTATTCTCTTTTGTATATCCAACTACTGTAGATATAAAAGTATCATAGAGATGTATATAATAAACTTGGAGAATAATAAATATCCTTTATATTTATTTTTTTATGTTAGAATGCATATTTGCAGTAAATGTTTATAGATTTTTACAATAGATTTCGACCTGGAACTACTGTCCATTCCACCAGAACACATTTTAATGTTTAGGTAGGTACAGTTGAGTTATAACTTATTAGTTACCCACGTCACCAAGTTACACAGCCGTTACCAGACTATAAGTGTAGGGGTCTAATGACCAAGTCTAAGAGATTTGAATCCATTCCATAGTTGGAAAATATCATCTATTGTGATAAGACTCTCATTCTCTAGACCATACTCGGCTAATTGAGCAAATACTAAGTCAATTGTTACAAATGAGAACTATCCTCACTTACAGTAGAATAGACATAAATTCTGTTATAAGGAAACTAAGCTTTATCGGTTTTCTCCGGTTATTTGCATATAGGATATAACTATCTGCAAACAACTTACAGATGACATGAACGACTCGAATCTACAATCGTTTATTATTCACCAAGCTCATGAAGTTACCCTAGCTTCTAATCTGAGGTTATCTTTTGTTAATAATATTATCATATCTGAATGTTTATATGAACAGTCTAATATATGATTGAATACCAAAATGTAATACTATGGGATATTCTATTTGACTTTTAGATTTGTTTGTATTCAAATGACCAATTTGACACCTTTAATTACATTACAAATTTGTAGGATATTGAATTAGAATAATAAGATAAAATTGCTTTTCTATAATGTAAATTAGGTAGACATTTCATCCTTTGTCAATGAATTTGAAACTGATTATACTTGGATCAGCTCTTAGCTCGTTTGTTTGAGTAATTTCTGTATTGAACTAAAGAGTTTCACAATCGAAATTCATGAAATATTACTTTATCGATAATTTGGACTGACCTTGAGGGAATTCATGGCTGTATCATACGAGCTCATAAGCCAAGTTCAAACACAAACCTACACACACTCATAACTTCTTATATCACGGTATTATATTGGTCATAACACTGAATTGCAAATAATTTCTACAACAACTTACGACGGTTATGAATTATGAATATGACACTGTCCAAAACGTTCCGTTTCCCTATTGCGTTTCAAGTCTGAGGGTTACTTAACATTACTAAAATTAGATTTCATAAAGACAATGTTTAATGCCAGTTTATTCCTAATCCCGGTTATTATGTGTACCTACACCTACCTATAAGACTAATCCCTGTGTTTAAACAAATTTTATCCGTTTAGACTAAATGCGTGATGTGTTATGTCCCTAGATAAAGTATACAGATTACAGGAGGGTCAAGCCTGATTTTGACGTACCTAAGACCCGTGTATTGTCATAAGACCACGACCGTAGTCTGGGATGTAGCCTTACGACCTTCCCTACCATATGTACTGTGTGCATAAATAAATATATATTAATATAAGACTGAGCTGCTGACTCCAATAAATGTGACCAGGCCAATCTACTGGATATCAACACTCAGATGGCTATTTCGACCCTGAAACTCAGGTAAAGTCGAAAGCTGTCCCGCCATTTTGGATTATCAGCCATCTAGCTAGAAAGTGGACACAAGCTTAGTTATCACCGTAAGGTATCCACTTGTGGCTGCCACATCGACAGACTTACCTAATGGGATTTCCTAGCTATTCCTAAGGCCTCAGCCGTCTAGCCTAACTTCCTAACCCTACTATCCCCAATCGAACTCCTAAAACAACATTTCGCGTCAGGAATGGCCGTTGAGCAGACTCACTCGAACGAACTACGCTTTCATATCTGAGATATTCGGCGTCGCCAGGAAAGGTGTCTTGCTACCATTCCAACAAAATGCTGTTAACGCGACATTTCAACCAATGTTCGAGCTAAAATTCACTACAAGAATTATGATTCTACACAAATGTAACGCGATTTTATCAAACTATAACGAATTAACGCGATTTTCAATGTAAAAAACGTTTCAATCAATTCACAAAGCGAGGTTTCACTAATTTACCACAAATTCTTCAAAACTTCGCTTGGTAACCCGCCCACCGGTGACCCACGTTATCTCTCAAACAAGAATGCCCGAGGATCCGCCAAAAGGTTCCCAAACCCCCATCTTTTCTCACTATTTTCGCGGTCTACATCCGGGGAAGCCTCTTTCCACCAATCAGCGTCTCTTAAAAATCCTTTTTTTAGTTTCTACAAACCCCGCAATATTTCTAGACCAATCCAGTGTTTTTCCCCCAATACTCCCAACTTAACAAATATCATTTTTTTAATTAATAATATTAATTCCCTGTGCGAAATATTTACTTTATACAATTTAAAATGCTTAACTAAATTAAAATTTCTTCCCTTTTAATTTAATTCCCTTCTATTTATTTACTATTATAAAATAGACTCCAGACCGGAAGTTATCTACATATTTTATAAAACAAGCTATCTTAGAATTCTTTTTTTTTCTTCTTCTGAAAAGTATTTCTTTCATTTATTCTTTCAATTTAGTTAACAAAACCCCATTTATTAAATCTATTCCTTATTATTAGAATATATCTTCAATAATATTGTAGCAATTTAAAATTATTAATATTTAAAAGAACTTACAAATAATTATAATTGCTGAGAACAGCGCCATCTCTCAGAAATCCCGGATTATTACTTAGATCAATCGCTACTATGACGCAATGTGGTAGACGCTTCCTTTCATTACACTTACCAACAACATAATTTCATTTATTAGATTCTTTCTTTAAAACAGATTATTTCCTGAATTGTATTGCAACAATTCATCGTTATTTAATTCTAAATATCATATTTCTCAACCTAATTCTTTACTAATACAGCGCCATCTCTTAGAAATTGATTTACTACTTATAAAGACCTGTGACATTCTGTCTCGTCACATAATGTTCCATTGATCAAGAGCCTTTGAATCGCTTCAAAGTATGTACTATAAACATCATCACGCGTGTTAGGGGGGTATACAATGCACTAATTAGTGTGTTGTTTATTATGATATTTATGTTTTCAAGTCAATTATGAGTTCTGCAGCCAAAGTATTGAAAAAAAACCAAAGTTACTTATAATTAATTTAATTAAATGAAAAATTACAATATTATAAAGTAATGAAACCTATTCGATGCTAGAATTAGGAATGCACATAATTTTAATAAAACACATGACATCGATTCGCGGCGTCAGCAATCGACGCTCGAACGGTCATTATCGGCGCGGTGGCGTGATCGCTGTGTCGGCGATTCCGTCGTCGTTGCTATGTCCCTTGATCGTCGTGTGTTTGCGGCGTCAGCGGTCTGCTTTAGAGATCCGTACTTAACACCTCCATCCCTAGAACAGCAACTATTTTGTCATATTAAGGGAGAATGTTGCTGGGACCTCGTTGCGTTTCTTGGTAACTTCTTCATAACCAGGGATCTTGAGAGTTTGCTGCTTCTCCTTGTTTTCCGAACAGATATTCCAGAATCTGTATCTGCGGCTTATTACAAATATGATAAGGATAGCTGCACCTGCTATGATAGTGTAAAGAGGTAACTTCCACTAAGTGTGTTAAAATCTCTTCTGCCACAAGTCAATTGTACTTTCGTTCGTTGCGGTAGTGAGAGCACGTAGTGTTGGTCGTCCAATTTCTGTATGGCTTCTGTAGTTAGTGAGATCTTAGTCATTTGGCAGGTCGTTTTCAAATGTTGGCAATCGTGTTCGTTGCGTACTTGATGATTTATCTTTTTCCCACAGAGATTTATGCTGCTGTACTTCGGGCATTCAGCCTCTATGTACACGAATGATTTCTCGGTTGTTGCTAAATAAGGAGTAGGAGGTACAAGGGCTAATTGTTTTTCGTTAGGGACAATGGATAACTTATATAAATCGTATATCTCTCGGGAGACTATAGGAAATTTAGTAACTTAAAATTTAGATCCTTTTTTTTTGTGGTTTGATCAAGTCGTAATAATCTCGTAATTCTAAATTGATTATTTGGTCTTGGCTATATAATGAATTTAATTTGTCTATCATGGATCTTAAAACTTCTATATCCTAAAAAATAAAAGTAAAAGGTAAAAGTCCTGGTCCATCAGCTAAAGTCTCAAGTCTTATTTCTTGGGGATGCGTCGCCGGTATTATCAGTAGTAGCAGACTCCTGTAACGATTGGTTCCCTTTAGGTAGTCTTTTTAGTCGCGATTTAGCAACAGGGCCACGTTTTTTCGAGGTATAAATATGAATTGGTAAATCAGCTAGAACTACGTCTTGTGTGAAGCGTGGGACAACTTTCTGGCGACTGGCGAGGGGGTTTCTTATAAAGACTTGTTGCTGGGGTGAGTACTCTGTCTCAGGCTCACGGGTTTTATTCCTATTTTCGATTAGGGCTGTACGATTTGCAAGAGAGGATTCATTTATTATATCATATACCTGTTTCATCTGTTGTCTATGATTCTGTGCGTATTGCTGTAAGATGTGTTCAGTAAAGTCAACGTCGATTGGGTCTCTGGGGTCAAAATGTCCATTCAATAAGTCAAACGGCCTACACTTGGTAAAACTGTGTATAGAGCTATTGTATGCTATTAGGGCGTATGGAACGAGATTAACTACTGGTTCACTTTTATGCTGTAACTTAAGAATTCTAATATGTTCCAATAATGTCGAGTGAAAGCGTTCTATGTTACCATTATCGTTTGGACTATGGGGTAAGGTTTTATGATGAACTATTTTATGAATACGCGTTATCTCTGAGAACAATTGGTATGTAAATTCGGGGCCATTGTCAGTAATATATTTATACTTATGGCTGTGCTGTCTCGCAAGTGATAAGCTTGACCATATTTCGTGAAAACGTCTATAAAGGATGCGTATTTCTCCGATTCTACTGTGAAAAGGTCCATGTGAATAATTTCCAGTGGTTTTGTAGCGGGTGGTACTATATTAAAATGTGGTCTGATTGGATTTCTATCGTATTTAGCCTGTCCACATATGGTACATCCGTTAATGAATTTGGTAATCTGTTCTTTCATTTTGGGCCAGTAATACTTTCGCGAAAGGGCTAAATAGCATTCGTTTATACCACGGTGGTTTGTTTTACCATCGTGACAATGCTTAATGATTTCCTGCTGTCTCAGATACTCTTTAACGTTTTCTAATTCTGTCTTAGTTAATAATAGTTTAAGGGCAGAGCTTTTAAATTTATCTTGTATAATAGGTACTATGGAATACATGCCTAAAGGTGGGTTTATTAGTATAGCGGTCTTAACCTTTGGGTTAACGTATTCTTTGATAGCATTAATAACGTCTGATTCTAAATTTGTTTCAGAAATCTGGATTGCTGTTCTTGTGTGTCCTTTGAAGGGTTTGGTCACTATGGGTCTTCGTTTTATGTCACCAACTATTGTAAGGTGAATCTGTCTATGAAATTTGTTAAGTGGCTCGTCAGTGATAGGGATTTCTAAAATGGGATGTTCGTTACTGGTATGTACATTGTCAGTCGAGGAGTTAGTCTGGTCAGCGGGTACGTTTAATGGATTAAAGTCTTCTATAACGGCATCTTCACTATTAATAACTATAGAGTCAGTCAGAGAGTTGGCACGTTGGATTGATGGTTCTGAGGGGTGATTTATCATTGAACTTAAGTCGTTGATGCTATTAATTACCGAAGTAATCTCGTCAATCTCGTTATTGTGTATTTCTACTCGTGAGAGGGCATCTGCATTGGTGTTAAATTTTCCTTTCTTATAAATTACAGTAAAGTCGTATTCGCTGAGTTTAAGTCTCCATCTTGTCAGTCGTGAGTTTGGCTCTTTTAAGTTCATCATCCATTGCAATGGTTTGTGGTCAGTCAGTATCTTGAATTTCCTACCAAATAGATATGGCCTAAAGTACTTGGTAGCCCACACTATGGCTAGCAATTCCTTTTCTATTGTGCTGTAATTTAGTTCGCTTTTATTTAATGTACGAGAAGCGTAACAGACTGGTTTATCAGAACCTATGGGTCCTTGCTATAAAACTGCTCCTATAGCGACATTCGAAGCGTCTGTGGTAAGATTGAACTCTCTATTAAAATCGGGGTACTGTAGAATGGGATCATTAGTTAATAACGTTTTGCATTTATTGAAGGAATTCACATACTCGGGGCTATGGATTACTTTGTTACCTTTCTTGAGACAATGGGTAAGGAGTTTCGTGATGCATGCGAAGTCTGGGATAAATTTTCGGTAATAACCGAGAAAACCTAAAAATTGATCTCCTTGGGGGTGTTCGGAATGGGATACTTTTGAATGGCTGAAATTTTGTCGGGATTAGGCTTAATACCGTCTCTACTGATTATGTGACCAAGATAAGCGGTCTCTAACTTCAAGAACTCTGATTTATCCATCTGGATTTTGAAGTTGGATTCTTTAAGCCTTTGGAAAACTCTTTCCAGGTTTTCTAGGTGTTCCTGGAGTGAGGAGCTGAAGAAAATGATGTCATCCAGGTATACTAAACAAATGCTATTCTGGAGACCTCTAAGGACATTATCGATGACCCTCTGGAACGTAGAAGGGGAATTTTTTAATCCCATCGGCATTCGAGTATACTCAAAATGCCCATGCTCCACGTTGAATGCGGTCTTAGATATATCCTGGGGATCCATTTCCACCTGGTAGAACCCGCTTGCTAGATCTAAGGTTGTAAAGTATTGGCATCTACCTAACTTGTCCAGAACATCTGTGATATTTGGTATGGGGTATTTGTCATCTATAGTCTTTTCGTTCAATTTACGAAAGTCAACTACGAGACGCCACTTCTGTTTTCCAGAAGCATCCATTTTCTTGGGTACAACCCAAATGGGTGAGCTCCATGCAGAATCAGAAGGTCTAATTATACCCTGCTGTAACATTTTTGTAATTTGGTCTCTGACTTCCTGTCTGTGAACGAAAGGGTAACGATAGCTTTTGGTGTATAAAGGTACTTCGTCGGTTGTACGAATTCTATGTTTGATCTTATTAGTAAAAGTCAACGGTTCGCCATCTATATAGAATATATCTGCGTAGCGGCTACAGAGTGTTAAAAGGTTAGCCTTTTCTTCTTCGTTAAGATGGTCGGTACGCAAACGCGATAGCACATCATTTACGCGGTTTGAATTCCCAGTCGGCGTGCAATTAAAGTTGAATACATCTGCACTAAAGAGAATATACTGTCGTTAGAAGTTGGGTTTTCTATTTCAACATAACCTCGACCGTTAGTTACAGTAGTAAGGCATTCGTGTAAAATACAGTTACAAAAATGTTGTTCCTTAATGAGAACATCGCCTTCGGGGGCATTTATGGGGACCTTGATTATCTTGGAAGTCTTGGCTGGAATAATGTCTTCGTATAAATTTACATTCCGGGAGTTATATAATTTAATCGGATTTGTTGCATTTCGTGTAATTATTTGGAAGTCTTTTAGATTTATATTAGCTTCCAATTTAGATAATATATCTAAACCTATTAACCCATCAAAATAATCGTGAAAACGGTATACGAATAACTTAATACCATAACTCTCGTTAAATTCAGTAAAACTTGGTAAAAATATAGAATAATCACTTCTGCTAACACCATGTATATTTGTTACTTCGAAAGGGTCATAATTAAGGGGATATTGCGAGAAAAATTCTTGTACGGCCTCGGGGCTTATAAATGACTGGTTAGCGCCAGTATCTATCAAAAACTTTAAAGGGGGAAAGCCAAGTTCTATGTAGGGTAATTGTCTCTGGGTTTGCAAGTTAATATCTATCCTGACTCCTTTGACTTCGGGCTCGACCGAAAATAATTAGTTGGACGAATGTGGCTGGGCCCAGGTTGCGGTTCTATCTCTTGTACCATTTGATTAGTATCATAAGTCGGTTCATTATAAGTCATGTCAGTGTTATAGTCGTAGTTGTGAGAGCTATTATAGTCATTAAAGTCTGTATAATATTCGTATTCGGGTGCACAGTAATACTCGTCCGAATAATAGACATTATCGGGCAACAGATATTCGTTGACGTTAACTTCACGGGTCTTAAAGTAATTAGTAGATGGTGGGTTACCAGATTTTCGCCAATCGTGACTTGACGACATCGGTAATGGCCTAGGGGTAAAATGCTGGACACCACTCATGGGTTTCACACCAGCACCACCGGCTTGTAGCGGGGCGATATTCTTAGGTGGTAACCGGAACGAATTGCTCTGTGGGTGGTAATTGGTTGGTTGTGCCCGGAACATCTGTTGTGTTCTTGTAGGGAATCGGTTTTGCAGAGGGTGTAATTTAAACGCTGGATTTGGATTTTGATAAGGCCGTTGTGCCATAGGGGCTGGCCAGTTAGTAACGGGGTGACGCGGTACACTTGGCGTACTTAACGGTATACTGTAGGGCGTAGCAGGCTTAGGGGCGCTATGTGTCTTTGAGCCATCATTGCGCTGTTGCAGGTACATAACGTTCAACTCTTCTTGCACGCATTGAAGAGCTTTTTCAATCGAATCTGGGCGCATGCATCGTATACGCGATCCCAAGGGTTCCTTTAAACCACGTACAAAAGCCTGCATAGCTACTTTCTTATAAAGGGCTCGTTTAGCGTCTATAGTCGTCTGTAATGTCTCGTGTAATGTCACGTATGTCATTATTGTACTAAATAAAGTCTGACACTGATCATAGAACTCTTGTGGGGATCTATTGTACTGTCTAGCTAAAGAGAGATCGTTGTACAACGCGGTCTCATCCCTCTGGTCGGAAAAGTTATTGATAAGGGCGGCTCTGATGCCTGCCCAGGTCTCTGGTAAGCCGTTCGCATTGATAGTCGAAGCGGCAGACCCTGTAATTTTATTTAATATGCCATTTAACAAGCAAAGATTTGAAAGCTCGCTGCCTGGCTCAGGGCTAGCATATTGGGTTACGATTCTATCACAAATATTAATGAATCTCGTTAACACATTATGGTTACCGTCGAACTTCGGTACCAGGCGTAAGGCCTTAAAAATAACATCGGGGTCGTAAGGCATATTTGGTTCAAATAAAAAGCTTAAATTAAGATCAAAATCACTATCTAAATGTCTAGACCTATCTGCTAGTTGCCGGCGAGCCTGACGTGATGCAGGATCCCGGGTATACGATTTTTCGGGGCGAAAAATGTTGGAAATACTTAGGATAAGACGGGAAGCAACACGAGAAAGATTCAAGTGGACTTACATAAGATATAACATCTCTGGTTCTTCTTCGTGAATCGAAGTCTGGATTCTTCACTCGGCGCTGCAGCTCAGTAGATTCCGGATTCTCGTACCGTGGCTTGATAGCCACCCGGGCGACTCGCGAACGCGAATTATCGATGTTAGATAGTCCTAAGTGCTCGCGAACTGGCCCGCGAGAATCCTACCGACTGCGCCAATTATGAGTTCTGCAGCCAAAGTATTGAAAAAAAACCAAAGTTACTTCTAATTAATTTAATTAAATGAAAAATTACAATATTATAAAGTAATGAAACCTATTCGATGCTAGAATTAGGAATGCACATAATTTTAATAAAACACATGACATCGATTCGCGGCGTCAGCAATCGACGCTCGAACGGTCGTCATCGGCGCGGTGGCGTGATCGCTGCGTCGGCGATTCCGTCGTCGTTGCTATGTCCCTTGATCGTCGTGTGTTTGCGGCGTCAGCGGTCTGCTTTAGGGATCCGTACTTAACAAGTCTGTCAAAATGTGTTAATAGTGTGACTTGATGTGGCTGGAATTCTCGCTGGACGGCTATAAAAACACCGCCTCCGTCAGATTTCTCTGTCAGAATACGATCACGATCACACCTAAAAACAATGTAGCGAGGATCAATAAACTCACGATCTGAAATTTCGGGTGTAAGCCAGGTTTCTGTATTACAATGATATCATAATTGTTCAAGAGTATATTCATATAGAGTGTATTTAACTTAGTTCGGATACCATTACAGTTTTGGTAGTAAATGGATATTTCATTATTTATATCGAATCTTGTAACTAGTAAAATAATTCCGTGTTACCAGCTATTAGTATATGGGATAAGAGTTGGCTACTGTTTCTGTTGTGTGATATAGTGCATGATAAAGCGTTAAAAAGTCTCGAGATAACCTATACATAACGACATGTCAACATTATTATAAATGCATCATAGCACCCAACTATTAGCGTGACAGACATATTACAATTAATACCACTACATATAAGTAGTATGTTCACATAGACTAAAAAAAGAATAAAAAAAGTTATACATAACAAAGAAAGACTATCCATTAAAAGACATGCATAAATTGATCTACTAAAGATCATCAGTGCGTAGCGATAACGATATAGCAGCATAGTTATAAATGTACAACAGCATCCCACTATTATTATTCTTAGCGTGATAGACACAGTATGATAGATTGCAAAGTATATAATTGTAGTGTTGATATAAAATGTAAAAACCCCAAAAAAAGATATAAATAGCAAAGAATTACTATCTATTGAATTTAAGAGATATGCATAAATTAGTATTTCATTAATTAGTAGGTACGATTTTGGCCCTTAATTTTAGACATATCGCTAGGGTTTCGTATGGCAAATGTAGGTGAAGTTTTATTCTCCCTGACCAGTATTGTTGCGTTCTTGATCCAAATGAACTTATAATTGTGCTTTTTTGTAGTTTCACGAGCATCATGAAAAAGCTTTTTGTGTTTTAAAGTGAGGTGTGCATTCATGTAGATTCTGCTTGTTGTGCCTGTGAAACCCAGCTGATCAGAAGTAGCACCTTTTTTTAATCTGAAGGTACTCAGTATATTGTCTCGGATAATTTTTGACGCAAACTTCACGATGATATTTTTTGGTCGCTTGATATCCTTCACGGCATGTGGTACTCTATGGACTTCTAATACATCCTTTTGTGCTATAGTGTAGTTCATGTAATTTCCAAGTTTTTCCAAAAATATCGGTAAGTTTTCTTCTCGTCTCTCTGGTACATTGCATATCTCCACATTGTACTGTCTTGCCTGCTGCTCCAGATTATCGATCTTAAGTTCCAGACTTGATACAACTGATGAATCAGCGTGGCTGGTACTGCTGCTTAAGTCATTAACACGCTTTTGGAGATCATTGGTAAGATTTGAGTTGAATTGTACGGCAAGCTCAATCTCAGTTATAGTTTTTAAAATGTTACTTTGCTTGTCTTCCGAACATAAGACCTGAGTTTTTTATGCTCAACACGTAACGAGTTGATTTCCTCCTTGATTTCAGTGGCATTTCGCTTCAGTACATTCAGATCCGCTACCATAATATCAATACTATTACCGATATCTGTAAATTTGCTATTCATTTGAGCACTGAGTTGTGCTATAGATTCATTTAATTTATTTGATAGTTGTACAAATAAATCAGTCATCTCATTCTCAGGTTGTTTACGTTTCCTTTGCATAGTATTACCTGGTGTTTCTGGCTGTGAGGCCGTACACAAGTCGGGATTCGAGCTACTTTGCTTAGAAGCATATATTGTTATTATTGTGCAATAATAATTTAATTTCGTGATTTTATAATCACAATTATAGAAATCTAGCTTCAGTGCCACCTATAAATTATCCTGTGTATAATTGTGTTATTTAGAAGGCCTTATATAGAAGGCAACAAAGGAGGTATTCATAGATATTTATATTAATGTTACAAATCGCCGCAGCGTGTCAGTGTACATATGTGTTATTTGTTTACAGTAGTTTTGCTATTCGTCGCTGCACTAATCAAGATTTTGTCCAGTTGGTAAATAGTACATTAAATCGGCGATAGAGGGCAGCCGAAGAAACACCCAGCGATGTTTGTATTAAAGTCGCAACTCGCCACTATGTGTCAGTGCAGGTAGTTATATTATTTGCATGCAGTAGTCCCGCTATTCGTCACTGTGTTAGTTCAACATTTTCTAGAACCACTGAAAACAAAATGTAGGTAGGTAAAGATTAAGAAGATTTTTTCACGGGTTACAATTAATACTACTATCACACGGATATTTACCGCTAAAATCATTACCTGCAGTAACACAGATATAATAGTGTGTATTTGTATTTGCTATGATCAATTATTATTAGTTCTTTGCACAGTGGAATATCACTAACTTATTTGTATATGTTCTCCAATTCTCGGGATTAACACTGGATAACGTTCGCACTAATTATTTAAATGTTTCTTAGCAGTTTAGATTCACCTAATCTGTTTATATGCTTGTAATTTATTTCATTTAACGTAAATTTTGAGAGCACTATCACAAGACTTGTTTACTCGATGAGCGCCATCTCGAATATGAGTCGAAAAACAAATACAATTAATTCTGAAAGTTGTGCACATTACGTGTGTACCTGTGCCTAAATATACTCATTACATCCCAAGAGGCAAACCGAAACTGTCCGCAACTACGACAGACACCTTCTTCAAAAGTTTCGTCCAAGTATAACTTTAGTGATGATAAATTTCAAGGAGCTATTTTTTATATAACTTGTGGACTTCGTGTTGAAACTTTACTTAAGACTTGTCAGTAAAGCCATCAATTCTTGCCCTAGACGAATTTTGATAAATTTTGTTAGTAATGAGCGTAGAAAATTGTTCTTAAATATAAAAATATATTGCTAGTATCTATTCAAAGAAAAGTAATTTTATTAAAAAAAATAGTGTTTCTGAATTTTGAGATTTGGAATAGACTGACCGATGATTTGGCATTGTCGATACTAATTATCACTAGTTTTGAGGCCAGAAAAATTGATAGTGCACGTTGATTGAAACTTTTTATACCTACCTTTACAACATTTATTACGTAAAACTAAATTAGGTTTAAATGTTGCGTAAGAAGATGATTTAACTTATTAGTTATAATGCGAATTATGACTATCCACCTACGTGTACGTGACTCAATTAGGCTTACGAAAAGTGTCCTTGTGAAGTTACATAGCGCACCTTAGGGAATTGACTGCCGCTAGGTTGTGTGTAACGTATCCACCTGTTAACTTACTTATGTACATAAAAGAAAATTCACGTATCTCCATCTACATAAATTATGTAGAAATACTGGCAGTCACCAAATCGATAGTATGAATATTACATGAAGTAAGGTAATAAAATAATTGATGCTCCAATACCAAAGTAAGATGAAATCTAAACGCTTGTATATCCCCGAAGGGGTAAGCACAGTTGTATTCACACCTATAATTCTCAAACTATCAACTTTATCGGTTCCACGCAATTAAGGCGGTGAACCTATTATCGTCAATTACTGTCCAATGGAAAACAGCCCTTTACATAAGTAGTCTCTAGTAGGACGACACCCACGGGATGAAATGAGTTAGCCCCTGTATTCTACACTAGCTGTTGCCCGCGATTTCGTCCGCGTTAAGTTTGGGATAGATCATGGTAGATATTGTTTACTTCGGCAGGTGTCGATCCCAACATTTTACATCTAAACAAGGTATGTTTAGATGTATCATTGAAATATATCTTCCGTTTGTAATATGTATAATAGCGTGATGATATTAATTATGAAATGTTAATGAGTCGCTAATTTGCTATCTTTTATACGTAGGTAACGCTATGGAGTTGCGAGATTTTATATTTTCTGCTCATCATTTCTTAACTATAGCGTAATGATTTATAGTACGGCTTTTGATCATATTCGAATTCAATCGAACTGCAAAGTTTCGTGAATATCTGCTTTGTACTACTAAAATTATAATCAATAATAGCTAAGAACTATTTTGCTCTACTGTTCCTATCGGACCTATAATAGCATAATGATATATACCCAAGTTTATGACCATACCCTAGAAGAACGTTCGTGTAAAATTTCAGCCGAATCTGTTCGGTGGTTTTCAAGTGATCCTCGAATATCGATTAGAACCTTCAGACAAACAGACAAAAATTCTAATAATCACATTTTTGGCATCGGTATCGCTTAAGCATAAAACTATTTTTTGAAAAAAAGGTTGTGTCATTACGTTTTAATCATATTACTCGCTGTTACCCGCGGCTATGCCCGCGTGAAATTCTGGTCTCGTTCCCGCTATCCATTGGACCCTATTGCACCACCACAACCTATATAGTAGGACACACAATTCCACAGTACGTCAATTTCTTATATCTCAAAGGGTCTGGGCAGCGGTTTCATTGAATCCATCCCAAACGGCTTATATTTTGCCGACACCTCCTAAACATATAATTATATTTTAGCCAATGTATTTGACAAATTATATGCTAAAAGCTTCCTCGAGAACTACTCTATCCATTGGTGAAAACAGCATGAAAATCAGTCGTTTAAGTTTATCGCGAGCAGACAGGTAGACAGATGCGGCGTAGACTTTGTTTTATAATATGCAGTTATAAAGATTGTCGGGAACTACGGCACTACTAACAAATTTAGTTCTGAAATAAAAAGCACCATCTTCGTAAAACTATCGTTAAGAGACAGATTTTCTTGAAAAAAAAAAGTCTAGTAGCGATGTTTCTGTCTACATCATTTTAACGCTGCCAATAAAGCTACGGAAGTGATTGCTTGTGTTAAACTTGTTAGAAACGAATTCACGTTTGTGGTGTAGTGGAATTGAAACACACAATTTAATTATTAGTGGCGCTTTCTTAAGTAGTATTTATATAACTTCAACTAAAATGGCAAATGCGCTACCCAACTTCAAGCGGTCAATACAATAGCACCAAGTAAAACGCTTAACGCTTTGACATTGTAAATATATTATTGATGTTTTGAGAAATCCATATTCTTCTTCTTCTTCGGTCGGGTTGACGGCGTATATTCGTCAAATTTTATTTGCCCGGTGTCCATATTTGGCAGGGATTTTGTTTGTTACACTAAATAAAAATAAAATATTTTCTAATAAATTATAACATCAAGCATCATTTCATTTACTGAATTATAAATAGATCAAAGCGAGACGGAAAGGACAAAGAAAACCATTTGTACAGTATCCATTCCTTTTACGTGGTCACCTAATGGTGAGCTAAAGGTGACGTCTCAGGAATTAAGGTCCCCATTATAGATGCCAACTATACTGTAATGGTGGTCTTCAGCTTAACGGTCTCGTTAGACACTTTTTCACGCCCCGCTTAAAGGACCCAGGACTGTAGGAAGAATGAAAAAATTACAAATAAAGTTTCCTTGATGTTAATTTTTACTTACAGAAAACGGTTTTGGTCATAAAATTTCATCATTTATAATCCTATTGAATCTTGTAATTTATTTAATTTTTATTTAAGTTCGTGTTAAGCCATAATATGATGTCTCATATTTTTTATTTTAAATGTTGCCTTAGCAGTTTTTCAAAGTATTTCATTAACATGACAGGTTTCAAATGGCCTTTGGCTACATTCGTTTGATGACAAAAAGTTAAACGAAATGTTAGAAGATAATGTTATTTTATTTTTACCGTTGAGGATTTAGAGCGCCCGCGGGATAAAACTCCTTTCGAATCACTTTAATAGATAATCTAGAGTTCTTAGATATGATATATAATAGTTATTGAAAGAAGTAGGTTCCGGTAATAATTTCGCATAAGTGCATGTTTGCATGTATGATTATCTAAGTAACTAGTCTGGCCATAAATACAGTTACATCAAAACTTTTCTTTTTTTTCAACTTTTTAATTATTTTGAATTTTGAACACGTATATTATTTTGAAAAAATCTTTCGATTTCGTGCCATTTCACATATTTTTTCGTGTTCATTATCGAATTACAATATGGAATGGGGTGTTAAAGAAAATAGGATCGCAGTGATCGCATTGCACAAAGTGGGTATGGAGCCGTCGGTCATATTCCAGACACTTCAAAAACTTGATATCAGCCGTATGTTCGTATATCGTACTATCAGTAAATGCAACAACACTTCGTCTGTCGAAGACCAGAAATGATCGGGGCGGCCGCGTGCTGTTAGAACTACAAAGGCTATTAATGCTGTTAAAGCCAGAATTCGTCGAAACCCCATAAGGAAACAAAAAATCTTATCGCGTGAAATGAAGATTCCCGCTAGGATTCTGTCACGTAATATAAAACTAAACCTGAAGCTCGGTGCTTATCGTCGATTTACAGGGCATGCCCTAAATCAATCTTCACGATTAAACAGAGTGTATCGATCAAAGCGCCTTCTTTCGCGATACGCAGTTGAAAGGCACAGCAATATCCTCTTTACCGATGAAAAAATTTTCACAATCGAAGAACACTATACAATAAGCAAAATGATAAAGTGTACGCTCACAGTTCTAAGGAAGCTGCTCAAGTGATCGGAAAGGTACAACGTGGTCATCATCCTGAGTCAGTGATGGTTTGGTGGGGCGTGTCTAATCAGGGACTCAAAAAGCTACATTTTTGTGAAAAAGGAGTGAAAACTTCAGCCAAAGTGTATCAAGATACTGTCTTGGATCATGTTATGAAACCTCTCAGCAATACACTTTTTAAAAATATACCGTGGACTTTCCAGCAGGACTCTGCTCTTGGTCACAAGGCACGAACTACCCAAGCCTGGCTAGAAACCAACTTTCCAGACTTTATAAGATCTGAAGACTGGCCCTCATCTAGTATGATTATATTTTGCATACAACGGTAAAGGTATTAATCAAGTACAAAAACTACGATCATTTCTCACACTGTCGGCAATGAAACGGACGATAAATTCGTAATCAAAACCATTTTTCGTCACCATTAGGCCATTTGGTTTAGTAGGGGATGATTAAAGCCGGCGCGTTTTCTCGTTTTTATTAATATTATTAACTTACTTAAATAACCCGAACAATACAAAATGTAGGTATTAGAATATATTTATGTGCGTTTGGGGACACGGTAATATCCGGAGCCATCAACAAAATAACTTTCCTTGTAAAGTTTCACTCAATTGAAAGTTATTATACCCAAGCCTAAGCAATAACGAGAACTGAATAAATTGCGCTTGTTATTCACTAATATAACTTTAAATATAATATACGTATAGATGATAAAAAAAACTACTTTTCCCAGCAAGCCTCGAGTATTGCAAGCGTTCGGAAGTCTACGTTAAACACTTACCATTAGATAAGCCTGCTATAAACTTGTTTGCTCTTAGTACCACTAAGCAATACGTGCAGATACTTACTGGAACTGCTGGAGTATAGTTATATTACAAAACAACAACCAATAGATCAAAATTTAAGTAGATATTTAATGTTACGAATATTTTACGATAACTTTTATGTTTACAATGTCCTTAATAATTATATGTACATAGTATTATTATACAACCAGTTTTGAAATATCAATTTACTTTGGTAATAGTTTAATTTATTTACATATAAATTCATTTGATTAAGAAATATAGAAATGTCCTTTTAAGATATTATTTAAGCGAGTATATTCAACCGGTCCTTATTAGTGTTCAAAGGGACGCTTGAACGAAACAAGGACGCTGTAATGTACTGAAAATATTATTAATTTAGGTGCGTACTATGTTATAAGCGCGTCTTCTACTTAGTTGAACAGAAAGCCCCCTTTTAATTTTGTGTAGAACTGATATTAAAATTGTGTAAGCACAAGAGGGAGTCTTGTTATACAAATTAGCGACAGTATTCTCTAGCATAATTAGATTTACCCAAATTTATAGACCTTAATGTGCCGCCTTACATTTAAATATCTAATTTTACACGTTTTTTGAATAAAGAGAGGTTTTGACTGGTACGATGAATTTGATAAAATGTGAGGCGCCAAAGATAGTCGGAGTCTATTTGTGCTGACACCAACTTGTAATAGAAGTGATAATGGACCGCCTGGAGCATGAAGAAATTTTGAGTAGAACTTTAAATTTTTAATGAATTCGCTTCTGGTTTGCGTAACTGCTTGATGGAGAGAAGAGCTAAGATGCTGATAGCAACGACGATAACTTACGCACGCTAGATTTCGAATGAACTCTGGAGAATAGTAGAGAGAGCCTAAAGACAACAATAGTTAAACAAGTGCAGAGTACAATGCAGTATGACAGTGTTAGTAGATTACAATAACAACTCTCCTGATATCGAGACGATATATTGATCGAGATCGTTATATTGTATCAGTTAACTGTGTGCTGTGTACGTACTTATGTACCTCTTATCACTACTATAAAACCATCAAAATAAAATGAGATAAAGTACGAAAAATGTATTCTTTGTGATTGATACCTTCGAGTAAAGTATCTAATTATTCTTTATTGGGTTTTTACTGGGCTTGGGCTTTAGACAATTACGATACCGATAGTTCTCAGTTTGCAATCCCTTTGATTGTCGATTGTCAAAATTAAATAATCGATAACATTCGAAATACAAATTCAAAAGTAACAAACGCCGTTTTTTTTTACGTGCGGATATCCCTTCGGATACCCCCCCCCCCGCTGGCCAGCGGGGGTGGTTAAGTCGTGTCTCGACTAAAACCACACGGTGTCCTCCCCAAGTGTCCGTTGCCGGGCACTCCGGTTAAGCCCTCGAAAGGATAACCCCAGGGTGTAACAAACGCCGTAACGTAAAAAGAAATCCGATTCCCATAAAACATTGACTTTAGCGAGCGCAGCTTGGTCAACCACTTGGTTGACCATCTACTACGTTAAACCTACGACTATTAATATCGCAACAGCTATGTGAGCTATGAAGCGATATCTTAGAGTTAATACATGAGTTAAAGTTATAATATTCGTCTTATGTGCTGAACTTTAAAATCATTCATTGGGTTATTTTAACTTTATACCATCCATTATTATCTACGAGTAGTAGTATTTTCTTATATATATATAGATATATATATATATATATATATATATATATATATAAAAAAGTCATGTTTCGTGTTGGTGATGACCGCAAACAACCGGACTGGTGCACCGATTTTAATGATTTTTTAGAGTTGTTTCAGCTGATGGTGTGCCTTTTTTGAGTAACTTTTTTTTTTTTTAAAGAATATTAGTAACCGATATTACTAATATCCCCCCTAACCCCTCCAGCTAAGCTAAATTGCTTGTGTTAGGAGTGGGTTCAGGTCCGTAGTGTAATGGCCAGGATTCGAACCCGGGACCTCTCGATCGTAAGGTTGACTCCTTAACCACTAAGCTACCGACGCTTTTTCACGGAACTAGCACTGTTATCCCACCGCCGGCCAGTGGTGGTAGTTGTCGGACTCGAACCGACCAAAACCGTACGCCGCGCAGTCTCGGGTTTCTAGTGCTTGGGTGTAAGGCAATTCCCTCGCACCCCGGCTGACCCTGGGCCAGCTACGACTTTGAGACGGCCCCCTTGGGATATTGAGCATATATGAAACATTCACGATATAAATTCAGCTGATAAGGTAACCAACACAACTTTTAAGGACGAAGTAGTAAACTAGGTCAGCTAGTTGATTAATATTAAAAACTTGGCACTAATTTGCTAATGGACCAACTTTGTATAAACTTTTATCAATAAAACTACGCAGACAGTTGACAACAGAAGCGAATTTCAGACATTTTTGCCATTACATTAGTGATAATGTCTGCCAGCGTTTAATTAAATGAACTATCGTGGTTTCAGCGCCATACCTAAGGTTGCCAGTTACATGGAACTTGAACACTGAAAGCGTTTCAACTACACTCCTTTGGGACATCTCGTCTCTGGCAGGTACTGCTACTGTTGTTAGAAAAGATACTCCCTTTGTTTGAAAAACTTGCAATGTTTTAATTTTCACTATAATTACATTTTTGCTTGTTTCACCTTGTGAACAAAACTTATTAAAGAGAAATTATATTTCTGATCATACTTACTTTTAAATTTTCATATTTTATGATATACAAACTTCCATTTATGTATATAGTAATAATATATATGCATAGTCTCGGCGGGAGGTAGTGTCATCGAATTTTTGCGTAAAATTCTAACAAACGCGAGTGTACGCCTCTTAAGACAGCGCTGATTTACGGATGAAGCTCTAGAGCTGGTTTTTCTCGGAGTTGGGAAGTTAGACGGCAGTCTTATGCCAAATCAAATGGAGGAAAGGGAGGAAGTGGACCTCCGGCTCTGAAAGCCCCAGATAAAAACCAAGAACAAAGCTACAATGATGATGATGACTTTTTAATTAGAGTTATTATTCCAAAACCAGTCCGTAGTCATGTTGAGCAAATTAAGGATCCTGACGTAGACTAAGTAATTGAAATCGTCCATTACTTACAATTACCGTAATTCTTTTTCTTACGCTCTGTTAAATATCGCATTTAACAGATATTAAGGTTAAATTTAATATGACCCTGGGAATTACGTTTTAACAACTATTTTCAACCATATTTTTCTGTAATGTATTAGCGAAACGTTGACTTCAAAGTCAACGTTTCGTCTTGGTTGGAGGCAGGCATGTAGCCTTCAAAAGATTAGATGTCAAACAGAGCTTGCCACCGGAGATTAAAATAAAAACGGAACGTATAAGAGCTATATTAGTACGGTTATTATAATTTACGTCGATGACATCAAATTATCCAGAGTATGTATTTATTGCTAGCCGTACCCGCTTCTTCGCCGGCATGTACTTATTTCTGAATTTTATTATTTGCTCGCCACCCTGAACCTTTTTAACATAAAATAAGCATATGTTACTCCTAATAACATCAGCTATCTGCAGTTAAAAACCCGTCAAAATCGGCTCAACCACCTGACAGATTACCCGGATCAATCAGACTGAAAGACAGATAAAAATTTCAACTCTATTTATCTGTACAGAGGATATGATATAAGTAAAAGGGCTACAAGTACAAGGGCTATTCCATATCATGTTATGTGTATCGTATAAGGCGACCAAAGGATGCCGTCGTTCTACTCAATAAACAAACAGATGTTATCTTGCAAAAAGTGCCCGGAGACGGCAATAATCTCACCCCCTAACACGTGTTTTTCCTTCTTCTCCTTTAGACATATAGATATAAAGGTATGGATATATGATTGTATGAGGTAAATATATTGCTATCTACAATTTAGCTTACCATCAAATTTACTCTGAACACGGTATTATATCAACTAAAAATACAATGTCAAACATAATACTAATTAATTTAATAAAATTTGATATTTACGTCAGACTAAACATAAAAGACGAATCGACATCAACAATTCGAGCGGGGCCGCTGTGTGGTCGGTATCTAGTCTAGTAAATAAATCAAGACTACACAAAGTAGAGCGAAACGTCATTTCTTCTACCGGCTGCCGGCACCACACGCCTGTCATAATTAACCTTGTCTCTGAAACTCGCTCTTGATCTTGACAAAATAGCAGCTAAAGCGATTAATAAAATTACTAGAAGAGCTTTTAAAAGCTTTCGTTGAAGCTTACGCTTAATATATAGTTTTCAAAGACATTTTACAAAATCTTAACAAACATTTTATTGTAAATTTGTCTATGATATACGTGTTCATTTGCACACCGCACATTTACTCCTTTTAAGAAACATTGGAAACTGATTAAAATAAAGTGCATATTGATAAACTTATCTGATATTGAAAAAAAGAAACAGGTAACGGATACACTCTCGGAAATAGTTCAAAATATAGAATATTCTTATGTGAGTGAGTGGGACCAAAACTAGCTAACGGTAAGCGAAAATTCATCAGTCAAATATACAGATGTATAATTTACATAACGCTTCCACAAGGTTGAATCTAGACACGAAGCTTGCATGTCCAGCCAAGTTTAAAGAAAAAGGAACTTGCAACGCCGCAGCCGTGTGTAATATAACTAAATAAATAAATATTCTAGGACAAATTACACAACTTCATCTAGATCTAAACTAAGCAGAGCTGGTCACATGGGTTCTACAATGCGGATAAATATACTTAAATACTTTTTTTTGTTAATAGATTCATATTATACATAGAAACACCCAGACCAATGCAAATATACGTATATGTACTGAGCGGGAGTCAAACCCGCGACCTCTGACTTAGCAATCGAACGCACTACCGCTACGCTACAGAGGATTGCACCCTCACAACTCGAAAACTATTTAATCCACTAATATGGAATTTGGCAAATTTGAGTATGAAAGTAGATGATACATGGTTATTTTACACGGAGTACATCTTATAAATCTCGATCTAAGTCAAATCAAGGCTTTACGAAAGTTCTATAGTAGAATACAATTGCCTGTGCGCGTTATACGGCTCCCTTCTCCCGCACCGACGGCCAAATTAAAAATAGACAGAAAACATATAAGAAAAACTGCAGATAATTCATGGGCTATTCATTCTAATATTTCGAAGGTGCAAGAACATATGGAAATATTCAAAACTTTGGTTTGTTAGTTGAAACAAGCCAAGTCAAATCTTGAGCTTGAATGACATCGCAAGCGAAATAATTGCGTTTTGTCCGTTAAAATTTAAGAATTTTAACATTATTAAGTAGAAAATATTGGGGTGGCACCAAGAAACAAGAAATTAGTATAAATTGATATAATAATTTCTTTCTTTAGAATGTTTTAGGTTCTTGTATCCCAAATTCCAGGACTCTACACGGAACATGGCATCCATATAGATCACAACTATTTTGTAGACGAAGTCGACTAAGATGCATATTCTAAACTGACGGCTTCTGTGGCGTAGCGGTAGTGCATTCGACTGCTACGACAAGGAGCGTGGGTTCGATTTCCGCTCAGTGCAAATATTTGTATGCATGAATATGTTATTTGCATTGGTCTGGGTGTTTCTATGTATAATATGGATGCATTTACCAAAAAAAATAGTATATAAGTATGTTTATCCGCATTCCGGAACCCATAACACAAGCTAGTTAAACTTTGCTTACTTTGGGTCTAGAAAGCGCTGTGTAGAATGTCGTAGAATATTTATTTATTTATTTAATATTGAACTTGGTTCTCATTTCACATTTATGTTTCTGATGGGATTTAATATAATTTACTCAATATCTGTCTACAAGTTATTATTCGCTTACATAAATTTCTTCATTATGCAGTGTAATATTGGAGTAACAAATTTACATTCGTATTAACGCGCGATAGGAAGCCGCCCAGGCTTTCACATATTACCTGTCCTCTTAAATTTTTCATGATATTGACTAACATTTCTACCTAGAGCAAGCTAATTTTTTAGATGAACTAAGCACATGAACTAAGCACATGAACTCGCACATCAAAAGAGGCCTATGTCTAGCTATGGATTGCACTAGGGCTATTTATGTGTGTAGCTATTTTCTAGTAATTATCTAATTTACAGACACACACCTACAGATATACATACATGCACATAAGTTCTTGTAAATACATGGTGGCGAAGCACAAGGGATAATGTCAAACAAAGCTACACATTTACACAACAACTGTTATATGGACGACCGTTATAAAACAATTGGCATTAGTCACTATATGCACCTCGAAGTATAATAAAATACGATGCTGTTTGGTATAATCATGAACATTTCAGCGCTATCTTATCTAGTGATGAGTGTTCCAATGTAACGATACAGTAGGCATGTGACACCGTTATTACTAGTTTGGCTCGTATACTACTACGACGAAAAACGCTAGCCGTTGGCACTCACCCAGATTGATACCAGATGACAGACGAACGAGTATTCAAACATTGTAGATTTTCGACATTGAATAGTTAAGCTAAAAGATACATTTTATGTGGAGGGAGCAGGGAGTAAGCGTTCTTCTTAAAAATTGTAGCAAAATATTCCTAATCAATAAAATATTCAAAGTTAGGTTTAATTTATTTATAAGTATTATCTTTTCGTTTATGTAAATGTACATATATAGATGCTAAACGGGTATAAGAGTTAGGCATTCTTATACGTATTAAAGGGACTTAATAAATGTGTAAAGATGATTTTACGAAAATAGTTAATTTGCGATCCCACAAATTGATTGACACTGATCCCGACATTTCAGTTGCTTTTATGCAGCCATGGTCCCTGGGAGACTGCTGAAAGTAAATTAAACGTCGGGATCAGTTTAAACGGCCGACAAGTGATCTAACATGTTAGATAAAGAGATAATCATTTTTTAAAGCTTATATCGGTAAGATATACAAGAATTCCATTTGCGGATTTTCTTTTCAAGCGGTTTGTCAAACTATTATTTTATTTTCTTATATTTGGATCTGTAAATAAAATAATTACTTCGGGCCACCAACCAGGTGGACACCGAAGTCTTAAAATCACGCAAAAAAAATCAAAATCTTACACCCACTTTTTATCACTTTTCTCGACGTTTCACATGATTCTAAGTCTAATTAAGCAAAAAAAAATATTTTGTCGGTCTGTCTGTTGGTCTGGATGTCTGGATGTCTGGATGTCTGTTTACGCAATAACTCAAGAACCACTTATCCGATTTAAAAAATTGTTTCGCCAATCATCTTGTTTGGTTAATGGGAAGAACTGATTAGATTTTGGGGTTTTTACGTTCAAGGTTTCGGGTACCTACCATACAAATTGTCCCTAAAAAACTTTTACAAGTGAGTTTCTTTCGAGTTATCAGAGTAACGCGTATTTGACTTTGAGATTTGAGTGATAATGACAATACGTATATTGTATATTTACATAAAACAACTAGACTCTGAAAGAAACTGAAATATTTATTGCTCAATATATAAAGACGCGTCGAATAATATGCATAAAGCCTAAGGTCTGTAATTTTGAATAAAAATACTGCAACAAAAATATCTAAGTTTGGCCCGAAGTTTGACAATCACTGTGTGATTTCCGCCCCACTAGATTTACCTAAGTTTGAAATTTTTCAAGGTATTAAAATCTTACAGTATTCAAGCATACTTATCGTAAAGTCTATTTTATATAAAAATATTGTATTTGTACGGACACACATTATAATCCGTTAAAAAAACCACGGTTTGCACTCCGGGAGGGCCGGCAGAAGTGAAAACTTGAATATTAACGTTGTGCATTTTTTTAAATTTTGCAATGGTTAGGGAATAATTTTGCACGAATTGCTTTAATTATCAGTATAAAAGTACTATCATTTATGTGGTAACATACAATACTCATTGCGGTATCGTACACAAACATGACAATTAATATTACATTAAAAATTTAACACTTCAGAACTATTACAATTATTTTACATTAAAAAGTTTATCTCTTAGAAAAATCTACTTACGTCCATAATTTCAACGACTTTTCCACCATCATTATTACTAGAACCATCATCGCCAATATATTTATAAAGTACTCACTTATTTCCTTTCGCAATTACTTCGTCACTTTTATCATTAATAGATGCATTTTGTTTAATTTCCTTTTTATATAAATAGATTTATGGCACAAAATAGAATAAATATTACAAAAAGTTATATGATGACCAAAAGTGTTTCTTGGGCCTCGGTCGAAATCGATCTCAGTCTTGACGAAGTCAACGACCACTCATTATAGACTAACGCGCCACAAAGGTTGTTAAGTACAGTGTGAAATTAGCGCTTCTATATTTGTTGTTTTGGCATTTTAACCTTTTTTACCCATTACAAAAAAGTGAAAAGACGCCGCTAAAGAAGTTTTCACTTCAAAAAAGTAAATAATAACATTATTTTACATACCTAGATAACCTCGTCACGAGGTAGTCACTCGTTCGAACCTAATTTCAGCCGATCGTTTTGTATCTTTTTTCACGAATACGAAATCTTGAATATCTTCCTATCCTTATGAGTCTTTACGTAGGTATATCTGGCATAAGAGACGGTAACAAGCTGTGCCGGTAATGATACGCATAGAGATATCGTATCTAAATATTATGAAGTTATGAAAAAGAGGTGTAAAAATAACTGTAGCTTTACTCATACGCTAGGCAAATCTAATTCACTTGAAAATAACTTAAGTTAGTTAATTCGATTGAACTGAATTCCGAAAGTTTACGCGAATATGAAACATTGAAATAATAACGAGCGTTGGTGTGTTCCTAGTGAACCCTAAATTCAATATCGAGGATGGTTGGAACCACCAACTTGGGATTCAGTTATTTGCTTACTTATCCACGAAAAAGTAAAACACAACAAAATCAAGACATTGTAAGCTCATTTTGCGGCAATACTAATATTAACAGGTAATCTAGGTTCGGGACCTTTGTGAAAAATTTTCACTTCATGATATGAGGTAATCAACATCTTATTTTTCATTGCCCGTGACTGGTGTAAATAGTGTAAATATTTCCATAGTTTAATATAGTCCGATCTCAGAATGATTTGACAGCTGTAACACAGGAACTACAGAAAATATAACTCATAATGCGAACACTATGTATTTCAAATTTAAAGAACTTGCAAAACATAACAAACATGATATTTCTTTTCAAATTAATGTAGATATATATATATATGTACTTATAACTATTTATAGAATATAATATTTATACATTAATAATAGTATATAATAGAAATTTATACTGTTGATTGATGGCACTTAGTGGAACTTGCTACACATATTGACGGCTCCAAATTTCATTAAAATCGTTAATGAAATTTAGTATACAGGGGATTTCAGGGCGATAAATCGATTTAGCTAGGTTGCATGTTGACCCAGATATTAGTAATATTATAAACGCGAAAGTTTGTGAGTATAGATGTTTGTTACCCTTTCACGCAAAAACAGCTGAACGAATCTGGTAAGAAATTTGGTACAGGTCCAGATTATAGTCTGGAATAATACATAAGCTATTTTTCTCCCTAAAATAGGTTCCCAATGGCAAGCGGGAATGGCAACAGAATTCCACGTGGGTGGAGCCGCGGACAACTGCTAGTATTTAATAAATTAATTATTTCAATATATGTTTATGGCTTATGTACCTTCGTGAAGAATAGAGCATTTTATAATTTATGTATGTAATAGTCAGAGGAAACAAGAGAATCATTCTATCAGTTCTTGATTCACGTTGATTGAGATATTCACATCCGTCCAGAGTCAATATTGTACTAATAAAAGAAATTGAAGCAGCCAAATATATTAGTAGGCTGTTTTTTTACACTCCGGTCCATCCTAAGATGGCTTTTACAAATAGTTTTTGTAAGTAGGTATCTATTATGCGGTCTGCATGGGTTTTGAAAACAGGGTTTTTATCTATTTTAGCAATAAGCTTCAGAAGTAAAATTATTCTTTTTTCGAACTTGGTGGTTCCAAAAAGTTCATAAAACTTATTAACCGTCACCGCGCTTAATCGTTATGCCTTCTGTTACTTAAAACGATAAGTGGAAATTCTGAACAAAGCAAACTAAGCAAAGTTTTGCCAAAAAAAGGAGAATATCGTTTCTACTTCTATTGCATTCCGTTACTACGCAGGTGTAATATTGTCTATATAATAATAATAATAATAATAACGGGGCAAAAGCTTTCCCAAAACCCAAAACCAAACTATAAATAAATTCCACAATGAAAATAGATATAATTTTACAATAGAATCCAATGAAAACTATAAAATATTAACATAGAAAATATGACATGACAATACATGACATCTAATGTCTGTCATATATAAAAAGCAACAAAATAAAATGTAAAAGGACAAAAATGATCACAAGATCCCAGAAAAGGACAGCACGCCTACCATCTCCGGACTCATCACTAAGCTCCGCCCCACAGCCAACCTCAAGTGGAATCCCTGGGGCGTCGAGCAGCAGCTCTAGTGACGAGTATTTCTCCCCACCGACGTCACCAACACCTGCGCGCCGGCGAGGGAGAGGCCGGCCCCCGGCCTGCTTGGGGTCCCAAGGCCCACCGGCCTCGAATAGGGCCCCCGCTGCCGGTGGTGTAGTGCGTCGCATGCGAAGGACTCATATTATGAATGAGAATTGCATGCGCGCCTACTATAGGGCTACAGAGGGAGAAACCATTCGAACGGCGTATCGAGACAGGATGCTTGCTCTGTTTCGGGTCCTCGATCCAACCATCACAGTGTCCACCCAACGATTGTCGGATCAAGTGCTAGCTATCCAGCGGTGTAACCTGTTTGATCAATATGTGCTTGATCGGCTCCGCCTGGAGGCACAACCTACTCGCGCGCCTCCTTCCTTGATACGGGACTCACCCACCGCGTCGTCAGCTCCGCTGTCAGGAGTGACACCAGTGACATCGGTGGAGCCCGTGGCCGATGATGGAGATTGTGTGAGTACGACTGTTAGCACCCAGGTAAGTGAGCAATTGGGGAGGGCTTTGGAGGACGCTATTCGCCAGGATAGGTCCGCGCCTGAATCTAGGCCGCGTCTACCACGTCTGCCCACTCATAGGCGAAATCTGGCACTGATGGGAGCCCTGAATGATTTACTATTCCCGTACATGCGGGCTAGTAAAGATTTGTCTGATACCCACTCGATCATGTACTGTGGAGCAATCGCGGTGTGCCGCGTCGCTCGTGTCAAGTTTCCAGATACTGACCGCCGAGGTTGTACCCGTTTGGCAGGTACGGATCGAGCGGCGTATCAGCACATTCAGAACTCTCATTGCGAAGCTGGTCTGCTTCAGTCGGGGGAATAACCGCCCCCATGTCATGCGTTTCGTGACTCAAACATTCGCCGGGACCGGTATTCGGCGCCCGGATTTTGAGGCTAACGTCACGGAGCGCATTGACTACCTGAAGCAGAAAGTCTATGCATGGGCAGCCCGTATTCGCCGGTACAGAGAGCGCGTGGATCGGTACTGGCAGAATCGCATTTCCAGAGTGACCAAAGGAAGGTGTACCGGAAGTGGGATGGAACCGCCCAATGTGTGGTCGATGAGGGGCTGCCAGGAGCCAGTGCCATGATTAATTTCTGGCGTGGTATCTGGTCAGCGCCCGTCGAACACACAGAGGGCGATTGGATGTGCGTTGTTGAGCGTGAATGTGGGAGCATCGAACCCATGGCGTCTATAACTATAGACCCCGAAGACGTGAGTTGTGCGATCCGTACGGCCCCGAACTGGAAACTCCTGGACCGGATGGGTTGCACAACTTCTGGATAAAGTGGATCCGGTGCACCCATGGCCGCTTAGCGACGCAGTTCCAACAAGCCCTCGAAGTTGGCTCCCTTCCCCAGTTTATGACCACCGGGATCACTTTCTTGCTCCATAAGACCGGTAGTACCGTTGAACCTAAAAACTATAGACCCATCACGTGCTTGCCCACTATGTACAAGCTCCTTACATCCATTCTGACTATCAAAATTAACACACACATTGTTGTGAACAATATTTTGGCCCCCGCTCAGAATGGGTGTAGGGTTGGGTCCCGCGGTACTAAGGAGCTCCTCCTCATAGACATGACTATTAGCCAGCAAGTCCTGCGGAGCCGGAGGGCTCTGTCCGCGGCCTGGATTGACTACAAGAAGGCCTATGATTCGGTGCCTCACTCATGGCTGAGGAGGATCTTAGAGTTGTATAAAATCGATGCAACTCTGAGATCCTTCCTCAGTGCGTGTATGGGGCAGTGGACCACAGTCCTTCGTCAACCGGGCGGCGGGGAGATCTCCTCTGACCCCCAGGACTTCATAAGGATTGAGCAGGGTATCTTCCAGGGCGACTGTCTGAGCCCGCTTTGGTTTTGCCTAGCACTGAATCCTCTCAGCACTTTGTTGAGAGATTCAGGTCTAGGCTATCGGCTTCAGAGAGAGGGTGAGGTTATTAGTCATCTGCTGTACATGGATGACCTCAAATTTTTACACCGAAACTTCCTGACCTGGTGGAGCTGCTGAAAATCACGCAGGTTTTCAGCAACGCCATTGGGATGGAATTCGGTGTGGATAAGTGTGCGGTCTTACATGTGCAGCGGGGGAAAGTTGTGAACTCTACGAATTTGCAAATTTGCTCTGGGGAAACTGAAGGGTTTGCCTGTGCAATTGCTGACGAGGTCATGATGACGAACAACTATCGGAAATATATCCTGAAGGACGGTACGGTCGACCTCTGTCGGGCATGCCGTCGTCCCGGAGAGTCACTCAGGCATATTATTTCGGGTTGTTCTCATCTGGCCAACGGCGAGTACTTGCACAGGCATAACCTAGTGGCCAGGATCACCCACCAGCAACTTGCTCTTCGATATGGCCATGTTGAGTCTGAGGTGCCGTACTATCGGTACACACCGGTGTCGGTTCTTGAAAATAGTCATGCATTGCTCTACTGGGACCGCTCTATTATCACGGACAGGACTATTGCTTGCAATAAGCCTGATATCGTGGTAGTCGACCGGCCCCAGCGCCGGGCAATGATCGTTGACATCACCATCCCGCATGACGAGAACCTCGTGAAGGCTGAGAAGGACAAAATCAGCAAGTACCTTGACTTGGCTCACGAGGTTACCGCCATGTGGGATGTCGATTCAACGATCATTGTCCCGATAGTCATTTCGGCGAACGGGCTGATATCTAAGAGCCTCGACCAACACCTCAAGAGACTCTCGCTAGATGGTTGGGTCAAGGGTCAGATGCAGAAGGCGGTCATCCTCGACACGGCACGCATTGTCCGGATGTTTCTCTCTCTGTGACCCCGACCGCCGGTAGCTTGGGCCCTGCCACGCTGCCGGTGGAGCACTATTTTTTATATTTTTAAATAGATGCTTTTTTGTTTTAATATGTATTTAAAAATATAATTTATAAGTAATTTTAAAGTGAATAAAGAGATAATAATAATAATTTATTCAAGTAATCATTGTACAATAAAATTTACATATTTTGTTAATCTATCATGCTATTATAATTAGTGCATATCCCTTAGATATATATTTATATATATCTATAAACTGTATACTTATTTATATGTGTGCACTTAGGCGTCTTATATAGGTATTTATATATATTGCGTTCTTTGCGCCTGAACTAGGTAGTCCTGTGCTTCAGGCGTCACGTGCGTTTATAATAAATCTTAAATAATCAAGTTTTTACATATATAATATAATACTAAAAATAATACGCTGCAAAGTGAATCAATACATAAAAAAAAAAAGCTTAAACTTACTTACTTTAAAACATTAATTCACTCCTCTGTCTGTTCGTAGGACATATTTTGGAGGACCTTCTTCACAGTTTGCTTACAATGGACATATTTCAGAGAATAAATGTTTTTATAGCATTTATCCTATTATACAGAAGCGGTCCCAAGAATAAATAAAATTTACCTGTATATCCATGTTTTATCGCAATTCTTTCAGTGCATACAATATCTTTCCGTCTTTTATTAATAACTTCAGTGCTGTAGGTAAGTGCTGCATGCTGTTTTAGTACTGTGCTCAATATAAATAGCTGGTGGACTGTTAGTACTTCACAGGATTTATATAGGAGGCTAGTGGGAAATAGGAAAGAGCGGAACGTTGATACCTTGAGGATCGCCCTCTGAACTCTCTCGATGGGCAACAACAATGTTTTACTCCCTCCTCCCCAGGATGTTATGCAGTATGTTAGTATTGACTGACAAAGGGCGTAGTAGACTTGTCTAATCAATTTTGAATCAGCAATATATCTTATTCTTTTGAACACAAATATCAACTTGCGCAGTCGCTTAATTAGTGCTTCACTATGCTGTTTAAACGAAAGATTCTCATCTATTATAAAACCCAGGTATTTAATTTTGTGTGTTATTTTTATATCTGGGAAGTTACAGTTGCTTTCTCGATAATTAGGGTCTTTACAATAGTGAGCTTGCAGTGTGCAATTTCGGGTTTTAGTCGTTCTTTTGCGCATCGAGAATGCGCGAGAATATTTCGATTTAACTGCATTTAGTGTTAGTAAATTGTGCTGAAGCCATTTGTTTACAATGTTAAATCCACGCTGTGCACGCCAGTACGCCTCTAATTCTGATCCAGCAGAAAAAAGGAGGGCAGTGTCGTCCGCGTATGATATGATCACACCGTGTTCGAAACTTATATTACAAAGTTCGTTTGTATAAATTAAGAACAGCGTGCTTCCTAATATACTTCCTTGGGGAATGCCAAATGAGGTGTTCTCAAGGTCATCACTGACAACACTACCGATCTTCACACATTGGGTACGCTCTTCTAAATAGCTTTTGAGTAGATCCAGCTGCACGCCTCTTATTCCTATATTGTCAAGCTTGCTCAACAACTTAGGAATAAAGACCGTATCTTAGCTTTGGCAAGGTCCAGGAAGATACCTATTGTGTGATTACCCTTATCAAGCTCTTGTGCTATATAATCCGTCAGATGATGTACAGCGTCAGCCCTTGACCTATTAGTTCTAAAACCATACTGGGTATTTGATAACAGCGAGTTATCCTCCAAATGTTTTATCAACCTATTATTTATAATTTTCTCTAGTATTTTTGATATTGCAGGAAGTAAGGAAATAGGCCTGTAATTTGTTACCTGATCTTTCTTTCCAGACTTATACACAGGGATTATTATAGCTTTTTTAAGGCATAGATGTAATATATAGCATAATGGATTCAAATTTCACAAATGCTTCATTTAGAGACATAGTGTTTGTAAAATATGGAGATACCAAAAAGTAACTAAATATGAGATACAAAATAATGATTATGTAAAGTGTTCGGTTGCAAGACTAAAATACTTGTCTTGTATCTGTATTTAAAATATTTATTTCTCTCATAAATCACATTTTGGTTTAAATAGCTGATCACGTAGTCATTTCAAATCCTTAAATATTAAAAGCAAAAACATACAGTTTACAGGCTCCTAGACTAAATGAAAGTTAACTTTTTGGTAGGTATTCATTAAGATGAATACATAACAGTAAAATTTTATAAAGTTCTCTGAAAAATATTACATTAAGTCACCGATTTTCAAAGACCTGTTTTTATGTCCACGTCATAAATAATAGTCATAAAGAATCGAAATACTTTTGAAAAGAATGTAATCTCCTATACCGCTGAAACGTACCACTTTTTATGTTAAACTTTAGAATTCTCTTTGATTACGGCTTCAGTTAATTTTTACATAAATTATATATTATTATTCAAGTGATAAAAATCCAATCCATATTTAACCCGGGAATTCGAACAGCAGATGCCGTAGGCAGAGAGATACGGTCGCCTACGCTGTCTATCATGATATTATGTTTCCCTTACGTTTCTTATATGAAACCTACACAATAAGGAGATACTACGATAAGCACAATAGGGAAACAACCGCCTTTGAAAATAAGAAATAATTATAAAAACGAATATTTTTCAAACAAACTCCATTGACAGATCTATAAAGACGTTTGATCTTTTTTATTTCTTTTGAGTTGAAACATAAACTGAAGATTATCATTGTTCGTTTTAGTATTTTAATTTTTGATCTGGAATTTTCTGTAGCATTGATTACATAAAATCAACCACGGTGGAAGTGAAAAGCTAAAAAAATTAAAACATTTCACAAGCGGTCCAAAATAAAATTTCACAAAGTAAAATGCTGCCTACGGGGATTTAAAGGACCAAATAACACGCTCTGCGTATTTCAAAGTAGCAACTCTATGTTAATGTCATATGAAAAAGGTACAGGTCCATGATATTTTGATTATAAGATAACCAAATAAAAGTGATGTCTCGAGTAACCTTGTAGAAGGATCGCGTGCCATTGTTGGATGTAAGTTTATAAAGTCTTTTGAGAGACATACTTCAGCACACCATAAACATAAACACCTGTAATGTTTTCATTTGGTTAAATAATGTTCTATTACGTTGAAGTCAAAGTTATTGCTATAAATTTTACAGTTCTGCTCAGTTCAGCCATTTTTACAATCAAAATTGGGGAGATGATTGGATGTAACTAGGCCAGATTCTGCCTGTCTGTTCGCGGCTGAGGACTTTATTTTATAATATGTAGTGATGGCTAAGAAAAACATAAACATGCGCTTTGTATTGCAGTGCCGTTTATTTTAAAGCTTATTTTTAAAACTAGGAAATGATAAAAATAGCTGGTGTGTGAATCTTCAACTGAAAACCTGTAGACCTGCTGATGACGAACAAGACGTTGTCGCAGGTTTTCATTTCGGGGTTGAGGGCCAGACGGTAATCACTCCCATAAAACCACCTATAAATTTTTTTTTTTTATATTTAGGACACGTCAATTTGACTTCACCTCGCCTGATGGTAAGCTGAAAATAAAATGCAAGCTTTAATACACCCGGAATTGGCGCTCATATGATGTTGTTAGAAGATAAGAAGAGATAAACCAGAAGTAGTTTCCTACTCAAGTTGTTGGGCATTTGCACTTGGACAGCCTTTTTTTAATGAAGTTCATGATCGAAACTGATAACATCACCGCATATCCTAAAGTACTCAGCTACTAAATCCTATACTAACAACAAACTGTAGCGACACCATGACTGAGCTACACATTACCTTAACAAAGTTAGTTTCAAGATTCGTTTATCACTTAAGTGGCCTATTTATTATTTACGCACGACATCTATTGTTATCTTATTCTGATTTAGCGCGCTTCAGACTCAGGAACCTTTGCAATTTCAACTAATATGTTTTTGCAGAGTGCTTTATGTTTTCAAATTAGTTATTAACTTTAGAAATAACTTATGAATGTCCACGCAGTCGTGTGACTGAAATGTAATTTAAGTAAAATTACACTAAAATTGCAGTTACATTACATTTCAGTAATCACACCACGAAATGCAATTTTGAAAGGCATCAATATATTTCCAAATTTGGTTCAGTATTTTATTCTAATTAATGTAGGAAGCTTATAAGAAGAAGGATAATTTTCAGCCTTGGTTGATGTTCAGCGAAACGTAGAATAAAATACTCTGGTTCGATTCTCGCCCTTCACTGAGGCAAAACTAATTATGCCGTGACTGAAGTCTAAAAAAGTCATATTTACTCATGTATTACTTTGTAAATATTTCAAAAATGTGTAATTTTGAGATTTCCATAATAAATAATTGTGTGAATTCAGTACTGTGTTTTTTACAGTTGATTTTTTCAATCTAACAGTAAAATGTATGAAAGTTGTTTTAAAAGGATTACTATTTGAATCTTTTCGCCACCTACCCAAACTATATCCAAGATAACGCTATCAAAATAATCCCCGATAAAAACGAAGGTAAAGTTAAATTTTGTTTGGTCCAAACAAACTACTATCAAATTCTATCTCTAGAACAACATTTGCTTTTATAACCTGCTAAATATTCAGTTTGTCGAATTGGAAGTTTACTTTCGGCATTGAAGGGATGATCCTCAATATCTATTGAAAACAATATTTAGGTGCGGGGTTCTCGTAATTTTACGCAAATTGCTGTCAAAGATAGCTTTCAATGCTTTACGCCAACTAAAGGACCCTTACCTTATTATATTAAGTAAACGAATATCAGGATCCACTCTGAATAATTAGTGAATACTGGCGCTTAATAAATTTTCAACCTGCTTTAAAATAATTAAAGGCGTCTTAAAGCCACGATGGTAATTATTTTAGATTTTTTTAATGAAATATTTTTTTAAACTCTATATGTGTATGATGAGTACGAGTAGTAAGTATTTCTTATTTACTATTTCAAACTATAATTTGTATATCGTGAATTTGTTACTTTAATGACCTAATTGAAATAATATTACATTACAAAAATATATGTAAAAAAATTGCAAATATTGCTCATATGCATTACTTAGTTTAGTAGCTTGAAATTCTCTAAATAGCATCTTAATGAACATGATAGGGTCCTATTAAGTAATTAATAACATGAAGAGCCTGCAATTTATAAGATAAATACTAAAGTCGAAAAGACATAACATATGAGCAGTACAGTACAGGAAGATACTCACATGATACTGAGCTTTAGGTACTCGAGGTGCGACTGGTTTGGGGTGCGACTGGTTGGATCACCTCCAAGTTTGGTGCACCCTGGGCAACGTGGGCGATGACGCATCATTGATTGCTCCTCTGGAGTAGCTGGCGTCAACGTCAACGGCCAAGAGTCTGACCAACCGGCCCTTTTCAGGGCCAGCTGACCCCATTGCACGAGGGGGTCGGGGTATGGCGGGCCTGCAAGGCCCGCGGGGCGGGTGGTCGCTCCAGGTACCCCTCTGCTGTTATCAAAGGGGACACTGCGAATGGCCCAGGGTCAGTCGGAGTTGAGGGATATGCTCTATGAGTAACCTTACACCCCGGCGTCTGTAGACCCGAGACGGCGTGCGGTTTTAGTCGGTTCAAGCCCGACATAACCACCCCCGCTTGCCGGCGGGGGGGTATCCGAAGGGATTTCCGCACAAAAAAAAAAGGTACTCGAATTTCGAACGCGGGTAACAGCTAGTATTCAATAAAATCCTAAACTTATTATTGTTTATAACTTCGAAAATTAGATATTACAGTAACGGCAGACTTGCTATAATTATAGTCATCGGCTATTACTTTTACTAATTACTTCCCTACAAATCTTAATATCCTGCTACCCGCACCCACATCATCATACATATAGACCCTCTCTCTTTCGTATACAGAGACATGCAACATTATTGTTTCTGACATGGAAATATAGGAGTAACCTCATGTACCTTCCATAGTTTAATCCTACGGAAATTAGTTAACTTAAGCCAGGATTCACAATGTTTATTTGGAACTCAGTAATTCCTCAAACTTTAGTGCAGCACTGTAACAACTACCTGCGAGTTACGGGTACAGGAACAGAACCATCTTCCTACTCTCGTAACACAGGATGATTTCTTGCACGGGTCTGAGGGTTGTTTTTGGGCCCGCCTTCTAATTTGATGCCTTATTCTTGCATGAACAGTTTCTTAGGTACTTATAAGCATAAAATACAAATAACCATTATTTTTTTAAATAACGACTATTCATTATTATTACTATTAATACTACTACTAACTAATAATTATTATTACTATTAAAACTACTACTAACTAATAATTATTATTACCATTAATTAATAAACTTTTTAAGTAAGTTAAGTATAATTAAATTATTTTATATTCTACCAGTCCAATTAAATCTAACGCCGCAATTAATTTTAAACCAAAATTAATTTAAGTTCTAAGTTTTTCAAGCTTAGAGTTATGACTTTAAGATACATGAATATAATTCAACAAAATTAGTTCATAATCAAATTAGGCTTAATGCAATTATTACAACGAACGATGCCATTATTTAAAAAGTTGGATATTGCAGGTCAAAGAGTCAAAAAAGTCAAAGAGTCATGTAAATTACTATACAATACCCGACTTTTGATTTGCACGTCGTCGGGGAGAACTGTGAGAATCAGGCCAAGATAGGCTTGCTACGGTTTCGTAGAGCGTTCATTCTATCGTATATCTGACCTTTTCTGCTCATGAAATATATTATGTAAATCTATAGCAAACCTATACTCTAAAAAGATATCAAGCTGTAGACATTTGCTCTGTGAAAGAGATAACGTTTTACAAAAATGAAGCAAGCCGATCTTAGCCGGACTCCCACTCTATTTCCCGACGCGTAGAAAATCAATGCCCGGATACTGTAGTTACAAATAAGGGAAAAAAAACTTTGAATATACATGTAAAATACAAAAATATTTCAGTAAGTTGACTAACCACAGATATATGTAACTAAAAATAAAAGGGCAATGAAATAAAGTAGGTACCCTTATCATCATCATCATCTCAGCGCTGTGTCCTAATTGCATCCGAGGCCTACAACTCGGCACCCGGGGTCCACTGAATCCGCTGTCCGCTAAATGAAAAGATGGACGAAAGTCAATATTTACCTCCAATTCACCCGACCGGGAAATGATTGGGGGGTTATTGCCAAACAGATAAATAGCTTAGTTTATGACATGTCGATCTATCAAAATGATTCGTACGCAAATACTCAGATCTGAGTCTATATTTTCCTGTCATTATATACAGTTATTCTGAAAATCGATACCCTTATATAAAATATATTTGTGTCGGGTATTTTACTACGGGATGCCAGGCTAGAAATGTAGCTATGTAGTTGAAAAAGAAACTGATGATATATTTGCTTTTATTTGGGAGAGATTTTCATGCTGTATGGGGCCCCACCAAGATCAACCTCGCCTGCTGATTAACGGACGAAACACTGGTGGAGGCTCTACCTTCAGCGTCAGATGGCAATCGCTCCCGTAACGGCTAAGATAAATCAGGAATAAGAGAGCTAGCGCTCGGATGATGATGACGTATACTTTTATTTAAAGTAATATTTTACTAGGGGTGCAATGCATTCTGCTGTTGCAGTGTTGCGCTGAGAGTGTACTACATGATTACCTACAATTCACGCGCATTTTTTTTTCAATTGAAAACCATTGATTTGTTTTTTCAGAGATTATTTCTCCGTTGCTAGACCGATTTTCAATTTTCTTTTTCTGTCTTAAGTCAATAGTTAAGTTGCACATTTTGGCGCTAAAATCTTGGTCTCAACATTGATCATTTTGGAGAAATCAGATTTTGAAATTTTTGAAGGGTGTCCATGGTATGTTCGATTTTCAATTTTATTTTTTTAAACCTTCCGGGTATCAAGTTGTATTTACATGCCAAGTTTGGGCAAAATTGGTCACATGACATACGCTATTAGTGCCTGTAATACAACATAGCTCGTTGTAATTCAATTACGTAGGACACTATGTCCTACATAATTGAATAGCTGTCAGCCTAAAAGCAATATCAACATTTTATATAATACAAACTTTTGTTGGTTATGTGTTTCGTAACCCATACATAATTATATTTTCACTATATATTCTTTTAAATTTCGAGGGTTTAATACGACGCAATTATACTAACTACCAAATAGCCGGTCGCGTCTTGTTACGGTTACGTCTCGTCCAGATATTAGATTTGCTGCAAAGATTATTATTAGTGTTTGGCTTTAACAAGCTATTAAATATCGTTGCTAAGGGCCGGTTTTTTATTCCATAGTAAAAATTGCTTTAACTATTAATTAGGCTGACCATGGTATAGAAACTAACCAATTGTTTTTTTTTTATATTGAGGACACGTCAATTTGACTTCACCTCGCCTGATATTTTCGTTCGTTCGTTGGTATTATGAATATTTTGATTGTGAGTGCGTTGTATTGTTAATAACTGATTTAAACATATTATACGTACTAATATTATAAAGATAACATAACACAACACATTTTTCGTATGTAATCGATAAGCTCAAAAACTACTGCGCCGAATTTAAAAATATTTTCACCAATTGCATGTTCCGTATGTTATCAGCGTTTAACACAACTTCGTTCGTGTGGTTTTTTTATAAAACTGCGTAGTAAACCGAAAATAAAAAAATGTGCAATGATAGCCGGCAATTCCAGTACTCCAGCGGTGGATTACGTAGTGCAAATCCCTTAGGTTTTATCATTAGGACTTATCGCGTAGTAATGAAATTCTTATCAAAAAACTGGTTTTATTTAAAATCATATTGAAATGGAAAAACAACAAATTCACATAACTTCAATAAAATCGCAAGAACTTAACGAGTTATCTAGCCGCCATCTTGCTAACCCCTCGATAGAATCATGGTTAAATATTATGACCAATGGTTACTTACTTAACCACTGGTTGTGTTAACTATGGATCAAAAACCAATTTATCATAAATTTAAACATTTGTTACAATATTTAACCATTGCTTACCTTAATTTTACGGATCAGAAAACTGGCCCTAAGGCGTTAATTAAGCCATTAGTTATTCTAGAAGCATTTGCAATTATTGTAATCGCCGATACTTAACACTACCAAAGCTTTATTAGGTGGTTGTATATGTGCAGCGGGGAGTGAAAATGTTAATGGGTTGATGGTAAATAGTTGGAAAATAGTTGTTTGGAATAGTGAAATAGTGAAGTGTTGTATGCCTTTATATAATAAATAAATAAATATTCTACGACATTCAACACAGCGCTTTCTAGACCCAAAGTAAGCATAGTTTAACTAGCTTGTGTTATGGGTTCCAGAATGCGGATAAACATTTTTTTTTTTTTTAATCTGACATCTTTGGCATGGCTAAAGCCTACGCTCGAAATAGTTGTATCAGCTTGTCTTCTCTATTTTAATAAGAAAACCCACTCAGGGTTAACTTCCTCTTATCTATCCTTAATTCTATATACTACTCTGTGTAAAAAGTATCGGGAATATGTCAATAAAAAGATCCGCGTAAAAGAGGTCGTTCTAATTTTTTTACTGCATGTTGGTAGCACTGTACTGATTTAGCGCGCAAAATTTGAGCGGGATCTGTCATTCAATTTGTTTTAAACTACACTTTTTGTTGGTCATAGTTTTGAGTCCTCGGCGATTTTTACAATGGAAAATATTGTTGAACAAAGAGTGTGCCTTAAATTTTGTGTTTCGAATGATATTTCATGTGGTGAATCACTAAAAATGTTGCGAAATACCTACGGCGAATCGTGTATATCGAAAACAAGGGCTTATGAATGGTATAAGGCTTTTTAAGAAGGCCGAGAAGTAGTAGTAGACTTGCCTCGTTCTGGTAGACCTTCAACCGCTACGACCAAAGAAAACATCGACAGAATCAAGAAGCTAGTGCTCGAAAATCGACGTTTGAGTCTGAGAGAGTTGGCTAGTGAGGTGAACATATCTTTTAAGCCCGTCCACAATATTCTCATTGACATTTTAGGCATGAAACGCGTCGCCGCTCGACTAGTTCCAAAAGAGCTCAATTTTGTTCAAAAAGCGCAGCGAAAGCATGTCGCTGAAGACATGGTTTCCCGAGCTTCTACGGATCCGACCTTTATGAAACGTATAATTACTGGCGACGAGACATGGGTTTATGAGTATGACATGCAAACCAGCCAACAGTCTTCAGAATGGCGTCTCGAAAACGAGCCGAAACCCAAAAAACCGCGGCAAAGTCGCTCCAAAATCAAGGTGATGCTGACAGTTTTTTTTGACTACCGTGGTGTGGTTCACTCCGAATTCCTTCCAGAGGGAGAAACAGTGAATAAAGAATATTATATAGGCGTCATGAAGCGTTTGCGTGAGAGTATCCGCCGAAAACGTCCAGATTTGTGGCGAATGCACCATCACACACAGCCATTATAGTGAAAGAGTTTTTAGCGAAAAATTCAACAAAAGTTCTCGACCAAGCACCGTATTCGCCTGATATGGCTCCGTCTGACTTTTTTTTATTTCCCAAGTTAAAATTACCACTTCGAGGAAAACGTTTTGAGTCGATAGAAGCCATAAAAGAAAATTCGCTGAATGAGCTAAAGGCCATACCGCAAATAGCCTATGAAAAATGTATGGAAGACTGGGTGAAGCGGTGGAGATGTTGTATTGCAAGCGATGGGGCCTACTTTGAAGGCGATAAAATAAATTTAGATGAATAATTTGTATTTTTTGTTTTATTGACAAATTCCCGCTACTTTTTATACAGAGTAGTACATCACGCTTTCATTCCTGTCCTCTAGTACCATACAAGTTCTCGCTTTTATTCCTCACGCACTTTCATTCCGTTCCTTTCATACTAATGGGGTAGGGTAGGGGACTACATTTTTTGTTGCTTTCTTTATTTTTTCTCTTTTACTTTATCTGCTAGTTTGTTTCTTTATTATTTTTATCACTATTTTTATTATTTACTACTACAATCTTTTACATTCTTAACTACTAATTTTACATTTAAAATGTTTACTACATAATACTAACACTTTATATTTACACAGGTTTAATTTCTCTGACAAACACTAAAGTTTAACCTACTGGCCAGGTATACCATTATACCTGCCAGAGGTTATTAATTACTATTTTTATTGTTGACTTTCTTAACTATAATTTCGGCAAATTTAAGAAATTCATCCCTGTATCTTTTTATTAGCTCGGGAAAATTGGCGATTTTTATTTGTATACCTAGCTTATTCTCGATTTCGTATCTGTCCCTTGAATAAATTCAGTCCGGCAGTCCACGATTAAATGTGCGACTGTCTCCTCGACGCCAGGCTCACAAGCGCATGATGGGCCCTCCCTACACTTGAACCGGGTCAAGTATTCGGAAAACCCACCATGCCCCATCAATAACTGGGTTGTAGTGCCGGTGACCTCCATCTTGCGGACGGTTCTGTATGCCGCCACTGCGCATGGGAAGAAGAGCTTGGTGCCAGAAGCTGTGTCACCCATCCTGTACCTTTCGTTCCATTCGTCAAGCGTGATCTGCCGCAGGCCACGCTTGACGAATGAAACTGGGCACAGGCTGTAGTGTGGAGCCCTCTTCGACCTCAGAGCTCATGGTGGACGGAGGTCGTTAAGCGACCTCCGGTGCCTGAGTCGCCTGCGACGCGCGGCGAGCATGTTGCGGACTCGGCGGGCCGGGAGAGTTCTAAATCTCTCCCGGGCGCACTCCGCCATCTCCTTCGCGAACATTACATGCTCACAGAAGGAGGTGGCGAGAGCTGTGCCCTTCAGTTTAGAGGCCAGACTTTGGATGTGCTCTTCGAAGTCCCATCGGCCGTCGAACACGAGCCCCAAATATTTCATTTGGGGCTTGATGCCGATGCGATTTCCTCCCACGATCAGACTGGATCCCTCGGGTGGCTTGCTCCGAGGCCCATGAAAGTAAAGGGCCTCCGTTTTTCTGAGAGCCACCTCGAGACCCAGCCGGCGGATCCGGCATCCGCTCAACGACTTGGGCAACCGCGGTCGTGGCCTTCAGGGTCGCTTCGCGGTACGTCAACCCCGCACGCCGTCTACGAGCTCACCGCGAAGCACCCAGTCGTATCCGATGTTCCACAGAAGCGGCCCCAGGACCGATCCCTATGGAACACCGCATAACATCTCAGCCGACCGAGACCGGTCACGATTAGGTAGATGACGGCTCTCTCCGTCAAATACGCCCCGACTGTGCGGCGGAGGTAGAGAGGCACATCGTGGTACACGAGCGCCTCCCTAATGCAACTCCAGGGCAAGGTGTTGAACGCGTTGGCGATATCCAGGGACGCCGCCAACATCACCTCACCCCGGGCTACTGCATCCTCCGCCAGAGCCCTCACGCGCATGATGGCATCCACGGTGGAGCGCCTCTGGCGAAAGCCATATTGGCCATCCGCCAGGTCCGGCCCCACTCTTGATAGGTGCTCGACGAGGCGCTTCGCAATTACTCTTTCAATGAGTTTGCACACCTCGTCGAGCAACACTATGGGCCGGTAGGCGGACGGCAAGTCCGCCGGGCGCCCCGCCTTTCGGATGAGGACCAGTTTCCCCGTCTTCCACAGTCTCGACTTGCCTCCCGCTGCACACCTAACACAGTGCAGCGGGGTGTCGCATGTGCCGGCCTTGGCACTTGGCCGATAGGCACCTGAAGCACCTGGCCGGTCGGGCCTGCAGGAGCCGTACCTGCATCCTAAGGAAGCCTCCTACTAGGAGGCTTCGGCCGTCAACGACCTTTTGGGCCGCCGCGATAGGGCAGCCGACATCTGCTGCCCCCTGTCCACCGCGGCCGAAGCGTATCGCTCTGGCCTTGCGGATAAACATACTTATATACTTTTTTTTTTGTAAATACATACATACATATTATACATAGAAATACCCAGACGAATGCAAATAGCATTCGTATTAATAAAATTCATGCATACAAATATATGTACTGAGCGGGAATCGAAACCGCGCCCCCTATCGTAGCAGTCAAATGCACTACCGCTACGCCACAGAGGCCATCATGCATTGATGATTCTTACAATCATTTTTCTTAAGAGAATAAATATCTATTTGTTCTATTCCTGATGTTGATGAGCAATTTTTTTTTTTTACGTGCGGAAATCCCTTCGGATACCCCCCCGCTGGCCAGCGGGGGTGGTTATGTCGTGTCTCGACTAAAACCGCACGGTGTCCTCCCCAAGAGTCCGTTGCCGGGCACCCCGGGTAAGCCCTCGAAAGGATAACCCCAGGGTTGCCGGCGGACTTTGGCCGCCACCGCAGCCTCGCCTGGTGGCCGCAGCCTCGACATCATATATTTGTTACATATACTGAATGGCATTCAGATTAGGTATATGGCAGGCCTTTGTGTACAGACAATTATTTGTTGCTTGCAGGGGATTACAATGGAGTTTATTAAACAATATTCACTTTTCATCGCTGTAGTAGTATACAGCCACCATACTCTCCCAGTATTAATCTCCGATGCCTCCACAGCTTGTACTTCGGAGCCTGAGGTCGGCTCTCCAACGCTTTCTCCTCTAGATGCGGCTTGATGTTGCCATCGTCGTCTGTAAGTCGGAAGGTGTACCGACTTGTATATGAAGTCGGTTTTGTAGAGAACCTGGAGTAGCATATAATATTGGTGCACTTATCTTACTATAACTTCTAAATATAAATGAGTTTGCAAATACAGAGCTAACAAGAATCAACATTCATTTGCATTACAAATTATTACTATTATTTACAGTTTTACATTTATACCAAAATTATATTTGACACATGTTCCATTGTTTTAGTAATGGATTAAAATATGTGAAACAGAATCAACATTCATTTGCATTACAATTTATTACTATTATTTACAGTTTTACATTTATACCAAAATTATATTTGACACATGTTCCATTGTTTTAGTAACGGATTAAAATATGTGAAACCCGCATTATACATACATTAAGTACTTTTTTTTTTCAAATTATTTCGAATAATTATACTTTTTTTTCAAAGAATATTAGTAACCGAAATTACTAGTATTCCCCGTTTTGCGCTATAATTGCGCCAAAATATCCATAGAGCTATGAATCATTTTGATACGATTAGAATTGGTGCTACTTAAACTAGTGCGCTCAATGGGATGCCCCGGGTGGTATATAGAATAAAGTATAATTAATAGATAAGTTACTAAAACTCTTAAATACATCTTTAAAAACTTCTATATTGCCATTATCTGGGGGCACGGTAGTGCCCCTGCCAAGACAAGACAGCGGAGCGCAGGGCACCTCGTACCTTTTCTCGAAGCTTTTCGACGTACTTATTTTTGGACCCATATAGATTCGGTCTGGACAGTACTAGAAAGTTCAAATTTTCAGCTTATAATTTCAATAGAGTACTTATTAAGCATACCATGTTTCAAATACATAGCTATTATACTTTAGACATTATCAATGTCTTAAAATAGGCAGATTTCATAACTCACTCATTCACTCACTGGGTTGTCATCAGCAGGAGGTATCCTGAAGTTGTAGAAAGCTGAAATTTGGTATGCGAGCTAGGATTAGCACACAGATTATGCTCCACATCCCGCAAAATAAGGGCATGCAAATTTTCATGAAACTTTGTCAATTTTAAAGCTAGGGGGCATAAAAATAGGTATTTAGAGTATTAGTTACGTGTGCCAAAAATATTATCTAAAAAAATCACCTAGCGCGAGAAAGACTTACGAACTGAGAGTTCAACTGGATTGAGCGATAAACTTAACAGTAGTATAGTATAATAGTATAGTACTAGTAAAGTACAGAACCCTAAAAAGGTAAATAAAGTAAACATTAAAAACCTACGACAAGTAACTTCCAAGAGACATAAAATCCTAACAAAATCATTTTTATGTTAAATAACGCCAAGAGGAGTTCTTAACTTGCACTGTAAAAAGTTTTCAGAACTAATGAAAAGCAAAGCTTCGAACTCTATACGTCCTTTTATTTACATGGGGAATGCTGTTACGCACGGCACCTCCGGCTACAGGGCAATAGCCGGAGATCGTGTGTGGGACTCTCCCATCCAGCAGCTGGATGGGCAAACCCACTAAACCCTACGGTGCACCATGCTCTACGCCTTGTTGGGGGGGCCTGAAACTATGCAAAAATACTTCTAAGGCGACCCCCCCCTAGCGCGTGCCCACTAATGTGGGCACCACACCTATGACATTCTCGGTTGGGCGACGTCCAGGCACACATGGACGTCGTCCCCTTCGCGGGTGGCTAGACCAGCGGGTGGAGGGCTGTTCCCATCCCTCACACCCGCAGCCACGCTCAGGGCGGCATGAGGCGCAAATACTCGCGCCTTCGCCGCCCGGCTCGCCGGCGGCGGTTTGGATCAGCAAGGGGATCTCCCTCCCTGATCCGCTCCGCGCCTTCCTTCCGCGAGATGACGTCCTCGCAGAAGGTTGCGACCGCGGTGAAATTCCTATCGCTGGCGGCCATAGATCGGGAACTCTATACGTCCTAACCTAACACTCTAAATCTCATCATAGCATGTTTTGCATGAATTCTAGTCTTAAGCTCTCTACAAATCCTACATCTTAGACAAAATGGCTTGGCAGTTTCGTTACTCAAGGATCTATTTGCAAAATTAGCGTCTAGTTAGCAAATTACTTCCTGTTCATAAGCCCATAGGAGTGTCTACGTCACTCTTACGAAACGGCCAGGGCATATATTCATAAACAAGAATTGTTTGTTTAATGATATTAGATATACATCAATGGCTGTAAGTTATTTGAAGCTTGATTAATATGCATCTAAAGTATGGTGCGCTTTGAGGTTAGGTATTCATCAAGATAAATTTAACATAGACTCGCAAATCGAATCCTTGGACACCTCAGCGTGAGATCGGCACTGAGTTTGGCATCCAAATCAATTTCGTATAATTTATGTACGACGTTGCTGTAGTATTTAATAGAACAAAGATTATTTATATTATAGAATACTTGCATTTAAAATAGTGGTACGACCATAGTTAGATTGCAATGGATGGATGGTCGCACTGGTGTAATTGAGTAACAGAACTCAATAACACCAGTACGGCAGAACAGAATTGAATGAAATTTTGTTTAGAAATATATTATTATCTGGATTTACAGATATTGGATGTACGGGGCCCTATCGAGACCTACGGGGCCCAAGCCAACCTCTCCTGCTAGTAGGTGTATCTGCTAAATAATGAACGAGGCTCTGGCATAGGGTTTCCTCTCGGGGTTGAGAAATCGGATGACAATCGCTTCCGTAAAGGTCAACACAATACTCAACAATCTCAAGTAAACCCCAGGCTCCAAAGTGTCTACTTTGAATGCAACTTCGGGGAGCATCGCTAAAATTATGGTGATGGTATATTATTTATAATCTGGATTAGCACTTTATGGGTCACTGTGGGTCGAAGGAACGGGGTCAATATTTTACACAGGTAGAACCACGGACAATAGCTAGTCAGATGCAATTACGTTACCTAAACAATTTGGAAAAAATACAAAAACCTTGTAAGTTTTAAGAACCTTGTCCCTCGTTTTTATATTTTGGTATTTCATCTAGATTTTATCTCCTAAAGTGTTACCAATATCAATTATGCTGTCGTGTTTATTTTTTGGGTTGGAGGGATTGTCTCGGGAGGGCAAACATCTACTCTAACTTCTCTGAGACAGTGAAATATTGGCAAATATTGATATCCGAAATTAATACAGTCTTGGATGACGAGCAAAAATTATTTGGATCTATTGTCGATTAAATAAAGGTAAAAATTAAATCGTAACTATTTAATTCAAAGGTAATTATTATAGAGTTGTATTCCACTATACTCAACAATTCGTTCCCATTACATCAACACTCAGTCTATTTGTTACCTTTCAGGTTTCGATGTGTGACTGTTACTTTTAACCAAAACAGCGCACTGACTTCAACAAAAACGTCTCGCGTATTTCAGTTATTTTCCGATTTTCAGTGTTTTTGTAGTGGTTTTTGAAGCCATTAAATTTTTTTGTATTAAAATTTCACTTATTTCTTCCTTTTTGAGTGAACGTGACTTGATTCATTTGGGCTCACACAGGACTAAACCAAACCCAATGTAAAAATAATTTTTAAAATCGGTTCATGAACGACGGACATATCATATACCGAACATGTATTATATGCGATAGCAGCAATCATGGTTGATTCGCTGGCATTTATTGAATAGTCCCGCTGTCTGTCTTCAAAACTTATCACCAGATCTTTACAAAACTTAAATGGGAAGTATATCACCTGGGAAGCATACCCTTAAAACAAAAAATATTCGGCGAACATATTTAATAAAAGAATGCGACGAATTGAGAACCTTCCTCCTTCTTTTCGGAAGTCGGTTACAAAAGCGCTATTCCTATACAGTAGGTGTCAAAACCAGTTTCTGCGTCCCGTTCCTAATTCAAAATTCAGAATTAATTCTCGCCTCACCCAGGATTTTGTTCTAAACAGCTTGTCTAGTAGTACACATAGAAGTCAATGCTTCATTATTGCATAGATTCTTACCACTGCAAGGGAGAACAATGCCAATGCGCTAACAGCAGATTTCTATACAAAGTTAACCACAATACATGATCAATAATAAGCTATGTAGGCGATTTCATGCTGATATGAATATTTTACCTATGTTCTGTCGTTTGTAGACACGACAATTCAACTATCTGCACGGTTGAACGAACGATGTAATACTTTTTACTATTTTATTGATTTCTTGTAATAACAGACATGGCTTATAATCAGGCTTTTTTGTTCTGCATTTGTATTTTATTTATGAGTGTGTAAAACTGCGGTAGCCTAGTGCCATACCACTAGGCTACCGCAGTTTGTAATGGACTGCTGAGAAGATGTCTCAGGTTCGATCCCAGGTTTTACCATGGCACACACCAATGACTTTTCGATGCTTTTCGAAGTTATGTGTGTATTTATCGCAGGTTTATAAGTGCCCGGTTAATGGCAATAGGCTCGCCACCTATTACATTGGGACCTAAACATAAACTGGCGAAATGTGGGTGCTAGTACCTCTGCCTACCCCTTCGGGGATATAGGCGTGAGTTTATGTTATGTTATTATGAGTGTGTTACCTTCATGATTTACATTTTAGTAATTTTAAATGTTGACCTTTGTTTGCATGGCAATTTTATCTAAAGCTATTATTAATAGATAATAAAAAGAGAGTATAAATTTTATTACTTTATATGAATGCAGAAGATAATCTTTATCAAAACCACAACTTCTCTTAGTAAGTATAGATTGAATAAAATTTATAAGTATTATTATTCTTCAATTTAATTGTGTTGTATGTAAGTATAAGTCATTTTATTTTATTAGTCTTATAAATATGTCAGACGTAAAACATCATCATTTTCATAATCAAAAAATATTTTCATAATACTTGTTATAAAATTAAAAGATATTAAAATAAGCCATAATGAATAAGTGAAAATAAACGCTTTGAATAAGTGTGAAACATTCTGTCTACGTTTGTTTTATCCTGTAGACACACTTGAGACGAAAAAGTATCCAAAGTCATAAATCAAATAATCTGTGACTAAAATCGTAGCTTTATACCATTCAAAACATGGTTCTGTCTATGTTTGTTTTGTCCTGTAGAAACACTTGCGATGAAAAAGTATCCAAAGTCATAAATCAAATAATTTGTGACTTAAATCGTAGTTTTATACCATTCAAAACATGGTTCTGACAATGTTTGTTTTGTCCTGTAGAAGCACTTGAGATGAAAAAGTATCCAAAGTCATAAATCAAATAATCTGTGACTAAAATCGTAGCTTTATACCATTCAAAACAAGGTTCTGTCAATGTTTGTTTTGTCCTGTAGAAACACTTGAGATGAAAAAGTATCCAAAGTTATAAATCAAATAATCTGTGACTAAAATCGTAGCTTTATACCATTCAAAACATGGTCGGATTTCGTAATGTAAAGAAATGGTACATACCTTCAAGTTTCGTGGGCACTTACTTAATAGGTACCTACTTAGTTTATTGAAAAAGTTTGCGGTATTCCCATGTGCCACGCCACATATGTACATTTTCGAGTGACCGTTTATTTCTGTTTAAGGCTATAGCATATTAATAAAATACGCGCACATTCTTCTTGGTTAGTAATCCATAAACAAGTGTTATTCATATTATTTTGTATATCTCCGAAAGGGTGAATATTGATCATATTCACCCTTTTCGTGAGGCTATTTACGATTTCCTATCAAAAAAAGTCCAATAGGCCGGTAAATGTATAAAAGCTTTACATTAGTCGGGCATCCTCCTATACTTTTTTGTCACGGATAATGTTACGATATCAAAGCGAGTATTAATAGATTCAATTGAGACGCTTCGCCTGTGCCATTTCACAGATAATGTCACCTGTTCACTAATTATGTAGGTAAGTACATCTGACGTTTTATAAGTAAGTACTTTAGTATGATATTGTCGGAAGTTTACGCGAATGTGACACATTGAAATAAAACTATTTTTAACGGATTCTATCGTCTAACGTCGGGATCAATGTAAAATATAAAATAACATCTAATAAATCACGATAGAATTCGTTAAAAATAATTTTATTTTCAAAGTACCTACTTTAGTAACTAATCCGCAAGCTATTGTATATAAGTGTATATAAGTCACGTTTGATTCTGAAGCTTAACTTAAACCGAGCAATATAAAAAGAAAATAAATACCCTAGTGGTTTTAAAAAGCGTGAGATTGCCCCATTTCCGCAAGTGGGTAACTAGAGGAGGTAGCCCTAGGCGAAACTACTAGAAAACGATTCTGATAATAATGCTGCAGCTTTGCGGTAACTGCCCCTTCCAATAAAATTACGTTTATCTTCCTATAACTTATTGTAACTTTACTTATTGATGTGGTGAAACATGATTAAATTTGGAACAAAACTATTTGGCACATAAAATAGGTAGTCATCTAATTAAGAAAAATAATTATTATTGTAAACGAGAGGAACTTAATATTTGATTAACTTAACTCACAGAATATTTTTTCTCATGAGGATGAACCAATTACAGTAGTCCTACTTACCTAACAATAATCGAAAATGTATTATTGGGGATTTTTTTTTTTTTTTTACGTGCGGAAATCCCTTCGGATACCCCCCCGCCGGCCAGCGGGGGTGGTTATGTCGTGTCTCGACTAAAACCGCACGGTGTCCTCCCCAAGTGTCCGTTGCCGGGCACCCCGGGTAAGCCCTCGAAAGGATAACCCCAGGGTTGCCGGCAGACTTTGGCTGCCACCGCGGCCTCGCCAGGTGGGGTCGGGTTTTATCCCGCTTCGGTGAGTTGGCAGGCGTGTGTAGGGCACACACGACACGCCTCCGCCACGGCCTGCTTCTGTAAGGACGGCGAGTCGGCCAACTGCCGTCCTCAGGCCCCGATCATGGAGGTCGGTAGTCCCGGGCGTAGATGAGTCTGCGGCGTCCTCGCCGCAGACTGCGAAACTCGGGGGGCAGGGTTCTCTCCCGCTCCCTCTCCGCCGTCTCTTTCGCGCGCATTACCTGCTCGCAGAAAGAGGCGGCGGCGTGCCACTTGCTCCCGTCGGAGACCACGGCCCTCACCATGGTCTCCAACGAGAGAACGTCCACGCCCAGGACCGCAACGAGATCCCGGCGTTGACTCGCCCACGCAGGGCACTCCACCAACGTGTGGAGCGCCGTGTCTTCGCCAGGATCCGCTGGCACTGCGGCGTTGTCTCTCGGTGGATGCGCCACAGATACTTACCGAAACACCCGTGTCCGGTAACCATCTGGCACATCCGGTAGGAGAGGTCCCCATGGTCCCTCTCCAACCACTCCTTCATGATCGGTCTCACCGCCGCAATGGTGGATTCCCCCCACCTTGGGTGCTCAAGTCGCACCCTCCATGTCTCCATGAGTTCCCGGTGGAGCTGGAACCGTTGAGCCCTGATTTCTCGGGGCTCCGGCCTATGGCCCCGTTCCAGCGCCTCCTTGCGCCACTGGTACAGCAGCGCAAGGGCTCTCGCTTCCAGGTCCCATGGAGGGGTCCCGGCTAGGAGACATGCCGCCTCGACGGAGATCGTGCGATACCCCCTGATGACTCTGACGGCCATCGCTTTTAACGGGCTGTTTAATACAGCCACGTTGCGGGCCGCCAGAGTCTCCGCCCATACGGGGGCCCCGTATAGGGCCATGCTTCGCACGATCCCCAGGTACAGTCTCCTAGTGGGGGCGTTGGGTCCCTTAACGTTGGGCATCAGCCGCGATAGCGCGGCCGCAGCCCCCCTCAGTTTCGGGACCAGACTCCGGAGATGAGGTCCGAAGTCCCATCGGCTATCGAGTACGAGCCCAAGGTACTTCATCGTGGGCTCGATGCCGATGCTCACGCCCCCTACGGTTATGCTGGTTCCCGCAGGTGGCCCCCTCCGGGGCCCGTGAAAACACATAGCCTCGGATTTGTGGAGAGCCACCTCGAGTCCCAGCCGCCGTATTCGACCCACGACTTGAGCAACCCCTGCCGTGGCCTTCAGTGCCGCGCTTCGGTACGTTGCTCCCCGCGCCATAACGAGGGTGTCGTCAGCATAGCAGACTATGCTGACACCCTCGAGCAACGTACCGCGCAGCACCCAGTCGTATCCGATGTTCCACAGGAGTGGCCCTAGGACCGACCCCTGCGGAACACCACACGACACTTCTCGCCGCCCTGGCCCTAGCCAGCTCGGGTAAACTATGGCCCTCTCGGATAGGTATGCCTCGACAATGCGGCGGAGGTAAGGAGGCACTCCGTGATACGCGAGCGCCTCCCTAACACAGCTCCAGGGTAGGGTGTTGAAGGCGTTGGCGATGTCCAGAGACACCGCCACCACCACCCCACCCCGCGAGACTACTTCCTCCGCCAGGCGCCTAACGCGCATGATCGCTTCCACGGTGGAGCGCCCCCGGCGGAAACCGAACTGGTTATCCGCCAGGTCTGGCCCCACGTTCGTGAGATGCTCGACGAGGCGCTCTGCAATAATCCGCTCAAAGAGCTTGCACACCTCGTCGAGCAACACGATCGGCCGGTAACCGGATGGTTGATCCGCCGGCCGCCCCGCCTTCCGGATAAGGACCAGTTTCCCCGTCTTCCACGCCTTTGGAAACTGGCCCCTTTGGAGGCATGCGCTAAAGAGCGCCACCAGTCGAGGCCCTAGCTCCTCAAGGGCCAGGACCCATGCTCGGCCTGGATGGGGATTGGGGAATAAGATTACTTCGTCTTTTCAACAATTTCACTTGTCATGGTAACATAGTCCTTCATGTGCTTACTACGCACACTGCAATATTTGTATTCGATCAAGCAATTATCTAAAACCAATTAATACGCACACTAGCACAGCATAACGATAGCCCTTACATGTCTGTACAAATTGAAGCACGTTTTAACCCTTTCATGTCTACAACGTACTGTCACTGACCTCATGCATATGCCTATATTATTAATAACTCTCAACTGGACTCTTCATGTCCACGTCTTGTTATGGTGGTTTCGTGTACGTATTAATGTCTATCAATACATCTAAAACTGTAACTCTAATCTTACACACATATTAGCAAAGAAAAACATTGCATTATATATCATACTTATTTGATAGCTACGCTTCAAGCACGACCGTCTCTGGTTCAATGATCCTGGTAATTTTTTATACGTATTTGGCACTTAAAGATAGTTGTAGTAATTCTCAATGAAGAAGATCGAATGAAGAATGAAGTTTTAATGAAGTTTCTACCACAGTAGGTGAATTGCATTTATTAAGTATACTTCATACTTCCTTGAAATCTATTTTACCAAAAAAAAGAATTGTTGGTAAACAAACATTAGTAATTAATTAAAACTAAATTGCCGTCAACAAAATCACAGGCATCTTGATGTCGAACCTTTAACAGTTTATCACGGATATCAAAGTATATTTTTATTTGCCTGCATAATATGCCAATAATTATATAAAAATAAATCAACTGTGCCTGTAACACAAATTGCCTGTGACAAAAATTAAATATAAACAGAAAATAGTACACATTTTTTCTTTTTCATTAAATAATATTTATTATTAAACTACTATTACATTAAATAATATTATTTTCATTCATAATAATATGCACTATTTTCTTTTTCTTATTATTTTTTGTCTGTTATTGAATACGTTGAATACCTGAAATAAATTGAATGGCACTAAAGTAGACATTTATATACATCTACAAGGAAATACTTCAAGCCAGCACTATCAGAGAAGCCCACACGTCGGGCACGTGGCTAGTTGGATAGCTCCTGCATAGTGATGCGAGGAGATACGAGTAGGTAGATTATTACTTGAGGATGTCGTCTCTCACTAAAATTACAAGCCACAGGTAATTATGTGGTGAGGTACCTACATCACTATTTTTAGTGCACAATGAAAGAATTTAATATTTTATTCTTTTTCTGACTATTAGCACAGATTACCTACCTAGATTACCTTTTTCTTTGCTCTCTTTTCATAAAGCCGTTGCTGGCCAGGTTTATGGGTTGCCCGAGCAGTGGTATTTGTCAAATCGAATTCACAGTTTTTGAATAAATTTGCAGATAGAAAAACCGTCTGCCACGCCTATGAAGAAATAGAGGTTCCTTCTTCATATCCTGTAAAGACCCAAAAAGAGGTCACTGCCCCTTCAGTGACATATAAGTTGAACGCAGCTATGACACTTCCTAAGAAAAGAAAAAAAGGCAGGGCCACTTTTTTTTGGCCAAGAAGTTGTTTCTGATTTATTTACCACGAGGAAGTTTTTTAATCTAGCACCTGTCTAAACCAGCATCTACGTCTATATATTATAACAACATCTATAAGAATTCTGATCACAACTCAGTAACCTCTATACAGAAACAGAGACTTTTATCTGTGCAAATACTGACAATATTATCATGATGAATAATTGCCAGAATTGCAACTAGAGGAATTCTGAAAATACCTCAGGTATACAAATTTTCATTTTTTCGCTTTGCTAACGGCTAGCACTTGCACAGTGTTAAATATGAAGCCAGCAGTAACTCTTAAATACAAACTTATGAAAGTTACAATACCTATGTAGTAGGTAAGCCAAATCTCGTAAAAACCGTGAAAGAGAAAATTTATATTCGCACTTATCATACGAGACCCCGGTATATAATACCTTTAAAAGAGAAATTCTTTTCAGCTTCAGCTTAGCGTTATCTCAGGTCCAAATCACCTAAGATGTGTGGATGTCTCGTGATTTTAAACTCATCTGAGAACCGGCTGAAAATGGTCATAATAATAAAAAAGCGGCCAAGTGCGAGTCGGACTCGCCCATGAAGGGTTCCGTAGCAGCAAGTAACATAATAATGCTTTTTTTTTAAATTTTATATTTGAGTTGATTGAATGAAAGGTAAATTGCGTTTTACGATTTATGACGTATTAAAAAAAGAACTACTTACTAGATCTCGTTCAAACCAGTTTACATGGTAATGTACATCATATATTTTTTTTAGTTTTATCATTCTCTTATTTTAGAAGTTACAGGGGGGGGGCACACATTTTACCACTTTGGAAGTGTCTCTCGAGCAAACTATTCAGTTTAGAGAAAAATGATATTAGAAACCTCAATATCATTTTTGAAGACCTATCCATAGATACCACACGTATGGGATTGATGAAAAAAATATTTTTGAGATCAGTTTTAAGTACGGGGAGCCCCCAAAATTTAATGGGTTTTTTTTCTATTTTTGTGTGAAAATCTTAATGCGGTTCACAGAATACATCTACTTACCAAGTTTCAACAGCATAGTTCTTATAGTTTCGGAAAAAAGTGGCTGTGACATACGGACGGACAGAGAGACATGACGAATCTATAATGGTTCCGTTTTTTGCCATTTGGCAACGGAACCCTAAAAAGAGCTACCAAACTAACAAGACGTGCGTGACACTAAAGTGCGAGTCTCATGCATGACGGATGAATTGATAAAGTTCGAATAATTCATTAAAAGACAAAAATATTGCACCTGGTTTATGTTTTATGTGTTTATTTAAATGTTTGGAAGTGTATACCATCAAATTATAAGCAAAGAAAAACAACCCCATTATAACTAACCAAATTTGTCAATTCGTAGCAATTTTTTACTCCAACGAATCATCAATCACGTATAAAAATCGCTTCGGTGAAAAACGACGGGCGTTCTCAATTTCCAATATGATGAAATTTTAATTGGTACGAAGAAAATCATTCTAAGTTTAAGTTGAGCGGGGCTCTTTTTACATAATTATTACTCGTGATAAAAAGCTTGATTTAAACGAAGATTATGTTTATTTAAAAATATTCGTAATAAAACAAATTCATTTTACCTACAATGTATTTGAATAAGATACCTACTTCCAAATTTTCAATTTTTATCAACTACCATGTTAGTACTTATACTGTTATAGTAGGAGTACAGAACATATTAGTACCTTTTTTTCGTGCGGAAATCCCTTCGGAATCCATACGCCTCCCCTCCCCCCGCGCGGACTTGAACCGACTAAAACCGCACGCCGCTTCGGGTGTAAGGTGGCTCATAAGGCATTTCCCTCGCACCCTGGCTGACTGCGCCTGCGCTCATGGTGGACGGAGGTCATAGAGCGACCTCCGGCATCTGTGTCGCCTGCTGTGGGCTCGGCGGGCCGGGAGGGTTCTAAATCTCTCCCGAGCCCGCTCCGCCGCCTCCTTCTCGAACATTACTTGCTCGCAGAAGGAGGCGGGGCGGCCCACGCGCTCGCCCTTCGCACCATGGCCGCAATCATGGTGCCGAGCAAGAGGACTGCTGATGGCCGCCACGAGGTCACGCCTCGGCACCTCCCACGCCGGGCATTGTGCAGCCCCGAGTCCTCGTTCGCGTCGCAGTGGTGGCACTCAGACGTTGGCTCCTTCCTGATCCGATGTAGGTGGTCCCCGAAGCTCCCCTTGCCAGAGATCACCTGCGTCAGGCGATACGAGAGGCTTCCGTGTCGCCTCTAGAGCCAATCCTCCATGACGGGTCTTACCGCCTCTACAACGGCGTGCCATGCGCTTTGTTGTCCAAGTCGTTCCTTAGGATGGCCTGGTGGAGCTGGGATTTCTGGGCCTCGATTTCTTGAGACTCAGGATTCCGTCCCGGCTCCCGCACCTCCTTGCGCCACGTGTAAAGGGCTGAAAGGGTTCTCGCCTCCAGATCCCATGGTGGAGTTCCGGCAAGGAGATTCGCCGCTTCGAAGGAGTTCGTGCGGTACTCACTTATTTATTACTTACTTATTCTATACTTTAACCGGCATTAAAAGTTTTGATAATATCTTCGTTCAATTTTATCAGTTGTCAAAGCAAGTAATTTAGGAACACGGGCTATATTCTAACAGGCTTTTAACAGTTGATATCGGTGATTAGTTTTATGGGCCCTTAACCACTGTCTCTGCGTGAAACCCGAACTGCCAAACCGTGATAGATGACTTCCATAACGTTTCGTAAATTGAGTTGTGTGATCCTACTTTCGTAGACATCGTATGAATTTCGAGATACTATCTTCAAGTTAATATTTGTACCAGTATAAGGCAACCAGTCATCGATAAAGTCTCATCACAAGGGGTTGAGAGGTCAAAGGGCAGTCGCTCTCGCAAAAGCCAACAAAAACATCAAAAATAATAAGCGAACTCCGCGCTTCCAATGTAAACTTTGGACGTAGCCGGAAATTCGCTACGAGGACGATGATATAGGCTACTACTACATACATTATACATACTGTATACATACTACATCTAGCATGTAATTTTTTTTTTTACTTTTCTAGCCTGTTTCATGAAAATCCTTTTAGATTAAAGAAATATTGAAACATTTAGCTTTAGACTAAGTAATCGTAGCTTAAATAAAAAATAAACAAAGTGATAATCGAAACTTGTCTATGTTAGTACAGAAAACTGAGGGTCATTCTACACTGTCCCGCAATCTCCAAATCTAGTAATGACTAACAGAGGCCGTGGGCTATGGACATGCCAAAACACACGGACGAAACTCTCATATAATAAGGTTTTAAAGTGCCGGTTACTGGAAGATTTGAATCGTTGAAAGTCTCTAAAAATCTGGTGAAAAACCTTTCCCTAATGTAGACGCTCCCATTTTTGCATATTAATTTATCCTATTTTATTTCTTGCTAACCAAGCATCCAAAAAAAAATTGTTTTTCTCCTTGACAATGGCTAGATGCTTGAAATCATGAATGAAGGCTTTACATGCCGTATTTGTGTTGAAACGACAAAGGATAGCGATTAAGGGGGTTGTATAAATAGATTAGACGTGTCCGTCTCCCATTGTAACGTACTAATGATACCATGGTCCAGAAATAGGTCTTTAGATTATATAACCCACTTTGAAAATCGTAATTCAATCCAAATTTTTAAACGCTTCCTAGCACAGATGGTTTGCGTATCAATATATAATAGGCGGCGTTTACATAAAAACAACATAGTAGGTACTTAATTAAATAGTTAAATTTTATGTGGTCATCATAAAATTATGTCGTTTACATTGGGTAGTGAAGGCGTTTTCTTTTTTTGTTTCATTCCACGTTTTTAACATTTTACAGCCGGGTGACCGTTCTCATCGGGAATACTGTAAAAATCCAAACTCATTTTGAAGTTATATTTTATTAACACTCAATGATGCAAAGTTTGAAATACATTAATTACTAAAAACACATAGACATAGGTAGTTTCATCATGGAGGATTGGTCATCATGGAGGATTAGCTAGAGAGGCGACACGGAAGCCTCTCGTACCGACTGACGCAGGTGATCTCCGGGAAGGGGTGCTTCGGGGACCACCTGCATCGGATCAGGAAGGAGCCAACGCCTGAGTGTCATCACTGTGACGTGAGCGAGGACTCAGGGCTGCACACGCTGGCGGACTGCCCGGCGTGGGAGGTGTCGCGGCGTGACCTCGTGGCAGCCATCGGGGTGGGAGTCCTCTCGCTCGGCAGCATGATTGCGGCAATGGTGCGGAGTGCGAGCGCGTGGGCATGTGATGCTCGCGAAGGAGATGGCGGAGCGCGCCCGGGAGAGGTTCAGAACTCTCCCGGCCCGCCGAGCCCGCAACATGCTCGCCGCGCGTCGCCGGCGACTCAGGCACCGGAGGTCGCTTAACGACCTCCGTCCTCCATGAGCGCAGGCCTGGGGGTGGCAGGTGAGGCCGCCTGTCACCCCAGCAGAAGCAGGCCGGGACGGTGGGGTGACTAGCGCCCCTCCCCCAAACCGGGGCAAGACGGGGACACCGTGGTTCCCAAACCCGAGGGGGCCATCTCGAAACCGGAGATGGCCCAGGGTCAGTCGGGGTGCGAGGGATATGCTCTATGGGCAACCTTACACCCCGGCGTCTGCAGACCCGAGACGGTGTGCGGTTTTAGTCGGTTCAAGCCCGACATAACCGCCCCCGCTGGCCGGCGGGGGGCGGGGGGCGGGGATCCGAGGGGATTTCCGCACGAAAAAAAAAAAAGGCATAGGTAGTTTTACATATATTTATGTAAAGTAAAAATCTTTATTTTTTCGACCAACAAACAAAAGATACATTAAAAGTAGGTAATCTCTGGTGACCTACTTCCAATAACTTGAAGTGGAGGAGAGTGTCCACTCTAGCACGTCTGTCACAGACTGAGGGTACTCCACGTCCCGTCGCACGCTTTGTCATAATTACCTACTAACCTTTGAAAGTTATGCAGTACTTGATATGATGTTACCGATTAAAAGAAAATTATACAAAAGAATATTGTCTGGAGTGACACTTACCATGAAAATTTGTCAGCGGTCATAAATTCAGTTTGAGCGAATCAACCGCTAAAAATATTGGTTTTAAAATGGATCGTTTCGCACAAAGTTTACGAACTTTTTGCGAAGTTTCAGGCCTGTGTAATAATTATATCTATCTAGTAACCCATGGAGTGGTCGAATTTCACTCGTAACTTTTTTTTATACTTATTGAATCCTGACTGACTGATTGACTGACTAACTGATTAAATTCATTTAATAATAAGCTCCAAATCTACGACCACTTTCATTAGTTAATCTCCAAGTACATTGCAAATTAAAAGCTTTAAGCCTGAAGCCACCATACTGAAACAAAGGCCTTTTATGTCTAAAACTCCCAGTTGTAAGCTTTTACCTAGGCGCGACCTAATTTTTGGGATTTGAAATTCAAATTATAACTATTTAATTGCAGAACGCGTTGTAATATGTGCAAACCAAAAATGTTAATTGTAATTCTTTGGTGCTGGAATGGCAACCTTCATATTAGGTACATCATTGTGGTATCTATTCTCTCTATCTAGTATATTATATGACCGAAAGTTTTTTTCTGTTTTTGAAACGCAATTGAATATTTCAATTTATCAAAACCTAAAATCTTAAATCTATATAGATCTAATCTATATAGATCTAAAATCTATATGAAATTTCATAAACATTATCGCTTTTTATAAACATTATAGATCTAAAATCTATATGAAATTTCATAAACATTATCACTTTTTATAAACATTAGAACCCGTGCCGACAGGACCTCAAAGTTTTGGTTTGAAAATTTACTTGTAAAATTGGGGAAATTGGGGTTTTAGAGGTAAGAGTAAAATAATAAAATATCTGCTACAATAGGAAAATTACTTATAGAAACAAAACCAGGTATGATAATAAGTAATCATATTTACTCAAATCAAGAAGAAAATACAAAGGCATGATGTATATTTCATTTTTATAGTTGCTTCCTAACAGTCGAGATAGAGATTTCTGTGCTCTTTCAAGCAGTATAGAAGAAATTAGTTGTACTCTTCATTGATGGTTATCAAATATGACTTTATCAACTTAACTGCTCTTTAGCTAGGTCATTACGCTTTTATTTAGACCTAATTTTCTTTCCACGAAGAAACGATTTCCTACAGAAAATGTTGTCGTGAAAATAAATACTTTGCTCTTCCGTGACAGAAAACGCTCTCAGATGATTTTGTGTTAAACATCAGCATAAAGTCCTCTGGGGATCTGAAGACTGTATCATAAATATAATAAACATGTGTTAATAAAACTACAGAAAACATGTTGAAAAGTGTTTAATCTGTCTTCTTTAAGTGGAATATCGTCTGTGAACTAGCAATCGATCCTTCTATTATTTCACAACTTTACAGGATAGAGAAAAAATTGATTATTTAACATATAAACAAGTTGTATGGGAAATAAAAAACAGGTATATAGTTAAATTGTTGGATAATTTAACAAACTAGGAGTATTTTTATTTCACATACAACTTGTTTATTTATAAAACAATCAATTTTCTCTTGACTGGTGAAAGTTGTAAAATAATAGATAGGACCGAATTGCCAGTTCACAGACGATGTATCATATCCTTAGATCAAACGTTTTTTTACGCTCTAAGCCATCTTCATTTTCATTTGTCATAAACTTAATAGGTAGTTAAAAAGAGTTAAATGAAAAAATGTTCGGTACGTCATTAGTAGTCAGTCAATCAATCCGGGTGGCATGGAATGCAAATGAAAAGAGGGAGACCACTAGGAAGATGGTCTGATGAGATTACAAAGATTGCTGGAAGAGACTGGAGAGAGAGGTTGGTCAAGACAGAAAGCAGTGGAAGAAGATGGAGGAGGCCTATACTCGAGGAGAGGTCCTTAATAGCAAGACTAGAAATATGAAAAAATGAATAATATGAAGACTTATAAATAAATCTAATGAATTGTGATATATCTATGCATGTAATTAATTCATTGGCTGGTGATCATAGGAACTTCGCAATGAAACGACAAAATCTCATCGAGTTTGCGCTCATTTTAATCATCTTGACGAGTAGTTTGTCTTTCAATGGTAACCGGGATCTGATGATGGAGCTGGAAGGTGGTCATAGGACCTCTGTAATAAAACGAACCAACCCCATCGATATTCGGCTATTTTGATTTTAATTTTTTAGTTCCTTTTAATATCACGAACATAATAAAAGCACAAGGCTTTTTTTTTAATTCACTTGTTCATTTGTCACCATCGATAATTACTATGGATCTATTCTTTATTCGAACGTCAATCCTGATTGCATTAAAGCTTACCATTGGAGCCCGCTCTCTTACTCCGCATTTCCATGATTGGGTTTATTTTGACTGTTACGGTAGCGATTGCCGTCTGACCCTCCAGCTCCAAGAGCCTCGTCTTTTAATCAACCCCACAAGAATGTTCCTAATTTATTGTTGTTTTTTTTGGAACGCTTACCCTCTAAATGTGTTCATTATAGGGTAATATATACCCAGGATAAATTTCAGCTCATTATGTTATTGGGAGCCCGTGCCGACAGGTATTTTAATCATCACCATACAAGTGGTGCGAGACAATTGGTGCACATTGAAAGCTTTTGCATATTTCGAGGTTGGTTCTGTTCTTTGTATTTCTCTATAATTTGGTCCACCCCATAGTATATGGTCAGTAGTTGAAAAACCCCTTCGGAAACCTGGTTGCTCTACTAGTTAAAGCTCCTCTGTAAATCTTGATAAAAAAAAATCTAACATTAAGACAAACATCTTGTAGAGAACTGTTTGTAAGCTGATAGGTCTGTAGTTGTTTATATCTGTTGGTTCACCTTTTTTATACAGTAATATGATGTCAGACTGCGCCCACTCTTTGGTATTTTCCTTGTATCTAAGATTTTATTAAATGAAGTAGTAAGTGCTGGTACTAATAAGAATCGTCTTGTTTTTATTGTTTTATTGTTTATACTATCAGGTCCATAGCTTTTATCTTTCTCAAGGTTTTCTATATTAGCTAATGGTGGCTCTTTTAAAAGCCACTATTATCATCCAATGTAAGACATTGTCCTATAGGTAGTTAAAGTGGAACCATTGATCGTCGAAATCCTTTTAACCGGCATCACTTTTGAAAATTTTCATCCTTTGCCATTGCTGCATAGTTTGCGGCAGGTTTAGCTATACATAGTTTTTTAACAAAATACATTTAAGGGATTTTCTTTAGAAAAGCCCTATTGCTATCGAGTTGTCGTCGTCGACGTCGTCGTTGCCAATTTTCTGTCACGGTTTTGGGTATGAAGGAGATGAGCTATCGAGTTGCTGTTTTCGGTAATAGATTCGTGCTGGGGTGAACCATTGCAAGATAAAGAAAAAATCGCAAAAAATCGAAAAAAAAAAACGCAAAATCGAAAATCCCTTGTATTCGGCTGAGCTCGTCTCAGGAATTCAACTTGTTTTTTATGATTTGGGCAGGAACTGAGATAACAGAGGATTTTTTGTATTCACATCTAATTGGTCGATTAATTCCTGATTGTCAAATGGTGAGACCTGATATTAGTTTTCTCCTTTACTGAGTTCATTCTATCGTCTCTGCATAGTTTCAATATAGAATAGATAATATTTATTAGTTTTGTCCGAAGGGACTACTAACGCCAAACTTTTACACTGAATCACTTTGCTAATGTACATATATTATATTAAGCCTTGTACAGACTAAACGTTCCAATGTACGCGTAACCTAAATATTTTGGGTACGCATCTCACAAACGTGGGGCCAGATCTGGCGGACAACCAGTTCGGTTTCCGCCAGGGGCGCTCCACCGTGGAAGCGATCATGCGCGTTAGGCGTCAGCATAATTTGTTATGCTGACGACACCCTTGTTATGGCGCGGGGAGCGACGTACCGAAGCGTGGCACTAAAGGACACGGCAGGGGTTGCTCAAGTCGTGGGTCGAATACGGCGGCTGGGACTCGAGGTGGCTCTCCACAAATCCGAGGCTATGTGTTTCCCCGGGCCTCGGAGGGGGCCACCTGCGGGAACCAGCCGTATGGGGCGTAAACATCGGCATCGAGCCCACGATGAAGTACCTTGGGCTCGTACTCGATAGCCGATGGGACTTCGGACCTCATCTCCGAAGTCTGATCCTGAAACTGAAGGGGGCTGCGGCCGAGTTATTGTGATGCCCAACGTTAAGGGACCCAACGCGGGGGCTAGGACTAGGAGACTGTACCTGGGGATCGTGCGAAGCATGGCCCTGTACGGGGCCCCCGTATGGGTGGAGACTCTGGCAGCCCGCAACGTGGCTGATCTAAACAGCCCGTTAAAAGCGATGGCCGTCAGAGTCATCAGGGGGTATCGCACGATCTCCGTCGAGGTGGCATGTCTCCTAGCCGGGACCCCTCCATGGGGAAGTGAGAGCCATTGAACCAATGGCGCAAGGAGGCGCTGGAGCGGGGCCATAGGCCGGAGCGCCGAGAGGTCATGGCTCAGCGGTCTTAGCTCCGCCGGGAACTCATGGAGACATGGAGGGTGCGACTTGAGCACCCAAGGCATAACCACCCCGCTGGCCGGCGGGATTTTAGCACGTAAAAAAAAAACGCGTAGAGGTTGACTTGTATACGCGTACAGGGCACAATGCATTGCTGGATTATGAACGCGTAGACACAAGTCGAGAGTCGACCAGTCAGTATCCGCCATTTCTCGCAACATAGCTGACACGTGCACCACCACTGGCACTGCGGCATTTCTCATTTCTCATTCTCATTTTAAGTTTGGCACTGGTATTTGCATTTTTTTTGAGATATCTTTCCACGCATCCTCGCTCAAATTGTTTCTACGATCAATTATGGTGGTATCTCATAACACTCGTTGAAACTCATAAAGTTGTGTTGATTTGATCCAATCTTTACTATTTAAAGTTGGGAGAAACGTCTCCGCCATGCTCGCAATTCAAATTGAGAGCTCGCATTCACTTTAACAGCTGCTGACTGACGACGAGTCACCGCGAGTCGGGGGTCGATACGCGTACTCAAATTATATACACGTACAGTACGGTAGGGACTGTGTACGCGTAGCCGGCTACGCGTGTATTGGAACACGTAGTCTGTACGAGGCTTTAGAAATGCGAATAGGGTGCCAGTGCAAAAAATTTACAGTACGCTTGTGACCATAACCGATGACTTGCTAGTTGATCCAAGGTCCCTAATGTAATACGGGTAAACTTTTCTGCTTTCTCCTTCTTCAAAACGTTAAATAGTTCAAAATATCTTATAAAAATCGGATAGATTTTTATTAGATATTTCTATAGGTCCGGACTTTGTGATAACTCTTTTGATATAAATCTGACATAAATGGGGTTTTAATCAAAATATGTACAGTATGTACACATAAACATCGGGCGAATCATGTGTTCGAAACTTTGATTGCTTCATCGGCTAAATTGGTTTGTCTTTCACGATGACTGACTCTATCGACAGCTTCTCCTTGGCGATTCTTAATGAGCATTCGCTTTGAAGCGAGCGAGCGAATCGCATGTAGGGATACAGAAAATGGTTCCGTTTAATTACGTTTACACATAGTGCCTTAGAAGATCTTGTTGCTATAGTCTGACTGTATTGGGACTTGAAGAAGTATTTAATTGTTGTGTATCAGTTTGTACAAAAAATAGGAGGAAGGTTACTTTTGGTGAAGCAAATTCTACCCACTCGTGAAAATTCTTAGTATTTAAAATTGAATTTTTACTTTTAATTACATCTTCAAAATTGTGTTTTCATCAGATACGTTATATATATTATAGCGGCGGTAAGACCCACCATGGAGGATTGACTAAAGAGGCGACACGGAATGCTCGCGTACCGACTGACGAAGGTGTTCTCCGGTAAGGGGTGCTTCGGGGATCACCTGCATCGGATCAGGAAGGAGCCAACGTCTGAGTACCATCACTGCGGCGAGGACTCGGGGCTGCAACCCTGTTGCGGGGCGACTAGCCCTCCCCCCTTTTCGAGGGGGCCAACTCGAAACCGGAGATGGCCCAGGGTCAGAAATGCCTTATGGGCAACCTTACATCCCGGCGTCTGAAGACCCGAGACGGCGTGCGGTTTTAGTCGGTTCAAGCCCGACAAAACCTCCCCCGCTGGCCGACGGGGGGTATCCGATTTCTGCACGAAATTATAAAATAAAAATAAGTGTAACTCAAAATATATTTAGGTAATATTACTTCGTTGAAGAAACCATAAAAATATAAAATCAAAAGTCGCTTGAAATCTTAGCGTCTTTGCCAACAAAACTTTTTAATTTGACTTTTCGAACTGTAAGAGTTTCTATGAAGAACGTTTGATATACCTATTCAATTCAAATTAATTATGTATTTGTGTTCATCTCAAAATACTAATAAAATGTATGCTGAAACCAGCAGCTGCAGCACTTACTGGAGGAGCGCTTATATATATATTTACAAATGAACAATTACACGCGAGTAAGTCGCCATACTATATTATTATAAGTTTGAATTTTCTTTATTAAATCGCTTCTGTGGTCGAATGCAATTAACGCCGGTGCCTGCTTGTCACATCAAGTACTAGCAGTTTCTAAGAGGCGTTGGCAACCTCGAACGAACATTTTTGATTGAACTCAGTTTGAGCCATTGAGAAATTGGTACAGTGCTGTCGACAGCTGTGTAACGCCGCATTCCCATGTGTAAGGTACTCTTTTCTTATGGCCAATCTGGCTTCCGCCAGAGGCGGTCCACCGTGAATGCGCGTGAGGGCTCTGGCGGAGGATACAGTAGCCCGGGGTGAGTTGATGTTGGCGGTTCAACACCTTGCCCTGGAGTTGCACTAGGGAGGCGCTCGTGTATCATGAAGTGCCTCTCTACCTCCGCTGCATAGTCGGGGCGTATTTGACGGAGAGAGCCGTCTTCTACCCAACCGCACGGGCCGGTCCTGGGGCCGCTCCTGTGGAACATCGGATACGACTGGGTGCTCCGCGGTGAGCTCGCAGACGGTGCCGCCGTCACGTGCTACGTGGATGACACGCTCGGGACGGCGTGCGGGGCGACGTACCACGAAGCGACCCTGAAGGCCACGACCGCGGTTGCCCAAGTCGTGGAGCAGATCCGGCGGCTGGGTCTCGAGGTGGCTCTGCTTAAAACCGAGGTCCTATTCTTTCATGGGCCTCGGAGCAAGCCAACCGAGGGATCCAGTCTCATCGTGGGAGGACATCGCATCGGCATCAAGCCCCAAATTAAAGTTTTGGGGCTCGTGCTCGACGGCCGATGGGACTTCGGAGAGCACATCCGAAGTCTGGCTCCCAAACTGAAGGGCACAGCTCTCGCTCTGGCGTGGCTGCTGCACAACATGAGGGGGCCCGATGACTCCTGCAGGAGACTCTACGCGGGGATCGTGCATTCCATGGCCCTGTATGGGTGCCCAATATGGGCGGAGGCCCTGAAGGCCGAAAGTGTGCGGATGCTGCGCGCTCCGCAGCGGGTGATGGCCAACAGGGTCATCCACGGGTACCGCACGATCTCCTTCGAGGCGGCGAGTCTCCTTGCCGGAACTCCGCCATGGTAACTGGAGGCGAGAGCCCTTTCGCAACTGTACCAGTGGCGAAAGGAGGCGCGGGAGCAGGGATGGAACCCCGAGCCTCGAGAAATCGAGGCCGTGCAGTCCCAGCTCCGCCAGGCCATCGTGGTGGAGTGGAAGGAACCACTTGGGCGACCAAGCGCAGAGCACGCCGCAATGGCGGCGGTAAGTCCCATGATGGAGGATTGGCTAGAGAGGCGACACGGAAGCCTCTCGTACCGACTGACGCAGGTGATCTTTGGGAAGGGGAGCTTCGGGGACCACCTGCATCGTATCAGGAAGGAGCCAACGCCTGAGTGCAATCAATGCGACGAGAGCGAGGACTCAGGGCTGCACACGCTGGCGGACTGCCCGGCGTGGGAGGCGTCGAGGCGTGACCTCGTGGCAGCCATCGGGGCGGGAGTCCTCTCGCTCGGCAGCATGATTGCGGCAATGGTGCGGAGCGCAAGCGCGTGGGCCGCCGCCACCTCCTTCTGCGAGTATGTAATGTTCGCGAAGGAGATGGCGGAGGGCGCCCGGGAGAGGTTTAGAACTCTCCCGGCCCGCCGAGCCCGCAACATGCTCGCTGCGCGTCGCAGGCGACTCAGACGCCGGAGGTCGCTTAACGACCTCCGTCCTCCCTGAACGCAGGCCTGGGGGTGGCAGATGAGGCCGCCTGTCACCCCAGCAGCAGCAGGCCGGGGCAAGACGGGGACACCGTGGTTCCCAAACCCGAGGGGGCTCTCGAAACCGGAGATGGCCCAGGGTCAGTTGGGGTGCGAGGGATATGCTGTATGGGCTACCTTACACCCCGGCTGTAGACCCGAGACGGCGTGCGGTTTTAGTCGGTTCAAGCCCGACATAACCGCCCCCGCTGGCCGGCGGGGGGGATATCCGAAGGGATTTCCGCACGAAAAAAAAAAGGTACTCTTTTCTTTTCTCAAGAATATTGCTCGCTCGTTACTATATTGTGTTACGATAAAATTGTACCAGTAAGATATCATTCTGTGGTCATTACTGTCATTAGCCAGCATGTAATAACGCCCCCAATAAGTTTGGAGTAAAACGTACTTAAATGTGAATAATTATCAGATTTTATTTTTCAAATGAATGTAAATAATTTCCTTAAAATTTTTCATGCGTCCTACAAAATCGTTTTAATGCCCTATTACCTGACCGTGCCAAGTCCGGTCCATTAAACTCGGATAAATAATTTCTGCTCATTAACGCTAAAACGATAACAGGAAATTGGAAAGCCTCCCTTTACAGATATAATTTGAACTGACTTTAGTGGATTATAAAAGCAGGTGGAGTGGGACTTACCTAAATACAGATATAATAGGTAACCTTCTTTATCTCTTAATATTAATACTTATTTAAGTAGCTCTCATCACCTTAACCACGCCTATGGCTTTAAGGTAGATCAAATGAATTCAAAGCTAAAGTTTCTTCACATTCTTTAAATTACACTATATAGTACTAACCATGTGGTTAGTTCAGTCAAGTACCTAAAAGCTTTTAAATTTATTGCTGACTAGCTGTTGCACGTGGCTCCGGCCGCGTAGTATTATGATCCCGTTCCCGCTACCCATGGGAACCTAGTCCCGGGATGAAAAATAGCCTACGTGTCCAAATCTGTTCAGCCGTTTTTGCGTCAAAGAGCAACAAACATACATATATACTCACAAACTTTCGCGTTTATAATATTAGTAGGATGCTTTTATACCACGTGTAATGGGCGAAAATGCTCACTACTTCAATGTTAGTCAACAAACGAAATGATAGTAATTGTCATGTGCGCTATTATTTTCACTGCATTCATCTAGAAATTTATTATTATACTTGTTTAACAATTAAAAACTTATTGAATAAATCACTTGTACTTTTCCACAATTATTTATTTATTTGAACCTTACCGGTTTCACCTTACGGCATTATCAATAATTGTGAAAAAGTACAAGTGATTTATTCAATATGTGTAGCAAGTTCCACCAAGTGCCATCAATCTCCAGTATAAACGGCAATTAAAAACTTTTTAACAAAAAACTGAAAGGCAAAAAATAAGAAACGTTTTTTATTTAACCTTAATAACTAACTACTTAAAGTAATGAAACTATATCTAAGTATATATTTTTGTAAATAGTTGAGTTTTTAATTAACCTTATTAACTTAGTTCTTAAACTAATGTAAGTATAGCTAATTAAGTTTGAGTCGGCGCCAAACAATAGCTTTGTAATTAATTAATTACGTAAAGCGTAATGCGCGGCGGCAGTGCGGTGCGTCACGCCCTTTCGCTGGAAAATGCCAAGCGTTCCCTGAGTTAATGTCAGCGTGACAACAACCCGAACGGGCACACACGTGAGGGCATACGTCGTTGCGAGTGGTCGTGTGGACAGCGTATTTTTTGGAATGTTAATGTTTATCGCTGGAGATTTCATGTTGCATTGTTAATTAGATTTGATTATTTCGTTAAATTTAAGGTAATTTAGTGATCTTTGTACATTGATTGTTTGGCGCCGACTCAAAATGACTTAGCTATACTTACATTAGTTTAAGAACTTAGTTAATAAGGTTAATTAAAAACTCAACTATTTACAAAAATATATACTTGATATAGTTTTATTACTTTAAGTAGTTAGTTATTAAGGTTAAATAAAAAAGGTTTCTTATTTTTGGCCTTTCAGTATTTTCGGCGGTTTAATTTTTTGTTAAAAAGCTTTTATTTTATATTTTTGTGTGCCTCTAATTGCTACTTGCGTAATTTTTGATTACTTTTAAAATATCTACCTATCTTACTTAAGCTATAGTTATAGAACTATCATCTTTCATATAATAGTTCTATAACCATTATTTGTTATATAATATAAGTACTTAAAACAAACAGGCTTTATATACCAACATGGGTAGGCCTACATGAAATGCTGCTCGAATGAGAAAAAAGATATTTAGAAGAATCTGATGACGACTTTCAAATGAAACTGAAGACGAACATTTGCTGCGTTTGGAAGCTGCTCGTAACCGGTCTGCAATGGTGGTACTTAACGAAACTCCTGAGGAGAGAACTAATCGTTGAGCGCCATGCGACAAGCGGCTTGCGAGCGAAGAAATCAGTGTAACGCAGAAAATTTTAAGAAAGCGAATAAAGTTTATGCTGACTTGCCCTGTTCAATATGCAAAAAAAGTCTATATCCTCAGCAGCGTATGAAATTGCAAACTACAAATTTAGGCTCTAATTGGCCCAATGAATTGGTAGCTTTAGGTGGTATTATTACTTGTTCACGATGATCAAACAATATTAAAAAACACAAAACTCCACCCCAGGCCTATTGGAATAAAATGTCAGTAGCAATACCTTTTTTTTTTTTTTTTTCGTGCGGAAATCCCTTCAGATACCGCCCCCGCTGGAGAGCGGGGGATCTCCAGCGGGGGCGGTTATGTCGGGAGTCTTGAACCGACTAAAACCGCACGCCGTCCCGGGTCTTAAGACGCCGGGGTGTAAGGTTACCCATAGAGCATATCCCTCGCACCCCGACTGACCCTGGGCCATCTCCGGTTGTGCTAATCAGAGGGACACGTGGAAAGCTTCCGAACAGCCCTCAACAGGGCCGTCCTCGCCTCGGTCGGAGTTGGCCGTAGGCGGCAGCGTCTCTCCCGGCCTAGGAGAGAGGCGCTGCCGTCTCCGTTGCCCAGGGTGCACCGCGTGGAGGTCCCCAACCAAGCACCCCTCAGTAGCACTACCTACAGAAATTGATGACTTATCGGACATTGAGAAACGTTTTATTTGCAGAGTAGTACCTTTTTTTTCTCTTTTTTTTTCGTGCGGAAATCCCTTCGGATGACCCCCCGCCGGCCAGCGGGGCGGTTATGTCGGGCTTGAACCGCCTAAAACCGCACGTCATCTTGGGTCTTCAGACGCCTACAATCAGTGAGTGAACAATCAATCATCCCCTGTTTTCCTACCATTGAGTTGGATTTTTATTTTCAAATTTATATGCGACCAACTTCGGGGTATACTCCTTCCAATAAAAAAAGAATTATCAACTACTCTGTAAAAATTTATGCGTGGTCATACATAAAAAAACCGGCCAAGTGCGAGTCGGACTCCCACACCGAGGGTTCCGTACATTTTATAGACCTGAGTATTTGATATGAATTTCAATTTAATACCTCTACGCGTTCATGAGAAAAGAAGTAGTAACTTTAAAATTTTCAAAAATATATTTTATTATATGATGTAACTAATATTTACGGTTTTCGCAATTTTTCCTTTATCTGTACTATAAGACGTTGCTTCGTACCAAATTTCAAGATTCTAAGTTCACGGGAAGTACCCTGTAGGTTTTGATTCCCGTGCGAGATTCGAAAATTTGCGGAAATTTGCGGCATAAACAGCTGTATCTTTAGATTGCTTTGGCTTAGAAGTTTGATTTCTTCACAGCTCCAAAGGACAGTAGACCTGAGTATTAGATATAAATTTCAGTTTGATACCTCCACGCGTTCCTGAGAAAAACGGTGTTGACAGACGGACGGACGGACGGACAACGAAGTGATCCTATAAGGGTTCCGTTTTTTCCTTTTGAGGAAAAAATATACGCGTCGACTTGAGAACCTCCTCCGTTTTTTCGTCAGTTAATAACGACAATATTCGTGAATATAGTATCAAGTTACAAAGTACAAATGATCTCGCTTCTCAAACGGAGCAATAGTAATGTGAACATTTTTACGGACAATTACTTCCGCAGACAACTAAAGTGGTTTTACTGTGAATAAAACTTGGCAATATTTCAAATTGACTAAGTCTCGTTCGCCGTTTTCGTTTCAACGCATTACTGTAATGTTCTTTTACCTTGTTTTAAACATCATCAATTTCATTACGACAGAGAAAAATGTTGTTATATTTTATGAAGTCGCCTTTCAACGAATGAAAAATTACTTCTGTTTTACAAAAGCTCGAGAAATAGACTAACGTTAAGACATAATTGGTCAGATTTTTCATGTTTTGTAAGTTACAATAATAATATTATTACTCATTCTCATCCTCCGAGCCTTTTCTCAACTCAGTTGGGGTTGGCTTTTCAGTCTAACTACGAAGCGGCTGAACTTCCATATTTTCCGTGAAGCGACTGCCATCTGACCTCCATAATCCATTGGCGATATCAGAATTCTGTAGTGATTACTGTGACAAGTCAAATGATTTGCAACTTTTACTGTGACTAAAGGTGACTAAGCATATGTGATTAACCCCTTTTTTTTTTACTTGCGGAAATCCCTTCGGATACCCCCCCGCCGGCCAGCGGGGGTGGTTATGTCGTGTATCGACTAAAACCGCACGGTGTCCTCCCCAAGTGTCCGTTGCCGGGCACCCCGGGTAAGCCCTCGAAAGGATAACCCCAGGATTACCGGCGGACTTTGGCCGCCACCGCGGCCTCGCCTGGTGGGGTCAGGTTTTATCCCGCTTCGGTGAGTTGGCAGGCGTGTGTGACACGCCTCCGCCACGGCCTGCTTCTGTAAGGACGGCGAGTCGGCCAACTGCGAAACTCGAGGGGCAGGGTTCTCTCCCGCTCCCTCTCCGCCGTCTCTTTCGCGCGTATTACCTGCTCGCAGAAAGAGGCGGTGTGCCACTTGCTCCCGTCGGAGACCACGGCCCTCACCATGGTCTCCAACGAGAGAACGTCCACGCTGTAACCTTTTTTCTTAATAGGTTTCTCACCGGCTAGACCAGGTGAGCAAAAGAATGAGTTCCTAACCCCGGGCGCCATTCCACAGAGGTTCTTAGGTGGTGCACAGGTCAGCTGATCCCCAATGAAACTCAAGAATCAGCTGTACATACATATATTTATAAACAGAGAAAGCAAAAAGATACAGACAGATAAACAGTAGAGAGTTACACAGAAAATAGGAATACAAATATATAAGTTAGGTTCAGAGCAGAAGTTTCAGGTTACAGCACACATATATATATATATATATATATAGAATAAGTTACACATCAAGATACAACAGAACACAGGTACAGGTACACTGGGGTGTGTGTTGGGTAACCTCCTCGAGTGTCGCTCCGATTCCGATCCCGCTGCAGTCCGGGGGGAACGGAATCGGAGCGGCCGGTACACCCTGGGCGGCGGTCAATGGCTTCCCCTTCACCCCTTCATAGGGTTGGCATTGGTCGTCGGCCAATACCTAACGTGGCGGGAACACATCGCTCTCCGTACTCCTCTGCTTTCAGAGGAGACAGGATGAGCGATGCTGTTAGTGGTGAGATGGCCCAGGGTCAGCCGGGGTGCGAGGGATATGCTCTATGGGTAACCTTACACCCCGGCGTCTGAAGACCCGAGACGGCGTGCGGTTTTAGTCGGTTCAAGCCCGACATAACCGCCCCCGCTGGCACGCGGGGGGGTATCCGAAGGGATTTCCGCACGATAAAAAAAAAAAAAAAAAAAAAAGGTACACTCATATGTAGATATGTAATAGGGGTGATTCTCATCAGATGCCAGTCAGGAGTGGTGGCACAGCTCAATAATATTATACACCAGCCTAGCGCCGGTCAGCAGTAATGCAATGAAATCACAATTAGTATAAGAGATAACTTGACCTTATGGATCTCGAGTTTCCGCGGGGCCCCCAGTGGTTATGCACCGGCAGAACAGATCCCGGAGCTTCACTTGAGATCTGCGTTCCCAATATCTACTTATCCAGGCCTCAGCTACTGACAATCTCAGAGTCACTGCTGTCTGACTTGTTTTTATAGGTTCTTTCCAAGACCTTACGACCCTTTGATGAAGATATACAACTTTTATCAATAACACATCCCCATTATGCGAATCTGAAAGATTCAAATTCTGGGAACCACACACTATAACCTCCAAATCGGGTAATATAGTTTTCGCACTAATAACAATTCACAATAATGACTTGTATGGACACGACTAATGACCTCTCAAACAAAAAATGAATCATAGGGTCACTGCGAACATCCTTATATATCAAATTAATTCTGGATCTTGCTAGAATTGTTTACATGATGATACTTAACTCGAAACTTCTTTGAGAATGAAATGACAAAGACTAATGAGCCGAACGCATAACTCACGCCCTCTGACGGGGAATTGCCGAAATAAGACTAAAGTCAGCCACATCGATGCATTCACAGTAGTTGCGACTGTGCGACTGTGTCCTACAGATGGCGCTAACCACAATTACACCTCCAACCGTATTCCACTGTTACAACACCCAGGACCGCAACGAGATCCCGGCGTTGACTCGCCCACGCAGGGCACTCCAGCAACGTGTGGAGCGCCGTGTCTTCGCCAGGATCTCCGAAACTTGACACAATCCGTCAGCAAGTGTTGGACATCATCTAGTCTACTACATATTTCACAGTTAGGTGAGTCCACTTTTTTCATGAGATGTCCAAACTTTCTTGACGGATAGTGGCCTGAACGAAGTCTATGCGCTATTACAATCTTATTTTTGGTTAAGGAAGTGCCAATAAACCATGGATTCCGAGTAGGCTGATGTTGTATGGTTCTAAACCAAATACCTTTTTCTCTACGTATGTCATTGATGTAAAACACAGTGTACTTACTTGAATACTTCAAAATATATTTTTATAATTCAACAGTGCTATCCTGATCATTTATTAAACATATTTTATGTGTTTTGATGAACACTTTTTCAGGTACAAAATCCATTAAGTTTATAATACTAAAACAGAATATCAGAAGTAAGTTTTCCAACGTTATACTACAAGTATAATTTGGTAGTAGGCACAGATTACCCAACAAAACACACACTTTTAGTTTTACAAAACATAGCAAAGATACAGACCATTTAGAAAAATCCTTTCAAGAAAAATTGGATTCAGATTGTCTTTGGTTTTGTGAGCGATGGATGGCATTATTTTTATTCTTTTTGTGTTAGTGTGAAGATTTTGTATCTTTAAAAAAAAACTAATCTTCGAGCGAAATATTTACTCGTACATATTGACGCAGTAAATAATAAATTATGTATGTCTCTCTATGTAAATGTTATTAATAATTATTTTCATATTGGGTCTATACTAGCTGCGTACCTACATATTTTTTATGTGCGCTTTTCCAAGTAAGCTATAACATTGGAGGCAATCTTGATTTACTTGTGTAAACAAAATTAGGGTAGTCCCTTTCTTCTAAACTTATTTTTTCGAAAATCATTATCTATAACACGTTTCAAACTTCAGTAACCATAATGTTCAAAAATTCGAAATTTTATTTCACGTAATTATCTTTACTTCTAAAACTATTCTGTCATAATATCCAGTACTATAATAATTGATCATTTCATTGTTGTACAATATCTTGTTTAACCCATCAGCACCGTCCTATCTGAAGGGACGATTTGAGTTCCTTCATGACACGCACAATAGATACTTAAGATCATCAGAAAATTAAAAATTAAAAATTGCCATTACATTCTACTACGTTTTTTGATAAATCCTTCACCGTTCGAGTAACACGACTGTGGAATGTTTTGCCGGTAGACATAAGACGCACACAATCTCTAACCACTTTTAAAACAATGGTTAAAAATTACTACCTGAATATTTAATTAAACAACTACTATTTATTTGCTCTGCTGTGGGACTGTAGGTATATGTCTTTTATGTATTGTATCAATTGTATGTATTTATTATATTTTTATGTATTTATATATGTATACTGGTATTTTGCGCGGTGCGCGAGCTGCAAGCAGCTCGTGAGTGTTATGTGTAGCGCTCCGGTAAAATTAAATACAATTTTAACTTTCTTTCCGCCCTCCGGACGCTCGAAAGTAAAAATTGGTCCGCCATCTTGGATTTTTTTAACTTTTTTTTTCAAATACTCATTTTTCCATACTCAGCTCACCCGTGTCTACACTTTTCCCGTACATCATCTATTCCCCCCATTACTCCTTCTAAGAGAACAATTCTGTCCGTGATTAAATCAGTGGCAAATGCATCCGCCATCTTGAATTTCGAACCAAGTGTGAAACTATAAAAATACAACAGGATACTGGCAACAATACTGTATAATAAAATTTTTGATATTACAATTTTCGTAGAACAAACTATCTTTTCAAAGTCGGCTCTACCCAAAAATAAAAAGTTGGACTATTTCTTGGTGCTGCCAGTTAGAAGGGATAAAAATAGTCAAATGTCATTAAAGAGGATCCAAAATATCCTGCCATATGAAATTTGATTTAAAAATATCGTTAATTCCATGTTTCAGGTTTTTCGGGAAAATCTCGTAAATTTCCCGAAATATCGGGTAAGTGTTTCAATCTGGCGACACATCTTAAAGACCCACACGACCGACAAATAGAACTCAAAATGCTCCGGTGTTGCCAACTGTCTCAAAAATAGATTTAATTTTCATAGAAATTTCATCGTTTTACAAAATGACTCCCCGAGCGTCCGCCATCTGGTTTTTATTTATGACATTATTTTTTCTAAATACTCAAGGATACTGGCAATACTACAAAATAAAAAATAAATAGAAATTGCAACATTCAAAACACAAACTTTTTTTTTGTAGTAGGGTCTGAAAATTGCTAAATTTCAAATAAAAAAATCGATACGACATCTTGGATTTTGAACTTTTTTAAAAAAAATACAAATTTCAGAAGCCTCGATTTACTCAAAAATTACACCCAGGTTGCCATGTCATCAAAGATGGCGGAGAAACGACCAACATGTTGGCCGCCATCTTGAATTTTTTGACATGTCGGATTTTTCCCATAGTCACCTCAGCTCTCTTTCTCTACATTTTTCCCATACATCATCTATATCCCCCATTACTCCTTCTAGGAGAAAATTACTCCTTCTAGGAGAACAATAATTGTGTCAGTGAGTGAGTGAGTGGTAATCGAGCTATATATAATGCAATTGGATGAGATTCCAAGTGGTTTTTATTTGAGCACCCCCTACCTCTCTTCAATACCTTGACCGTGCTCTTCACCCGTCTCCAAAATCCTCAATCATCAGCTCCCCCCATATATTTCCACCGAATGAATTTTCGTCCTTTATACGAAAGCATCAGGGAAAAAAAATTACAGCAGAGGTGAACCGAAACACAATTCATCCATCTTTAATACTTTCTGAGAGAGACACCCATGACATTTGTGTTGACGCCATCTTGAATCCGCCATATTGGATTTATTTTCATCTCCCTGCCAATTGGATACGGTTCCAAGTATTTTTTGTTTGAGCAGCCCTCACCTATCTTTAATACCCTGGCCATGCTTCTCACCCATCTTCCAAACCCTCGATCATCATCTATCTCCATATTTCTGACTGTGGCATTATGAGCTATGGCATTCTCCTTTGGGGTAATGCCGCAGATTTAAATACAATCTTTGTACTGCAAAAACGGGCGGTGCGGGCAATTTATAAGTTGGGCCCAAGAGTCTCCCTCCGAGAAAAGTTCAAAGAAATAAACATTCTAACTGTAGTTTCCCAATATATTTTTGAAAATCTTTTTTGTATGTTAGAAGAAACATTTCCAATTTTTTAAGGCTTTGTGATATACATAACGTAAATACTAGACATAAAAACAATCTTGTGGTTTGTAATAGTCGACTCCACAAGATTAGTAATTCCTTTCAGGGTAACTGTATACGCTTCTACAACAAGCTTCCTAGTGAAATGAAGAATCTACCTCTTCATAAATTTAAAAGCCAAATTAAAAGTAAACTCTGCCAAAAAGGCTACTATAAAATTCAAGACTATTTAGACGATAAACAAGCTTGGATATGAACTGTTTGCTCTCTCTCTATGCTACTCAAATGGAATATTGTACTTAGGTTAAGTAAATATGTTTGTAAATAGACCAAAAAAAAACAGCCCGCTGAGTTTCTTGCCGGAGTCTTCTCAGGACAGGGCCGCGTTTCGAACCGGTGGTCCATTTGCCAAACATTAGATTATTTATTTTTTTATGACGTTTTGTAAGTGCCGTATTAATGGTCTATGCAGAATAAATGGTTTTTGACTTGATTTGACTTGACTTGACTGAGAGTTCTTCCATAAAAACATTCTGAAATGGAACCATATCAAAGTCTTGCATAGTTCCCAACATGCAGTCTCTTCAATATTCTCCATATATTTTGTATGGAAAAATAAATTCCGCCATCTTGAATTTTTTTTCTATTCATCGAGTAGACCTTTGGATCCTGGTCATCTTTTGCGAAGAAACTACTCTTCCATCTTTTATACTCTCCGAGATGGACACCGACGAAATTTGTATGGCGGCCATTTTTTTTTCGCCATTTTGATTTTTTTTTCAGGTCACTGGCAATTGAATGACGTTTCGAGTGACATTTGCTCAAGCACCCCCAACCTATCTTCAATACCTTAAGCGTGCTCTTCACCCGTCTCCGAAATCCTCAATCATCAGCTCTCTCCATATTTTTCTTCCGAATGAATTTTTATCCTCTATACGAAACTCTCAGTGAAAAAAAAATTTTCATACAAAATTGTTCAGGAGAGGTGATCAATGAGTGAGTGAGTGAGTGAGTCAGTCAGTGAATCAGCACGAGCAGCTATATATATATTAATACATATATATGTATATATGTTTGTACGTAGAATTCTATGATTATGACGTAGTACGCCATCAACTGCCATTGTACTCCTATTGATAAATCCATTCAAAGGTTGTCTGGTAGAGATCGCTCTTAGTGATAAGACCACCCATTGTACCTACAATATATGTAGACTTAAGATATTGTATATAATAATATGTGGTGTACAATAAAGAGTATTCTATCTATTCATCTATCTAATTGAATCTCCTAAATTTGTATGCATTAGTCATATGTCCTAAGTATTGTATTATTATAATAGACGACACACTTACCTGGAAATTGCATATCGATCACGTTAAAACAAAATTATTATCATTATTAGGAGCCTCTTTTTTTTTTTTTACGTGCGGGAATCCCTTCAGATACCCCCCCGCCGGCCAGCGGGGGTGGTTATGTCGTGTATCGACTAAAACCGCACGGTGTCCTCCCCAATTGTCCATTGCCGGGCACCCCGGGTAAGCCCTCGAAAGGATAACACCAGGGTTGCCGGCGGACTTTGGCCGCCACCGCGGCCTCGCCGTGGGGTCGGGTTTTATCCCGCTTCGGTGAGTTGGCAGGCGTGAGTAGGCACGACACGCCTCCGCCATGGCCTGGTTCTGTAAGGACGGCGAGTCGGCCAACTGTCGTACTCAGACCCCGATCATGGAGGTCGGTAGTCCCGGGCGTAGATGAGTCTGCGGCGTCCTCACCGCAGACTGCGAAATTCGAGGGGCAGAATTCTCTCCCGCTCCCTCTCCGCCGTCTCTTTCGCGCGCATTACCTTTTTTTTTTTTTTTTTTTTTTTTATCGTGCGGAAATCCCTTCGGATACCCCCCCGCCGGCCAGCGGGGGTGGTTATGTCGGGCTTGCACCGACTAAAACCGCACGCCGTCTCGGGTCTTCAGACGCCGGGGTGTAAGGTTACCCATAGAGCATATCCCTCGCACCCCGGCTGACCCTGGGCCATCTCACCACTAACAGCATCGCTCATCCTGTCTCCTCTGAAAGCAGAGGAGTACGGAGAGCGATGTGTTCCCGCCACGTTGGGTATTGGCTGACGATCAATGCCAACCCTATGAAGGGGTGAAGGGGAAGCCATTGACCGCCGCCCAGGGTGGCTCGCAGAAAGAGGCGGCGGCGTGCCACTTGCTCTACGCTAAGTCAACAACTGTATTCCAAAAAAAATACCTACCATAATGTACAATTCTTTAGTAAAGTCGCATTTAGAATATTTAATCGAAATATGGGGATCAGCAGCTAAAACCAACTTAAGTCTATTACAAAAAACACTTTTCCATTACCATTATCGCACACAAACAAACACATTATATAATAAAACCAAATTGTTAAATCTGTCGCAACTATACACATATAACACCTGTTTACTAATAAAAAATATCACTACAAATTCTGTACAATCGAATATACAGTAAGTTAAAAAAAGAAATACAAAAACAAACTACAACTTAAGACTCCTCGGACCAATTATGGCAAAAAAAACTATTGTTGGAACCTTCCAACCACCTGCACAGCTATACAATAAATTACCTTTTTTTTTTTTTTTTTTTATCGTGCGGAAATCCCTTCGGATACCCCCCCGCCGGCCAGCGGGGGCGGTTATGTCGGGCTTGCACCGACTAAAACCGCACGCCGTCTCGGGTCTTCAGACGCCGGGGTGTAAGGTTACCCATAGAGCATATCCCTCGCACCCTGGCTGACCCTGGGCCATCTCACCACTAACAGCATCGCTCATCCTGTCTCCTCTGAAAGCAGAGGAGTACGGAGAGCGATGTGTTCCCGCCACGTTGGGTATTGGCCGACGATCAATGCCAACCCTATGAAGGGGTGAAGGGGAAGCCATTGACCGCCGCCCAGGGTGTACCGGCCGCTGCGATTCCGTTCCCCCCGGACTGCAGCGGGATCGGAATCGGAGCGACACTCGAGGAGGTTACCCAACACACACCCCACAATAAATTACCTTTTTTTTTTTTTTTTTTATCGTGCGGAAATCCCTTCGGATACCCCCCCGCCGGTCAGCGGGGGCGGTTATGTCGGGCTTGCACCGACTAAAACTGCACGCCGTCTCGGGTCTTCAGACGCCGGGGTGTAAGGTTACCCATAGAGCATATCCCTCGCACCCCGGCTGACCCTGGGCCATCTCACCACTAACAGCATCGCTCATCCTGTCTCCTCTGAAAGCAGAGGAGTACGGAGAGCGATGTGTTCCCGCCACGTTGGGTATTGGCCGACGATCAATGCCAACCCTATGAAGGGGTGAAGGGGAAGCCATTGACCGCCGCCCAGGGTGTACCGGCCGCTCCAATTCCGTTCCCCCCGTACTGCAGCGGGATCGGAATCGGAGCGACACTCGAGGAGGTTACCCAACACACACCCCCCACAATAAATTACCTAATGATATTAAAACCTGCGAAAATATAAATGTATTCAAAAGTAAACTTAAAGAATATATACATACAGTGTGAGATTGCTCGAATCTAAATTTGTAAGCGAAAAAGAAATATTTGTTTAAGATATCCCAACTCGCCACAGACAAATGTTTTTTACCATTTTATAATAATATTTTACTATGTATCTCATTTTAAGTGAACTGATTTTGTTCTTATGAGAAATAAACCGACTAATCGCGACTTCAGGCAGCTTTTCAAATCGTGACAATAAAATTTTTATTAATTTGCTTTTATCAAAGACGTCTCTGTACACCACCAGACCGGATGTATGGAACAAAAAATTTGGTTAATTACGTTTGGGTGATTCTCCTCACTTTATGAAGCTGTCACTGTGAACACGGAAAAACAGATAATTTCACTATCACCGAACTGTGACACAATTTTTGGTCTAAAATATTTATTAGTCGCTTTTAGTAAATTAAATTAACTAAATTTTAATCGTTTGAAACCTATAAGTTGCCCGTTCGTTTTTAGTCACTTTAAGAGGCCTCAGAAGAGCATCATATTATGTTTGTATGTGCCGGGCTACAGACCGGTCTTTTGCCGGGTGCGTGGATGTCAACTAAGTGCCGTAGATTTGGTATACCAGTAGTAAAGCGTCTTGAGAAATGAGAGACTACCGCTACTGATAAATGTGTTACCCCCAAAGTGGCTCATTTATTGCGTTAATTTTGTTCTCCGTATCTCAGATCACCAAAGATCACAGTAGAGAAACGGTACGAGGTTGGTGCGAATTAACCATTTGCGAATTCATTCAAAAAGAAAGGTTTTGGTTTTAGACAGAACATTCTGTATGTCCAACCCGTAGTCTTTACCAGCAAATGACTGTCAATGTTTTTTTTTAAGGCATCACCTCAAACTTTATTGTACTTTACATACTAAACAATCAATATCTAATACTAAAAGTAATTAAAGTTTATTCAGGTTGAAGCTGCCCACCTGGGGAATAGCCTCGCTCAGAAAAGCGCAGTCAAACAATCCTATTTGCATAGTGTTATGTTATGTTACGCGATGTATTATTATCAAGTTAGTTTAGTAAGCTCTTTATGGCAATGGCTACTAAAGTCCGCAACGTCACACACAACTTCAATCTATACATATACAAAGAAATAAAACTGACGTGTCTGTTTGTAAAATTAAAGTAACAAATTTTCAATGATTGCATATGAATGTAATAATAATATTATTTTTAGAATTTTTGTCTGTCTGTCATATGTCTGTTTGACTTAAGTAATCTCTGAAACGGCTCGGCCAATTTTTATGAGACTTTCACTGGTAGGTAGGTAATGTTACAAGGTACGCCTTGTAACATTACCTACCTACCAGTGAAAGTCTCATAAAAATTGGCCGTGCCGTATGTTACGACAGAGGCTACTTTAATTTCAGAAAAAAGAATTACTTTTGCGCAAAAGAATTAAAACCCTAAAGATCTAAATCCACGCCGAAGAATTCGCGGGCACAGCTAGTAAGATCATAAGTTTCAAACATATACGGTGATATATCTTAACTGAAACTAAATTACTCTGTCACGATCAAATAATATAGTCCTCAGATCTCACTATTGCCAGAACTCACTTATTTTTACAAGGATGAAATGTATGGGATAAAGTAGTGTACCTTCAGTACATGCATACCTGCTAGCTTATCCCGGCGGGCATTCAGATGCTAAAGGTAGGTTAGGTTAGGTGCTAAAGGTAGGTAGGTATTTTGTTAAAAATTAGATTTTTCTTGAAGCTTGCCAGAATTCGTTCCTTATTAGCATCGCTCTCGAATGGTGTAATGATACAGGGTGTATTTTTTCCCCAAAATCAACAGGTTTAATTTCTGGCCAGGAATATTGATTTTCCAAAATCCAAATGATGCAGTTTTCGTTTTCATCAAAATTAAAAATACATCAAACTACCTCAGTCAATTACATATGCACTAACATAGCTTTATAGCTATGTTAGTGCATATATTTCAGATATTCATCCATATTTTGTTAGTTACAATATGTAACTTATGTTACATATTGTAACTAACAAAATATGGATGAATATCTGAAATATATAAATTATTATTATTATTATTTATCGAGCTATATCACGACTCACCCTAGAGTAAGGGAGGGGAGAGGCGGCGAGATAACCCCGGCGAGGCAAGCAGCAGTCGGCCACGGCATTACGACGATTGGCAGAGGAACCGCCGAACTATTTGAGCATTGTCAAGCAAGACCACTCTCTGCATCGTGGCCGCCACTGACTTCCCACTAATCCCGAGCCTCCCTAGATGAACTGAGAGGCTCCTTGGGATCAAACCATTGGCTGAAATAACAACTGGGACTATTTCTGTGGACCGCAACCTCCACATGTCGGTAACCTCGTGCGCCAGGTCCAGATATTTGGTTTTCTTATCTGCTTCAGCGCGGACGAGGTTCTCGTCATAGGGAATAGTGATTTCCACAAGAAATACCCGTGACTCAGGCCGGTCAATCAGCACGATATCAGGCTTATTCGCTAGAATTGTCCTATCCGTGATGATGGACCGGTCCCAGTAGAGCTTGGCGCGGTCATTTTGGAGTACGGCTTCCGGCACGTACTTATAGTACGGCAGCCTCTGCGCAATGAGGCCGTATTTAAGGGCAAGTTCTTGATGTAGAATTCTGGCTGCTTAGTTGTGCCTGTGCAGATACTCATTGTTAGCAAGCATGGAACAACCGGAGGTCACATGTCTGAGTGACTCGCCAGGACGGTGCAATAAACGACACACGTCCGTGCTTCCATCTTTCAGTACTTACCTCCTGTAGTTGTTCATCTTGATAACCTGATCTTGTATCGCACAGATAAAACCCTCGATTTCCCCAAAGAGGTCACCAAAGCGCAGCCAGTGCACGGAGGCTTCTCGGTCCACGTGAGGCTGATTCCCTTAAGAAGCGTCCGTGCAACTCTTTACCCTTCCACACGATCTCACGCTCAGAAGTACTAAGTACTGCTGGTGCACGCCACTCTGTGTTAGCCAGGGCTAGCGGGGTCAGTACTTTATCGCACTCAATGACCTCTCTATGCATCTCACTGACCGTCTTCGATAGGAAATATTCCGTGAGACTGCATACCTCGCGATTGTGCATAGCCTTGGCACTGAGAAGGCCCCGGCCTCCGCACTTTCGTGGGATGTACAATCTCATAACCGAAGACTTCGGGTGGAGCATTCTATGGAGGGTCATAGTTGCGCAGACTCTTCTATCCAGGGCATCCAGTTCGGTCTGAGACCACCTGACCACGCCGAAGGTGTACAACAGGACGGGCATCACCCATCCATTAAACGCCCGTGTCTTGTTCACGCCCGATAAAAGGCTGTTACACACTTTTACCAGACGTTCCCAAAACACGTCGCATGCGGCCCGTTAACGTTAAAAACACATCCTGTATTATTATACCATTGATAGTGTCGCTGATAAGAAATGAATTTTGGAAGCAATAACATACGGCAAACTTTCAGGAGCTTCCAGAGTTCTGGCAACAGTTACGGCCGACGGAACGTTGCTACCCATGTTCATAATGAATTTTTAACAATATTCTCTAACACATACGAAAAAATCGATACTGCAAATTTAAATGAACTTCTTACTATGTTATCTACCTAATTACTTACAAATGGCCACCGAGACAAGCTAGCAGGTATGTTTATACCTACAATACATTGTCCCATACATTCTATTCTTGTAAAAATAAGTGAATTCTGGTGAGCCCGGGATCTAATTGATGACGCTAATAGTCAAAGGACACTGTTAGCTTGTCTTTCATCTATCCACAAACATAATATTTGATCTTACAAGTATAAGCTAATATACATATAATATACAAATAATATAAGTAAAAGTTACAATAAAAATATATTTAAGGAACGTACGTTTCGTTCAACCGGTCCCAGTAGAGCTTGGCGCGGTCATTTTGGAGTACGGCTGCCGGCACGTACTTATAGTACGGCAGCCTCTGCGCAATGAGGCCGTATTTAAGGGCAAGTTCTTGATGTAGAATTCTGGCTACTTAGTTGTGCCTGTGCAGATACTCATTGTTAGCAAGCATGGAACAACCGGAGGTCACATGTCTGAGTGACTCGCCAGGACGGTGCAATAAACGACACACGTTCGTGCTTCCATCTTTCAGTATGTACCTCCTGTAGTTGTTCATCTTGATAACCTGATCTTGTATCGCACAGACAAAACCCTCGGTTTCCCCAAAGAGGTCACCAAAGCGCAGCCAGTGCACGGAGGCTTCTCGGTCCACGTGAGGCTGATTCCCTTAAGAAGCGTCCGTGCAGCTCTTTACCCTTCCACACGATCTCACGCTCAGAAGTACTAAGTACTGCTGGTGCACGCCACTCTGTGTTAGCCAGGGCTAGCGGGGTCAGTACTTTATCGCACTCAATGACCTCTCTATGCATCTCACTGACCGTCTTCGATAGGAAATATTCCGTGAGACTGCATACCTCGCGATTGTGCATAGCCTTGGCACTGAGAAGGTCCCGGCCTCCGCACTTTCGTGGGATGTACAATCTCATAACCGAAGACTTCGGGTGGAGCATTCTATGGAGGGTCATAGTTGCGCAGACTCTTCTATCCAGGGCATCCAGTTCGGTCTGAGATCACCTGACCACGCCGAAGGTGTACAACAGGACGGGCATCACCCATCCATTAAACGCCCGTGTCTTGTTCACGCCCGATAAAAGGCTGTTACACACTTTTACCAGACGTTCCCAAAACACGTCGCATGCGGCCCGTTAACGTTAAAAACACATCCTGTATTATTATACCATTGATAGTGTCGCTGATAAGAAATGAATTTTAGAAGCAATAACATACGGCAAACTTTCAGGAGCTTCCAGAGTTCTGGCAACAGTTACGGCCGACGGAACGTTGCTACCCATGTTCATAATGAATTTTTAACAATATTCTCTAACACATACGAAAAAATCGATACTGCAAATTTAAATGAACTTCTTACTATGTTATCTACCTAATTACTTACAAATGGCCACCGAGACAAGCTAGCAGGTATGTTTATACCTACAATACATTGTCCCATACATTCTATTCTTGTAAAAATAAGTGAATTCTGGTGAGCCCGGGATCTAATTGATGACGCTAATAGTCAAAGGACACTGTTAGCTTGTCTTTCATCTATCCACCAACATAATATTTGATCTTACAAGTATAAGCTAATATACATATAATATACAAATAATATAAGTAAAAGTTACAATAAAAATATATTTAAGGAACGTACGTTTCGTTCAACTTAATAATAAAAGCAAGCGGAAAATTAATCAGCTTTTGGAAAAAATACACACATAACATACACTTTTTTTTTTTATCGTGCGGAAATCCCTTCGGATACCCCCCCGCGTGCCAGCGGGGGCGGTTATGTCGGGCTTGAACCGACTAAAACCGCACGCCGTCTCGGGTCTACAGACGCCGGGGTGTAAGGTTGCCCATAAAGCATATCCCTCGCACTCCGACTGACCCTGGGCCATCTCCGGTTTCGAGATGGCCCCCTCGGGCTTGGGAACCACGGTGTCCCCGTCTTGCCCCGGTTTGGGGGAGGGGCGCTAGTCGCCCCACCGTCCCGGCCTGCTTCTGCTGGGGTGACAGGTGGCCTCACCCGCCACCCCCAGGCCTGCGCTCATGGAGGACGGAGGTCGTTAAGCGACCTCCGGCTCCTGAGTCGCCTGCGACGCGCGGCGAGCAAGTTGCGGGCTCGGCGGACCGGGAGAGTTCTAAGTCTCTCCCGGGCGCGCTCCGCCACCTCCTTCGCGAGCATTACATGCTCGCAGAAGGAGGCGGCGGCGGCCCACGCGCTCGCGCTCCGCACCATTGCCGCAATCATGCTGCTGAGCGAGAGGACTCCTACCCCGATGGCTGCCACGAGGTCACGCCTCGGCGCCTCCCACGCTGGGCAGTCCGCCAGCGTGTGCAGCCCTGAGTCCTCGCTCGCGTTGCAGTGATGACACTCAGCCGTTGGCTCCTTCCTGATCCGATGCAGGTGGTCCCCGAAGCACCCCTTCCCAGAGATCACCTGCGTCAGTCGGTAAGAAAGGCTTCCGTGTGGCCTCTCTAGCCAATCCTCCATGATGGGCCTTACCGCCGCTATTGCGGCGTGCCCTGCGCTTGGTCGCCCAAGTCGTTCCTTCCACTCCACCACGATGGCCTGGCGGAGCTGGGACTGTACGGCCTCGATTTCTCGAGGCTCGGGGTTCCATCCCTGCTCCCGCGCCTCCTTTCGCCACTGGTACAGTTGCGAAAGGGCTCTCGCTTCCAGGTCCCATGGCGGAGTTCCGGCAAGGAGACTCGCCGCCTCGAAGGAGATCGTGCGGTACCCTCGGATGACCCTGATGGCCAGAACTCGCTGCGGAGCGCGCAGCATCTGCACAGTTCTGGTCCTCAGGGCCTCCGCCCATATTGGGCACCCATACAGGGCCATGGACCGCACGATTCCCGCGTAGAGTCTCCTGCAGGAGTCATCGGGCCCCCTCATGTTGGGCAACAGCCGAGCCAGAGCAAGAGCTGTGCCCTTCAATTTGGGGGCCAGACTTCGGATGTGCTCTCCGAAGTCCCATCGGCCGTCGAGCACGAGCCCCAAATATTTCATTTGGGGCTTGATGCCGATGCGATTTCCTCCCACGATGAGACTGGATCCCTCGGGTGGCGTGCTCCGAGGTCCATGGAAGAACAGGGCCTCGGTTTTATGCAGGGCCACCTCGAGACCCAGCCGCCGGATCCGCCTAACGACTTGGGCAACCGCGGTCGTGGCCTTTCGGGTCGCTTCGCGGTACGTCGCCCCGCACGCCGTCACGAGCGTGTCGTCCGCGTAGCACGTGACGGCGGCACCGCCTACGAGCTCACCGCGAAGCACCCAGTCGTATCCGATGTTCCACAGGAGCGGCCCCAGGACCGATCCCTGTGGAACACCGCACGACATTTCACGCCGACCGAGACCGGTCACTGTTGGGTAGATGACGGCTCTCTCCGTCAAATACGCCCCGACTATGCGGCGGAGGTAGAGAGGCACTTCGTGATACACGAGCGCCTCCCTAATGCAACTCCAGGGCAAGGTGTTGAACGCGTTGGCGATGTCCAGGGACACCGCCAACATCACCTCACCCCGGGCTACTGCATCCTCCGCCAGAGCCCTCACGCGCATGATGGCATCCACGGTGGAGCGCCTCTGGCGGAAGCCATATTGGCCATCCGCCAGGTCCGGCCCCACTCTTGAGAGGTGCTCGACGAGGCGCTTCGCAATTACTCTTTCAAAGAGCTTGCACACCTCGTCGAGCAACACTATGGGCCGGTAGGCGGACGGCGAGTCCGCCTTGCGCCCCTCCTTTCGGATGAGGACCAGTTTCCCCGTCTTCCACAATTTCGGAAACTGGCCCCGCTCCAAACATGCGCTGAGAAGCCCTCTCAGTCGGGGCTCGAGAGCGTCGTCGACTAGAGCTAGGACCCACGCTCGGCCTGGAATGCCGTCGGGTCCCGGGGCGGTGTGTTTGGCTCTTAGCCTTCTCACCGCCAGCTCTAGTTCTACCCAAGTGACCTCGGGCACGTCGTCGTCTTCCACGTCGGGCGCCATGCGCAACTGAGGCGGAGTCATCTGCGGTGGAACATGTTCCACCGCTCGCGCTGGGAACAGGGAGCCAACAACTCCTCCGAGCAGATCCGGCTGGAGACACCGGGTTAACAGCGGGGCCTTGGGGCGCAGCTTGCCCCTCACCATCCGGTAGGGCCGCCCCCAAGGGTCCCGCTCCAGCGTCTCCAGCAGCTCGCGGAAGGCGTCCCGTTTGGAACGCCTTATCTCCGCTCGGAGGGCTCGTCTGGCCTCCCTGTATCCCTCGTACAACTCCGCCTCTCGGGCCTCCGCATCTGCGGGGCGGCGACGCCTCCTACGGAATCGGGCCCACCGGCGGTGCGTGATCACGCAGGCCCGTCTGAGCTGCGCGATCTCCGACGACCACCAGTAGACCTGACCCCTCGGATTATAGGGTGGAGCCCTAGGCATCGCCGCGTCACAGACACGGTTCATGGCCTCCCGGAACCACTCCGCCTCATCGTCTATGCTGACAGGCCTGTCCGGCGCAGGGGCCCAGGCCTGTACGATGGCGGCTTCCAGGAGGAGCTCCCGATCAAGTCGCTTAAGCGCCCAACGTGGCTCGGGTGGAGCCGGTGCAGCCGGCGCGTCGCTCGCAGGGGGGGACACGTCAAACCGAATGTATCGGTGATCCGAACTTGTGTCCTCCCCCAAAACGACGCGCCAGCCCTGAAAACTTCGCGCCAACGAGGGGCTCGCGAACGATAGGTCCACGTTGGAGCTACCCCTCGAGGTCAGGAACGTGTCCACGGCTCCCCGATTTAGGAGGACTAGGCCGAGTCGTGCGGCCCAGTCCACCAGTGCCCTGCCTCTATGCCCCGTCGCACCCCTTTCGTGTCGGGAACCCCACACATACGACCAGTCCCCGAGCACAAGGACCGGACGGGGCTGGCAGGCATTGACGACGACGGCCAGCTGACGAAGCCATTGCTCAGCGGCCACGACCGCTATATCCCCAACCGCCGCCGCCACGCAGCCGGGTCCCCTTGCAACGACGGCAACAGGGGGGCTGCCGGCGGCAGGGTTGTGCACCAGTGCGGAGCAGAAGACCCTGAGCATAGGCACCGTGGCCCACGTTCGCCTGCAGGATGCGGAGTTGAGGATTATGGGACCCCCATCTCCGCATCCCGCTGCGAACTAGGGGCGGAAGGCCGGCCTCCCGGCTTCGGCTCCCCTCCGGCGCAGGCCTTGCTGCCAACCCTGTGGTCAGCCGGCTTGCCCCCCGCTGCACATCTGAAACAGTGTGTGGAAATTCCCCCGGATCACATATATAATAATTTTAGATAATAAATGTCACCTTTTTTTTTTCAGAGCAACCTGTCCATCTTCTCTCTTTCACACATGGGAGACGCTTCTTCAAGAGGTGGAAGCTGACGTCTTGGGATACAACAATGCAGCCCAGTCTCTCGAGCGGCTGGTAGCTACGCCGCTTATGGACCGCACCTTTCACATGAAGGTGCAAGCGAGGAAGCTATTCGTGCACCGAGAGGGCTGCGAGGTCATTCTTGGGAAAGCCGATGACCAATTAAATATGGTACCAGTACATTATTTATTTTTTCACTATTTTTTTAGGTAGATTTCGATGAAATCGATCTACCTATTGGTTTCTTGACTACTGCCGAATTTAAAAAAAAATTCTTCATAGGAGGTCTAGTTATGACCCCCTGAGTCCGAAATGACCACTGGTCAAAAAGTTTATATATATATATGTATGTATATATGTATGTATATATGTATGTATATATGTATGTATGGTTCCACTCCCCAAAATTTGTGGCACTCTCACGGTCGCATTTTTGCCCCGATCGCTTTCAAACTGCGGGCAAAAATTGCTTGGGTGTAAACTTAGTTTAAGTTCGTGAACGGGTGGAATCCGGCCTAAGGGGGCCTCACTTTTTGTGAAATCAATTTTTTCTCAAAATTTCAAGTTCCATGAAAGATATTCGAACCGTTCTAATTTTATCCCATAGTATACATGAATACCAACAACTTTTAATTATAAACCTATAAGATTAAAACTTTAACTAAAAGTGGAGGGGTGAAAAACCAAAATTTTTCGGGAAAAAAATCATAACTTCTAACCGGTGTACATTCTTGGTGTCGGAAACATTTTTAATCGATAGGCCATTTTTAAGTCTAAAATAAATGTCTGAAAAGTTTTTCGCTAAAAGTTACCGTTTTTGAGAAAAAAAGTTAAACATGTTAAAAATGCGCTCGGCGTGGGTCATAGAAGAAGCATAGGTCATAGAGGGGCAAAAAAATATTTCTAACCGATAGGTTATTTTTTATAATGAAATATTTTTATATTTTTATATAAAATAATATTAATTGCTTCACGAAATCTACCTGTGCGTTCCCCCTGTGGGAACGGATTTTTTTAATTATTTTAACCGACTTTGAAAAAGAAGGTTATCATTTCAGTTAATTTTATGTAAAATTTTACATAATACCTGTGTTGATCGTGACCGAATCGTGAGCGAAATGGTCATAATTATACTATTCTGAATATGTTATGCCTTTGTATAGGCTTTGTTAGAAGCGTAAAAATTTTTTAGACTTGTATTGATTATTTTTAGGTTTATTGAGGTCTTCTTGTAGCAAATATTATTGCTCGTGTGTGTGTTTGTATTATTGAAGAATAAATTTAGAAATTAAAATATGCAAAATTTAATTAACAGTCAAGCAGAATTATTATTTTTGGTTTAACTCGTAGTTAAACCAAAAATTAACGCAATCAAAAACCGCTTGTTAAATTCGTAGATAAAAGATGATCTATATTTAATGTATATTAATACAAACACACAATATAAGACACATACAAAATGTAATAACTAGTAACTTAGATTGATACGAATGAGACTTTATTAATAAAAATAACTTTTTAGGAGGGCCTGACTCTGGGTTTCTGGAAAACTAAAACCAGATAGTCGTAAGTCTAGAGCAAATAGTTTGCTTATAGGCAAGCGTGTTCCATCGTTGACCACGTAATCAGGCAACGCCAGATGATATAGTGGTCAAATGCGGATCTAATAATATTTTTTTAAATACTAAAAACAGGTCAATTTACCAAAGTTATGATACGATTTTATGTTACGTTACGATTACTGTGTGTAGGCTGATAACATTTTAATCTAAAATTATTCATTTTAAAACGAACACTGCAAGTCACGCTAATATTCAATTAAGTGATAATAATACTTGTATCATTAATCTGTTTATTAATTAATATAGATTGTTTTATATCCACATATTTATAAGTAGGTATTACCACGCTTTAGATTTAGCCTTTATAATGCCCCTGCGTATTCCGTAAGTACCTTTTTTTTTTTTTTTGCACAGCTATACAATAAATTACCTTTTTTTTTTTTTTTTTTTTATCGTGCGGAAATCCCTTCGGATACCCCCCCGCCGGCCAGCGGGGGCGGTTATGTCGGGCTTGAACCGACTAAAACCGCACGCCGTCTCGGGTCTTCAGACGCCGGGGTGTAAGGTTACCCATAGAGCATATCCCTCGCACCCCGGTTGACCCTGGGCCATCTCACCACTAACAGCATCGCTCATCCTGTCTCCTCTGAAAGCAGAGGAGAGCGATGTGTTCCCGCCACGTTGGGTATTGGCCGACGATCAATGCCAACCCTATGAAGGGGTGAAGGGGAAGCCATTGACCGCCGCCCAGGGTGTACCGGCCGCTCCGATTCCGTTCCCCCCGGACTGCAGCGGGATCGGAATTGGAGCGACACTCGAGGAGGTTACCCAACACACACCCCACGGTTCCGTACCTCGAAAGGAAAAAACGGGATGGTCCGTTTTCCGTCTGTCGATCTGTCTGTATGTCAATACCTTTTTCTCAGGAATGCGTGGAAGAGGTATCAAGATGAAATTCCTAACAAATACTCAAGTCTGTAATGTCTTGAAGCCGTAAAAAATCAAACTTCTAGGTCAATGCAATCAAAAGGTACAGTGATTAATGTTGCAAATTTAACCAAATGCAAGTTATCAAAAGCTATAAGGGTCTAAGATCGAAGAAATCTATAGAATCATGACATTTGCACGGTCTTATAGCACGCAAGTAAAGGGAAAAGTCAGGAATCAGGAATGCGTGGAGGTATCTAGTTGAAATTAATATCAAGTACATACATATATATGTACACTTATAAACATATTATACATATCTATAACATTTTGAAACTGTGAAAAAATTAAATGTCTACTTTAACGCAATCCAGAGGTTTTGCCCTTTATGCAGCATAATCGTAACTCAATACAAACCTACAGGGTACTTCCCGTTGAGTTAGATTCATGATATTTTGTCCGAAAACCGTAAATAAACACATTTTATTTATTTTATTTTATTTTATTCTTTTAGAAAAAACTTACAGCTATAACAGTGAAATTAAAACATAAAAGTAGGTACACGAAGGCCAATTACAAGTTTTTACGAGTAAATACAAATCTTGTGACAAGAATACAAGGTGTAAATTAAATACAATAGACAGTAAAAACAGGTACACTACTCATTCATCTTTCAAGGAAGGCATTGCTCAGAATCCTTTTGAGCACATCACAAAAAATATCTGTATAAGAATATATATATATATCTAATAAGAATTACGTTGCAACCCCTTGAAGCTATGAAAAAATGAATCCAGTTTTGTGCGGCACCTCAGTGCGCGACCCTTTACTCGCTCTTGACCGTTCTTTTTAAACGGACGGACTTCCCGTATAAACTGTCAAGGCCTATTCCACCCGCTTAGTGGAGGGGTTTTTAAAATATCAAAGGTAAATATCAAAATGTAAATAACATCAGCCCTGTCCGACCATAAAGTATATTCCCGTTTTAAAAACATTTTTATGTATTAAACATGTGGATAACGTCGTAGATCACATAATTGCAACTACTTCAATGGTATGACCTTAGATTAAGATAATTGTGTTACTGTGTATTTGCCCGAACAAATAAATAAAATAAAATATCAAATAAAAAATATTGTTAGTATTTAAAATGCTATTTCCTTGTAACCTTAACAACAATATTACAAAATGGGGAATAAATAACACTAGGGATGCGATGCAGTTAGCCGATTGTAAGAAAATTGAGCTGAGCGAGCATTTAATTCACGAGAAATAGGCGCAACCGCATTCACGGTCGTATCGGCGCGAACTTTTTCCTTTAGTTTCAATGGTAAATTTGTTTTTCGGTGATAATTCCTCAATGGTATGTCCGATTTTTAATTTTATGGTCTCAAAAGATGCCCCTTAGATTGTCGTTATGGCCATGCCAAATTTGGTTGGAATCAGATTTGTGGTTGCAAAGGAGTATCCGAGTTTGAAAGCGGCTATCCCGCGTATAAGAGCTTAATTTATAATTAAAAAGAAAAGAATAGACAGACCCCAATACTACCGACAGAACTGTGAGTTATAGAAGTGGAAATAGAGAAAGATATGCTTTTCAGCTCAAATTCTTTCAAACCTTTTAAAGTACATATCCGTGCATTGCGGCAGAAGGGAGTTCATTCACCAGCTTTGTATTTCTTTTTCATTGTTCTCTGGATTTTATCGAGAGTAGTTAGCTCCTCTAGCAAAATTATGTGTGACTCGAAGTGGCCCTTTAAAAATTCGATAGCTTCAAGTTTGGACGACTAGGAGTTTCTCAAAAGAAAACAACTGACGACTGATCTTAGTACTGTACTTTATTTGGATTGTAATATAATTCAAAGGCAGACCGACAAAATGCTTCGATTGACTATATACATGGACCTTTATAGGTTTTCGTACACAAAACACAATCGCTTTTCAGAATGAAACAGCGACATCTAGCGAGCAACTTTACAAGTAATATCGTCTTAAACACCCTGCAAACTTCGTTCCGCATTAGAGTCTAGTTATATTGACTAACTTATTCGTGAATGTCTCATATTTTTAATTATCCTAATTATATCCCGAAGGGGCCATCTCAAAGCCGTAGATGGCCCAGGAATTACCTTATTTGGCCATTATATCATTATAAAAGTGCAAACTCCCGGACGGTAGGACCAATATGTACGCTTTTTTTATTGCTTAAAAACGGATTTGTTGTTTAACAATTTTTGACAACCACTTGTAAATAGTATAAGGAATATATTTTTAAATCATTATTGATAAATACAAGAAAAAAATAATTATTTAAGTTCTCATAGTTTCTTTAATAAACAATTTACTATAAATAATTAATTCTTTTTCGTTTTTTGAAGTAAAAACTTTTTAGCGGCGTTGTGCTCTTTTTGTGATGGGTAAAAAAGGTTAAACTCGCGTCAGTAAACACGTGACCTAATCGTAAGACAACCAATATAGAAGCGCTAATTTCACACTGTACTTAACAACCTTGGTGGCGCGTTCGTCTAATGAGTGGTCGTTGACTTCGTCAAGACTGAGATCGATGCCGATCGAGGCCCAAGAAACACTTTTTGTCATCATATAACTTTTGTAGTATTTATTCTATTGTGTGCCATAAATCTATTGATATAAAATGCAAGTTAAACAAAGTGCATCTATTAATGAAAAAAGTGACGAAGAAATAGCGAAAGAAAATAAGTGAGTACTTTATAAATATATTGGTGATGATGGTTCTGGTTCTGAAGTGTTAACTTTTTTTTTTTTTTTTTATTTAGGACACGTCAATTTGAATTCACCTCGCCTGATGGTAAGCTGAAGGTAAAGTCTCAGGAATATTGTATGTTACCACATAAATGATAGTACTTTTATACTGATAATTAAAGCAATTCGTGCAAAATTATTCTCTAACTATTCCAAAATATTAAAAATGCACAACGTTAATATTCAAGTTTTCACTTCTGCCGGCACTCCCGGAGTGCAACCCGTCGTTTTTTTTTCTACTCGATAAAACAAAAACAAATATGTGTTATGTTTTGAGTAGCAGAGTAGTTCTGTGATTTTTAAAATTCTATTCTCATTTATTCCATTTTCCTCACATCTACGAACTGTTACGATATTCTCTTGGTCAGGTTTAATAATATGAACGATCAGTGAGCATATGAAATTAGAATTTAGAACCTAACTACTTTTTCGTTAAAAATGAGATATTTTATTAAGTTTGCCGTATTACTTCCCAGAATTCGTTTCTTATTAGCGGCACTGTCGAATCCTGTAATAATAGAGGGAGTGTTTTTTTCCAAAATAAATTCAAAATCAATGGGTTCGATTCCTGGCAAGGATAATTGATTCTTTTTAAATCCAATGATGCAGTTTTAGTTTTCATCAAAATTGGTCTCGAGACTCCATTGAGAATTTTTAGCTATTCCTCATAGTTACGGATTTAGCCATCCAGGCCCAGTTAAAAAAATTACCTGCATAGAAGTATTTCAAAATTCTCCACTTCTTCGACTTTCTTCTTTGTTCGGCTGTTCTATATTCGACAGTATAATAATATATTTATACAGCCTAGACTCTGCTTCAACGGGGTGACTCTAGCAAAAGTGCTAGGCCGGCAAAAGGCTTCCCTATTACGTGGAATACAAAAATAGGTGAAATGTTACTCTACCTTTGGCTGTTGACGGAGGGGGGAAGGGAACAGTTTCTCTAGATATAGAGCGAATTAAGAGGATTCTAGAGGAGGCGATTCTGGAGGTGCGTGAAACACCTCTCGTAAGGAGGTTTAGGACTCCCAGAATTGCGCTGAGCCACCAAAATCGGGCTGTCGTTGAGGCCTTTAACTCAATACTCCTTCCATATCTGGAGACCATCAGCAGCCTCAGTGATTCAAATTCAATTCTGTTTGACGCCGTAATGGGAGTATGCCAGTTTATCGGTGCCAGGCTTCAGCCAAATCGGCAGATGGCAGCTGCTGAAGCTTGGCGAGTAAGACACGCTGAGCCAGCCTGGCAGTAGGGGTGAACATCGTATCGCTGAGACGGGGGTCCTCATCGGCAAACTGATTAGTAGCCACACCAGACCGAGAATCCTGCGGTTCGCTAAAAAAGTATGTGCGGGGTTTGGCTAAGGCTCTGCAGTACCAAATACTGAGCAACTCGGACCTGTCAGACAGCATTAACACCCTGAAACAGTAGATAGTAGTAGTCAATGCCGCAACCAAACGTCATGGCGGGCGGGAACTGGTTGCATATTAGCGCAACCTGTGGTCAGGACTTGTAGTGCATGTGGAGGGATCCTGGGTGCAGGTCATCGAGAATTCATGTGCGGAGATACCGCTAATGAGCCCGGTAACTATCAGCCATGACGACGTTCACGTAGCAGTTGCCAACGCACCGAACTGGAAATCATCAGGGAGCGATAGGTGCAAACAGTTTCTGGGCTTCCCATGATACCCTCGCAAGACAGTTTCAGGAAGCCCTAGCCACGACAGAACTCCCCAACTTCCTCGCTACTGGGATCATTCATTTGGTTCCTAAGTGAAGCGTATCACGGACCCACCGCAATACCGACCGATAATGTGCCTTCCTACCACCTACAAGGCACTGAAATCTGTTCTGGAGGCAAAAATAGCGAGCCACATAAATAACTGTAGCATACTCACCAATGCCCAGAACGGATGTAGACATGGTATTCGTGAAAACAAAGAACTCCTCCTATTTGTTGTTAGCCTCCTAGTTAGCCAGCAGGTCAAACGCAACCAACGTAATTTCTCCGCCGCCTGGATAGACTTCCAGAAAAGCATTCGACTCGGTCCCCCATATATGGCTGAAGAGGGTCCTCGAGATGTATAAAATTGATCATACAATGGAGCAATTGCGCGCAATGCTTAGTCTATCTGGCGTGCGACTGTCAGATGCGGAAGACCGAATAAAGGTGAAGTGTGGTCTTCAGGGCATCTGAGTCCACTGTGGTATTGTCTGTCCTTGAATTCTCCACATTGCTGAATGAGTCAGGGACGGGCTGTCAGCTTCGAAGAGGGGGTCCGAGGGTCTGTCACCTGTTCTACGTGGACGACTTCAAGTTGTTTGCTCCACACGCTGCTGGCATGATGCGGCTGCTGGGTATCAATTCTGATTTCAGCAGCGGCATCAGTATGGAGCTTGGAGTGGACAAGGCAGCATCGTCTTGTCCACTCCCAACCGCACGGTTCTTCGTGTGGAGCGGGGGAGAGTCATCTCATCGAATCGAATACCCGTAGCCGATGGGGTGAGCCTTCGATCACTCTCCGAAGGTGAAACATACCATGGTTTATGCCATGTACGTGTATTCGAATGGCATTAAATAATTTCTTCTTATTAGTTCTATAATGTAGGTGTTGACATGGCGGGCGTCAAACAGGCCGCGTGTGATGTGTTCTGTGAGCGTCTGGTAAAAGTGTGTAACAGCCTTTTATCTGGCGTGAATAAGGCACGGGCGTTCAATGGCTGGGTGATGCCTATCTTGTTGTACATCTTCTGGGTGCCCAAGTAGTTTAGATCGAACGCCGATCCGACGCCCTGGATAGAAGAATCCGCGCAACTATGACTCTCCATAGAATGCTCCACCTTACCAAGTATTCGGTTATGAGATTGCAAATTTTGCGAAAGTGTGCTCTCAGTGCCAAGGCCATGCATAACCGTGATGTGTGCAGTCTCAGGAAATATTTCCCATCAAAGACGGACAGTGTGATGCATAGAGAGGTCATAGAATGCGATGAAGGACTGACCCCGTTAGCCCTCACAGAGTGGCAAGGAAGTGTGGAAGGGCAAAGAGCTGCACGGACACTTCTTTCAGGTTTTACAGGAGCCTCACGTGGACCGGGAAGCGTCCGTAAACTGGCTGCGTTTCGAGTTTCGTCTGGCAGTAAACCGAGGGTTTTGTCTGTGCGATACAGGATCAGGTTATTAAGACGAACAACTACAGGATGTATATAGATAGATAGATAGATAGATATAAACTTTATTGTACACCAATCAGAATAAGCATATATCGTAAACTTAATTAACATATGTACAAATGGCGGCCTTATCGCTAAAAGCAATATCTTACAGGCGAGGGATGGAACGATGGACGTTTGTCGTTTGTGCTACCGTTCCGGTGAGTCTCTCAGACATGTGAACTCCGGTTGTTCAATGCTTGTTAACACTGAGTATCTGCACAGACACAACCAAGCAGCCAGGATACTGCTACAATAGCTTGCCCTTAAATACGGCCTCATCGAGCAGAGGCGGCCTTATTACACTACTGGGACCGGTCCATAATCACGGATAGGACTATTCTAGCGAATAGGCCTGATATGATATCATGCTGATGGACCGGGCTCAGTCACGGGTATTTCTTGTGGACAACACTATCCCTTATGACGAGAACCTCGTCCGCGCCGAAGCAGACAAACAGACCAAATATCTGGACCTGGCGTAAGAGGTTATCGACATGTGGAGGGTGGGGTCCAGTGGAAATAGTTCCAGTTGTTATCTCAGCCAATGGTTTGATCCCAAGGAGCCTCTGTCCATCTTGGGAGGCTCGGATCAGAGGGAAGTACAAAGCGGTCTTCCTCTGCCAATAGCCCTTGTTACCGACCGCCTGTTATCCACCTCGCCGGGGCTATCTTGCCGCCTTTTCCAAACTACGGGGGAGGTGCGAAGTAATTAAACTATACTCCGTTTGTTTAGGTACTTAAAAAAAGGTAAACAAATCGTAAAAAGGGTTCTTTTATAAGGGCATTTTTCGTTCAGAAATAAAAAGAAACCAAAATAAATCATTTTAGAACTTAAAATCCATTTCTTCTCTTATATTTTTCTATATTTAACTACTTTGTTTAATATTAAGTTGCAATTATTATTTCCTAAGCTGAAAAATCATAATAATTATATTATTTAAAATGATTAGTTCTACAGGTGCTGGCTATCAGATAACGTTGGTTTGAGCCCCGAAAATCTTGGTGAGAAAATCCTGATACATCCATAGAATTTAGAATTATGTGTTTCTATAAAAGTAGATTTAATTATAAATCTTTTGAGTTTAATTTAACGTCCCGACTACGCTAGAAATAATATGGTACTACATAAGCCTCACGTGGACCGGGAAGCATCTGTAAACTGACTGCGTTTCGAGTTTTGTCTGGCAGTAAACCGAGGGTTTTGTCTGTGCGATACAGGATCGGGTTATTAAGACGAACAACTACAGGAGGCACATACTTTACGTATATATTTTACGTAGAGAATATCATTCTATTCACCACACTTTTAATCCACTCTATCAACGGACATGGTTTTCAATTGCAGCTAGTATTATAAATCCGCATAGGCAGAATAATAGCGATCGTATGTGATCTTTACACGGCTCACTGGAAACGCAGTACAAAGCAGTGAAACGTGCGATCACTTGCGTCTGCCTGAACAGCTTTGTAGGTTATACCTATATAGGATAGGATTTGATATTTTTAAACTTCTACTAATTTTTTTCTTTTTCATTCTCGATTTTTGTACTTCGACTGAAATATACTTAATTATTTGTATTTATTGACCATATAACCCTTTGAAATTTTTAGATGTCATCGTTTTTATACATTGTCTTTAGACATTTACATATGTAGTCAATTTTCTTTTTGTATATTAGTCGCCTACATCTTTTAAGCCTTTTTTTTCTACGGAAACCTCCACAGGCTTCATCCCACCGGAGTTAAAGGTGAGATGGCTATATCGGACTTGAACAACCTAAAACAGCACGGTGTCTCTTACGGAAGCCTTGTGGCACGGGGAATCTGGTGTGCCCTAGAAAGTATATCTCAGAGACCTTGACCGGCTCCGGTCGCCAGTGCTGGTGACCCCGACGCGTTGTTGGGGATCTAATCCTCCCCTAAAGAGAACCCCGCGTGGAAACACTTCGCGCCGTCGCCCTGGGCCTGCTTCTGCTAGGGTGACGACTGATTGATATGTAGGCTAGACGCCTACATATCAATGAGCACCCGTGCATTTACATATAACCAATACTGTTGTATTTCAAGACGTACGTAACGAGTATGTTTTTTTTTCGTGCGGAAATCCCCACTTATACCCAAAAAAGAGCTTTCATAACTTTCAAACGCCTCTTCTGAAAAATCGTTTGTAGATATTTGTGTCATTTTTTTCTATTGTATAAGCGAACTATTAAATGTAATCTTTGTAAAGTTATTGTACAAATGTTTTAAAACAATTTTAGAATAGTTATTTCAGTGTGTATAATTTTACTTTGTGATTTTCATAGTGTGAATTGGATCGTCGACCTCCGTTAGGATACTAATGTCATATGGTCAAACAAGAATCTCTTGAGTCAAACAATAACAAGTCAATAGTCTATGGTGGATATATTTATTTTGTTAGATTTGTTAGATTTAAAAGATACAGAACATTAATATCCTGACGGATGCGACGAGTCCGATTCACATTATGAAAGTTAAGTAATATTGAAATAATATTGCCTTAAGAGATGATAGTTAGGCCATCACATATGTTATTTGCATAAGATGATAATGAGAAAAAGTATAGAGGTAAGACAACCGAACATACTGCTACTTAATGTCAATAGGCAATACGTCCCCTGTCGAGTCGCCAATTCGTGCTTGAAAAAGCATGTTTTCATCAACGACTACCTTTTTTTTTTCGTGCGCAAATCTCTTCGGATAACCCCCCGCCGGCCAACAGGGGTGGTTATGTCGGGCTTGAACCGACTACAACCGCACGCTTTCTCGTGTCTTCAGGCGCCGGGGTGTAAGGTTGCCCATAAAGCATATCCCTGAGTCATCTCCGGTTTCGAAATGGCCCAATAAACTTAAATATAATTCAGCAATATAGGTTTTTTCAATTTAAAGTTACGACTATGAAGAATACGTTAACGTTACGTTAATTTTAAGGTAACATTTCATAAAAAAATGTTTCTTTTCAGAGTCGGCAAGACTACAGGGGCGCTTTTTTGAACTACTGCAACAATCCAAACCCAGCAACTTTAGCAACATACTATGACTCACATAACACTTACGTGCAGCAGCTGACGGCCACGAACTCGATGCTGGATCAGTACCACAAACACACGCTTCCTACTATACTCCAGGTTAGTCACTCTTCCTTACGTAATCATAATCTTAGCATTGTTCCTGCTTACATTGGAGGCTTTGACGACGAAGCCCAGGGTCCGATCACTCCTACTCCTCCTTTTGGTTCAGATTTTATGCTGTCTGACCTCCTAACCCCGAGATGAAAGCGCCAGAGCCTCGTTTGGTGGTAATGTTGGCTTGGACCTCGAAGAACTTGGTGGGGCCCCAAATCATACCTCTTACCGCCACTAATGCTTACGTAATTACGATACTGTAACACTGATATTTCGGTATTCGCTCATGAAATAATGTAAATCCTCGTAACGTTGTTCCCTTTGATTTAAAAATTATTTTCACTTTTAATTTACTTGGGCTTAAGAAGACAGACAGTCCATTGAAATGTTACATTTATGAAGGCTTGACGTGCAAAAGTCAGAGATCGCAATTTGATTTTTTGGATGTCTAGAGGGTCTAGAGTTAGGTTAAATCCAAGTTTCTGGGGTCGCAACATTTCCCGCGGCCGCCATTTTGAAAAAGGGGTGCGAAGGGTTTTTCGCTATATTGTAACATATTTTAATATGTAACGTATGTTTTTTTTCTCCTTCGTCGGGGAATTGAACCCCGTCGCCCGCGTGACGAGCGCAAGTATGTATCGGTTCTAAATGTGAGTATACAATATAAACAAATGTGTCTGTTAGAAAACTGACTTCCCGTTGAGCAGCCAAATATGCAAGTTCGTTTATATAATACTTACTATCGATTGGGTCGTGGGTTTCTTAACGAAGCTTGCACATGGTATACCAAAGAAATATTACATATATTAATACCAATAGTCTAAGGAGGCCTTAAATGAAAGTTTCAAAGAGATGAAGTTATACGACTTTTATTCTGGGTAATACACACGGTTACACGAACATATAAATGACAGTGGATAGGTGAAATTATGTTATACAGATATAGGTACTAGTAACAATTACTTTTAAACCTTAAATTATTATGACTATTTCTAACTGTTATTCTAACACTGACGCGGTCCTATCGTAATGGCCATTACTATTAGAAAAGTTTCTACCTGATTGAGTCTTCGTGTGCACTTATTCGCCACTAGAGCTCACAGCGAATCCGTACTGATAAGTCACCGGCTTCCTGGATCCAGGGGTTACGTCTTTTGTCTCCAGGCTCTCGAACTCGTTCTTCACAGGTTGGTAGGTAACAAACGCCGTTCTAAATGCTTACTTTTATGAAGATCACACAATCGTATTTATCGCATAGACAGATTGTAAATCCGGGCCTCACAATAATGAAACTTGGCCCTGCTATAGATTTGGGGCTATTCCAGAGGTCCCGCTGCCTCAACTGTGATACGTGCGTCTGGTGCTGTGATCCGCCGTAAAGAGGGGCGAGTATACGCCGGCGGCGACTGTTTCCCCGCCGCGCGGGCGCCGCCTGTCTCCCCGCGCTCCGTTGGCGCATGCGCGTTGCCGTGCCGCTTCGAAATTGCTTCAATTCCTTTTATGATAACTTGTAACTAAACGTACTCATTTATACAACATTTTAATTCATAAAAGTATGTAATTATATCCATATGTTAATATACTACCGCTAAAATATCGGGAAAACTAAGCATCACGCCGAAAATTAATCAAAGCAGTTTTGTTACAAATTAAATTATCTACAACTTTGGTTCCGTGACTTTTAGACGTAGAGCCAAAGATCACAAAGTAATTAACGAAAATAGATAAAAAATTTAAGAAGAAATTTTGTTTCAATGAAATCAATTGTTTTCAAATTTTAATTATTTTTTTGGTTTTTCTGGGTAGTATGAAGCCCTATCAAAATTATCGGGGCGCAAACCAGGCTTGCAGGTGAGGTGTCTGCAAGTTGGTATATCCGCTGATTAACAGACGAGGCTCTGGCGCAGGCTTTTCTCTCGAGGTTTGGGGGTTCATACGGCAGTCGCCTCTGTAAAAGCCATCGCTGCTAAATTATGGAAAGGAGGGGTAGAAGAACGCATCCGGGGTTAGAAATTGCAAGCTGAGGGTTTGGCGCTCAAATTAATAATCGGCTTTTATTTTGGGTTTCACGGGAGTGACTGCCATTTGACCCCCTAACCCCGAGATGAAAACCTTTTTCAAGAAGACCGTGGGACAAGGGTTATGACCCCACAAACTTAGATTTACCTTCGCACTAACTTCCAACTAGACATTCATAAAATAAAATTAGTTCTCTGCCTTTTGCACATGGTGAGGGCCGTGGTCTCCGACGGGAACAAGTGGCACGCCGCCGCCTCTTTCTGCGAGCAGGTAATGCGCGAAAGAGACGGCGGAGAGGGAGCGGGAGAGAACCCTGCCTCCCGAGTTGCGCAGTCTGCGGCGAGGACGCCGCAGACTCATCTACGCCCGGGACTACCGACCTCCATGATCGGAGCCTGAGGACGGCAGTTGGCCGACTCGCCGTCCTTACAGAAGCAGGCCGTATCGGAGGCGTGTCGTGTGTGCCCTACACACGCCTGCCAACTCACCGAAGCGGGATAAAACCCGACCCCACCAGGCGCAAAGTCCGCCGGCAACCCTGGGGTTATCCTTTCGAGGGCTTACCCGGGGTGCCCGGCAACGGACACTTGGGGAGGACACCGTGCGGTTTTAGTCGAGGCACGACATACCCACCCCCGCTGGCCGGCGGGGGGGTATCCGAAGGAATTTCCGCAAGTTAAAAAAAAAACCCCAAATATAACTTATGAATTGACTATAACTTTTAATGCCATAATAATACCTTGACATCTTGGCTTCTTGGCATCTTTGACTTGGAATCCCATTATTCAATTGTTTAAAATCTAATAGTAAAACACAATAAACTTATTTTAGGAGGTAAGGTAAATGTACCAATAATTGATACTGCCCTAGTTGTTGATATTTTTGCCTTTGACTTGGTATAATAAGAATATTTGCACACGTATTGACTTCTTATCGATATTAGATCCTAGCAGTGTCACCTGTTGATACAGAAAATAAATACTACAGTCAAGCATTTTATCTACATATTAGGTGTCTATAAGGTAAATGAAAGTCCGTTTTTAAATTTTTTTCTACTTTTAAAATTCCTATAGGAATAAAAATTAGAGATGAAACGGATATCCGGTAACTATCCGGTATCCGGCCTATCCGGCCTTGTTTTCACTATCATGTAATGACTTGGTATCTGGCCGGATTATGGATAGTAAAATTAATAAAAATCTCATTATTTTACACAAGAAAAATAATACCACAATAGGTTATCCGTCAAAAAATTTTGTTTTACTAATTAGTTTAGTACTCAAAATTAACAAGTGGCAAATTTTGGTGAATGAATACCAAATTTTCCGCATTTGTTGGTAAGAGGCGACTCCTCTTGGCTTCGTATACCAGACCAGTTTCTGAAAAAAGCCTTTCGCTGTAAACGCTACTGCCAGGTGCTGAAAGATAAATTCTAGCAAACCTTGACAACTGCGGGTACTGATTCAATGCGGGTGCCAAAATATTTGGATTGTGATTGCAATCGATTCGAGAAGTCTTCAAGAAAAAGTCAATCTCGTTAGCAATTGGATTTTGTTTTTTTTTGATCGCGACAATCACTACTATTATCCTTTGCCACTTCATTTAAACAGTTCCAAAAAGTGTCATGAGCTTTACGTGTGAAATTGGATCAGGTTTCATCTTCTTTCATTTGTTTAGAAGGTGTTGAAGACGGCTATGTTCTGTTACTGTCAGAAGAAGACTCGTCGTAAGAGTTTTTTATATAATCTATCATGATTATATTAAATGGCCGAATATCCGGTAGCCGAACATCCGGCGCTCCGGCCTCGCAGCTTGCCGAATATCCGGTATCCGGCCAAACCACTATCCGTTTCATCTCATTTTGTACCGCCCCATTGATAATCGATGCCGGCGCGGCGTAAGAATGAATGAAACGCTGTTTTTGACAGTTAAATAGCTGCCGCCTAAAAAAATTCAAATCGACGGCGTCGCTTGGAAGTGTCATTTCATTACGGCACCGCATGAGCTGTCGTTTTGAATATTATTTTCTGTCGGTGCAATAGGAGGGCAGAACCCAGTCGCCCCCATAAAAGCCATAGTAGCCCAGTGTTAGGTGTAATAGGAGAGCAGAACCCAGTTGCCCCCATAAAAGCCATAGTAACCCAGTGTTAGGTGCAATAGGAGGGCAGAACCCACTCGTCGGCAGTCGCCCCGATAAAAGCCATAGTATACCAGTGTTAGGTGCAATAGGAGGGCAGAACCCACTCATCGGAAGTCGCCCCCATAAAAGCCATAGTAGCCCAGTGATAGGTGCAATAGGAGAGCAGAACGCAGTCGCCCCCATAAAAGCCATAGTAGCCCAGTGTTAGGTACAATAGGAGGGCAGAACCCAGTCGCCCCCATAAAAGCCATAGTAGCCCAGTGTTAGGTGCAATAGGAGGGCAGAACCCAGTCGCCCCCCTAAAAGCCATAGTAGCCCAGTGTTAGGTACAATAGGAGGGCAGAACTCACTCGTCGGCAGTCGCCCCCATAAAAGCCATAGTAGCCCAGTGTTAGGTACAATAGGAGGGCAGAACCCAGTCGCCCCCATAAAAGCCATAGTAGCCCAGTGTTAGGTGCAATAGGAGGGCAGAACCCAGTCGCCTCCATAAAAGCCATAGTAGCCCAGTGTTAGGTACAATAGGAGGGCAGAATCCACTCGTCGGCAGTCGCCCCCATAAAAGCCATAGTAGCCCAGTGTTAGGTACAATAGGAGGGCAGAACCCAGTCGCCCCCATAAAAGCCATAGTAGCCCAGTGTTAGGTGCAATAGGCGGGCAGAACCCACTGGGCTACTATGGCTTTTATGGGGGCGACTCGATGAGTGGATTCTGCCCTCCTATTGCACTCTTGAAGGGATAATTGAAAGTAATCAAACGAATTGTCGTTAGTACAAGCTGTTCATACTAAAACAGATTTTTGATAATTATAATGTTTACTGATATTACCTTCTATATATTATTGTAAGGCTTGTTATTACATGCTTGTAAAGCAACATTAATCAATCACAACATCTCCATTAGGTAATGTAATTAACTTAATGTCATGAGATTCACTGTTGGCACCTCGTACCATTACGCTGTGTAACTATCACGCCAGCCCGCGCTATGCATAGTAACAATTACTAAATCAGCGATAACTGTGGTCCAGACCCATATGGCGCACAGGTCATCACTCATGCGCGTTGAATCATGAGTCGTGTGTCAAAGAGGTTATGGTCGAATATACTAAAGCGAATTTCGAGATTAATTATTCTTTTGAATGAAGCAGAGCAAAATAACATAGAATGTAGTAACTGAACTCAAACAAATAAAGAGTCGGCAGGAATTAGATTAAAAAGGTAAATCTCGAGAAGGTAATTCATCATAGAAATGGAATAGCTACAGTTTACCAAATAAGCTTACATAAGATTCGTCAGTACACCCTGGAATAAGGAGAGAAAAATTGATTATAATTTATAGATACATAACACAATCTTTTTTTTAGCGTGTGGAAACCCCCACGGGCTTCAACCCATCGGTGCCAACGATGGGGTGGGCGTGTCGGAATCGGACCGACTAAAACCACACGGTGTCCTCCCCAAGTGTCCATTGCCGGGCACCCCGGGTAAGCCCGCGAAAGGATAACCCCAAGGTTGCCGGCGGACTTTGGCTGCCACCGCGGCCTCGCCTGGTGGGGTCGGGTTTTATCACGCGTCGGTGAGTTGGCAGGCGTGCGTAGGACACATGACACACCTCTGTCTTGGCCTGCTTCTGTAAGGACTGCCGTCCTCAGGCCCCGATCATGGAGGTCGGTAGTCCCGGGCGTAGATTAGTCAGCGGCGTCCTCACCGCAGACCGTGAAACTCGGGGGGGCAGGGTTCTCTCCCGCTCCCTCTCCGCAGTCTCTTTCGCGCACATTACCTGCTCGCAGAAAGAGGCAGCGGCGTGTGACTTGCTCCCGTAGGAGACCACGGCTCTCACTATGGTTTCCAGCGAGAGAACGTCCACGCCCAGGACCGTAACGAGATCCCGGCGTTGACTCGCCCACGCTGGGCACTCCACCAACGTGTGGAGTGCCGTGTCTTCGCCAGGATCCTCACAGTGCTGGCACTGCGGCGTTGTCTCCCGGTGGATCCGCCGCAGATACTTACCGAAGCACCCGTGTCCGGTAATTATCTGGCATATCCGGTAGGAGAGGTCACCATGATGCCTCTCCAACCACTCCTTCATGATCGGCCTCACCGCCGCAATTGTGGATTCCCCCACCTTGGTTGCTCAAGTCGCACCCTCCATGTTTCCATGAGTTCCTGGCGGAGCTGGGACCGCTGAGCCCTGATTTCTCAGGGCTCCTACCTATAGCCCCACTCCAGGGCCTCCTTGCATAACACAGCCTTGCCTAAACAGCGCTGAGGTAGGCGCTTGATTGTAAGGTTTAGGTGCGGAATGCTCAATTCTCAAAATGACGTGTGAGTTTTAAAAGTTCTAATTCTCAAAATGTAGGCACGTAAAAATGCAGCAATAAATTTTCTTTTAAACGTATTATCCTAAATAGGTATATCTATATAACCGAACTGAATAAATATTAATGTGTTCCTGTAGTCTAAAACTTAGCCCCACTTATATAACGAAAATCTACTTATACATTACAAATTGATAAAATCGAAAAAGAAATAGGTCAAATCCCAAGAGAATTGATATTGATGTGTGACAATTGTGTCGGTATTCGTCAATTCAATTGGATATCTTCGACAGCCCTTTTTTTTTCTTTTTTTTTTCAGTTGAAAGAGTTTTCGAAATTAAACTGGCGTTCTCATAGTTCAAATGTTAGAAGCTGATCTTAATTATATATTTGGTCAGCTAACGACTCAACGCAGTTTATTACAATATCTTAAAGCATTTTACTTAATTTAAAAGATAAAGTGAGGACTTCATACCGACAACTTAATTATAAATTAATTAAACACTTATTTTCTAAGCGAATATACACATTATATATCTGTGCATTCGTATTAATACTTACACTAAGCGACAATATTTTTCCCCACTTTAACTCATGTTTTCCTTAAATTTTCAATAGTGATTTTTATTGATTGTGACTCATGGATGTATATGATAGATAGGTACGTTAGTTTTTCGTAGTTTTAAGTCTTTTGGCCAATAATTGTGCAGTTTTCAAAGGTATTAAAGTCATAATTGATTATGACGTAACCATGTCATGATATATTATTTTCTCCAGTATAAAGATAACACATGACAAATGACAATGAAAATATTTTCCTTTTTTCAGGAATTGGAAGAAATATTAACAGATGTAACTTCGGCAGTCAGTGAAGCTATTTGGCAAGAAGGAGACATTATTACGGAAAAGGTAAGCTTGAACACTTCTTTGAACGAAATTGCTAAACATAACTTTTTCTATTTCTTAATCGTAAAATCTTCTACGAACTTAGGAATATTCTTGAATAAACTTCAATGGCGCCGTTTACAGTTAATCTGTTTTCAAAGATCTGCTTTCTCAACAGACTATGAAATGTCGAGAACTGTAAGAATGTAAGAGTTGTTTTCAATTTATTGCGCGTTAACTGAAATGAGATTCATTCTAATATACGTAAAGGGATGCTCAGTAAGAACTTAAATTTTAAAGTTTTAAATTATTTTAATTCAATTTTATTTCTCTTAATATGTAAGTACTGAGAAGGTAATGTAAATATAAAACATGAAACAAAATATCGGGTAACTAGCCACCATTGCTCTGAGAGCAGGTATATAAACTTTTGACGAAATTTTGCACATTTTGAGGTACCTAGCGGTTCCGTCATCTACCCAACCGGGACCAGTCTCGGTCGGCGTGAGATGTCGTGCGGTGTTCCACAGGGATCGGTTCTGGGGCCGCTCCTGTGGAACATCGGATACGACTGGGTGCTTCGCGGTGAGATCGTAGACGGTGCCGCACGCACGTGCTACGCGGACGACACGCTCGTGACGGCGTGCGGAACGACGTACCGCGAAGCGACCCTGAAGGCCACGACCGCGGTTGCCCAAGTCGTGGAGCGAATCCGGCGGTTTGGTCTCGAGGTGGCTCTGCATAAAACCGAGGCCCTGTTCTTTCATGGGCCTCGGAGCAAGCCGCCTGAGGGATCCAATCTCATCGCGAGAGGAAATCGCATCGGCATCAAGCCCCAAATGAAAAATTTGAGGCTCTTGCTCGACGGCCGATGGGACTTCGGAGAGCACATCCGAAGTCTGGCCTCCAAACTGAAGGGCACAGCTCTCGCTCTGGCGCGGCTGCTGCCCAACATGAGGGGGCCCGTTGACTGCTGCAGGAGACTCTAAGAGGGGGATCGTGCGGTTCATGGCCCTGTATGGGTGCCCAATATGGGCGGAGGCCCTGAAGGCCAGAAGTGTGCGGATGCTACGCGCTCCGCAGCGGGTGATGGCCATCAGGGTCATCCGCGGGTACCGCACGATCTTCTTCGAGGTGGCGAGTCTCCTTACCGGAACTCCGCATTGGGACCTGGAGGCGAGGGCCCTTTCGCAACTGTACCAGTGGTGAAAGGAGGCGGGGGAGCAGGGACGGAACCCCGAGCCTAGAGAAATCTAGGCCGTGCAGTTCCAGCTCCGCCAGGCTATCGTGGTGGAGTGGAAGGAACGACTTGGGCGACCAAGAGCAGGGCACGCCGCATAGCGGCGGTAAGGCCCATCATGGAGGATTGGCTAGAGAAGCGACACGGAAGCCTCTCGTACCGACTGACGCAGGTAATCTCCGGCAAGGTGAGCTTCGGGGACCACCTGCATCGGATCAGGAAGGAGCCAACGCCTGAGTGTCATCACTGCGACGCGAGCGAGGCCTCAGGGCTGCACACGCTGGCGGACTGCCCGGCGTGGGAGGCACCGAGGCGTGACCTCGTGGCAGCCATCGGGGTGGGAGACCTCTCGCTCGGCAGCATGATTGCGGCAATGGTGCAGAGCGTGAGTGCGTGGGCCGCCGCCACCTCCTTCAGCGAGCATGTAATGCTCGCGAAGGAGATGGCGGAGCGCGCCCGGAGAGATTTAGAACTCTCCCAGCCCGCCAAGCCCGCAACTTGCTCGCCGCGCGTTGCAGGCGACTCAGGCGCCGGAAGTCGCTTAACGACCTCCGTACTCCATGAGCGCAGGCCTGGGGGTGGCAGGTGAGGCCGCCTGTCACCCCAGCAGAAGCAGGCCGGGACGGTGGGACGACTAGCGCCCCTCCCCCAAACCGGAGCAAGACGGGGACACCGTGGTTCCCAAACCCGAAGGGGCCATCTCGAAACCGGAGATGGCCCAGGGTCAGTCGGGGTGCGAGGGATATGCTCTATGGGCAACCTTACACCCCGGCGTCTGTAGACCCGAGACGGCGTGCGGTTTTAGTCGGTTCAAGCCCGACATAACCACCCCCGCTGGCCGGCGCGGGGGTATCCGAAGGGATTTCCGCACGAAAAAAAAAAAAAAAGGTACCTAGCGGTTTCTGAACCCTCTATTTTAAAAATTATGAAGGTCCCACAATTTGCAAAACAGGACAGTCCGATAACCCTGGTGCAAAAAATCATGACGTATCTTTATGGTGACAAAAAATCGTCACAATAAAAAAACTCCTAATTTCACGAATGAGTTTTTTACTTACAAAAAGTTAATACATATTTACAAGAAAAATAATATAAAAAAGAAGGTACATGAAGTACCTACATACCTTTTTTTTGTTTTTTTTTCGTGCTGAAATCCCCTCGGATACCTCCCCGCCGGCCAGCGGGGGTGGTTATATCGGGCATATCTATGTTACAATAAAACAAATAGTAAATACGGCCGACTGTAGCGCGTTTAGAAATTGAAGTTTGTTTAGATTATTTTGCAAAACTTTCTCGTTAGCATGTTTATTTTATATTGTTCCTAAAAACAAGCATCGTACTTTAGTAGATTCTTGTTTGACTTCAATCAAGTAGACAATCGAATCGAGCTGATAACAAGGTAATTGGAACTGAAATTGTATTTGCACCGATTTAGAGTTAATTCTATAACTTAAATTTCAATCCAATGAAAATTATGTAATTTCGGACAAAAGACTTTTTTAATTTATACCGTGCCACTCTTGGTGGTAATGTCGAGGATCGAACCGACTAAACGTAAAGGTGTCTTCGGCATCAGAACGGGTCCAAGCCACCATTGCTTGTGATCTCGCCTTTTGTGAAGGTGATTAAATACGCTAACTACCTCTAGCTAACGGCATACAATTTCATTGTACAAAAAAGAATAGATATATAGAAAAGAACAATTATGTTACAAAGTTCAACCACACTGAAAGGTAATTAGAATAATATACAAACAATAAAAATAATTATTTCAAAACGTTTGCTATATCAACTCGTGGCTTGTAATCACTTGTTATTCAAACAAGGCAATTAAGGTATCTTATTTATGTGCCGGTATTGTTTAGCGATTAGTCGTCGTAAAGATTCGTTAGCATCACCAATCGGTCACTAATCCCGTGAGAATTTCGGGAAAAAGTAGCCTGTTACTCAGGGCTAACTTAGCACTCTAAAGGGAAAATATTTTTTGAAATCGGTTCCGTAGTTTCAGAGTTTATTGATAACAAACAAACAAATCTTTCCTCTTTATAATACTTTTATATACTATAAGTACACAGGGTGAAACTGGGCGTGGATGGCCTAATCCGTAACTATGAGGAATTATGATAAATTCTCAAAGGAGTCTTGAGCCCGATGCAGGATGCTTGATGCAGGGGGTTTCGGGGGCGATAAATCGATCTAGCTAGGTTTCATTTTTAGTTATTAATATCTGGTAAATAATATAAGTTGTATTTGAGTTACTTGCAAATCATGGCTAAGTGCTTCTATTTTGTAACCTATTGGTTGTATCAGTATTGTTGACCGTCTGCCGTGTGCATACCTTTTTATATCACACCCTTTTTTTAGTTCAATTATAAATATAAAACCTTGTCAGATTGACTAATGTTCAAGACGTTCAAGTGGCGAAGATGAGAAAGCAATTACCCACATACCTTAAAACCATCATCATCATCTTAGCGTTGTGCCCAATTGCATTCGAGGCTTTCATCTCGAAACCCGGTGTCCGCTTACTCCATCTCCTTCTTTTGATTCGGCTTCTACGGTTATTATGGGAGCAACTACCGTCTGACCTCCCAACCCCGACAGGGAAGTAGCCTCTCGTCCGTCACTCAGCAGAATGCCGTCGGGAACCACATTAAAATGACGATGATGCATTATTGCCTTTCTAATGAAAGCAGTTTGTAGTACATCGGTCAGATGGTTTTGAAGTCTATAACGGACATAGGTAGAAACAAATTGTTGTGTTGTGCTAATAGATTTTGGGAAGTGGACCACGTGCACAAAGAGGAATAGGAAAAAAAGCTTGGCATACTTAACAAACTATCTTATATGATATATAATATTCCCATAAGTTAGTTATATCTTCAATGACAATATTTTTTTATCAACAGAGTAACGTGCAGCTTCGTCGGTACGAGTCTCTTTGCGCGCAGGCTCGCGCGGTGTCAAGCACCGCAGACTTGGCGCACTTGGCTCGCACGCTGTTAACAGCCCAGCCATCGATGCGGCCACCGAAAAGGATCTTCTTACCGCCTTACCCACCAGAACCTGATGATCCACCTCTAGATGTTGCTGCGGTAATTTACAATAATATTGAAAAATATGTTTGACTAGCTGTTTATCGCGGCTTCACAGGCGTGAGATACTGATCCCGTTCTCGCGGCTCACAGGAACTAATTCCCGGGATGAAAAGCCTATGTGCTGTCCCCGATCAAATGTCTCTTCTCCAAATATTTTTTGTGCCAAATTTTCATGCAGATCCATTCAGCCGTTTTATTTATAAATTTGAGTAACGCCTTCGCCAATCAAAGGACGAGAGACGTGGCCACTTCTATTGCCTAGAGGCACTGGTGTTCATTTTATCTATAGAGGGGCTTATAGGGATAATATATTTTATATATTATCAGGATATGGATGTTCCGATATTCAGTAAAAACTCAAATAAAAAAGACAGTTCTTATTTGTTCATTTTAATTTGATACCAGACGGGACTTTCTGTTTATGATTTATAAATGGGTGCCACCGGCTACCAACCTTAATGCGGGTATTTTACGGGTTTCGGCTCCTAATGCCTGAAAATTAAATCTAAGTAAAAAAAAAAAATTCTACAGCATTCTACACAGCGCTTTCTATATCCAAAGTAAGCATAGTTTAACTAGCTTGTGTTATGGAATTCAGAGTGCGAATAAACATACTTAAATAGTTATTTTTTTGTAAATACATACATATCATACGTAGAAACACCCAGACCAATGCAAATAGACATATTCTTGCATATAAGTATTTGCACTGAGCGGGAAATGAACCCGCGCCCCCTGCCGTAGCAGTCGAATGCACTACCGCTACGCCACAGTTTAACACACTTTGTGTTAAGTTTATTCTTATGTTCTTTTATATTTTGAATCTTTTTACGGTGCATTCCTTATATGTTGATTTTCTTGCAGGATGTTTTTATTTTTTTATATTTTTCATTTTATACATTGTATTAATAACTACTACTAACCTAACCTAACAAGCAACCAAAGTCCAGCTGCAGTGTCCTCCATGTTAACTGTTGTTAAATTTTCGCTGTATAAACTTTTAGTTCTGGGTTATAACTTAGCAAATACATGCCTGTAGTAATAACTGGTCGTATTGTTTATTTATCTCTACCGGCACACCAAAGCCGCTATGGAAAGGGATTACTTTAAATTGGATAAGGGATTAAGCGAAGAACGTTGAAACAGATGCGATTGAATGTTTATCCGATCTTTACTTGGTGTTAGAAATGAATACCAATTTACATCCATTTCATCCGATTTTAGACCGTGATGCATTTATACGCCTTGAGGTCTAACCTCTACATATCTCGACATCTCTAGATATTACGCCTACCTATGTGTTTTTCAGTTGCTGAGAAATTTAATCACTCAAAGCAGAAATTGTAACTTACGTGAATGCTACAGCGTTTTCGCATTTATTTAAAATTAACAGAAATAGGAAAAGCAAGCCTTTCCAAAGGAAATTAAATATTTTATCGCATAATTTGAATTTGCTCATTGTGATTCGATATCCAGCTCTCATAAAATGAATTCGGTAGCTGATTCCAGCATGACAAGTTATTGTTTTTATTTCCGAAACTAGCTGTGTCCGCGACGTCGTCCGCGTGGATTTAGATTTTTAGAGTTTAAGTTCGTTTGCGCGGAACCCTATTCTTTTTCTAATATAAATGTAACCTACGTTACGCCTTCTAATATTACGTATCTGCCAGAGAAAGTTCCATCAAAATCGGCCCAGCCATTCCAGAGATTATTATTATTAATTCAAACAGACAAATTTACTTTTTTTCTTATGAAAGAAAGAAAGAAAAGAAAGAAATATTATGTATCGTACATACACTCATAAACATTTATTTAAAACTTGTTATTTTAACATTACAAACAGACTAAGATACCAAATTTATTATATATAATTATAGATTAAGATACCAAAAAATCAAAGCAATATTCCTCTCTGGCAATGATGAGTGATGGCTACTACCAGTCACATATTTCCAGTCACCAGTCAAAGGTTTCAGAGCTTCTAGGGCCTGCGTTGCATCGTACGTGTGCACTCATGCGAGCTCCTGTTTCGTGCAAATAATACTGAGCTAATTTCGCGCAGAGAATTAGCACAAAATCGTGCAAAAGATACATTTGATTTGTACAAAAGCGTGCAAAAAAATCCATACGATTTGCACAAAATCATGCAAAGAATAGCAGGCTCTAATGCTGGAACCGGTGGACCTGCATGATAGGTTTAGTGACCGTAGAGGAAGCTATGAAGTGTGTGATATAGATAGAAGCAGATGGTAGGTTATTGTCTCTTTAACTGTTTCTTTTTACCCATTCCTATATTTGGATTGTGGATATCTCAACGTGGGACCCACTTCTAGTGCATCTCTTATCGCAAAAACTAGACAATGATTCCCACGCAGAATACATATCTTCAATAAAAAATCCCAGAGAATTGCCGTCCTTACAGGAATTTCTGGAATATTTAGAAAGAAAATTCACAGCCTTAGAAGCATCTCAGCGTAAACAGGAACCTACAAACCAGAAAACCGTAACGCCTCAAGCCTCAAAAACAACAAGTTATCCCCATCAAAGCTATAAGAAAAATTCACATGGCAACAACCAACAATCACCTAAAAAAGAACAGACGAATCCGAACGCAAACGCATACCACATTTCACGTTCATTAACCTGTGGACTGTGCAATGCTGACCACGGATTATGGCATTGTTCTGAATTTCTACAAACGACGGATGAGCAAAAATTAAATAAAGTAGAGCAATTAAATTATTGTAAAAATTGTTTAATTTGCCACTTCAATAAACCATGTGTATCGAAGAAACGATGTCGTAAGTGCTTAGGTCTGCATAACACTTTATTACACGAGGCCATTGACGCTCAAGGTCCATCTACATCAGCAGAAACAAACAGCGTAGCAACTAAGAAACAACAATCTAGGTCATCGAACGCTTCACGGGATGACCTGTCTGATGTTCTACTAGCGACCGCTGTAGTTAAGGTCGTGGGAATTGATGGAACTCTGCATACCTTGCGGGCTTTAGTCGACCAGGGTTCACAGATATCACTAATAAACGAAAAGGCGGCCCAAACATTAGGATTAAAACGTTCTAATTTTAAGGGCCAAATATTCGGCGTAGGGGAGAAAGGAAACAACACGAAAGGCCAGTTAGAATTAACCATACATTCTATACACAGCGACTTTTCCGTTAATACGAATGTTATTATCATGAACAATCTTTTGAAACAATTGCCCAACAAAACCTTCCAGAAACCATTGACTTGGAGTCACATACAGGGAATAAATTTAGCTGATCCAGAATTTTATACCAGCAGATCAGTAGAACTACTCCTAGGAGCTGATGTCTACAGTAAAATAATATTAGGAGGTATCTTGAGGGGAGACAACGACAGGCAACCAATAGCACAACAAACACAGTTGGGTTGGCTCCTATGCGGATCTATCAGACCACACTACCACTGCAACGTTGTCCTCCATAACACTGAGGAATTACTGAAGTTTTGGGAGAACGAAGACATAAACCAAAAAATAGAAATGTCTACGGATGATCATGAGTGTCTGGAGTATTTCCACAAAACCACAACTAGGCTTGACACCGGCACATATGAAGTCCGCTTACCATTTAAACCATCACTTAAAGAGAAGCTGGGGCTTACAAAACCACAAGCGTTAGCCTAGTATAGAAATCTTGAGAAGTTAGAGAAAAACGGAGAATTGAAAAAAGGCTACCAACAATTTATGAACGAATATCTACAGTTGAATCATATGATTCCGTCGATCGATAACCAAGCAATCGAGTGCTTCTTGCCACATCATGCAGTCACTCGAGCTGAGTCAACTTCCACTAAGCTAAGGGTAGTATTTAACGCGTCAGCAAAATCATCATCAGGATACAGCTTGAACGACGTGTTATACAGAGGTCCTAATATACAGAAAGATCTTCAAGAGCTTATCCTAAAATGGAGACAGTTTCAATATGTATACACTACTGACATTGAAAAAATGTACAGAATGATACGGGTGAACGAGGAGGATCAAGCCTACCAAAAAATACTATGGCGAGGTCCAAATCAACGGATTCAACCATATCAACTCGTCACGCTTACTTATGGTACCAAACCAGCAGAATTTTTGGCAATGATGTGTTTAAAACAATGGGCATCTGATGAACAAAACACTTTTCCCGAAGCGGCAAAGGAGTTGGAAGGAAACTTTTATATGGATGACTATTGCGGAGGACGACACACCATGAAAGCGGCTAGTCAATTGAAATCCGACCTCATAAAACTATTGCGGTTGGGTGGTTTTAACCTTCGAAAATGGACTGCCAACAAAGCCGAGCTTCTAACCGACATAGAAAAGGAGCAGTGCAATCAGTCGACTTATGAATTCAAGCAGAGTGATTCCACCAAAACCCTTGGTCTAGGCTGGAACCCAAAAAATGATCATTTTATATTTACATCAAAGCTGGACGCCAATTCGACAAACATAATTACTAAAAGATCGCTTCTTTCAAAGATCTCTAAACTATTCGACCCACTAGGATGGCTAACCCCTCTGAGCACTACCATGAAACTATTGTTTCAAAATGTCTGGTTATCAAAGCTGAAATGGGACGAAGAACTACCAGAAGAAATAAAATCACAATGGTGCAAATTAAGAAAAGAATTTACAGAGATAAACGACATAAAAGTCAACAGATGGCTAGGAATGGGCCATAACGAAAAAATAGAGTTGCACGGATTCTGCGATGCCTCAAATAAAGCATACGCATGTGTAATTTACTGTAAGATCGTGAAACCCAAACACACAACCATAACACTAGTAGCGGGAAAAGCAAGGCTAGCCCCATTGAACAAGGCCGTGTCTATTCCTAGGTTAGAGCTAATGGGCGCTCATCTGTTATCTCAGTTGATGCTAAAAGTACAAAGTTGCTTATCAGATTACCACAAAGATGTGTACTGCTGGACAGATTCAACAGCAGTATTGGGATGGATACACGGAGATCCAGCACGGTGGAAACCATTTGTAACCAATCGGGTAGCATCAATCACGAAAACCATACCGGCAGAACGTTGGCTTTTTGTGAAGACCTCAGACAATCCAGCTGATTGCGCAAGTCGTGGCGTGACTGTCAAGCAACTCATAAACCATAACCTGTGGTGGCAAGGCCCACCTTGGCTATCATCACACACTAAACAAGGAAGCTGCCTTTCTAAATACGAAACCAATTTAGAGGTCAAGCCAGCTATCTTAAAATTAACCAACATGGCAGTTGTTAAACACAAACAAAATGTGATGACCAACGAAATTGTTAACTATCTACTAAATAAGTTCAGTAGTATTTCGAAAATCATCAGAATTTACGCATGGATATTACGACTGCCTACCTATAAGAAGCAAGTTCATCGACCCTACCTAGAAATACACGAGCTGCGTGTCGCAAAACTGCTGATAATCAAAACCATTCAGCAAACAGAATTTGCGGACGAGTTAGAATATTTAAATAAACATGGTAGAGTACAAACAAAGAGCAAAATTTTAACTTTGAACCCGATCATTGACAAACACGGAATACTACGTGTGGGCGGAAGGTTGACAAACGCTCACATAAGTCTTGATATGAAACATCCTATCATCTTACCCCACAACCATTTGATAACCACATTAATTATAGACCAAGCCCATAGATTAACCTTCCACGGAGGATCCCGTCTTACATTAGCAAATCTAAGACAACAGTACTGGATCATCGGTGGATATATGGCTACCAAAAAGTTTATTAGGCGATGTGTCGTGTGCAGAAAGCAAAACCCTATTAAGCAGCACCAGCTTATGGGAGATTTACCTGAACCTAGAGTAAATCCCGGACACGCATTTTATCATTGCGGCGTGGACTACACGGGTTTCTTAGAAGTAAAGGCAAACAAAGGACGAGGTATTAAAACTACAAAGGGCTACATAGCTGTTTTTATATGTATGGTTACAAAAGCCGTCCACCTAGAGCTCGTATCAGATTTGAGCAGTTCGGCCTTTTTAGCAGCCCTAACCCGGTTGGCAGCCAGAAGAGGGTGCCCCCGACACATGTACAGTGACAACGGTACAAATTTTGTTGGGGCAAACAGAATGATACAGGAAGAGTACAACAGCCTTCAACAGGTATTCAGTGAAGGTTTCCTAACTGAGACAGCAGAATTAGGTATTGAATGGCATTTCAACGCACCAAAGTGGCCCAACGCGGGAGGTCTGTGGGAACGCGCAGTGCGAAGTCTCAAACACCATCTAAAAAGAGTCGTAGGTGTACAAAAATTAACATTTGAAGAGTACATCACATTATTAGCTAGGATAGAAGCATGCCTCAATTCGCGACCCCTTTGTGCCTTATCAGAGCAAGCTGACGACCTCGACTTTCTCACACCCGCCCATTTTTTGGCAGGAAGGCCGGGAATAACCACTATAGAAACCGCACAAGATGCTAGAACCAGGTGGCATTTAACAACCAAATTGTTCAGCGATATATGGAAAAGGTGGAAAACTGAATACCTAGTACAACTTGACTAGCCGCTTTCATGGTGTGTCGTCCTCCGCAATAGTCATCCATATAAAAGTTTCCTTCCAACTCCTTTGCCGCTTCGGGAAAAGTGTTTTGTTCATCAGATGCCAATTGTTTTAAACACATCATTGCCAAAAATCCTGCTGGTTTGGTACCATAAGTAAGCGTGACGAGTTGATATGGTTGAATCCGTTGATTTGGACCTCGCCATAGTATTTTTTGGTAGGCTTGATCCTCCTCGTTCACCCGTATCATTCTGTACATTTTTTCAATGTCAGTAGTGTATACATATTGAAACTGTCTCCATTTTAGGATAAGCTCTTGAAGATCTTTCTGTATATTGGGACCTCTGTATAACACGTCGTTCAAGCTGTATCCTGATGATGATTTTGCTGACGCGTTAAATACTACCCTTAGCTTAGTGGAAGTTGACTCAGCTCGAGTGACTGCATGATGTGGCAAGAAGCACTCGATTGCTTGGTTATCGATCGACGGAATCATATGATTCAACTGTAGATATTCGTTCATAAATTGTTGGTAGCCTTTTTTCAATTCTCCGTTTTTCTCTAACTTCTCAAGATTTCTATACTGGGCTAACGCTTGTGGTTTTGTAAGCCCCAGCTTCTCTTAAAGGTTAAACTCGCGTCAGGACACGTGACCTGATCGAAAATTCGTAAGACGGAGGGAGAATAGATCGCTGGCGCAGCGGAGGCGAGGTAGTATCCCCTCTCTTTCTACTGCGCGGCGAAAATGTATGCCTTGTAACAATGCACATTGTTCTTTTAAGGATATTGGTGGAATATGTAGTCGATTCCTTAGTTGATATCGATTCATAGTCTACTAATATTATCTGTATTCTTTCATCGACTCTGTCTATGGTTAGCTGTGGTCAACTCAATGGGCTGTGGCATATTATCTATGAACTCCCACCAAGTCGCTTCCTTCAGCCAACGTTATAAATGACAGTGCAACGGTTTTGCGAGCCGTAATTTTCTGCATCGCTTCCACAAGCACATTCTAGCTCTGAGACTGAGCCGTTGATCCGCCGAGCGAGTCAGGCAGCGGTTGGTGCCAGCGCGACACGCCGGGCAGGGGACACCAAGCTAAGTGCAGATTCCCATTTGTAACATTGATTGTTAAATTTGTAACAGGGATAGTGATTTTAAGTTATTACGTCACGTCGGGGTCACCACTGTGGAGGAACAGGGTGTGATGTTCCGCCAACACAAAGGGAGGATCCTCCGACCAGGCAAGGTGATCACGCCTGGCGGGCCGCGGCCCAACGGTTGTCGTTGGAATGTTGTATATATGCTATACCAGCGCGCGAACTTCACTTTCGCGATTCAGGATTGGTATTGATGTAGTAGTATCCAAGTAGTTCACCTTGTTGTCGCTAGATGGCGCTGGGTATATGTGGTATCGCCACAAGATAATTAAAGGTTTGATATAAGGTTATATTATATAAAATAAAAACGTGTTTTTAGTAAATATATACTCACTTGAAACTGACTTATGACTTTTTTCTGTCAATTAATTCATTAAATTAAAAAAGTTAATTCTCGATTTAAATGTGCGACATCGTGCATTTTGCATCAAAGTCTCATCATCACTACTACCGCTATCCGTTGACGATGTTAACACCATTATTTAAATCGTTTGTAGATACCGACTAAAGTAACTGTGGAATCGCTTTGACATAGGGGAATAGCCTGTCGAAAATTTTCGACAATTCGACAAATATGTTCCCGCATATCATGACAATTTAGTGTTTAATAATAACATAATATTATTTTTATTTATTTCGAGTTACAAGACTCTCAACATTTCACTACATAAGACATATTTAACAAATTCAATTCAAATATTCTCAATTAACAGATGAACATTTATATACATAAACACAATACACAGAACACAGGTATGTCTTTAATTTAATTTCATTTACTTCATCAAAATTAAATAGTATCAATAATTACTTAATAATTAAAATTACTTATGTCGCACATTGAAATGAAACTATTTTGTTAACCCGCCGTTTTGGTTGTATGGCTGCTAAAAAGGAACCGAAACATTGGTTTCAATGTAGACAATAAAATAACATCAAATAAATCGCGATAGGATCCATTAAAAATAGTTTAATTTCAAACAAATTAGATTGAGTAAATAAATCACATAAATAATTACAATATTGTGAGATTGTAATTAATTAATTACTAGGAACATAATATACAATACACTAGAGTTCACCTTTTAGGTAGATTTCGATGAAATCGATCTACCTATTGATTTATTGACTACTGTTGAATTTTAAAAAAAAATCTTCATAGGAGGTCTAGTTATGACCCCCTGAGTCCGAAATGACCACTGGTCAAAAAGTTTATATATATATCGGCGCAACTACAACAATTAGCCTAGAAAAACTAGAATAATTAAGTTTAATCATTTAATTGTCCTAAAATTAATTTATTACCATCAGTTGATTACTTTAGAGTTTATTACGATGTAAAATGAATGTCATTATTGTAATTTATTTGTTTAACCTAAAAACTTAAAAACACGTGCACGTGCGTCGAGCCTATAAATACGGCCGCACTGTAGGCGAGCGACACAGTTTCACTCGCGCCGCCGGACAGTGCGGACCTCTCTGGGACGTCGTTACGCTGCCCGTTGATTAAACGAATCTTAATAAAATTATTTGTGAAGTTTTCCTTCGAGGACCCAAAAATGAGTGATCATCATGAGGATAACAATTGTGACGTCAGCAATGCTGACGTCACACTTTTTAAAAACACTATGGCGGTTCTTCCTTCGTCATCAGAAGTGGGATTGCAAGAAGCTCTTACCCAAGCCGGCTCCTCATCAGTTCCACCACCTGAACAACTGGAACCGACCAACATCCAGCAGCAAGAACCTGTGTTGGTCACCAATGCACCATCAGAAGCTGTACTACAATCAGGACCGCAAGGGTACCCTCACCATGGAATGCAGTTCGGAGGGATACCACCACAATTCCTGATGCAAATGATGGAAACGATGCATAAAATGTCGGAGCGCTTTTGTGCTCCACCTAACGAAGCAAGAATAAGGATCCAGGACGTCTATTTACCATCATTCGATCCGGATACCCACATCGGTGTGCGAGAATGGTGCCAGCATATAGATCAAGCGATTGAAGCGTACAAGCTTGGTGATTTCGATGTTCGCATGAAAGTCTGCAGCCTGTTGAAGGGGCGTGCCAAAATGTGGATTGATGATTGGATGGTGACTACTACAACGTGGGAAGAGTTGCGGAAAAATCTCATCACCACATTTGAACCCGAGAATAGATATTCCCGGGACATCACCATGTTTAGAGAACATGTTTACGATGCAACAAAAGATATTGCGGAGTTTTTATCACGCGCCTGGATATTGTGGCGAAGAGTCACCAAAGACAAACTGGGAGACGAACACGCAGTGGAAGCTGTGATTGGATGTGTTAATGACGAGCGCCTGCGTATCGAACTGTTGAATGCCAGGGCAACCACTGTCCCTGAACTCATCTCAGTTGCAACATCCATACGAAAGAAGCGGAGTCATCCAAGCTCCAGTTCCACCGCATATAACAAACGTCCACGTTTTTCGGACAATACGCCATCAACAACAAACTGCCGCATATGTAAGAAGACGAACCACTCTACTAAAGACTGCAAATTCAAATCTTCGGAATCTAAACCTGAAGCCAGCAACATGGATTCAAAAACAACAGCCGCACCTGCCTGTACCTATTGCAAGAGACCAAGCCACACCTACGAAACTTGCTTCAAACGCGAACGTTCGTTGACTTCAAACGTGAACTGCGTAGCAAGCCTTAAGCTGGCTCCTATCACCATCAAAATAGGGGAAAGGTCTTTGCAAGCCATCTTTGACAACGGAGCGGAGTGCTCAATTATCAGAGAATCGGTTGCTGCAGCCTTGCCTGGTCAAAGGAGACCAGTAGCCAATTATTTAAAAGGTATTGGTCAATTCCCCGCGCTATCGTTAACCAAACTTACAACTGTATGCGTCGTGGATACCATCAGTGTTGAGCTTGAATTTTACATATTGCCTGACTATGAAATGTCAACAGACATTTTAGTGGGCATGAACCTGATCCATGACACTAATCTAAGTGTGATAATCACATCCAACGGGACGAAGCTAATCCATAAAACACTCGTCAATCATGTGAGTGACAGTTCTTGTCTCTTCAACAACTTGGACTGTGACCTAACCAATGAAGATGAAGTCGTGCAACTACGACGACTTCTGACCAAATACGAACACTTGTTTATCCGTGGATATCCTAAGACTCGGGTCAGCACCGGAGAACTAGAAATCAGACTGAAAAACCCTGATAAATTTGTGGAAAGAAGACCATATCGCCTCAGCCCAGTGGAACGAGAGAAGGTTCGCAACATAATAAAAGAACTTCTGGAACATAGCATCATTCGTGAGAGCAAATCTCCCTATTCAAGTCCCATCATCCTGGTCAAGAAAAAGAATGGTAACGATCGGCTTTGTGTGGACTTTCGAGAGCTTAACTCGAATATTCTACGTGACCATTATCCACTCCCATTGATATCCGATCAGATTGACCAGTTGGAAAAGGGTCATTTCTATACAAGCCTTGATATGGCGGCTGGTTTCCACCAGATTCCCATAGGTGAAACTTCCATTGAGAAGACCGCGTTCGTCACACCAGATGGACTATATGAATATCTCACCATGCCGTTTGGTTTGAGCAATGCTTGTTCAGTTTACCAACGATGCATCAACAGAGCTTTGACGTCATTGCTGGGAACAGCTGCACAAGTCTACGTAGATGACGTGTTAAGCAAGTGTACAGACTTTACTGAGGGAATTTCACACCTGGAGCGAATACTCATAGCACTGCAAGACTCGGGATTTTCTATCAACGCAGACAAGTGCGCTTTCTTCAAACTATCCATTGAATATCTAGGAAACGTAATTTCCGATGGGCAAGTACGACCGAGTCCACGCAAAGTAGAAGCCCTCGTCAAAGCTCCAGTACCCAAAACTGTCAAACAAGTCAGGCAGTTCAATGGTCTGGCTGGATACTTTAGGAAGTACATTCCTGACTTTTCTCGTGTAATGGTGCCTTTGTACGAACTAACGAAACAAGGAGCAAAATGGGCATGGACAGACAAACACGAAAAAGCTCGTAACACAATCATCGAATGCCTACATTATTCCAAGTGCTCCAGTGCTTACATTATTCCAAGAAGAGGCACCCATACTTCTATATACGGATGCAAGCAGCCTCGGATTTGGTGCAGTGCTGGTCCAGGTGATAGATGGACGTCAACATGCAGTGGCTTTTATGAGCATGAGAACCACAGAGGCTGAAAGTCGCTACCACTCCTACGAGCTGGAGACACTGGCAGTGGTACGAGCTATAAAACACTATCGCCAGTATCTATATGGGCGAAAATTCACCGTGATAACTGATTGCAACGCGTTAAAAGCGTCAAAACACAAAAAGGATCTCCTGCCAAGGATCCACCGATGGTGGGCGTTCTTACAAAACTACGACTTCGAGGTAGAGTACCGCAAAGGTGAACGTCTCCAACATGCTGACTTTTTTCAGTAGAAACCCAGCTGAGTTTGCAGTCAATGTTATGACAAAAGACTTGGACTGGCTCAAAATTGAACAGCGACGGGACGATGAACTACGACCAATAATGGACAGCCTCGGTGACAATAACCCAGTAGAAGACTATGTCTTGGAGAACAATGTCTTAAAGAAGAACGTCAATGATCCTGTCTTTGGTCAGCAGCTCATTACTGTCGTTCCCAAGTCCTTTCAATGGAGCATTATAAACTCTTTTCACATGGCACTAAAACACCCCGGCTGGGAAAAGACACTGCAGAAGATCAGAGAGACTTATTGGTTCAACAAAATGAGTTCTACCGTTCGAAGATTTGTGGATAACTGCGTTATATGCCGAACATCCAAAGGGAGATCCGGGGCCATTCAAGCTCAATTACACCCTATTCAAAAACCAACGGTCGCCTTCCAAGTTATTCATATGGACATAACAGGGAAGCTGGGTACTCCAGATGATCAGCAGTACGTCATAGTCACCATTGACGCTTTCTCAAAGTACATTTTAATGTACTTCAGTACCAATAAAAATCCACACAGTACATTGGCTGCCCTAAAACGTACTGTGCACCTATTTGGCGCACCGGTCCAAATCATAGTCGATAGAGGAAGAGAGTTCCTTGGCGAATTCAAAGAGTACTGCGACAACATTGGAATAAATATCCATGCTATCGCTCCAGGAGTCAGCCGAGCGAATGGCCAAGTAGAAAGGGTCGTTGCAACCCTCAAGAATGCATTGATAATGATTAAAAATTACGAAGCAGAGCAATGGCACACTGTACTCGAGGAACTTCAGCTGGCAATGAACTGTACAACTCATCGGGTCACCGGTGTTGCTCCACTGACACTTATTACACAACGAAAGCACTGTGTACCTCCTGCGCTTCTCAACCTGGTGGATATTGACAATGAAACCATTGATATTGAAGCGGTTACTCAACAGGTGCAACAGAAAATGATTCGTGCTAGCGAACAAGACAGACAACGCTTCAACCTACATAAAGCCAAAATCCATCATTTCCAAAGAGGAGATTACGTTTTGGTTAAGAATAACCCTCGAAATCAAACCTCGCTTGACCTTAAGTTCAGCGAACCGTATGAGGTCTGTAGAATACTTGAAAATGATCGATATTTGGGAAAGGAAGTTACTGGCAGAGGACGACCTCGCAAGGTTGCCCATGATCAGCTACGCCGTGCTCCACAACCTGGTGATCAGTTGACCGTATCGGCGGGAAACGAATCGCCTACTCACCGAGATCCTGCTGCAGAACTAAACGAGCCCATCCCGTCGACCTCACAAGAAGAGCTGCAAGTACAGCCAAACCACTATCTCCAGGATGAAGACGACACAGCAGAATAAATGGTAAGTACTCAACTCAAAGATTTCAAATAACTCTACGAGAACCTCCGAGAACTCTACGAGAACCTCCAAGAACTCTACGAGAACCTCCGAGAACGCTACGAGAACCTCCGAGAACGCTACGAGAACCTCCGAGAACGCTACGAGAACCTCCGAGAACCTAATAACCTTAACAGCATGCTCAAAAGATAAAGCAACGGAAGTTGCTTACAGATGTACTACTCAAAGGAAGTTATTTCCCTTCTTTCAGATCAACGAGAATCGACGAGAACCAATCTACGAGAAGCAACGAGGCTGGTGCAGAGCGCGCACCGCCTGTCAGAATGGCCGTATCGGCGCAACTACAACAATTAGCCTAGAAAAACTAGAATAATTAAGTTTAATCATTTAATTGTCCTAAAATTAATTTATTACCATCAGTTGATTACTTTAGAGTTTATTACGATGTAAAATGAATGTCATTATTGTAATTTATTTGTTTAACCTAAAAACTTAAAAACACGTGCACGTGCGTCGAGCCTATAAATACGGCCGCACTGTAATCGAGCGACACAGTTTCACTCGCGCCGCCGGACAGTGCGGACCTCTCTGGGACGTCGTTACGCTGGCCGTTGATTAAACGAATCTTAATAAAATTATTTGTGAAGTTTTCCTTCGAGGACCCAAAAATGAGTGATCATCATGAGGATAACAATTGTGACGTCAGCAATGCTGACGTCACACTTTTTAAAAACACTATGGCGGTTCTTCCTTCGTCATATATATATATGTATGTATGGTCCCACTTCCCAAAATTTGCGGCACTCTCACGGTTGCATTTTTGCCCCGATCGCTTTCAAACTGCGGTCAAAAATTGCTTGGGTGTAAACTTAGTTTAAGTTCGTGAACGGGTGGAATCCGGCCTAAGGGGACGGTAGGGCCTCACTTTTTGTGAAATCAGTTTTTCCTCAAAATTTCACGTTCCATGAAAGATATTCGAACCGTTCTAATTTTATCCCATAGTATACATGAATACCAACAACTTTTAATTATAAACCAAAAAAAAAAATTATATTATAAGATTAAAACTTTAACTAAAAGTGGAGGGGGGAAAAAACAAAATGTTTCGGGAAAAAAATCATAACTTCTAACCGGTGAACATTCTTCGTGTCGGAAACATTTTTAATCGATAGGCCATTTTTAAGTCTAAAATAAATGTCTGAAAAGTTTTTCGCTAAAAGTTACCGTTTTCGAGAAAAAAAAATTAAACATGTTAAAAATGCGCTCGGCGTGGGTCATAGAAGAAGCATAGGTCATAGAGGGGCAAAAAAATTTTTCTAACCGATAGGTTATTTTTTGCTCTAAAATAAATGTCCGAAACGGTTTTTACTCAAATTTACCCTTTTCGAGAAAAAGAATAAAAATAGTGCGGTACGGAAATTTCCGACTTGTCAATTTGGCAACATCATTCCCGGAACCAGATTTATCATTGCGCAAGTACTTTTTGGGTAGAATACTCGCTGGGGCATTTTAAAGTCCGTAGTTCTCTATATCAAATAATATTAATTGCTTCACGAAATCTACCTGTGCGTTCCCCCTGCGGAAACGGATTTTTTTCATTTGTTTGTTTGTCAGTGCATGAACCCTGCAACAGTGGTACATGCACCGACAATCACCTACTTGCCAAGGCACTCAAGATGCTGTTTGAGCTGGCCAGCATTATGTTCACCAGGGATGTGCCTCAACGACCAATCCCAAGGTACTGCAGCGCCGGGACAGCCCCATCAGTATCCTAAACGCATAAGGACCCTGAACTGCTTCTGCGTGTATGATACCTACAGGCTGCTAGTATATGAGGACGTGCAATAAAGTAAATTTGACAAGTTCTTCCGGACCTGTCGCCTGTCAAGAGAAATGGTTTATTAAACAGAAACATGTCAAATTGTCACGATAAGTTGATATATTTGTAAATTTTCCACTGTGGCAATGATAATCTTTATTAAACACAAAATTGTCCAATTATCGTATTATCGCCTGTCGCCTATCATTGTCACGTTCATTAAACAGGGCCAAGCATTAATTTGTACTTCGTCTGGAACCGAAAGACTCTAGAGACAGTGAACCAGCTCTAGTGTATTATTACTCAATGCTGGTGAAACATAAAGTATTAGGCGGGTATCCTTGAACATAGGGTCCTTATCCCCATCTACGAAAATTTTATTAGAAAGTAACTACATAGCTGAATAATATAATTGCTTCTATCAAGTCTGATAGTCAGAATATCCACCAAATTAGTAGTTGAGTTAATAATTTGGAGACCTTTAAGTTAGTTTAGTTAAAGACTTTGAAGACCTCTGTAGCGTGACGGGAGTGCATTCGACTCTTATTCGACTGCTACGTCAAGGGGCGTGGGATCGAATTCTGCTCAGTGCAGATATTAATATGCTTGAATATATCTATTTACAGTGGTCTCGATATTTCTATGTATAAAATAAACCTTTGTGATTACAAAATAAAAGTATAAAAGAAACCATATTACAAGCTATGCTTAGTTTGGGTCTTGAATGTGGGGTGTCAAGATATTTATTTACTTATTCTCTATTAGAAGGAGAAGAAGCTTTAAGGCTATATCCACAAAAAAATGATATTTGCCGGGATTTCTGTACGTTCATTCTCTACCATTCTCTTTGTAGAAGGCATTGCGCTAGTGAGGCTTGTAATGTATGCAACATTACACGTGTCACTAGCGCAATGCGTTCATTGAGTGCGGGAACAGTTCAAGAAATTATGCGCTGTATTTAAATAGAATGTCAATAAACTGATATATGTTGCATGTATTGAATTTCATATTCTTTTTCTTGAATTTCATCCATTTTTATAATCATTATGATGCATATTAAAAGTTCTCATCTCATTTTAACAGGAGAGCATGCCACCAATTTTGAAAGGAGAAATTCTCTTGGACCGAATGGGCGGACAAGCACGTGTCAACTACGAACAACTGCGAAAGGATGCCCAAGATTTGGAGATAAAAATTAAACAACTACAAGTAAGCTTACGTCCTACCACGATGTAGGAATTATCATTATAAATTCAAATGTCATACCTTCTTTTTTAGCGTGTGGAAACCCCCACGGGCTTGACGGTGTCCTTTATAATATTAGTTCATTTTCGCGAAGTCTTAGAATAGAATAGAAGTAAAATTCATTATACACCAATCAAATATACAAATATAGAATACACAACGGAAGGTAAAAACGTTCTTACCTATGAATAAAGGGGTAAATACAATCGATTTGTAATTCACAGTCACTGCCATCAGCTTTCCCTAGACTCAACCAAAGAAGGATAAGCTCTTCTTATAAATCTTAAGAAAATTATTAATTTAGTCCTACAAATATTGTAATTACATGCCTAAATGCTAAACAACACATACATTCTACTCACAATGGCGCTAATGTAATCTGTGTCCTACCATGAATTTTTGAAATTCGTAAAAAATACCCATATCCCGATGACACCGTCAATTTAAAATAAACGCCGATGCACGTGTACCTTTTTTTTTTTCGTGCGGAAATCCCTTCGGATACCCCCAGCCGGCCAGCGGGGGCAGTTATGTCGGGCTTGAACCGACTAAAACCGCACGCCGTATCGTGTCTTCAGACGCCGGGGTGTAAGGTTACCTATGGCAGCCATGAACAAGCGGCGTGATTTCTACAAGGAAGTGAATACACACGTAAACACCAAATAAGAAATCACGTCCGCTGCCATAGCAACAAAGGAAGGCGTTGGCAGAAAGCAGCTACAAGCACCAGCCCCTCTCTAACTAATGGCAAAACAACTAGTATATAAGCGTATGTAAATAATAAATAAATCAATGAGTCATAACGAGTAAACATTTATATTAATCCGCAATATTGGTGACCCCTGCGAATATTCCCTAGTGCTGATGTAATTGCAGGCCGACTGCAGCCCTGAAAAGGTTTTCAGCAGCAAATCTAGGGAACCATATTTGGGAAAATTAACCCAACAGCCCACCAGCCTGCCGACCACCACCACCAGCGAACAAGCACATTTCAGTTGGCTTCCCACAAGCGGGTCTAACCAGCTGAAATTTCAAGAGGCTAGACGCAATCATGGCACCGATAATTCCAGCCGGGACACCGTCAAAAAACCCCGGCACATCAGCTGAGTCAACCAGCGACAGCCAGGTGGTGGCTGCAATTAGCATTGCGGAGAAAATACCACAATTTTGGACAGATTCACCGCGCCTATGGTTCGCCCAATTTGAAGCCATCGTAGCCTCGCAAAAACAAGGTGACGAGTACAAGTATAATAGTGTCATCGCAAAACTACCAAAGGAGGTCATACATCAGATTAGTGACATCCTGACAAAACCGCCTGACGCAGACAAATATGCCACAATTAAGGAAAGATTAATTGCGTGCTACGAGGAAAGTGAGCAGCGACGCTTCCTCAAATTACTGGCGGAGATGGACCTAGGTGACTCGACACCATCACAGCTGTTGAGAAAAAAGAAGGAAGCCAGCTGCGGCAAAATGACCGACGACACCATTCGATTATTATGGTTTAGACAGCTTACGGTTTCAATCACCTCCATACTGGCAGTCTCCGACAACCTCGACCTAATAAAATTATGCGAAATGGCAGATCGAATCTATAAAAATATGTGATACAAAACCAAAACAAATTACTTGTCACAAGAATCCGCCGACGTAAACTTGATAACTGTGCTGACGTCGCAAATTGCAGCTATGCGAGTTGCAATCAACGAGCTCCGTGGTATGAGTAATCGCTGACCTTTGCAACGCAGCAAATTCCGAGCAAGGTCGCAATCACGATCACGGTCACGGACACGGCTATGTTATTACCATAAAAGGTTCAAAACAAAAGCGTATAAATGCGAACAGCCGTGCTCATGGAAAAATAAACCCGATCAAAATTCGGGAAACGAGCATTAGCGCAGAATGAGACGGGACTCTGTGCCATACACCCCGCCAACCGTCGGACTATAACTGACTCAAACAGTGGTTATAGATTTTTAATAGACACAGGGGCAAATATTTCGGTAGTACAAAACGCACAGGGCAAGAAAAACCCAACCAACTACAAATTGTATGCTGCAAATGGGTCAATAATAGAAACATACGGCGAACGCACGTTAACATTGGACCTGGGGTTACGCAGACCTTTTACCTGGACGTTCATAATCGCAGATGTCAAAATGCCTATTTTAGGAGCTGACTTCCTAGAGCACCACAAATTACTAGTGGATTTGCACAGGAAACGATTGATCGACCAAGAAACAAAATTAAAAATGCCTGCCAAAAACGTAACAGCAAAAGTACCCTTCAGTCAGATCGATCGATGCGAACTTACCAGTACGTATAAAGCGCCTGTTAGAAAAACACGAAAGTGTAACACGAATGACTTCGTTTAAAAAACCTCCAGAACATGGAGTACAGCATCACATCATAACCAAAGGTCCTCCCGTATACGCACGTGCGCGCCCTCTACCGCCCGACAAATATAAAGCAGCAAAAAAGGAATTCCAAGAGCTAATAAACTTAGGAATACTGGAGTTGTCAAGTAGCCCATGGGCATCTCCGCTACACATGGTGAAGAAAAAGAATGGGGAATGGAGACCATGCGGAGATTATCGCGCGTTAAATAAAATTACAGTTCCCGACAGATACCCCTTACCAAGACTATTAGATTTTACATACGTCGCAAGTAAAAAAACACACAACAAGTCTTTAGCAAAATTGACATAAAAAAGGCTTTCCACCAAATCAGGGTTGCTGAACCAGAAAAGACAGCAATAATCACGCCCATAGGGCTGTTCCAGTGGAAGACCATGCCATTTGGGCTCTCCGGAAGTGGGCAAACGTTCCAGAGATTTATGGACTCCCTGTTCCGAGATCTCTCTGGATCTGGACATATATATGTTTTTGTGGACGACATACTCATTGCGAGCCAGAATGCCGAACAACATTACGTTCAATTAGAAGAAGTGTTCGCCCGTTTAAGCAAAAACGGACTTTCAATTAATATAAGCAAGTGCGAATTCGAAAAGACAGAGATAGACTTCCTAGGTTATCATATAACGAGCCAAGGAATCACTCCTACGTCTGAGAAAGTACGAGCAATAAGCGAATACCCTAAACCAAAGGTAGTAAAGGAGCTACGTTGATTTTTGGGAATGATGAACTTCTACAGAAATAGCATTCCACACGCAGCAAGACACCAAGCTCCGCTCAACAAGTACCTAATAAACTCCAAGAAAAACGACAATACGCCAATCGAGTGGAATACGGAAGCTAACCAAGCATTTGAAACCTGTAAACAGGACATAAGAGATGTCACAACCCTCGCGTTCCCGGAAATGGACACACCACTAGCCATCATGATGGATGCTAGTTTAAAATGTGTAGGCGCCGTCCTTCAACAAAAAGTTCAAGGAAAATGGAAACCGATATCATTATTTTCAAAGGGGTTGAGCGAAGCACAGACAAAATATTCCACATATGATCGAGAGCGATTGGGCATTTACATGGCGATAAAACACTTTAGACGGCTAATAGAAGGTCGCATATTTACAATTTACACGGACCATAAGCTATTGATTCACGCATTCGACAAGAAGGCATCTGTGGACGAGTCCCCTAGAAGAATAAGAAACCTAGAATATATTGCACAATTTTGCACAGACATAAGGCACGTCACAGGCATCGAAAACGTGGTAGCCGACGCACTATCACGAGTAATTGAAACTATATATCTACCTCAAATCCTCAACTGGCAGGAAGTAAGAAAAAACCAAGACAGTGACCCGGAGTTAGCTAAACTGAAAGAAAACAGGTCACTAACAATGGCACTGGTACCAGTACAAAACAATAATACCAAAATTTATTGTGATATATTTACCGGTACAACAAGGCCATACCTACCACAAAAGTTCAGAAAAACAATTTTTGATAGTTTTCACAACATGAGTCACCCGGGGAAAAATACAACGAAAAAGATGATAACCTCACAATACGTCTGGACAAACATGCACAAAGACATATACGAAATGTGTAAAACATGTCTACAGTGCCAGCAATCAAAGGTTCATCGTCACACAGTATCACCCCTGGGAAAATTCATGCCAGCAGAACGATTTAGCCACATTCGACATCACAAAATAATATATCACAACGGATCAAGGACGACAATTTGAGTCTGAGCTATTCAGAAGCCTAACCAAATTCCTGGGAATTGAAAAAATCCGTAATACGCCATATTACCCTCAAGCAAACTCCAAAGTAGAAAGACTACACAGAACCATGAAAGCAGCTGTGATGGCAAGAAGAAATACCGTAAACTGGACAAAAGAATTACCATCGGTATTATTTGGACTGCGTACCAGTATTCGACAAGATACTGGATACTCAGCAGCCGAACTGGTCTACGGAACAACAATAAAATTACCAGCAGCATATTTTGGCGACTGTTCTAAAAGCGCTACGTATTCAGAATTCGTAGAGAAACTTAAAGAGAACATCGTACACATGACGTCAATACCACAAAGGCAGAGCTCAATTACAAAAATATTCGTCCATCCAAGATTAGCCAACTGTACACGCGTGTTTCTACGCTGCGATAAGCTACGTCCTACATTGACATCACCCTATGACGGACCGTTTCAAGTGATAAAACGTAACGACAAAGTATTCACGATTCAGCGAAACGGCAAGGAAACAAACGTGTCAATAGAAAGATTGAAACCAGCATTCTTGATTAGCGAGGAAGATAAGAAAAAACCCGAAGATCAAGATAAAACAGTTAAGAACTTAGATATAAAAATCCCACGTTCCCGACGAGCATCACGCCCTACCGTTCGTTTTAAAATATAATATAAAAGGGCGACAGAAAAAAGGAACATCAGTAACACAATAGTCATCACCAACGAAAAACATGGGAAACAGCGCTACTCATGAAAAGGAGCAGATCAGCATGGTGCAAACAAACAACCTCAAAGAAAATTGTCAAGTTCACGTAACAAGTGAAATCGAACATATTAAAACTTGGATGACAGCACTAGTCGCGATTATTATAACATTAGCTGTAATCGTGACCGCAGCATTTGCAATAAGAAAAATAACAAAATCAATAAACAGAAAAATCGACAAACGAATAGCAAACCTTAATAATGCTTAACACCGGAAACAAGAAGCACCACAAGGAAATTAAGGGGGGAGTTCTATGGCAGCCATGAACAAGCGGCGTGACGTCTACAAGGAAGTAAATACACACATAAACACCAAATAAGAAATCACGTCCGCTGCCATAGCAACAAAGGAAGGCGTCAGCAGAAAGCAGCTACAAGCACCAGCCCCTCTCTAACTAATGGCAAAACAACTAGTATATAAGCGTATGTAAATAATAAATAAATCAATGAGTCCTAACGAGTAAACATTTATATTAATCTGCAATATTACCCATAGAGCATATCCCTCGCACCCTGACTGACCCGGAAACCGGAGATGGCCCCCTCGGGTCGAGATGGCCCCCTCGGGTCGAGATGGCCCCCTCGGGATGCACGTGTACCTACATTGCATTTCTAACCAGAAGTAGCTATATAAAATTTCATGCTTCTTTGACGCTTTCAAAATGACGGGTTAAATACAAATGTTCATCCCTTATTATTACCCCTTAGTAGTGACATTATGAAAGACGCTAATATACATATTTATTACTTCGGGCCACCAACCAGGTGGACACCGAAGTCTTAAAATCACGCAAAAAAAATCAAAATCTTATACCCACTTTTTTTCACTTTTCTCGACGTTTCACATAATTCTAAGTCTAATTAAGCAAAAAACATTTATGTGTCGGTCTGTCTGTTGGTCTGGATGTCTGGATGTCTGGATGTCTGTTTACGCAATAACTCAAGAACCAAATATCCGATTTAAAAAATTCTTTCGCCAATCATCTTGTTTGGTTAATGGGACGAACTGATTAGATTTTGGGGTTTGTACTTTCAAGGTTTCGGCTACCTACCATACAAATTGTCCCTAAAAATCATTTTTTTGTGTTTTTGACGACGAAGACGTTTGATTTGATTACATTTTCTTCATATTTATTGCTCAATATATAAAGACGCGTCGAATAATACGAGTATGCATAAAGCCTAAGGTCTGTTCACAAGTTTTTAACAATTTTGAATAAAAATACTGCTACAAAAATATCTTAGTTTGGCCCGAAGTTTGACAATCACTGTGTGATTTCCGCCCCACTAGATTTATTTCTAAAAAGACGAAGGTATATAAAATTTCGTTTTTCTAGCTTTGTAAATGACAGACTTCCCATACAGCCTAGTTTTCGCGTATTTTAGCCCCCTTAAAATTTGAAATACGTTATATATGTTACTGTAACAGCCCGAATTACGTAAAATCCAAACATTTTCCGTAAAATCTTGGGATTTACCAACACGAGTTGGTCATTGTTATATTGTTATTATACAAATCAATTTAGGCGCTTCGCCAGCCGCTGCCACGGCACGCAAAATATTCTGGTGCCAGCCCAGAATTGCACCACCCCAACTCTTCCCGTGGGTGTCGTAAGAGGCGACTAAGGGACATATCCGGGGGCGGGCAGCAGCGCCCCCGCAGAATAACCCCTCCACCAAACTGCGATCCCCAACCCGCCTGCCCAGCGTGGGGATTATGGGCATTACCCTCCAAATAAAGAAAACAGCCAAAAGATGGCCCTCAGTTCCCGACCGCCTCGGCCATGGTAGCGGCCATGGTAACGACGGGGCAGGGGGTGCCAAGAATCTCCGGGCTACATTAGGCTGCCACACACTTCACAAATTGACCCTGGCTACGTATAACGGACGCACTCTGAGGCTTGACCATCATCTAGCGCAGTTGGAGGTGCAGTTAAAGAACATTAAAGGCATGTTCTCGAGTTATGCGAAGTCCGTAGGGAGGGAGAGGATACCGTAACCCTTGGTTCGGGTCATCTTCTCTACTTTAGCGAGGGTGATAAAATACCCCAGGGTGGCGTAGGTTTCCTCGTCAATAGCGCCCTCTCTAACAACGTTCAAGAAATCTCCAGCGTGTCGAACAGGGTAGCGTAGCTGATCCTTCGGCTATCCAAGCGGTATAGCATGAAGGTAATTCAGGTCTACGCACCAACCGCGGACAACCGGATGATAAAGTGGAAGATATGTATGAAGACATATCCAAAGCCTTGCACAAAACCACTAAGGCTCACTTCAACGTTGTTATGGGAGACTTTAACGGCAAGGTGGGAACGAATCCCGAATAGGCTATGGAGTTGGTATTGGAGTTAGGAATCACAGGGGGCAAATGCTTATCAACTTCCTTGAGAAAGAGGGACTGTTCCTAATGAATTCCTTCTTTAAGAAACAACCTCAAAGGAAGTGAACATGGCAAAGCCCCGACGCTGTGACAAAAAATGAGATCGACTTCATCATGACAATTCAGAGAGCACATATTCAGAGATGTCTCAGTGATCAACAGGTTTAATACCGGATCTGATCACTGACTGCTCCGAGGCTCTCTGAATATCAACCTGATACTTAAGAGAAACCGTCTGATGATGTCCACACTCCAACCTAACCCAACCCAAATTATGGCGGGCACCGAGAAGTTCCAGCAGCGTCTCGGGAAAAGATTGTTGCCTTGGAACCCACTGATGACGCTGACGAGACCCTACACAATCTGGTCGAAACGGTGAGGGAAGATAGCATCAAGTTCTGTAAAACACAGCGTACTGGCAGGAAGTCCAAACTCTCGGATGCGAAGGGAAACCACCCAAACGACTTCGTCAGACAGGTCACACCTAAATAAGGAAAATGCGAAGATGGTACAGCGCGACCTTCGGAGCTCCAACACACGCCTCATTGAAGAGGCGATAGAGCGAAACCGAGGGTCCAAAGTATTCACTCAGCACCTTGGCAGGAGCCATCTGAAGAAGCTCAAAACGCACGACGGGAGGACCTTATTGTCGAAGCCGGAGATCTCCGCCGAGATAGAGGATTTCTATGGCCGTCTGTACACTGCACATGCTCCCCGTCCTCAGCGAGACGACCATAACTCCAGAGCCACCCTGACACGGCACTATACCGACGAACTGCCTGATATCAGTCAAGACGAGATCGTGTTAGCTCTGAGGCAGCTTAAAAATGGAAAAGCCCCCAGTGAGGACGGAATTACTTCTAAGCTTCTGAAGGCTGGAGGAGCTCCTGTCATACAGGAGCTACAGAAACTCTTCAATGCCGTCGTTCACAGTGGGAGAACTCCTAAGGCGTGGAGCGGGAGTTTGGTTGTTCTCTTTTTTAAGAAGGGTGATAAGGCCCTCCTTTAGAACTACAGACCCATCACACTCCTGAGTCACGTCTATAAGCTGTTTTCACGAGTGGTCACGAATCGTCTCGCCAGGAGACTCGACGAGTTCCAGCCACCGGAACAGGCTGGGTTCCGCGGAGGATATGGCACTATAGACCACATTCACATAGTGAGGCAGATTATACAGAAGTCCGAAGAGTATAATCAGCCCCTGTGTCTCGCTTTTGTGGACTATGAAAAGGCCGTTGACTCCGTCGAAACTTGGGCTGTTCTGGAATCCTTACAGCGATGCCAAGTAGACTGTCGTTATGTCGAGGTGCTGAGATGCCTTTACGAAGCCGCTACTATGAGTGTCCAAGTAGTCAGAAGTCTAAACCGTTCCAATTGCGCAGAGGAGTGAGACAGGGGGATGTCATATAACCGAAACTGTTCACAAGCGCATTGGAAGATATGTTTAAGACGCTGGACTGGAAAGGTAAGGGCATAAATATAAACGGCGACTACATCTCACACCTATGATGACATAGCCTTAATGGCGGAGTCGCTAGAGGAGCTAACCCGGATGCTGGACAGCCTAGCTTCAGCCTCGCGACGCATCGATCTTGGCATGAATTTGGATAAAACCAACTCATGATCAATGGCCACATTGATCCAGGACCGGTCGTCGTGGATGGCTACCTTCTTGAAATTGTTTCTGAGTAGACTTACCTCGGGCAGATTGTGCAGTTAGGTAAAAACAATTTTGAGAAGGAGGCCAAGAAGAGGATCCAGCTAGGGTGGGCAGCGTTTGGGAAACTACGTCGAGTCTTCTCGTCATCCATACCGCAGTGTTTGAAAACGAAAGTTTTCAATCAGTGCGTCCTACCCGTAATGACCTACGGAGCTGAGACGTGGACACTGATGGTAGGGCTGGTCCACCAGTTCATAGTCGCTCAGCGAGCTATGGAAAGAGCTATGCTCGGAGTTCCTCTGAAGGATTCGTAACGAATACATCCGATAGAGAACCAAGGTTATCGACATAGCACAAAGAATTAGCAAGCTGAAGTGGCAGTGGGCCGGCGATATCTCGCGAATAACCGACAACCGCTGGGGTAAACGTGTTCTTGAGTGGAGACCGCGACTTGGCAAACGTAGTGTAGGACGCCCTCCGGCCAGGTGGGATGATGGTCTGCGAAAGACTGCGGGCAGATGCTGAATGCGGCAAGCTGAAGATAGGGCGCTATGGCGCTCATTGGTCTCTAGGTCTCCCACCTATGTCCAGCCGTGGACTAGAATAGGTTGATGATGAATGATGATGATGTTAGGATTTACCGTAGTTCGGGCTTTTACAGTAACATATTCACGTATTTATATATTACTAAAAAGACGCTGGTGTATGAAACTTCGTGCTTCTAGCTTTTAAAATGACGGACTACTATACACACGTTCATTCCTTAATTTACCTTGGTACTGCCCTCTTGGTAGTGAAATTTCCAAAAATCCTTTCTTAGTTGATGCTTGCAACATAAAAAAAATCTACTGCCAAAATTTCAAGTTTGTAGGTCTAGCGGTTCAGGCCCTGCGTTTTTTTTTACGTGCAGAAATCTCTTCGAATACCCTCCCGCCGGCCAGCGGGGGTGGCTAAGTTGGGCATGAACCGACTAAAACCGCACGGTGTCCTGCCCAAGTGTCCATTGCCGGGCACCCCGGGTAAGCCCTCGACTGATAATCAACGTTTAAGAAACATTTGACAATCATTCTTTATCCATACACACTCCTCAAGTAATCCATACTAATATTATAAATGTGAATGTAACTCTGTCTGACTATTACGCTTTCACGCCTACACACACTGAACCGATTTTGATGAAATTTGGTATAGATAACTTATTATCTATTAAGTTAAAATTAACTGGTGCCTTAGCACTATTATTACTATTAATTAGTACACAGACAGTCTTTTGGTACTCTGTCACTTCTCCAGCAAAGGTTTAAAAGCACAACCACCAATATTAATCCAGTTACCAAGGCAAAGAATGCTCGTACCCTCAAATACATCACTGATCAATACTGCAATGCAAAAAATTAATACCATTATTTTTTACAGGATACCCTTGATACTTTAGGCCGGCATCAGACCAGAGGCATTGAAAGCAACCTTTACAGCAAAGTGAACGAGATTCAGGTGCGTACCTGTTATATACAAATATTATTTGTTTTAAGATGTATGTTCTTACTGAAAACTATTTACTAATCTATAGATCCATACATAGCCAACCATGCATTCATATAAAGTACATTTGCCATTGGTATTAGCTTAATACTTCCAACACAGTAATACAAGACATAAGTTACCGAGTTAAAACTTTACATAAAATAATGAACAAAAATTTTAAAAATATTTAATGTAGCATCTGCTGATTAAATACAAAAATAATTATCGTTACATCAATTTATTTATTGATATATTTCAATGTTTAGATCTTTTATAAATGTGTCAGTAGCTACAGTCGCATTGGGTGGAAGAATCAGTACAAACGTACAACCCTTGTAACTGTATCAAAGTTAACTAAAGAAAACTTGTGCATTCGACCGTAAAGTTCAATCGTTCAATATTCGGAGCAACACAGCGAAAATACATTTGTTCCGATTTCAACATCATTAAAAATTCACGCTCAGTCTGCTATAGAACACAACAATAGATTTATTTAAAGAATGTTATTTGGTTAAAAATCAAAACAACTAGTGTTTTGATTTTTAACCAAATAACATTTTAGGTAATTTACAAATTCGAAGTGTTAAGTTAAATTACAGTATGTAATGCTCTTTTTTAAAAATTGGAATTCAAAGCTTTTTAAGCAAAAGCAACCCTTAAAATATTTCCTACTAGTGACATCTTTACAATATTCAGTACAATGTAGGTATGCGAGGTACAACGAACAGAGCCATCTAACAGACTCAAACAAAACAAAATCAGAGAGCAACCAACAACTTAAAGTGAAGTACATACATTTTTCTTTTTAGCGCTAGATGTCATACCAAACATTATAAAATAAAAAATAATTATGATTTTGAGTTAAAAATTTTAAAAATCATAAACTTAATTATAAAAATAACCAGTCAAGTGCGATTCGGACTCGGGCACGAAGGGTTCCGTACCATTTTCAAACTGTTGCCGTTACCAAAAACGAGCAAAAAAAAAATTTGTTGTATGGTAGCCACCCTTCAATATTTCTTTTATTCTGTTTTTTTAGTATTTGTTGTTATAGCAACAGAAATAATTATCTGTGAAAATTTCACCTGTCAGTCTATCACGGATCATGAGATACATCCTGTCTATTACCGTTATTAATATCGAGCAAAGAAACAGCATAAAATCCACGTTTCTTGTATGAGAGCCCCCCTTAAATATTTTATTTCTAGTATTTGTGTAGTGGTAACATCATCTGTGAAAATTTCAACTGTCTAGCTATCGCAGTTCATGTGATACAGCCTGGTGACATACGGACGGACGAACAGCGGAGCCTTCGTAATAGGGTGCCGTTTTACGGTTTCAAAATGTTCCTTTCATGAAATGGGAACGCATATAGGAAACCACGGGATATAACCAGAAAATATGTATTACTACATGTTTTCATTTGGCTACAATGAAACTTCGTACAGTTGTTATTAGCCGAATGTGAGGTACGACGCGATGCGACAGAAGGTTTATGTGTTAAACAGTCTTCTTCGCTCTTCATCCGAGCACCAAATTCAATCGCATCAAAACTCGCACCCTGGAGCCCGGAGCCCGCTCTCCTGTTCCTTCCTTTATTGGTTTGTTTTGGCTTTTATAAGAGCTACTACCGTCTAATCTCCCAACCCCTAGAGAATTACCTCGTGTGTTAATCAGCATTGCTTGCAGGCAGGTGAGGTTGGATTATGCCCCGAAGATCATAATGGTACTCCATATACACCCATGTTTAATAGTCTACGTATGTTTATTCCCTTTTACCCGACTGCGGGTTATTTGTGTTCAATAGTCAATGGTTTTTGATTTGGCACGCCATCATCGGATTGAAGGGTGAGACTGTAGCTGAGATCGGATTGCTCCGATTTTGTAGAGGGGTCTCTCTATCGCACAGAGAATTTTAAAACCGAAGGTTTAGGTATACTTTTCAATTTTTCAGGGTACCGCACGTCAAAAGGAAAAAACGGAACCCTTATAGGATCACTTCGTCGTACGACTGCCTGTCAAGACCTTTTTTTAGGAATGCGTGGAGGCATCAAGTTGAAATTTATACCTTACGAGTAGGTTAGCAATTCCTTATGCTACGGCAATATATGCAGCATATTTAGATATTTGTAAAGGAAACAAAATCTATAGAGCATCTTATATATCCGAGGTACCTTTTTCAGGTCATCAAGTTATCTGGTTTGGGTTTATCCCGTCCTACCTTTTGTTTAGGTACCAATTCAAGGTCTTTTCTGTCTTGCTTGGGGCCATCGGTCCATCGGCAAATGTGGTCAGCCTGGTTTGTGTAGCATAGCCTTTCATCAATGTTAAGTTCATCCCTCAATCCAGCTTTTACAGAAGCCTCAGGGCGCGAGTACTCGCACTTGACCGGTTTTTTATAACAACTTCTCTATCAATGTATAGAGGTATCAAACTGTCAGCCGAAATGTATGCAAAAAAGAACGCTTTTTACAGTTTTAATTATGCGCAGTCGGGTTTCAACTAAACAAATAAATAAATTAACTTGTTTTTTGTAATCACACGAAGTTATCTAGAAAAAATATGAAGGACATTGCGATACATGCCGAGTATAAGCTGTTTAATAGGCCTAACTAATGAAACTATATTCATACTAATTGTATATTATGGTTTGAACAGGATGACATTTCCAAGAACAAGTATGAATACAGAGCCACGCAGTTACATCTTGCTGCAGTAAGAGCCCAGGTAAGTCTGTTAAAGGTCTTTGACCTTGTTTTTATTATGTGTGTATTTTTGTTATTCATTATTTAGAAAAATAGTCAAGATTTTAAAAATTATCTACTTTTAGTAACTACTACTTAGTGTAACTACAACGGTTATTTATTACCTTAGATAAGTAAATTACGGTAATCTGTATATATATATATAATGCATGTAGACGTATATATATTTAATATATAAGCATTACTACACTTGTGAGAGAGCTGGAGTCCGTAGTAGGTGTGAGACCTGTATGACAGATCTCCAGCCCCCCCCCCCCCCTCCCACACACGCAGATACTGTTAAACAAAATAAAAGTTAGTAATTTAAGCTACTCGTAATCATTTATTTGTGACTCTCCTACAAGAGTCACAAATAAACGATAATTTTTATAAGTATAGAGAAAAATTAAATATAAATGTACAATTAGCAATAGAATGTAAGAATATGCGTGAGGGTGTCTTGCGAATGTGTGTGTGGGTTAGTATATAGGCCTGTACTTTTATGTATTGTACCTTTTTTTTTTTTTTTTTTTTTTATATTTAGGACACGTCAATTTGACTTCACCTCGCCTGATGGTAAGCTGAAGGTAAAGTCTTAGGAAAGAGGGTCACCATTACATACACGTATCATGTTAACAATGGTGGCACTCAGCTTGACGGCCTCATCAGAAGAGGATTGTCGTCGCAGCACCGCGTGACACCCACCGGTCCCACCAGTGCTGCGACCACAATCCCCCTGCCCGGCTATGCACTTGCTGACCCCTGAACGCAATCAAACCGAAATTTGATTACTATGGAGAGTTTTTCGCAATTGTGCACGGTGGTACCTACCCGGCCGAATTTTGTGACAAATTTGTGTCATCAAATTTCTGCCACCAGTAACTACACAGAAATAATAAATGATAAGTTCTGTGATTACACACTTCTAAATTTAAAGACACAGCACAACAGGAAGTATGATGTGGTGCTACATGTTATTTTCCATCCATATTTGTATTTACGTTTTGTAAAAATAAATCTTACATGTGTGAAAATATTACACAATATTCTTCTCTGAGCATGTTTTAACAGTTTTACTATCTCGATCACAGAGCAAACATACTATATCTATACTCTCTATAATAATATGACTACTCTTTACATTCTTCGATTGCATAGCACAAAAGAATATGTAGGTACCTAAGTAGTGCCCAGGGTCAGTCGGGGTGCGAGGGATATGCTCTATGGGCAACCTTACACCCCGGCGTCTGTAGACCCAAGACGGCGTGCGGTTTTAGTCGGTTCAAGCCCGACATAACCGCCCCTGCTGGCACGCGGGGGGGATCCGAAGGGATTTCCGCACGAAAAAAAAAAAAAAAGGTACCTAAGTAGTATAAAGACTTAGATATTATACATTTTAACCTTAGAAGACGATCACAAAGCAGACTTTAGATAAAATTACATCAACTATTTAATAATCACAAAAACAATGATTACCACAAAATAAATAAAAGTTGCTGTTTGTTAGCTTAATGTTGTCTCATTCATACACAAACAAAAACATATAATTTGGATTTGTCATTCCTTAAATTAATGCAAAAATGTTAGTACTGAAAATTGGGTTTCCTCCAATTTCTTCAAGAAAAACGGCAATTTCATATGTAACGACCTAATAATAAATAAATAAAGTCATAGACGTCGCACTAGTGCGCACGCCTAGCTCTAGGGACATGCGAAACGAGTTCATAAATGTAATCAATACATTTAAACTTTGAGCGCCCTTTTTATAAGAACAACAATATTTTGTTTTTACTTATCTTGTTATGTTTAATGCTATTTTCCTAGTAGATATGGAAGAGTAACCACTAATTAAAGTAGATATTGAACTACTGAACACACATTGATTGATCATAATAATAAAGTTTTTCTTTACTGATAAGATCAATCCTATCAGACAAATCCTTCGTAGCTTATACCAAAGGACTTAGATACTATATTTTCCATATGAGTTTCCATTCCAAACAAAACACTTGGTAAAGTATAAAGTTTTGTAGACAGCGTTGCCGCATTGCGCACAGCCTCCCACTCAGTCTGAGAGGAGATCTCAAAGGCCGTCATAACCTACGTTTTCGTGTTGTTTGAAAAAACCGTATTATTATTTAAAAAGAGATTGTCGTGAACATTTTAAAAGGTGCTGTATTAATAAAATTAGTAATCACGGATAACAAACATAAGCTTAAGTTCCGTGCCAAGATGGGCTGGATTTCAATGAAAAATCATATGGTAAGTAATTTCTGTTATTAGAACACTTTCAGTAATTTAGATGTTTATACGTATTGTATGTAAATGTGGTATTTTGACACAATAGGTAATATTACAGCACACAAAACAGGGTAAGATCTCTTCAGGAAAAATACCAGCGCTGAAAAACAACACTTCATTCAACAACAAGGTCATTATGTTTCTTTATTAACTTAAAAAAATCTCAGGATATCTCGCGGTGACGCTAATTATAATTACCTATTTGATGTTAGAAGTAGACATACATGAAAAGTTAACAATATTTGCAGTCTTTGAATGTGAACGTAGAAATTTTTAGTATTTGACCAATGGTGTTTAAAGGTACTCATTCCATAAGTGCCCGGTTAATTTTCAAATAATTTGTCGATTTTTACGTCCCTATTGATCGAATTACTTTGATATAATAATAACTATGTGGGACCCCCAAATAATTTAACTTGAACGTGCGCAAATGTTTGAAGCAGACAACTTCAAAACAACCAATAAGGCCCCAGGTTGGGACTCGCTCTTTCTGAGCTTTAGGTAATTGTTATTATTATAGATGTTATAACAGTATTACTAGCCAATAAATACTCTTTGACATTGATATCTCAAAGATTCTTTATTATTCAGCAAAAAATGTTTCGAAAACTTTTTAAAATGGAAAATACTTATTTGATGACGCAATAACTTCCCTCAAGTTGAGAGTAATCAAGGAAATTATTACTTACTGAGGAGTTGATGTATTATGATCTATATCTGTAGCTGTATTTATAATGTGACTTAATCAAATAAAGTATCTATAAATATTAAAACGCTTGGTTCTAATAAGCTCTTAACTAAAAGTTATGTATAGTTTTTAATTACAATTTGCAATGCTATTTATTACTTTTTATTTATTACTTAGACATTTAGCTCCTTTTATTTTAGAGAACATGGTTGTTCATACATAACATTTTGTTACACTAAACACAAAAAAAAACTCACAATTTCTCTTACCTTATCAGTTAGCTTTGATAGAACGAGTTAGAATAGTCTCTTCAATATTATTAATGTCGAAGAGACAATTTTAATTTGTTCTGGGGAGCCTAGACAAAGTCACATTCTACTAGCGTAATCGCGAGGCTGTAATCCTTCAAAAGAACCAAATGTATGGGAGTGACATTATTTGTCGACATGTCCTGACATGTCGACAAATAATGTCACCTGTGCAACAAATAATGTCACTCCCATTCATTTCGGAATCTTGAAAGTCCGCTTCGAGGTGATTCCACTAGTAGGATGTCGGGGATGAACGACGCTTTGCTAAAGCCCAACTAAGCACGAACAAAAGACCAACTAACACTTAATAAAATATTAATAAATAATTTAATCTAAATGTATGTATCTATATGTAATAGATTTATGATAAATATTCTACGACATTCTAAACAGCGCTATCTAGACCCAATATAAGCATAGCTGTACTAGCTTATGTTTTGGGTACTAGAATGCTGATAAACATACTTAGATACATTTTCTTTTATAAACACATGCTTATTTTTTTGTGTTCATATTCATAACTATTTTAATATATTGTGATTGATTGATGAAGTATTCAAATATAAATGTAAAAAAGGTTTGTAAATATTTTAGTACTAAGCAACTGTTGTCGTTGTCTTTGACTATACTTAGCTATAATATAGAGAACTAGATATACATACACATACATTCACAGGGTCGGGCGATAGATGCCTCGAACACAAGTTGCCGCAGTCATTATAAAGACTAATACTGTTTACGTCCATTTCTCACACATGTGTTTTTCCTATTGGGGAAAGCAGAGACATCATGGGTTTATAATACTCTTTATTTATCAGTCAAGAAATAAACATATCAGAGTATTGTTGTTACAGTCAATTTTAATAGTAGACAAGTTACGTGCAGAAAATTCATAAAATAAAACATATTTTTGCCAAGCTCTGTGCTGTGAGCTTTAAAAATGTTCAAGGCTCACGGAGCTATAAACAAAAACTAACGTCGTGACAGTTCCTAAAGATTTAGATCGGAAAAAGAGAACACCTAGTGTCCTAGATGTTCTCTTTTTTCGATCTAAATTGGACTGGTCGCGGGTTCAAGTTCCGTCGTACTTGAACCCGCGACCAGTCCCTTACAGGGGGAATGCTCTTACCAACTGAGCCACCTAGACACCACCCAGATATTCGAAATTCTCCGATATATTATATACGTCTTAAGGCGACGCTGGAGCCATCTACCGTAATGCTTGCGAACTTTGCAGTCATTTTAAACATTGTTTTTTGATTACTTAAGAAGGTAGTTTATTTTGTGTCAATGAGGACATGTATTGTATGGTCATCTGGAATCAAATCAACTTTAATCAATCCTAGCTCCCTCTAGCATAGACCTCACTTCTGCCACCACGGTATTTATAATCATCAAATAGGTATTCCGTGTCTTAGGCCAGAGAATAAAATTTATCTTGGCACTAAATTACCGATCCAATGTTTTTTATAAGCTTTAGTCTCACTTAGAGTATAAAATCACAAAATACTGACTGATTCCGGTGGAGCTTCAGATACCATCTTGAGAAAACGTTTATGGCCGATATTTCGAATACTATACACTTTAGGGCCTTGGATTGGGCCATTTTTATTTATGTAAAATTACGGCTTGGTATTTATGGCCCGGCCGATAGCTCCAAAAGTTTTAAATATTTTTTTTGGATAATAGATTGATAAACTTTAAATATCTTTAAAAATGAATAAACTCATTTCATCGATTAATCCAATATTTTAAGAGTTAGTAAGAGAGTAGTACTTATAGTGCAAAGTTAACCAAAAGAAACGTCTATTTTTACTGGCCTATCTACCACGTTGACCTTTTGTCATCTTGTGCATCCCACATCTGCAACGCATCGCTTTTAATATAGGTAGTCTGAAAAAAAAAATATTTTTTAAAATACATAACGTCCGAAGTGATACATCAAAAGATTTTTTTATATCGCGTAGTGTGATAATGAATGCATCCAGGTTAGGTAGTTTATTATAAAGTCAGGTTAGGTAAGACATCCATGCGGGTGGAACCCCAGGCTACAGCTAGTCCTATCCTACTTCCTACAATAATTTTATACTTAAATGTGAAAGTTTGTGAAATTATTTAGATGTTCGGATGTTGGTTACTCAATCACGCTCAAACGGCTGAACGGATCTGGCTGAAATTTGATACAGGGATAGATTATTGTCTGAAATAACACATATGCTTTTTATCCTTGGGAAAGGTTCCCATGGGTTGCGGGAATGAAATCAGAATTCCACGCGGGTTTAGCTGCGGGCAACAGCTTGTTGAAAATATTTATTGGTTTGGTTGGCTTGTTGGTTTTTTGCTAGATTTTGTCGGACTGATACTTAGCCACAGTCACAGCTTTGTCCGTTGCCCTACACAGGTCCTCGATAGGGTAGGTGGAGGGACACAGTGGACAAGAGAGGAAATGCGACATGGAATGGGATGGGGCTCTGCAATGGCAGGGCACTTGCGACTAGTCAATACTCCATATTTTCCTTGTAACAAATATCATTTATATTAGGTACCCCATTTCTGCAAATATGGTGAGGTGGGACATTTGTAGTAACGTAAGTAGTAGTCATTTTACGTTTTGAAACCACCACAGGCTCCACCCCATCGGTGCCAACGATGAGGTGGGTGTGTCGGAATCGAACCGACTAAAACCACACAGTGTCCTTCCCAGGCGTTCATTGCCGGGAACCCGGGGTGCGCCCTCGAAAGAATAACCCCAGGGTTATCGGTGAACTTTAGCGACCATTGCGGCCTCGGCTATGGGGTCGGGATGGATCCCACTTCAGTGAGTTGGCAGTCGGACAAATGTCGTGTGCCTCTAAGGCCAAGACGCCTCCGCCTTGCCCTACTTCTGTTAGGACGGCGAGACGGCCGACTGCTATCCTCAGGTCCCGATCTTGGAAGTTAGTAGTCCTGGGCGTAGACAAGCTTGCGGCGCCCTCGCCGCAGGCTACGCGTCTTATCTTCCAGTGAATGCGCCACAGATACCTTCCGAAGCACCCGTGTGTGGTAACCATCCAAGACATCCCGTTGGAGAGGTCACCGTGGTGCCTCTTCAACCACTCCTCCATGAGGCCGATCATGGAGGAGTGGTTGAAGAGGCACCCCCATCTCGATTACTCTTTGTTTAATATACTCGTTTTATTGTTTTGTTTTAAAACATTGTAGACCTTTGATAATGCCGTAAGGTGAAACCGGTAAGGTTCAAATAAATAAATAATTGTGGAAAAGTACAAGTGATTTATTCAATATTGTTTTATACTTACTACGATTAATAAACAGTCTTCAGTTGAATAAATATGTCATGTCAATTTTGATACTCGTATTTACCCCATCGAACCCTAAATTTATTTGATATTCCTGGGGCCTTACCACAGTGCTTCTATAGCAATTCAAAAGCAATGCAGTTCCATCTCTGAACTGTATTGCTCTTGAATTGCTTTAAGAATTGAAAGAAATTGAAAGAAGAGGTACCTACAATGAGGTATCGTGGCAGGTGGTAATTAACGATCTAATTATATAATTTTATTTAACAGATTATTAAACTACTATAATGCCTCAATCCTCTAGGCTACATCACATTTACTAAAGTTTCCTTTTTAACCGACTTCCAAAAAGGAGGAAGTTCCTCAATTCGTCGGAATCTTTTTTTATCTATTTAATACAATATTTTGAGTTCTCACCTACCTATTTTACCGCATTACGACGTCGCGACGCGTCGTTGCTATCACTGAACAGAAACTGATAAGTTTGTGTGACGCAAATGACGTGATCGTGCTTTTATAAACTTGGTTATCTTAGACACAGGAAAACAAGTTGTACCTTCATACAAGTTCGTTTCAAAAAGAAACCCACGATCAAGTTTTCTTAAGGAAAAGTTTATTTATAAAGTTTATCCTTATACACTCGTGTACAGGGTACAGACACCATTAGCAGTCTACTTCGCACTAACTTACGTAGATACAATGATACGCTTAATTGTTAAATACTTAATTAGGAAATGGGTTAAAATCTGAAATTAGGCTATGCAATGGTAAGTAAAACGTTTCACATCCTAAACGAAGCGCAAAACATTCATATAAATATTAACTTTCACAATAATCTGTAGCCATGTTGCAAATATATAAACATTACTTTCTTTCCTATTTTAATCCCCGACGTTAACAAGGCAACAAAAACAAAGAAATAGGAGATTCCTGTGATGTACCACAATTTTACAGTACAGTACAATAAGAATAACTTCCAAATTGTTAAAATAATTCGATGAAAAAGATAAGTACCTAATGGTATAAGAACAACCATGTCCACCCTATAAGGAAAAAATATTGATAAACTCTTCGGATGCCGCACGGCCGCCGCCCATCCATAATTTATAGGCCTGGTGTCAATTTGCACGTGTGTACATACATGTACGTTTTAAATTAACACATATATACCAAACTAGGCCTATTAAGTGAAGTCGATAGGCCGCGAGGTGGTATATATAGCGAAAACGTTTGCAGCTACAGCAACAGAACAGTTCTTGAAGTCTAGACTTGTTGACTTGTGCTTAAGAAATAATCAAAAACATACTACAATAACAATGGCCGTCATGAATAAACTTGCCATCTTACTGTTGATCGCTGCATGTGTAATGGTCATCACCATCGATATTGCCCAGGCAGCATCTCATGTTGGACCCTGTGACCAAGTTTGCCCACGTATTGTACCCGAAAGGCACGAATGTTGCAGGGCCCATGGATACAGCGGTTATTCCAGTTGTAGTGGTGGATGGATGTATTGTCATTAACGGAGGTAGAATTCGGAGGTAAAACTACTATAATATTATTTCCTTTCTTAAACTTTACATACATATAAATAATTTTTATTCAGAATTTCAATTTTAAAATTGCGAAATCCAACCATCATCGATTTTGTTAACCCCTGACGCAAAAACGACTGGGTGTTATAAGTTTGACGTAACTATGTGCGTGTCGTTTGTGGCATCGTAGCTCCTGAATGGATGGAGTGTTCTTAGCTAAGATTGATGAAAATCGGTAGGGGGTTTTTTAAAGTTTTAATATATTTTTTTTTTGTAAAATTGTTCTATCGCAGTATATTGCGATGTTTTTCTGTTGTAAAACCATTTCTCTTGACTCGTGAACCATGCAGTATCTACCTGTACAAAAATGAGTTACTAAATTAATATCAATTTTTTCAGGAAAGAAGAGTTTCAATAATATCAATATTTGCACCCACTATGGATAACAACAACATCAAACTCACGTAAACTTTTCAGTACAAACCATATGGAACCATTTTAATTTTGATAACTTGATAAATGTACCACTGCTACTAATGTCATACTGATTGAATAATAAACACGTACAATTTATACTTCATTACTATTTATTATTATTTCCTCGGTACCTGCGCGATGCAGCGGTGTATGGAATGTGGTGCAAGTTCAATAATCCAGTTATAATAAGAGAGTTTAGATGGAATATAACATACCTTACCATACATTTTATTGAACAAACAAGTTTATGATGATTTTTTACACCACATTTTTTAAGTTAGAGAATGCCTTGTGCGGAATTCTTGTGTATCGCACCAGCGCCCGAGCTAATTAATTTATGTTTATTTATTTATTTATTTAAACTTTATGCACAAAAAATAAATTGTACAAAGGCGGACTTAATGCCAGAGGCATTTTCTACCAGTCAACCTTTGGGTGATGCAGAGATAAGTTCCAGTAGGTGCTCGAAATATTTTAATGAAATAAAGAATGGTACAATAAAAAAATTAAAAAAAAAACGTTTTCCTTCCGAACTAACAAGAAGAACACTAAAAAACGTGGGGCGGGCGCTTTGAAATTTTTAAATTATTGAATATCTAAGGAAAACGATACATTATAGGATTAAAGCGCCCGCCCCACGTTTTTTAATGTTCTTCTTGTTAGTTCGGAAGGAAAACGTGGTTTTTAAAAAGTTTATTTTAATTTATTTTTTATTAACTACTGACTATTTCTGATGATTAAATATGAAAATGTAAGGTGGTATTAGCCTACATAAAAAAATTCAGAGCTATACACAGAAACACAGACACGAAGTGAAACTAAGAAAAACGTGGTAAAAATAATATAGAATACTTCCCTATTATGCCTATAATGTTACATATATTTAAGTTTATGAATATAACATAATATAATATAATATGTTATACTTAAACAATAAATAAAGATACATATGTTCGGCCTATGGGTTTTTATAGAGTTGGCGTACCTTTTTTTTTTTTTTTTTATCGTGCGGAAATCCCTTCAGATACCCCCCCGCCGGCCAGCGGGGGCGGTTATGTCGGGCTTGCACCGACTAAAACCGCACGCCGTCTCGGGTCTTCAGACGCCGGGGTGTAAGGTTACCCATAGAGCATATCCCTCGCACCCCGACTGACCCTGGGCCATCTCACCACTAACAGCATCGCTCATCCTGTCTCCTCTGAAAGCAGAGGAGTACGGAGAGCGATGTGTTCCCGCCACGTTGGGTATTGGCCGACGATCAATGCCAACCCTATGAAGGGGTGAAGGGGAAGCCATTGACCGCCGCCCAGGGTGTACCGGCCGCTCCGATTCCGTTCCCCCCGGACTGCAGCGGGATCGGAATCGGAGCGACACTCGAGGAGGTTACCCAACACACACCCCAGAGTTGGCGTACCTACTCTGTTTTTGAACGTGGTACGGTTAGTCAACATCCTGATTTCGAGGGGAAGGGCATTCCAAAGAAGAATGGATTGCACTAGAAAAGAGGAGTGGACACGACTTGACGTATGAGTTGGACAGTGCAAAAGAAGATTGTTAGAGGAGCGCAGATATTTATAGTGGTTAGAGCCAAGTAGATGAAGATGAGATTTTAAGTAAACAGGGGTGTTGGTAGAATTCAGAACTGTAAAAATTAAACAGACAGCTCGCAGACTGCGTCGCCGACGTATCGGCAACCAACCCAGCTCTGTACGGTAAGCCGTAATATGGTCGTACTTCCTAAGATTGTAGGTGAAACGAATGCAATTGTTGAGAAGTCTGTCAAGTTTATCAAGCAAATCTGCATAAGTAAAGTCTGCACAAGCATTATCTTGGTTTTGGCTGGAAGAAAAATTTTGAGAAGAGCCCGGAGTGTCCTAGTTATCCTCTGACAAACGTTAGTGACCTGAACCCGCCAACTCAGGGTTGAATCAATGTGTAAGCCCAGGTTCTTAACACTAGGTGTGAGAGGAATATTTTTTCCGTTAAAGGTTATCGATGGCAGAGTTACATCGTTCAACCGGTTGATTATATGACTACTGCCAATTATAATACTCTGGCATTGCACTTTACACCTAATTACTAAAAGTATGTCGTGGTCCATGCAATTAAATGCATTCGGGAAGTCTACTAAGACCATTACTGATGTCACCCGTTACTTTTAGGAGTGCAGTAATCGTGCTATGTCCTAGCCGGAATCCTGATTGAAGAGGACTTAGTATGCCATTGCGTTGTACAAAATTGGACATCTGTCTATGCACGCATGCCTCCAGCACTTTCGATAGAAAAGGAAGGATAGAGATCGGACAAAAATGATTTGGGAGAGAGGGATTAGAAATTTTTGGAAGAGGGCGAACGTAGGCTTTACGCCACAAACTAGGAAACAGACCAGAATCGAGGGAAAAATTCTCCTCGCCAAGCCTTGACCAGTATGAGCTTGAGCTATGGCTGGCAGGACTGGACATCGTTCTCGCTGCGTGCCGTCCTCGCCCTGTCTTGGTCCTGGGAGACTTCAACGCCTGGTCTCTGGCTTGGGGCTCCCGGGAAACCAATGCCAATGGGCGAGTTCTGGAGGACTGGGCCAACACCCGTGGCCTAGAGGTCCTCAACCGGGGGAGTGTCGCCACCTGGGAGCGGCGGGGGCTCAGTTCGGTCGTGGATGTTGCATTCGCGACCCCTGCTCTCGCCCGCCGCGTCCAGGGTTGGCGCGTGGTGGAGGAAGAGGAGACGTCGTCGGACCACAGGTACATTCGGTTCAACGTCTCCCCTCCACCTAACCAACCGCCGACTATAGCGAACCACCCGGATCCACGTTGGGGGCTCAGACGCCTGGATCGGGAGGCTCTCCTGGAGGCATCCATTGTGCAGGCCTGGATTCCGTCACCAGCCAGGCCTGCCGGTGTCGACGCAGAGGCCGAATGGTTCAGGAGAGCGATGTCGCATATCTGCGATGCGGCGATGCCTAGGGTTAAGCCCGGCCCGGCAAAGAAACAGGTGTACTGGTGGTCAACGGAGATCGCACAGCTGCGAGCAGCGTGCGTGACCGCTCGCCGCCAGTACACCAGGTTTCGCCGGAGGCGTCGCCGCCCAGACGATGTAGCAGCCCGAGAGGCGGAGCTATATGAGGCGTACAAGGGGGCCAAGAGGACCCTCCAGGTAGCCATTAAGCAGGCCAAATGGCGGGCCCGCGAAGAGCTGCTGGAGTCTCTGGAGCAGAACCCATGGGGGCGCCCTTACCTTGCGGTCAGGGGCAAAATCCGCCCAAGGGCGCCCCTACTGACCCAGAGCCTCCAGCCGGAGCGGCTGGAGGGGATACTGGGCTCCTTGTTCCCAGCGAGAGCGGAGGAGCATGTTCCTCCGCGTATGGCTCCGCCTCAGGCGCCTGACGCTGATAATAGCGAGAGCGATGTGCCCAAAGTCAGGGAGAGTGAACTGGGGGTTGCAGTGCTCCGGCTTAAAGCCCGGAAATGTACTGCCCCCGGACCCGACGGCATTCCAGGCCGAGCATGGGTCCTGGCCCTTGAGGAACTAGGGCCACGACTGGTGGCGCTCTTTAGCGCATGCCTCGAAAGGGGCCAGTTTCCAAAGGCGTGGAGGACTGGGAAACTGGTCCTTATCCGGAAGGCGGGGCGGCCGGCGGATCAGCCATCCGGTTACCGGCCGATCGTGTTGCTCGACGAGGTGTGCAAGCTCTTTAGTTGTGCAAGCGGATTATTGCAGAGCGCCTCGTCGAGCATCTCACGAACGTGGGGCCAGATCTGGCGGACAACCAGTTCGGTTTCCGCCGGGGGCGCTCCAAAGTGGAAGCGATTATGCGTGTTAGGCGCCTGGTGGAGGAAGTAGTCTCGCGGGGTGGGGTGGTGGTGGCGGAGTCTCTCGACATCGCCAACGCCTTCAACACCCTACCCTGGAGCTGCGTTAGGGAGGCGCTCGCGTATCACGGAGTGCCTCCTTACCTCCGCCGCATTGTCGAGGCATATCTATCCGAGAGGGCCATAGTTTACCCGAGCTGGCTAGGGCCAGGGCGGCGAGAAGTGTCGTGCGGTGTTCCGCAGGGGTCGGTCCGAGGGCCACTCCTGTGGAACATCGGATACGACTGGCTGCTGCACGGTACGTTGCTCGAGGGTGTCAGCATAGTCTGCTATGCTGACGACACCCTCAATATGGCGCGGGGAGCAACGTACCGAAACGTGGCACTGAAGGCCACGGCAGGGGTTGCTCAAGTCGTGGGTCAAATACGGCGGCTGGGACTCGAGGTGGCTCTCCACAAATCCGAGGCTATGTGTTTTCACGGGCCTCGGAGGGGGCCTCCTGCGGGAACCAGCATAACCATAGGGGGCGTGAGCATCGGCATCGAGCCCACGATGAAGTACCTTGGGCTCGTACTCGATAGCCGATGGGACTTCGGACCTCATCTCCGAAGTCTGGTCCCGAAACTGAGGGGGGCTGCGGCCTCGCTATTGCGGCTGATGCCCAACGTTAAGGGACTCAACGCCCCCACTAGGAGACTGTACCTGGGGATCGTGCGAAGCATGGCCCTATTCGAGGCCCCCGTATGGGCGGAGACTCTGGCGGCCCGCAACGTGGCTGTATTAAACAGCCCGTTAAAAGCGATGGCCGTCAGAGTCATCAGGGGGTATCGCACTATCTCCGTCGAGGCGGCATGTCTCCTAGCCGAGACCCCTCCATGTGACCTGGAAGCGAGAGCCCTTGCGCTGCTGAACCAGTGGCGCCAAGAGGCGCTGGAGCGGGGCCATAGGCCGGAGCCCCGAGAAATCAGGGCTCAGCGGTCCCAGCTCCACCGGGAACTCATGGAGACATGGAGGGTGCGACTTGAGCACCCAAGGTGGGGGGAATCCACCATTGCGGCGGTGAGACCGATCATGAAGGAGTGGTTGCAGAGGGACCATGGGGACCTCTCCTACCGGATGTGCCAGATGGTTACCGGACACGGGTGTTTAGGTAAGTATCTGTGGCGCATCCACCGGGAGACAACGCCGCAGTGCCAGCACTGCGAGGATCCTGGCGAAGACACGGCGCTCCACACGTTGGTGGAGTGCCCTGCGTGACAACGCCGAGATCTCGTTGCGGTCCTGGGCGTGGACGTTCTCTCGTTGGAGACCATGGTGAGGGCCGTTGTCTCCGACGGGAGCAAGTGGCACGCCGCCGCCTCTTTCTGCGAACAGATAATGCGCGCGAAAGAGACGGCGGAGAGGGAGCGGGAGAGAACCCTGCCCCCCGAGTTTCGCAGTCTGCGGCGAGGACGCCGCAGACTCATCTACGCCCGGGACTAACGACCTCCATGATCGGGGCCTGAGGACGGCAGTTGGCCGACTCGCCGTCCTTACAGAAGCAGGCCGTGGCGGAGGCGTGTCGTGTGTGCCCTACACACGTCTGCCAACTCACCGAAGCGGGTTAAAACCCGACCCAACCAGGCGAGGCCGCAGTGGCAGCCAAAGTCCGCCGGCAACCTTATCCTTAGGTTATCCTTTCGAGGGCTTACCCGGGGTGCCCGGCAACGGACACTTGGGGAGGACACCGTGCGGTTTTAGTCGAGACACGACATAACCACCCCTGCTGGCCAGCGGGAGGGTATCCGAAGGGATTTCCGCACGTAAAAAAAAAAACCATACGCCGACTAATATTGTCGCAGTCCACAGCCTTTGATTTGATGGACAAGATAATCTTTTTGATCTCAACCGATAAGACTGGAGAAAACTGAAAGGGTGTATAACTTGGACTGGTCAGTCCGGCTATGAAGTCAACCGTTTGACCCTTGGTTAGGCCATCAATTGAAAGAGAGGTGGAGAAATGACGATTAATGGCATCTAACTCAATCGTCTTGGGTAGCTCCGGGTGTCTTGATTTACCAATTCCCAGTGTCCCAAGAAACTTCCAGACATCAGCTGGTGATGAACAAGTTACATTATCAAAGATGTTACACCTGGTTACACCGATTCCTGGCCGTTTTATAAGTATCCCAATTTATGTCTGAACGTTTTTTTAAACTTGAGGAAGGCACCGGGCGTTCCTCTGCGTTTTATAACAATTCGAACCTCGTTCGTTAGCATGGTGCTGGGGGATGCTTAAGCTTCACCTTCCTAACAGGTGCATGTATGTCGTAGAAACTATTAACGATTTTGTTAAAAACCATAACTTTGTCATCGGTCGTGGCAGCCTCTGCTAAAGGCTCCCAGTTGATATCAGCAGCATCAGCACACAATTTATTGATATCCATGCGCCCAAAACAACGCCTGTGCAGCACTTTAGGTTTCAGTTTAGGAGGTTTAAGAATGTAAGATACATAAATAAGGTCATGATGCGAAAAAGCCGGCGCCAAAAGCTGACCGTGTGAGTGAACAAGAGTAGGAGAAGAAGTAAGAATTAAGTCGAGCCAGGTATCATCCACGTCCTTATTGTGGTGTGTGGCTTGAAGTGGTAAAACATGAAGACTGGCTGACTCGACTATATGAAGGAGTTTGAGAGCTCTCGCGGAGCCCCCTGCGAGGAGGTTAGTTTTAAAGTCAGCAATGATGATGTGATGCTCGTAATCAGACCCTAAAGTTTCAAAGACCAATTCGATATCGGTGAAATAATTGACGGAGGGGGGACTATAAACAATATGTTCACTTTACACTCTCGTGAGGTGGTTATTAGATTTTGGGCTATCAACTATGGATCCGAAAAAACCGCTCCGGACGTGAGCGCGCGAGTAGCGAGACGAGCCGCGAGCCGAGCCACAAACTCACCAATTTCATACGCGTCTTGTGATTCGGCCCGCAGCTCGTCTCGTCACCGGCACACACGAGAGTGTAAATGAGCTATTGCAAAACTACCTCGAAAAAATATAAATTTCCGTACTTATTGAAACTTGATCGTTCGTAACAATGGTTACTGGTAACCCACGCAGCTTGCGCTATTGTTAGAAAGCATTTGTATAACTTGTTATCCTCGACCGATTGAGATGAAATTTTGCATGCACGTTTAGTTTGGGTGAAAACGCATTAATATAGTACCATGTAGCTGGTCCGATGATGTAGCCGTAGGAACTCCAAAATGAATAAGATTAATGTATCAAGTTTTGGCTCATTGGTTTTGTCTTGACAAACTTACTGATGTGACATGGTATTCAGGGTTTCGTGATGGAATGGGAAGGTATCCATAGGAACTCCTAAACTATACAACGTAGGAACTCCAAAATGAATAAGATTAATGTATCAAGTTTTGGCTCACTGGTTTTGTCTTGACAAACTTACTGATGTGACATGGTATTCGGGGTTTTGTGATGGAATGGGAAGGTATCCATAGGAACTCCAAAATAAATAAGATTAATGTATCAAGATTTGGCTCATTGGTTTTGTCTTGACAAACTTACTGATGTGACATGGTATTCAGGGTTTCGTGATGGAATGGGAAGGTATCCATAGGAACTCCTAAACTATACAAGTTAGAGCTATCTAGTTTGGGCACATTTGTTTGGGCTTTTTAAAAACAAGCTTCTATTAAAATCAAATCTTACTTGTACTTAAACGAAAACCATTATTTTATGCATGGGTAGTGCTAATTTCAAAAGCCATTAAAACACAGAGAAAAGACTTCGCGATACAAGCCTTTGAAATCCGCACATCCCTCGCATGAAATTATTGATTTCATTTTAGTACAACTGTTTTTTTTTTAATAAAAGCTTGTTTTAATTCTTTAGTGATATTATGCTCTATGGGCAACCTTACACCCCGGCGTCTGAAGACCCGAGACGGCGTGCGGTTTTAGTCGGTTCAAGCCCGACATAACCGCCCCCACTGGCCGGCGGGGGGATATCCGAAGGGATTTCCGCACGAAAAAAATTAATAAAATGGTACTTACCTTTTTCATACATCTAAATAAAACTTGAACATTCATTCTACAGTATAGAATAGAGTAGAGAATTGGCAGAAGGAGGGATTGAGCCAGTGCAGTTTTGGTAGAAATGGGAATAAGATTACGCAATCTTAAAAGCAAAAACCTTGCGGCTTACTTCCTGCAGCTGAGGGACCCAATACATTTTATTATCAATGAAGAAGCCCAGGTTCTTTACTTTATAGCTGAGAGGGATTGGTTTCCCATCGAAAAAACCTGGAGCAGGCTGGTCCATTCAATCTTTGAGACTGAGGACGGCCCTTCGAGGCATGGAGAGTCTGTTAAGAAGGTTACCTATCTTAAGACTAATCTGCCTGATGTTGTAGCTAAGTCGATCGATGAATTGTTGTCTTTTTAGGGTTCCGTAGCCAAATGGCAAAAAACGGAACCCTTGTAAATTCGTCATGTCTGTCTCTCTGTCCGTCCGTATGTTCCAGCCAGTTTTTTTTCCGAAACTATAAGAACTATGCTGTTGTAACTTGGTAAGTAGATGTATTCTGTGAACCGCATTAAGATTTTCACACAAAAAAAGGAAAAAAAAATTGAGGTTCCCCATACTTAGAACTGAAACTCAAAATATTTTTTTTCATCTAGCTCATACGTTTTTTTTTGTTTTACATACACGTACATGTTAACAATGGTGGCACTCAGCTTGACGGCCTCATCAGAAGAGGATTGTCGTCGCAGCACCGCGTGACACCCACCGGTCCCACTAGTGCTGCGACCACAATCCCCCTGCCCGGCTATGCACTTGCTGACCCCTGAACGCAATCAAACCGAAATTGGATTACTATGGAGGGTTTTTCGCAATCGTGCACGTGCACCCACCCGGCCGAATTTTGTGACAAATTTGTGTTATCAAATTTCTACCACCAGTAATAATAAAAACGTGATCGTAGGTCTTCAAAAATGATATTTAGGTACCTAATAACATTTTTTTCTAAACTGAATAGTTTGCGCGAGAGACACTTCCAAAGTGGTAAAAACTGTGTCCCCTCCCCTGTGTAACTTCTAAAATACCATGTAAACTTTCACCACAAATTGGTTTGAACGAGATCTAGTAAGTAGTTTTTGTTTAATACGTCACAAATCGTAAACCGCAATTTATCTTTCATTCAATCAACTCAAATATAAAATTTGAAAAAAACCTTATTATTTTAGCGTCCTGTCCATAAAAACTTAATCCCAAAATGTCTAGCTAATCAATAGGACTGAATCTCATAATGCCGGAAAATGAATACGCAACTTACTGCTATGGAACCCTTCATGGGCAAGTCTGACTCGCACTTGGCTGCTTTTATTTAATTATTATAAGTAAAATGCCAATGTGATTGTTGTGCATTACTGCAAAGTGCAAAACTATATTTATAAGATGTTGATTTAATTGAATAGAACGAATTAATTGCGTATGGTTTGCCTGGTTTGGACTCCAAGCTTTTTAACTACTACCTCCCGAGGTACACGTATATATACTTTTATCTGCATTCCAACTTTTTGTTCCAATGAATAAAATTAACTTATCGTTTTATTATAAAAATTGTCGTGGATTGCGCACAAAGTTAAACACTCTTTTTATGAATATCATATCTTTCTCGTATGACGTCATAATCCTTACGGAGACCTGGTTGAAAGCGAGTATTGCAGACGGTGAGTTCATTATTATCGTTACCTAGTGTTTAGATCAGATCGCGATCGTGTTGCTACTGGTAAACGTGATGGTGGTGGAGTATTGATTGCCGCCTTACGTACACTACGACCGTCGCAAATTATGACAAATTCCGTTTACGCTGGTGTCGAACATATTGTGGTTCAACTCCCCACTGCCAATAGCGATAGACGCCATATCATCAGTGCGACATACATACCACCGTCTTCCCCTGATGAGTGGTATAAATCCCATATAGATAGCTTACATAATCTCGTTGGCAGTGCTCGCAGCGACTCGTTCTTCATCTTAGGAGACTATAACATACCTAGTATTCATTGGCATGTCCATAGCGACCACGCATACGTCACTCCTTTTCCAACTAAACCAATAGATCACGACATATGTGATTTAATGTCTATTACAAGTTCTTCACAGTACAACAAATTCAAGAATAGCATGGATCGCATTCTAGACTTGTTTATATCAAACGTCGAGTGCCTTGCTACCACTTGTGCTTCATTAGTTCAACCTTATGTTCTTCACCCCCCTTATAGCGTATTGACATCGCTTCAAATAGAGGTTTCACCGCTGAAACATAACCTAAGTCCTAGATATAATTATTATAAAGTTGACTATGACTCAATAAGAAGTGAAGTTTGGGGATTAGACAGGGATCTGATACTCGGAGATCTCCCTGCCGAAGGATCAGTCGAGGCATTCTATGATACTGTTTATGGTTTTGTCAAGCTACATGTGCCTCTTGTTCAACCACGTAGTTCACACTTTCCTGTATGGTTCACGCCCGCTTTAAAACGCATTTTAAAAAATAAGGAAAGTGCTTGGCGCAAATGGAAAAAATATGGTAACATGTCAGACTACGAGACGTTTTCAATGTACCGCAATCACTTTAAGTTAGAGTTAAAAAAATGTTTCCAGCGTTACTTCCAGCGTTATTCTGTTGAAGACAATATTCCTCTCGATGTGAAACACTTCTGGACATACGTTTCGAATAGGAAGGGAAAGGCGAATATCCCCCCTGATATGTATTGTGAAAATGAACACTCAAACAGCCCTAACGTAATATGCAATATGTTCTCTAAATATTTCACATCCGTCTACGAACCTTCTTCACTGGGTCCTCAACATTGGCAAGCTCCTGTTGTGTTTGCTAATAATAATTGTGCCTCTTTATCGGATATACATTTAACTGCTGATGTTATATTGCGGGGCCTGAAAAAGATTAACATTAACAATTGGCCCGGCCCCGATGGTATACCTCTCATTTTTATTAGGAAAACCGCAGAATGTATTGTTAATCCTCTATATATTCTTTACAATGATGTCTAACTGAAGGTATATTTCCCAATATTTGGAAACGAGCTTTTATCATACCGGTATTTAAAAATGGTGATAAAAGTGATATACAAAATTACCGTCCTATCTCTATTTTATCCGCCTTGTCGAAGCTTTTCGAGAGTCTTGTTCACAGTGCGTTATACCCATACATTCACAGTATTATTATACCCGAACAGCACAGTTTCGTTAAAAAACGCTCGACTACCACTAACCTAATGCTGTTCACAAATTATCTGTTTACGAATATGGATAACCAAATTCAAATTGATGTTGTGTATACAGACTTCCGAAAAGCGTTCGATAAGGTGGACCACAAACTACTCCTTGACAAGATCGCCTACAATGGCATCCGTGGCAACTTGTTAAGATGGTTTATGTCATATATATTGTCAACAGAACGTAAAAGGTTGTTGTCAATGGTTTCGAGTCGGATGCCACTACCGTCACTTCTGTTGTGCCCCAGGGGTCAGTCCTGGGACCTCTCCTCTTTATTTTGTTTGTCAATGGCATTAAGCATTGCTTCACTAATTCACAATTTCTCATGTACGCCGACGACATCAAAATTTATAAGGAGTGTCACGGTCCCCGTGATTGCTTATCTCTGCAGGATGACCTCAACCAACTTGCCCTATACTGTTCCCTTAATAAACTACAGCTTAGTCTACCCAAATGCAAAGTAATAACTTGCACAAAAAAGAGAATAGTTGTAACTCATAATTATACGATACAAGACTTTACTCTGCAAAGGGTTAATAGCATTCGCGACCTAGGTGTTACCCTCGACTCTAAACTACATCTGGACCTACACATTGAAAACATTGTAAGTCAGGCATACCAAATGTACGGCTTCGTCATGAGATCCTCTAAGGACTTTAAACGCCCCTCTACCTTATTATTCTTACACAACACTTTAATAAGATCTCAGCTTGATTTCACTATCCCAATTTGGATCCTATATATGATAAGTATATAGAAAGACTCGAAAGGGTTCAGAAAAAGTCTCTACGTGCAATTCATTACAAATTACACCACTCTAAATATCCTTATCAACATTTACTTAAGGAGTACAACTTGATGAGCTTGGAGTCTAGACGCAAGCTTCTTATGTCCATGATGTTGCATGGTATATGCCATAACAAGTTTGACTGTAGTAGCATCACTAACCAATTATGTTACGCGGTGCCCAGAACTGTACTACAGCGAGAGGTTCGCGTGCCACGGCTGTTCTACACTGGAAGGTGCAGAACGAACGCGGGCACGCGGGCACCTATTCGGCATTTTGACATATTCGCAAACTCACACTTCAAATTTAAAAAGCTGCAGCAATTGAAATTTTAAAAGCCTCGAAATAATTTACTGTCTATATTTATATACTTGTTTCTTATAAACATAAAACTCGCATGTACTTTACTCACTTGCATATAATATTACTTGGCGGACATTGGTGTGGGTTATGCGTTTACCTAACAGACACATTTACTGTATACTTCTAATATCAATGTATAACGCTTATCTGTTGAATGTTCCAATAAATAAATAAATAACATACTTAGTTTAAAACAAAGTCGCTTATCCCGTCAGTCAGTCCCTATGTATGCTTAGATCTTAAAAACTAGGCATCGGATTTTTATGCGGTTTTTTTAATAGATAGAGTGAAGCCGCTGGCGTCCGCTAGTAAAATATATGATTTGAATTATGGATTTGGGTTTTTTTATTATGTTATAACCATAGATATGTGTTAACTTACATTGCCATTCGGAGACCGACCACAGACTGCAACCGCAGGCGGCATTGCCGGCAGACCCTGCGGTCGACCGCAGCGATACGACTAGTTTCTATCTAGTTTCTAGTTGTCTAGTAGTTGACTAGTTTCTACAATTGTACTGAACCCATTCCAAGAGCGGCGACACTGCCACTTGCAGTCGCGACCGCAGACCGCAGCATCAGTAGTGTTGCTGACGCTGGCCAGAAAGCACCAACACGTCACATAACATTGCGTTGATGAGATTGAAAAATGAGCTTTTCGTTAGAAAATGAAGAAAAGTTAATAAACAATGTTACCGGATATCCAGTAATTCACGAGTTTACGACATATTGGCTCCGCTATCGTAATAATCTAGTTATAATTTCTGAATTAATTTTTGAAATAAATTTAGAACTAATTTTAAGACACTATTATTAGCAATAATCATATAATCACCTGGCAACCCTAGCCTAGCCTTGTTTACATAGTCTACACAGTTTAAATTCATAAATTAATAAAATGTTGTTTATTAAGTGTATGGAGTGGTCTATCCAAGTGATATACCAGTAATATATAAGTGGTATCGTTTGTGAGAACTTTCAATAAGTATTCTAGCAAATAATACAATTATACCACAAAGTGTAAACAGTGATATAATAATAAACGCAGCGATTGAAGGGAGTTAAAAACATACTATACATCATACAGTGATAAGTTGTAACTAGTTTCTGTCGTTTTACTAACTTTAATCAACAAATGTGTTCAAAGTAACAGAGCCTTAAATACGTTGTGAAAATTTGTTTAAATTTTGAACTTTGCACCACACTACTAGCGCCAAATCGGCCATACATGCGGTAAAAAGACGAACTAATCTTTGGTTCAGCTACTTTCCACCAGACGGCCTAATGTTGCCACAGTAAATAAATAAAACAATTTAGTAGATTCTTTTTTTTACATACAGCAAAAGAATATAAAAGAGCCTGGTATTTGTATTTATCATTTAAGTGGTGATAATGTCTTCGACCTCGCATCCATGGGGATGTTGCACGGATGTTGATGGTGGGTCCGGTGATGATTTCATTGACTGCTCGGTATGTAATTTGTCGTATCACTTTCTTTGCCTATCGATAAAGGCAATTGCGAAGGAGTCGGAGGCTTATCGCCGTTGGCAGTGCCCGAAATGTATGAGTGCGTTGCCAAAGGCAGCGAAAAAGGATAACACACCCATTCGTAATGTCTCGAACGTGCGAGGAAGTAAGAGACCGGCACTAAACTCCCCTCCGGGGTCTTCTGCTGTTACTGCTGACGACGTGCGCACCATAATCCAGGAGGTCATTAAGACGGAACTTGCCACATTGTTCCAGCAAATGAGGACCACCATAGTTGACACCATTAATAGGGAGTTGCAACCAATAAAAAGCGATGTGCAGGAGCTGAAGAACTCGATCACGTTCCATACTCAGGAATTTGATAAGCTGCAATCGGAACAAGCTGCAACTGGCTCTGCGTTGAAAAAATTAATGGATGAGAATGATTGTTTAAAAAATACAGTGACAACCCTAACACAGCGATTGAATCATCTGGAATAGCACTCGCGTTCGAGTAACTTGGAACTTCAGTGTTTACCAGAAAACAAGAATGAAAACTTCTTTACTGTTATCAAGCAGCTTTGCTCAGTGGTCGACTGTGATTTAAAGGACAGCGATATCATTGGCTCCATGCGGGTCGCCAAGCTTCATAGTGACAGTAAACGCCCGAGATCCGTTGTAGTTCAATTTATCTCCCCAAGAATACGCGATCAGGTACTTGGTGCTGTCATTAAATATAATAAAAGGAACCCGGATAATAGGCTCAGCACTGCGGATTTGGGGCTGGCGGAAACTCGATCTCCAGTCTATGTTGTTGAGCACTTGTCACCAGCTAACAAAGAACTTCACGCTAGTGCGAGGCTGAGGGCACCCACTCTCTTTCTTCTGCATATCAATGACATGCTGTCTACTGGCAGCATTCATTGCTATGCAGACGATAGCACTCTGCATGGGGGATACTACGGACACCCTGCGGCCAAGCGGACCGATATTGAGGAAAACAGACGACAACTTGTCACTGAGCTCGACCAGGTCCTGACCCGCATTTCCCAATGGGGGTCTGAGAACTTGGTCGAGTTCAATGCCAAGAAAACACAAGCGTCCGCGTTTACAGCCAAAGTATCCTCCTTCCTTCCTCTCCCAACTCTTCAGAACACACCGCTACCACTGCAAGACCACCTTAACATGCTCGGAATGGACGTTCGCTGCAAACTGAACAATAAAAACTATATCGAGAGCGTCATCAAAACAGCTTCACGAAAACTCGGAGTTCTGAACAGGGTGAGACGGTTTTTCACGCCTGAGCAGCGGTGTCTTTTGTACAAGACACAAATTCGCCCCTGCGTGGAATACTGCTCTCATCTCTGGGACGGCTCCGCAAAGTATTTATTAGACGCTCTCGACAGATTGCAGCGGCGTCCCATCCGTATCATTGGGAGTCCAGCGATTACCAACAGCCTGGAACCTCTGCAGCTGCGTAGAGACATTGCCTCTCTGGCTGTATTTTACCGCCTCTACCACGGCGAGTGTTCTGACGAGCTCTTTCAACTGATCCCACCTTCTCCATTTCGATCCAGAACAACACGTGCTGGACTGCGATGCCATCCGCACACGGTGGAAACCATTCAGTCCCGAACTCAGCGGTTCGGTGCTTCCTTTCTTTGTCGCACGATAAAGAGCTGAAATGCTCTGCCCGCGCACGTGTTTCCTTCTTCTTACAATCCCGGGTTCTTCAAGCGGGGCGTGAAAAAGCATCTTTTGAGGCATACCTGGGTCACGTACTAATACTGTTCGCAAAATAGTATTTTGTGCTGTGTACTTACCTCCGCCCGTAGGGCGGTCCATTCTGGAAGATTATATAGATAACTGTAACTCTGTTTTTGAACAAATCACAAACTGTGAAATATGTATTGTTGGCGACTTCAATCGACGTGATATAGATTGGCAACCTACGTCACACTTCAATAAAAATCCGGGGGTTTCTGGTACAAGTGAATTACTGCTTGATTTCATAACTGTTAATAAATTAAAGCAATCTAACTTTATCAAAAACTCTGACGACCGCATTCTTGATCTCGATATATCGTCTATACCGTCATGCAAAGTCACTTCTAGTCTAAGTTGTTTGAGTAAAGTCAATTGTCGTCACCCTCCTTTAAGTTTTGTTATCAACCTGCAAACCGACGCTGGATTGGTGTATAACAATGCAGTTGAAAGACCCAACTTCCATAGGGGAGACTACTTAGCAATAAATAGTTATCTAAGTGAAGTGGACTGGGATAGTTTGTTTTCTGGATGCAGTGATGTGAATGGAATGCTTAAGGCCTTTTATAATACTCTCAATAGTGTGATAAAGAAATTCATACCCAAGCACGTACTAAAAAACAGTAAATACCCACCCTGGTTCAGTCGTAACCTAATTAAACAATTAAATTATAAAAACAAATTAAGGATTCGTTATAAAAAATACAGAAACCCGCTTGATGCTATAGAACTAAAATATACTAGCAAAACTTGTGAACAGATGTCAACTGAGTGCTATAAAAATTATATCAAGCTCACAGAAGACGAATTAAAAAAAACCCTAAAATTTTCTGGACTTTTGTGAAAGCTAAAAGAGGAGGATCTAGTGTGTACCCCAGGTCTATGACGGATGGATTTAATAAGACATCTGATGGTACGGAAATTTGCCATTTATTCGCAGATACCAATATATATATCTGACCAAGACACTGATGCTGAGTATCAAACGGAGTATATACAGTCATTACAAAAGCACAGTGTGTCCTCAAGTAGTCCACATGATATTCTTATTAAAATTCTGAAAGACTTAGATATTACAAAGGGAGCCGGTCCTGATGGAGTTCCACCCCTCTTCATCGCAGCGTGTGCCGATGAGTTAGTCCGTCCACTTTTGACTATTTATAACACGTCATTGCGGAGCGGTGTATTTCCCTCAGAGTGGAAGATGGCTAAAGTGGTGGTGGATAGCAGACTAAAACACTTCAATATCAAACCTCTTTCTAATAGGTTCAAATTCAACGATGCAGTGTTTGCTTCTAAAGTTCTCAATCACAAATTTGACTGCTCCCCACTACTAGGCCTCTTCAAATTTCGCGTACCTACAAGGATTCCACGCAAGCCAGTCACACCACTGTGTCCACCATTGAGAAGAACTGTTCTTGGTGCTAATTCTCCTTATGCTAGGTTGTGCAGGGTGATAAATAGTTGCAGCCATCTTGTTGATATCCACTTCCACTCATATCGCTTGCAAAAGTCAGTTTACGGCTCCTTGTCAGAACTGGCTTAATTTATTTCTGATACCACTGAATATGTACAAACAAGAATCCTGTCATAACTCTTTTTGTTCTGAAAACCTTTGTTACTGACTTTGCAATGTAGGTAAGCTTCTCTTTCAATGTCACTTTTTTGCATGTTGTGTCTACCTTTAAGTAACTGTTACATTAAGACTTGTCCTCTATTTATATTGTCATGTATACTGGTGTGAATGTAAACAGTTGTTGGTGGACCTAAATAAATAAATAAATAAAAAAAAAATAATAGTCTGAAATTATATCTCGCGTAAAGGTACTCGTTGTTGCCACAAGAGAGGCGACTGCAGCAATACCACTGTGCTCGGCTTGCAAAAAGTCGCTACCGCAGGTGGTACTGCGGTCGACCGCAACCGCAGGCGGCAATGCCGTTTGCGTGTGCAGTCTGCGTTCGGTCTTGGAAGAATGGCACCTTAAAACAAAAAATGTGTCATGGTTCCTGTGTGAGACGAAAATGAATTTTGAATTTCGAATGTGGAACAGAACGCAGAAATATAAGTTAATTAACTTATCTTTCTGCGAAAAAGTTAATAAGATTTTTCGAAAATGAGAAGTCCCTATATTTTGAAAATCATATATGTTATTCTAGGCTACTCAAACTAGTATTTTCGGTTATCCGATACACGATGACTTTTACTTTCCTCGATAGAATTTGCTCTCAAAGATTGGTCCAAGCCAAACCGCATTCCAGTTTTATTTGATTTACGTTCAGATTAGAAAAATAAAAATGATACCAAAATGAAGGTAATCGATAGGAGAATGAAAACGGTTATCAAAATTTCCATAAAGTCTATACATATTATGAAAGTTCAAAATACCTACGTTTTCTACATATATGACGCGTTCGGAGAGAGATAATGTGCCAGATGTACAAATCTAATGATAAAAAGTTGAGACTCGAACTTTTGCAAATACAATGCTACACTATTAGTACACTGTGTTCTTTAAAGTATAAGTTGTGTTAATAAGTGAGTAGTTACTCATTGCACAAATATTAAAACTAAGTAATGTATCGGCATCATAATAGCATTAAATGTCTAATGACATTTACGGGAGCGACTGCCGTCTCACATCTTGCTTGGGCCCAGATGCTCTCCGGATCTTAATGGTCACCAAGGCTATTTGGAACCCATGGGTGTATGGGACCCCATAGGTCTATGGCAGCCATGTATGTATGAGCCACATGGGTAACTAATATGTATGGGGCCCCATAGGAGTATGGAGTGCCATGGGCCTATGTCACCCTCATGGGTGTACGGGCCCCATGAGTAATGTATGTGTATGGGGCCCCATACGTGAATGGGGCCCCACGGGCGTATGGGGTCTATGGGTTACATATATGTATGGGGCCCCATGGGTGTACGGGCCCATTAGTGTACGGCCCCCTCATGAGTTTAGGGGGCCATATGGGTATATGAGGCCCCATCAAGATCTTGCAGCTTGGTACTCGGGGTCCACTCTTCTATTGCTCTTTTTCATAGTTTGTTTCATATAAGCTTTTACAGGAGCGACTTTCTGATAGCTATATTACAATATTATAAACATAACATAACATAACATAAACTCACGCCTATATCCCCGAAGGGGTAGGCAGAGGTGCTGGCACCCACATTTCGCCAGTTTATGTTTAGGTCCCAATGTAATAGGTGGCGAGCCTATTGCCATTAACCGGGCACTTATAAACCTGCGATAAATACACACATAACTTCGAAAAGCATCGAAAAGTCATTGGTGTGTGCCATGGTAAAACCTGGGATCGAACCCGAGACCTCGTCTCAGCAGTCCATTACCCATACCACTAGGCTACCGCGGTTAGTTTATAATATAATAGTAATATTACATATTATATATATTATAATTTATTAGTATATATTATAATATAGTAATATTATACTAAACTTAATAAAAGCTTCATTCCCTTTATCAAAAGTGCAACTAGAAGATCTTCTGTGTAAATAACAGTTGCGTCAACCTTCGTTATTTTGCTGTATGTAGACGGAAAATACTGGACGCGAACCGCAAGCGCCTCGCTGTGGCGTAAAGCGGCAACTTTACTATGCCAAAAATACCCAAAGTCGTCGAATACCCTCGCCTTAATGAATTTTGATACCTATTTATAAGGCATACCGCGCCTTTTTGTAATGCCATCAGTGTCACAGCAACAAGATGTAAAGGGGCCCACCTCACTTGCTAGTCGGTGCACAGACTTGCTAAACAACGGACTGTCTTATATCGATACCAAATTTTTGTTCTCGACAGCCATTAAAAAATAAAATTGAGTACCTACTTAATTAGAAAATAAACCGTGACATAGTAAATGTACGAATTACGGGAGCCGCAAAAGTACAAATTGTGAACACATAATCACAGGACACACATGGCAATATTTTTTCATTAAATTTTTATGTCTATTTAAGCGATGAAGATTTCATATCATTAAGATGATCATCAAGAAGATTACAATATCTTTAAAACTGACGAACTAGACTGGACACACAGGACACACTTATCGTTTGATTCTTCTAGCTTCTGTATACCAAATATTTTCTTATTCATTTACTATAAAATGAACGCGACCGACGCGATCGTACTTTTCCCGCCTGTAAGTCATGCCTCTAGCGGATAAATTTGGAACGACTTCGCGTCATGTCGAGAATCTCGTATTCATGCCAGTCGTGTTTTTGTTCGCGGGTAATATTTATTTATTTTGACTTTGGTGAACAATATTGTTAAGAGAAACTTTATCGATAACTATGAAACTCTATGAAGGTAAGTTTTATTCTATGATTTATCTTGATTATGTAATAGTAATCTGACTCGAATGAATATTGATGACGAGACATCCTTTTGCAAGATTGCTGAATAATTCACACAAATGCACAATTCATAGTCACTTTTTGTGTATGCAGTACCTTTTAAAATATAATACACAACCAAATAAACTTATTTCCATTGTAAATTTCATAACCTCAAAATATTATTATCTTAGATTTTATTGTTATTACATGTACTTACTAGGCTTGTATTAAGGACACTAACGTGTCACTTTTTAAAACTGATAGAATTCAGATATCTCAGTATTCTTGTCCCATTTAATTTATTTTGTCGCCTAAAATGTGATAAGATATTTAGGCGGGAAAGTGAATACTTGCACGAAAATACATTCGGTTGCAACTACTAGATTGAAAATAAGTCCATAGAAATGTTATTAGATTATATCGACACGTAAATTTCAAGTAACGAACTTCTCACCTAAACATAACATTAACAATTTCCAGGTGCAGTCACAAGCTACTAATACTTATACCTACCTATTCACTTGGATTTTTAAGATCAAGAAAATGAAGCCTATATCTGTAGATAAAGCCGTTTATAAGAAAAATGGCTATCAATCAGATGATGATAATATTAGGTACAAATTAAACACAGAATATTTTAACAATATCAAGTCACCTAAGACGAAAAAAACGGAGAAAATTGACAAGGTACTAAATGACGATGATAACATTCGCTACAAGTTTCCTACGGTTATTTTGAATAGGACTAAATTACCTGATCAGAAACCAAAACCCAAGCAGAAAATCAAGGTAAATTTTTGGAGCAATAAACAGTCTATCAGCCGGCTACACAACACAGATGTAACTAAACGAAACACTAAACGCAGGCACACAGTCGCGGCCACTGCTGAAGATATTAACAAACCAAAAAATGCTGTTGTGAAAGTGAGAAAGCGAGTGTCTTTCCTACCTTCTCCAATATTTTCTGATAACCACATACCTATGGTGACCGTGCCTGATGATTTGACTATACAGTTAAATGAAGAAGAAGCTAATGATTTAGCTGAAGATTTAAATTTGGCATTCGTCAACAGTGTCAGTTCTGATATAAAAATAAACAACTCCAAAAGAAAATCTAAAAACTCTATTGATACAAGTCCAAAGGATTCTAAGCGTAAGAGAAGTGAAGATATAGATACTAGAACTCAAGGGAGTGAAAATGAACTTGAGTTCTTCTCTAAATATGTAGTCCAAAAACTAAGAAGAATGGAGACAAATCAGCGTATTTATTCAGAGAATTTAATAAACACTGTTCTTATGTTGGGGCAACTTGGCAAACTTAATGGTAAATCAAAGATTGCTGAAGCATAATACCATGATTTCAGAATCTTTTGTTTATTAGACAAATATAAAAAATATGTTTAGCATAATATGGTTTGATCCTAATTATCAAGGATCAGTATAATTTCAAACATAATCATACAATTACATAGTATGTCATATTGAAAGTAAACAAAATCATTTGTATTATTTATGGTGCTTGACACTATGTTCATAATGTGTTACATATTATTATTGTATTGAAAAGTTTTAGGTTCATAATATCACATAAGTACAATAATACATGGAAAATCAAGTTGATTATACAAAACTACTAACAACTAAATTGCACAAAATAAATCATAAGCCTTACAACTACAAGGGTTATTATTATTTTGTATTATAATAATTGTTACCACTTAAGTTTACCACTGTATTTTTCAGTATGTACCTAAGTTTCATCTGTAATAATTGTATTACCAATGACATTGTCTGTTTACTTTTTTTTCACCTTAAAGTTAATTGATAATTGTTGCTGATATAAAGCTAATTTGTGTAAACTTGAATATATAATATTTAAATATCTTACAGCTGAGCACAGTCCTATTTGTAAGAGCGAGGGTAGGCATAGTATACATCTTCAATCTAGTTATGAATGTGATATGAATGTGTAGTGATGAAGAAGCCTTCGAGTCCTTTATAGTTAGCTATGTTCAGTCTTAATATTCGTTTCCTATTGCCCTTCACTGTCAAAATGATATAGATAAATTGTTTACTAACTAGATTTGTAACTTTACACTGAGTTGCATATAAGTTGTGTAAAAATTTAGGACATACCTATAATTTAGTTGTAATAAAACACTAAAACCAAAGTAAATTTAAAAGCTTTGGGTGGACTTCTGCCACTTTCTGAAAACAAATAGAGACGAAGCGAAGAGTGTGATATGAGAAGAGAATCTTGTTTATCACACGAATCTACAGTTGAAACTAGTTGATACAGTATGAAATATTTTGCTTATTATTTCTGTTGCAATGAGGCCTGCTTTTTTTTTTCCGTAAGTCTAAAAATGTCTTTGCCCATATAATATATTCTGTGCTGCAGACCTAATTGAATGATGGGGGGTAGTTAACTGATGCTGGTTCAGTTGCCAAGTGCGTTTGTGTAACTCATTATTTGTGGAAAAGATTGTATAAGCAATTTACCACTTGTGATGTTACTTATTCATACTCAGATTGCTACTTGTGGCTTACAGACGCTACATGTACCTAACAATTTAATAATAAACTCTTACATGCTTGTACCTATAATTGTACACCTATTGTGACATTAACTGTTACTTCCTTGTAGCTAAAATGTGTAACTATGACACTATATACAGATTAATTAAGTAACAATGGTAAAGTTTGTATACGAAGACTATAGACATAATATGTTTTATATTTTAAATGTTCAAAAATCATTTTTTAGTAATGTTTACAGTTGGCTCAGAATAGTATTGTATAAGCTGATTAATATATAAAGATATTGTTTTATTAATTATGTTCAAACTGGTGGCTAAACCCGATATATAAGATATGCAGTGTTTAAAACCTTGATTGTAAAATTTACTTGGATAAATAAACATAATATCATTTGGCCAATTGTCTCCGTGATTTATTACTAACAAACTTGCACAACTATTATAATTATAAACCACAAAGCCTTTAAAATGAAATCTTTAGCAATTTGTTTACACTGTTGAACAGAAATAATATTTACACTAATATTTATTGATTGTTGTATTGTATAAAAGGTTACGTTATGTATATTGTAGTCTTTTTGACTGCAAACTTATTTGACTCACTTTGTGAGATGTTCGTGAGGTATATTTGCCGGCCTTAAATTACTAATAAAATACATATTCATAGATATTTTTTCTTTCACTATCCTGATCATTTCATCTTCTCATGAATGTGACTGAAAATGAGTGTTGGTATATTATTACAATCAGGTAGATATGTAGATTTTTTCTAAATCTTTACATAGGTAGTACTAGCTTTTGCCCGCGGCTCCGCCCGCGTAGATGTCGGTTATCGCGACAAAACTTCGCCTATGTCCTTTCCCAAGGTCTAATCTACCCCTGTACCAAATTTCAGCAAAATCGGTTCATTGGTTTAGGCGTGAAAGCGTAACAGAGTTACTTTCACATTTATAATATTAGTAAGTATAAGAAAAGTCGATGACTACCAGGCCACTCAGAAAGTATTGCGAAAAAAAGTTTTTATATATGAGAGACTGGTCAGTTGTAATCTATTTCTAAAATATGATTATTTATGAGTAAAAATAAGTACGTTCCAATTTCAAAATTTCTCTGCATTTTTTGCAAGATAATTGCAATTATTGTGTCTCATTGAAAAATGGATCTGCGTCGGGAACATTTTCGCGCTATGATTTTCTACGATTTCAAGTGTCGCCTGAAACCAGACGAATCGTACGATAGACTTCAAATGGCATTCATGGATGAAGGCCCTTCCAAGGCGACCGTGTATCGTTGGTATAACGAATTCAAGCGCGGTCGACTGACTGGAGGATGAAGAAAGAAGTGGTCGCCCTTTGACGGCTGTTACGGAAGAAAACGTGCTAGCAGTGAAAAATCTAATCCAAGATAATAGACAAGTCACATATCAAGAGATCCAGCACATTCTTCAGATTGGATCGGGAAGCCTTCACGAGATTCTACACGTGCATCTTCGTGTGAGAAGGATAGTATCACGCTGGGTGCCGCACAATCTCACCGATGCGATGCTCAGAAGCAGGCCCGGGTGGAATGGTGTCGTGATATGATAAACAAGTTTGAAGCAGGCGCGTCTCGGCGTGTTTATGACATCATTACAGGTGATGAGTCGTGGATTTATCAGTATGATCCAGAAACAAAACGCCAGTCGACGGTTTGGGTGTTTCAAAACGAATCAACACCTACCAAAGTGAAGCAATCTAGAAGCGCGAGGGAAGATTTTGATCGCTAGTTTTTTCAATTTGTCTGGCTACTTGTTATCAATCCCTTTACGAAATCAAAGAAGCATCAACGCTGAATGGTACACTACCAAATGCTTGGCAGAAGTTTTCTCTGTAGTGCTCCGCGGGATACTACTCCACCATGACAACGCACCCGCACACACCGCGCTTAAAACGAGGGACTTCCTGGACAGCACTCCGGTTAAACTCCTAGGTCACCCTCCTTACAGCCCTGACCTTGCACCGTGCGACTTCTTTTTATTCCCGAAAATAAAAAATCGGCTCAAAGGGATACAATTTTCGTCGCCGGAAGATGCGCTGTCAACGTTTGAGCAGGCTGTAAACGAGGTATCTGCGGCGGATTGGAAAAAGTGTTTTGAAAACTGGTTCAAACGCATGAAACTTTGTATAGAGGCTGGTGGAGAGTACTTTGAAAAGATTTAATAAAAAAATATTTACCTATAGAACACTTTTTTTTATTTTCGCAAAACTTTCTGAGTGTCCCACGTATTTGAAACTTTCGGGAACAATTTGTATGGAAACTTTACTTTTGAAGCAAGAAATTATTATTTACATTTGGACATGGTATGTGTTGCTACAAGCGGATTACAAGATACCCGGGGACCCGGGCTGCTAGTTACTTAGAAAAGTCGCCTAGTACCTTTTATTTTACCGCCCCAAGCGATAAGGTGGTTATGTCGGATTCGAACCGACTAAAACCGCACATCATCTCGGGGCCTCAGACGCCCGGGTGTAAGGTGGCCAATAAGGCATTTCCCTCGCACCCCGGCTGACCCAGGGCGATCTCCTGTTTCGAGATGGCCCACTCGTGTTTGGGCACCACGGTGCCCCGTCTTGCCCCCGCCCCAGCCTGTTTCTGCTAGGGTGACAGGCGGCTCCACCTGTCACCCCCAGGCCTGCGCTCATGGAGGATGGAAGCCGTTCAACAACTTCCAACTCCAGAGTCGCCTCGCCGGCTGAAAGACCTGAATCTCTCCCGGACCCGCTCCGCCGCCTCATCGAGCATTATTTGCCTGCAGGAGGCGGCGGCGGTGGCTTACGCGCTCGCACGCCGAGCGAGAGGACTACGAGCGCTGCCACGAGGATCCGCCTCGGCACCTCCCACGCTGGGCATTCCGCCAGGGTGTGCAGCCCCGAGTCCTTGCTTGCATCACAGTGAGGGCAATCAGGCGTTCGCTCCTTCCTGATCTGCCTTAAGTGCTCCCCGAAGCACCCCTTCCCGGCGATCACCTGCGTCAGCCGGAACAAGAGGCTCCCGTGTAGCCTCTCTAGATCCTTCGTGATGGGCCTTACCGCCACCATTACGGCGTTCCCTGCGCTTGGTCGCCCAAGTCGTTCCTTCCACTCTACCACAATGTCCTGGCGGAACTGGGACTGCATGGCCTCGATTTCTTGAGGCTCAGGATCCCGTCTCTGCTGCCGCACGTCCTTTCCCCATTGGTATAGTTGCCAAAGGGCTCTCGCCTCCAGGTTCCATGGTAGAGTGGCCATCACCAACTGCGGAGGGCCTCCTTCCATATTGGGTACCCATAAGGGCCATGGACCGCACGATTCCCCCGTAGAGTCTCCTGCATGAGGCATCAGGCCCCCTCATGTTGGGCAGCAGTAGCCGGGCCAAAGCGCTAGCTGTGCCCCTCAATTTGGGGGCCAGATTCGGATGTTCTCCGAAGTCCCATCGGCCGTCAAGCACGAGGTGTAAATATTTCATATGGGGCTGGATGCCGATGCGAGTGCCTCCCACTATGAGACTGGATCCCTCAGGTTACTTGCTCCGAGGCCCATGAAAGAACAGGGCCTCGGTTTTATGCAAAGCCACCTCGAGACCCAGCCGCCGGATCCGCTCCACGACTTGGACAACCGCGGCCGTGGCCTTCAGGGTCGCTTCGCAGTACGTCGCCCCGCACGCTGCCGCGCCGTCACGAGCGTGTAGTCCGCGTAGCACGTGACGGCAGTCGCCTATTACCTAAGCCAGAAATCGAAATGTATAATTATTTTTTCATATTAATTTAGGACACTGGTGCATCGAAGGATCTGGGACTGTTAAACTGGATAGAATTAAATACAAGTCCATTTGGTAGGTATACTGGACCGCATAAATATCGTCGGGGCCAAAGTTGATTATATAAATATCAAAGAAGCCAAGATAAGCAGATCAATGATGGAAAAGAAGAAGGAGCAGGAGAGCTGATCTCGGACGTCAAGGCGTGAACCCATTTCTCTAATTAATTATTAATGTCGTGTTTTGAGCTTAAAAGTTCATCCCTATTACTTGAAAAGATAGTAAATATCGTGTAAACTACTCTAGGCTTGATAATATATCTCTTCGGTTGCGTGTTGTTTGCAAACGGTTGCTAGGCGACATAGGAGCGCCGCCACCACGCTACATCCGGCGGCGCCCCGGCCCAGTCACTTCGCGCCCGCCCTCAACAGCGGGGCGCTACTACACGACCGCGTTTTCAGATTTCAGTATTAGTTTATCCATACGCTTATAACGGTATTAATTAAAGTATTGTAAGTTATCCCTATATTACCTATTCATAAAAGCAACTCCGTTATAATATATTCTAATACCTGTAAAACTTTTTTTGGGTAAACAAAATAAAATATTCAAAACAAACACAAAAATATTTTCGAAAGGACTTTGTGTATATGCGAATTTATACTTATTAATTCTGGTTGTAATTTTGAATAACACAGAACTCTCACTAAAATTAAACAAGTGTTCGGGATGGACATAATACATCGGTTACACTATTTAGTACTGTCGCAGAAATCTGATTTAATGACGATGGATCGTGAGCAAAGAACGAGAGTACGACGACAATCCAGCCTTCCTGAATATAGCAAAGCAAACAAAACACGGCAGAGATTAGAGCAAGCATATTTTAACGATGTAAGTTTACCGTTTACCGGCTATATGCTATACCTACCTAATCAAAATAAATTTGCTAATAGAAATAAATTATATTAGTTTAATGGTAAATTATCTTGCATGGTGTTCGCCGTTTACTCCTGTAGGTTTTATTTATACGGCTTTTATGGGAGCGGTTGCCGCCTGACCTCCCAACCCCGAGACAAGAGCCTACGCCAAAATCTCGTCAAGGTTATACCTACAGTAGAATACGATTATATCAAATATTCACCATATGTAATCAGAAAACGATAATCACCTATACCTAAAGATGTCTTGTTTTTTTTTCTCGCGAAATAGGTGCAAGTGTGCTTGTGCATTGTGTTACAGATTCGCCAGACATTATTACATACCAAATAATAACTACATTCCTAAAGAATAAGTGAAAACGTCATGTTCCTATCTTATTTATTACCTACGGTTGTTTGATTTGTATTTATTTATATGTATGTTATGTTATTTATCAAAATTCGGTTATACTCGTACGATCATTTAAAACGTACCTAACTGGAGTAAGTTTATGTCTGTTGTTATATAGATAGATAGATAGAATATTCTTTATTGTACACCACATATTATTATATACAATATCTTAAATCTAAATATATTGTAGGTACAATGGGGTACAATTGCCGAAATTTTCTTACAAATTCATGAGTTCGTTATTCCTGTACTTTAATAGCTATTTCCATTATTTATATTTTGTTTGAAGGTTGATTTCCAGATTTTACAACTCTGTATTAAATTTTGATTTTATTGGCCGCTTGAAAAATTAATTCGATCTTCAAAAACAGTACTTCCTAAATGCTATCCATTTTGATGATAAATTTCGTAGGTATTACTTAACAGCTGTCACTTTTGAAAAATGTAATAAAAGTTGCTTTTTGTTAGCTTAATGTTGTCTCATTCAGTTTTAGTTACTAGAGTCTGGCCATCGGTTCTTTGCACAAGAAAATAGCGGTAAATTCAAAAAAACAAGGGGTGACAACACCGACTATAGACTGAAGAAATGCGTTTGATACTATTATTTTTTATATTCAATTAAAGTTATTTTATACATTTTTATTTATTACGTGTTATCATACCTGTACATATTATATAACAAACTGAGTCGGATAAGCTGCACAAACTTTAAAATTAGCTTAGATATCATCATTATAGCGTTTAGTCCCGTTTGCGGCCCAAACTTGCACTCCGGTATTTATGAATTAACGGTGACTGTAGCCTAATGGTTATGGCATTGGACGTACAATGTTGAGGTTACAGTTTCGATCCCCAGTCATTGCACTACCGGTATGAACCCACACAAGCAGTTTTATACTAGTAATTTCTGTTGCTAGTATGCTTTTATTAAAAAATAAATTTCGAACTTACACATAAAGTTAACATACATGCTTGCTCATCATGCAAATAATGATCATGTCCAGGATACAAGAAAAAAAATTACAAGTCATTAATATTTATAATTTTATTATGATTCATAATCAAAGTCTGATTCTATAAATTCAACACCTGGAAATGAACTGTCACTATCGTCATCATCATCACGTACATTTATTATAAATCGTTCCAGTGCTGTTTCTGTGATTCCATCTCTTAATTTGTATTCATTTTCGACGTGAATAACGTGATCTGTGCATTTCTTCCAATCATCAGCCGTTACACTAAGAAATGACTCTTTAATTAAGTTTTCCATTTCTGCCCCTGGTACTCCTATATTTTTGCTAGCCACTTTTCGTTTAGCTAAACTCCATATGAGCTCAATAGCATTTAAATCACAGTGGTATGGAGGTAGTTTAAGCACTTCGTGGCCATGTTGTTTTAGAAGTTCTTCTGCTTTATACAAGGGTTCAGGCTTATTCTCTTTAACGAGGCACATTAATTCATCTTTAGTATAAATTTCTTCAAATGGAATGTCGTTTTCTCTAAGCTATTTCTGTATGTCACTTTTTGAGTTCTGCATTGTTGGTGGTTTATTTATTTGTGTAACATGGTAACTAGCATTGTCCATCACAATCACACTAGGCTCTGTCAAATTTGGAATCAATTTCTCACCTAACCACTTCATAAAATTTTCTGCGTTCATGTCATCATGATAGTCAGCTGTTTTTGATTTGGTACCAAATACTAACAGTGTATTGGGCACAAAACCCTTTTCTGATCCAGCATGTACTATAATATGTCTCTTGCCAGACGACATTTTGTCTATCACTCCACTAGTGGAAGGACCTTGCCATGATTTTTTTACCTTATAATTTTGGTGAACATAGGTTTCATCAAGGTAAATTATTGGTTTCCCTTGTTGTCGTTTCTCAGCAATTGTTCGAAGATATCTGTGTCTCCAAGCAGCTATTTCAAAGTTCTCTATGAGCAAAGACCTTTCATTCTGGTTTTTCTTAAACTCGAAACCATTTTTTTTCAATATCTGCCGTAATGTTTCACGACAGCCGGTGAAGCCAATTGACTCTCTGAGTTCAACAAGTAAATTCCGTAGAGTAGGAACCTGTTTTTTTACACAGTAAAATTCATTAATCTTATTCCTAATAGCCGTTAAATCAAAATCATCCAGATTTGACACCGTGCCCTGACGAGGGCGTTTCTTGCCGGGTGTATTCCATTCTCCTTGGTTTATAGAACCCTCCTTCTTGATTGTTTTAATAGTTCTAACAGATATTTCTGCAAAGGAAAAATATAAAAATGTAATTGAATGTAAAAAATATAAAAGCCTAACAATAATTTAACTGTTCCACTATACTATGAACAAAGGTAAACTTGTATGCAAACATTGAAAATAATCGTACAAAGATTTTAAGACATTTTACAAAACCATAAATTTACCTACCTGTCATAGTAGCAATTGTATCCAAATATTTCGTTTCAGAGTTCAACGCTTCCTTTTCCTCAAAACATTTTAACTCTTTCACTAACGTCTTGACTCTCGCCAGGTCACCTTCTAAAACACATACAAGAAAAATAAATAGTAAATAGTATTCACACATGATACCCGGACATAAATATCAAGCCAACTATCAAGAATACTTACCAGCAGCTGTAAGGATTTCGTCTAAGCGATGTATTTTTTCGTTCTGGATTCGTTCATTATCAAGTTTTATGTCTTGATACTTGCCGATCATGGTAAATATCAACTTTCTAACTACGCCTTTGATAGCTTTCGGCATTTTTCAATAATTTCAAAAGAATATTGATTGAAAAACACTATAAACACAAAAACGGGACAATCCGTTTGACAGTGACATGACACTCATGACAGTTCAAAAATATTGCCATGTATAGATTTTAAAAAACAGTCCAGTGCAGAGAACCGATAGCCAGACTCTACTATTTCATGCGATTAACATTTAAGGTAGGTATTTGTTTACATACCTACATACATAGTGATAAAATTTAGCAATTACAATTTTTGTTACATGTAAACTAATAATCCCGTGTGAAATTCTCTTTAGCCCCCTCTCAATGAATGATCAATATCCTTTTCGAAGCTTTGTTTTGTAAAGTGTTTAGGTAGGCACTGTTAGTATGCTGTATTGTATAACACGAACACTTATAATTTAGGTTCTGTAGGATAAGCAGCTATGTTCCTTTCCTATCACCATACAAAAATGTAAACCGATGTATATTCTCAGTTTAATAAACTTATTATTATTATTATTCATACGCAAAAAAAAACGTATAATTTGGATTTGTCATTCCTAAAAAAAATGCAAAAATTTTAGTACTGAAAATTGGGTTTCCTCCAATTTCTTCAATAAAAACGGCAATTTCATATGTCTCTATCATACGTATCTAATAATAATTGTGTAGATATATATAAGTATGTCTAATATACCTATGTAGATTAAATAGTTTTCAAGTTGTGAAAGGGTCTAATATAGCTCGAAATGGTTCGTGTATATACGTAAATATACACATGGCTGCTGCGTCACCGGTTCTTTTTTCTTTGAACTTGGCTGGACACGCTACCGCGTGTCTAGATCTATGTAAGTACTTATATGTCTTTATGTGGCGAAGAGTCCATATAACATAATCCCCGCCTAATCCCCTTTTCAGATTTGTTAGTTAACAGATATAAATGTGATGTTTAGTTTTGTATTTAACGGTTGAGAGACATTGTTCAATAATAATTTAATATTTTGGGTATCATCGACAACACAGCGCCAGCTAGACCCAAACGCTTTTTGTGATATGGGTTCTAGAATGAGATTTTTTACAGAAGTCCCTATAATACTGACTGAAATCATTTCGGAACCTCATGCACAGGATTCGCACTCACTATCACTGCATCACAAAAGCAGCCTTTACAAATACAGCTAATCGTTTCTCCATGCAGATCCCCACCAAGATCTTCAGAAGAAGAATTAGTGCACCTGTACCGGCTTGCAATTCATTCTGTTCCAAATTATGTCGAAGTCATAAGCAAAAAGAAAACTAATATCTCACGTCTACTTCATTTTTTTCATTAATTGTAATGAAAAAATGAATAAGTATAGAGTGAACAAATTTAATGTCTTAGTAAAAGTCCTTCTTTTAAAATGTATTGTCAAAGAAGTAGCTCCTGAAGTTAACTTGAATAAAAAACGATAAAGGGTTGATAACTTAACCTTGCCTTACTGTCAACGTCCATCTGCTGTGATAAGAAAGGCTTTAAAGGGTCTCGACCCCAAAACAAAAAAAAAATATTCTGTGGTCCCGACTTTTATTTGAATTTGACACGATTCTGCTTTACTATCTTGATGCAGTTAAACATTTTAAAGCACAAACGAGCTTTTGTTGACCACACAGTACACAATACAATTACATAAACAATAGTTTAAAGGAGGTATACCTTTTTTTTTTTTAACAGAGGCATGTGGGATCAGAAGGTAATCTCTCCCGTAAAAATCAAGATGAACCAAATTAGTAGCAAAAGAGCGTACCCCGGGCTCCAAATCTTTGAATGAAACCAGGATTAGCGATAGCTGCGGGGGACTTCCTGGTCATATAATGATTGTAACTTTCACGTTTATAATCGTTATTAGTGTGATGTGATCGAACGGTAACCCATCAGATAGGTATAATCGCACCAACACTTAATATTGCGCACTACAGCGCACATAATTCGACGCAGTATTCAATATAATATGGTTAAAACTGAAACGTTTACAAATCATCAGAAAGTAATTGGCCTGAACACAACAGTAGGTAGGTAGGTATAAGTAATCCCTTAGTGAAATCACCGTGCTTTTATAATGTTAATGCTCACGCAACAAGGTTGCCGGGTGGTTAATTCACGAAATAATATTCAAATGGACTGAAAGTAACGTACCTACCTAATTTTAGTGTTTAGAAGTCACTGTACCTACGATTTTAATGAGCGTTGCTGAATTTCTTCGGACTCACTCTACCCAACTAAGTATATAATTAAACATAGCATGTGCTAACCACTAACTAGACTAGTTGCTGGCCGGCGGGGGGGTATCCGAAGGGATTTCCGCACGAAAAAAAAAAAGGTACTTAATCTAAAACATTGTTAGCGTAATGATGTTTTCACACATTACTTATCATGCTTTTTTACGCATTCCGTAGAGTTCTTTAAAATAATGAATATTTTATGAGGCCAAATTTTTTCTATTTGTAAGGATATTTAGCGTAGGTAAGTAAAAAAAAACTTACTTACGGTAAATATCCTTACAAACAGAAAAAACCCTACCTAGGTACATTGTGTAGAGCACATACACAAAAAATAAAGCAAGGCTGCGAATAAGTACCTAGGCACATTGCATTTGTCCAAATTAAACAATTCAAAAACTTCATATCTATTTCTACTTCATAGAAATCATAAATCTTCGAAAATAGCAAGATTTTTTATTTTAATACTGCGTTAGGTACCTACTTTGTTCCTACTAAGTAGATACACTAAACACTTAGTATCCAAATCTATGACAAGATATTGTCGGATGTTTACGCGAATACCACCCATTGAAATAAAACTATTTTTAACGGATTTCATCGCGATTTAGGGTGGGACACCTGAATACCAGCCCGGGCTTTAATACCAGCCTTTACACCAATTTAGTTTGATAATAAGAATTTTTTTGACGGATTTACTAGTGTCAGTACTCGAAAAATTCTAGATTCTTAATAGCTACAGTGTGTCAAATATAACTATGTGAGCTTTAATCATGATTCAATGTAAGAGATTATGAGCAATTTTCAATATTTCAACTAACTTTGGGACCTACAGAAATAAGCTTTATTTGGCATTATTTCCTCCCTGCACTTAATGATTAGAGTGTATATTACTTCAGATAATGTATATAATGTTTTTTTTAATCCATTTACAATTTTCTTCGTTCATATTATTATTAGTGGTACCTAATTGATGGGACTTTTTTTTTTACGTGCGGAAATTCCTTCGGATACCCCACCGCCGGCCAGCGGGGGTGATTATGTGGGCATGAACCGACTAAAACCGCACGGTGCTCTCCCCAAGAGTCCGTTGCCGGGCACCCCGAATCTAATGTCAGTCGTTGAGGCTGGGATTTAATTTAATAATTACATTAGAGCCATTTCATAACATTATGGTTGGCACCTTCAAGGAATATATTATTGAGATAAGCAAAAATAAGTGAATTTATTATACAAATTCATAATAAAACATTCCTTTTACAACTCAAATATAATGTACAAGGAATTACATTAATTAATAAATATTGAGTAAAAATATTGAAAAACTTATATCATAAAGATGTCAATAAACGCCTTAAATAAACACTCTCTGTCTGACCATAATGCGTAAGTAATATAATGGATATGGTGGGGATGCATTATATATTTTTTTTTTTTTTTTATGTTTAGGACACGTCAATTTGACTTCACCTCGCCTGATGGTAAGCTGAAGGTAAAGTCTCAGGAAAGAGGGTCACCATTACATACACGTACCATGTTAACAATGGTGGCACTCAGCTTGACGGCCTTATCAGAAGAGGATTGTCGTCGCAGCACCGCGTGACACCCACCGGTCCCACTAGTGCTGCGACCACAATCCCCCTGCCCGGCTATGCACTTGCTGACCCCTGAACGCAATCAAACCGAAATTGGATTACTATGGAGGGTTTTTCGCAATCGTGCACGGTGGTACCTACCCGGCCGAATTTTGTGACAAATTTGTGTCATCGAATTTCTACCACCAGTAAAAATGTACACTCTAATGACATGACCTAGGCTGGTAGGTACTAGATACACAAAAGGCTGGCATTAGACACAGAGTGGCTACCATTAAGCACAAATAGTCTATTTGTGATTATCATTTTTTTTAATTGTGTTATCAAAGTTATTGATTCCAAGTGTCTATATAATTAAATCATTACCTTACTTCTTAGAAATAAACAGGCATGGTTTTTTAAAGATTTAAAACCCACTAAGAGTATTCAGTATTCAGGTCCTCCACCTATTTGATGATATTTTATTTTTTACACTGAACGGGTTTCCCCGCGACCATGGCTGCAGAAAACTAACCGAAACGTTAGGTTTCAAATAATAAAATAACATCATTTAAATCGCGATAAAATCCGTTATAAAATTATTTCAATCCTATAAGAATATATACATATATTTTCCGTAAGGCCGTGAACTAAATACCTAATTCCAGTGGCGGATTTACACATTTGCCGCCAGTAGGCTATACAAATTTTGTCGCCCTACCGACATCTAAGATTTGCCAGTTCAAAGTTATTTTTACAACCCATCGAATTAATTAGGATTGCACAAGAAATAGCTTTTTTGAATGGGATCTCAGGACATATAAAAAAAAGAAAAAAAAAGGTACAAATTTAAAAACCTACGCAAAAAGTTGAGAAACGCTTGGAGAGAATGAAAGGGATGCAAATTATTAAATTTGCATCACATAGTACCCACGCGGTTAAGGCCAGTCCTCTATTCCAAAAGTTTAAGATGTAGGTATGCATAGTAATGTATTTTAAAGTTCATCCATAAAAATCTGAAGTAAATTCATAGTACCTTTTTTTTTTTTTTTTTTTTTAAATTCATAGTACCTAGACTATGAATTTACTTCGGATTTTATCGGTATGACTTTGGTCGAACAAAGTGCCCACCGCCCCGGCCTGCTTCTGCTGGCGTGACAGACGGCCTCGCCCGACTACCATACCTAAAACCACCGTGAATTCGATCAAAGTCCTTGAACCGCTCAATCATATGACTGTTCAGGTTACCATCCATAACAAGCTCCTGCGTCAATGGTATGCTCAGAAATACCTACTACTCTACGACATCTTTTGAGGTTAGCTACGAGCGGCCTATGACTCGTAGGTATCGATAAGCACCATTACGGCCATGAGCCGGTCGTATACCCAGAGGGAGTATCACTGAACTATACCATCTTCTATTCCCAATGAACCGTATCTACTCTTCTTATTGCGTCTTCCACTGTTCCGCCACAGTCCCCCCCCTCCTCCCCTGAGTACATGTAGACCAATTCCCTTGCGTCACCGATTAGCCTGTCAATGTACCATGTTAACGAATTGAAATTTTCGGGTTTCATGCATTACCCGCCCGCCGTTCCACGGTGGCACCGTTCAGGACAACCCTCCCCCCATTCCCGAGGCAAGATGGGGACACCCTGGTTCCCATACTCGAGGGAGCCATCTCGAAACCGGAAATGGCCCGGGTCAGTCGGGGTGCGAGGGAAATGCCTTATGGGCCACCTTACACCTGAGACGGCGGCGTACGGTTTTAGTCGGTTCAAGCCCGACATAACCTCCCCTGCTGGTCGGCGGGGGGGTATCCGAGGGGAATTCTACATGAAAAAAAGGTATATACTACGTATCAGAACTTAGTAACCACATATTAAGTTGGTCAATGGTCAAAACCGAAATCTAATATCTCTATTAATTGTCAAAACTCAGAAGTGAAGTCGGGCGGATTGACGTATTTTGTAGTTTTATTTTATCCAAATAATTATCAATCACGCTCTTTATAAACATAAACCCGTGCTTTGTATTCCATGACTTATGTTTCATCAAAGCCATAAATACATCATTTAAGTAACTTAATCACTAAGTTGTCATGCCTTTTAAACCCTGCACTTCTCTGCCCTTCTGGCTAGTCCACACAATAATTAGTATGACAATTCTTCAGTAGCGGTAATATTGAAATATTAAATATAGTTCAGGATTTCAGCGCGCCCGGGAGAGATTTAGAACTCTCCCGGCCCGCCGAGCCCGCAACATGCTCGCCGCGCGTCGCAGGCGACTCAGGCGCCGGAGGTCGCTTAACGACCTCCGTCCTCCATGAGCGCAGGCCTAGGGGTGGCAGATGAGCCCGCCTGTCACCCCAGCAGAGGCAGGCCGGGGCGGTGGGGCGACTAGCGCCCCTCCCCCAAATCGGGGCAAAACCCTTCGGGTTTGGGAACCACGGTGTCCCCACCGTGGTTCCCAAACCCGAAGGGGCCATCGCGAAACCGGAGATGGCCCAAGGTCAGTCGGGGTGCGAGGGATATGCTCTATAGGCAACCTTACTCCCCGGCGTCTGTAGACCCGAGACGGCGTGCGGTTTTAGTCGGTTCAAGCCCGACATAACCGCCCCCGCTGGCCGGCGGGGTAGTATCCGAAGGGATTCCCGCACGAAAAAAAAAGGGTACCTCAGATAGTCGCGTGTTGTAGTTGTAAGTGTCTACCGCGTTGGTATAAATGAGCTTAATGATGGAGGCCTTACTATTTGTACGACTTTAATTTTGACTTTGATCGCCACGTGCACGTTTCCACCTCCACCACCTTCCACCTTCGTCATACTATTGGTTCGATCCATATCTAGCAATTAATTATGTGATTCGCATCGTCCGTCACGTCTGTCTGTTTGAGATGTACCTGGATGTAATGATGTTTGAACTTGATAATTTAAATAAATGAGTATTCTGGGATGTTCTACACAGCGCTATCTAGATGCAAAGTCTACATAGCTCAACTAGTTTGTTTTATGGGTTAAAGAATGCTTATAAAAATACTTAGAAACATTTAGCAGTCAAACGCTGTACCGTTACGCCACATAGGTAGTATTTGTAAAATCTACGGAGATATTTTCCTAATGCGAAAGTTGTTCTATTATCAAAAACATTCCGGGAGTGCCGACAGAAGTGTATTTTTTAATCGTCATCAACCATCGCAAACCCTCTTTCCCTCCATCCCGACCTCCGTCTCTCCCTCACTTCCTCCCTCAATCATTCGCGCCCTCACTCCCTCTCTCACTCAATCCCTCCGATTCCCTCCCTGTATATCTCCCTCTCCCCTCCCTACATCCCTTTCTACAGCCATCCCACAATCTCCTTCCTTCAACCCCTCCCTGCCCAGGCACTGCCTCCCTCCCTCCGTCCATCCATCCATCCAGCTACAATAAAGATAGCGTTGTAATAATACTATATATATATGGAAAGCGTCTCGCGTGACGTAGGGGTCTCGGTGGTGAGGTGTGATTAAAAATATACGCGAATTTCATGATTTTTCTTCACCAATAAAGTGCTCATATGTATAGAGCTAAAGAAGTTTTCACTTCAAAAAAGTTTAAACAAAAGTTTTTGTTACAGCGAGAGCTATTTGCAGCAAAAGCAGATAGCGGTGCAGCGGCAGTAGATCGTAAACTATCGTCATCATCAGCTGGAAGCATGAAGAATAAATGGCTGAAAGCATTCAGGAGTCTGAAGCCGCCCAGTGCACCTCCACCCCACGCTGCACCACCAGACAAGTAAGATGATCTTGGTTTATGTACGCTCTGTACGTTAATTAATCAATCACAAGCAATCAGTTCAAAGCATGAGTAATCAAAACATCACAGGTTACAACAGCCTTTTAATCATTCCGATCTTAAAAATGGATGTTGAACTTACTCAAATATTGACAACTAGCTGATGCCCGCGGCTCTACCTGTGCGGAGGTCGGTCATCGTTTTTTTGTTTGATCTCAACCAATTGAATTCAAACACACGACAAGTTCGACCAAGACCTTTTCTAATAGAAAGAAACGCAACTCAATCCGCTCAGTAGTTTTTGTGACCATCGCAAACAAACAGACAGACAAGAATTCCAAACAAAATACTTTTGTGTTAAGAATCGTTCATTTAACATAACACAAGATTTTTTTTTTGATATCTCCAACGTACAGAAGACACAATTAAATTACAATTTTATAATAGAATAAATCTATAATAGTATAGACATCAATGGTATAGATGCACAATAAACTATTATTTTTGTAGAACTTTAGCACTCGTATCTTACAATTCAATTTAAAGTTATTGATATAAGTGTCAAAGTATATCGAGTAAAGAATTACGTATACAATACGGGATGGTAGTTAAGGGCCAAATAAAGTTTAGGCCTTCCATCTTCTGCAAGATGGAGGAACTTCAGTATATTCATTATTGAGCGTATTGTTCCACATTTTATAAAAATATACATTCGATTCCATTTTTTACCGACCTCAAAAAGGAGGAGGTTCACAATTCGATTGTTTTTCTTATGCATGTACACCGATTACGCTGTTATTTATGATCCGATTGACGTAATTTTTTAGTTTGATGCGGAATAGTTGTCGTTTGGTCCCGTAAAAGTTTAACATAGTTTGGCCCAGTAGTTTTCATTTTATGATTTTTTTTTTATTTAATTAATAATTACATTTTATTTCTTATGTATGTTCTTCGATTACTCGAAGACGCTTTCACCGATTTGGAAATGTCTTTTTTTGTTTCCAAGGGTGTACTTTCCAGGTGGTCCCATTTAAATTTCATGAAGATCTGATGATAAGTTTCGGAGACAGACAACGGAACTCTTGCTGCTATCGCATAATATAATAATTAATTAGACATATTTAAATAACGCAAATAATAAATACAAATTTGGCTTGTTTCTATTATGTAGAATCGTAGTACCTATACTAAATCGGCAAGAGTGCAACATTATGAAATCTGAAACTGAATCTACATTCAAACACAAAGATAACCCATCTGAAGCATGTTGGGCACATCTAATGATCATGGATAGTTAATACATTTTGTCAATACTCTATACCAAAAATGGGACAATATTTGTCTGAGAATGAGATGAATGTTGATGATTGATTGATGAGAGACGATTTCATTGAAATATTTAGTGGCACTGAGTTAAAATCTACTGATATTCCATTCAAACTAGGCAATGTACTCCGAAATTCACTAGCTAGTTTTCAATCCATGAGATCCACCAGTGCCGCTAATGGAGTATGTAAAAATTCATTGTCAGGATCATTGCAGAAATCGGACTACAACCTATTGATCACGTTCATTATTTAATAGCATTATGTCGGAGTTTGTAAATAAGATTACTAACATGCATCCGCTTTAAATGTAAGGCTTCTAAATGAGCTTAACTAAGTTAATTATTATTTACAAAAAAAACAATACAATGTAGTATAATACAAATACTGTAACAAGAGAAACTTGTAGGATGAAACTATCCAAATAACAAATCTCGAGATAACGAGATGCACACAGAGTAGCAGAACCATCACTACAGCCTTTAGGTACATTTATAGACACAGTGAATAGCGTTTCGCTCCAAACAAGCGGTTGGACCGAGTGTGTATTGAAAATGCTTAGATGTAAAACTTTCTTGGGGATTACGTCTTTGATATAATACATAAATATGATTCTGTTTTATACAGTTGATTTCGCAAATATATAAACATAGACAGGTAATAGGATTGACTTGATCACTCCACTGTAAAAGGAAGAACCTATTAAAGGTGTTAAGATTTATGTTACCTATCTATTTATTTATTTGACGTGGCTTCCAACCAAAAAACTATCATTGTACTTTTTGATATTGCTAAGAGTAACATGAACGTCAATTCACTTTAATTGTCCTTTAAAGTTTTTGTTATATACATACAATTGAACGTTAAGAGTATCTGATCCCTTATTTGTTTCTTGCTATTTTCAAAATTATTAAGTTATTATTTTTTATTAAAATACAGCTCAAGTACATTAAATTCTAAGTAACGATGAATAAACGTGACTGTATTTTTTATTATTTAATGTTTCCATTATCATGCCCATAGATACCTAACCCTTGGAAAATTATCTAATAATATAAAATACTATACAAACCTCGCATAACCGCCCCCGCTGGCCGGCGGGGGGGTATCCGAGGGGACTTCCGCGCGAAAAAAAAAATGGGGCAAACGCATATCTTACCGTGGACGTCGTATCGTAAAAGGTGACTAAGGCTGTTTTTCATCAGACTGTAAACATACAGCCCAAAAATTAATCATCATTATTATTAAACTAATTGCGTTAGAGGTGAAATGTTGACTATAAAATAAAGAAAACCAAAAATAAATTTAAATACACATTATTAAAAAAAGTATTACTTACTTGGTAATTTGATAAATTTTCTAATACGAGAATCCTAACTACATTTCTTGAGAATATAAATCCAAATGTGGGAAGATATTTCTTTTAATAATAAAGTAGGCTTTATCTTTCAACATTTGGTACAAAGATACTTTAATATAAATAATTACGAGCATAACACCTATAATATACTCGTAATTTTGAGCTAAACAGCAGTGCAACAGACTCTAGCATAAGTTCGGTAAGATCGAACAGTATCTAGTTTATGTCCACCACTCTGTTATTAAACTAATTTAGCTAAATGGTACCGGTTAGGATACCGTGGTATCCTATGCTCTGATAGCAAGTTTAAAGAACATCCATTTTGAAGCCGCATAAGAAACTTGGTCAAGCCTAATGTCCAGTGAAAGCATATTATTTTCAATGTGTAAGTAATTTAATTGGAAGCTTTCAAAATGAGATACTTCAATGAATTGAAATCTATTTTATACGTCATTTTTATACGAAAAATGAAACGATTTATATGGCATAGTTTTATAACTATATTATATAAATCGTTTCATCTTTCTAAAAATTAAATCGCTAGCAATAAACCGATGTAATCTGTGATGATAATTAAGTTAAACGATCAAATGAAAATATTTGTCAGAAATGTTTAGAAATATAACTACCATTTATTTATTGTCAAACACGTCGCTATCTCACAGGTTTCTGCACATCATTGACAAATTGTATTTTATCACGTTTATTTCATGTTATGTTCATCTTGATGTTTCTCTCTTTTTGCATCAATAAAGAAAAAATCAAATGTACCACGCGGTGTCGACGGTAATGGCGATGAGGTAATTGTGCCCTGTAGGTGTGAGCCTAAGTTTGTTAACATTTAAGTTAATCCAAACGTATTGAATATTGCTCATCCTTTTTCACGTAGTAATTATTCCGCAATTTTAAGCATGCTTGAACTGTGTAGACGTGTCGCAAACAATTCTTAAAGTAGTAATTACTTTTCACCACTTTTTCTTAACAGTAAAACAATATTTCCTCCAAGTAAACGCTTGGACGCGAAACGCTCTATAATTATTGCGCTCATTACTCTTGGCTTTCGATTAAGTTCGCAATAAGTAAAAATGTAATATATGTGCTTGCTTTGTTTTCCAGTTAAATGCAGTGTTAAATGATTCATTTACTAATATTATTTTACTAGGAAACAGCTCGACTTTAAACAAACATCAAGGAGAACGAAGGTCATTACTGAACAGCTCATTAGTTTTTGTACCTATGTCGGCTGAGGGCTGATTACTGGCTGCCTCACCGACTGATTCACAGGCTGTCTCCCCTTGACCTTGAACGTCATCGATCGATATCAATGACGACAAAATACGTACATTAGTTATAAATAGATTTAAGTCATTAAAGGCTTATGTTTATTATATTCAATGAAATATGAAACATTTCTACCAATGTCTTCATACGAAATAATATTGAAAATAAAATCATTATGTAATTATTCCGACGGATTTGATATAAATTCAGTAATTGATACCAAGGATACCTACCATAACCTTCTGAGGATCAATTTAATTGCAATTAGATCAACAACTCATACAATCCAGTATTTTTCAGTAGAAAAAAGAGTAACAAAACAATATATACCTACGATATAAATGCTAATAATTTTATAGGAGGAATGGAGCGGCAAGAGACGCAATGCGTGGTGGTGGAGATTCCGAGGCCCATAACTTTCAAGAATACACCTACAAGAAAATTACGCCATGCGATGTTTGTTCACAAGTCCTAAGAGGTACGAATATAAATTACTATTTGTAGTGTCATAAAGTCTCATCATATGGTAGTAGCTTCGCCCAGTAGCACTAAATTGCTAAATTTTTGGTTTTTGAACCAAAGGTTGAATAAATGGAAAAACTTAATTTATGTTTCATGTAAATACAACATAGCTTTTAGATCATTACCTAGGCAAAGCTGATTTATCCAAGTTTTTTTTCTTTATTTTTTGAAGTTACGATAATTAGAAATGATTAAAGTTAATGAATATAATAGCTAACTTTTGGAGTAAATTTGTTTAAGTTATATGTTATCGAATTATTTTTTAATTTTAAGTATGACACGTCAGTTTGATCTTACCCAGCCTGGTAGTGAGCTGTTAGTGTACTCTAAAGAATGAAGGACCAGCTGACTGTGAAATATTGTGCGAGGCGAAAATACGTCAGAATTCTAACTCTTTTGATAACGCGAAGAAAAGTGGCACCGTTTATTGTGAGATGGAGTTGTTTACACCTTATGGGGTGACACCTCAGCCATATACGTATTGCTCTGAATAAATTAAAAGAGCTCATCTGAACATTCACCATGGTATATGTCCTGCCCGGTACCTTCTGTATAGAGTCATTTCAGAGATCTGAGAAGTATTCCTCGCAGGAACGAAGCTTTATCTTATACAAAAGACAGCGTTGAGAAAAGGTCTAACCCTATTCAGAACTCCGTGCTTACATGAGACAACACTCTATTCCGACTTCAGCCCATTTTGATAACACTCTTGATGTACTACTAATACGGTCACATCCAAAGCTTGCACTCGCCTCTCCTGTTGCTACAGTCAACGCACTATAAAACCGAATCAAACCAATCTTTGCTGTAATCTTACTCTTCTTCCTGACATGGCAGGAAAAATCGGTGTTAATAAAGTACCCGTTAACGTTTTGAACTTATCCCTACACGAATGTATAAGCTTACCGTTAAATATCATCTTGTACAAATCTTTTTCAATCCTTATTAATATTATAAATGTGAAAGTAACTCTGTCTGTCTGTCTGTTACGCTTTCACGCCTAAACCACTGAACCGATTTTGCTGAAATTTGGTACAGGGGTAGATTAGACCTTGGGAAAGGACATAAGCTATGTTTTGTCGAGAGAACCGACATCTACGCGGGCGGAGCCGCGGGCAAAAGCTAGTGTGTCATATTCGCAAAAACTACCAACGATATCTTGTACAAAGGGGCTTTCATACGATCGTTGATTTGTCAATTCATGAAAAGAAATGGAATTAGTCACAGTACACTATTGGATATAATGAGACTAATAGAGATTATTTATAGGAATTGATTTGAATGTAATAATATGGTAATAATGAATACCTAACTAATGATTGACTAAATAAAAAATAGTGATATGCACAGGTGCCCCTTGTTGGGTATACATTATATCTACTTTTAGCATGAAATATATTTTAGTACTAAGGATTTAGCCCGTACCAGGCCACTGCTATCACCATCCATACGATTACGAATTACGAGGTATAGAAACCACTATTACGGAGTCATTATGTAGTTATTATTGAGAAATAAACGACCCCAGTAACACATTACTGCGAGTAATTCTACGCTTGAAACTATTTATCTATACTAATATTATAAAGAGGTAAAGTTTCTGAGTTTGTGATGTTGTGAGTTTGTGAGGTTGAAGGGAGTCCTGGGAACCTCTGGATTACTGAACCGATTCTTTATTTTATTTATCATATATTATCACATGAAATCTAATGAATTACGGGTATGGATGGGTTAAAGGGGACCCACGGAAGTTGAAAATACACAACGGGCGAACCCCAGCTGTCTTATATAAATAGGAAAGATTTGCTTTGCTTGTCTGTAATCGATAATCTCTGAAACTACTGCTTCTTCCACCATTAGAATGTTAAAAGATGCCAGAAAATACGAAAGACAGATAACGGTATGTTGGATAGACCTAGAAAACGCATTTGGCTCAATTCCACATTACCTTATGATATACGCGTTGCAATGGTATAAAGGGAATTGCTCATTTTCGGCTATGTGTGGACATGATGTTCAGTAAAAAGTATTTTTATAGAGAAAAAAGATTAATTCTAAAGTAAATATTTCAGCAAGTCTTTTTGTAGACAAGTTTACACAAAAAAAGACACTTTAATACGTATTTAAACATATTTAAATCTACAAAGCATCGCCATTACGCATTTGTGCTGCCACGTAATAATGTAATTTTAATAAAACATCGATTAAAAGAATCGATAACAAGCTTTTTCATAATAATTGATGAAAAAAAAATTCATGACAACTGAAAAAATATCCATATCTTATAATTCACTTTATTTTAATTTAATTACAATCAATCAATTAGCCTATTGCAGTTCACTTCTGAACGTAGGCCTCTTCCAATGTGCGTCATAAGACCTGGTCCTCCGCCTTCCGCATCCAGTCTTTATGTAGGGGAAATGTACTCTAGATGACGAGTTTATTGGCGGCAAGTGTAGGGGGCACCGGCTGAGGCACGTCAATCAACCATTCAAAAATATATAAAACTACTCTCGGGCTCAAAGGACTCGAGTCATTAGTTGATCAGTCCTTTTTTTTTTATCGGCCATATAGTGCACATACGTGAACTTTTTGAAGTTTTGTCTAGATTTTTGTCTACCATATTGAGTATCTAGTTTAGTATATAAACCAATTCAATCAATCGATTAAATCGTTTTTTATTTTTACCTGACAACACTGACTGAATGTCAAATCGCTCTACCTTCGTGGTTCTGTGCATGTCGTTTTGTATTTTCTGGTTATCAACGGATTTTGCTAGTTGTTATGGACTCCGATACTGCTACCCATAACAACCGGCTACCAGCTTGGACACAAAACATGTTTCTACGGTTGACTCTGGCGCAATTTCTGATATCGCACTAGCTTTATGTGATGACTTTGTTTGGCATGAACATGGATTTCCCGCACCCGTTTTGTTTCCTCGAATGAAAGCAACGTAGTTATGGCTATGCGCTGGATCAATTGCGGCATTGATGTAACACATCGCAGACGACACAATTTGGAGTTCGTTGAAATACAATTCATTATTGGACAATGGATTGCTCCTCAAGTTGTAAGTGTATGTATTTATATCTAGTTTTAAATGGCATCAATGGTACCAGCAGGGTACTGTCGATACATAAAGAGTAATGTCTTTCTTATTTACATAGTCTGCCATTCATGCTTTACACAGCCCATGCATGCATAGTTCCTCGTTTTGAGAAAATGCACCATAGTTGTCGATGATGGCCATATGATTGTGCGGCCGTCATCGAAAATTATGAATTATGAAAATAATGTAAAACCTCCAACACAGTTATTAGACCATATTTTAATAGCCTATGAGTCTGAATAAATCTTTTTTATAAAATAAATGCTTGTTTTATTCAAGCCACTGCTTTTTATGTGAGATAGTGGCATTATAACACATGCTTGTCCATTATACAGTAAATAAAATACTAATATTGTAACTTTTTACTAAGAATATTACTTCAACTCGGTCAATATTACACATGCTGGATATGATACATTTTGGAATCTTGCTACAACATTAGTACAATATTTAGACTCTGTTAGGTCTGAAACATTAACCACACAAGTCATTTTTTAATTTAATTACTGTTCACGTTTAGCCTAAGCCCCCATACAAAGTGAGCAATTCCCTTTCCACCCGTGGTCATAGAGATAAACGCGTCGTATTACTCACAGCTAAAATTCGCTATAAGCTTCCAAAAAGACCACACAGTACCATTACGGTATAATGTAGGACTGTTTCAGGGATGCTGCTTGTCACCAATAGCATTTAAAATAGTAATTAATATCTTAATCACCAAGTTAATACGTCACGAAAAGAAATGAGGTTATCGGTTTAAAGTAAATAACAAATACTCTGAGTCTATCTTTTGCTGACGATCTCGCAATACTGACGCGTAATCCAAAACAATGTCAGGTACTATTAAAGGAAATCGATGGGTTCTGTTCGTGGACAAATGGACTGAGGACGAAGCCCAGTAAGTGTCACCGTCTGTGTCTGGGTAGACGGGACACCAAATTTACCTCCAACGACCCGGGACTCTTCATAGGGGGTAAACCAGTTTCCATAGTCCCTGAATCGGTGCCATTTAAATTTCTTGGGAGAAAAATAGACTGTAAAGGACGCACACTATCCTTAAATGAAGTTGTCAATATGTTTATAAATGACCTACATAAGATAGATCAGCTACCACTGAACAATATCAAATAAGCTTGGATATATGACAACTACTTAACATCACGTCTGACTTGGCCTTTTCTGGTATATGATTTCGGCAAAACCTTACTAGCGAAAATAGATGCAACTGTCATAAAATCACTAAAATCGTGGCTTGGACTAGCGCATTCTGCTGCACTATTTAGGGATCAAAATAATTTTGGGATGAAATTAAAGAAACCATCGGAGCTCTATAAACACCTTAGAGTTACCAAAGCCCACATCTTAGGTAAATCCCAAGATGACACAGTCAGGGCATTCCCGAAAGCTAATAACGCGTCCGACCTGAAATCTAGACTCATATTCCATAAACGATTTATGATACTGTGGTCGCCGGCCCTGTTAAAATTCTATCTTAACGCCTTTCAAATGGCCCTCCCAGACCAGACTAACCTAGTAAGGTGGGGGAAGGCCTCAGAAAAACAATTGTATACTTGTGGCGAGGCAATAGGGACGGCTAGGCACATTTTAGTAGGATGTAGGGTGCTCCTCGATAGAGGCCAATACTCACGCCGCCACGATAACGTGCTTATCATCATACGTGAAGCAATGAGCCTGGCAGTAGCTAGAGCCCAAAAAGGATTGACTACTAACAAACGTCATATCATCTTTGTGTCTGAAGGTTCATAAATAAAATCAAGGACTAAACCTTATTCAATTCTAGATACTGCCCCAGATTGGACTCTCCTAATCGACACGTATGAAAAGCACTATAAAATTCCGGAGGATGTTGGGGTTTCGTCATCTAGACCTGACATATTTCTTTACTCGAGAGCGATAAAATATGTGGTCCTTGTGGAACTTACTGTACCGTGGGAAACAAATATACCGAAGGACCACACAATAAAGAAAAATAAATACAATGATCTCACAAACGAATTAATCTTTTATTGATATATTAAACTTAAAAAAAAAAAATGGATGTGCCAGATGGTTACCGGACACAGGTGTTTCGGTAAGTATCTGTGGTGCATCCACCGGTAGACAACGCCGCAGTGCCAGCACTGCGAGGATCCTGGCGAAGACACGGGGCTCCACACGTTGGTGGAGTACCCTGCGTGGGCGAGTCAACGCCGGGATCTCGTTGCGGTCCTGGGCGTGGACGTTCTCTCGTTGGAGACCATGGTGAGGGCCGTGGTCTCCGACGGGAGCAAGTATCACGCCGCCGCCTCTTTCTGCGAGCAGGTAATGCGCGCGAAAGAGACGGCGGAGAGGAAGCGGGAGAGAACCCTGCCCCTCGAGTTACGCAGTATGCGGCGAGGACGCCGCAGACTCCACCCATACTGTCCTAGTTAAAAAGATACCCTGTATGTATTTTCATAGTAAGTATTGTGACGTCTGGGGTCTGGCGTCACAATTCCTCGTGTTAACAAAATGATAAACACAAGTATTTATATTTATAATGGCATTTATTTTTCACATAAAACTTCCGACTTCCATGATCGGGGCCTGAGGATGGCAGTTGGCCGACATGCCGTCCTTACAGAAGCAGGCCGTGGCGGAGGCGTGTCGTGTGTGCCTTACACACGCCTGCCAACTCACCGACGCGGGATAAAACCCGACCCCACCAGGCGAGGCCGCGGTGGCGGCTAAAGTCCGCCGGTAACCCAGGGGTTATCCTTTCGAGGGCTTACCCGGGGTGCCCGGCAGCGGAACTTGTGGAGGACACCGTGCGGTTTTAGTCGGTTCATGCCCGACATAACCACCCCCGCTGACCAGCGGGGGGGGGGGTATCCGAAGTTATATCCGCACGTAAAAAAAAGAAAAAACATCCCTGAGTAGGTATCATAGTCGGGGGTGTGTGTTGGGTAACCTCCTCGAGTGTCGCTCCGTTTCCGATCCCGCTGCAGTCCGGGGGGAACGGAATCGGAGCGGCCGGTACACCCTGGGCGGCGGTCAATGGCTTCCCCTTCACCCCTTCATAGGGTTGGCATTGATCGTCGGCCAATACCCAACGTGGCGGGAACACATCGCTCTCCGTACTCCTCTGCTTTCAGAGGAGACAGGATGAGCGATGCTGTTAGTGGTGAGATGGCCCAGGGTCAGCCGGGGTGCGAGGGATATGCTCTATGGGTAACCTTACACCCCGGCGTCTGAAGACCCGAGACGGCGTGCGGTTTTAGTCGGTGCAAGCCCGACATAACCGCCCCCGCTGGCCGGCGGGGGGGTATCCGAAGGGATTTCCGCACGATAAAAAAAAAAAAAAAAAAAAGGTATCATAGTCGACTTTTTATTCCGATAATCCCACGGGATCAGAACTCTTCGCGGGCGAAGTCGCGGACATCAGCTACTTATCTAAATTTTGGTTTATTAAAAGGAATTTGGAATTTCGTACTAACAGTAATCCAAGCAACGTCGTGCTTGATCTGAGTTCCGAATTATCGGGTATCAATCTAAAAAAAAATCTTACATAGGTATTTAGATTCAGGTAGCCCCTGATGCTAAATAGTCATGTAAGATTTTTTGTATCTATTTACCTCATACGAATGTCTAAACTAGGTAGCTAGATATGTCACTCTGTTATCAGCTCCTATCATAAGCCGCATAGTACTCACGTTATCTTACATACGCTATCTTACCCAATGGTTACAATAGAAGGACAACCCTAACGCAAATCATCATTGAGATAGCTTCGCCCACATTTTTTTAAATTCATTGAAGCAGTTATGTCCAAGTATCGAACCCTGTGGAACGCCCATCGAAACCAAAGATCCCACGGAACATGTACCGTTCACCTCGACCCTCTGAATTCTATTGTTTAAATAAGAAGTCAAAAGGTCGAGAGCCTTGTTCCTTATTCCGTAATAATCTAATTTCCTGACCAATGTATCATGGTGGACGCAATCGAAGGCTCTGGATAGATCGCAGAAAACACCTAATGCATCCTGCTTATCCTCCCAGGCCTCGTAAATACATTTCAATAACTCTATACCAGCATGAAAACCGGATTCAATAACCAAAAAGGCACTGAAAAGTGAAAAATACTTGAATTCAAGATTTAATTCCAAAAGTAAAGAAACTCGTTAGACTTTTCTGTTGAAGTCGGTATCAACTTTCGGTCGTTCCACTCCACTCCGCTCTGCTACATGCCGCTGCACTCCACTCCACTCCACTCTACTCAACTCCACTCCACTCAACTCCACTTCACTCAACTTCATTCTCCACTTACCAATCCATCATTGATGTATTTAATGCTCGAATCTGTAACGTTACATTACAGGCAAATGCTGCTTAGAACAAAACTTTAATGTTAATTCACAAATGATGCTCATCTAACTAAACTATTTCATTTGAATTTCGAAATTTTGTTCTTTGTGCCGTCAGATTAAATCTTGACTTTATTGAAAACGCAGTTTATTTTTAAGTTTTGTAAGGGCAGAATTGGCACCAATACAATATACGGCCGTTCCAAATATGTATTGCAAAATTCGAATTAATTCGAAAAAATTCGACAGAAATATCGATTTTTTTTTTCTATTTGGATGACTCGGTCGAACTTCTATAGACACTATGATAAAATTGAAAATGAGCTGCTGTACATTGGAGATACTTAGAAAAGAATTCTTGGGCTATGTTAAATGAACGATTCTGAACACAAAAGCATTTTTTTATTCTTGTCTATTTATCTGTTTGTTCGCGATGGAAGCGAAAAATAATGAACGGATTTTGATGTGTTTTTTTCCGGATTAGAAGGTATTGGTCAGACTTAAAATCTGCCGGAATGCCAAAATTTTTGATTGCATTTGGTTAAGTAGATCCGGAGATATAACCAAAAAACGATAACCGACCTCCGAGCAGGCGGAGCCGCGGGCATCAGATAGTTTCTTACAATTCTTTATTGGGTAATACAAAATTATGAAGTTCGTCTCAGTCATCCTGGCTGTGGTTTCCGTTTTTGCCCTCTGGCAGAAATATTAACATTGAATTATTGTTTAAGAGAAATTATCATGTTTAAACGGCAGTAAATATTGGTAATACGGCCATACCGCTGTCCTCAAACTGAAAGGCGGCTAAGTGAAAAAGCAAATTTCGAGCTTAGAGCTGATAAGTAAAGGCATATTTTAAAACCTATGCTAGTATTTTCTATAAATCTGCAATTACGTTGTCTGGCATTTACTTTATTTTAGTAAATGCTCAGAAATATATTCGTCTGATATCTGTTGTTAGTTAGTTGCTATTGATGTATATAAATATTTGTTTAAAGTTAAAATAATGTCAAAACGAGCGGCAGTGGGCTTTTGGCCAGTTTCTGTTTTCACTGATACAACTTATTGCATCGCAAATCTGGCTTGAAACTTAGTGTAGAAGCTGGAAATATTGACGTTCATAAGCGTTACTTTGTGACGTAAATTATATGATTGAATAACTTTGATATTGAATAATTTCCTAACTGTGGAGGTTAACCTCCACAGTTAGGAGAAGCTTAAGCTTTAACTGCGATTTTTATAGACTTTACAGATTATAAGCAGTGTCACTTGACAGTATAAGGATCAAATCTTAAAAGTTTGATAAATTAATAAGTGTTACTTTCAGTTCAGCAATTTACTGAAGTTTAATACTTTGTTTATGCAGGACATACTAGGCAGGGACTGCGTTGTCGTCTCTGCAAAATGAACATCCATACAGACTGCATGCCGCAAGTCGGCAAGTGCGTAACGAAGACGCGGCTATTACGCAGACAGAAGAGCACCTCCGAGATAGAATCCCACAGAGTACAAGAAACAGCCTTCGACGATGAAAGTAAGTCTTATTATTATGACTTACAGCTACCAGCTTGATTAATTAGTACGAAGATGTCACCTTTTAAGCTCTAAAGAAGCTATACAAGATATTGCATAGAAACTATAATACAGATTTTCTAACCTATTAGCTCATGCATTCAGACGTGATGGTAAGTTTCACATTGTGTTGACGTATAAGTAATAACTCATTTTGATCGTCATATAACCAATATGATTTACTTACGAATGATATACTCTCAATGGTTATACATAACTTAATATACTATTTTATAGGTTCCTATTTACATATAAAAATATAACACACTGCCTCACCAAGCTTGCAAAAACACAAAACGACCATAATCACTTATACAGACACTATCAGAAGCTAACTGCCATTGTTCAGGGGTGGAGGACGGGTGGCTGCCGGGACAGAGATTAACCAAGATCTCGTTCAAGGGATCGGTCAACTCCGATGACGATTTCGATAACTACTGTGATGATGGTACGGTAACTACCAGGAGTGACCCCTGTGCACCCACCCGAAGCCAAGCGTTCTATACGACTAACAACGTTCTACAATCCCAGCTCATTACCAAATACTGTATATGAACAGTTTACTAACAAGCAAGTTCCAGACATCATCCGCTATCCACGTGTATATAATTCTCATTTTGAGTCCTCTGTATCCGTACTGATGATTGCGAATCTGACACTGATCTCTGATGCTCAGAGGAGGAAGTGGATCAAACCTACCAAGTTCTGAAGCGAGCCAACGAAATATCGAAGCCGGGTGGGGATTCACGCGGGGGCCCGGTAGTACGGGTGTCGGCCCCGGAGGAGGCGCCGCCCGCGCGCTCGCCGGCGCGGCCGACCGCCGGACTGGCCGTGGCACCGCAGCCCGTCTCCTCTAGCTCAGGTCTGGCGCCGCACCCGAGCTCGCTCGCTTCTCCGCTCGAGTCGCGCCGTAGGCTGGCGGCCGCCGACGGTCGACCGGCAGCTTCACTCAAATTCACTCGTTTTCAGTAGTGTCGAATTGTTTTTTGCACGCATTGTATAGTCGCGGGCGCAGGGCGGGGGCGGGGTGCGGTCGATACTGAGAGATACTTGTCGATAGGCGGGGCGACGCGTACCGACGGCGGCATGCGGCGCAGACTGTTCGCCGGTGTCAAGAGTTTGTCCATGTGGGGCTCCCGATCGCGCCGCGGCTCACCGCAGCATCGGTCCATTTCACTGCCGGAAAGTACGCGCCCAATGCTGTAGCGCATCGCTCTCTCAGTCTCACAGCTTTATTCGTCCCATGTTCAGGGTTACGGTGCCACATTTTCGTTGTGTGTTCAGTATTTTATTTACAATTACTTTTTATTTCGCGATTGCAGTGTTAGCTTAGACAATAGGACTTAAAATAGTCGAAGCTCGGCAAGCACCTTAGATGCTTATCCTATCCATTACCTGGGCTCATTTACCTCTCCGTAAATCAATAGGCAATACTAACGAACTCAACAAAATGTCATACGTGTCCCGAACATTGCATCTTATTTATGTTTCTGTATTGGTTTTGGTTCATGTTAATATTAATTTATGTATTATTTTACCGTTATTTATTTTTTTGTCCGCACATTGTCTTTACAGAGACGGAGGAGACGACGACGCGACCTTTCGGACAGCCTCTATGTTTAGTTAATGAAAACGGTGATCCACCGCCTTCGATCCTCAAGTCCACAGCGAGCGTCCGCAAGAAATAATTAGGCGACGTAGTTAGCCCATGGGAACGAAACTTTTAATCATAACGCCTTACAGGCATAAGCCGTTGCGGTGCGGTGTGGCAGTTTAGCCTCTCGTCAATAGCCGTTTCCCGAATGTCTTTGTCATAATAACCCCGAAGCGCCCCGCGTACTGTGATATATATTATACATATATTGTTACTGTTACAATAAACGTCAAAAATAAGCTTCCTTTTTATCTAGTTACCCTTAAACACTCTATTTTACTCTAATTTTGAGTCGTCTTTATATATTTGCGAGTGCATTTTATTGTGAGTGGTGCATGGCTTAAGGCGATGCGCCAGTGTATGCATGCATTTTATGCCATCGCCGGTACACATTTTTCACATGGAAATTATACTTGGTTCTCGGCACCTAGTTTTCACATGCCTTATATGACTCAATCCACTTTTATGGTATTGCTATAATACTAACCACTCCCAACAATAATCTCGTGACTAACATGTTGAACCGGATAAAATACTTAACCGAACACTCAAATTCAAACTTGATATTGACCCCACCTTTATAAGTAACTTACTGAAATTTAGTTGAAACTTCTAGGACATTCCTTTTGCATGAATCATTATCTACAAAAGGAATAACTTCAATTAGTACTAAAATATTTATGGACTAGCTCCTGTTTACTTGTCCTCACAGGTTCAATGAAGAACTCCAAGAGTGCCCAAATGTTGAGGCAAGCAGACCGCACCAGTCCCTTACCTGGTACCGATATTGACATCGTATATAAGCGAATCCCCGTAGCTTATTTCCACATTGGTTCAGATATACCTTGCATCGAGGAGCATTTTGACAACAAACTTTATTCATACGATGAGCCACCTTTCTGTTACTATCTGAAAGCTGCTATTAACAAGCATCGTTAGATACATTGAGCGCCTAGTAGTCAATTAAAGAGTTATAACAAAATGTAGCTTTCACTATAGTAGTACAATATTTACTATTCTATTCGTAGCTGTTAGGTTCTTTACTAACGTCTCACTTTTTGCATCTCAATCACAATTCTTTTTCCGTGTTTTGAACATTGTTTTCATTTGCACTGCTTGCGTACTTTGACTATAGATGTATTTTTTGTTAACTACTAGTTTGCCTGTATTCGATGTTTATAGTAATTAAGACTATTTTTCAAAATCTGGGTAGTCAATACCTTGAACTTTGTTATCTAAGAAAATATTATATTTTGTAGCATTTAAGTACGAATATAGTACTTCGGACTGTCTTAGTTAAGTATGTAAACATTTACTACTGGTAGACTCATTAAAATTCAGCAAACTTAAATACTTACCCAACATATATTTGTTATCGTTTCTCTAAGAAAGTAAAATACACAACTACAAAGTTCACAAAGCTCTTTTGTTGTACACTTCCGTATACAAACATAAATACATTCTAGTCTGTACCTATTTGTCAAAAAGATTTTTAAGGACATATAACAAATGAAGTGGGTGAGTTTAGGCTGAAACCTCATACTTCACCAATGTTATAGCGCCGCATTCTCCGAGACGCCAAAAGTTGAACCTTAGAATGAAGAGTTTGTCCCTGGATTCGCCGGAATGTGGAGAGCTGAGGCGGCGCCCGACGCGTGACCAGCAGCCCGCGCAGGGCAGCCGCGTACTATGTACGAATATGCCAGTAATACACATGCCTGGGTCCAAACAACCTTATGCCTCACTTTTTTTTTGCTTTCAACCAGCGCTGATAACAGCTTTTTTTTTTTAATCCGTATTGCATTATCTTGAAATAGAATAACGACATGTTTGATAGCTTCATACGTAAGTTTGATTATATATGCACCGACTTAATTTTGTACCCAGTTAAGAATTTGTTGGTCTATGATAAAAAGACGAAACTAATTCTATTATCTTTATTTTAGTAGAAACTGGTTTAAGCCCTGTTTTTATGTAAGGATAATACTTCAAGACTATGCATACTGGAAATTGCTTATATGGTAGAACCACAGAGCTTCGTTGTTTTTGGTTCTTTGGACTCCGGTAGGTACTTGATGTCAAGCAGTGTTGTGAAAAAAGCAATGTTCACCTCTCAAGACTACCCCTTCAGCTTAGCTTGTGTGTTAGTATTGAACCGTTTGGTAGGTTAACCTCTGGATATTTATTGTCTAGCCAACCTTGCGCTCTCCAATGTTATTCTATGATGAATAAAATCTGCTGTCTGTGCAGATTCCTTACTATTATTTTGAGATTTATACCAATATATTACGATAATGAAGTAAACAGATAATGTTTACTTAGAAAAAGTAATTGTCTTGGATATGTCATCAAGTTTAGTATCGGAAAATCAGTCGTCACAAAATCTAATCATTGTCATGCATTGCCAAATACTTAGATTTACTAAATTTTATTTTACTTTCGATTTCGAACTATCGTAAGTTAAGTTTTTTATGCATGCTATTTATGTTTTATAATAGTTGTTTTTTTTTAGGTAACTGCAGAACAGTTTGCATGGGGCATGGCTTTAATAGAATAAATAACTACACGATTCGTAGATATACACGTTCATGTATGTTATTATTTAATCTGAAATAGCATTAAACAGTTAAATAATGGTTGGTTCAGTATGTGGCGTAAATTCATGAAAACTAAACTTTAACAAAAGCTGTTTTTCTTTTTGCTAAACATTTTCAATTAAACATAAATATATTGAGCTTTTGTTTAAATAATGTAATAGATAACATATCTAATACTTTGCATAAATATCGTATATTTATTAGAAGTCTTATCTTTACTGATACGACATTGTTTTTCTGTGTTGTTAAATAAGTAGATAAGTTGTAGCATCAATACAAAACACTTCTATTGATTTTAACACCTGTGTTCAATCACCGTTTGCTCGTTAAAAAGTTTTATATTCTTTGTTTTCTACCTATAAACACACGTAGTTCAACTGGATTATTTACAGATCTGATAGGTATATTCCCCTTCATAACAATAACCAAGCAACAATCCCCTGCATATAATGTAGGTATGTAGTATGTTTGTTTCACACATTGAGAACCCGATGGTAATTTCGTTTTGGTAAATAATAGTATTTATATAATATTTGGATAAGTAGATTTGAAAGAACCATTCGAGTACATACTTTAATATTATAGCGCAGTCAAATGAGAACTCAACCTTGAAGGACGATACAAGCTTGTTAATGATTTATTTTCACATGATAGAGAATCACAGAATCTCGTGTAGGTACAGTCAGCGTCAAAAGTTGATGATCATATCCAGGTGCAAAAAGGTGGTAATGCTACGGAGCGTCAAAAGTAAGTATTGCGACAAAGTTTCAAAGTTCTGTAAATATTTCAAGGGTTTTTTCAAGTAAAAAATAAAAACCCGCCTTTAATATTTATTTTATTCTGCTTTTGGTATTTGTTAACAACAAATACTAAAAACAACAAAAACAATAAAATAGCGGCAACTGAAATACATTTTCCTGGAAAATTTCAACTGTCTAGCTGTCACGGTTCATGCGATACAGCATGGTGACAGACGGACGGACGGACAGCGGAGCCTTAGTAAAAGGGTCACGTTTTACCCTTTGGGTACAGAACCGTAAAAATCAGCCTAGACCTATAAAGCAAAATCTTTCATTTACTCCACTTGAATTCCATAATTTTGATCTATTTACCGTCAAGTTAAATTTAAACTATAAAAAGGTAGTCTAGTTTAGAGAGTTTTATAACAGGAGAATCGGTTCCAATATATGCAGTCTTTCAAATATATTCCAAACAAAAGACATTTATCAACTTTGTCAGGCACAAAATGAAAGAGACAGAAACCAAGTTAAATAAATACTGAAAAAGAAACTTAAATATACCTTACTGTCAAGGAATAAGGTATGGTTTTCTTTAACTTATGGAACTTATTACTACTTTACTTTTTGCTTACATCATTCGTACAATTTTAAACATCAACGTGACTTTGTCCTCGTCATCAACTTTTGAAACTTTGTCGCAATACTACTACCTACTTCTGACACCTTTTTTACTTTTGACGCTGACTGTACATGAGTTAGTGATTACATTCAATATAATTTTCGAGGTTTACCCTTTTTGTGCCTCATCTGACTGTACTATTAAGGTATAAGAGGGTTTTTAAAAATACAAGTCAAGCATAAACACATATTACTGATATCAAATGGAAAACCCTCATTTTAATGGGATTTGTTGACACTAACGCGATTTTATCGTCGAGGCATTAGTGAATTGTGAAACATTTCGGTATACTTAGGCATAATATTTTATAAAACAATATATTATAATGTTACTGAGGTCCCGAAGAACGTCTTAAATGACTTTCTTATCAAAAGGTTCTTATGAAAATGAATTGCTATGGAAACAAACTTCAGTTGTTACTTATCATTCAAAAATGACAGTAGTAAAAAACGATGCTAGGCCATTTGCAGATGGCTATAGTCCACCTAACTAAATTCAATAAAATTTAAGCTGTTTTTGAGCTTGCAGCCAGATTTCATCTTAAACTACTTATTTCAAGCGAGAAGTGCCTAAATGTTCTTCATGAGAATTGCAAACATATTTTCTGATAAGTAAAACATACATGCACACTTCGCTAAAATTGAAATCGTAATTGCTTACGCCCCATACAATTATAGAGTATAAACTGTACAGCCCCATCATCACCGGTGCATAGCCGAAGGATGCTGAGCGCGCGTGGTGGTCGTATGAGCAGCGTAGAGCTACCTGATGAGCCTGACAAGAGTCAGTCTTCGAATAGTGCGAGTCCATGTCCGTCACCAGTAAAACAACAAAGTGTAAGTATTAGAAAATCTATAATCATACCACAACTCCTACGTGTGAGAGAACAATTTTCGGGTTGAGTACAGAGTTACTCGGATTTTTCTTCAAGGAAATTATAAATAGCAAAAATAAGTTGTGAAAAACTGTCCGCTTGTGACCAAGGGGCTTGCCCCATGGTCCGAGGACATGGTTCCCTCAGTACCATTATTACTATTCTATGGCATGGTTGACGAAGTATGGATGTCAATACACCAATACATGGATACAATCACAGTCTTTCGGGAATATCATAAATATTTCACATAAATATTTATTTACCTAACATGCATATTTCTTAGAAGTTTCTATGCTCCGGATACTTCTCATAATAAAGTCAATAGTGAAGAATTTATCGATGCAAAAACGGGCACTATTGCTTTTAGGACAGTTAATGAAATAATTAAGATCACACCAAAATCATAAGTATATATCCCACTGTAACCACCAAAGTAACATAATAACACTAAATACCCATATACATACTAGAACACGATGTTACAAGCACTTAGGCCTACGCTATACGGAACGCCAATACAAATTATTGCATACAAACTAGGTACTATAAACATACAAACATTCACATTATTAATATTTTAGTTGGAAGTAGGATTTTCGTCAAGTGTAACGCTGAACTAAGAATACTAAACGGTATTTCAGACGGATGTTAGTCATCAGGACATTTTTTAAATATTAAAAATCTAAACAATAAGTGATCTAAGTTTTATAATTGATTCCGCAGAAGCATCAACGACTTCTGCCAACAAACCTGTACGTGGTCCTGTACAACTTTAAGTCGCGACATGCCGACGAATTGGACTTGAAGGCCGGTTATAAGGTCACAGTGATTGATACCACCGACCCGAACTGGTGGAAAGGCAAGTGTTTGGGCAAGATCGGATACTTTCCTTCCAAATACTGCACCAAACTGAATGCTGGCGAGCGACCGTTACAGGTCACACATAATCTTAAGGTATTTTTTAATAACTGCTACTAATTGTAACGTATGGTAGTATTCATGTAACTTGTTCAACAAAGTTAAAATTTTAATACCAGGAGTTTTAAAATTTAAGGAAGGAACACTCCTTCTAACCGAGAACGAAACCTCATAATAATGACTATTTTATTTATATAAGGGTAGATTTCTCAGGCATAAATTATGCTAAGTCTTCGCGTATGATGAATGGATGTAAAACATGAAGCTGTAAAATAATCCACTACGAATGTGTGAAAGAAAACTCATCGCACAGATCCTTTTTTTCCGTGCGGAAATCCCCTCAATTTACCCCTGACACAGGATGACAGGCGTTTCCACCTGTCAACCCAGGCCTGCGCTCATGGAGGACAGAGATCGTTGAGCGACCTCCGACGTCTGAGTCGCCACCGCGCCTCACGGGCTCAGTGGATCGGGAGAGACCTGAGTCTCCCCTAGACCCGCTCCACCGCCTCCTTCTCGAGCATTACTTGCTCGCAGAAGGAGGCAGTGGCAGCCCACGCGCTCTCGCTCCGCACCATCGCAGTGAGCAAGGCGCCGAGCGAGAGGACTGTAAATCCGAGGGCTGCCACGACGGTCCGCCTCGACACCTCCCACGCCGGGCACTCCGCCAGCATGTGCAGCCCTGAGTCCTCGGTTGCATCACAAAGCATTATAACAGACTATTTTATTGTTTTGTTCCGCATTGAGTCACAAAAACAACAAATTTTAATATAGTTGCTTCTGGTTGTCGAAAAGATAAGTAATCCATGTTATTAAGTACCACTGTTTTCAAACCGAAACTGAGGTCTTTTCCAGTTTAATCCGGGTTCCCCAACGTATCGGTGATTCATATCGATTTATATTGTTTGAATCAGACGTAAACTTTCCAGTCCCAGTTCTTGGAAAAGGTGTCGAAAGTAAAGAAGTCGTTGTTTTATCAAGGTTAACTTAGAGACATATTGTATACATATCTAGTACCAGAAACAAGTATGTATTATTTTGTATATTTTTTTTTCACTATGGTTGATTTAGATTTAGTAGAGTCTAGTAGTAGAATCTTTACATAATGATCGATTTGAGTTCAAGATCTTACTATACGACATCTGAGTTCTAAGTGTTACAAGTTATAAATATCTGGGTGACGTTTATCTCTTTTTTTCTTAATATATATAAAGAATATATATATATATATATATTATTATTATTATATAATTCTTGTATAAATACATATATATATATATATATATATATATATACAATAATTGCTCGTTTCAAGGTATTAGATAGATTACTTATATCCTATTTTTGTACATGCCATTAAGTGCCCCAATTTAAATAGCACTAATAATTTGTAATTAATTAAAACTACCTTATTACCTTATTTATTTTTTGAGATGGGTCCAAGAAAATTTGTTATTAATTTGTTATTAACTTATTATGATTTTCATATTTCACTTAATCTTCTGTTATTATGAGATCGTGACTACAACTTGGCTTGAGTTTCTTTCTTTTATATTGTAAACCCGTGAACAATAGTGTGGGTTATATGTTCACCAATCTGTTAAATTACCTATAATTTGTTAACTATTTTAGCATGTAACTGTTTTTTGTTCCAAATAAATAAAATAAAATTAAAATAAGAATTGTACTAAAATCATCCCATAGCTGTATGGAATAATTTTGGTGCGCTCAGTGGCACGCTTCTATTTTTCAGACTGGCGATGGTGACAATGGGTTAATGCTTCTTCGTGATCAGATTGTAATACAAGTAGGGGAAGAAGTTGAGGGTATGCTCGTGGTCCGTTTAGGTGATAACCGCCAGGGCGTTTGTCCGGTCAAGTTTCTTCAGGAGGTGTGACGCTTTAGGCTGCCTAATTTCGATTTTATGAGAGTAAGTTTTTATTCGTTTCATATACTTGATATATTAGGTCGTTACATATGAAATTGCCGTTTTTCTTGAAGAAATTGGAGGAAACCCAATTTTCAGTACTAACATTTTTGCATTTTTTTAGGAATATGAAATCCAAAGTTTATGATTTTTTTTTATGTATGAATGAGACAACATTAAGCTAACAAACAGCAACTATTATTACATTTTTGAAAAGTGACAGCCGTTAAGTAATACGAAATTTATCATCTAAGTGGATCGCATTTAGGAAGTACTGTTTTTGAAGATCGAATTAATTTATCAAGCGACAAATAAAAACAAAATTTAATACAGAGTTGTAAAATCTTGAAATCAACTTTCAAACTAAATATAAATAATGGAAATGAATGTGAAATGAATGAATTTGTAAGAAAATTTCGGCAATTTCATAGGTAAAGACCTATTATAAAGTGCTAATCATTTAATTATAGCTTGGCAAATTCATGCTTGACACTCCAATGGTTTGACGGCCGTCCCGCGCGTACGTTTTACCACCTCCCCCCCTGCGAACCATGGGTGGGAGTGTCACGCATCAATTTGCCAAGCTACAGTTATAAATTTATAACAGTAGCAGAAACTAATTGAACAAACATCTGAATCAGCCAGATGTTTGTTCAATTAGTTTCTTCTACTGTTGAGCAGCTATATAACAAGTCTGGCCATAAATACTGTTACATCAAACTTTTCTTTCTTGTCAACTTTTAATTATTTTGAATTTGAAACACGTATATTATTTTACTGGATATATTTTTTTTTTGTTTTTTTTTTTTAATTAGGATTGACTGGATGCTCAAGGCGGAGGATCGGATGCTATGGCGTAAAATGGGAGAGGCCTATGTCCAGCAGTGGACTGCAATAGGCTAATTGATTGATTGATTGATATTATTTTAAGAACCATTTCACATATTTTTTCGTGTTCATTATCGAATTACAATATGGAATGGGGTGTTAAAGAACATAGGATCGCAGGATCGCCTTGCACAAAGTGGGCATGGAGCCGTCGGTCATATTCCAGACACTTCAAAAACTTGGTATCAGCCGTATGTTCGTATATCGTACTATCAATAGATACAACAACACTTCGTCTGTCGAAGATTAGAAAAGATCGGGGCGGCCGCATGCTGTTAGAACTACAAAGGTTATTAATGCTGTTAAAGCCAGAATTCGTCGAAACCCCATAAGGAAGCAAAAAATCTTATCGCTTCTCGCGATAAGATTTTTTAGTACGATTATACGATATACCATGAAGATTCCCGCTAGGACTCTGTCACGTATTATAAAACAAGACCTGAAGCTCGGTGCTTATCGTCGATATACAGGACATGCCCTAAATCAATCTTTACGATTAAAGAGAGTGGATCGATCAAACCGCCTTCTGTCGCGATACGCAGGTGAAAGGCACAGAAATATCCACTTTACCGATGAAAAAAATTTCACGATTGAAGAACACTACAATAAGCAAAATGATAAAGTGTACGCTCACAGTTCTAAGGAAGCTGCTCAAGTGGTCGGAAAGGTACAACATGGTCATCATCCTGCGTCAGTGATGGTTTGGTGGTGCGTGTCTTATCAGGGAGTTACAAAGCTACATTTTTGGGAAAAAGGAGTGAAAACTTCAGCCAAAGTGTATCAAGATACTGTCTTGGATCATGTTGTGAAACCTCTCAGCAATACACTCTTTAAAAATATACCGTGGACTTTCCAGCAGGACTCTGCTCCTGGTCACAAGGCACGAACTACCCAAGCCTGGCTAGAAACCAACGTTCCGGACTTTACAAGAGCTGAAGACTGGCCCTCATCTAACCCAGACCTCAACCCTTTAGACTACAAATTATGGTCAGTTTTAGAGGACATGGCCTGCTCTAAACGACACGCGACTTTGAGTCTCTTATAAATTCTTTGGAGCAAGCAGTGGCAAAATTTCCCTTGGAAACAGTGCGTAAATCCATAGATTCGTGGCCAAACAGATTAAAGGCCTGTATAAAAGCCAAAGGTGGCCATTTCGAATAAAATATATTTTTTTTTTGCTAAGACTTTAATAAATATGTAGGTATAAATTTAAATTATATTACATTACTTCATTTAAAAAAAATTGCATTTCCATTTGTAACAAAACTTATGGCTGGACTAGGTATATATATATATATATATATATCTCTTCATTGTAATTCATACATTACATACCTACACAGAATATAATTACCTGTAGGTTTCGCTGCAGCTGTATGTTGATTCATTCTAGCCGTCTTAATATTTATGTTCTTTCTCCGCTAAAGGTCACAGTAATCGGTTTACATGCTCCACCCGATGAAAAAGTAATTACTGTGACCTTTGAGAGCTTACATCACCAAAGCGCGGGTTGATAAGAAGGAAAGGTATTCAGCTCTCTGATAAACCCTATGTTATGGTGCATATCAGTTGTTACGAGAGGTTGGTACTTATCCGGACGTGTTGGAGCCATTCGTAGCATATAACTGGTACTAATTATCAAAATCTTGATAATTGCGTAGTCCATTTTTAGGTCTCTGATGGTAAGCGCTGGGTGCGACGGGCGGAGGCGTGCCAATCAACTATTATTACTATTATTTAAACGTCAAAATCATTCAAAGGCCTTGCGTTATTGGTTGATCAGTCCTTTTATTGGTTTTTTGATTGGCCAGAATGACCAGTTAGTGTATATGCGCGACTTACCAGGACGTTGTTAAGTTACCCAAGTTTAAGTTACATATAACAATACACAGTACCCTATTATTGATTTGGCATGTCGCGTCGTCGCGTCAGGAAGAAGAGTCTGGCGCCGGACCAATGGAACGTATTCGCGTCATAGACGTGTCTTCTTAACCCCGCGCGGAGTGTGGGGTTAAGAGGTGCGCGGGGTGATACAAAGACACGTTTATCTGGTACCCGTGAGAATATATAAGAATGGGCTTCTGCCTATCGTTTCATTTCACGTAAAGGCATTAAGCCTAATCTATTCAATATCGATAGGAAAATGCCTACTACATGTTGTCAATGATTTAAAAATGTTTTTATTCAATTACTTTCTATTTTTATTTATTTCAGAAACGCGGGTCCCTAACAGATGAAACTATATTACACTGCATACCGAAAATAACTCATAGCGCTCCCGTCACTCCTTGCGATAGTGAAGCGTCAACATGGTCGGAACGAGTACGTAGCAAAACTAGCTACGAAATCGCCACAGGACACGCTTCCACCAGCTACGCGGACTACGATAACCCTAGCTTTGAATGTAACTTCAATCAACCTAACTATAACACACCGTCGTGCAGTAAAGCGAGTTACGAGGTCACCTCGGTATATAATAGGAACTATGAGGCACCGTACACAAAGTCAGGATATGATTCGTATGAGAAGTCGGGTTACGGGGAATACAGAACGAGCTACGAAGGATCTACAGGGTACGAGAAGGGGAACGAAGATTACAAGCATAGCTACGAGTCAGAGGGTGTGTGGTGGTGGCGCCGCCCGCTGGGTGTGCGGCGCGCGTCCTGCCGGCGGTGCGGCGCCTCGTCAGCTACTCGGCCTCTGCGCATGACGCCGTGCGTCGGCGTCGCGCAGGCGCATGAGCTAGCGCACCGCGAGCCTCGTACTACGGAGCGCCGCCCGCCCATGTCACGTGACCGCCCATTACTTTTTGTTAAGCAACTGTTTTTATAGTCCCCCTTTTTATTTTATGTTTTACAATATACGCATTTTATTCGTCATATTTGAGTAGGCGTTTGTACATAAAATTATTTCTTTCTGAATTAGGCTTTTACAGCTTTACAGCGGTTTGCAATTTTGATATCGGAAGTATTCTTATGTAGTTATGCGCATCGTGTGATGATTGTTTTAAGCTGAATTGGGCAAAGGCGATAAGGGTTTGCTGTGAAGGAACGGCCTATGATATAAATATTATAGACATATTACTTTAGTGAATTTGTGTCTCCCGATTTACATTAAATTTGATATTTAGTAATGTATCTTGAATAATAAATATATATTGTGTGTCTATAAAATATATAATAAGTCCATTTATGAAAATTACTTGGTGACATATCATTTTAGATACAATGTGATAATTTTTATTTAATTGGGTATGAAATATTTTCAATAGGCGTTTAAGACTATTTTGCGCTATTGCTGTATTCAAGATTAAATAAAGATATAGATAAAGATGCCTACACGTATAGGTCCACATTCCAATATAGACACGGATGTAAAAACGGATAGTAATAAGGGAATATAGGATATATTGTAACTAGGGAAGAGTTAGTGAGTATAGATTAGTTTGCACAGAGCTTAAGTTTAAGCGAATTGATTAATTTTTGTATATCAATTTGATGTTCATTATAATCGGTAAGCCAAAAATTTTGTTTTGACCTAATATCTGCACTAATATTACCTACTATATACTGTAACGGTCCTTTAAGTAAGCCCAATTCTTTAGGAGTTAGGAGGCTTTTATAGAAAAATGAATCCATTCGGAATATATCATAGTCTATATATTACCTTTGAAAAAAACGTGTCAATCAATCTGCCAATCATATAAGTCCTTAGTAAAATAAATACAAGAAAACTTCCTTCGGATAAATCATAGTTGTTGTTTCTCGAAATAGTAAACACTTTAAAAGTTTAAAACAAATTAATCATTTAGCCATAAAAAATCAAGCAAAATTTTCAGAAATAGTTTCATTTTGTTCTCAGTATCAATTGTCCCTTGGGATCAGTGGGACATACTCATCCCACCCGGCCCATCATGGTGCTGAATCAATGGGACTAGTGGAATAGACCGTAAATGTCATCTTCAATTCTATTGTATTCTATTTTTCGAAGGTATCGCAAGTTATCAATGATCTCAAAGAAATTACTAACCTTTTTTTTTTTAACCTAATACGAACAAACAGTTTCGAATTTATTCTAGGTTATTAAATTAAATTAATATCATATTCGTATCATCATAATATTTCGTCCATCTTACTCGGAGATTCCCATAGACTAATATGTACATTTTTTTTTTTTTTTTATCGTGCGGAAATCCCTACGGATACCCCCATGTACCTATTATGTAAAAGAGTTGTCGAATGAATGACATGAAACCCCCCAGTTCGACATTGCAGTTGGATCAAGGGTAATACCCCTAACTTGATACCAATTGTTGTGAATTGCAGTAGGTATCTACCTACCAAGATTACGCCGCTAAATACCGCATGACTTTAGACGAATACTAAAATTAGTTCCAATTTAAGACATTACACGTTATACTAGCTAGGGTAGGCAGAGACAACAGCCCGCCATCTGCTTCTGTCCTTACAAACTTCACGAGCTTCATCTAATAACTTGCAAAAAATTACAAAATGCCATCACAACTACCTTAATGAACCAGAAACTGAATTAATGGCTTCAAAGTAAATAGAAATGCACCTTGAATCTGCAGCAGCAGCAGGCGTATGAGTCATATACTTATACTACTATTATGAGACATATTTATGTCACATTTTTTTAGGTACTTATTGAAATTTGTGTGCTTAATTATGCTACACATACATTCTATTACGCTTATTTATTTGGTATAATTTGCAGGGACTAATAAATTAATATGCAGGATTTTTTGCGAAAAATATTAAACTAATATTTCATCTATTTTCAAATTTTTCAAGATCTCCGACGATAGTAGCCGTTATACTTAGGTATGTTGACTGATATGTACATTATATGCGACTATTCACCAAAGATACAAGTCTTTTTTTTTACGTGCGGAAATCCCTGTAGTACCTAATTATGCCAGCAAAGAATTACCGCACTCCATTTTTAACTCCCCTTTGCATCCCAATCGACAGACACTTATGATAGTCTTACTGAATCATAGGTAAATGATTTTGTGAAAACACATTCTGAATCACGAATGATTCAGAGTGCGTGCCTATTCAATGAATTAAAGCAAGCTTGACAAGCTGTTGTTTTATTTCAGTGAGTTAATTAAACTTTAATATAGGTATACTAAAAAATATTTGTATGCATTCCTCAGTAAATAGTTATCTTTTCCTTTTTCATACTTTCATTAGAATTCCTGAAAAACTGATTCTCTATAGGGGTCAATTATGCCTATCACAATTTGTTAGCTTGTACAAAAAATCGTAAAAACAGCTGTTTTTACGCTGATACTATCTACCAGCTTGTAGTGGAAACAAGGTGACTCATGTTAAATACAATATTGAAGCGCTCATCCCTAATCATGTTTTGTATATGAGCTCAACTTTCGAAATCAAAGGTATATTCGCATTGTGAAAACTTATAATGAAGGCCTGGGGGTGGCAGGTGAGGCCGCCTGTCACCCCAGCAGAAGCAGGCCGGGACGGTGGGGCGACTAGCGCCCCTCCCCCAAACCGGGGCAAGACGGGGACACCGTGGTTCCCAAACCCGAGGGGGCCATCTCGAAACCGGAGATGGCCCAGGGTCAGTCGGGGTGCGAGGGATATGCTCTATGGGCAACCTTACACCCCGGCGTCTGCAGACCCGAGACGGCGTGCGGTTTTAGTCGGTTCAAGCCCGACATAACCGCCCCCGCTGGCCGGCGGGGGGGTATCCGAGGGGATTTCCGCACGAAAAAAAAAAAAAAAAAAAAAAGGTACGGTACGGTACGGTAAGGTAAGTACGCTATTTATTATTCATCATACATCAAGTGATCTCATTCTTTTAACTATAGGTACCTACTTACTTTTTAGCAAATGACTGCGACTACAATTAGGGTAGTTACCTATCTAGGCGATTGAGTTATCTAAAAGTAGAGGCAGCAGTAAAAGGAACCGTGGGTAACCTCTCAAGCTTGATGAATAAAGTATTTGAGTCGTAACTTTTAAAAATAGGGAGAACAACCCAGCTATTTATAAGTTTGTGATGTTTTATTTCCTCTATATCATCTTCCCCAGTGATATAATACCTAATGTATCGCAGATTCGAGGCTTTCTTAGATACTTTATACTTAGTTATACCTACGTCATTGCACTCACTTATAAAACGTAGTTTCAAAGAGTATTGTATTATAACACTAGTAAGCTATTTCTCGATGATAAATAATAAATAAAATGTATAGAAAAAATAACAATAGTATATTTGCGATGTATTTCTGCCTTTTAGCTAAGAACAGTGTGTGACAATGTAGATATTATAATATGTACGTGTAACCTATCATACAGATGTACTAGTAAATGTACCCACCTATTTTTAACATATGAGCCAATTAGTTTGCTTACATATCATAGATATTTTCTTACTGACACACTTTCAATATATTCTATAACTCTGTGTCATTAAGAACCTACATAATTATACTACGCATTAGGACTATTAGGATGCAATTTGTAAGGTTCGCCTTCTCTTACTAGGCGACTAATCTCGTTCCTAACATTTTATCATACCAAAGTATACCTACGCATTATATTTATTTATTATTTTTCATAACGCAACCTCTTCATCTTAATCAGCGTCTTCTATCATGCCTTTCAGACATCACATTCATCATCAAAAAATCATAATTATTACTTTACATTATCTACACTAATATTACGAGAGGAAATAAAATATAAAAGTAATGCATTACGTGGTTAACTTAACATACGTACCTTCCGCTACATAAATTTAAAATGAATTTTCGGTGGAAGTTTACATGGTAATTTAAATCATATATTTTTTTTAGTATAAAAACAATAACATTATAACAACAATTCATTTTCGATTTATATTATTGATACATATTATCCAAAATATATTTATAAATGTCCTATATTATCGGTAACTTTAGTATGTAAAGTATTATTTTAGTTAACACGTTAAGCCGTCCCCTGAAGTTTTAAGAAAATATACGTATATGGATATATTGAATATATATGTACATTACCAAATTTATAATAAGATGCACCTTACATATAGCTTAGTACGTAAAACGTAATGTTAGCGTGGTCGAAATAAACATTCTTAGTATCAATGAAAATATGCTAATGCGGGAGAAGACTATATGACTGAAGTCAACAATTGGAAAATTCTTGAAAATCAACTTTTTAAGAAAAACCTTTAACGCTATATTATCGATAAATACTATTATCGTATGAGGCATTGTTCGTCGTGTATTTAACGGACCTAAAGTTCAACTAGACCTAGAGCAACTAGGAATTAGAACAGAGATCTGAGTCATACAGCTATCGTAAGTACCCACTGGAGACTCCTGACTCATTATTCAAACGATCGAAAAATAAGTTAATTGAATATTTATTTTTTCATCGACATCGTATGCGGTGATCTTTTAAATTAGTAGATACGTCGTCATTGGTCTGTGTTATTTTACTAACATTCCACAAAAGAAGGTATGTGTTGTGAGTGTTTATTGAGAGATTAGCTAATAGATACGTAGCATGTGTTGGAATGCATATTAATGACCTCAATAACCAATCCGGTTGCCAATCCGGAAAAACGCAAATCCGTATAACTCAGATCCGGATTAGAAAGTCTCCACTATACAAGGGGATCGGGCCCACAACACTAAACCTTATTAATGACGTGGCACTAAACTATCCAAATAGTCTTCTACATTATTAAATATCTTATCAACCATTTTCATTTCCACATTTCTTATACAAATATTTCATACATCTACATGAGACGCGAAAGACCTATGTATAACACCAGACTTAGTGAACTACTCTTCGTAATAGGCATTCCTATCCACACACAAATTAAAATATTTAAGAATTTTAAAGTTTGTTATTATTACTATTAAGACTTAGAATCTTAACGGAAATAATATAGTTGTGGGCGGTAGTGTTTATACCATATATCTACATACAAATACCTTACTCGGATTCAATAAAAGACAAAGACACACATAAATTCTACGGAAATTTTTAAATATTGAGTAATGTTTGAAATCAATTTTCACTGTCCACATGGTTTAGTACTGAATTTATGGCAGAAAATGTCTCATGCGCCAAAATCTCATTAATACCGTAATAAATAGCACAATTCACTAATAAATAAGTAATAACATGTAATTGTACAATGAATTTGGGTGTACTGTTCATTATTACAGTGTTTACTTGTCACTGTATGAGGTTTCATTATCAATTTTATAACATAACATAACTTCACGCCTGTATCCCCGAAGGGGTAGGAGAGGTGTATAACACACCCACGATTCGCCAGTTATGTTAACATAATTTTAAATGTCTTGGTATCAAACAACTATCATAACTTTTAACATCTTATCATTTGTTTGAATATTCTTCTCTCTTTATTAAACAGGTTTTGTCGCTAGAGCAATTATGTTAGCCCATATAACATACGTATACTGAGTCTCTAAATTTGAATTTGAACATAATTTTGTTCAATCAAACAAGAAAATTGTAGATATTCATGAAACCCATTCTCTAATTTATTGGTGTACCATTTCTCATTTATTTGGTTTCTTTTAAAGTTACTCTATTAATAATTTCTTGGATGAGACAGCAGTCTAGTTCAAAAAGTCAGTAACTTACTGCTTCAGACATTTTATATTCTTGTATGGAAAATGATCTTTAGTAAAATTCTTATGTAGTGACTCAATGGGTGTTAAAAAGTTAACATTCAGGAGGTGGGCTGAATAGAATTTGGCAGTTCTAAACTATTGAATCCGAATATAACTTAAAGTATTATTATTGAGATGATATTTTCTAAATTATCACACTTCAAAGGCTCTGAACTCTAATTCAATAGACAAGTAATGGTATTAGTTACCTCCTATTAAAGTTAGGTTTAATTTTAGATCTTAGTAACTTTCCCTTTAAATGGAAATCTTCTTAGAATGTCAATCAATAAGATTGTTCAATCAATAAATAAGCATTCATTGCAGTGTCCGCTCTCTTACATTCGAACCAGAATTATTCGTTAGATCTGTATGTTTAGTCTAAGAGTTTAGTTACAAAACTACAAGAATAGATGTTTATAATAAGGGTTCGAAGATATTCATTACTTAGAGAGTAACCTAGACCTTCACATAACGACGCCATTTCCAGATGAAATGTTCGTTATAAGTTCGTTTAAAACTACTTACGAAAAGAAGGAACCAAATGATTAAATATTATGAATTAGTATAGGTCCTAGTTACCTGCGAAACGAATCCCAAGTGAGATGTTTGTAATATAATAAAATGGATATTGTAATATTATACATATGATAACATAGGTATATTGCAATTAAATTATTATAGATCATTGAGTCTCTCTCTAACTATGAAGTATAATAAAAACTATCAGCATCAGTACTTGGTTAAGGAACTATTGCGGTTGACTTTTTCGGAATGGAAGAACTTTTTCCAATATTTTTGTAATGGAATCAAAAATAATTTATGAGCTGAATGCTAAAATTATAATTATACCCATACAAACCTATTTTATTTATTTTTCCCTATAATATATATACCAAACGGTAATTTTCCTTATTATATTGATTAATTTATATTCTATTGCTAATAGTAATTCTAATTTTAATCCTAATGCAATTTAAGTGTGAAGACTGAAAAATCAAATTGTAAACGTTTTTGAACGAGCGATTATACTTGTAGTTAGAAAAAGGCCACATTTGAATGTTACTCGTAAACACGAATTATCCCATGAGCTATATTGTAAGTTACACCACTTTAGGTTTAGCAGAAAATGCATTTTATGTGGTGGCCGTTTAGTTTAGATAATTAAACTATATATTCATAAAAATAATTTGTTGTTTGGAAAGAAAATATTTGTCGCTTTATTTATGTTACAAATGCGTTAATTTTAATTCTGAAGTTTATCGATAAAGTTGCGTTAGAAATAAAGATTATGTCTGAAAACCAATAGTTTAAATACCCTTAATTAAGTATGTATAAGCAGAGAAAACTGTAAACTCAGTGATGATGACGATGGATGGTAGTAATAATAATTTAATAATAATTTTATTTTCCAAACAAAAACTTATTTTCTAAGATAGAATTTCACTTAGCTAATATACAGCTCATTACCACAATCAATAAAACAACTGTGTCTGAACTAGATAACCTAATATCTGTGCTTCAGACAACAGCCTCCATCATAATACAAGTAAATAAAGCTAATATAGGGTTGTAAGCCAAAAATATGTCAAAGATCTCATAAATTTAAGATATGTAATGAATACAAAATAATAAAAAAAATAAAAAAAAAGAAGAATCCTTACTATTATTAGATAAATCAGATAGTTTCTTTTTACCTATCTTTAATTTAATTTAATTTAATCATGAGTCATATAATTGTATTACAAAAAAAAAAAAAAAAAAAGTAAATAATGATATTAATACATAGAACATTCTTAATTAATTAATAACACATAACAGTATTGTGAGAAATAGGATTGTGTAGTGTAGAGTAAGCCTCCTCGTGTGTGGTATGTTAGTGTATGTGTGTATGTAGGAGGTTGAGTGAGATTATTTTGGTACCTCTAGTAATTTTCCGGTTTCTTCATAATTGAGTCCAATAATAAATTCAAACAGCTTCATCTTGCATTCTCTAGAATTTAAACTTTGTATGTCAATAATTTTACTAATTTTATTATATAGATATGGGCCTAGGAAGGGAAAATATTTATTTGCAAATTGGTGTTTAAATGTAGGCCTATTTGAAAAAACTATGTCTTTGCGTCGCTTGGAGTTCAAGGCGCATTTATCAAAAGTGAAGCTTGAGTGTTGTTTCATGCAATATGAACAATTGACGAACTGAAAGGACTTCGCACTGCTGACAAAGTAGACGGGTAGGAAATAAGTAAGGTCGAAAAGTGCTTACTTTGAGAATAGCTCTTTGAGCTACCTCAAGAGGTTTAATATTTGATTTTGGTACTCCTCCCCACACCGTAATGCAATACCCCACTATTGATTGCCCGAGTGCCAAATAAACCTCTTTAATTAATTTGGAATCTGCTAAATCTCTTAAATTTTTAAATACATAAATTAGCCGTCTTAAACGCGTAGTAATCAAGTTTATATGGTCCTGAAAAGAAAGATTATTATCAATCATAATGCCCAAATACCTAACCACCTTAGCAGCGGTGAGAGAAGGACATCGGCATATTTCATGGTTACAGCAGACATGAGCGAGCAGGGAGCATGACAGAGCTGGTGAGATATTATTACGCATGGAAAAAGGTATGTAGACAGTTTTTTCTGCGTTAAGTGTCAGTTTATTGTCCTGTAACCAGTGGCAAACGGTATTAAAACCCGCCTGGGCATATTTATAAGCATCCTCCCAGTTTTCGGCAGAAAACAAGAGAACTGTGTCATCCGCATAGGAAATAATTTTTCCGTCTGATAAGGTAAGGCCACAAAGATCATTCAAATAAACCAGAAATAGAGTTGGCCCCAGTATGCTGCCCTGCGGGACACCATATGTGACAGGTAAGTCATCACTAATAACATTATCAATTTTGGTGCACTGGTAGCGATTAGAGAGGTAATCTTTAATTAATTTCAGCTGATTTCCACGAATACCTATCCTGTCGAGTTTATCAATCAGCAGTGGCACGGAGACCGTGTCAAAGGCCTTGGCAAGGTCCAAAAATATGCCTATTGTTCTTTTACCCTCGTCAATATTCTTTACTACATAGTTAGTAAGTTCGTGGACCGCATCACTAGTTGATCTTCCTGTTCTGAAGCCAAACTGATTTTCTGAGAGAAGGTTATTTTTTTCCAAATAATTTGTCATTCTACTACTAATGATGCGTTCCAAGAGCTTTGAGACAGATGGAAGGATGGAAATTGGTCTATAATTATTGATATCATGTTTATCGCCGGATTTATGGATAGGAAGTACAACAGATTTCTTTAGCACTGCTGGAAAAATACCCTCGTGCAGGCAAAGGTTAAAAATATATGTCAGTATTGGAACTAGAGTGTGTCTTTTTTCTTTTAGAAGGTAATTAGGGATGGAATCCCATCCTATAGAGCATGAGTTTTTAAGATCTAGGATCAGGCGGTCCACTTCTGCCTCATCAGTGTCTAATAGGACAAGAGACTGCAGTGACCTACTTGAGGGCATTGCGAAATTACTGATATGTTGGTGATTTCCACAAGTTATAGTTGTTTCAGCCAGGGTTTTACCAACTGTAACGAAGAACTTATTTACGGCGTCGACTGATTTTTTGGGGCAGGCCCTATTTATTAAATCAGTAGCTGTACTTTTTATTTTTGATGTGTTTGTGATATTTTTAATAGCGCTCCATATTTTTTTACTGTTTTTTCCAGCTGTCTTTATTAGGTCAGTCTCATAGGTTATTTTAAGTTTTTTAATTAACTTATTGCAGAAATTCCTGTATCGTTTATAGGTTAATGCATGCAATTCATTATCAGGGTATTGTCTTGCTACTTTATGGAGTTTATCCCTATGCCTCATGCACCGTAATAATCCAGGTGTCACCCACGGTTTAATAATTTTTCGTCTTCTTGATAATTTTACAATGACAGTGCTATGCTTTATAGCGTTTTGGATAGCTGTGGTGAAAAATGCCATGGAAGTATTGGCATCAGTGTGATTATAAATCGGATCCCAGTTAATATTGTCCACTTCTGTATATAGGTTTTCTTTATTAATTTTATTAATTTCAGTGCACGCATAGGTTCTTTTTTGTTTATATTTAAGACACAGCAGTACCGCCTGGTGATCCGTTATTGTAGATTGTATCACCAAGGTGAGAGCTTGTGTTCTAGTTTTTAATATTACATGATCAAGGCATGTCTTGCCATGTCTAGTAGGCAGAGTATGCGCTGGTAAGAGACCATGAAAGGAGCAAAGATTTAAATATTCTGTTTGTGCCTTAAAAAATGTATCAGGACAGATATTTATATTGATGTCGCCAATGATGGAAATATTCTTGAATGTAGACAGATCCTCCAAAATATTGTTCAGAGTTTGCAAGAAGTTGTCTATGTTTTTGTATGAAGGAGATCTATACACTGCCACTATAGCAGTTTCCTTGCCAATTTTTATTATGAGGCAATTTGAGTCCTGACAATGGGGTTCTTCTATAATTACATTTAAATTAGTTTTAGAGTAGACGGTCACACCGTCATTTTGCAAAACGAGAGAATCCTTAGATGCATAAGATCTATATCCATCCATAACCGGTAAGAATGGACACGAAGATAAACGGCACTCGGTCAGAATGATAATATCACATTCAAACTTTAGCCTACTCAACACAGCAACCAGGTCACTGAAATGCGCTGAAAGACTACAGATATTCTGTGTAATGACAGTGAGGCAATTCGTAGGTTGGGTTATTATGTTTTGGCAGTCGACATCACAGACCAATGACTCAGAGACCGACATCTGATCTATATCTAAGGCTACTTCATCCATTTAGGGAAATGGTATATTGCACATGATCATGCAAAATAAACTCGATTCGATTTATAGCTGAACTTAAGACAACATCATAACAATAGCATAATAAATATTTAGGAGATTGTTTTATATTACTATACTTCCTATATATAAAAATGATTTCATGTTCAATCCCGAGTATCAGATAGCGAAACCAACACTTATAGATTTGAGTAATTTGTAGAGTCTGTGAATAATGTACTGTAGATTTTTCTGATTGCTTAACAATAATCTTTATAATCTTAATTAGAATAATATATGACAGCTTAATATATTTACTAACATACATGTGGCCAAAAGTACAAATCAAAATAAAAGATTTTGATGTAACGAATAATGAATCAATTTTTTTAACATCTAGTCAGGCTGTATTCATCTTCATCTTAGCAAAATCAGCCTCTTCCTGAATGCGTATGTGTGGCATGCCTTCTTTTTGACGAAGGAAGATTTTACCATAGGACGTCCAGCAGTAGGAATAATCGTGTGTATTAGCGAAGTCCCTTGCCAGGAAAAATAGTCGCCTTCCTTTTGCGGTTAAGCTTACCGAAATATAGATTGGTTTTTGGGAGCCAGGCACGCCAAAAAGACTAGAGTTTAATTTGTCTTTTTTTTCATGTGGAGTTAATTTCTTCAGATTCTTTATTAAAGTATCCTTTGTCAAGACCGAGGTAAATTCAACGACGATTGGCTTGATTACATCATTTTTTGAAGATGGTCTATAAACATCTCTGATATCAGCAGTTTGGAGTTGCAAATTTAAAGTGTTGCCGATTTTTTTCACGGCCTCACAAAGTACATGTTTGGTTTCGTTTTGCATTCTTGGTATATTCCTAATTTCCAATTTGATTGCGCAAGACTGTCTTTCAACGTTTTCCAGCTTGTTTTCTAATAATTTTATGTAAGACACTTGTTCTTTACGTTCTCGTCGAAAAGATTCCAATTCCTTTTGTAACTCATCGTATTTATCAGATAGTGTTGACATTGAAGAATTTATAATTTCATTTTGTAATTTTATTTCAGTTAAAGTCGACTCCAGATTATCTAATCTCGCTTGTTGATCCAAAGAAAATTTAGAGAACAATTCCCGAACTTGTTGCATAAAACCACTCAATTCGCTTTCTCGCTTCCTTTTCAAGCGCCCCGAGTTTAAATTTGTATTAGCTTTTTTATCCGTAGATTGTAAATCGGAAGTACTGCCATCCACACCTTCAGAATCCGTCTCAGTAGCAACCGACTTTGGTGCTGGAGGTGTACGTTTAGGCGGCATTGTCGCATATATTTATGGACGCAGCCGGAGTATCAGGTCAATAGCAGATCGCTATAGTAGTAGCTAGTAATGAGAATTAGACGTTGAAGTGTCAATTCACGTAACACGGTTATGTGCTGGCCACTGAAGTTGTGTTAACCTTCCTGCTTTAAGTTTTTAGTGTTGTCTTCAGGGCTAGTGACAGGTATTCATTTGGATATTTATAGAGCAGTGAATCACAGCAGCGTATGAACGTGAAACTGGTAGAAATATATTAACTTCTCACATTTTTACTTGTAGTGTTTCGTTGAAATTACTTCAATAGACGATTAAGTTAAAAGTTTACAATTATTTACGAATATAAAATGAAAAATAAATAGAAAAAATGAATAAACAAGCTCAATCACATCAATTAAGTATTGAACAAAAAAAAAAAAAAAATTAATTGATATGAGGATTTGAACGTCCGAACACTGTTTCACAAGTCTTTGGAACTATCTCTTCGACCACCAGAGCATAGTGATACTAAGTCAAATATAGTAATAGTTTTAACATATGGTCATTAGCACAAAAGTTATCAAGATTTGTTGTTATGATTATTTACTGTGTGATCGAGGGTAAATTTACATCACAACTATATCCTTGGTTCAGAATTTTAAAGATTTTGCATATTATTTACAAAAGCACTTTCAAACTACACTTTCTTACACTTATTGTCCGTGATGAAGAAGGAAGTTATCCCACACGAAAATAACTTGTTCACAGTTCACTTTGTATTTGAGAAACACTCAATTTCAAGTTCGCAATTGTCTACCACTTTTATTCTTTTCTCGGTTCTGGAAACTATTCACCAACGATAGATGTTGACTATTAGGTACTAAGTTACTATTCTGAGATATCAATAGCCAAAAAGTAAACAGTTTTCCTATTTTGCAAAATAAATAATACGGAGCTGATGCAAACACGGCAACTACCTGTAGGCTGAGAGTTGAAGAGCAGCGTAGTCGACATGGGAGTTCCTGTAAACGACGTGTCCAGTGAGTGCCTGCGTCAAACGATTGGATAGAGCGACATATTGCCGAATATCTGTAGGAATATCCGACTCATAAATTTATAGAACCACAGATTTATAGTCCCTGAAAATGTTTCAATTTTTTAGGTTTAGCTTTTTATTTTTTGGATGTCTAGAGAGGGTTAGTGTAAAGTCTGTGGGGTCACAACCATTGTCCCGTGGCCGCCATCTTGGTAAACGGATGCGAATGGTTTTTACGCTATATCAGGCTTTTTACATCGCACAGAAAATTCATAAAAGCAATTTTGTTGCAAATTAAATTCTTTACAAGTTTATTTTCGTATCGGAAATAAGTTATAATCGATCTTTGAGATCTACAATGGAGATTTCGCCTTAGAATATCGATTGAAAACGAGTTCATTCACCCTTATTATGTTCTCTATTCCTCTTGCACATTCTTCCAAATTGCCATGATAAGTACATTACATCCCAATCCAAACGTGTCCAAATTACGCAACAGCAGAGTACTTGGCAGCTTCGTTTTGATTCCAGTTGAGATAGAGTTCAACCAACTTGTAACAAACAATAATAATAATAATATTGTATGATGTACTACTCAGCGCTATTTAGACCCAAAAAAAAAGTCAAATATATTTTGCATCTGCAAATATTTAACGTCAAAAAATACTATTACTTATAAAAATAATATGATTATTAAATATTATTGAGCTAAGTCGAAGTCTAATCTAAGCTAAGAAGTCGAGCGAAAGCTCCTCATACCAGACTTCAGGATTTTCTTTGTCACAGGTCTCCTCCTAAACTACTAATCCAATCACAACCAAATTTGGCATGATTAAAGAGGTCAATCAGAGGAAGGTTTATGGATATATTTAGAAAAAAATAATGCTACCACAGAGGAATGATCACCGTTAAAAAAAATCCAGATGGAATTACATAATAACCGCTCGAGACACTGTGACCAAACTTTACACGCTCAGAAAGCATGTCCAGAGTTGTGACTTTCAAAAAGAAAATCGGACTTGCCACGGAGGAATGATCACTGTTCAAAATTTTCAAAATCTGGTTTCCCACTCAGCTCGACATTGCAAGCAGCGATTCGCCTTGCAAACCTAGTATCCTTCATTTTAACAATATACATTTAAATTGCATTTTTAAAACCATTCTATAAAAACATATTTTAAAATAATAAAAAAGTGTCCCACTGGCATCGGATACAGGGACCAAGTTACCAGTGGGTAGGGATCCAAAGAGAGGAACCTCCTCACAATACGTGCCGTGTCGAGGTGCCTTGCCTTCTGCACCAAACCCTTGACCCAACTGCCTAACGCGAGGCTCTTGAAATGTTGGTCGAGGCTCTTGGCAATCAGTCCGTAAACCAATACGACTATCGGAACAACAAAAATTGCAGAATCCACATCCCACATGTCAACAACCACGTGAGCCAAGTCCATATATTAATATTATTATTATATTATTATTATTATTCCTTTATTTAATTTCTATACATATAATTACATTTTTAAATACATATATTAAAAAAAAATACAAATATATTTAAAAATATAAATATAGTGCTCCACCGGCATGGGGTACAGGGACCAAGCTGCCGGTGGTTACGGCTCCAGGGTGAGGAACTTCCTCACTATGCGTGACGTGCCTAGCAGAACGGCCTTCTGCATCAGGCCTTTGAGCCAGCTGCCTAACGAGAGCCTCATAAGGTGTTGATCGAGGCTCTTGGCGATAAGTCCATGTGCTGACACGACTATCGGTACAATAATAGCTGAGTCCACATCCCACATGTCGACAATCTCATTGGCCAGGTCCAAATATTTTATTTGTTTTTCTTTTTCTGCCTTCATGAGATTCTCGTCATGGGGGACAGTGATATCAACTATCATTGCACGACGCTCTAATCGATCCATTATCACTATATCAGGCTTATTGGCAACAACAGTCCTGTCAGTGATAATAGATCGATCCCAGTACAATGTGACACGACCGTTTTCGAGAACTGGGTCGGGCACATACTTGTAGTATGGCACCTCCGAAGTCACAAGATTGTATTTAAGGGCAAGTTGCTGATGTACAATCCTAGCCACTTGGTTATGTCTGTGCAAGTACTCGCCGTTGGCGAGACGAGAACAACCGGAAATAATGTGTCTGAGTGATTCTCCGGGACGATGACATGCCCGACAGATGTCAACCGTACCGTCCTTCAGAATATACTTCCGGTAGTTGTTCGTCATTACAACTTCGTCCGTAATTGCAAAGATAAAACCTTCGGTTTCTCCAAAAAGATCACCGAACCGTAGCCATGATACAGACGCTTTTAAATCTATATCGGGCCCATTTAAGGCCCGATAAAAGCGTCCGTGTAGCTCTTTACCCTTCCATACATCGCTGCGATCAGCAGTACCAAGTACTACAGGTTTGCGCCAGTTCCTTTTAGCCAACGTGAGAGTGGTTAGGCCATTGTCCACTGCGACCACATCACGATGCATATCGGAATCTACACGTAGGAAATATTCTCTAAGGTTGTATATCTCGCGGTTATGAAGGGTCTTGGCATTTAAAAAACCACGACCGCCCAATTTCCGCGGGATATACAACCTCATTACCGATGAACGTGGATGGTGCATTCGGAATGTGGTCAGCAGTGTCCGGACCCTCCTATCCAGAGCATCCAGTTCAGTCTGAGTCCATCTGAGTATGCCGAAGGAGTACATTAGGACTGGCATGACCCAACCATTGCAGGCACGAACCTTATTACCGCCCGATAGAAGGCTTTTCAGAACTTTGTTCAGGCGGCCAAAGAAGCGCTCCTGCAATGCCTGCTTCATACCAGATTCGGAAATTCCTAATGCCTGTGACATACCCAGATATTTGTATGTTTCGGTTGTAGATAGAGATTTAAGTTTAATGGAATCCGAAAGTATCATCCCTTCGGATTCCACTATACCACCTCTTTCTACATGCATGACCGCACACTTGTCTAAACCAAATTCCATCTTGATAGAGCTACTAAAGTTTTCAGTCATCTTTAGTAGCTCCATCAATTGTAGGTTATTAGTAGCAAATAGTTTGAGGTCATCCATGTATAGGAGGTGGGATATAACCCGACCCTCTCTCCGCAACCGATAGCCTAGCCCTGAATTCTCCAGTATTGTACTTAGAGGATTCAGTGCTAGACAGAACCACAGGGGACTCAGACTGTCGCCCTGAAATATACCCCTCTCGATTCTTATCGGTGCATCGTTTGTCTGGCAACATCCTGGATAGCGGAGAACCGTGTTCCATTGCCCCATACATGACCTCAAGAAAGTAGATAGAGTTGTATCAACTTTATACAACTCTAGCACCCTCAGAAGCCATGTATGTGGAACAGAATCATAAGCCTTCTTATAATCTATCCAACATGTCGCCAGATTTTTACAGTTACGACGCACCTGTTGGCTGATGGCCATGTCAACTAGAAGGAGCTCTTTAGTGCCACGGGCCCCGCTCCTACATCCATTCTGAGAGATAGAGATGATCGAATTTTTTTCTAAATCTGCAGTGATTTTGACTCTCAGAATGGAAGTTAGGAGTTTATAGACCGTCGGTAAGCATGTAATAGGCCTATAATTTCTGGGGTCCGTAGCACTACCAGACTTATAGAGTAGGTGGGTTATTCCAGTTGTTAAGAAATTAGGAAGGGAACCCGAGTTTAGGCATGATTGGAATTGAGTTGCTAAACGAGCATGTGAGTTACGGAGCCACTTCAGCCAAAAGTTACGCAGTCCGTCCGGTCCTGCTGACTTCCAGTTCGATAACGAACGGACTGCACTTGCAACATCTTCAGGTGAAATGATTATTGGCTCCATAATCTGTATATTCGCACAAGCTCGTTCAACCTCTCTCATCCAACCACCTTCTGTATGTATGACTGGCGTCGACCAGATGCTACCCCAGAATGTATTCGTAGCGTCAGCATCTGGCCGAGTACCGTCATTTACACCTGACTCGGGTTGTTCCCATTTTCGATAAACCCACCGCTCATCCTTTTGGAAGATGCGATTCTGGTTATACCTAGCTACGCGCTTTTTGTAGCGTCGTATCCGATTTGCCAATGCATAAATTTTCTGCTTCAGAAAGTCAATGCGCTCTGTGACACATGAAGCGTATTGTTGAGGACTAACGTTAGTCCCCAAAAATGCCCGTGTCACAAAGCGCATCACTCTCGGGCGGGTATTGCCTGATCTGAAGCAGATTAGCTTACCTATGAGTGCCCTAGCCTCAGCAATACGACGTTCAATCCTGTACTGACAGGCAGGCACAGCAGGCTTGGGTCGAGTGGCAGTTTCATTTACAATAAATTTTACTCCAGCTACTCGACATGCTGCGACGGCCGCACAGTACAAAATCGAATGTGTATCACTGAGGTCTTCGCTATTTTCTAAATACTCAGATAATAGCGTATCCAGGGCACAGACCAGTGCTATATTTCTTTTATGCATGGGCAAACGGGGTAAGCGAGGTCTTTTACTTGGTATCATAGATCGATACTCCAGCATCGCATCCTCCAAAGTGCTCCTTAATCGTTCATTATACTGGGTACTTACGGATATAGTCTCACTTTCCACATCCTCATCGGTGTGATTGAGCTGTGGCGGGTTTACGGTCGCGGTTACGCTAGACACCACCGAAGGCACAGCATGCAGTGAATTGGGGATAGTAAGACTATTCTGCACGTCAGAGTATAGCCTCTCAAGTACGGTACCATCCAACATGTTACAACGTTGAATAGCCCGTACCTGGTCCGATAGTCGTTGCGCTGAAACGTTGACAGCGGGCTCAAGTTCCTGAAACAGAGACAGTAAACGAGTACGATACGCAGTGAGGTTGGTTCCCAGCTCTGTAGCCATATAATATGCCCGCATGACGCTTTCATTTATTGAAGAAGACCATTTCATGCGGCGCACATTACCACCGGCAGCGGGGGCCCTGTTCGAGGACGGTTGTCTTCGGGGTCCTAGGCACGTCGGTGGCCGGCCTCTCCCCGGCCGACGCACAGGTGTTGGCGATGTCGGCGGGGAGAAATACTCGTCGCTACTGTCGGAGCTCGACGCCTCAGCAGTTGTCGGGGTCACCTGAGGCTGCGAGGCGGAGCTGCACGACGAGTCCGTGGGTGTTTGCTGTGCTGTTTGACTTAGTTGCTTTAATTTAGTTCGTGTCAACATAATAATTTTATAGTTGTCTGTTGCTGTTTTGTAGTGTCTGAAATGGCGTATGTCATAAATTTCTCTGCTTTTGGATTTTTTTTAAAATGGAGCTATTGATCGAATGGATGGAATTCATTGTTAATAGTTTCATATATTTATTTATTTACTTTCACAATATACAGATCATAGTGTTCATTTGTAATAAAATTAATTTATTTGCAGAAAATCTATTTAAGGAAAAATATTTTGACAGTTCGCGACCAGTGTTATTATTATTCCCATCAAAGTAATTCACGCCTCCCCCTTATTATTATTATTATTTTTGTTTTGTTTTTATTTTTCTCAGCTTTTTGGCTGGTTTTAACTGCATTTACGGGCCTAAACCAAGTAAATGCAGATTGTGGTGTGTATTAAATGGGTGTGTTTTCGTCTAACTGCATGAACTTTCTAACTATTCTTATATCTTATATACTTACATGTGTTTAATATGGCAGCTTTCTGTAGATTGATGTATAGGGATTCTGGCAAATCTATTAATTTTAGACTATGCAGGAGATGGTTCGGGATAACACCAGTAGTGGAGAGAACTAGAGGAACTACGAAGACATTATCTTGTCTCCATATCCTTATCACTTCTTCTTTTAGCTCTGCATACTTGCTTATTTTTTCAGCTATTGTTTTTTGTAAATTATGCGTGTTGGGAACTGCAATGTCTATTAAATATGTAACTTTTTTAATTTTGTCCTGTAGAATTATATCTGGTCTATTGTAGTGAATAGTCCTATCTGTTAGAATTGCCCGGTCATAATAAATTTTGTGTGTGTTATTTTCTAATATTGTTTGTGGTGTATATTTATAGTAAGGGATGTTAGTGTCTTGTATGAGTGAATATTTAAGTGCTAGTTTCTGGTGAATGATGTTTGCAACTTGGTTATGTCTATGAGTGTAGTCTGTTTGTGTGAGTGTTGTGCATGCTCCTGTTATGTGTTGTATGGTTTCTGACTGTGTATAACATCTGCGACATCTGTCGTTTGTAATAGTTGGGTCTTTAATAATATATTTTCTGTAGTTTTTAGTGTTGATGATTTGATCTTGTATAGCTATTATGAATCCTTCAGTTTCCGGGAACAAATTACCTACTTTAAGCCACTTGTTAGATGCAAGTGTGTTAACGTGGGGTTGCTCTAAGTCATGAGGGTGTCTTCCGTGGAGTACTTTAGATTTCCAGTGTATTATTTTTTGATTTTGTGGGTCAGAGTTGCTAGTGCTGTGTGGGTTTTCCGGATCAGATAGGTTAAATGATATGTAGTTAAGGTCATTTAATATAATAGCTTTATGTATGTTACTAGTGTTAGATTTTGTGTGGAAAAAAGTTCTCAGCCTAGTAATTTGTTTCTGCCACAGGTTTTGAATATCTATTAAACCTCTCCCGCCGTTCTGTCTTTTGATGGTGAGTCTTTCAGTTGCAGATTTTGAATGAAGATTGTTGTGTTTTGTAAGTGTTGTGCGTGTGGTTCTCTCTAAGTTTGTAATGTCTGTTTTAGACCATTTTATTACTCCGAATGAGTAAGTTAGTATTGGTATGGCAAAAGTGTTCAGGGCCTTAATTAGGTGTTTTCCAGATAATTGTGATTTACATACTGCAGAAACTCTCCTCTGGTATTCGGTTTCCAGTGTATTTTTAATCATGGTATGGTCAAGTCCCTTAAGTTGTTGGTATCCTAAATATTTATATAAGTCTGTCGGTTCCATAGCTGCTATTGTATCAGTGTCGTTTACTACATAATTACCCGGTTTTACTTTGCCTTTAATAATATGTACTGTCTTACATTTGTCTAAACCAAATTGCATGTTTATGTCATTACTTGTCGTAGTATCTAAAAGCTTTTTCATTTGTTTTTCTGTTTTTGCATATAATTTAATGTCATCCATATATATGAGATGTGATATATCACATCTCATATATATTAACACTGAGGAAACCTATATATATATAGGTTTCCTCAGTGTTAAGTTTAAGATTGTATCCAGCTTGACATTGATGTAATAAGTGGGACAAAGGGTTTAGGGCGAGACAGAACCACAGAGGACTCAAGGAATCACCTTGATATATACCCTTTCCGATTTGTATCTGTCGCGTTATAAGAGTGCTAAGTCCATTGTTTAATTGTAATGTAGTTTTCCAGCTTGACATTATATTGCGTAAGAAATCTATTATTGTAGGATTAATTTTGTATATTTCTAAAACTTGTATTAACCAAGAGTGTGGTATGCTATCAAATGCTTTTTGGTAATCTATTTATGTGCAATGTAAATTTCTATTTTTTGTGGTGGCATGTTTATGAATAGTAGAGTCTATAATTAATTGTTCCTTGCATCCCATGTGACCCCGCCTACACCCCTTCTGTTCCTCGGCTATTATATTATGGGTATCAATGTGTGAGTTAATTTTATTTGTGATTGCTGATGTTAAAATTTTATATATGGTAGGTAGGCACGTAATTTGTCTATATTGGGAAGGTTGTGATGTGTATTTAGTTTTAGGTAGCATGTATGTTATTCCTGTTGCAATGAATTCGGGTATATTCTGTTTTCCTAATACGATATCTGTCAAATTTTTTGCAATTGATTTATGTAATGTAGTTAGCTTCTTATACCAAAAATTATGTATTTTATCTATACCAGGTGACTTCCAATTGTGTAATCTAGCTGTTGCATTTCTAATATCTTGTTCTGTAAATTTTATAAACTCCATTTCTTCTATTGATCTCCATTTTGTAGTTTCTTCTTGTATCCAATTTGCCTTATCGTTGTGGTGTGCTTGTTCTTCCCATATGTTTGACCAAAATGTTTCTAAATTTTCTTTTGTGGGTATGTCTGTATGTTTTTCTACTAGTGTGTCGGTTTGTGGCTTTTGTAAATTTCTGTAGAACATTTTTTCATTTGTAGCAAATATTGTATTGTCGATTTTACGTTGTTGTGCCTTTTTGTACCTCCTACGCCTGTGAACTTTAAGTGCTAGTTTTTGTTTAAGTGTATCTAAAAACTCTTCTGGTTTTTTGTTACTGTTTTCGTGTCTTGTGTGAGTATTGTGTGTTTTACATATTGCTTCAACTCTCTTAACTACTTTATTTGATCTATTATTGTTGATATATTGTGTGAGCCGCCCGCAATCGGCTCTTAACTTCTCAATATCGTGTTCTAACCTTTGCTGCCACGGTGGTTTGATGGTGTGTCTCGGTGCCGTGTTTCTTGTGTGTTCGGTTATTTTAAAATTGAGCTCTTCAGAAATAACCACCGCTGTGCAATATATGAGTGTGTGTATGTCTGTCAATTGTGTGTCGCTAGATTCGAACTGTTGTAGTATATCTACATTAAAAAGATTAACTAAGCGGAAGAGATTAGGGCTATATCTTAATTTAGGTAGTTTTGGTCGGGATGATGGGTCCATTCCAGAATAGAGAAGCAGCGTTGAGTTAAACTTATCCTGTATTTTTTGTATGTGTGCTTGTGCTAAGTGACTCTGATTTGTTACAGTTAATGTCTCTATGTCATTTTCTATCATCAAAGTCATTGATTCAGTGTGTGTGGATATATGTGATGTTTGTGTGAAGATATGTGATGTTTGTGTATCTATTTGCATTGGGTGGGAGTGACTGTATGATTGCGTTTGTGTATGTAGTAGTAATTGTGTGTCTAAGGGCGGTGATTGTTGTAGATTATTTTCGATTGTATTTTGTGATTGTGTGATAGTGTTAATTGAATGTTCTTGCAGTAATACACGTACTTCTTCTTTTAGTCGGTTCAGTTCGTCTACATTCAATAATTTGTTTTTAACTATTGTTCGCCTCTGGTCAGATACTCGTTGTTCAGTAACTATAATTGTTGGGTATTTTTGTGAAAAAAGTTCGTGCAGCTGTTTCCTATATGTTGTCATATCTGTTTCTAATTTTGTAATGGTGTAGTATGTGCGCATGATGAACGTATTGACATCTTTGCTCCATCTCATGCGCTTCCTTGGTTTCCCAGCCTTAGTGGACGCAGGTAAAAAGGTATTTACCTCCTGTGCAACACTTAAGACTGGATTGAGTGGATCTGTATAAAAAATGTTACTGGGGGGCGATGACGGTACTGACGATGGTATGGATGGTGATGATATTCTAGAGGGTGTGTATGAAATGGTGCTAGGGCTGTATGGTTCTGCTGGAGTGTTTGTCCTATCGGTCAGACTGGCACCATCGTCAGCTGTTTCGGCTGTAGTATCCTTGTCGGTGGGAGCCCGCCTGTTCAACTCCTCACCGCTGACGGTTCGCATGCTGAGACACCCAGCGTCAGCTCCAGGTGTGCCCCGGCGATCGCCCCCGGGCAGCGGTCCTATACGATTCCTTTTCAATCTAGTCTCCATTTTGAATGGGTTTCCAGAGCCATGTTTGCCGCGCCAGTAATTGTAATATCGCGTGTCCGCCCCCCACGTGAGTCTGATGTTCGACTCGGACATATGGTTGTGTTAGGGGGCTTATTATTATTATTATTATATATATTATTATTATTATATTTCTAATATATTATATTATTCAATAATCAATTCTCTCAAACTCAATTTAATATATTATATTACTCACACGCTGAAACCATTCCCATAGTAATCACACGCTGAAACCATCAAGTGCAAACTTCAGGAAAAACCTTTTTGAAAATTATAATAATAATATATAATATTTATAATAATATAATAGTATTTATTATAAAATTGACACCAAATTCTCTTTGAATTAAGTCCACTATAATTTATCTTATTTTAGTTTTATCTAGTTTAGTTTAGTTGTATTTCAATTAATGTTGTGTGTTTTCTATAGAAATAAATATAAAAAGTAATTAATTATAATAATCTATAATATTAATATTTGGACTTGGCTCACGTGTTTGTTGACATGTGGAATGTGGGTTATTATTATATATGTATATATATAGAAAAGAGAAAAGAGATGCCGAACCATTTTGTGCTATATGGAATTAGTTTCACCTCATTTTCTCTGTATAATATTATGTATTTAAAAAAAGTGTATCTAAGCAAGTTTATCCACATTTTAGGACCCATATTACAAGCTAGCTCGGCGTGTCGTGTGTGCCCTAAACACGCCTGCCAACTCACCGAAGCGGGATAAAACCCGACCCCACCAGGCACACCCCACCGCACTGCCAGGCACCTGAAGCACCTGGGTCTCGCGGGGCTGCAGGAGTTGTACCCGCGCCTTAAGGAAGCCCCCAACGAGGAGGCTCCTTTCGTCCGCAATCTTCTGCGCCGCTGCGACGGGGCAGTTGACAACTGCCGTGCCGTGACCGGTGGAGCTGAATCGGATTTCTCCAGCTCTCACCTGATCCCGGGGGCAGCCGCCCGCCTCCGCGACGGCGGAGATAACCTCCTCCGTCGTGGCCGCATCATCCAGACCCGAAATGCGCAAACCTGCGCATTTGTTGGGTCTGGTGACGCGGACGGCTTCCGTGTCCAGCGACTCCCTCAGCTTGGCCGCTAGGGCGTCAGCTTTGGGGGCCCCATACACCCTAGGAAACCCCAAACAAATAAATAAAATTTGAAAATAGTGGACTTAATTCAAAGAGAATTTGATGTCAATTTTATAATAATAGACATACTTCTTTATAGACGATTTTTAAATGCATATAGCTGATGTTATAAAGCGTATCTTAGGCTACCTATTAGAGTTCTGCGCAAATAAATTAAAACTCAGATCGAAGTCGCGGGTACAGCAAGTTTCAAGTAAAATGGTTTTTAATAATTATCTATATCTGAAGCGCTCTGGAGTAAATTTTTACTGATTTTTGTTTTCAAGTTTGAATATCTAAATCTATACCTACGACACGCCAATCCCAACTGTAAAAGAATTAGGTATTATAGACAGCTTTTGTTGGTAAGTCATCTAATCTCCAAAATCCACTCCGCTCGAGAATGCTTCGATTTTGCCACCATGCCACCTGAAGCATTGTATGTTGTTTTCTACTATACTCCCAACTCGTTTCCATCCAAAATTTGCCTGACAGAAGAAGTAAAAACAAAAATTAAATGATATGTATTTTTTCTTAGTGTGTGGCCCGCATCAACTGGGGGCCCCTAGTTGGTGCGGGGCCCGTAGGCAGTTGTCTAATCCACTCTCGGAATCTTCCTCTTGATTTGGCTTATCTTGTCTTTTACGGGGACGACTACCGCCTCAACCCTGTGAGGAAAACCCACGCCCGAGCTTCGTCCGTCAATCAGTAGGTGTACCAGTTTGCAGGTGTGGTCTTCCAAATTCACATTTTCTGCCTTTTTACACATTTTATTGACTCAACGGTAAGTTTTTATAAGATCTAATACAAAATTTCACTCTATGCAGCATAGAAAGTGACAGAAAAATAATAAAAAAATTGAAGATAATTAAAATGAGTTTGCAGTGTCATCTAGCGTAAAGTATTCTTATAATCAAGCAAGCATGTCATACAGTTTCTTATGAGTATAAACAGATGGCGCCAAATGCGTGCAAATAATAAAGTTACTGAGCAAATTGCCTTTGCAACCCAATCTTGATAAGGCAATAAATAAACATCCCTATAATAATGACGTCTCCAAGGATAAAAAGTCTGTATTGATAATATACAGAATTGTTAGATACTAAGTATTATTTAGTATATTTAAAAATAACTAACTAATTAGACTTGCGTCCGACTTGTATCATTATGGTTATCCCAGTACCATATCATTTTTATGAAGATAGTTTCGCAGAGTCGCAGCCAAACAATCTCTTTTTCGTCCGTTATAGATAATAATAACGTCTACATCAGAATTGTAATTTTCTTACGTCATGGATGAGAAATTCCATAATGTTATATTATAAATTCCAACGAAAGTATCGAACCGAAACAGTCTGTTATGCTACATGCGCAGGCCGGTAAACTGGCGACCCTACTCCTCGCCTCCACGGCATGTGTCGATAACCCTGCAGCAGACGCGGCTTACCAACATCACGCCTGCGCCGCCGCCCGGTGACGTCTCCTAGCGGCATCACAAACTTGGACGCATTCCAATGAATTCGCGACCGCGCGCAACAAAACTTTCTTACATTAACAAAAACCTATTTGCAAAGAGTCATTAGCACATTACAATAAAAGATCATCACAACAAAAGGTTTTTGTCGTGTTCAACGCAAATGTTAGCCTTTGAAGCTGCAGTGAATTAAAATAAAGTCGCGGTCACTCCAGTGTGCCGCCTCTCTGTGATTTAACATACCATCACATAGATGGCGGCAGTGAAAATATTTGACATTCCGCGGATTCCAATCGCAGTGGGCTCGGCTCAAATGTCAAACGCGACTATTTCGTCAACAGAGTCGTGGCGCGATAGTTGGATTTTATGAAATAACAACAAATACAGTGCGTTTGACGGACAATGGATAATAAACGATAGAAGTCAGTATATTTTTTGCGTCGCAGAGCTAGCTAGCGTGTCGTGTTAATTTGACGAATGTACACAGAGGTATCGCGATTCTGATACTTACATATCGATTTTTGTTCTTTGCCGGTTTTGTACGTTGTCATGAAGGTTTCAGTTGCATAGGAGTCTGTTTATTACTATAACCTTTAACGTCATAACGTGTCATTAGCTTAAATTATAAATATTGTGAGAAAAATATTTTTCTTGGGTCTCATTGAAGAACATCGTGGGAAAAACATACATTGTGTAAGTACCCACAACGTTTATTTATTACCTATATTATTTCTTAGGTTGGAAGTAATTAAATTGTGTTAGTAAATATATTTTTTACGATCTAAGTAAGTCTCAAGTTATATTTATATCTTCAACTGTTACAATTATTTTGTTTACTAGAAAACAGCTGACGTTATATATAAAAACAACCCTAAACATAGGTACTTAGTAAATAAACAATATCTACCAACTGGTCACATATTTAGGTGACGAAATAAGTTAGGTGTGCTTAAATATGTTGTTTTCATCAAACATGAGTCGTCCACTATCCAAGTGACTACTTTAACGCTGCTATGCTAGTTATGCTACGTACATAATGTAGGTACTTAATGACTAGCTATGTACCTACTGGTTTGATTTGCGAGCGCGCCATGCAAAAAAATTCGCCGCTACACGGAGTAAAGGCAACAAGGTGTTCAGCAAGCTACATGGTATGGACTCTTGCGAACTTAATAGTGTGGAATGCGACCGTATGCGGCGTAGGTACAACGCTGTATTCCCACACACGCGCATGTGGCCGCCAGTACAACGTGATAAGAGCACGATAAACGCCGTCTGATTAGCCAATGTTGACGGTGACCCCGTCGGATTCCATCAATTGTATCGGAACCACGCAGACTTCTCGGTAGACTTTTCGAATTTATCACACTGTGTGAGTAATCTTTACGATTAAATGTCGGTAAGTATATTAAATAAATTTCCTATAACGAAAATATAGGAATAATAGATTATGAAGAAATTTTGATTGAATTCTAATTGAAAGGTCTATTTATATCAATATTATAGATGTTCTAATTATTAATTGTAAATGTACAGCTATTGTAATGTATTGTATTTATCACTATCAGTTCCCATGACAATGACTTAAAAATTAACGTATGAAAATAAAAATGGCACTTTAAATTCTCAGTTAACGCCAATGATCTTATTTTTTTAAAATATTTGGCTAGCGCTTCGCGACAGCGACAGTTCGGCACATAGGTTCGGCATAGGGGCTGGGGCAGCCGTACAATCGTAACATCTGCCCATCTATATCCCCTCGTCCCACGTGCGCAGTCGCACAGCAGGGGTAGCGACCGTCGTAAAAGAATACGCCTCACCCCAAATGCGGGTTGCCGACAATCGTTCAATCATCTAATTAAAACTTTAACTCTACTGTATAAGGCTTAATTTAAAAGAAAGGCATGCTTACTGAAATAGAGTATTATTTTTAAATTTGGAATGTCAAGGTTCCATACGTTTGAAACTAGCAGGTGATAACAATTTAGGTTGTATTTAATTGACATTGCCTCCTCGATCCGCTGTTTCGGTTTCAGTACAATGTCACGTGTAACTTACGAATGTATAAGACAATGAGGTTGCATAAGTATACTTAATTTTATTAAAAAACAACATCCATATAAAGTAGTTCATTTTTACCAACGACGGGGTGTTTTAACTTTGACTTAACTGTGTTGTATCGTGGCCTCGATGTTTCCGAAGGGATGAACCGATTTTAATGCAGTTTTTTTTTGTTAGAAAGACGATTTGGTCGAGATGTTTCTTAGCTATAAATAAATTTGTGTCGGGGTTTTTTACCAGACTGCGCCAGAAGGAGGGTTATGTTTTTCGAGAGTATGTATGTACCTATGTATTTTGGTATAATTGTTTGGCACGCCCTGTAGCCTGAACGGCTCGATGAATTTTAGCTTGGGAGGTGTCGTTCGATTCGTGTTTACTGTGAGAGTGCTACTGGGTATATCAAAATAAAAAAAACAAAATGGCGGATTTTTAGCGCTAAAATGTATGTTTTTGAGAAAATATTTTCACTCAAACTTATCGAATCATCAAAATGAAGACCTTAGTCGACTGCCCTATAAAGACCGAAACAAGTTAGGATACCTAGCAGACGGGGACACATTTGCAAATCATAAACCGAAAGAAAATTAATGGGTTTGTCTTTTAGGGGCAGTCGGGTTTTGGATTTTTGAATAATTAGCTATTTTTTTTTAATGAATTTTATGAGTACATACCTATAATTATTAATAATGTGTTACAATTTCTGGTTATTTCACACGTGTTTCATTTGGTATTGAATAAAAAAACTTATGAAACTTGAGACAACTGGCGTAATAAGTTAATAACACCAATAACCATATTAAATCGATTAAATCATGGCGGATGACTTTTCAAAGCTTATAGTTTTGAGTAACTTAAATAATAAGTAACACCAAAAAAAAATTGTCAGTGAATTCGGTCGACGGTTACGCTCGTGTAATTTAACATCTCCACGTAGTTACTGGTTAGTTTAGTTACTCACAGTTTAATGTTGTCTACGTTTTCTAATTTATCATATCATATACTGCAACCAATTTTAAATAAAGTGTAAACACGTCGTCATACTTTCCTTGCATCTGATCTAATTTAATTTTCTATTTAAATATCTATGTATAATATATATATAAATGAATCCCTATTTCCCTTGGTCACGCCATCTTGCGGGAACTGCTTAATATAACGACCATATACTGTCTGTCGGTTCAGCTGGTAAATAATATAATTCACAAATCAGTAAAATCACAAAATGTAGACACGATAGCAGTCGTGAAATATGAACGGATAATTCTTAAACGCATTTCACCAATTAACATGACTGAAAACTAACTTTTGGGAGGAGAACTACGGAAAAAACTGATGTTCCTACAGCATTTTCTTGCTCTGGAAAATGTATACAGTTTGTGTCTCAGGAACAAGACAAGTATCCGTGCCTGAGCTGCCTGGATTTGAAACATTTTTGACCACTCTCACTACGGATAGAAAAAAATTTCGCTCTTTGGCTACTTCTTGCTATTCGGCACCAAATGTGTATTTTGGAAAATGTACACTGGACAACTTCGCATTTAGTGCACTTCTCGTGAAGGAAATATTTTTGGGATCAGAATCGTTCATTTAACATATCCCAAGTTTGTTTTTAATATCCCCAATATTCAGACACGACTAATTTACAATTTTATAATAGTATATAACTAGTCTGGCCATAAATACTGTTACATCAAAACTTTTCTTTCTTTTTCAACTTATAATTATTTTGAATTTGGAACACGTATATTATTTTAAAAACTTCTTTCGATTTCGCGCCATTTCACATATTTTTTCGTGTTCATTATCGAATTACAATATGGAATGGGGTGTTAAAGAAAATAGGATCGCAGTGATCGCCTTGCACAAAGTGGGTATGGAGCCGTCGGTCATATTCCAGACACTTCAAAAACTTGGTATCAGCCGTATGTTCGTATATCGTACTATCAATAGATACAACAACACCTCGTCTGTCGAAGACCAGAAAAGATCGCGGCGGCCGCATGCTGTTAGAACTACAAAGGCTATTAATGCTGTTAAAGCCAGAATTCGTCGAAACCCCATAAGGAAGCAAAAATCTTATCGCGAGAAATGAAGATTCCCGCTAGGACTCTGTCACGTATTATAAAACAAGACCTGAAGCTCGGTGCTTATCGTCGATACACAGGACATGCCCTAAATCAATCTTTACGATTAAAGAGAGTTGATCAATCTAAGCGCCTTCTGTCGCGATACGCAGGTGAAAGGCACAGAAATATCCTTTTTACCGATTAAAAATTTTCAAGATTGAAGAATACTACAATAAGCAAAATGATAAAGTGTACGCTCACAGTTCTAAGGAAGCTGCTCAAGTGGTCGGCAAGGTTCAACGTGGTCATCATCTTGCGTCAGTGATGGTTTGGTGGGGCGTGTCTTATCAGGGTGTCACAAAGCTACATTTTTGTGAAAAAGGAGTGAAAACTTCAGCCAAAGTGTATCAAGATACTGTCTTGGATCATGTTGTGAAACCTCTCAGCAATACACTTTTTAAAAATATACCGTGGACTTTCCAGCAGGACTCTGCTCCTGGTCACAAGGCACGAACTAACCAAGCCTGGCTAGAAACCAACGTTCCGGACTTTATAAGAGCTGAAGACTGACCCTAATCTAGCCCAGACCTCAACCCTTTAGACTACAAATTATGGTCAGTTTTAGAGGACATGGCCTACTCTAAACAACACGGCGACATTGAGTCTCTTAAAAAATCTTTGGAGCAAGCAGTGGCAAAATTTCTCTTAGAAACAGGGCGTAAATCCATAGATTCGTGGCCAAACAGATTAAAGGCCTGTATAAAAGCCAAAGCTGGCCATTTCGGATAAAATATATTTTTATTTTTTGCTAAGACTAATAAATATGTAGGTATAAATTTTAATAATATTACATTACTTCATTTAAAAAAAATTGCATTTTCATTTGTAGCAAAACTTATGGCTGGACTAGTTAGATGTAGGCACAACTTATGTCTATTCTATGTCCTCTTGTTCCATACTCAATCTAACGAGTTCCGCCAAAATATCTATTGTGATAAAGTATGTATTATGTATAATGTATACCTTTACCTGTAGGGTGTGCTGATTATTTTTATAATACTGATGTGGCAAATGTGAACATGGTCTGCCTAATGTTTAGCGGTACCCAGTGCCTTTAATCACGCATGGCACCAGAATTTTGTCCTTAACCCTCCTCTAAGGAGTTCTATACTCCGTTTGTTTAGGTACCTACTTAAAAAAAGGTAAACAAATCGTAAAAAGGGTTCTTTTATAGGGGCATTTTTCGTTCCGAAATAAAAAGAAACCAAAATAAATCATTTTAGAATTTAAAATCCATTTCTTCTCTTATATTTTTCTATATTTAACTACTTTGTTTAATATTAAGTTGCAATTATTATTTCCTAAGCTGAAAAATCATAATAATTATATTATTTAAAATGATTTTAAAAAGTATTGCACTGTGCCTACCATAAAGAAACTAAAAACACAGGTATTCAAAACAGTTTTTCCCAGATCGCGCCATACGTGCGTGACTGTCAGTCTATTCGCAGTTCGTATATTGTTCGTTACCAAAATTATTAAAATTTTGTGTTTCTTTGCTGTTATTGTTATAGTTTTTATTGTTATAGTTGTTAGTAGTTTTGGTAATTGTTTTGTTGGTTTAACTGTGGAAATGGGTGTTCAAGACCTGGTACTAGTCGTCCTAGATCCCATTCATTTCCATCTCCGAAGAAGAAACGTTTCAAAAGGGGCCCTCTTTCGTCTTCAGAGAAACAAACTGTAATAAACATATTCAAGTTTGTTAAGGAAACGTGGCCCAAAGATACTTATCCTTATAGAACGGATGTTCACGAAAATACCATTGTCATTAAAGGTTGACAATCTCTGAAATCCGCCATTTTTCTTGTTTACCTTTTTTTAAGTACCTAACCAAATGGAGTATAGTGCTACTTACTAGCAGGCTGAACAACACCGGGGGGTAATGTTGAGTTGCTTCTTCTTCTCCCAAGTTTTGACGGAAAACTGTTACTTATTTCAAAAAATGGTAAATTCCGTCCTTATTTCTATCTTCCTTCGCCTTTAATTTATCATGCACGTCCATTTATATTTTAGTCTTAATGTCAAACATTTTAATTCACACGCTAGCGTCCGCCTCTCAAACTCTGAGTAAAACTTAGATTTGTCAGGGTCTCGGACTTCGGTGGGCAGAGAGATAACGTTAATAGGTATACACTTATTATGTATGGTTTACCTTATGAGACAAATATTTAAAATAATACAGCTGCTCTATCCGCATCTTCAAAGTAACCTTTATTATGTAACACACAACTGCATCAAGTAAGCTCATTCTAAAATTACGGTATGTACGAGTACACCTTCCAAAATCTTCCTACCTACCAACTACCAACCCAAAAAATATTGAATATTCCATTATTGATTTCTTTTTATAACGTATTTTTCTGATTGTAGACAGAAATATAATAATTTTACACCAAAATCTGTTAAATGTTATGTACATATGTTTTGTTTTGATGGAATGTGTACGTCAAATTCCAGTCAGATTTTTCTGTTGCATTGTATGGGTTCATGACCATATGACTATGTGACGAATGATCTATTTGACGTGTCTGATACCGACATACCAACACTGTCCATATTTGTGACTCCGCCTCCGGCCAGAAAAATTCTATTGTGGTTAATGTACTAAATTCCTCATCGTTAACACAGTCATTCGAATGTTTTGTTTGCCCTTCTCTCCTCAGGCACCTCCGGACCTTACTAAATAGCGTGTCTTGTGTTAGGGACCTACTTTAAAATGTAATGTCATTCTCATTCCTCCACATTCCTCGAATGTTACATCTATTTCGATTTGTTAACGAGGTTTGTTTATGAATTATTCGATTGCTATGTAGAGAATGCTTTATAATCTTTGTCATTATAACAATTACTGTCGATCTACCAGTTTCAGTTCCAGTGGCCAGGTCTGTAATTAACTAAGTAATTGATCTAATGATAATGTTGTCAAGTATACTTTGTGCTGGCAGTTTCATATTATTTTTTGTGAACCTCAACTAGGTACGAAAATACTGTAAGTTTATTATTATATTTTGGTCCACATTCCTTAAAACTCAATTTTCAACAATCCTAATGATTAAGTACCTACCTTTTTTTTTTTTTTTTTTCGTGCGGAAATCCCTTCGGATACCCCCCCGCGTGCCAGCGGGGGCGGTTATGTCGGGCTTGAACCGACTAAAACCGCACGCCGTCTCGGGTCTACAGACGCCGGGGTGTAAGGTTGCCCATAGAGCATATTCCTCGCACCCCGACGATTAAGTACCTACCTGAATTCATGATACTATCTGTAGCTATTTTAAGTGTTTCGTCAATTTGCAATCGATTGTTAATAACTCATTGCTAATGGTGGAAAACGTAGAGCCTTATTGATAACTTGTTCGTATGCAGTCAACGAATGTGATAAAATCTAAACGTATCTTTTTTTTTTTTTTGCGTGCGGAAATCCCTTCGGATACCCCCCCGCGTGCCAGCGGGGGCGGTTATGTCGGGCTTGAACCTACTAAAACCGCACGCCGACTCGGGTCTACAGACGCCGGGGTGTAAGGTTGCCCATAGAGCATATCCCTCGCACCCCGACTGACCCTGGGCCATCTCCGGTTTCGAGATGGCCCCCTCGGGTTTGGGAACCACGGTGTCCCCGTCTTGCCCCGGTTTAGGGGAGGGGCGCTAGTCGCCCCACCGTCCCGGCCTGCTTCTGCTGGGGTGACAGGCGGCCTCACCTGTCACCCCCAGGCCTGCGCTCATGGAGGACGGAGGTCGTTAAGATAAACAATGGATAACACGTGTCAATAAAGCGATAGACGTTAATTATGCGCTACTAAAAACAAAATACATAACTATTATTCTAACAATTAACAGAAAACCTATTTACCATGTCTAATGTCTAATCTAGCATTATATTTCTAAATCCCTTCGCGTCTGTCAGAACATATACATTTGCGGTCATCATGATCATTGACATGGGCTAGGTAGGTAATTAAAAACTGGTAAGTATGATAATATTTTCGCGATGTGTCAGGCGTCGGCCGCCGCGGCCAGCGCGCATGTCTGGTACAGTGTAGTGGTCCATTGGCTTCGTTCCCGGTGCGGTCGCGGTATGCGACTGAGCCATATTTCACAACTCTTTGTTTGATCATCTGATTCCTCCCTCTTATTTACGTGGTGATCGCACTACTTGGCGCACGTCTGTCCACCGTCTAGTCGTTTACGATGCCAGTAGGAATTTCCGCCGCTTTGGTATTCGCATGCTTTTATGAATTCTAGTCTGCAATATTTAATTATATGACAAACTTACGCGGCCAGACAAAAATTCCTTAAGATATATTAAATAACGACCTCTGATTTAGATTTTTTTTATAGAACCATGTTTTATAGACATTGTTTCCTTCCTCAATACGTTTATAACATATTGGCGTACAAGTAGGCACTACATGGTGGAAATCCATTGTAAATTATAACTGACGAGGGGAACCCACTACGAGCCCAGTTTGGCAGTATCCCATGATAGTATCAGCCAAAGATAAACCTTAAGGAATTGTAATAGAGTTTACTTTTTTTGGCAGTTGTAAGCTTGGGCACTGACGAACCGAGGGTGCGTGGCGGATTCTCTTGCTCTATTGTTTTATTTATATTTTTCTTTTATTTAACAGTTTGTGTTATTGTTCTGTTACTAACCGTTACCCTTATTACATTAGGTAGTCATGGAGAAGGTGGAGTCAGCATTGGATGTGCTATCACGCGCTGCGACAATGGTGCAACCGAGTCCCGCGTACCCGGCTAGTGATTCAGACAGCTTTGGTAAATATTTACTTTTCTCATTATTCTATTAATAATTACTGATGATAAATATACAGAGACATATTATCTATTAGTGATCCTAGAAAGTGTAATAAATAAAATAGTAAATAAGTCTAAATATTTATGTCTTTTAGTTTCAGTTTTCTTTAGAGTTATTTATAAAATAGTTGTACATAATTATTTGAAGTTATTGTTTTGTAATATTATGTAAAATAATATTATGTCAATATATCAGTCCAAACAATAAATACTTATTCTACGACATTTACACAGCGCTATAGACCCAAAAGCATAGCTCAACCAGCTTGTGTTATGGGTTCTAGAATGCGGATAAACTTTATAAAATAGTTTTTTTTTGTAAATTTATACATACAAAAATGTATACGTCGAACACCTACACCAGTGTAAGCATATATATTCAGGCATACAAATATTTGCACAGAACGGGAGTCGAACCCGCGACCTTTAACTTGCTCTACCGCTACGCCCGCGCCATACAGTTCGTCAATGTCTAATGCTGCGTACACGCCAACCGCGGAAAAGCGGCAAACGAACGAAGACGAACGGCATTCGTCAATAATTTCCGTACGCTGCTGTCGAGCGTGACCCGGTGGTGATAATTTCCACTTGCTGGCTTAAGCCGGGACGTTCAAACAGGTTCATTGGCGTGTGTTCGTTAGCAATCTATCGCCACCTACCCCTTGATGTGTGCCGGCAGTATACAGTTTGAGACTAACTAATAATGTAAGAGCATTTTACTTTTTAGTGCGTCCGGACATTTTTGCATCCTGCATTCATACTTACTTAATTTGACGTGTCTAGGTAGTTGGTCAGAACATTCCTCCTGTAAGGGTCGCGGGTTCAAGTCCCGTCCTAGATGTTCTTTTTCCGATCTAAATCTATTTTAATGTTTTTTAAATTCAAATTTCTGAGAATATAATGTGCATGTGTTACTTTGTATTGTTAAGGCAAATTAATATATAGAAATATTGTTTTTAAAGCAAAATGTATGCGACACATAGTTGACAAAAGCGTTCACTGTATCGACTGCCTATAGGCGAGATGGCATGCGGCCTTGTAGGCGGGTCGCATTCCAGATTCCAGCTGACATTGTTTAATAGATATCCAAGACCGTCGTCGTCGCGTGCTAGCCGCTCTGCAAGGAAAGGAATCCATATCTCTTCTACACATGCCTACTTATATTAGCTAAGTTTTAGAATGTCGTACAGTTCAATTGATCGTTTGGACAGCAATTTAGTTTTTACACACTCATGCTTTTCCATACATTGTCTACGATTTGCGTCGTTGAATTTATGCCAAATATGTAGTTAATTATCATAAGAGTGCCAATCCCGGTTGCATCTTAATTTGATCTTATTTTTCTTTATGGGACCGACTACCATCTGATCCCCAACCACAAGAGGAAAGCCAGCGCCAGAGCGTCATTCGTTAATCTGCAGGTGTATCGGCTTGCCGGTGAGGCTGGCTTGTGCTCCGAGGATATTGATGGAACCCCATGTCTACGATTTGCGTCGTTTATCTTATGTTGAAAACCTAGCTAATGATAGTTCTTTTTTGTCGATATTGCACAAAACTGGTATCGGTTAAAAGCTGTTAAGAACAAAAATTTCGGTTCCTCACCTTACACCCCGGCGTTGGAGGACCTGAGACGGCGTGCGGTTCGAATCCGACATAACCACTCCCGCTGGCTGGCTATCGAGGGGGACTTCTGCACGAAAAAGAAAATGGTGTGTCGGGGCTGAATTTTGAATTTCGAATTAGTAACGGGACGCAGAATAAATGATTTAATGAATTTTGACACCTATCGGCATAAACATAGCGTACGTTTCTTAATATCATCTGTTTCTAGCAACAAAAAGTGGCACTTTATTATAATTATTATATTGCTGGTCAAGTAGTGGTCTTAAATCGATATCATTTCTTTTTGTTTCGTACAGCCATTCTTGTAGTACACATACATAGAAGTCATTGGTCTCGGACTGTCACTTTGCGTATCTATCACAAAGGACAGGATACTATTGTTTATTAGCTTGGGCTAGTTTCATGATAAAGGCTTCATTGACGATTAAACCTCACTTCCACCAAACGGTGGCGAGTGTGCTCGTCACGCCATTTTTTCTTTGTAATGCGCTTGACCGATACATCCGGGTTAAAATGTGGTCAACTTTTTCGCACACATTAACCAAACGACTAAACCTAATTGTCAGAGTCGTGAACGATTAAGCATTAATAACACTTTCTCTCTATAAATAACTTAACACTGAAGTAAAACCGCGAGACAATCAGGTTCCCGCGCAAATTACGCTGACACAATCCTACAGATGACATTGACTGATCACAGAATACATAGCGTTCTATGAGAGGACTATCCGGTTTCCATCCCTCCAAGGCGCATTTTACACGATCTTTTAATAAACTTTCTATTTATTTAATAAAAAATTATATCATACATGCATAGCCACGCCTCTTTCCCATTGGGATAGGTGAAGACATCTTTCCTCTTACTATAATCCTGGCATTCGCCTTTCGCTTCTTCTAGCTTCATAACTGTTTTCATACATGCACGCCAATTACGGGTACTCTTGACCTGGCCCTCTGATCTGGTCTGGTCCTCGGTCTAATTGTTATACGTATGCCGAAGTTGACATTTTAATTATATCACGCCTTTATATTACACGCCCTAAAGTGTATTACATCTATATTACGCCAGGTATACAAATTAGAAGACGATTCCAGTGCTACCGAGCACGTTATTCAAGTACCTACCTACTAATTCCTAATAGAAAAGCCTGTAATAATACCAAGAGTATGTACAGAAAGAGATAGGTATCTGTAGTGTGTTGCAATTGCAGTGCAAAAATTACGTCAATTGTTGAATTTGACCTCCACAGTTACTGTGGGTTAGTGCGATATTTACCTGTTTTTGTGAATTACTATATATCATTGGTATACATTTACAATTAAAAAACCTAGCTAACTGCTCCTAGTCTTTGCTATAAAGGTGGAAGAGCTGTAGTGCTATTCTGTAATATGCTTACAAATTCAATGCAAAGACAGTTCTCTCTTCTGAGCGAGACTCTACTTCGAATTTTTATCGCTTTGGAAATGGTCGAGGAGCTTGAAATCATAAAAAACTAGGTACCTATATCATCGATGTTATTGCATTAAAAATCGGCAGTGATTTACAAAAAATATCCTTTAGACAGCTTGAAATAATTTTATTCTGTGAATCCAGTATCTATTTATATAAATAAAAATTATTCGTTAAATGTAGCTCAGCGGTGACCGTCAGAACAGCTCGATCGATTTTAGTGATTTCACAGCAACTAGACAACAGAACTCGAGCAACTAGTGATCAACAGCTAGTAGAAAATTAAAATCCCAGGCTATTTTGACGGTTTTGAAGTACGACCTGGCTGCCCCCAACTGTAAACAAAATATAGATGTTTATTAATTGATTTTTAAAAATGTATCTATGTACAAAAAACCGGACGAACACAGTGGTTACGTGGTGCGACAAAAAGTCTTATGCGTTACATAGGTAAGTAAGTCTAAAAGAGGCACACACTAAAGCCTTCGTGCCTAGCCTAGAGTTGCTATAAAACTGTATAATTTCACTAGCCAATGCCCGCGGTTCCGCTCGCGCGTAGGTCGGTTGTTTTTGTTGGTTTTTGGGTCATATCTCCGGTTCTACTTTACCAATGCAATCAAACATACGCCAGATTTAAAGTCTGACCAAGGTCTTTCTATTAGAAAAAACCGCATCGAAATCCATTGAGCAGTTTTCGCGTCCATTGCGAAAAAACAGACAAGAATTACAAAAAAAAAATTGTGTTCTGAATCGTTCATTTAACATAACCCAAGTATTTTTTTTAATATCTCCAATGTACAGATATATATACCACTTATTTACAATTTTATAATAGTATAGATAGATAGAAGTTGCCCAATACACCTTTCCCAAATTCGTCACCAGCTATTGGAATGCAATGCATTAAATAAGCAGATCTCTGATACGTATAAAAATCATAGCCATATCTGTATTGATTGGCAATGTACGTATGGCAAGAATTTTGCAGACAAATACGCAAACTTATTTCTCTTTGGCGATGCAAATTCATTAAATCAAAATACGGTCACGCAATTTGTTAAGTGATGTGTTCTTTTTTATTAAGTGTTTACAAACAATGATCAGATCGCTGATAATTATGCAACTTGATGACAGAGACGGCGCTGCGCACGCAGCGTCGGCACTCACTTTCGTTGCTCCGCGTGTGGACTGGAGTGGTCGTAAGCGCCGCCACTGGCCCCAAGCGCCGCGTGCGTGCGCGTACTCCCCGGCTACCACCAGAGAAAGCGTTCAGGAATTTGGTCGTACGTTGTACCATGCTCTCTACCGAACAAGAAATTGGCACGCTTAATCTTTTAGAGCTGGCTCTCATTGCGCCTTACTTTGTTACGATTGTTACAACATTCCTGGCAGTGTTTTATTTGTTATTGACAACTTTATTGTTGTAGTTTATTGAATATTTATCATATCACCTTTTAAAATTTAGCTACTAATAGCAGAACCTACATAATCAGACAGACACAACCTTAATTAGCTACTATACTTATTATGATGGTAATCATTGTATAATTATTACACCTAATATTCTTGCAACGCACACATTTTTGCAGTAAGAAATCTTGCTAACGTTATCAATTTATCATATCAATCGCACGGTAGCTTGTGTATATATAGTTTTACAGCTCTCTAGAAATGTAATACCTGGCATTCTATCATTTGTATCGAATTGAAATAGGTTTTATTCCAAATGGTATTGGGGTGAATGTAGCATGAACGTGTATATCCGGAACGCAGAGGCGGCGTGTTACGGTTTCGAAAAGAATGCTGAATGTAGGTTGCGTTGCGGACTACAGTTACGAACATTCTTAGGAAGGTATGCAATCGCTGATCACTATTGTTGTAAGTACAAGCAATTTTTGAAGGTCATACATTAATAAGGACAGCTGTTTACGTCCATCGAATTGAAAAACAAACATCCCGATAAATGAATGTGATAATAATCTACATAATTCCACATGATGTATAGATAAATTTAATGTTCAATAAAAATAATGAAAGTTTATGTGTAGTTAGTGAATTCCAAGAAATAGTGGTTTGAAAGAATGCGCCTTCGTGCGTGTTGAAGTGACACCTGTGGACGGTATCCACACGAAACGCACTGAAGGAATCCCGATAGCAATGAAGTCATCATGTACAGTAGAATTTCTAATGGCAACGGATTCCATTTCGTTGGCAACGAAGCGAGAGTGCAGCAATTCTAGCTATTCGGGCCGTCTCACATATTGTTGCAATGTTTTAATAAAAGCTACTAAATAGAGCGAATTGAGAAGCGAATTATACTGCACCAGTCTCAAATGGGTAAACCATTGTTCAGCAAAATAATAATAATAATGTGCAGAGTGTACAGATAGACTATAATAGTAAAGGCAGATTGAATCCGTATACAATGTCATCACCAACTAAACGGCAATCGACCTGTTTTATGTGACATTCAGCAGGAATTTGAATTTGATTGCGCTTTGGTTTAAGTCAACGTGCTTAATTTAAGATGTAATATTAATTTAAGATGAACATAACCATTTGTCTGAACAGTACGATTCTAAAAACAGTTAATCCATGTAAATTTCAGTAAAGTCCATGACCTCGTCTAGTTAACAAAGTAAATCAATACATATTTAAGTTGGTTACTTGTATTATTCGCTGGAATTAACTGATTGAGTGATGCATTAACCACTTTGCACATTTGCAATTCGTTCCGTGATTCCAACGACATGAGTTCAGCAAATACATATTGTATTACATGTAATACTCGCACTGGTTCGTACTTATTAATAAGTAAGGAATGTTAATAGCCTTCGGAGGCGTTTGATTTTTCATTTGACCTCTCTTGTAATCATGTTATCGTGTCTTCGAATAGTTGAATATTTACGCCATTAGGAATGTATAGCTTATACAACATTGTAGATAATAAAATTCTCAATAAACAGTAAGTAGACAGACACTAAACATGCATGGATTCCAGACAACGCCCGTTGCGCGGTGATGCAATGTGCAATGTCGTGCCACCGGAACTACGTCATTTTTTAATATATTAAACTTGAAATTTTAAGTGTCTTAGATGATAATAAATCGTAGAAAGTTTTTAATAATGATTAATCTAGTCTGTTTGCCCGATTATGTTCGACGTATATGAATTGAGATGTGTTTTTCCGCTTCATTAGACCTTATCGTATAATTTGTTTTTTTTTTATCCGAATTCCATTCGTATGCATGGTGGGCTGTCACATATGAAACATTAGGTCGCCGTTTGAATCCACATAAGGAATCTCCTTATAGTAACGATCGAACTGATCGAAGCATGTCAGGGTTACCACGTATCGACATACGAACGACGTGGTGCTATGTTATATTATGTAACAACAGAGTTCGCCGCATACTTAGCGGGGTTGCTAGCTGCGTTACACTGGAATTTGCCAATTAAAAAGATTTTATTATATACCTACATTTAATATTCAAATATGTACAATAAACATCCTCAATTTGTCAGATACCAAATCGGTCTAAAATAAATATTTTACGTCATATATATTTCTTCTAACACAACCACTGTGTCTTTTTTAGCGCGTGGAAACCCTCACGGGCTTCACCCCATCTGTGCCGACGATGGGGTGGGCGTGTGGGAATCGGACCGACTAAAACAACACGGTGTCCTCCCCAAGTGTCCATTGCCGGGCACCCCGGATAATGTGCGTTTTTTCAACATTTTGATCTACTGTCTCACGTCCACGTGATATCTCAGCCACATGTATCCAAGTAAGCTGCGAAACCCATTGAGTACGTACCTACTTAGTTGTCAGCCATGATTTTTGAATACAGATCAGTCATGATATAAGAATAAAATTATTGCAGCCGGCGTTAAATTGGTACGTCGACAAAAAGAGTGAGAGTCCGGCTAAGATCCGCTTGCTTCGATTTTGTAGAGCGCTCTCTATCGTACAATAGAACAAATTGGAACAGTCTAAAATACATTAGATAAATAGTATAAATGGTTGGTTTATTAATCATTTGATCAGTTTCCTGTTAGTTATCAGCTGTCATGTATAATGGACACCAATCAAGGTAATAAATCGCATTCTGTAGATTCCCTATGCCTTAATCACATGCCAAACATATTTGTTTATAGATATTACTAAATTGTCGTGGGTGTATGGGGTTCCATCAAGGTCTTCGTGGCCCAAGCTCTCTTCTAGTTGGTACACCTACTGATTAACGGATGAGACTCTGGCGCAGGTTTTCCCTCGGGGTTGAGAGTTCAAAAGTCAAGATAAGCAAAATCAAGAGAAACGGACTTCGGGCTACAACGCTGTGATGATATTACTTGGACGTCTAGTAGCGACGACTGCTAATGTTCTCTAGAAATAGTAAAGACACATACGGGGACAGTTGCTTTGCTACCTCGGGTAATTAGCATATAAAATTTCAGGGTGACCTGAGTCTTCAGAGCACTTTGAATTCTGAGCTTGGTCACTTCATACACGTTTCCTTTTGCGTACAAAATGGCCTCCATTTTAGTTTCATTTGTCTGTTCTCTTCATCCTAGCGTTATCTCGGTTACCTCCAAAGCTACCCGAAGGATCGATTCGAAGTTCGCTTTTCGACTTCTAACTTCTTTTTGGCGTATCGACTGTTTACGGGAGCGATTGCCATCTGAAGTTTCCATCGTCAGATAACAGGGGCCCTACTCTTGAACTTAATTCCGATCTATCGGCGCTTAAAATTTATTCGATTTGATTGCGTCGATTTCAAGAGTGTTTAAGAGTACGAAATTTCTGAGTCCAATACCGATCGATCGGAATTAAGTTCAAGAGTAAATGCCCCAGCATTGACACAATACTAATAACTGAATACGTGCATTAAATTGTTATTACCAATGTGTACATCTGTGCTGACGATAAACCGTTCAGGAGTTCTATTGTGTACCTTCGTAGTCCAAATAATTGAGATTTGCTCATTCATTGTCATAATTTGAGTACCGGTATATCTACTGATTAACGAATGAGGCACTGCAGTAGAATGCTCTCGGAGTTGAGAGATCAGACTCACGGTAATCGCTTCAGTAAAAGTCAAATCAAGAGAAAGAGTAACAGAGCGGAATCCGTCAGGCTTTGGACGCAACCGGGATTAACGCGGTACGATATATCTATATACCTATATATATAATACTAGCTGATGCCACCCGTGCAGATGTAGCTTATGGTTTCTTGGTCATACATCCGGATGTTCCGGATGAACCGGTTCTACTTAACCAATTGCAATCAAACATACGATATTAAGCGGATATTAAGTCTGATGGAGACCTTTCTAATAAAAAAACCGCATCAAAATCCGTTCTGTGGTTTTTGCGTCCATCGCGAACAAACAGACGAGAAATCAAAAAAAAAAATTGTGTCCAAAACCGTTCATTTTGACCCAAGTTTTTTTTTTAAATATCTCCAATGTACAGACAGCTAATTCGTCATTTTACAATAGATTCTGCGTAAATTGTACAATTTCTATTTTAAGAGATAAAATTAAAATTATTAATATCAATAAAAATTTGAATAAACTAAATAAACAAAAGATAAATTGACTTGAAAAAAGAAAAATAGTACTAAGGTTGGTTTTAGTCTGATAAAACTCAATAATTGGTGAAGTTACTCAATTACACTCGTCGTTCGATGTGTCAGTAGGTATCACTTTCGTTTCTTAATTATTTAACTCGTTATGTTTTCGTAGCTCACAATCAATTTAGTTTAAAAGTCTGCAGCCAGGTCTATGCGAAAAATGCCAAACAAATTAATATTTTGGAAAAAGAAAAATACACACCATGAAAATCACAATAGTTTTATACGTTGTTGTTTATGTTTATTGTAATTTAAGAACCTATGGACTATGTTTGTTACAGTATTATGTGCTTTATAATTAATTTCCAGTCGGTGCCGAGAAAAGAATTGAAATATTTAATGTTTTATAAAAGTAACTCCGACTAAAAAACTGTTTATTTCTTACTTGGCATCGACTTTAGGACTACATTTGCAAAAGTACTTTAAAATTTAACCACATATTTTCATACTTTTTACTTAGTATTTACCTACTGATCAAGACATTTTTTTTATATATCTTTCCTAGGCACCGACTTTCAAGGCTCTACATTTGAAACAGTATTACGATTTGAATTTATTTGAAATTTAACTACCTACTCTTTTCCATTCCCCATCAAGTTAGCTAGACTACAACAACAAATAAAACTACAATCAATATTCCAGTATTGAGGGATTTATAAGTCTATTCTGTTCTAAATTTAAAACTTACATAAATTTGTAAATTGCGAAAGACACTATTGAGAAGTTTGTGCCCATGATTGCTCACTGGTATAACTAATTAACACATAGGTACGTATAGCTATAGTATATGGACTTCTGTACGCGTAAAAAGTTGAAACAATGCTTAACTGTGTACTAAGATCGTAGTTACGCTACGTAACAGTAATTATTAATGTGCAGTTAAACGGCTTTTTTCCGCCACCGTAACAGCTCCACAAAGCTAAGTTGACGTTCCATTGTATTTACGAACAAGCTGTGCTCTCCCGACTTCATCAGCGTAGACTTAGATCTGCGTCTTATTTTGTTTGCGCGGAACCCTTTAACTTTTTCAAACTGCATCTGAAAATTGGCTCACCCAGTTCGAAGATGAACCAGAACAAACAGACAGAAAGACAGACAAAAAATTTCATTTACGGAAAAAAAATAGATATTAATTAAAAAGTTGTTATTTTAATATTACAAAGAGATACTTCAATTTTATTTATTTGTCTAGATCAGGGGTCTCCAAACTTTGAAGCCTTCGGGCCATAATGATTTTTTCTGTTTGTTCCAAGGGCCAAACCAGTTTTAATTTTTCTGCCCCTAACTATATTTCTAGACTAGACTAGAATAGTCGCAAAGTGCGCGACCTAAGCAAACTTACGCTTTTTTGCATTTCAATTATTATTGTGTATTGTGACACTTAACGACATCTAGTGGCGAGTAGTGGTACTATGTACTATCTATTTCAGCTACCCGCTAACAGGTGGCATTCGTCGTAATTAAATATTTGGAATTACCGCGTTGGTTCAAGAAAGTTCTAGTTCTGGCTAGTGTATTCCGATCACTTCGAGATGGCAGTAATTGCATATAAAAAGGCTAGCGGCGCTACCGCGAGTCAGTCTGCGTAGGAAAGGCGAAGGAAGCGAAACTGTCTATCTCTATTGTGAAATAAAGTAACACCCGTGCTTAAAAATATTTTGATTTTACTTATTGTTTTTATGTGTGATTTGTTAGTATGGAAAAGAAGCGAAAAATCGACAGTGAATGCAGAACGTTCCAAGATAAATGGAACTTTCAGTATTTTGTGATTGAGTCCAGTAATAAGGCGATATGTTTAATTTGTAATGAAACCATAGCTGTTCTCAAAGAATATAACATTAAACGACACTATGAATCGAAACATCTTCAAAATTACTCCAAGTATACAGGAAGTTTGCGGACGGAAAAAATTTCAGCTTTGAAACGCGGACTCAAATCGCAGCAATGTTTGTTTACCAAAGCGAATACTGAACAAGAGTCTGCAACTCGCGCCAGCTTTCGTGTGGCTCTGGAAATTGGAAAACGTGGCAAACCATTCACCGATGGAGAAATGATAAAAAAATGCTTGATTGCAGTAGCCGAAGAAATATGCCCCGAAAAGGTAAATTTATTTAAAAGTATCAGTTTGTCAGCAAACACTGTGGCTCGGAGGGTGCAAGACATCGCAGAAAATATATCATCTCAACTGTCTGACAAAAACGGACATCTTGAGTGGTTTTCTCTAGCATTGGATGAATCAACGGATGTGTCAGATACTGCTCAGGTGTTGATTTTTATTCGCGGAGTAGATAAAAGCTATGAAGTGTATGAAGAACTTCTTGATATTGATAGTATTCACGGTACGACAACTGGGGCAGATATTTTTAAGGGAGTTGAAAATGCCATTATTAAAAAGAACCTTTGATGGAAAAATTTGAAATCTATAACAACTGATGGAGGCAAAAATATGTGTGGTAAAAATAAAGGAGTGGTTGCACTTGTGTCAAAGGCTGTAGATAATGATGGTGGTTCAAAACCATTAGTCTTACATTGTATCATTCATCAACAGTCCTTGTGCGGGAAATGTTTGGATATGTCTGAAGTTCTAAAACCAGTCACATCAGTTGTTAACTTCATCAGATCCACTGGGCTGAATCACCGACAATTCCGCGAGTTTATTCAAGAGATTGGAGAAAATGACTTACCATAACATACTGCCGTACGCTGGCTTAGTTGCGGAAAAGTCCTTAAGCGCTTTTTTGAACTTCGAGAAGAGATCCAAATTTTTTTAAATGAGAAGCAGCGCCCTTTTGCCGATTTAGAAAATAGTGAATGGATGTGGAAGTTAGCATTCTATGTCGATTTGACAAATCATATGAACGAACTGAATTTGAGGTTGCAAGGAGAAAATCAGCTTCTCCCTGATTTATACACCAATATCAAATCCTTCAGGCAGAAAATAATACTATTTCAATCGCAATTACGTAAAAAAAATTTGACACATTTTAAAACATGTGAAATATTCAGCCACACTACAGATACTGAATTTCCCGTCGATTTTGCAATCGAAACTTTGAGTGCTTTGAAGATAAATTTTGATACTCGTTTCTCAGATTTTGATGTCATTGCGAATGAAATTAAGCTTTTTCAAAATCCTTTTGATTCTGACATTGAAACCCTGGCTCCGGAAGTCCAAATGGAAATTATTGATTTACAGTGCAGTGATATGATTAAGAACAAGTATCAAAATTCATCTTTGCTGGAATTTTATAAGAGTCTTCCACTGGAACAATTTGATAATTTGCATAAATTTGCTCGTGGGTTGTTTTCTGTTTTTGGTACTACTTACTTGTGTGAGAAAACGTTTTCCAAGATGAAGTACACAAAGAATGTTTACAGATCTCAATTAACCGATGAGAATCTTAAATCTCTTTTGATAATTAGTACAAGTAAAATTGATCCACAACTACAAACTATTGTCGGTGGAAAATCACAATTACATAAATCTCATTAGTGTTTTTGTTTTACTGTGATTAGTGGGGTTCATTTCAATTATTTGTTAGTTATTAATATGCTTAAACTTAGATACATAAGTTAAGTTTTCTGTGTCATCATTTCTGTCGTTAAGTTTTACCTTGCAAGTAAATAAAACTGAGTAATTATCATTCTGTGTTTTCTTCTTCAACTTATCACAGCAATAGTAACAACAATAAATCATTGGCTGTCGCGGGCCAGATTGATGACAATAAATCATTGGTTGTCGCGGGCCAGATTGATGACACTGGCGGGCCGCATTTGGCCCGCGGGCCGTAGTTTGGAGACCCCTGGTCTAGATTACCGTTCACGCTTCTATAGACTCCACCATGACTCTACTTATACACATGTATGAAACTCATCATTATGATGATATCAAAATAAAAAAAGCTAAAAAAGCTATTGGTAGTCATGTTTAACGAGCAAGAGAAGGCGGGGTTCGTGTCTCTCGCGTGCGAGTGCTTCGCAAAAGAGGAGTGTTTTGCTCTCCTTCAAAAAGACGGGATCTTAAGTAATAGCCGCCTAGGCCTCCCGGAGGCTGGTGGGCATTCCGCTCCGCCTGTGTCGGAGTCACCGTGTTTTAGTCGGTTCAACTTCCAACTAAATAAACAGATTGTGTGATCTTAGATTAGTATATTACTTATTATTTAATGCATACGCGATTTCATCATCATCAAATTATTAAAATACGACGGAGTGGGGATCGTTTCACTGATCGCGAGCGTGACCATGTTTTTAATACTAAAATTAAATATTTTCGAGTATCTACTATTATTATTTTATAAACCATTTGTAATCGCAACAAGTCGTTAATAAATATAAAGAGAAGGTCTAGCTTTTATTACAGGAAGAAAATATAAGACCGCATGACGGGGAGTCCGAAAAAATAAAAATTGCGTGTGATTTATTCTTTAGTTCAGTCGCAACGTGCTACCTTTTTACATCTTTTCTCTTTGCATAGAATATAGTCCCAGGGAAATGTTATTTTTGAAACGACACCGATGTCTGAGTAACCTGAGTATTTTACTTAGAATATTTATTTTATCTGTACCGAAGATACAATGTTAACTATATACTTTATAATGTGACATAAGCAGTTTTAACTTTATCTGTAGTAGGAAGAATAGAAATAAATACTTAAGTGTACAAAGTTACAATGAATGCCCCTGATGATGCCTTGCACTTCATCGTTTTATCTCTTTCTAACGTAAGGCTAGGCTGATAATAGATATATATGTATACTGTAATTGTATTCATAGATTGTTTCTTTTGCCCTGTTGCTGGTAGATGTTAACGTATTTGCTATAGAGTTATAGAAATATGTTACAGTTCTATACATATTAATTCCTTATCCTGACTGACTGATTCATCAACGCAAACCCTAAACGGCTATAAAAATGTGACTCGCGCTGTGAATTCTGAGGATCTGTACAGAGCTTGTATGTTTATTAGCGAGAACAGGGCTTTGTGTGTATGTGAATGTGGAACGTAGTAGTCCAGTCATTTAAGCTTAAATTAGGTAAGAATCTCGGTATTCGAGATACCCAGCTGTAAGGTATATTGACACCCTAAAAGTTGTCTCAAAACCTACATATGGTAGGGTGTACGCAACTATTAAATTTCAAGGTCAAAGGTCACAAAAATCGGTTTTTTACGCTTTTTTGTAAATATTTTTTATATATGTTTTTGGAAGAACTTGAGACAAATGTCGTTGAAGACGATAATGAAGACCAGTTTGAAATTTAATAGCAGCCGGAAGACGACGATGAAAAGGAAGATGATTAAAATTATAAATTGTAGTTTTTGTACCCTTTATTCCATTTTTTTACTTTTATAAAAATAAATGTATTGAATGATATTTTTTAATAAAAAGATTAATTCATAATTTATTTGTTTTTTTTTTTTCATCATGTAAGAAGTTATTAATATTAATTAGGTTAAAATGCAAATATAATTCCTATATTTTCATTACCAATTCTGCAATTACATGGGCAGGTGTGTTGTTAAATAAATTAATACTGAATAAAAAGTGGATAGGTCAGGAAAAAAATGATAAAATATAATATAATAGTTAATAAAAATTGACAAATATTTATAATCATTGATGTATCGATAGTTCATCAACTATATAGGTATGGCGCGTTTTCGACCGCGCGCTCTTCGCCCTCTATCTCGAAAACGGTTCACCGTATAAAATTTTTTTTATACAAAATTTGTAGAGAATTTTGTATTCTACAATATTGATAATAAATACAAATAGCAAAAATACCCATAGGAAATGAGATGTTTACAAAAAAGCGCAACAAACCGATTTTTGTGACCTTTGACCTTGAAATTTAATAGTTGCGTACCCTACCAGATGTAGTTTTTGAGACAACTTTTAGGGAGTCAATATAAAAGTATTTACAGACTCACAGCTGGGTATCTCGAATTCCGAGGTGAACTTACCATAATGACTGTACTATAGGGCTGAGCTGTGATTTAGGAACAAATAAGTTTTAGCCTAATTATTATATCTCCCCATTCATCTTACAGAAAAAAAACTTTAGAGTGGAAGTTGGGGTAGGACTATAGTAGCTTGTAATTAAAAAGAGTCGACTATACTACCACAGATTAGATAATATTTACGACGCTTTGTAAAGTTCTACCTACCCCTTTACAGTTGCAGTTTTCGCGGGAAAGACCACTATAATACATTGGCTGATATTTTACACTGTTGAATCACGGGGTATCGGGCTAGGTAAATAAGTAGGTGTGTTTCTTTTATTGGTAAATGTATTGTGCAAATTACATACTAATGCGACTCACTCGCAGCCAGGGATTGAAAACGGTTCCAAAATACCGGTATTTTGGGGTTCCGGTTCCTATACCGGAACAGGAACCAGAACCTAAATTGGAACCTTTAAGAACCTTTATTTTACCGGTTCTTTGGCAAAGCGAGTCTAAACTTGTTTTTTGAGGTGCGGTCGGGTGACAGGCGCGATGCAGCGCGCGGTGGAGTGTGAGGAGAGGAGAGTTTGTAGGAAATCACATTTGTTTTGGTGTTTAATGGATCTTCTGTTACCAACGCTTGCGCCAGTCGCTCGTATTCGTATTGATAAAATTATTGTTTTAAAATCACTTCTCAATCAAATCTATACATATAAATAAAATTGGAGTGTCTGTTTGTAATATTGAAATATGTTTTTTTACTACATATGTATATGATGAATATATATATACATACACCAATATAACATTTTTTACAATTTTTGTCTGTCTGTCTGTTTGTTCCGGCTAATCTCTGAAATGGCTGGACCGATTTTGACGGGACTTTTATTGGCAGGTAGCTGATCTAACACGGAGCAACTTAGGCTACTTTAATTTTTTTTAAAGAATTAGGGCTCCACGCGAAATAAATAAAACCCAGATCTAACTCCACGCGAACGAAGTCGCAGGCACAGCTAGTTCAATAATAAATACTAGTAAACAAGGACAGAGATGGAGCCGGCGCTGTCGTGCGAGCGAAATCGCGTTGGCTGCCGAATGTCACCGAATGAACGCAACAACAAACATTGTATTATTAAAACACTGTTTAGCTGCACAAGTCATTTTGAACTGTATTTATTACAAATATAAATAAATAGTTAACTTTAGACCACACGAATGAAGTAAAACTTTACGTAAACGCATATACGCGTAAGGTAAAGGCACCTATTACCGCCAGTTTAAGCCATGCTCATCTTGACATACAAAAAATAAGCACATGTTCAATAACTAGATAATAAATGAATGATCTTTTTACTCGATTATAGAAATAACTAGCAAGCATAAAAGAAAAAGAAAATAAAAATAGTTATTTATGAAATGGGCTCAGCCCTTATCACCGACCCCATGCATGTGTAAAACTCTAATACCGATTTTGTGGCACCTATTACCGACTGCTAAATAAATGAAACAATTCAAGTTAAATAAAATGCTTCTTTATGTCGAATTACATTATCATTAGGTATTATTAGAAAAAGCAACATTATTTTAATTAACCAGTTCTTAAAAAGTTAAAGTATGTATAAACTGAATATGTATGTGCCTAAAGTCGACAAAAGAGATAAGTACACCTTTTCATATCAATTTGTATGGAAAGGTGTCTACTTGTCTCCTTTGCCGACTGTACCATGATAAGAAAAAAATAAAAAGAGTAAAAATCTACTATTACTGAACAAATGAACGCTCGTGCGTCCAACTAATTTACTATAGAATCATAGTATCAGAGCCCATGATATCAATTCTAGTTCGATCACATTACTAGATGATATATATTTATTACTAGCTGACCCGGCAGACTTCGTACTGCCTCAATCGATAACCACTTCCATAATTAGCCAAATCGGTTAAGCCGATCTCGAGTTTTAGCGGGACTAACGAACAGCAATTCATTTTTATATACAAAGATTAGTCGCGTCTTTAGTGGGAGAACATGAAATGGCTATGCTGCCAGGCTAAAAATCTGGTGGTGATACGGAAAATCAATTTTAACAAGCTAAAAAATTCGATGTTTTATAACATAACATAACTTCACGCCTGTATCTCCGAAGGGGTAGGCAGAGGTATATTACAGAGGTGTTTTATATGATGAGATTACCAGAAAAAAAAAGGATGTGCAAGATCATTAAAATTTAGTGTATTTCTAAACACTGGCGAAAGTGATGGCAGCAATAATTATAAGTCGCAAAAAGGTGCCAACGCACTATCGTTCTCAACGATAGATAGACACATTGATGTAACATTGTTACTGCTGCCATCACTTTCGCCAGTATTTAGAAATGGCAGCAGTGGCAGTTCATACACAAGATTTGAAGATCTTTCATAAATGAGCATGGTAATCTTCTCATATAAGACATCGATTTTTACCCGACTGCGCCAGAAGGAGGGTTATTTTTTTCGAGAGTATGTATGTATGTATAATTGTTTGGCACGCTCTGCAGCCTGAACGACTCGATGGATTTTAGCTTGAGAGGTGTCGTTAGATTAGTATTAACTGTGAGAGTGACTCTGGGTATATTAAAATAATAAAAAACAAAATGGTGGATTTTTGGCGCTAAAATGTATGTTATTAAAAAAAATTTTCACTCAAACTTAGCGAATAGGGTATCGAAATGAAGTACCCGACTGCCGTAAAAAGTGCAAATCATAAAGAAAATTAATGAGTCCCGCCTGCTATCAAACTTGTTTCGGTCTTTTTAGGGCAGTCGGGTTATTTGATTTTTTAAATTAATAATTCAAATTGATTTTTGGTATCCCCACCAGGTTTTTAGCCTGGCAGAAAAGCCATTTCGTGTTCTCCAATTAAATACGCGTCTAATGATACACATTTCATCCGATAATCTGATTGAACTAGGATTGGTGTCACGAGCTCTTATATCTAGGTACGTTAAAAACTGCAATATTACATGTGGGTCGGTTTTAGGATTTTTCTACGAAAAATCGTAAAACCTGTTACCGACCCATTAAAATGTATATTTACTACGTAATTTTACTACTTTTATGTACATTTATATGGTTATATGATTGCAGTAACCATGAATATTTAATATTAAACATATTTTAACCGTAAAATACATCAATTGACAACTATACATCCTAGGGAAATCAAAACATTTGCACAAGAATAAAATTGATTTTCACAGCTATCGGTAAAACTAAACATAATGACGCTAATAGCTCTAATAAAGCTTGACAAACTAAGATATTAAATTGGTATAGCCCACTATTTATTAATAGACGCCTTATAACAAAAAAAAAATGGAAATTACTTTGTAAACTTTTACTTTGTAAAAACCCAACAGTGCCATGGGTTGCCTTAGGAATAAAATTGTGAATATGGCTCTTATCACCGCCACTTTTTAATATTGAATTTTAGGCAAATTAAAACTATATGAAATGTGCGGAATCTGGGAGTCCGACGAGAAACTATTAATTTTGAAAATAAAAATTAAATTAAAATTTGAAGTGGCTGGTTTACGCACACAAGCAAGTAATGAATGTGTGCATTACAAATACATCTTTATTTTCTTTAAAAAAACATTTGTCTTACATACAACAGCCTAAAATGACGATTTTATGAATGGGTCGGAGGTTGGTGCCAATTTTAAGGGGTCGGTATTGGGTGCCTTTACCTTACTTACTTTTATTATCCATCTTGGCGAAAATCTATGTAGTTGTAAAGTTCCAACACACTTGTTATTATGTTAACAAACAAGGCAGACGCGGAAAAATAAATGGCGGCAAAATGACAAACCAACTTGCTTTGGTTCGGCCGAGGCATGAACATCAATAAATTTCGGTTATTCATTCCCTGCTCCGAACACACATCCCCTCTTCCGTAAGGAACCTTTAAAACGGATGACAAGGAACCGGTATAACATCATCCGATTTAAAGGTTCTAGGAACCGGTATTTAGAACCGGTACATCGGAACCCAAACCGGAACCGACACCGGAACCGGAACCGTACCGAAAAGAGGAACCTTTATAAGAACCTAAATGTAGAACCAGAACCGAAATTGGTACCGGTTTTCAATCCCTGCTCGCAGCCCGATAATCCCGAGACGGGCGATGGCGGGTGCCGTATGCACCGGCCATCGCCAGTCGACCCTGCAAACAGCGCGCGTATGCAAACAAAAAAAATGGTGACACTCAAACACCAAAAAATTAATGGAATCTTAAAAGGTGTTTGTGGGCAATTTTGATGACATTGACCATCAAATATAATACTGTTGCATTTTTGTTTACTCAAACGTCAAACGCACTACATTTTCAGTCCACGAGTACCTTTTTTTTTTTTTTTATCGTGCGGAAATCCCTTCGGATACCCCCCCGCCGGCCAGCGGGGGCGGTTATGTCGGGCTTGCACCGACTAAAACCGCACGCCGTCTCGGGTCTTCAGACGCCGGGGTGTAAGGTTACCCATAGAGCATATCCCTCGCACCCCGGCTGACCCTGGGCCATCTCACCAGTAACAGCATCGCTCATCCTGTCTCCTCTGAAAGCAGAGGAGTACGGAGAGCGATGTGTTCCCGCCACGTTGGGTATTGGCCGACGATCAATGCCAACCCTATGAAGGGGTGAAAGGGAAGCCATTGACCGCCGCCCAGGGTGTACCGGCCGCTCCGATTCCGTTCCCCCCGGACTGCAGCGGGATCGGAATCGGAGCGACACTCGAGGAGGTTACCCAACACACACCCCAGTCCACGAGTACCTCATATACATACTACATAGGTACATACTACCGTCTATCTGAACATGCTTTGTGATATAAATGGAAACATTTAAAATTAATAAATAATACCAATACCTGAAATAAACGAATCAATGGTAAAAAGTCACTCTTTTTTTTAGCGGTTACCAAGATTTACGGCATAACTTTCTTTAAGTGTCGAGAAAAATATTGTATGAAATCTGACTGCATGGGCTATGGGATACATGGTGAGAGGAAGCTTGTCCCCGGCCAGGGAGGGGCTAATTTTATATTTTCAGTTTTTTGTCCTGTAGAGCCTTGTAATACTTATACATACATAGGTATTTAAATTTCAAAGGAACGTGTCCCTATTTTACCTCCTAAAATAGAATACCTAGATAAATTCCAAGATCTATTTAAACTTGAAACCATAATTACATACTTACACCTAAAAGTTACGTAGGTACTTACTAAAAATCATTTTTGAAAATCGGAGTGCAAGAATGAAAATTTCATTCGATATCAACTTGCCAACGGCCATAACCCGTTCTACTGCCTGCTGCCTTGTGCATACAATATACAATTATCAGATGTTATGTACATACACATTCATGAAAACGGCTCTGATAGGTCTAAAAATAGTGTCGCCCTCTTTCAAACACTATGTCAAATATTATAACCTCACTTTCAAGCTCATCTTGTTTGTTTTTAACAGTTGAATCTAGGTGGCGCTGATCTCATTTTGGTACCAAAACGCTCACATTTTTCTTTTACTACCAACAGATGTCGTCACTACTCGAAAGTTTCCATACGGTGCAAAAAGCAGTATTGATTTTAGGCGTTGTGCCTGCTTAGGCCCTTGTTTTTATATTTGAAGTGGAGGGACGCTATCGCTTTGCAAGCACCTTGCCACATTATATACAAGTATGCTAATAAAATCATAGATATTACAGAATGCTTATCAGATTTTAAACGTGAAATAACACCTAGGCACATTTCTAACTCAGTCAATGTCAATCACGGTCATTGTGACGGTAAACAAACACATGGCCCACTGATGAATAAGGCGTGAATTATCCAGAAGAGGCGAGCTAAAGGCTAGCTTAAGGCGAACGCGATCGCAGAGCAAAATCACGTCGAGATGTACGATTTTACCTTATGCTTTATGCTTCTTGCCTCTTCTGTATAATTCACGCCTAAGGGGACTCTACGTAAAGTCGCATACGTAATAACGCATTTAAAACTCACTGCTGAACCTACTTACCTCCTCCTCGTCCATATAAGTAGCTAAATATATCACCTCGCCGAAGGTACGCAAAATCGAAACACACGGTGCCGATATCAGACTTATAGTGAGAATAGGCGGTTTAACTGTGGAACGAAGTACCTTTCTCTGATAAGCCTTTCTAAGTTATGGTTTGGCACAAACCTCTCTTCGGCTCGATTCGTTAACCTATAGGCCGTATAGCTCGATCACTCTTTCTCTCCCGGAACACGGACACTTTAACACGTCATGGGAAACCCTCGTGAGGTAACGAAAACGTCGAAAACCATGTCACCTATGTTGTGAAAACCTGTTTCAAGACATACAGGCGCAACTTGACTTTTTACACTTACCATTGAATCATTCAGTACAACATTCAAGTCTATATGAAGCACGGAATGCGGAATGTTTGGGTGGCGCTTCCCTCACTTTCGCTTCAACATCCGCCTTCCGTACCTAGCTGCAGTGGCTAACTCCGGTTGTTATGTAAACAAATCATTCGACACATCTTTACTGCCACCGAGACAATTACTGTATTTTATAAACAGTTTTTGGTATATTATGACAGCTATAGACGAATCTGTTTAGAATTTTGACTAATTGAATTATTGGGTGTCTGCTCATGAATTCGTCATTGGGTATTGTTACTATTGTTCAATTTGAATCATGTTTATACCATCTTATATACCTATATATAAATTGAATAAATGAAACTTTCGTTCCCACATAGTAGATAATTGTGTATCCAAATTAACCACCTAATTTCATAACTAAACTACAGCAACTACTACATAAAATGTGTGAATAGTAATACATTCAGTCGCTCAGAATTAGATATAATTCCGAACAAAAGATCAAAGAGCTAATTGTCTGCTATTTTATTTTCTTTTTAAAAAGAATATTAGTAACCCAAATTACTAATATTCCCCCTAACCCCTTCAGCTAAGCTTAATTGCTTGTATAAGGAGTGGGTTCACGTGGGTAGTGAGTCGTCCAGGACTCGAACCCTGGACCTCTCGATCATAGGGTCGACTCCTTAACCACTAAGCTACCGACGCTACGGTACGGTACGGACGGTAAGGACACCGGATTTAAAAGTAGCAGGTGCATATAGAGCTCAGGTACAGAAGGTCAGATACATACAACGCGTGAAAATGTACATACACATTGACTAACGAGGATCTCAACTCGCTGCAATATTACGGAATGCCTGAGCCTCGAGGATAAATGTCTGCGTGTTTGAGCACTTGCGTTTGCAAGAAATTACCTATTGTTATTTCTATTTTGTGCACTAGGTAATTTTACTTGTTTGAGTATTAGCCCATTGAGGCGGATCCGAAGTGGTAGGTAACTATTAAAAGTAAAAATTGTTCACTATCTCTTATTCACAGACTAGCTGATGCACACGGCTCCACCCGCGTGGAATACAGCCCCCGTTCCCGTTACTCATGGGAACCTATTCTCGTGATAAAATGTCTAAATGTTATTTCAGAATATAATCTATCCCTGTACCAAATTTCAGCGAGATCCGTTCAGCCGTTAGCGCGATTGAGTCTCAAATATCGAAACATCTTCACAAACTTTCACATTCATAATTTTCAAATTCATAATATTCATTAATTTCAAAAACCAATTAGCTTATACCTAAAAGTACTGGTGGAATCATAGTTAACGTACCTACCTGAAGTTTGTTAATTAGGCAGCTTCTCTCTCAGCTAACTTTCATTTAGATATGAAAATAGGTCGGTATTATTATACCTGGAAACAGCTACCGGCTTCTGAATATTCGTGCAGTAAAATGTGCCCCTGAGGTGCGCTTGCGTTCCTGCAATCGTTAAACATAAATGTTTGGGGATTGCTCCGCCTCGAGACATGGCCGTCGCTACTGATTCACGCATTCGATTTTTTAATATTTCATTTCAGGAAAACGTTTCTATATCCAGTCGTACTCGTAACAGAACTGTAGAACTAATAAGTACAGATGCATTCACAGGGCTACCTAAAATATGGTTTGACCAAACATAATAAGAAAAGAGACTGAGTTTGAAAACGAGTTTTAATCAGTCGTAACGTAACTTGAATGGATAGCAATTGACGAACGAGGTTCTGGCCCAGAATTTATTTGGGGTTGAAGGGTCAGATAACATTCGCTCTCGGAAAGTCATCCTAACCAAATTACGGGAAGGAGGAATAGGTGAACGAATCCCAGGTTCCTTCGAATGCAACTGGGATAAGGCCTCTGATAAAGAAAAGATTATGAGGAAAAGAGAGTTAGTAGGTAATGGGGAATAAAGGCTGTGCTCTTAAACTGTTCTCCCCAACTATTTGAGAATTCGGTTAAATAAAATCATCCAAGTTAGATAATTTCCTCATGTTGTCTCAAGTTAAGTATGAATGTAAATCTGATCACAAATTACATAGGAATGCGGAACTTGGCGCGTATTAAACATACACCTAGTTGGGAAGCGTCACGTCAATGCGGAATCACCAGCGGGTTTATGGTTACACGAATATGATGTATTCAAATATTATGTAGATTGTAAATTATTATTGTTATTTCAGTTTTATAACAATTCCTGCACAAGTTGTTATTCCTGTATAGCAAGAGAATTTACAAATATAAATTTCTCCTCTTCGTCCGAGCGACAATCCCGGTTGTATCCAAAGCCTGCGTCTTCGAGCCCAGGGTCTGCTCTCCAAGTCCTCTTTTCCATTATTTGGTTTATCTTGGCTTTTACTCGGACTCCCCAACACCGGGACGAAAGCTTGCGCCAGAATTTCTTCCCTCAATCAGAAGGAGTCAGCTTAATGAGCGGCCTACGCGTCCAATTAGCTAACGAGAGCTCAAACAAATAACTGCTACATTATCTATTAATAGCTTTCATATTGACCAAAGAAAAAAATATAGTGATTAATTTATTTCATGAATTACAGGCTGAATTATGTATCACGTACTATAATTCGTTACATTAGATTAATTTACACCGTATCTATACCGATCTCAGTGATATTGTATTAAAGGGCCTTATTCTCTAAGGAAATGAATCTAATTATAGTCTGCCTGTTCTTTGAATTGAATAACGTAAAATAATGAAGACTACCTTCACAACTAATTTATTCTGGATCGCGTTATGAACATTCACATGGTGATAAACATAATGTACGACATCTCATTGGGTGCATGGAGCCCCACCAAGACCCTCGCGGCCCATCTTATGTCACCTGCTGTTTGACAAACTAGGCTTTGGCGCAGGCGTCCCTCTCGGGGCCGGGGTAGGGAGATCAAACGGCAGTCGCTCCCATAAAAGCCACATAAGCCAAATTTGAAGGAGCTCTTAGCTGAAATCTCGGATGCAACCGGGAACCACGCTAAGATGCTAGCGGCTTAGATATTGCGTTGATGCATCAGTCAGGATAAATTATGAATAACAACGCTATGAAAATTAAATCTACTAACTAGGTACCTTTTTTTATTTAACTAAGTACCTTCTCTATTAAAGCGTTTCACCCAAATAAATCACAAGTGTACGAGGAGTTATTACGCGAAGGAATCACTTGAACTTTTTTCGATCTTGAAACGAATATTATACGTGATACGATCCCACAGATGTATTGCGAACCCCTTTTTAAATGATCGATATGCGTGCAAATAAGCAAGGCCGAGGGCCAAAGGAGGATATTATAAGCTACCACCGGATGGGCGCGCGTTGCCCCGGGCGTTCTCAACGCGCATGCGCACACCGAATTACACAGCCAACCATCCCACCCCACTAATAACACCTCGTTTACATTGGAAACAACATCTATTGATGTTAATTTTTATTTAGTATATTATATCCGTTTCGATTTCATACTGTATTTCTTCTTCCTGAATAAAATCAACACGCAAGTATCTTCCGTTTGAGCTCCCGATTTTATAGAATATCTACTATGTTATATTTTCATTTTGCTTACTTACTAGAGAAGGTATATGGTATAGCATAGCATAGTATAGCATAGCCCGACATAACCGCCCCCGCTAGCCGGCGGGGGGGTATCCGAGGGGATTTCCGCACGAAAAAAAAAAGGTATACGGTATACCTTCTCTAGAGAGATCCGATTCTCAGCACTCCATGGATTCACCGTGCGGTCGCCGGGTCCATAGCGTGGTACAGAGAGGAACACCATGACGGCGACTGGGACTTGCGACCCAGATGTAGGTTTAGGGTGGCCACCTTGTGATGCATCAGCGCTCACCTCCACCGTCAGTAGTGTTCCCCCCCCCTACCTATCCAAATTTGGTAAGATCCTAACAATGCCGCTTTTGATATACGTTTTAATAAAGAGCTTACTGAAGCTCTTGGCAATCCGAGGTCTTTAAGTAAGTTGTACAGGGATTTAGCTGGAATTCCCCTTGCTCCTACTTCTACGGCATAGAGTTTAACCACGTAGCCGTTTTTGGTTAACTCGTTAGTCAAATCAAAGTATTTGTTTGTCTTTATAGCCTGGTCTTTAGGTATATTAGTTTCCCACGGTACTGTGAGTTCTACAAGCACTGCACGCTTATGCGATCGTGAAAAAAGGAATATGTCGGGTCTGGATGATGAGGCACAGACATCCTCCGGTATCCTATAGTGCTTCTCATACGTGTCTACGAGTATTGTCCAGTCAACGGCAGCTATCAAAATTGAATAAGGCTTTTGAAGTGATTTCTTTGAGCAGCCTTCCTTTACAAACGCAATGTCATTTCTTTGGTTTGTGGTTAATCCTTTTTTCGCTCTAGCTACCGCCAAACTTACAGCCTCACGTATGATTTCTAATACCTTATCATGACGGCGCGAGTAATGACCCCGGTCTAATAGCGTTTTACAACCCACTAGTAGGTGCCTAGCCGTACCAGTTGCTTCACCACATGAGTTACATGTTTTATCTGTGGCTTTTCCCCATCTGACCAGATTGCTTTGGTCGGGGAGGGTCAACTGGAATGCATTCAGGTAAAATTTAAGTAAGGCCGGTGACCAGTCGTATATTATGGTACGCCATTTTAAGGCTATGGGAATACAAAATTCACCTAGAGTCAACCATTCGTTTTGCATTTCTAGGTTCATTGCGTGCACCTTATAGGTGTTGTTTTCGTCTGCTTGAAGAAAAGATTTTGTTATTTCTTTATCTGTTTGTCTCTGAATATTACCTAGACCTACTCTACCAGTCTGCGAGCCTATCATGAATCTTTTATGGAACTGGAGGCGTGATTCGAGCTCCGATGCATTTTTATCTTTTGGAAGGACTTTTACTATTTCGTCTTTAGATTCCGATAAGACGTGCATTTTAGTTACTCTTAGGTGTTTATAGAGTTCTGATGGCTTCTTAAGCGTCATTCCAAAATTATTCGCGGATCTATATAGTGCCGACGGGTCGGCCGACTGAGCTAGCCCTAGCCACGACTTCAGTGTCTTCGTGACACTCGCATCTAGTTTTTTGAGGAGGCTCTGGTTTATATCATATATAAGAAACGGCCAGTTAAGACGCGAGGTTAAATAATTGTCATAGATCCAAGCTTTTTTAACATTACTTATTGGTTGTTGGTCTACCTTTTTTAAATCGATAATGAAACTATCAATTAATTCGTCCAAAGCTGGAGTGCAACCTCTGTTGTCAATCTTTCTTCCGAGGAATTTAAAAGGCACGGTTTCAGATATAGTTGAAACGTTTTCCCCGCCTATACTAAGCCCTGGGTCATATGAAGTATACCTGGTACCCCGCCTACCCAGACATAGACAGTAGCATTTGCTAGGTTTTGCTCTCATTCCATCTGTCCATGTACAGAAATCGTCTACTCTACGCAGTAGGTCCTGGCACTGCTTTGGGTTACGAGTCAGTATTGCCAAATCGTCCGCGAATGCGAGGATAGACTCCGTATATTTACCGTTTAGCTTAAACCGATAGCCCCACTTCTTGTCGTGTGTGGAAATGTTGTCTATTAAAATATTTATTACTATATTGAAAACTATAGGTGATAAACAGCAACCTTGGAACAAACCCACATTATAATTTAAAGGTTGCGTGTATCCATCTTTGGTATTAATCACAAACTTTAATTTACCATAATAAGAGGATATTATTTCCCAAATGATGGACGGAAAGTGATACAATTTTAATGCAAACAACATAAGCTCGTGTTGTACTGAGCCAAAAGCGTTTTCTAGGTCTATCCAACAAACTGTTATTTGCTTTTCATTTGATCTGGCATCTTTTAAACTTTCCGCCAGTAAAGAATTGTGTTCCAGACATCCTGAAATTCCGGGTAGGAACCCTTTTTGGTGGTTTGGTCTGAAATAGTTATTATTGATCATGAAATTAGTCATTTTAAATTGAAGCCATGAGAAGAAAATTTTAGAAATTGTATTGGTTAATGCTATTGGTCTAGCGTCTTTTGGACTAGTTACTATTTCTTTCTTTGGAATGAGCACAAAATTAGCCTTGCCGAAGGCCACTGGGACTTCTTTACTCGACCAGATCCTATTGAATATGCTTAGAAGATGTTTACGTACCGATGGGCATTTTTTATAGATAATGTAAGGTATGCCATCAGGCCCTGGGGCGGTTTTTGTTGGTTTCTTTTTGATTTGGTGTTCTATTTCGTCTAAGCTAGGTGGATTACAGTCAAATGTGAAATGAGGGCCTAATGGTTTTTGCGCGTTTGGTTTACTGTATTGTTTTTCGTATTTAGGCACCTCATAATTACTTTTATAGTAGCTATGGATCTGATCGTTACTTAGCAGTAGCCTATCTTGCTTTCTGTCGCTAAAAATATTCCTCGAGTACTTAAACGGGTCCTTATCGAACTCTACTTCATGTTTTGCTCTATTAAAATTATTGTTTTCATTTATTATTTGAACAGAAATTCCTTGAATTAATTTCAGTATGGACCTTAAAGCTCTGGCCAGTTGATGACTAAGTTGATTATCGCCCATAGCTTTAGCAAACCGTAGTCGTTTGATAAGGTCCCGCTTTTTCTTTCTCATTTTAATTTTGAACGCGTTTTCTCGGTTTTTTCGCGCGTATGGTAATGATGGTGGGTAATGCTCATGTAGGTATGAGTAAATGCTAACCTGGAAAGTTTCTACCTGACTGTTTAAATCCTGCTTTGTTCCGGGATGCTCTAACAGGATGGCTAAGTTTTGGTCGTGGGCTTTCCAGGTGGTCGACTTTAAAGAGGGAATGCTAAGACGGGCCCGGATGTTTATGGGCTCCTGGTTTGTGTCACACTCTGGCTCACCTTGGGATATATGAGGGTCAACTCTATCCGTGGCAATAGTTGAAGAACTTATAGACGACTGTCTTGCTCCAACACCATCGTGTGATTTTAAGTGCTTCAGAAACCAGGCTCTCTTCTTGTATACTTTCCCGCACGTTGCACATGTTAAGTCCGTATTCTCGCCATTGTCGTTTGTTTTATCCACCGGTGGACAATTCTTTCGCCCCCCCTCTCGGATTGTCCTGGAGGTATTTTTCTTTATTGGACTTTTAGCGATAAATTCTAGGGCAGGGCTTGCTAGGCCCTTGCCCGCGGCTGTCTTTCCAGCAGTCCATTGTCTTTCCAATTGTCATCTGTCTTTCCAGCGTCAACTGTCTTTCCAGTAGTCATCCCGTCTCTCCGGGCTGTCTGATTTTAAAGAGATCCGATTCTCAGCACTCCATGGATTCACCGTGCGGTCGCCGGGTCCATAGCGTGGTACAGAGAGGAACACCATGACGGCGACTGGGACTTGCGACCCAGATGTAGGTTTAGGGTGGCCACCTTGTGATGCATCAGCGCTCACCTCCACCGTCAGTAGTGTTCCCCCCCCCCTACCTATCCAAATTTGGTAAGATCCTAACAATGCCGCTTTTGATATACGTTTTAATAAAGAGCTTACTGAAGCTCTTGGCAATCCGAGGTCTTTAAGTAAGTTGTACAGGGATTTAGCTGGAATTCCCCTTGCTCCTACTTCTACGGCATAGAGTTTAACCACGTAGCCGTTTTTGGTTAACTCGTTAGTCAAATCAAAGTATTTGTTTGTCTTTATAGCGTGGTCTTTAGGTATATTAGTTTCCCACGGTACTGTGAGTTCTACAAGCACTGCACGCTTATGCGATCGTGAAAAAAGGAATATGTCGGGTCTGGATGATGAGGCACAGACATCCTCCGGTATCCTATAGTGCTTCTCATACGTGTCTACGAGTATTGTCCAGTCAACGGCAGCTATCAAAATTGAATAAGGCTTTTGAAGTGATTTCTTTGAGCAGCCTTCCTTTACAAACGCAATGTCATTTCTTTGGTTTGTGGTTAATCCTTTTTTCGCTCTAGCTACCGCCAAACTTACAGCCTCACGTATGATTTCTAATACCTTATCATGACGGCGCGAGTAATGACCCCGGTCTAATAGCGTTTTACAACCCACTAGTAGGTGCCTAGCCGTACCAGTTGCTTCACCACATGAGTTACATGTTTTATCTGTGGCTTTTCCCCATCTGACCAGATTGCTTTGGTCGGGGAGGGTCAACTGGAATGCATTCAGGTAAAATTTAAGTAAGGCCGGTGACCAGTCGTATATTATGGTACGCCATTTTAAGGCTATGGGAATACAAAATTCACCTAGAGTCAACCATTCGTTTTGCATTTCTAGGTTCATTGCGTGCACCTTATAGGTGTTGTTTTCGTCTGCTTGAAGAAAAGATTTTGTTATTTCTTTATCTGTTTGTCTCTGAATATTACCTAGACCTACTCTACCAGTCTGCGAGCCTATCATGAATCTTTTATGGAACTGGAGGCGTGATTCGAGCTCCGATGCATTTTTATCTTTTGGAAGGACTTTTACTATTTCGTCTTTAGATTCCGATAAGACGTGCATTTTAGTTACTCTTAGGTGTTTATAGAGTTCTGATGGCTTCTTAAGCGTCATTCCAAAATTATTCGCGGATCTATATAGTGCCGACGGGTCGGCCGACTGAGCTAGCCCTAGCCACGACTTCAGTGTCTTCGTGACACTCGCATCTAGTTTTTTGAGGAGGCTCTGGTTTATATCATATATAAGAAACGGCCAGTTAAGACGCGAGGTTAAATAATTGTCATAGATCCAAGCTTTTTTAACATTACTTATTGGTTGTTGGTCTACCTTTTTTAAATCGATAATGAAACTATCAATTAATTCGTCCAAAGCTGGAGTGCAACCTCTGTTGTCAATCTTTCTTCCGAGGAATTTAAAAGTAAGCAAAATGAAAATATATGTAAGTACACGAATCTTTGATTTAGACGGTTAATTTGTTTCAGAGCTACATTAAACTTTACTTTAAACCCTTACCGAAATTAAACACCAATTTAGTTCGGTATACCGTATACCGAACTAAATTGGTGTTTTATTTTGGTAAGGGTTTCAGGGCTACATTAACCTTTACTTTAAACCCTTACCGAAATTAAACACCAATTTAGCTCGGTAAACCGAACTAAATTGGTGCAAATTAACCGTCTAAATCAAAGATTCGTGTACTTACATACTTATACTTACACCAGTGGCCAATGGCCACTCGATTTTTTTATAGGGCTTCGTAAAAAACGAGGTGTATAAGATGGCGTACACCAGTGTTCAAGAGCTCAAGGATGCATTAACGACCATTTTACGTGAAATTCATCCCAGAACATTATTAGCCGCCATTCGTACAGTGCAAAAAAGGATAAACTTATGTATTCGTGAAAATGGAAATCATTTTGAGCAATTTATCATTAAACTAATTTCATACATGTTTAAATGATTTTGTTTAGTTACAAGGTTCAAAATTTTACCTGACCTATTAGTTTCGAGTTGATTTATCGTATTTCCGTACGAAATGTATGGGAAACGTTTTTGGCGATTTGTGTCTTTCCTAGTACTCAAAGCTAAAATGGTTCCATAGAGTCTTTTGATCCCCACATGAAATAGAATCGATTGGCCCAAAAAAATCAGCAAAAAATATACCAATTTCATCACTAAAAATGGAACCAAGATTCCATTGCCCACAAGTGAACATAAGTATCTTTAGTACCGTAGTTAAATTGAGCATAGACCGACTAACGCTGAGCCTGACACAATCACAATGACCGACAATTGGTACGCTTCACCGAGTCTAAGATACATAAGTTGTTTATAAAAAGCTGCTATAGCTTCACCTGTACGAGTTACAGTACAGTCGGCATCAAATACTTACTTGGTGATAGTCAAAGTGTTCTTATTATTAGACTAACTTTACCATGCAGTTTGACTCACTACAGTCGGTTCTATGCCACTGTATCGCATCGAAACCTTCCTCATCTTTGTAAGAGCAGGAAAATGATATAACATTTCCACTTGTCATTATTTATTATAAAGCGGTCCGAGGTTTTTGGATTTTACTTCTTATTCTTGTTCTTTATCCAAGCACTAATCCTGTTTCTGTATCCATAGCTTGTACTTTGGAGCCCGAGGTCCGCTCTCCTACTTTTCATGATCTAGTTTGGTTGGCTGTTTCGAGACCGATTGCCGTCTGATGCTCCAACCCCGTGAGTAACAAACCACCAGAGCTTCGTCCATCAATCAGCAGGTGTACCGGTTTGTAGGTGAGGTTGGATTGGGGCCCGAAGATTTTGATAAGGATGGGGCCTTAATGGCACCCAAATATTTCAATTATGTTCTATATTCCTATAAAAAATGTTATTAGCTATACTACATAAGTATTCCGTTGCGTGCTTATGTCAATATTTGAATGGACAGTTGTCACATGAGACTAATGCGACATAATCATTCGACTTGTTACAGCATGAGTCAATAAGACTAGTGGGCCTGGATATACAGGATCAGTAACGCCCAGGTGACGCCCCTAGCTCTCCAGATATATAGCTTTAAGTGACCGCTTAGCATCAGGTACCTAGACTGTATGCTAGTTTTCCACCTTAGCGGTTCAAAAAAGACATCCATTAAATCGAGTTTTTTCATGAAACAATAATTCACCCTATTTTTAACGAACATGTGTAAATATACAATATGTAACAAAACTAGTGTCTTGTAGGTGAAGTTATGAATATAGGTATCAATATTAGGTTCTATTTGTGTAATCCTTTTCGGAAAATAGTTTTAATAAAATTGCCCCACAAAAAACTATAATATAATTTAGGTCGCTGCAGAAACTTACATGGTAAAACGGGGGGCCACATAGTAAACAAATAACTGTCTAAAAAATAACAATAAACACAAAAGGGCTGCCAGCGGGGGCAGTGTTGTGGGCCGCTGCTAAATATTTTTGGATATTTGCTATGTAGTATTGTCACATTCTTAGATTTTGGGGAGATATTGGGTAATTATGATCTAGGAAATGGCATTTAAAATTCCAATAGTACATTTATTTTCATCAATATATTATGTTTAATTTAATATATGGCTTTGTATTTAAGCTGTCTATGTACCTCGTGTTGATCGGACACTATTTTTGTTACCTACTGCAAAGTATTTTGTTTAATAATTAATTAAAAAAGGAAGCTTAACCCTAAAAATGAATTATTTTTTTGTAAAAAATTGTTTGCGAGACTAGTTAATTGATATAAAAGTTATTTTTGACTCAGGCTGGTACTTTGTATATACACCCTACCACCTTCTTAGATAGCAATTAATCAAAATGGACATACTTAATTCTCCACCTTTCAACTATGTTGTCGTTATGTGAGAACAAGGTGAAGCAACGTGAGTAATAAGACAAATCATCAGTTTCGACTATCATGTTCCATGTTAATTCTCTTATTAATTTAGGTACCATTTCTATTCGGCGAAATCCTCAGACATAATTAAAGCACGGCGCCAAACTCTACCTGTCGGTGTACCTTTGCCCGCCGCTCTCTATTAGACAATAATAAAAAAGAATGCTTGTCTGATATTACGGGCCTGCAGAGATGCGGCAACTTCTCATAGTTCCCCTACCTCGCCCCACCCCGCACACCTCGTACAGAAATAAAACAACCTTCCAAGGATACAACCACCGTAATTTCCAATTTAACATATCAGCATAAAATTGGCAAGCAAAACACAATACTAAACCGTAAAACACAGCGTTCATTTTCAATTAATATGTTATCGAATCCGCCGCGGCCTAACATACAGTTAAATTCGAACTTTAACTTCTCGGTAATATAGTTCAATATAGCAGGAAAGATAAATAAATAAGGCTATAGACGCCAAGGAAGGGAGTGGAGTAAGGGGGTTCATTAATCCCCGCGCCCTGCGCACACGCACTTTCATGAATGGACCGAACAGGTTGATGTGTTTTAACTACAGGCTGTTTCGTTTACTTTCTTATTTGGGTATTATTCAAATAAAATAAGTCATACTAAACGTGAGCATGGACTTCTGTCATTTAGAATAATAGGTAAGTGAATTCAAAAAAACCACACGACTGCTCTGCCTTATTTATAGCTAGTTGTAGGGATAGGCTAGGATAGTGCAGTTGTAGGGATGGTGTAAAGATTCTAACGATACCCCAAATACTCAAATCTGTTGAGTGTTATGACATTTGAAGTAGGTAATGGTGGAATAAAGAAATTCACATTTCATTACATAAACTGTAAAAACATAACACTAGTTTTTTGGGGAGTTGGTGTTAAAAGAAAATCTGCTTTTATAGATTGAACTGACGGTACTGATTGCATGAAATATCACGTATTATTTTTATTTATTTTTCTTGCCGTTACTGATTGAACGATTTTATAGTGATAATAAGGTCACCGATCAAAATTACAAAACAATGTTTGGATAGCGCGAAGTCTTCATTGACTTCTGAATATTGTGATGTCATCGATTCTTTTGTCTTGTCATACCAACAGATCGCTGCAACAGATGACCCAATTTGATTTGAATTCTTTCGCCGTTGCCTCTGGCTTAATCAGTTGTTGTGTCACCAAGTCGATCACTTCGGCGTTGTTGTCACTTACTCCATGTTTGTATTTCACTGTAAGACCTTTATTTCTTGTTTCTTTGATTTTCAAATCAAATAAAAATAAATAAAAGTTAACATTAATAAAAATCAGGTTGCGAGTCGGCAGTAATCTCTAAGTTTGCTATGCGGCCAAACCTGTCGTTCCACTAACATCCTGTGCATCAAAGGTTCGAAGGAAGCGCCGCAACGTCCGGCCGCGTGGATGTAGCGTGATGCTCTTTTTCCTTTTCGGTTTGTTTTTTGTTCATCTCATTTATTTATTCCAATGTAATCTCTTCCAGTTCATTTTTTATTCAGTCGGCCTTCAGTGTTACCTGTGCCGGGACGCTAAAACCTTGTCTATATTATCGTCTTAGACTTTGCTAAAGGATCGTTCGTTCTAAGTACAACTATTGATTAAGTGTTGTGATATTTGTTTCCCTAAAGTATGACATTTCCCTTGGATATTATTGTGGACATGTGACTACGTTTAATTGATAGTGTTTGTTAGTCTGCTTCCTGTGATGATGGAACTACCACACTATCTGTTTCTTCTGGCTCGGACTTCGTTAAATAATCTGAACCTCCTCTCGATGGAACCTCCGCAATCTCCTAAGTTTAATGTGCCCCTATGGCAGCCATGGGTTGCATCTCCAGAGAAAGGTACTTTTGAATTTCAATTCTATTATTTTTTCACTTATGGAAATGTTTTAATATTGTTAAAGTATAACATACATAACAACGATAGTAGGTTTTGGCAAGTAGGTATTAGGTGTGTAATTGTAATTTGAAGAGTTTACTGATTTTTTTAAATTATATTTGTATGCATGAATATGTCTATTTGCATTGGTCTGGATGTTTCTATGAATAATATGTATGTATTTACAAAGAAAAAGTATATAAGTATGTTTATCCGCATTCTGGAACCCATAACACAAACTAGTTAAACTATGCTTAGTTTGGGACTAGAAAGCGCAGTGTAGAATGTCGTAGAATATTTATTTATTTATGTTTAGTGTTGCTTCATTCAAATAATAGTAGGTAGGTACATATATTTTCTTAGCTTACCATCCAATTATGGTTTATCATATCGTTCGTTACCTGCGGTATCAGGTTCGACTGTGTCAGGTTATCGGATTATAAACTTGCGACAAAGGCGCCAAATCCAATAAGTACCTTGGTTAGGGAGGGATGATTTAATTAGTCACACATAATTGAAAATCTAATCCCGGGTGTTACAATTAGGTAGCATTTTATTGACTTTGTGCCGACATGTATCTATGATGTTAAAAAAATACAACCTACTTTTAATGTAAATAAAATCTTGGCGCCTGAATAATTTCATTTATTGAACTTCTGTTTTTTCACATATTAATAAACTAATTGAAATTAATGAAAGTATCACATGAACAATAAGAACCAAAATGTAGTGGGGCTTTAAGTCAAAACGTCAACAAGCGCCATTGTTATTTACCGCTTATACATATTTACACATATTACCTACTGATAAATAGTATTCCTTTTTATGTAAAGCACGTCCATATGGAATGCCTGATTATAGGTAAGCTGTAAGCGAAGTCAAAAAAATGGAGATCATCATTGGTTATAGATGCTAACGGTCCTAAAATAGTGGCCTCGATATATAAATGCTTCTCACGCACCGCTTCAAGTACCCGTGATTGTAGGAGGATACTATAAGCGAAATCTTCTCGTATTTAAGCCTTTCGTATCATGAGATTGAAGTACTCATTGGTTTCCTTATTTCAGAGACACCCAGTACTGCATCGAGTGGTGAGTCTGAAGGCGATCGCACCCTGTCACCTGAAACACCACGAGCTCAACCCAAAGAGCTGACTGGCAAATGGCGAAGGGAACGACGGGCTACTCGTCTGCCGGATTATAGACCTAGGTAAATGTTTTATCACTTATATCGTTCATTTTCTAGCTTCCAGCATTAGTATTTTTTTAAATATAAATAGACAAGTAAGATTTAGCAGTTTAGGTCTCAGATGCTTAATACCTTAGTTAATTTCCATCCGTACGTAACAACACAATTCCATATGTGAATATCTACGTTATGATAATGAGAACGAATATTAAAAAGCAGTAGCTGGATGCCATGCAGGCATTCCATTACAAACACATAACAAAATAAAAACCAATTGCATCTTCCGATTTAATTTCCATAAATTAAATGTTATTTTCAGGGAGAACGGTAAGATGGCGCTGCGATCGCAGTCATTCAACGAGCGACGGAGCGTGGCGTCAGTGGCGCGCTCGCAGCCACACAGCGAAGGAGAACTGTCCGATGAAGCGGATGATGCGCCTGCCAATTTAGCTGTTAGTGGAAAACGTAAGGATGCCTCACTAATTCTTCTTTGTTTTCTTTTTCTTTTCGTGTTTCAAATAACATTACCAATGAAATGTGTGTATTGAATAAGATAGTTATAATTGGGCTATAATGTTAAATGCTGGCAAATGTTAAACAATGACACTTTACCACCCTGTGACCGTATTCTGAGAATCTGTTAGCTACTTTATAGTTACAGAAATTTCCAACGAAGAATCTAAACACATGTCACGAAAAGATACGGTATTTTAATACATTTTTCATCATCATTAACTGAGCGGAGGTTCTAGTAGCTTCCGTAGTTGTAGGTAGTTAGTTTTTGGGATATGCTCCAGCTACAAATACCACGAATACGCTACAGCTAAAAACACCAAGCAACTAAGCGTAACTGAGGATCATCATGCTAGCCTTGTTCCCGTTTGCATCCGATGCTTTTCCACCTCGGGGCCCGGGGTCCGCTACTCCTTCTCTCTTCCTCTTTGCATATACGGTTTATAAATGAGCGACTGCCGTCTAATCTCTCAAGCTTGGAAGGAAAACCCGCACCAGAGCCTAGTCCGACAATCCGCAGGTGTACCGCCTAGCAGGTGAGGTGCGGTTGGCTTAGCCCCAAGGGTCTTGGCGGAGCACTCCCAATTGGGAGTTATTCACCTTCCACTTGCCAAGACTTTTCAAAACCGGCTGAATCGTCCACTGCTAGTCCTTGCTACTCTTTACGAGTGTGGACTGGTGAAGGTTTCATAACAACAAGATTCCCACTGAGTTCCCTTTTGAATACGTGATCAGAATAATATGTGATAATTGACTAGGTTACGGTGATAAAATGTTTGGTCGACCTCCCTCCTTAATTAAGCGAATTAATTTAATTTTTAAAGCAATTTAATATACCTACCGCCTGTGTATCTAACTTTTCAATTAAAACAATACTAACATCACTGAAAGGTGATGGCACTGACCACTGATCTCTAGAAATCGTGGCCACTACTTTTTGGACTTTACCTCAGCTTACCATCGGGCGGGGTGCAGTCAATTGGACGGACTAAATATATAAAAAAAAAACAATAAACCACTCATGAATACAATATTTCAGAAAATTCGTATTTTTGGCTCTTCAATGAATAATCATATTGTAATTTACTTGATCAATTAGCATTGTCCTATCCATGGTTGCTGGACATATGCCTTTATCTTTATCTTTTTAAGCAGTTAACTTAAATACTTTTAATACATTTTGATAGATTGCCTAAAAGCTTAACAATTTTCTTATAAAATCCTGTAGACTTATCTAGTATCCGGTTTGTTGTTACAGGGGCACCGCCAGAGTACCCGGGAATTAAGAATGAAGCTCCTATCGACATGCGACTACGCTCACGGCCTGCACCACCCCCGTACACACGGCCCTCAGTCATTACTAAAAGTGACACACCGCCTGGTAAGATAATCACTTCTATTTGCTTCTTCTCTCTCAAAGATATATCTGTTTCTATGGTGATCCTTATTTACCTGTGTATCTTTGTATCAGGTTCCATGTCGATGTGCGATCCGGTAATAGACGAACATTTTCGACGCTCTCTAGGCGATGACTACATGAACCTATTCAAGAAAAACAATCCAGATGCGACACAACCGACACCCAAACCTAACATGAAAGATCGCGCTAGCAGCCCTATTCAGTTCAAGACTGAAGAATTACCAAAACCAGCTAAAATCATCGCTATGGAAGTTGACGATGCTAGTATGTCTGTAGACGATCACTTTGCGAAAGCTCTTGGCGATACCTGGAAGCAAATACAAACATCAAGATTAAAAGACAATGAAAAAGTGCAAATGAGTAAGGGTGGAGTCGATGACCACTTCAGTAAAGCCTTGGGAGAGACGTGGAAACAAATACAGTCATCCAAACTTAATTTAGACACGGACAGCGAGAAAGCTAAAGATCAAACGACGAAAATTATCTCAAGGAGCGGAGTGGTAATATAATAACGGTAGTTACGCCGATGGGTGGTTCGGTTATGGTTATGGCCTTGTAAAATTTATGAGGCATTTTCATGATACTATCTGGAGTATCAATAACTTCCTACTTGTTTACATAAAGAAAGTTATTATTTTGATAACGGGTACAAATAGTGTACTTGCTAAGGACTTGTTCGCAGACATTACTGAGATGACTATAGATATGACGACTTATACAAGCAAATGTATAACTCATACGATACGGTTATTTATTGAAAAACTCCTCAGTAAAATAGTTGATTATTATTCTATATATATATAGATTAAAAATTTATTTTTCTCTAACAATCGTATTGTTTTGTCATTTCAGTGATATCTATTAAATGTCCTTAATTTTATATTCAAATCAAAATCCATGACAATTCTGTTACCTTAGGTTTTGGTAATATTTTTGTATTGTTATTTAATTGTAAATGATATATAAATAGTCAATTAGTCACCAGTTACACATTGTAAGTTATTACCTCAATACGAGCGCTTTTGCACAATTCACTAGTAAGTTTAGTTATAGTGTTGTAAATAATAGTCATTGTATGTTTGATGTGCGAAGCTGGAGCGTCAAGTAAACTCTAATCTACCGTCCGTGACTAAAAGGTCAGTACAAATTGTATGAAGTTACCTACGTTTTAGGCCGTGTTTACACTTTGATTAACGCAAGTTATAAGCAGGAGAAGTAGGTACAGTGCTCACTTGTTTCAACGAAAACAATTTACACAGAATATCTGATCTAAAAAAAGAAACGTCACTTGTACTAATCAAATTTCAAACATGGCCTTGATACCGGACGGCAATAATTGTGGTTGGATTAAATGTTCCTCAAGTAAAATGTTTGTGTGGTGTGTGTGGTTGTGTGTGTGTGTGTGTGTGTGTGTGTGTGTGTGTGTGTGTGTGTAAGTAAAAGTTCGACTCTATGACATAGTAACGAAAAACCCATCGAAATTTTACGCCAATTAATTTGTTTTCATGTTTACCTAATTAAAAATTTTAATATCTATTTTTTTTTGTAAGAAAGTGCCTACTGCGATTATGAATGAATGTAAAAAATAACGTCTTGCTGGAAACAATAATAGCACCACTGATCCTTTATTTCTTTTGTGACCTACACTCTATTGTCTTGCAGATGTAGTATTCATTTAAAGATAGTACTATTTTTTTATAACCCTTGCGTAAGTATTGTAAACTTCATGTGGTGTTCATTACTTTTATTACTAAGTGTGGACTTTATGAGTTGTTATATTAATACGATAGGCAGCTGGCTGCCATCATTGCATACTACGATTTAGTTATGTATGTTCTGTAGTTTGATGAATGTAAATAACGTTTTCCTATTTATGCACCGTAATTTAAGTATAATGTCATTAAAGACGAGCAAATACACATAGCCTTTAAAATTTTGGGTTTTATTTCATTTTCATTTATTTCTCTTATAGAGTAAGATCCCGGGCTTACCAGAACTATAGGACAGACCTTCCTCACCTTTACTAGGTAAGTAGTTAAAAAAATCGACTAGAAATTTAATTAATCATACCAATACATTTAGATTTAGAGAAGGGACTTGAACCCGCGACCAGTCCCTTACAGGGGGAATGCTCTGACCAACTGAGCTACCTAGACACGTCCCAGATATTCGAAATTATCCGATATATTATATACGTCTCAAGGCGACGCTGGAGCCATCTACCATAATTCTTGTGAATTTCGGAAACAATGAAAAAAAAAACCGCCACATGAATTCAATGGAATTTTTAAGCAATTACACGTAAGTTTTCCCATTAGCTAAATCTATATGTATAGTAAAAGTTTGCATACTAATTGTTTAAAAATTCCATTTAATCATACCAATATCTATACATATAATAAAATCGTAACGAGGTGAAAACTGTAGGTACTGAAACGATTCGTACTTTGTGAGCCTTATAATAAGGTTCAAATTGATAAAATTTTGAAAATATAAAAATATTTTCAGATTTCACTAAAATAAGTAAATTGGCCAGTGGTGTAGTCTAGTGGAAATTCCTACGTTGTGTTTAATTTATTATATAGTAACTGCAAGTCCTTTTACGGGTGTCTGCAGTTAGCATCTACACATCTTTAATTTTGGTTTAATGTTGGTATGGTTATAATTTTGAAAAGGGACAGATGATTAGGAGTTTTTGTTGAGTCCCGGGTTGGCGGAGCGACTCTAGTTTCTAAATGTGGACTAAAAGTAAATAATGTATTTATCCCCCCCAGAGGTCCCACCTTACCGCCTTAGACCTCACGCTGCATGCCAGTCCTATGCCCCACAACCGGGCGACTGCGCCATGCCCAACACGATCCACAAACCCAGTTCTAAATCTCGCATTCAAACCTTCACCTCATACCACTCGCGGAAGCGGAAGACGTCGCGGGAGAAAACTGTGTATTTGTGGTTATGATTTGCCCAACACGGCTTGTCAGTTGTCAAACTTGGTTAACTTCATCAAATCCTGTAGGACATCCCAGCATCGCTTCGAGCTATGCGACGGGGAATCTAACCCCGGTTTCCCGCAAAGTGCAATGCAGGGGTACTAACACTATACTATCGCGAAGCCTCATCACGTGCCTTACTGACCAACCAGAACTAGATGAAGTAACAAATACCCTGAAACATACAGTGGGGTGATTGGATGAGTGATCCACAGCATGCATAGCTCAGGTCCCTAAAATTTAGAATCACGGCCAACAAATACAAAGCTTAAATGGTAAAATATTATAGGGAGAATCCAATAATACAATACCCGTTCATACTCCTAATCTAAATATGTGTATAATTTAGAATTTCGGGGTAAAATAATTAATTAGAAAGAGAGTTAGGGGATGAAGTGAACACAAGGATGGCATGATAGGTTCCTGTCACGAACCTGGTCGTGTCAGCCCTGAATCCACAGATCCTAGACTCTCTAGAGGTGGTCAGTATATTACGAGTTTAATGGGAAACCACGATGATGGCCGTCTCTCATAACCGAGAAGGCAATTAAATCCCAGGGGATGTACAGGCATAGGGTAATGAGCCGAAGACTCGCCCGTACAAACGCATGGAGACGCCAGATAGGTGTAATATACTGTAAATTCAACCTCAAGAAAAAGATTGATAAAATAAAATTAATCAAAGGGACTTACGATGGTTTTCCTACTCAAGAACCAAATCTTATTTGTTCCCCTATGTGATAAGGTTCACACCCGAATGCCTGGTTCTATTGTCTAGTTTGAAATGATTTTAAACTGTTCGAAAATTCTGACAATGTCACCAGTCATTGTTTAAAATAAATTTCGTCGCGATGACAATGTCAGATTTATAACAATGGCTGACATCATGAATTACTTATTTCTATATGACGACCATACCGGGCGTCCCTAACTATACTTAATTATTTCCTATTATTAATAACTCCCTATACTTTCATTAAACCAAATTTAAAAATGAACGAATGTTCTAATTTAAGTAGTCAACAACTTTTAAGACAACGAACCATTTGTCTCACAATCTATTGTAATCAACACTGGCCGAGCATCCACAATACGCATTACATGAAACTCTTAATCTATTTTAGCAACAAAAATAATGGGAGAAAATTGTTAATTATTAGGTTAAGTCATTAATAATGTTAGGTTTAATAAACCCGTATGAGTAATAAAAGTTTATAATTATTATTTTTGTTAAGTAGTGAAGGAAACCTTAAATATGGTAAAAAAGGTTTAACACTTTAGTTCTTGACTGTATTTTACAAATTAATATTGAAACATTACTTAGAAAAATAATTTGTACGTAATCCGACACTCTACAACTATCATCATTCTAAATTGTACTAGATCAGAATAAAAGTTTACCTTTTAGAGAGTATTGTGGCCTCGAGAAAACTGATATAACTAGCCATACCTGGTTGTCTTCGAAAATATAATTATTCTTAAATAAAGTTTCATCTTGCTATATGTATTCGAAGTATATCCTTTTCTATCTGACTTCTTGATTTAAAATGATGCACATTGGGGGAGATCCACGTCCAATAGTAGACCGCAGCAGGTTCATTGATCGAATGATCTTAATGCTGGGGATGTAAAACAGAAGAGGGCAGGGCCCTCCAATTAGATTTTAACACTTTTAAAATCACCTATCTTATTATTAAATAATGGGCACAACTTCCACTCGAAATAATCTCGTTCCTGTTTAAAAAAGAAGGATTAGTTATTCATGTTTGATAATTCACTCATATATATTCATTCAAATTTAATTTACTTGATATTTTAAATTATTTAAAACAATCTGAATTTAATTTATTATAAATTACTATTGAGACAAAAGGAAGAACTCTTTCATTACAATTATTCTAATCCGCACAACACTATCACTTTACTAATAGAAATGATACTCCCCTTTTTCACAGTTGGCTAAACTATTATTCTTAACAACGCGAATTCCCTCTCGAATCAATGCATAAGTTTCGTTGCCAATTATCCTGGTATTTATTGCAGATTAAACGGTCCAATGGTAGTATTTTTGTAGAACGAACTCTACCGCACAAGAAAATCTAATTATTCAGTCGTTCACATTAATTTTTATATTTTTTATCAAATTTTTCCGTGAATTTTTAACAAGACATTTCTCCAAAAAAAAACATTTTTTTCTCTTTCCTGTCACTCAATCCCCATAGTCACTATCGCTTTATTTCTCCTCTACAAACGGCAACTCACCAACCTCTCTAACTCAAAAAAGGTCTTACTTACTTTAAAAAGAAACACAACCTCGTTTCGAAATCAATACTAAACATTAATATATAACAACATATTTATTCAAATGTATGTAAACGAAACCCAAAAATAAATTTTAAACAGACCCCCAAGTCCAAATCACTACAATCTCCCCTTGGACAAACAACAACTGAAATTGGTTAGTGAAGAAAGTAGATAGAGTCGAACTTTCTTAACAACCAGAGAAGTTGTGGTTTGTACAACACTAAATAAAAGAAAACCAGTTGCACCTTAAAATAAATTTATTTTCCATGATCATTAATATTAACCAGTAGAATTTTACAATTCTAATACCAAAATTGATAAAAATAACCAAAACCCTCATTCAGCAACAAGTAATAATTAAAATAAACAATTTATTAATTGCAACAACTCTCATGTGCAACCAATAACCATACAATACAATACCATATAATACAATAACCATACATTAACAAAACCACACAAAACATAAGATAACAATTAGTTATTACTCCGCTATAATTAATCTAAAAATAACTATTTCCATTATAATAACCAACTTCCACCATTAACCAAATGCCCATTTGCAATTTCCCTCAATCTGAAATCTAAATAAAACCAAAACCAAAATTAAATTTTGTTTCTCTTGTAATTTATTAAATCATTAACCCAAAAAATATTAATTATAATATCTAGCAAGATTCACAGTATTAAAAACTCCACGAATCAAGGTCGTATTAGGATGAGTAAGAATATAAACATTAATAAAAGGACTTCCCGCAACCACATACGGTCCCTCATAAACAGGCAAAAACTTCCGATAACTAGACAACTCCAATCCACCCTTATTTAATCTTCTAATCTTAACAGATTCACCAATTTGGAATTGCATTAAATTATGTGTCTGATTAAACTTTAGACGCCGTTTATCTGCAAAAGTCCTAAGATTTATCCTGGCTTGTTCTCTCATAGACTCTACCTCCACCCGCTTAAAAACTGGGACTAACTCATCAAAAGACGTTTTAAAACTTTCTCCAATCATTAACTCATTAGGAGTAAACCCAGTACTTATATGTATGGTATTATTGTACAAGTCTTCTATCTTTGGCAATAATAAATCCCAATTTTTATGAGACCCCCTACAATACAATCTAAAATATTTACCCAGCTCCCGATTAACTCGCTCAACAATATTAGGTCTTGGATTCCGGATTGTTGTATACAACGGCTTTGTTCCCAGTTCTTTCAAACCCTCCTTCCAAACCTTGGCAATAAATTGTTTTCCATTGTCTGTTAGTATCGCTTTAGGTTTAAGTATTTTAGCGAATATCTTAAATTTTTGCAGCACCTCCTCTGAAGTGGCCGAAACAAGACTAAATAATTTCAAGAATTTCGTAAAAGTGTCTTGTATTGCAAAAATATAAATGGCCCCAGTCAGACCTTCTATTATTGGCCCATATAAATCCGCCATTACGATGTCCCCTACATTTTGCGTAACAATTGGTTGACTCTCCCCTACATACTTAATATTATCCGCTTTAAATATTTGACACTCAGGGCATTTCCTAATAACCCTTTTAACAGAACTCCCCATTTTAATCCAAAAAAATCTAGGTTTTAAATACTGAATAGTTTTGTAGATACCAGAATGTCCCATCTCCAAATGCATCTGCTTAATTACTTCATAATGTAAAGAACTCGGCAAAAATAAAACCCAGTTTGGTTCCGCTTGTGTACCACGATTAAATTTTAAAATCCCCTCGACTATCCTACTCCTCTGAGCTAGCCTTCTCATCTTACCATTTAAAACATTTAAATTATTTAAATTTTGTTTTATTCGAGAAATATCCTCATCTTCATCTTGTAGATTTCCCACTTGAACTAATTTATTAAATAAAACTGAATTGCGTTCCACCCCCATATATAATATCTCTGGTAAGCGGACTTTATTCTCTTGGATAACATCCTTATTAGGGTACCTCGATAAGATATCCACCCCTTGATTATCAATTCCCCTAACATGCTCAATCTTATATTTAAATTGTTCTAAAAATATAATCCACCTAGCAATCCGATTATTAACCATCTTCACTTTATCAACAAAAACCAAAGCTTTATGATCCGTTCTAATAATAACTTCTGCTCCCCTAAGATAGGTTTCAAATTTCCTCAATGCAAAAATTACCGCAAAAAATTCCTGTTCAGTAACAGTCCACCTCAATTCAGGTCCACGCAACCCTTTACTACAAAAAGCTAATAGATTAGTATTCCCCTCATCATCATATTGGTATAACGCTCCAGCAATTCCAACTCCAGAACTATCAGTTTGTACATAATATGGTTTAGTAAAATCTGGGTGAGCAAGTTCCACAGTCTGTGCAAAACTTTCTTTAATTTCATCAAACGCTTTCTGAATTGTATTATCCCAATTCCAAATAATTCCCTTTTGCAATAATTTAGTCAAAGGATCTGTCAATTCGCTATAACGCGGTATAAACTTCCTATAATAATTACATAATCCCAAGAAGGCCCTTAACTGTTTTACTTTTGTCGGTGCGGGAAATTTTCGAATTGTATCTAATTTAGTGGGATCTGTCTGAATACCCTTAGTAGATACTATATGACCCAACATCTTTACTGATTCACAACCAAATTTACATTTAACTATGTTACAAGTCATACCCGCTACCTTTAACCTATGCAGAACCTTGTCAATATGATCCAAATGCATTTGCCAAGAACCTAAAGTCAGAATTGCCAAATCATCCAAATAATTTACACAAAATTCCCGGACCTCTGCCCCTAGTATACAATCCATAGCGCGGCTAAAACTACCTACTGAAGTTTTCAACCCTTGAGGTAAGACATTATAAACATAAGATTTCCCATTAAAAGTAAACCCAGTAAATTGCCTACCTTCAGGAGCAATAGGAATTTGAAAATATGCATTATTTAAATCCAAAACCGTAATGTACTTGACCCCATGGAAAGCATTCAAAATGTCAATTTGTAAAGGAGGAGCTTCCGATTCGGCTACCATATATTTGTTTATCTCCCTAGCATCCAATAAAACTCTAATTGAACCATCTGATTTAATTGTATAAGTAAGAGGACTACTATATGGAGTGGAAGCCCTAGATATAATCCCAAGGTTTTCCATCTCATTCAATTTTTCTTCAACCTGCCGTCTATAATTATAAGGGACCGGGTATGATCGACGTATCTCCGGGACATGGGGTTCCATAACAATTTTATGCACATAACAATTCGCCCTCCCCAAAGTTGTAGTAAAAACTGGTTTATGTTTAATAATTATATGATTTAATCCTTTCAGTTGACTCAACGTAAGTTCTATTCCCACCTTAATTTGTTTTAAAAGAAACCCTGACTCCTCACTGACTTCATTTTTATCTAAATTTACTAAATTGCATTCCTTCTCTTGGTCCTCCCCTTCCAATAAAGGAAATTTTATCTTCCTTCCCCTTTTATCCAAAATTATTAGAATCCTTTCCTCCCGACCTAATTTTAAAGTTGCTTCATGAAAGGTTAACCAATCTAATCCTAATATAAGAGGCTTTACCAACTGAGGTACTACAAGAAAATTTCCATCTAATTGAATACCATTGGAAACTAAAGTCAAGTTAATAACTTGATGTATTCTCAAACTCCGCTGCCCTACCGCCCCACGAATATAAATTGGCCTTATAGGTAACATAGGAACACGATCCCCAATTTTTATTAATAACCGTTTAAATAATTCTTCAGACACGCAGGTAATTTCACTACCAGTATCTAACAAACATTTAACCCTAAACCCCTCAATATCAACTAAAATCTCAGCTTTCAATAGTTCGCCATCCTCAATTTGACTTTCTTGGGAGCCATCAAACAAGGATCCTATCAAATTCAGAGTCATTATTTCATGACTCCCCCAAAAGTCTACTGTACCCCCATTTAATTTGAATTTAGACAACCCAGTCAATCCATTGTCAGTATAAATACATTTATACCCTAAACCATGGTGTTTCCCTATTCCAGAACGTCCAACTATTGAAATGGGGAAAGGTTTGCCAGATTCTAACTTCCCTAAACCTCTACCAGGTATCCAACCCATTTTTAACATAATGCGAAGACCCGGAAGAAACCTCAACCCCTTAACATTTTCAGCCAACATCGGGGCCTGGTCAGCTGACTCTAGTTTAAATCTAAAATATTCTCCCCTTCATTCGTAGAAGTACCTGGCTCTGTTTCAATAACATTAACACCTCTTTTTCTTTTATTCCGTCTTTCAACAAGAGTAAAGTCCTCAACACCTTGTCTAATTTTAACTCTTGTTGCCGAACCCTCTGTATGATCATTTATTGTATCGAATTGCCTCAGAAACTCCGCAGCTTCTAAAATTTTTGTACCCCTCCGCAACACCCACATATATTGAACTTCTTTAGGAAAATGTCGTATTAAATCTCCAACAAGTTGTTCTTCAGGAGGTAGGTTAGTTAACATCCTCGCCTGACCAACGTATCCCAAGAAATGTTCCAACATCGATCCAGTCTTCCCTGCATTCCAACGCTCACAGATAATTTTCCTACGTAAAATACCTTGCTCAGTTTCTCCCCAATAGGTTTGAAGAAAATCTTCCTTAAAATTTACAACGGATGACCATCGATGGCGATAAACCCGAGCCCAATTCCGAACCTCTCCTTCTAAACAAGCAATGATATCCTCAACAACATTATCTTTATTCGGTAATTTCCTCAAATAAGCCTCCAAATCTTCCAAAAAGGTAACAGGGTGGACTTCTCTTTTTCCGGGATACTTGGGTTTATCATTTCTATGATCCAAAATAGCATACTGAACAGAGGCAGGTATAACCCGTGGTTCTAAAGTTCTATCTGTTCTCCCAGAAGATTCAGATTGTTTCAATCTTTCTTCTAAATTGTTTATTTTCCCGTGTAAAGCTCCAATTAGACTTCGCATTTGTCGATACATAACCGAGTTCATAGCCGCTGAAGAAGCCCTGGAACAACCCTCCCCTGAGTCCTGATTTCCCTTCCCGGAATCAGTATTCGACTTCCTCTTAGGCGGCATATTTACTTCAAAAGCCTGCAACAACATTATTTCAAGAATGAACTAATAATCTCTTGCCTCATTCGCTTATATTCTACCTCCAACTCCCCTTTAGATTTATTAGCATCTATAATTTCAATTCTCGCTCCAGAATCTAAACAACAATCACCTCCAAGCCAACTCTCATGCAGCTCATGTAAATTTTCAATATATTCCAAGGAAATCTTTAACTCTTCCTGTCGCCCTCTATTTTTAATTCTTTGTAGAGCTATATTGGGATCACTTCGCAAATAAATAATTAGATCCACACCAATTGGGAGATCCCTCTTTAAAAATTCATGCCACTCTTGTAAAACTGAAATCTGAACGGGGTGCAAAACATTATCGCGTGCCAAAAGTCTCATAAAACAGTGTTGAATACTATAAATGGATCTTTCCAAAACACGAACTGGAGTTGAAATAACAGTAGTTTGATTTTCTACAAGGGTCTGCATTACTAGGGTTTGAAAAGGATAAGCCCACTTCAAGGGCTCGTTCATGAATAACTCAAAAATATTGAACCCATGGAAATTTGTCCATTTATCAAGAGGCTCAGGGAAAACAGTCATAAATTTTTCCTTGCGAAAATGTTCCAGAAAGGTACTCTTTCCCACCCCAATATTTCCTTCTAAAGCCACAGTAAATCCCTTAATAATTCTCTTAGACATGGTTCTGAAACAATAATTTGGGAAGGGTCGTCATCAAAAAACCTTTTTTTTTTCAGTTAGTGGTCGGCCATTTTCCTTTTAATTTTTTTTATATATATAAACTACTAATAAAAGACCCTATATATATTTTTTTTTTCCTTCCCTTTTTTTTTCTTCGCCCCATTTTTAGATTTCTGAAATAGAATTTTAAAATAAATAAACACTTCTATTTTTATCATCTCACAAAAAAAAAACACACCACGAACAGTCAACCAAAAACTCGATGGAAACGATACTTCTACAAACTTGCTAAACCCATAAATCCTGGTCACGGCACCATTGAAACGATTCGTACTTTGTGAGCCTTATAATAAGGTTCAAATTGATAAAATTTTGAAAATATAAAAATATTTTCAGATTTCACTAAAATAAGTAAATTGGCCAGTGGTGTAGTCTAGTGGAAATTCCTACGTTGTGTTTAATTTATTATATAGTAACTGCAAGTCCTTTTACGGGTGTCTGCAGTTAGCATCTACACATCTTTAATTTTGGTTTAATGTTGGTATGGTTATAATTTTGAAAAGGGACAGATGATTAGGAGTTTTTGTTGAGTCCCGGGTTGGCGGAGCGACTCTAGTTTCTAAATGTGGACTAAAAGTAAATAATGTATTTATCCCCCCCAGAGGTCCCACCTTACCGCCTTAGACCTCACGCTGCATGCCAGTCCTATGCCCCACAACCGGGCGACTGCGCCATGCCCAACACGATCCACAAACCCAGTTCTAAATCTCGCATTCAAACCTTCACCTCATACCACTCGCGGAAGCGGAAGACGTCGCGGGAGAAAACTGTGTATTTGTGGTTATGATTTGCCCAACACGGCTTGTCAGTTGTCAAACTTGGTTAACTTCATCAAATCCTGTAGGACATCCCAGCATCGCTTCGAGCTATGCGACGGGGAATCTAACCCCGGTTTCCCGCAAAGTGCAATGCAGGGGTACTAACACTATACTATCGCGAAGCCTCATCACGTGCCTTACTGACCAACCAGAACTAGATGAAGTAACAAATACCCTGAAACATACAGTGGGGTGATTGGATGAGTGATCCACAGCATGCATAGCTCAGGTCCCTAAAATTTAGAATCACGGCCAACAAATACAAAGCTTAAATGGTAAAATATTATAGGGAGAATCCAATAATACAATACCCGTTCATACTCCTAATCTAAATATGTGTATAATTTAGAATTTCGGGGTAAAATAATTAATTAGAAAGAGAGTTAGGGGATGAAGTGAACACAAGGATGGCATGATAGGTTCCTGTCACGAACCTGGTCGTGTCAGCCCTGAATCCACAGATCCTAGACTCTCTAGAGGTGGTCAGTATATTACGAGTTTAATGGGAAACCACGATGATGGCCGTCTCTCATAACCGAGAAGGCAATTAAATCCCAGGGGATGTACAGGCATAGGGTAATGAGCCGAAGACTCGCCCGTACAAACGCATGGAGACGCCAGATAGGTGTAATATACTGTAAATTCAACCTCAAGAAAAAGATTGATAAAATAAAATTAATCAAAGGGACTTACGATGGTTTTCCTACTCAAGAACCAAATCTTATTTGTTCCCCTATGTGATAAGGTTCACACCCGAATGCCTGGTTCTATTGTCTAGTTTGAAATGATTTTAAACTGTTCGAAAATTCTGACAATGTCACCAGTCATTGTTTAAAATAAATTTCGTCGCGATGACAATGTCAGATTTATAACAATGGCTGACATCATGAATTACTTATTTCTATATGACGACCATACCGGGCGTCCCTAACTATACTTAATTATTTCCTATTATTAATAACTCCCTATACTTTCATTAAACCAAATTTAAAAATGAACGAATGTTCTAATTTAAGTAGTCAACAACTTTTAAGACAACGAACCATTTGTCTCACAATCTATTGTAATCAACACTGGCCGAGCATCCACAATACGCATTACATGAAACTCTTAATCTATTTTAGCAACAAAAATAATGGGAGAAAATTGTTAATTATTAGGTTAAGTCATTAATAATGTTAGGTTTAATAAACCCGTATGAGTAATAAAAGTTTATAATTATTATTTTTGTTAAGTAGTGAAGGAAACCTTAAATATGGTAAAAAAGGTTTAACACTTTAGTTCTTGACTGTATTTTACAAATTAATATTGAAACATTACTTAGAAAAATAATTTGTACGTAATCCGACACTCTACAACTATCATCATTCTAAATTGTACTAGATCAGAATAAAAGTTTACCTTTTAGAGAGTATTGTGGCCTCGAGAAAACTGATATAACTAGCCATACCTGGTTGTCTTCGAAAATATAATTATTCTTAAATAAAGTTTCATCTTGCTATATGTATTCGAAGTATATCCTTTTCTATCTGACTTCTTGATTTAAAATGATGCACATTGGGGGAGATCCACGTCCAATAGTAGACCGCAGCAGGTTCATTGATCGAATGATCTTAATGCTGGGGATGTAAAACAGAAGAGGGCAGGGCCCTCCAATTAGATTTTAACACTTTTAAAATCACCTATCTTATTATTAAATAATGGGCACAACTTCCACTCGAAATAATCTCGTTCCTGTTTAAAAAAGAAGGATTAGTTATTCATGTTTGATAATTCACTCATATATATTCATTCAAATTTAATTTACTTGATATTTTAAATTATTTAAAACAATCTGAATTTAATTTATTATAAATTACTATTGAGACAAAAGGAAGAACTCTTTCATTACAATTATTCTAATCCGCACAACACTATCACTTTACTAATAGAAATGATACTCCCCTTTTTCACAGTTGGCTAAACTATTATTCTTAACAACGCGAATTCCCTCTCGAATCAATGCATAAGTTTCGTTGCCAATTATCCTGGTATTTATTGCAGATTAAACGGTCCAATGGTAGTATTTTTGTAGAACGAACTCTACCGCACAAGAAAATCTAATTATTCAGTCGTTCACATTAATTTTTATATTTTTTATCAAATTTTTCCGTGAATTTTTAACAAGACATTTCTCCAAAAAAAAACATTTTTTTCTCTTTCCTGTCACTCAATCCCCATAGTCACTATCGCTTTATTTCTCCTCTACAAACGGCAACTCACCAACCTCTCTAACTCAAAAAAGGTCTTACTTACTTTAAAAAGAAACACAACCTCGTTTCGAAATCAATACTAAACATTAATATATAACAACATATTTATTCAAATGTATGTAAACGAAACCCAAAAATAAATTTTAAACAGACCCCCAAGTCCAAATCACTACAGTACATTGATTATTTTCCAAAAAAATAATTAGTAAATAAACTTTTATTAAAAAAATCAGTTATACTAAAACGAAAATAATTATTTCAAAAGCTTGTAGCGCAATTAAAACACAGAATAATCATGTGCGATATAAGTTTTTGAAATCAGCACAACCCACAGAACTAATAATAATATTTGTACTGTGATACAACCGTTGCCGTTGTATAAAATTATTATTTACATTTTAGTACAAGTGATTATTTTAATAAAAGCTTTTTTTAAGTTTTTTTTGGTTCTTACTTTATATTCGTCTTTATAGTTTAGGTAATCAGAGTCATAGCCAAGACCAGCCAAAGAAGCTCAACAGCACGAGACTATCTTGTTTAGTTCTAAATTCGAAATTCTAAACTCGAAACCGGAGATGGCCCAGGGTCAGTCGGGGTGCGAGGGATATGCTCTATGGGCAACCTTACACCCCGGCGTCTGTAGACCCGAGACGGCGTTTTTAGTCGGTTCAAGCCCGACATAACCGCCCCCGCTGGCCGGCGGGGGGTATCCGAAGGTATTTCCGCACGAAAAAATAAAAAAAAACAAAGGTATATCTTGTTTAGCTTAGGAGCACCTTCCTACTTCATCATCAGACCCTGAATAGCATGTAACACCAGAGAGTTTGTCAAGACAAAACAAATGAGCCCAAACTCGATAGGTTTATCTTGTTTAGTTAAGTAGTTGCTGTGGCCACCATCCTACTCCAACATCAGACCAGCTCCATGGTACCATATTAATGTATTTTCATCCAAAGTAAACGTGCATGCAAATCATCTCAATCGGTTGAGGATAACTGCCTCAAAATTCAGTTGCAAGATTTGACCTGCACAAACATACATACAAACACATACAGAGCAAGTTAAATAAAAACTTGTAAAAAATAATTGATGTGTGTTTTAGTTGTTTGTAGCGATACCGATGCCGTAATTTGATTTTAGATTTTTTTCTTTTTATCTGCTTTTTATTATCGATGTTCGAGCATGACTTCAAAACCGCTGAACAGATTCAGCTGAAATTTTGCATGTACATTCTTCTAAGGCATGTTCATAAACTGCGCTATATATTATTCTTTATTATTTTTTATATCTATCTTTATTACTTCAAGGTAGCTCTTTACGAAATTTTGTAGTTCGGCAGAATTCAGACGTGGTCAAAATCTAGATATACCTACCTCATAAAATATTCAGTAAAATGTAAAATCTCAAAACTCTAGAGTTTCCCACGCATAAAAGATAGTTGAATAGAGACGCATAAACATTTCATAATTAATATCATCACGCCATTATATTAAGGAATCGGGCTGAATTGATTGTTACCTACATATAAACCTTTTTTCTTTCAAACTATTTGTCAATGTAAGGCTGTCTATACACCAAGCCCGGCGGCACAAGCCGGTGGGTTCAGCCTCCGGGCTGGCGGGTTTGGTGTGTAGATAGCTGTAGGCCTTGTCCGGCGTGTTAAAAGCCGGTGGACCGGTGGCTTTACTGTGTAGACAACCTAACACGAGCGCACCACATCACATCATCCGACCCGTTAATAAAGTGATAGGAGGAACCTACTGTCCTAATTTCGTAGTTCTAGCTTCGGTAGTTTAGCTTTACGTTGATGAGTCAGTCACCTGACTTTATTCTTCATAATAAATAGGTAATTGATAATATAACAATGAAATAACATAATCTGTTTTGGGTTTTAGACTGCAGAAGTAAACATACCTTGATCTATTCCGAACTTAACGCAGACGAAGAAGGGTAACAAGCTAGTTCTAGATACAAATTAATTCAATGCTAACTTCCTTTACAAAAGAGAATAATGACTATGTGTCATATTACTTATGTACGTACATACTGCTTAATAAACGTAGGTAGGTACGTACCAAACGTTAAATAAATTAAAAACGTGTCTCTCCACCACTCGGAAGGGTGGGTATGAATACCTGTCTACCTTCTAATTAATATTTTAGTTGAAGTACTATGGGTCAAGTTAATTTGTTTTGGTATTTGTTTGATATATTCTTATATATCAAACAAATACCAAAACAAATTAACCTACTCTATTGTCTTCAATAGAGTAGGTTATTCGAAGGTATATTACTCTGTAGCCATCTTTTTTTGTACGGGTCGACTCAAGACTTAGGTGGGAACACTACAAAATCTATTATCTAGTTCTATCTAATAGCCATTAGGAATATGAAAATGTTAAATTAATGTTAATACCTTTTTGATTCATGTGCGGCAACCCCCTTGCGAATTCCAAATTTAAATTCCTATATCTAAAACAAACTTATTCGGTAAAGTTTCGGAAAAGATTGTTACTCGCTCACTGGTAGATACACTTAAACATCATATCTCTCTTAACCAACATGGTTTCTGTAAAGGGCGCTCTGTTGAGTCTAACATGCTTACTTTTACAAACTTTTTAGTGGATGCTATGGACCAGAAACTACAAGTAGACGCCGTGTATACTGATTTTACTAAAGCATTTGATAAAATTAACCATAAAGACGTTATGGACTATCGGTATAGGTACATGGCGATCTCGCCATGTATACCGATAGTCCATTCCGTCATGAATTTCTAAATACATAATGAGTAGATACTCAGATGGGTTCAGTCTATGTCAAAAACTGATCTCAAGCAGTGTCTATAAAGGGGTATATCTCACGGTTCCTGGAAATTCCATCGGGCATTCCCCAGGGATCCCATGCTGGGCCGTTATTTTTTATTTTATACATTAATGAATGAGGCGTGAGTTTATGTTATGTTATAATATAGGTGAAGTCATTCATAACTCAGACTTCTTGTTGTATGCTGATGATGCAAAAAATTTCAAAACAGTAGGCAATAGTGATGTTTACTTACAGCTGCAATCTGATCTGGAACGTATATCTGAATACTGCTCATTAAATCAATTGTATTTGAATCTGGATAAATGTTCTGTTATATCGTATACCCATAAACATAACCCTCATGTCTTTGATTATAAAATTAATAGTACTTCGCTACTACATCCATACGCGACTTGGGTATAATCATGGATTCTAGCCTAGCCTTCAACTTGCACATTGATCACATTGTTAATAGAGCGTTTCGTCAACTTGGATTTATACTTAGGATTTCCAAACCTTTTAAGCATCCCCAGACTCTAAAAGTATTGTACTTCAGTTTTGTTCGATCACTCTTGGATTTTGGTTGTATTATCTGGAGTCCATATTACAGTTGTCTCATTAACCGCATTGAGAAGATTCAAAAGAAGTTTATTAAATCATTAGATTATCGTGGTAATCATGAATATATATATCGTATGAATTGAACGTCACTCGCTTACCAGTCTTTCTAACCGACGGATAATGTTTGACCAGGTATTTCTATTTAAAATTTTAAATAACCATATCGACGCCCCTCACATTCTAGAAAAGATAGCCTTAAGAGTACCAAGACCTGGTTCTCGTTCATTGAACTTGTTTTCGGTGCCTTTTTATAGAACAATTTATACCAGTAATAACTTTTTAGACGTAGTGTTGATAATGATGATTTTAAAGAATTGGATATATTCAGTAATCGTTTGGCTGCTTACAAAATAAAATTACGCAAGCAACTCTTAACCACATAAATTATTATAATTGTTATTTAGCACTTCATTGTGACGGTTGTCTTCATACGGTGCATGACTGTATGTTTTGTATGTAGTTACACTTACTCTTGTTTTTTTTTTAATTATCAATAATTTTTCAAGTATCAGTATTAATTGTAATGTCCCGTATACAACCTTAAACTATTATGGAACTAAGTCTATAAGTATATATTTTCTCTTCTTGATGTAAAAACTGTATATGACTATGCGCCGGTAGCTTAGTGGTTAAGGAGTCGACCTTACGATCGAGAGGTCCCGGGTTCGAATCCTGGCCATTACACTACCGACGTGAACCCACTCCTAACACAAGCAATTTAGCTTAGCTGGAGGGATTAGGGGGAATATTAGTAATTTCGGTTACTAATATTCTTTTAAAAAAAAAAAAAAAACAAATCCCTTCGGATACCCCCCCGCGTGCCAGCGGGGGCGGTTATGTCGGGCTTGAACCGACTAAAACCGCACGCCGTCTCGGGTCTACAGACGCCGGGGTGTAAGGTTGCCCATAGAGCATATCCCTCGCACCCCGACTGACCCTGGGCCATCTCTGGTTTCGAGATGGCCCCCTCGGGTTTGGGAACCACGGTGTCCCCGTCTTGCCCCGGTTTGGGGGAGGGGCGCTAGTCGCCCCACCGTCCCGGCCTGCTTCTGCTGGGGTGACAGGCGGCCTCACCTGTCACCCCCAGGCCTGCGCTCATGGAGGACGGAGGTCGTTAAGCGACCTCCGGCGCCTGAGTCGCCTGCGACGCGCGGCGAGCAAGTTGCGGGCTCGGCGGGCCGGGAGAGTTCTAAATCTCTCCCGGGAAGCTCCACCATCTCCTTCGCGAGCATTACATGCTAGCAGAAGGAGGTGGCGGCGGCCCACGCGCTCGCGCTCCGCACCATGACTGTCTGTTACCTAAATAAACAAACCAAATTAACAAAACGTGAACAATCTTGAATTTTTTATTTGACTGTCTGTTACCTAAATAAAAAAAATCAAGATTGTTCACGTTTTGTTAATTTGGTTTGGTACGTCATCATCACCGTCCGTGTAGTACCGTGTACATCACGGTGTGCCTTTGCGAGTTGTCTATCCTCCTGAGTACCAGACACCCTTTTTCTATTGTTTCTTTCTGAAACTTTTGTATTGCACTATTAGACTATCACTTAGTACGGGAAAAATATTAGAAAAAATCAAGTACCGCAAAAACCTGGTTTTTCACTATGTTCTATAAAAAGTACAAGGGAACCAAACTATTATGTGCTTCATAAAGGACGTAGCCTATTTTTGGTAGCGTAGTGTGTATCTGCTGGTAGGAGTAATAAATAATAGATTGGATGTATAATATTATAAGTAGTTTTATTAAATGTTTCAAATTAAACTCTTCTTTACAACAAAAAAAAAGCTAAACTCTTCTTATAAACTTCTAATGTTCAATGGAGGAACATTAGAAATCAATCATTTATACTTATATTGAAGTTTGTAGGACTCAACAGTCAACTAGGAATTAACAGTCTTCGTGGAAATCAGTAAAGCAATTCCGATTAGGCGTAAAACACAGAGTTGACTTAGGGCTTCGGTCTAATAATAAAAAATGTTTATTTTGTTATACTCTACTAGAATATTAAGTTTATTTTTATTGGCCGGCACTTTCAAAATTAGCCCAGAAATGTATGGAGAGTGAATGTTGTCCTTTCACATTTCTTACCGTAGTTTTTTTATCACAGGCATTATTTCATATGCTGGCAACTGCACTGCACGCTTGGCACGTTTTTCTTTGGAAGGAACTGGTTTAATTAAAATCTTACGTTTTTTTATGTTTGGGCTCAAGTTCTTCGTATTCAACTTCACCATCATCATCAGATTCTTCTTCATTGTCATCAATTAGTTTGGTGCCTAAATTCAGCTTCACACATTTGTACGATATTTTTCTTTGGTGTTCCCTTCATTACTTCTACCATTCCATATCGCAGCCAAGTATTTACAAAGGCTAGGTCGAAAAGATGCGAAATTACGCGTATTGTCCATTTTTTGTATGATTATGCGATGATTGCCAAATCATTGGAACTTTCCAATTCTCAGACCAATACATGGAAATTTGCGGATAGTGTAATGCGGACATGATCACGGTAATACCTATATAGACCTTAAGCTCTTTTAAAGTTAGTCCCATAGATTTGCCGGTCTCTAATACTTGTGTCCTGTTTGTACAGGTTACTATGTGGTCTAAAATATCATCATCGATGTATTGATCATAAAACTGGTACCACTACCATTCCTCAGTACTTTTCTTGATGTAGACAGGTTGCATTAAGCTATTTATTTCTGTATCAAGTGTCTCGTGTGTCCAAGTATCCTGAATGCCCGAGGTTTTTTGTCGATTTCTAATAGCTATATGTCGAGTGGATATTAAGTGTGAGTTCTCACCTCTACCTCGGCTACGACCACGACTTTGCCCACGAGATGTTCCCCTTGAACTTCCTCTTGCTCGTGGTAAGTATGACGAAGTTGAAGACAATCCGAGTTGTCTAATGTTGCTGGAGAAGGCACAGAAATAACTAAATCATCTTCATCTTCGCTTGAACTACTGGAACCGCTTTGACGGTGATCACAGACTGTTTGGTTGGGTTGTAATGGTTGAAACTCGGGATCTTTGTCTAAATCATGTCCAGAATAGTCGAAGTCGGAGTCATCCAAAACTTCTGCGCTGAAGTTAGGTGTTAAATCTAAAAAAAAATGATGATATTGTTAACGTACTTTATATAGTACTCGGGAAGACAGACGTGAAATATATTAATTACATACTTTTGTACTTTGCAGAGGACATAGAAAATAATATCAAGGTTAGGTAGGGATTTTTGGTTTATTTGGTAAAATATTACTTTGAGCAATTAGTTTGTACTATCAATAACTGTTTTTGCACAAAAAACTATGAAATCACATAAAACAGAAAAGATTAACAGGGATAAACTTACTTCTGCATAAACGCACGTTCGCTCGCCCACCTTCCGACGCCTGTTTCAAAAGAATGACAGATGGCAAATGTGTTGTTTTATTTTTTGTATTAACCAGTGTAGTCACTAGATGTCGCCAGTAAAATATTTTTAGAACTAATAATGAAAATAGAAACAACAGATTTTTATTTTTCCTACGTACTTCGTGTAGTACAGATGTACGCAGGAGGCTATATATGTATCAATGTCTAACAGTACGTATGAATAACGGTAATTTATGTGGATGGCGCGTTTCATGTCTCTGTTGTGTAATTTACCACCAAATAAGCTGTTTTTTTTTTTTTTTTTTATATTTAGGACACGTCAATTTGACTTCACCTCGCCTGATGGTAAGCTGAATGTAAAGTCTCAGGAAAGAGGGTCACCATTACATACACGTACCATGTTAACAATGGTGGCACTGAGCTTGACGGCCTCATCAGAAGAGGATTGTCGTCGCAGCACCGCGTGACACCCACCGGTCCCACTAGTGCTGCGACAACCTTCCCCCTGCCCGGCTATGCACTTGCTGACCCCTGAACGCAATCAAACCGAAATTGGATTACTATGGAGGGTCTTTCGCAATTGTGCACGGTGGTACCTACCCGGCCGAATTTTGTGACAAATTTGTGTCATCAAATTTCTACCACCACCATCAAAATATAGCAGCCTTTTCGTATTTTCATTTGTGAAGTGCTTCTATCCTTATATTATCTCTTTTGAGAATTTATTATGACTAATAGGTTTTCAAGCATAGACCTAAGTAGGCGGTACATGTAACGAGAGAAAAAGACAAACAAAGTTATACAAGCGTTTTATTTGAATAGACACTTATCGCATACTTTATAAAAAAAACAATATTGAAAATTATTTAGGAAGTATCAATGGTGAAAACAGATGAAACCAATGAAGTTCGAACTTGTAACCACCTATTGATTACTTCGGCAAATAATGCTATTGTTTCATGTATATACAATCAAAGTAAACCTGCATATTTCTTCACCCGTGCGCATATTACTTTTTCTAAGAAAATATTTATTTGTACCTATATGAGGGAATTAGTGCAACCATTATCTAATCAGTGGTACAGGTTAGTGTATACCTGCGAACTATCAATTCCACTGTGTTCACCTAGGTGATATCACCCAGAGGTGAACAAAGTGGAATATACTGAAATATCAGGCAGCTTAAATACTTATGAAAAGTTAAATAGGTAAGATTTCTTGATTTTGATATTTATTTATTTCAAATACATGAACAGTTATTCATACATATTATCATTATCATTTTTACAAGCACCTGAACAAACTTCTTATAGGTAAAAAATAATATGTAGGTCATTGTTGTGTATTTATGTCTATTATAGATAAGTACCTATAATACACAACAATGACCGTATTAACTTAAACATGATAATGTGTTTAAAAGAGAACAATAGACACAGAAGTTATGAATTAATTATAATACTACTGCCAAATTAATTACAAGAAAATATAGAACTAATTTTATTTCCATTGAAATGTTATTGAATAATTAGTATGGTTTTAATTGGAATTAAAATAATCAATAAATAATTAGGGGAATATAATTTATTAAATTGGCATTTATTTTATTAATAATTTATATTATATAATATGAAACTTGGTATCGATAAAACTGCATAGGGATGCCCTTAAGGTTAGGTAGATATAACATAATCCTTCGCCACTATTATTCGTACTATTATTTATTATGTGCCACTGGCGGGCGTACAGAGCGCACTAATCCTATATTATTATCATCATTATCATAGCTTTATATCTCACATACACAAACCGGCATCACAAAGCTTCATAATATCGCTGTGTCGGCTGAAATACACACTTTCGTGGTTCGCGTCACCCTTCATACATATCATAAAAACAATAGACACATTTGTTTGAATGTTGGTCAGTGACGCAACTGTGCCCAGTACCTACCAACTAACAATAATGATTATATGGTATGCTGGACAGCTATAAATTTACTTGAGTACTTCCGCAGGACTATCCGACTCAAGCCCGTTGGCACACCGAATTTAATAAATACGTTAAAATTTGTCAATTGTAAAATTAATGCTATTTGGTATCTTTACAACGCTTTCTTCTTAACTTTCTGCTCCGTCGAACATCCTAATTTGAGCACTGAATTCGAATGGTGCTAGAGAACTCAATCACTCTACCCACACACTCGAATACAGTTGTCAAATTATGGATTATGATGTAAATTGCCAGCCTTCGCTTCTCGAGTTCAAAGCTTCTTAGATTAATCCACCTCCGTGTGAATTTAGTGTATTTACGCAGCTTCCTTGTAAATCAAATTATAACACATCCAATCAGCAACGAAAATTACCTGTAAAAAAATAAAATTTTAGGACAAATTAATCAACATATTATTATCTTTGTAAATTAGACTCTCTAAATTGAAATACCGAATGAACACTCAGTTGCCTAGCAGCCAATTAAAATTACCGGAACATTATTTAAGCCTACGCCGCAAGATTAATATCCGGCAACGGAAACTATTTCTTGATTGAGATTATACTCTCTTGCCTACTTGTTGGTAGCGTACGGTACGTACTCATACTGGGAGTTCGGGAATATGAATCTTATGGTGGAGGTAAGAAATAACTTAATACCGGAACTTTGTTCCGTTATTGCGGAATAGGGCGAGCTTTCCACACAGGGGCGGAGTATAATAATTTTCCACTGTACATTCAAAAGATGGCGTAATCTTCCTTCCCAAATGTTTTACAGTTTTTTGTTTACATGGAACTGCCGCTTCTGTAACATTTTTTACACTTCTGATAACCTAAGGTAGTTACTACCTACTTAAAGAGTTACAAGTATAATAAAATTATAAATCTATGGCTACCTACAACCTCGACCTTCTGAAATTAATATCAAAAAGTAAGACAACTATAATAGAGTCATAATTCTGTCTTCGAAACGAAATAGCGTTTCCGTTGATATCAATAAAAAACTCGTTGCGGGCCACGTGCCACATCGCATCCGATTGCTATTGACATATGACACGAGCCGTCCTCAGAGGGCCGCTACGCTTTCATTATTTACGTCTAGTATACCTATCTACCTGTCCGGCGGTGTATCGATCGGGGTGGCCCCGCACCGCGCCCCCGCCACCGCGATTCCGTCACAACTGACTAAATTTAAAAATAATTGGTACACGTGAGTCTAATACGATTATGATACGCTAGTGGCACTGAACTTGAATATTGTGTTATAAAAATCATAACTTGGTGACAGCTGCACTGTACGCTACGATTATTACTCGTAGCTACTATTTTTTACTTTAAACGTCTCAGATTACAACATACGCATTTCCAAATGAGGCTTAAGTTTGAAAGATCAAATGGGTAAATTATCAAAAGATTTTAACACTGATCTTATATAAGGTGTCACAAAATTAGGTCTCTGAATTTGGTGAGATGACTCGGTATCGACAAAATATGTATTTGATACAAAAAAAATCGGGTAAGTAAAAAAAAAACTAAAAAAATTTAAAAATAAAAAAACAAAAAATGAAAAAAAAAGCACCACCAGCGACCAGCGGCACGTGCCGCGACGAGCACACATGACGCTGGTCGCGATTTAGGTATTTCCCACACATCCGCTTGGAGAATACTGCGAGGAGAAGGACTGCACGTCTACCACGTGCGTCACGGGCTCGTCGCGTCACGTGACGCTGGTCGCTGGTGGTGTTTTTTTTTTCATTTTTTGTTTTTTATTTTTAAATATATTTTTTTACTTTACCCGATATTTTTTTTTGTTTCAAATACATATTTTGTCGATACCAAGTCATCTCACCAAATTCAGAGACCTAATTTTGTGACACCTTATATAATTATATCACCTAGATGCGCAAAGCGGAGGACCAGGTGCTATGGCGCGTATTGGGAGAGGAATATGTCCAGTAGTGGACTGCAATATGCAATTGATTGATTGATTCATTCATTGATCGTTATTGAAACATTATAATTATTCTTGATTTTACCTTATTTATTAAAGTGATAATTATGGCATGATTAGTAGATACCATAGGCTCATGAATTTCTAAATACATAATTCCTGCCTATGTCGAACGAACTGTAAATTATTTATTCATGAAAGTTAAATGTGTATGAATCGGACAAAAAATTGGGTAGACAGAATGAATAAGGTTATTTATATCTATTACGCACTGTAGGTACACCTACCTCAGAAGCAAGCCTGAAATAGGTGGACGTGGAGCCACTAAACGTGATCCGCTACCCGATGGCTTTACAATCCCTCTTTGTGTATTCAGGGACGGAACGCAATGACTATTTTGCTTTCTTTTCATTGTAGAACTTTCATTAAAATTTCCCCATTTTATTAAGGCAATCGCTTAGGAGCTAAGGTGCCTCGAGGCTGATTTTATAAACATGTTGACAAAAAAGACTAGTGAAAAGACGCGATGAAAAGTTGAAAAATCAAAGTAAAAGTTTTCGTATTATTCTGCTGACACAATAACGTAATTTATTAATAGTGTTGGACAAATATTCTACCATGTGAGTTTTCATTATGCTGGAAGTACGTTAGACCTTCGTCGCCGAGAAACTAGTAAAATAAACAAACAAACAGTTTGATGAGATTATATCAACTGAACCAATATTTTTCTTTCGAAAATTTATCACTTATTCCTATTACTATCTATACAAACTACCCGAATAGTTTGGGTAAGCACCGGACAAGCTAATATATGCACCAAGCTACGTCTGTTGTAGTTTAACTTTTAATGACTTGAAATTATGCTTATACGCTATTTATAATAATCGTAAGAAAAAAACTAGTGATCTCACTGCACTGCTGTCAGAATACTGATGTTACTTATCCAGTGATAGTTATTTAAAGCAAAGAGATGTTACGCGCGAAGGGTCCAGGACAATTACGTGAGCGCATCCCGTCGCGAGCTGCCGGCCTGCACACAAAGCCTGTAAGGGGATACTTCCTCTAACAAAGGTTTCAGTCGGTTCTAGAGACGTTCTAGTCCGACGCCAACATGAATAGAGAAACGTTACAATAACCACACGCTTGCTGAATTTTACACCCTGATACCTGTTCATAAGAACGTTACACGCAACGGATGAAGTTAGACGTGTGTTTTACGTTTGATTATATACTTGTTTAAATGGAAACACGCGAGAAAGTCGGTGTAGAAAAAGGAAGCCCCTAACGGTGAATGACTTAGTGTCAAATGTCACGTTAAACATCATGTTTCAGACGCATTATCGGATCACAAAACGACACACGCCATTAAATATTCTAATTAAGAATCATCCCTAATGTTCTATGATGACTGATATAATAAAGGAGTAATACGATTTCCATACAAACATGGACTTCACGATGATATAGATTTGAAAATCCGGCAACATAATGATTACTTAGAAATATTTCTAGAGCCCTATTTTCACAACTATCAGCAATGGCAGAATTTAACTGATTTTGCCATTGCTAATAGTTGCGAAGACAGAACGAATATTATGATTACTTATAAAGATTTCCAGAACCCTATTTTCACAACTATCAGTAATCGCAAAATCAGTAAAATCCTGCAGCCTTGTAGTAGGTATAGGTTAGGTTTTATAATTTTTTTTGACACAATTCATTTTTGAAGGACATGACCATTGCCAACGCTAGGTATTTCAATGTATCGTGATGGTGATTTAAGTCTAAAATATCAGATTTGTCAGACTCGAAAGTGAATCTTCTTTTGCTATTTTTACACCTGTCACACCTATTTCTTTACTTTATTTTTGTACAGAATGTCGAATACAAAAATACTGCATATTTACTTTTACCCAAAAATAGGTACAGTAAAAATGCTAGGTTCGTTGTAATCCATCCAAGCGAATCCCCAAAGGATAGTGGGAAGTATATGGTGATATGAACAGACATATATAAATCCCCAGTACGGAAATAAGTTTCAGTAAGTAGTAAGGTTTTATTACGCACTCAGGCGTGTATTTTGACATGATAATGTAGTACTCTAATACTCCACAGATGTATTAACGGATAACGGTTCCGAAATCTGAAGTATAATTACATATATTTTTACAGGTCAAACACATACATACAGTCTTCTATGAATGGGCTACTGTAGGCATATATAAAAGGAGACGAACACTTTTCGATTTATACGCCCAAAAAAAGTACAGACTTGACAGTCGTTTCATTGAATATGTCAAAAATAACTCCAAGGTATTCAAAAAAGTATGTAGACAAGCGAAGGCCATTCATATTAAAATTAAAATAATTGAGGCTCCCAATAAAATGAAAGAAACTTGGAAAGTTATTAACAAAGACTCTGGTAAATGTAAAATGAGGGATACTATTACTAAAATTAAATTAGAAAACAAGAATATAACCTCTCCGAAGGATATTGTAAATGCTTTTGAAGATTATTTTACCAATATTCCATTGCAACTCACTTCCTCTATTAAATCTAGCGCTAACAGTGCTGTGGCCCTTGTTAAGAGTGATATTAGTTCTTCTAAATTTAACTTAAACATATTGATCCCAATGACATTTTAAAAGCATTTAAAAATCTAAAAATAAAAATGTCTGAGGATTACTGGGGCATGTCAGTTCGTTTAATTACTCATATAATTAATATCATTGCACCTGATCTAGCACTCATATTTATTGAATGTATAGATAAAGGCACATTTCCTAATTTAATGAAACACAGTAAACTAATAACATTATTTAAGAAAGGATCTAAGTCGGAACTTGGAAACTACCGCCCCGTCTCTATTTTGCCAGCTCTGAGTAAGGTGTTTGAGAGAGTGATGCTCAATCAGATGCAACTATACTTCAAGACCAACAATCTTTTCCATAGCCAACAATATGGCTTTACTGGCGGGAAATCTACCACCGATGCGGGAGTGGCTCTAGTCAGCCTAATTTATGACGCTTGGGAGGGATCGCAGGATGCTATTGGGGTATTCTGTGATCTTTCTAAAGCATTGATTGTGTTGACCATCAAACACTCTTGCTCAAGCTACGTCGATATGGTTTTGAGGAGAAATCAATAGAACTATTAAAGTCATACTTAACAGAGAGGCTTCAGACTGTTGTTGTGAATAACGTCAAGACAAACGGATCAAACGTCAAAATAGGCGTACCACAGGGATCAATCCTAGGACCTTTTGTCTTTTTGGTGTATGTCAATGACCTGCCTTATACGATCGAGGCTCAAGCTGGCATAGTATTGTTTGCAGATGATACATCACTGATATTCAAAGTAGATCGGGCATAGTACAGATGCGAGTAATATTAATATTTTGAACGCCATTACAAATTGGTTTTATGCAAGCAACCTATTGTTGAGTGCAGAAAAGACCAAATGCATTAAGTTTACACTGCCTAATGTGAGACGAGCACACGTTAATGTCGTGCTGGAGGGGCAAAGGTTGGAATTTGTAAATAGCACTACTTTTCTAGGCATAACACTAGATTTGAAATTGCAATGGGGTGACCATATCACTATTTTGGCCAAAAAACTCAGTTCTGCTGCTTATGCTGTCAGACGGATTAGGCAGTTGACAGATGAACCTACTACGTGACGTTTTGTAAGTGCCGTATTAATGGTCTATGCAGAATAAATGGTTTTTGACTTTGACTGCTAGGCTGGGATATTTTAGTTGCTTTCATAGTCTGATGTCTTATGGAATACTACTTTGGGGGAATGCAGCAGATTTAGAAACTATATTTATACTACAAAAGAGGGCAGTTCGTGCCATTTATTGTTTAGGCAAGAGAGATTCTCTTAGGGAACGATTTAAAAAGACTAATATTTTAACTGTAGCTTCCCAATATATATTCGAGAACATACTGTATGTCAGGAAAAATATATCCAATTTTACAAAAGTAAGTGACATTACAGACAGAAATCTGCGTAATAAAAATAAACTGATCCTTCCATGTTATCGGCCTAGCAAAGTTAGTGATTCTTTTAGGGGGGAAGGTATACGCTTTTATAACAAATTGTCTGAATCGGTCCTTGGTATGCTGGACAATAAATTTAAAACCTTTGTTAAGACCACCTTATGTAAAAAAAAGCGGCCAAGCGCGAGTTGGACTCGCCTTTGAAGGGTTCCGTAGCAGTAAGTAACATAATAATGCTTTTTTTTAAGTTTTACATTTGAGTTGATTGGATGAAAAGTAAATTGCGTTTTACGATTTATGAAAAAAACTACTTGCTAGATCTCGTTCAAACCAATTATCGGTGGAAGTTTACATGGTAATGTACATCATATATTTTTTTTTAGTTTTATCATTCTCTTATTTTAGAAGTTACAGGGGGGGGGGCACACATTTTACCACTTTGGAAGTATCTCTCGCGCAAACTATTCAGTTTAGAGAAAAATTATATTAGAAACCTCAATATCATTTTTGAAGACTTATCCATAGATACCTCACACGTATGGAATAGATGAAAAAAATATTTTTGAGTTTTAGCCCCTAAAATTTATTGTTTTTTTTTCTATTTTTTCTTAATGCGGTTCACAGAATACATCTACTTACCAAGTTTCAACAGCATAGTTCTTATAGTTTCGGAAAAAAGTGACTGTGACATCGTCCGTATGTCACAGTCACATAGGACAGACAGACAGACATGACGAATCTATAAGGGTTCCGTTTTTTGCCATTTGGCAACGGAACCCTAAAAAGCATACTATAGGACAGATGATTGATTATCTTAAAGACAAAAATGTCTGGTTTGAGCATGGTGTAGGCTCCTCCTAAAATGCTGAAAACTTACAACTACAGCATAATATTGTAGTAGGCACGCGACCTTTTTTACCATAATTTAACTTTTTTCAATTATTTGAACGTTTAACTTCGGTTAAATTTTAACATTTTTTTTATATACCTTTATTTATCTTGACACGAGACAAAAATGTACATTCGTCCATATTTAGTCTTAAGAAATCACTATTATAAGCTGACGTCTCGAAAATGCCGCAGTTGAGTTTGTTGCGCCGTTTCTTCTCCACTAGCGCCTAGGAAGCGGTGGTAAACTTAGTATTAAGCAGTTTTTGACGTCAAAACGATGTAATTACGTTGCACTATTTTGAAAAATAAAGACTCTGACTTTGACTTGTGGATTTTCGGAGCCCCAAATACGGCAATTTTGCTTATTTACGTATCCACCGAGAGAGAGATGAGCCTCGTCACTGAAGAATATTTTGTTTCAAAATCACCATTTAGTGCTTGTTGTTCGAGCACCCAAGCGGCGAATATTCTGCGCTGTCCATGATCGGCAGGCTTCAATTGTTATGTAAGCTGGACTTTGTATGGATGGAGATGAGAGCGCGCATTACGATGATGCACATGCCTTTGAATATCTGTCATCGAACCAGTATCTTCGGATTTCTTCACTGTGTTTGAAATTGTTTGCTGTGTTTGACGAACATGACGATAAAAATCTGGTCGTAAAACACGGTATGTGGCCTCGGCAGAATCACCATTTTTGTAGATCAATTTAACAAATTTAGTGCGTTGAGCAGTACTAAAACGATCCATATTGATAAATGGCAAACATTTAACAAATACCAGTTTGGATGACATGTGCATTTGACAGTTTCTAAATGTCAGGGCTATACTTTACAAACACGAAATGGATAACCCATTATTTATCTAGTGTTCATTGAATACGTAGAAAGGAATATAATCCCTCCCCATTGTTAAGTATCCTATCGAGGCGCCAGGCTTTGTTATTTGATGCTACAGTTCCAGTTGCGTCTAGTTCTACCATTATAATAGAAATTGTAAGCGCATTATATTGTATTTATTTATTTACTTTTGAAGATAGCTTACAGGTTAATGAAAAATTGTATGGTAACAACAAATATGTAACAATATGGCTCTCTCTGCTAAGCCTCCATAGCTTGTACGGTTATTCTCTCGTATTATAGTGAAAACGAAACAAGTAGTTTCTTTAATTTTTTTAATAAGTCATCGTCATCATCATCTTAGCGTAGTTCCCGAATGCATTCCAGATTTTCACCTCGGAGCCCAGGGCCCAGCCAGTAGTCGCCATCTGCCACCCCGAGAGGAAACTCTGCACTAGAGCATTGTCCGTCGAATCAGCAGGTGAGGTTGACTTGGCCCCGATTGGTGGGGACCTAGACCCTCGGGGCCAAGCTAAACTTACACCGTTTTTTAATAAACAAATAAAAAACATACCTATTAAATAATGTTCACCTCAGTTAAAGGCCAAGGGGTAAAGTAAGTAAAACCGAGCAACTTATGTACAATGTACACACATTGTACATTATTTTCACGATTTATTAAATACACTTAGCTTATCAAATTCTAAAATATTCATACATGAGCTTATACCTGCTTCTTGCCCGTCTTTACTTAAGTATTACAATTTTCACTCTCTAGTGCAATAGCTATTGGTTTGGTTGGTTTTAGAATTAGTTTTTTTTAAAAAGATCCTTGTCTTACATTAATTCGGGGTGCGAGGGATCTGCTCTATGGGCAACCTTACACCCCGGCGTCTGAAGACCCGAGACGGCGAGCGGTTTTAGTCGGTTCAAGCCCGACATAACCGCCCCCGCTGGCCGGCGGGGGGGTATCCGAAGGGATTTCCACACAAAAAAAAAGATCCTATTATATATATAATAGATAGACTTTAGTGCACATGTACATAACGTGTAAAATAGACTCTTACGAAGTTTCGTTTAACGAATTATATATATATATATATTATATATGCACTAAACTCTACCAACCAAGTTTAGTAACTGTACTCGTAGGTCTAGTCTTTTAAATGATCATGGTCTCACTACCAAGGATGCCCAAGACCAGACGAAGTGGAGTAGAAAAAGTCGGAAACCGGAATCCAGGCTCCTAGATGAAAGCCTCGGATGCAACCGAATAGTCTTCTAAAATACCTCTCACGCCTCGTACCTACTTTCGAAATCGTATAAGAAATTCATGTTACTCTATCGATTCAACATTTCCTTAAGATGGTTTCTCGATCCAACGTCGCCAAAGCGATGAAAATTTAATTTGGCTATTAAACGACCCTTTAACAGTATAATATGATTGTTAAAAAGTTTTATTTACCCAAGTGGAATTGTTATTGACGAAAGTAATATAACTTCAGAGGAGGTTGGGAATAATAAAACGAGCGTCTAAACAGGTGCCAAGACTCATCATCTACACAATTATATACAGGTACTTTATATTGTAAACGCGAAGAAATATAATAGTTGGACATGATAAACTTCGCTTTGTAATTGAAGTGGAGATAGCGACATTCATAGCAGTGAGTACGCTGGAATATAGGTTGCTGAAACTTCACCATGTAGTTTAATGAATACTTAATGAAGTATTCGTACGTATCATAGTACGAGTGGTCTATTTAAATGAGGGTTGAAGTTATTTCGCGGCATAGACTATATTACTCCAGCTTAACGGTATACTTTGCAATATGACATTAGTAAACAAGTAGCGGATTCGTCTTAATGCGAAATTTTATATATTTTAATAGAGCTAAAGTGGAAAGTATTTACAATAAACGGTTGCCTTTGCCAAAAAAAGAAGAGATGTCAAAATATTTGTTCTGTGTTGGCATTCCCCTTTAGTAGTGTTCAAAACAACAACCGCCCCCGCTGGCCGGCGGAGGGGTATACGAGGGGATTTCTGCACGCAAAAAAAAAAAAAACGGGACGACAGTACGTTCCAGAATATAAGCTACATATGTATTTTTTTATACGCTTTAATATATCATAGTATAGTGGATTTAAGTTCCAATCACCCCCTGTCAATCAATCCAACAGGGTTCCAATTTGGTACTTCGCCTAGCTTCGGCGTTTTGCCACTGGCGCTAGTTATAGCGCCAACGGGAAACGAATACAATCACGCGCAAAATATAATTCACCAAACAGCGGTGTTATGCAGCTACGCATACTTGGTGCTCGTTTTAATATATTTTAGGGCCGATGGGAAACCAATATATCATGCGCTGTACGTTATGTTGCAACGGCGCGTGATAAGATGGCAATGTACTTGTATATCAACCTTTCCACCAGTTGGTAGAAATTGGGAGAGCCCATTAACCATAAGTAGAGCAGAAGCGTAAAAGAGATATTTTATCGAATTAAATCTTTCACTAATGTTCATTCTACAATAACTGGTAGTGTCGCAGTCACAACATTCTATGAGAACGAAGAGGGTTAGGATGTCTTAATGAATAGAGCTCCCCTCATGCTGCCCTTAGAGCGATAACGGATAAATAGGACAAAGGTTCAAACCTTTCCGCGAACGATTGATGTATATTTGTGTTTGAACACTGTCCAGTGGGCAGAAGAAGTCCGTATGCCACCTTGAAGTCCTACTTTTGTCAGACTTTTGGTGGTCTATCTATAATTCGGCGCAGATTATGAGGAGTGATTAACATTTTTATTTGTTCAATCTACACTCGTAAACAGTACCTATAAAAAATAACTTTCATAAGCAAATTTACTAATATACGTAAAATATTCCATGTAAAGTTACATGAAATCGTAGTCTACGTCCACCGTGAATAAATTATGTGCGCTCAGTTTTTCGTTTAACAACCGTTTGTACAAACATGGGATTGTGGTGGTAATAAATATACGTGAGTTATAGAGTTATATACATTTTATGGACGTAAATTGTAGGATAGAATGTAGACATCTTTATATAAACTAATGAACATAAATATATATAGCAATCAATGAATTGTGTCAAGTATAAATTTCGAATTATAGAGTTCGGGAAGGGAGTTAATATACAATACATAATATTGTTTTCGATATAATAATATATACTAACAATAATACTTTAAAAGCAAAAACAAATGCCAACTTATGAAGAGTTTAGAAGTTCATTAACAACCGTCAATACAGCAATATTATGGCTTAACTTCTTTGGCTGGCCGTTTAAAGTATTGGAACAGAAACAACCCAAGTAGCCGTATAAGTTCTATGGAAAGCTTTGTAAAACCTGTATGGGTAAATGAATCCCGATTTAAAGTAAGGACATAGAACGGGAACAAACGACCCTTACTCTCTTATTAATAAACATAGAGTAAGGTATGATTAACTTAACGCCCAGTATTAAGTTAAGAGTAGGCCATTTAGTTATTAATAAACACGGCGTAAGGAACGAGTAAGCTAATCCGACTCTACTCTTGGCGTAAAAGTTAAACCTGGGGCTACCTAGTATAACGACAGAGTAAGTGTGGAGTTGAACATATTGTTGTAATAGACAGCCATTTTATTTTTCACAACTGAGTCGAATCGATCGTCAATAAACGTGGTAATTATTATAGTTAATAAACATACTGTTAAGTATATATATTTTTATCAAGATAAAAAATGGAAATGGACTATTACGCCGCAGATATAATGTTAATGGAAAAAATTAGCGAAATAGAAAATAACGCTCCAATAATGAGAAGTATAAAATTTTACAAAACCCGCTACAATCCACTGGAAGAACTCGACGAAGAGGCATTTAGGTACAAAGACCCGAGGGCACGCCGCAATAGCGGCGGTAAGGCCCATCATGGAGGATTGGCTGGAGAGGCGACACGGAAGCCTCTCGTACCCGACTGACGCAGGTGATCTCCGGGAAGGGGTGCTTCGGGGACCACCTGCATCGGATCAGGAAGGAGCCAACGGCTGAGTGTCATCACTGCGACGCGAGCGAGGACTCAGGGCTGCACACGCTGACGGACTGCCCGGCGTGGGAGGCGCCGAGGCGTGACCTCGTGACAGCCATCGGGGTGGGAGTCCTCTCGCTCGGCAGCATGATTGCGGCAATGGTGCGGAGCGCGAGCGCGTGGGCCGCCGCCAACTCCTTCTGCGAGCATGTAATGCTCGCGAAGGAGATGGCGGAGCGCGCCCGGGATTTAGAACTCTCCCGGACCGCCGAGCCCGCAACTTGCTCGCCGCGCGTCGCAGGCGACTCAGGCGCCGGAGGTCGCTTAACGACGTCCGTCCTCCATGAGCGCAGGCCTGGGGGTGGCGGGTGAGGCCACCTGTCACCCCAGCAGAAGCAGGCCGGGACGGTGGGGCGACTAGCGCCCCTCCCCCAAACCGGGGCAAGACGGGGACACCGTGGTTCCCAAACCCGAGGGGGCCATCTCGAAACCGGAGATGGCCCAGGGTCAGTCGGGGTGCGAGGGATATGCTCTATGGGCAACCTTACACCCCGGCGTCTGTAGACTAGAGACGGCGTGCGGTTTTAGTCGGTTCAAGCCCGACATAACCGCCCCCGCTGGCACGCGGGGGGTATCCGAAGGGATTTCCGCACGATAAAAAAAAAAGGTACAAAGACCCGAGACGGCGTGCGGTTTTAGTCGGTGCAAGCCCGACATAACCGCCCCTGCTGGCCGGCGGGGGGGTATCCGAAGGGATTTCCGCACGAAAAAAAAAAGGTACAAATATAGGTTTTCCAGTTCTACTGCCATTTTTATCATAGATATGATTTAAAAAAAAAAAAAAAAAAAAAACACCAAACAAGTAAATTCAAAGAATTGAAAGACAGCTAGAATAGTCAACATACTTCTTCTTCTTCTTTTAGTTAATGGCTTCTGCAGAATCACCGCAATTTCGCCAATGTCAAGTAAAATAAAGTAAATGTTTATAAGTAAAATTATATTAATCTAAGCATTTCAAATTAACGGAAACGTCGTACGGTTTTCTCAAAGAGTATGAAAATATAATAAATGTTTATAAAATTAATAATGGCGAAGACGCCAATGTCAAGTCCGTCTATTTAAATATCATTGTCAACATAGATTAAAACTCAAATAGAAGTCTAAATACTGTCAAATTGACGTTTGAATCGTTCATAGTTCGTTCTTTTTTACTTTTAAAATGTTAGAGTTGCCATTGCTATCACGTTAATCTATGCGTAAGGAATGCATTGTTAATTTATGCTTACGCCATGTTTATTAATAACGTTGTTAATCCGAAGCTACTCTACGGCTAGTCTGGAATTAACTACTCTTAGTTTAAACTCGGACTAAGACAGTAGTAAGTGTTTTTTATTAATAAGAGTGTTAGTAAATATCTTTTATTATCTGTCTTGCTTCCGCATCCCTGCCGCACTTGAACGCTTACCGTCAATGTTTACCAACTTTGCCTTAACTTTAAGCAACAAAGTCGATGTTACTCTGCTGATTTTTTTTATATTATACTTTGAGTTCGGATTAACATATTACGCTATTAATTATATTACATTTACATTACACTATAACACTACCAACATTATTTTCATCTGAGCACTTACAATATCTACTTTTTAAAAGAGCCCTAAGTATAGCTCGTCTTATGGGTTCTAACTGATGAACTAACCCACATAGATTAGTTTTTAGGGTTCCGTTGCCAAATGGCAAAAAACGAAACCCTTATAGATTCGTCATGTCTGTCTGTTTGTCCGTCCGTATGTCACAGCCACTTTTTTCCGAAACTATGAAAACTATGCTGTTGAAACTTGGTAAGCAGATGTATTCTGTGAACCGAATTAAGATTTTCACACAAAAATAGAAAAAGAAATCCCTCGCACCCCGACTGACCCTGGGCCATCTCCGGTTTCGAGATGGCCCCCTCGGGTTTGGGAACCACGGTGTCCCCGTCTTGCCCCGGTTTGGGGGAGGGGCGCTAGTCGCCCCACAGTCCTGGCCTGCTTCTGCTGGGGTGACAGGTGGCGTCACCCGCCACCCCCAGGCCTGCGCTCATGGAGGACGGAGGTCGTTAAGCGACCTCCGGCGCCTGAGTCGCCTGCGACGCGCGGCGAGCAAGTTGCGGGCTCGGCGGTCCCGGAGAGTTCTAAATCTCTCCCGGGCGCGCTCCGCCATCTCCTTCGCGAGCACCATTGCCGCAATCATGCTGCCGAGCGAGAGGACTCCCACCCCGATGGCTGCCACGAGGTCACGCCTCGGCGCCTCCCACGCCGGGCAGTCCGTCAGCGTGTGCAGCCCTGAGTCCTCGCTCGCGTCGCAGTGATGACACTCAGGCGTTGGCTCCTTCCTGATCCGATGCAGGTGGTCCCCGAAGCACCCCTTCCCGGAGATCACCTGCGTCAGTCGGTACGAGAGGCTTCCGTGTCGCCTCTCCAGCCAATCCTCCATGATGGGCCTTACCGCCGCTATTGCGACGTGCCCTGCGCTTGGTCGCCCAAGTCGTTCCTCTATACATATTTGAGACAAGATGTGCACATTAACAATGCCTAGGGATCAGGATTATTTCAAAGTTAGTATCTGCGGAGGGTTTGATACTATGGCGCACATTGGAAGAGGCCTATGTCCAGCAGTGGTCTGCCATACGCTAATTGATTGTATACCTGCACGTGCATTTTTCTACTGTTCACTCCCAAGTCATATTTATCATGTGTGTGTTTATCTGTTATAATATCGAAATAAATATATGACGGAGGCCTTTGAAATAGAATTAAACCACTTCTGTTCCCAGTGTTAATGCGAAGCAAACACGAACGAAAATTATAATTAGTTAAGGGACATTTGGCTTGGAACCTGGTTTGACTAAAATCCAGATTCAAGATGAATACGTGTTGGCGAATACCTGGTGGCAAGAGCCGCCTGTGAAATGCATAAAAAGTCCAAATAAAGAGAAACAACAATTGTGTGGACGGCCATAACTCTAGGCGAGTAAATTACCTTCCTTTGAGTACGCCACGGTAACTTAACTGCTCTGAAACCTGTATTCCGAGCGGTTGCAAATAGGTTAAGATATTATTATGCTTATGCATGATAATGCCCAGCCACATACGGCTTGAGAGTACTTTTTTTTTCCTTTTTTTTGTGCGGAAATCCCTTCGGATACCCCCACCACCAGCCAGCGGGGGCGGTTATGTCGGGCTTGAAGCGACTAAAACCGCACGCCGTCTCGGGTCTACAGACGCCGGGGTGTAAGGTTACCCATAGAGCATATCCCTCGTACTCCGACTGACCCTGGGCCATTCGCAGTGTCCCCTCTGATAACAGCAGAGGGGTACCTGGAGCAGCCCCCACCCCCGCGGGCCTTGCAGGCCCGCCATGCCCCGACCTCCTCGTGCAATGGGGTCAGCTGGCCCTGAAAAGGGTCGGTTGGTCAGATTCTTGGCCGTTGACGTTGACGCCAGCTATTCCAGAGGAGCAATCAATGATGCGTCATCGCCCACGTTGCCCAGGGTGCACCAAACTTGGAGGTGATCTTACCAGTCGCACCCCGGCTTGAGAGTACCTTTTTTTTTTTTTTTTCGTGCGGAAATCCCCTCGGATACCCCTCCGTCGGCCAGCGGGGGCGGTTATGTCGGGCTTGAACCGACTAAAACCGCACGCCGTCTCGGGTCTGCAGACGCCGGGGTGTAAGGTTGCCCATAGAGCATATCCCTCGCACCCCGACTGACCCTGGGCCATCTCCGGTTTCGAGATGGCCCCCTCGATGCAGTGCCAACCGCAAAGAAAAGAAGACTGAAATTCAGAAAACGAGACAGAATTTTCTAAATATTTTTTGTATTCCACATTTTATGAGCTTAACACTGTATTCAAATAGGTAATAAGAGCTTGTGTACTTTTTTTCTTTATTTCCGTGCGGAAATCCCCCGTATACTCCCCGCCGGTAAGCGGGGGAGGTTATGTCGGGCTTGAACCGACTAAAACTGCAAGGTGTCTCATTTCCCTCGCACCCCGACTGACCCAGGGCCATCTCCGGTGTTTCGAGGATGGCCCTCTCCGGTTTGCGAACCACGGTGTCCCCAACTTGCCCCGAAAAGGGGGGGGGGGACTTGACGAATTTTGATCATGGGTGAGTAAGTCAGTGAGTGAATGAGTGCATTACTGACAAACTTTGACTGATAATACGAATAGTTCCTAAACTACCGGTATAAGTATATATTTTGGGAGTATTGTCTTAGTCTTAGTATATCCTCTTGGTCGCTGAAAGTAGAGCCTTCTAGTTGATCCACAATGAAATTATAGAAAGGTAAGTGGTTTCGAGAAAGAGCTGTGGTTTTGTTGCTTGCTTTTGGAGGACTTAGCGGAAGCACTGCGTTGCCCTCAGATCTGAGCAAATTACAGTGGTATCCAATCTAATTTAGTGTTGGCACACCTATCTACAGGATTTCAAATTCTTGATGTGAATTATCTATCCATTGGTCTGTTCGAAACTCACAATAAACAATAATATTGACATTCTTAATTGTGACGAAGCTTGTATTTAAGTGTTGTAAGGAAACTTGAAACGCTATTGATCCTTGGCTATTCATTGATGAAGAGCTGAAACATTTTAATGTATGGAAAAAAGTATAATTATTTCGTCCAAAGAAAATGAAATACTCCAGTGTGCGTATGTACACGTACATAGGTCTAAGTCGTATATTGGAATTTTACATCAAAGCGACATATTTTCGCAATAAAAAGCTATTTTCGACGAAAAAGTATGGAGCCGCTGGGCGGAACATAAGCGGGAATAATGGTATAATGTAAACAAAATAATCATAACAAGAGACGTATAATGGCCGCTACAACCGTGCAATACACACTTACCCTTATCGACTTGTGTACAGAACCGGCAGTGTGTGACCTAATAAAGTAACCGACTGAAACATACCTACATGAACAACATTTTAAAATACCTACATACATTACACAACACCTACACAAATTAAAAAGAAGTGTGTGATCACTAGCATAACCTGATATAATTTTTTCAATTGAACTTTATGAAGAAAAATTATGTGTTGTGCGTCTTCTTAAATAGAAATATCCTGTTTGAATTCAAAGAAAAAAACTATTTTTATTTTTGATATATATATATATAATTGATATATATATATATATATATATATATATATATATATATATATATAATTGATATATATATGTCGACGCGTCAAATTAGTTATAGTTTGTAATTACTTACAAATTAAATAATTCAGGTTAATCAAACCAATTTTAAAATCCTATAATCACTTAGTAGTTTTTCTAACCATTATTGCCAATTCATTTGATTTTGTAATTTTAATTAGGTTGTTTTAGATGATCATTATACCTTGGTATAATGACCAAACAAACTTGTTTGAAAACTGCAAGTTATGATGTGAGTTACTTATAACGATTTATTATCTAAACCATATTGTTAATTCATATTATGATTTGTAAACATCAATCGGTGTGTTTTTATCTAACTGAAGTAACATTTGATTTTATTAACATTGAAACTAATATGGCGTCCATATTCTACGTTTGATAAAAACACATCCGATTCAAAATAAGAAAAGCTAAAATTCATTTTTAGGTTTTAAAATTACTAATAAATTGAATTAGTATTTGTCGATTTATAAAAACAATTACATTCGTCACTGATTATTGTTTGGTTTAAAATGTTAAACATTTATGCAAGTTCCGGTGGCGTGATCGGCCATGTTGTTTGCTTAGTTGGATCGTTGAAAAGTTTTTAACAGCCCATTTTGCCGCTGGAAATTGTAGAGAGTAGAAGACTCCGGAGATCCTGTGAGTAAATATTTTTTATAGTTTAAAATTACTGTGCTTTGTAATATTATTAATTCAATTAAGGGCATACGTTAAAGTGTACCAAATTATAAAGTGTTATTCAATTGTTTGGTGTTTTTCATTATCCTGCAATGTCTGAGAATAATAGCGAGAGTAGTGACGTCAGCCATGCTGACGTCACTCTTTCTAAAAATTTAAGTGGGAACCCTCCGCCGTTATCAGAAGTGGGATGTCTACCCCCTTCTGCCGGACATTCTGTTGCAAACAATGAAAATGTTTCTGCTTCTGCTATCGGCGTACCCACTGAGTTTTTCTCACAGATGTTGCAGGTGATGAAGGGCATGACGGATCGTATTAATTTTAAACAATCTGAGAAAGTTAAAATTAGTGACGTATTTTTACCGTCGTACGATCCGGATGCCAATATAGGTATACGTGAATGGTGTCAACATGTGAGTACAGCCATGGGAACCTACAGCCTGACCGATTACGATGTTAGAATGAAAGTTGGAAGTCTACTTAAAGGTCGTGCCAGGTTGTGGGTGGACAATTGGTTGGTTTCAACATCCACGTGGCAGGAATTGCGTAATTTATTAATAACCACATTCGAACCTGAAAATAGGTACTCTCGAGACATTCTTCGATTCAGAGAGCATAATTATGACAATACTAAGGACATTGCGCAATTCCTGTCTCAAGCGTGGGTACTTTGGCGCCGCATCACAAAAGATAAATTATCTAATGAGGACGCGGTGGAGGCGGTTATTGGCTGTATTGGGGATGACCGACTGAGGATCGAATTATTGAATGCGCGTGCGGTATCGGTTCCAGAACTTATTTCTGTGGCATCGTCTATTCGCCATATTAAAAGACCAAACCCAAATTCATCTAATACTCAGTCGGTTATCAACAAGCGACCACGATTCTCTGAAAAGCAACAATATTGCCAAGTATGTAAAAGGTCAGGCCATGAAACACGGGACTGTCGTTTTAATAAAAAACCTGATAGCATCCAACCACGTCCTCAAGAAAACAAATCTGTTTCTAGTGCCGACACAGACAAGCCAACGTGTACATTTTGTTTAAAGATAGGCCATACATTTGACAAATGTTTCAAGCGGGAACGTGCAGTAATATCTAAAATTAATTGTGTGGGTGCAAATAAGTTGGCTTTTATACAGATAAAAATTGGTGACGTTAAAATTCAGGCCATGTTTGATAGCGGCGCAGAATGTTCACTAATACGCGAGTCTGTAACGGCTAAATTGCCTGGAAAAAGAACGAATGAGGTTAGCTATTTAAAGGGTATTGGTCAATTTACGGTGCTTTCCCTAACTAAAATAACAACAGTATGTATTATCGACAATTTACGAGTAGAGCTTCAATTTCATGTAGTAGCAGATTATGAGATATGTGCTGATGTCATTATTGGCATAAATCTTGTCGACAATACAAACATTGGAGTATTAGTGACGTCACGGGGTGCTAAACTGTTTCATCAACCGATAGTAAACCACATACGATCTGATAGTAATAAATTTGATAATTTAGACAGTGATTTAACTGATGACGATCAAGTAGCTGAATTGAAAATATTGCTTAACAAATATGAACATGTATTTATTCGCGGGTTCCCAAAGACCAGGGTGAACACCGGTGAATTAGAAATCCGGCTGCAAGACCCCAATAAGCGAGTGGAACGTCGACCATACCGTTTAAGCCCGGTCGAACGGGAGAAAGTACGCAATATTGTAAGTGAGCTACTTGAACACAAAATCATACGCGAAAGTAAATCTTCGTTTGCTAGTCCCATAATATTGGTCAAAAAGAAAAATGGTCAGGATCGTATGTGTGTAGACTTCAGGGAACTGAACAGAAATACCCTTAGGGACCACTACCCTTTACCAATAATTTCGGACCAAATAGACCAACTGGCTGGTGGTCATTTCTTCTCTACTTTTGATATGGCAGCTGGATTCCACCAGATTCCAGTTGCACAGGAGTCAATTGAAAAGACAGCATTTGTCACGCCCGATGGGCTTTATGAATATCTAGCCATGCCATTTGGTCTAAGCAACGCTTGCTCGGTTTACCAGCGTTGTATTAATAAAGCGTTGATGCCGCTATTGATAAAGCAGGTATGCCAAGTTTACGTAGATGATGTCCTCTCAAAATGTAAGGATTTCCAGGAAGGCCTCTCTAACATAGAGCAAATATTAATTGCTTTGCAAAGGGCTGGCTTCTCAATTAATATCGAGAAAACTGTTTTTTTTAAACGTTCCATTGAGTACTTGGGCAATATAATAGCTGATGGGCATGTTGGTCCAAGTCCAAGGAAAGTGGAAGCTTTAACAATGGCACCAGTACCGACTACAGTTAAGCAAGTCAGACAATTTAATGGCCTCGCTAGCTATTTCAGGCGTTTCATTCCCAATTTTTCCCGAGTTATGATGCCACTTTACGAGCTAACAAAAAAAGACACTAAATGGGAATGGAACGGCAGACATGATGAGGCTCGCAACAAAATTATCCAATATTTGTCTACTGCGCCTACCTTATCCCTATTTCAGGAAGATGCACCAATTGAACTCTACACTGACGCCAGCAGCCTGGGATACGGAGCTGTACTGGTCCAGGTAATCGAGGGACGCCAGCACCCGATCGCTTATATGAGTCAACGTACCACTGACGCGGAAAGCCGCTATCACTCATATGAGCTGGAGACACTGGCAGTGGTGAGAGCAATCAAACACTTTAGGCAGTATCTGTATGGACGTAAGTTTAAAGTTATTACAGATTGCAATGCTCTCAAGGCATCCAAACACAAGAAAGACCTGCTACCTAGAGTACATCGCTGGTGGGCTTTTCTACAGAATTATAATTTTGACGTAGAGTATAGAAAAGGTGAAAGGCTGCAACACGCAGATTTCTTTAGCAGAAATCCCTCTGGTGAGTTTTGTACAAATATATTAACAGCCGACATGAAATGGATACAAATAGAACAACGACGCGATGAAAAGCTGCGTTCACTCATAGAAAACCCTACTCCTGGTTTTGAAGTGGAAGACGGTGTCCTAAAGAAGATCTGCACAGACACTGTGCTTGGTACGTATAAGCTTACAGTAGTTCCAAAAGCATTCCAGTGGAGTCTCATTAATTCATACCACACATCGTTACATCACCCGGGATGGGAGAAGACCCTACAAAAACTGAAGCAATCTTACTGGTTTGATAAGATGAGCACCGGCGTGAGGAACTTTGTTGAAAACTGTGTCATATGCAGAACTTCGAAGGGGCCTTCTGGTGCAATTCAGGTACAACTACATCCTATCCAAAAACCCACTGCACCATTTCAAGTGGTCCATATGGATATCACTGGAAAATTGGGCACCAGAGACTCTCAAGGACGTGATGAATATGTGATCGTTATAATTGACGCCTATACAAAGTACATACTTTTAAGTTACTCCAATGACAAAAGCCAGGGTAGTAGTCTTGCTGCTTTGAAACGCCTCATACATCTATTTGCTACACCTATACAGATAGTGGTTGATGGTGGAAGGGAGTTCCTAGGTGAATTCAAGGTCTATTGTGATCGGGTTGGTATTGATATCCATTCAATAGCGCCAGGAGTTAGCCGAGCGAACGGACAGGTGGAACGTGTGATGGGTACGTTAAAAAATGCTCTGACCATGATCAAAAATTATAACACCGAGAAATGGCAAGTTGCATTAGAAGCATTGCAGCTCGCATTCAATTGTACTGCACATCGAGTGACCGGCGTTGCACCCCTCACTCTCCTCACACGACGAGAACATTGTGTCCCACCAGAGCTCCTAAAATTGGTTAACATCGACAACGAATCAACGGATTTCGATTTACTAGAGCAACATGTAAATGAGAATATGGCTGCTGCAGCACAATATGAAAAACAGCGTTTTGATAAAAATAAAGCAAAACTCAAACCATTCCAAAGGGGAGACTACGTCCTTATCAAGAACAACCCGCGTAATCAAACTTCTCTTGATTTGAAATACAGTGAACCATTTGAGATTTACAGAGTGTTGGACAATGACCGCTACATGGTGAAAAGGGTCACAGGCCGAGGACGACCGCGTAAGGTGGCTCATGATCAACTACGTAGAGCTCCTCAGCCAGGCGACCAGGCAACCGTGTCGACGGAATCTGAAGAGGATATTGAGCAACAACCTGGAACATCGCAGCTGATAACTCCAACACCTGAGCTTCGTTCATTGCAAGTGCCTACATCAAGCCCATCATTACCATCTATAACTCCAGTAGACTGTCCTGTGGATGCCTATTAAGTTCGGTGAGTTCTATCCGTTAATAGAAAACTTCGTTTTAACTAATAACATTACAACTTATTGGGTGTGGCAAATTGTTTGCTATACCTATCACATCTAAAAAGTTTATTGGACCTGCTCATCAGTACCTACCGTGTTCGCAAAATGTTGGCGAGTTCGGTCATTTCTCATATTTATGATGAGCTATGGGCATGGCTCATGTTTATAAAATGTAGAAAATATGAAGGGCGATTTTGTTTTATAAAAATCGATGAGTTTCTAAACAAAATATCATTTCATAAAAATTAAGCCTACCTACATGTGATGAAGGCCACGTACGATACGAGATCTATTTCATGTTTCCTTAATAACCCGTGTTGACCACGATCATATTAAATGATCCAGACGACACCATCGGCCTAGACCCATTTCCTTTAGAGCCTCTGTGGACCACGGCGTTCAGTACCGCCCAGACCACAGCATCATCCATCATTTTACTCCCGTGTGGACCACGATCATTCTAAATGATCCAGACCACACCATCGACCTGGACCCATTTCCTTTAGAGCCTCTGTGGACCACGGCGTTCAATACCGCCCAGGCCACAGCATCATCATTTTACTCCCGTGTGGACCACGATCATTCTAAATGATCCAGACCACACCATCGACCTAGACACATTTCCCTTAGGGCCTCTGTGGACCACGGCGCTCATACCGCCCAGACCACAGCATCATCCCTTATCTACGAGAACATAAGCAATACAGTGTTACGTGGAGTAACTGTATTAAAATAAAAACATAAAATAAGTAGAGGCATAATGCGGTTGCATTGTCACATAAACTTATTTCATTATATCTTCTATTCTGCAATGCAGTGTTACGTGGAGTAACTGTATTAAAATAAAATCATAATTATGTAGTGGCATGATGCGGTTGCATTGTCATATAAACGTATTTCATTCTATCTTCTATTCTGTGCTAATATGTTGAGAATGTGTAATTGTGCTATAATTATTGCTCCATGCAGCTGATGACTTGGTGAAGTTGATTAGCTATCCTACTTGAAAATAAAATTGAAATTGGCAATAAAAAGCTTGAGTAAACCAAGAATAAAATACTTTACCAAACCAAATTATCAGCTAGCGAGCCTGTGTAGAGGCGCTAGACTACAACCTAACATTTCACATTTCAGAATGAATGATTACCTCGGGCTGGTGCAGAGCGCGCACCACCTCGCAGAATGGCCGTGTCGACGCGTCAAATTAGTTATAGTTTGTAATTACTTACAAATTAAATAATTCAGGTTAATCAAACCAATTTTAAAATCCTATAATCACTTAGTAGTTTTTCTAACCATTATTGCCAATTCATTTGATTTTGTAATTTTAATTAGGTTGTTTTAGATGATCATTATACCTTGGTATAATGACCAAACAAACTTGTTTGAAAACTGCAAGTTATGATGTGAGTTACTTATAACGATTTATTATCTAAACCATATTGTTAATTCATATTATGATTTGTAAACATCAATCGGTGTGTTTTTATCTAACTGAAGTAACATTTGATTTTATTAACATTGAAACTAATATGGCGTCCATATTCTACGTTTGATAAAAACACATCCGATTCAAAATAAGAAAAGCTAAAATTCATTTTTAGGTTTTAAAATTACTAATAAATTGAATTAGTATTTGTCGATTTATAAAAACAATTACATTCGTCACTGATTATTGTTTGGTTTAAAATGTTAAACATTTATGCAAGTTCCGGTGGCGTGATCGGCCATGTTGTTTGCTTAGTTGGATCGTTGAAAAGTTTTTAACAGCCCATTTTGCCGCTGGAAATTGTAGAGAGTAGAAGACTCCGGAGATCCTGTGAGTAAATATTTTTTATAGTTTAAAATTACTGTGCTTTGTAATATTATTAATTCAATTAAGGGCATACGTTAAAGTGTACCAAATTATAAAGTGTTATTCAATTGTTTGGTGTTTTTCATTATCCTGCAATGTCTGAGAATAATAGCGAGAGTAGTGACGTCAGCCATGCTGACGTCACTCTTTCTAAAAATTTAAGTGGGAACCCTCCGCCGTTATATATATATATATATATTGATATATAATTAATCAGAATGTAATTGTAACAGAAATTTGATAGAAAGAAAAAAAGTGTGTTTGACTCCGTCCTCCATGAGTAGGCCAGGGTGACAGGTGGACCCACCTATCACCCTACCTGAAGGGGCCCCGACTGGGAGTCGTTCTGTTCTGCATTAGAATTTATGATTTGTTTTATGTGTGTATCGATTATAAAACTATTTCAATTTTGTAGTTATTTAGTATTACTTAACAGAATTCTAAACTACTGGGCTTGTTTCTTTCTTTTTAGTTTTTATTTAAGTTAATTTTTTCACGTATTTTTTTAAATTAGTTTCAACGCAGTCGGGTTTTTTTTTTTTATACTTTTTAGTTACGATGCATTGACTTGGTTATAAGATGCTAAATTTCGCAATCTAATCATTTCATTGAGGGAGTTAATATCGTAGGGATTATTAAGTAACTTGCGGTGGTCTAAACTACTGATGATAAGTCCCTCTAGAGACCGAACTCGGCTCAAAGCTACATATGCTTGACCTTTAGCAAAAATGCGTGAACTTAAGTCAACCACAGCTCGGTCCAAAGTAGTTCCTTGGAGCTTCAAGATACATACACTAACAGTAAAATAGATTATAAAAAGTAATGAAAATGAATTGAAACCGAGATAAACTAACTAGAAAATTACCTACCTAAATAAAACAATAATGTATACTAAGATATTATAGCGAACAAATGATTAACTACTGATGTACCCTACCTACCGAACTATGAGTCGTGAATCGTAATAGTTTTGGTGACAGAAATGTAATGATGATAACAAAAAACCGGCCAAGTGCGAGTCGGACTCGAGCACCGAGGGTTCCGTACAAACCTCTAAGCTTAAAGGTATTATAGACTTGAGTATTTGATATGAATTTCAATTTAATACCTCTACGCGTTCATGAGAAAAGGAGTAGTAACTTTAAAATTTTCAAAAATATTTTTATTATATGATGTAACTAAAAATTTACAGTTTTCGTAATTATTCCTTTATCTGTGCTATATGACGTTGCTTCGTACCAATTTTCAAGATTCTGAGTTCACGGGAAGTACCCTGTAGGTTTTGATTCCCCTGCGTGTTTCGAAAATATGCGGAATTTTGAGGCATAAACGGCTGTACTTTTTGATTGCGTTTTTACCCTGACGTCCACCCTCAATTTTGGGTCTTACATTGAGGCTAAAGCTCAAGTGGCTGCTAAAAAGCTGGGTATTCTGTCGAAGGTGCGACAGTACTTCACACCGGAACAGTTGCTCAACTTGTACCAAGCGCAGGTTCGATCCTGTATGGAGTACTGCTCGTACCTGTGTGATGGCTGAGCTAAATACCACCTGGAAGCGCTTGAGACAATAGAGAGACGGGCCAAGAGGCTCATCAATAACGATGCACTCGTCGAGAAAAGGCTTCAGAGCCTTGAACATCGACGCAAAGTTGCAGGCCTATCAGTTTTTTACCGGATGCATTTCGGAGAGTGTGCGCTGGAATTGCACAACTTGATACCTCCAAGCCCTTTCCACCAACGAACGACCAGACGCACAGTTACGCGCCACCGCTACATGGTGGATATTCCACTCATACGCACGAAACGTTTCGGCGACACATTTATTATGCGTACAGCGAAGGAGTGGAATTGCCTGCCTGAGTCTGTGTTTCCGGAAAGCTATAACCTTGGAATCTTCAAGTCTCGAGTGAATAGGTTCCTTCTAGGCAAACGTGATCCATCGTAAACCACATCGTCACTTACAATCAGGTGAGATAGAGGTCAAACGTGAGCCTATCATCCATAAAAAAAAACATTGCGTTGGCTTAGAAGTTTGATTTTTTCACAGCTCCAAGGGACAGTAGTCTTGATTATTTGATATAAATTTCAGCTTGATACCTCCACGCGTTCCTGAGAAAAAGAGTCCTTGACAGAAGGACGGACGGTCAACAAAGTGATCCTATAAGGGTTCCGTTTTTTCCTTTCGAGGTACGGAACCCTAAAAACAATAGGACTCCAAATTAAATATTTTCAAATTTACGTACGTACTAAAGTCAGTTAACTATTCTCTCTTAGTGAGCTAAAATCAATTGTAAAGTATGAAAACTTAAATCCATAACAAAGAATTCAATTAGTAGACGCGGAATCTTAAAACCGCGATTCACAAACGTGCATCAAATGAACAACGCCATATATCGAGCTTGGTGGTAAACTTTTTTTTACTCGGCGACTTGGCGATGAATAAAAGTTATTTTTTTACCAAAAACATTTTTGTTTGTATATCGTTTATACTTGAAATAAAAACTTAAATCAATAAGTAAGAAAATCAGCGAGAATGATTGTTTTGTTAAACAACTTTAAATCGTTATATATCCTAAACTGTTATTTAAAATGAAAAATGACAAAAGGAACCTAAAGATGATTTTAAAATACCTATTCAACGACACCCCACTTGACATAGTTCATCGACTTTTTTTTTTCATTTTGACAATATGGCGTCTGGTTGTCGCTGTGGTGAATTTTGATTACTGTCATGTCTTTAGTGAAACTCGCAAGGTTAAGACGAATCGATTGACGTAAGAATTATCAAAATCGGCCTACGCATTTGGTCTCTAGAACGCCACATAGAAACAAACATACATACATGCATAGACTGATAAACACATTACCCTCATTTGCGTCGCGCAGTCGGGTAAAAAGGCACTTATAATCATGACTACGTAACTAAGCAGGAAGTGTTCTATGCTCATTTTCCTTTTAGGACTACGTATTTTTGCGCTGACTAGAAAATAACTGCGGAAGAAGTCGGCACTCTATTTAACTGAAACTTTTCGTTTCACGGTTCACGACTTTAGTGCAATTTAAGCTTTTATAATAGAAACGTTTGTTAATTCTTTTGAAAAGACGGTCAGCATTAGCCTCTGAGGGGTTGTTATAAATTCACATAAAAGTGTAGAATAAATGAATAATATTTTTGAGACAGAACACATTCATAAACAGAACTTTCGTGGTAACAACAACTGACAAGTAATTCTGCCTACGTTTTCTAATGAAGCAAGGAGCTTTTCTGAGCCTAATTGGCTTTGAGTGCAGTTGGCGTCAAATTGCCTAGAGACTTGGGTCATTACGACAGAATATTTTTAGGATTCTCTAGTCCGGAATCCTTGTAGTTTTGCCATGTCCTTCGGTCTGTCTGTCCGCAGTTTAGCTCAGAGAGCTGTTAGAGAGCTGTAATTTCGCATGGATAAACCTTTTTTTTTTCGAAGTGTAAGTAAAATTTTATTTAACATTTCTACCACTACTTTTATGGCGTACAATAAAGAATATTTTATCTTACTCTTATCTTTAAAGTGCAAATTTTTGACAGAGTCATTTCGACCTTGACTCTGGGAAATTAGCACTGCCTGCCAACTTAATGATTGTTTCAGATATGAGAAAATTTACGGTAGTAGTAGCTTATAAAATGTACTTGGAAAAGTAAAAATTATATACAAGCAACTACGGAACACTATATTGAGATTGACCCAACACGCACTTGGCCGGTTTTAACTCTAGTTTATATAGTAGCTCCGCGTAATACTTACAACTTCTATCTTTTACCTCATAATACCTAACACTACTATGTAGTTATACTCGAAATGTCGAAAATCACATAACCCCTCTCATACCGAACATATGCCTATTATGCCTAGCTGCTAGATAGCTCACAGTTGGCCGCATTGTTCCCGGAAAAGCAGAATACATGGGCCACCATTCCTAAGGGTGTTGTACAAGGCAACTTAAGGATAAGGCTGTTCTCCATCTGACAGTAAACACAAAACCCATGAAAGAGTGCCCTTAAACTGAAGTAACGTGGAACCGAAAAACATCGTCGTGAGTAGGTATTAGGTATATGTAATGTAGTAATGCTTATTACTTTACATTGTTGTGTTGTTGACATTTTTAGGTTAGTTTGCCAATGAAACACAACCTTTTTTTTTTTTTTTTTTTTTTTTTCGTGCGGAAATCCCTTCGGATACCGCCCCCGCTGGAGAGCGGGGGGTCTCCAGCGGGGGCGGTTATGTCGGGCTTGCACCGACTAAAACCGCACGCCGTCTCGGGCCTTAAGACGCCGGGGTGTAAGGTTACCCATAGAGCATATCCCTCGCACCCCGACTGACCCTGGGCCATCTCCGGTTTCGAGATGGCCCCCTTACTTGCTCTCCACTGTGCCCTCTGCTAATCAGAGGGACACGTGGAAAGCTTCCGAACAGCCCTCAACAGGGCCGTCCTCGCCTCGGTCGGAGTTGGCCGTAGGCGGCAGCGTCTCTCCCACCCTAGGAGAGAGGCGCTGCCGTCTCCGTTGCCCAGGGTGCACCGCGTGGAGGTCCCCAACCAAGCACCCCAATGAAACACAACCTAATTTTAATATATTTCAGAATCAAAAGAATTACGCATTACTCGAATCCTCGTAGAATACTCGACCTTCATTTAGCTTTGTCTTATTAAGATGTAAAAATCATGTGTTAATTAATTTAGTTTCCGTTCACGATTACGTTTTAGTAAAACTTAATATTAAATGTAATTAACTCTAAACCTGTCTTTGCGAAACTCCCCTGTTCCTATCTATGACTAGTCTATGCATTTTTGTGCTAGCCAATGGAAAGTGTTGTTTTTTGAGATGTCAAAGATTTTAATATTACAGGTAATTAACTCTAAACCTGTCTTTGCGAAACTCCCCTGTTCCTATCTATGACTCTAGTCTATGCATTTTTGTGCTAACCAAGTAAAAGCATTATTTTTTGAGATGTCAAAGATGTTTGTGGGGATAATGTCAAGGGGATAGAATTCTTCAATCAGTTATGTTTGGTAGCTGTTAGCCATTTTTTTGGTATATTCATTTTTTCATGGTGTAAGTTTTGAATCTGGACGCATCTCGCTCAGAGTTTTATATTGGTTGAAATAAAGGATAGTATAACCATCTTTGTGGGAGGCGGAAGCAGAAGATTTGTTACGGACGGCGGCGCGCCATACGCCGTGTTGGTGCGCGTGAGCGTCTGCACGACGGGCTACCGTAGGCCAACGCGGAAGACGCCCGCGTTGTGTTCCTCCCCAGCCATGGGGACATGAACGACGCCAAGGTAGCCTCGTCTGCGTCCTTTTACCGCCGGATACCAGCCGGATACGCCTGAGCGTTCGCTGAACTTCACGGGCGACTCACACATCTCTTCACGACTGCGGTCACCGGGAACTACATAACGTCCGGGGTACCCTTTTTTTTTTTTTTCGTGCGGAAATCCCTTCGGATACCCCCCCGCCGGCCAGCGGGGGCGGTTATGTCGGGCTTGAACCGACTAAAACCACACGCCGTCTCGGGTCTACAGCCGGGGTGTAAGGTTGCCCATAGAGCATATCCCTCGCACCCCGACTGACCCTGGGCCATCTCCGGTTTCGAGATGGCCCCCTTGGGTTTGGGAACCACGGTGTCCCCGTCTTGCCCCGGTTTGGAGGAGGGGCGCTAGTCGCCCCACCGTCCCGGCCTGCTTCTGCTGGGGTGACAGGCGGCCTCACCTGCCACCCCCAGGCCTGCGCTCATGGAGGGCGGAGGTCGTTGAGCAACCTCCGGCGCCTGAGTCGCCTGCGACGGGCGGCGAGCATTTTGCGGGCTCGGCGGGCCGGGAGAGTTCTGAACTTCTCCCGGGCGCGCTCCGCCATCTCCTTCGCGAGCATCACATGCTCGCAGAAGGAGGTGGCGGCGGCCCACGCGCTCGCGCTCCACACCATTGCCGCAATCATGCTGCCGAGCGAGAGGACTCCCACCCCGATGGCTGCCACGAGGTCACGCCTCGGCGCCTCCCACGCCGGGCAGTCCGCCAGCGTGTGCAGCCCTGAGTCCTCGCTCGACGTCCGGGGTACCCCACGTGAGTTTTCCTTTTTAATATCCTGGTAAGGTATTAACGTGAGGTATTACCCCGAGGTTCGGACATCCATATCTCATAAGTGTTCGGTGATGTTGGACGAAAGTCAATTGTTTTCTGTCGGTACAGTAAACTTGTTTGTAATCTAGAACCACCTACTTTTTTTTTTTCTTACCCAAGTAAAACCTTTTACAGATTCCCTACAGCTTATACAAGAGGTCCTTGAACCAATAGGCCTTTGCTGATGCCGAGAGCATATCCAACCTATCTACTACTGAACACATTTTCGTGTAAACTTAGAATCAATTTTTTTACCTACAACCATAAACAATAATATCGTTTTTTAATGTGCGACAGTAATTGTAAAAATCGTATCAAATGAGCCTGTACTCTCCAGAGTATATCTTATTCGGTCCAGTAAGCTGAGAGTACCTTTTTTTTTTTTTATCGTGCGGAAATCCCTTCGGATACCCCCCCGCGTGCCAGCAGGGGCGGTTATGTCGGGCTTGAACCGACTAAAACCGCACGCCGTCTCGGGTCTACAGACGCCGGGGTGTAAGGTTGCCCATAGAGCATATCCCTCGCACCCCGACTGACCCTGGGCCATCTCCGGTTTCGAGATGGCCCCCTCGGGTTTGGGAACCACGGTGTCCCCGTCTTGCCCCGATTTGGGGGAGGGGCGCTAGTCGCCCCACCGTCCCGGCCTGCTTCTGCTGGGGTGACAGGTGGCCTCACCCGCCACCCCCAGGCCTCGTTAAATTATTTATTTAGGAACGATCCGGACTCACGGCTGATGGCAGATAGCTGCCATAACAAAAATTTCTGTATCTACAAAAGCTCTAGGAAACTACTTTTAGTCGATGTTTTGAAATCGAGAACTCGGCTCACGCGTATTATGTTCCCGTAAGGTATGCAAAGCTGAATACGGGTTTACTGTCCAAACACGACTAGCAAAATCAAGTTTGTACAGAGACAACCTATTGTCTTTGTCAAACCAAAATCTGCTATGTACACTTTTCTGAGATTTCTAGATTTTGACTAGAAAGTGCTGTTCATCAATGAATCTTTCGTAGAAAATACTTGCTGGGTGATTCAAAAAAGTACTGAAAGCAGATTTTGGTTCACAAGCGACACTGTCATAATATGGTGTTAAGAATACGAAGGTGAAGTTTAGTTGTCATAAACAAAATTATGACTATGACTAAAGACACTGATCAAATTTGTGATGTATTGAGAAAAGGGCAGTTCAAAAGCACTTTTAGTTAAACCGCCTGGTTTGCATGACAGGTTTGTTGACATTAGAGGTAGGTCATGTAGTGTGTAAAGACGGAAGTAAATGGCGGGCTGTTGTCTCAACCTACTGTGAAGAAGGAAAGGCGCGAGTATAATCAAGTATATTGTATGTATGTAGGTACATTGTACATAATAGATTATATTATTTATTAACTTCCGCGACCTGTATCCATTTTAGACATCAATCGGGACGTATTCGCGGTAAATAAATATGACGCCTAATGTTTACACGACGACGTTTCGATCGATTTGCACCGACGCCGATGGATGTCACGGTTGGACTAATGGAAGCCTAGCGGTGCGTAAGTGAAATGCGAGTCTCAGGACAGCCTTCATGATCTTAGTTGGGATCGGTGCAACGATACACATTTTCCGCGTTGCATGGTATACCTACTATTAGGTATTTTTATGGTTCCGTACAACGATCTTCTATAACAACAGAAGTAGATAACTCATATCAATACTAACACGATGTCAAAGTGTACCACCGCGCTGTAAACCAGAAGACATTCTTTGTTCTCATTTCGCACTCACTGAATAGTGCATGCTCTGTTGACAAGACGGGGACACCGTGGTTCCCAAACCCGAGGGGGTCATCTCGAAACCGGAGATGGCCCAGGGTCAGTCGGTGTGCGAGGGAAATGCCTATGGGCAACCTTACACCCCGGCGTCTGAAGACCCGAGACGGCGTGCGGTTATAGTTGGTTCAAGCCCGACATAATCAAGCTGGCCGGCAGGGGGGTATCCGATTAACCCTGGTATGTACAGAGATCTTATTATATACCTAACTACGTATACGCTAGATAAGAATATCACCAAAGTCAACAATTGCTATAGTAGAAATGGTCTGGTGTTTGAGTAAACACCCGCTAGTACCTGAATTGACACAGGCGACACAGTGAAACTTAATTAAGCAGTAACCTGTAACACTATTGTTTTGTCAACATAAGGTTGCTATTTACGGACGTGAGTAGGTAGGTACCCTATAGAATTCAGCACTGATCATTAAACCATCTTAGTTCTATTGGATAACATCACACGGGAACTAGTGAGAACAATTTATCCTATTATGAATACATAAAATACATTTTCAGGATTACTTAATTTATAGCATTTATTAGGAAGTATCCTAATACCTTGGATAAAGAAGACGATCGTACCTTTCTATTTCTTTTTTTTTTCGTGCGGAAATCCCTTCGGATACCCCCCCGCCGGCCAGCGGGGGAGGTTATGTCGGGCTTGAACCTACTAAAACCGCACGCCGTCTCGGGTCTACAGACGCCGGGGAGACGATCGTACCTTTTTTTTTTTTTTCGTGCGGAAATCCCCTCGGATACCCCCCCGCCGGCCAGCGGGGGCGGTTATGTCGGGCTTGAACCGATGTTGTTACTGTCTAACTGTAGAGACGATCGTACCTAATCTACAGTTAGACAGTAACAACATTATAAGCTTTGGCTACTTACAGTTGTCGTTAAAAAGAGCTGCAGAGTAGTTATATTTATTGGTGATATTGAACAAAGGATACAATATAAACCATTGTTGAGAACCGACATCAAATTTAAAGCTGTAGGACAATAACCCATTCATCTTATCCATTCTAGGTGAACTAAGTATCCACTGGTATAGCGGAGCGAGTTATACCTACTACGAGTGCGCAAAATTAATGAATATTTTTTTGCATGGATTAATAATACTAACAGTGCTGACTGCGCAGGTGGTTGCGGATACACCTAAGGATTTTTATGCCTTTTTTGTATAACAATCTAGTAAATAACAGTCTCCTGGGAAAACTGTGATAGTGAGACTTTTTTTTTATATTCGTTCCGTCAAATTTCGGTATTCGAAAGGATAACTAGAAACTATACATATAGTCATACCTTTTTTTTTCGTGCGGAAATCCCCTCGGATACCCCCCGCCGGCCAGCGGGGGCGGTTATATCGGGCTTGAACCGACTAAAACCGCACGCCGTCTCGGGTCTTCAGACGCCGGGGTTTAAGGTTACCCATAAAGCATACCCCTTGCACCCCGACTGACCCTGGGCCATCTACGGTTTCGAGATGGCCTTCTCGGGTTTGGGAATCACCGTGTCCCCGTCTTGCCCCAGTTTGGGGGAGGGGCGCTAGTCGCCCCGCCGTCCCGGCCTGCTTCTGCTGGGGTGACAGGCGGCCTCACCTGCCACCCCTAGGCCTGCGCTCATGGAGGACGGAGGTCGTTAAGCCTAATAATAAGTTAAGCTTAATATAGTCATACCTCTTTTCCATTGGGGTAGGCAGAGGCAACATCTTTCCACTTGCTACGATCCTGGCATACACGTTTCGCTTATTCCACTTTCATAATTGTTTTCAGACATGCACACTTACCACTGCAAATTACTCTGTACTAGTACCAACATCTCTGGGTATAGTTATCGTATATTAATGGTAGGTATCGGCAATAAATTCAGTTTTCTTTTCAACCAGTTTAAATTCCAGTAACATTGTTATAACGAAATTATGTTTAGTTCATTATATATGGTAAGAGCAACATTCTGTGTACAATGGTACTTAAATTACTTGAAGGACCTGGAAAGTATGCCTTTGACGACAACCGCAAATACAAAGGTTAGCTCGCGTTCTAAGCATTATCTGACAAAGTTGTGGACGATGACGAAATCAGTAGGTAGATAATATATAACGTATTTAAGGTAACTCAAGCATTTACTAAACCAAAGTTGCAGTAACTTAATGACCAAGGATTCGACTTGCAATTGATAAGACTGTTCGAACCTCACCCAAAAGGTGGGAACACTATTGATGTGAAGTTCTAGCACAAGCAATATGCTTAATACATTTGGAGGGGTTAACAAGAGAGCTACTAATGTGTGACCCACGTTACTAGTCCTCAATAGTTTTGTTTGAACGCCTATAATCTGTATATTTTTGGAACATCTATGGGTCAACTGGACAGTGACGGTTTTTCTTCAATAATCCCAAAATCCGACTTTGATTCCGACAACCAAAATAATCTTTTATATATTTTTGGAAACCAAATTGAATGAGCTCCAGTGGACTTCAGTCCGTTTAGTAGATCTCTAAATTATGAAAGTCTATAACTTACGTTTTGATTAATATGAGTATGTTAAACTTGGAGACATTGTAGCTTTTGTGGGCCTTAAAGTTTCCTGTAAGTTTTAATTATAATCGATCCATAAGAATTCGTTTAACTTTTGTAAATTGGCCAAAAAAGATCTCTAAATAACTTACGATGACATTTCAAACAGTGTCATATTTGTGAAGCGATTATCTACAACTTGGTATATTTTAACAATACCATAAATTAAATATATACCTTTTTTTTTTTTTTTTTTTTTTATCGTGCGGAAATCCCTTCGGATACCCCCCCGCTGGCCAGCGGGGGCGGTTATGTCGGGCTTGCACCGACTAAAACCGCACGCCGTCTCGGGTCTTCAGACGCCGGGGTGTAAGGTTACCCATAGAGCATATCCCTCGCACCCCGGCTGACCCTGGGCCATCTCACCACTAACAGCATCGCTCATCCTGTCTCCTCTGAAAGCAGAGGAGTACGGAGAGCGATGTGTTCCCGCCACGTTGGGTATTGGCCGACGATCAATGCCAACCCTATGAAGGGGTGAAGGGGAAGCCATTGACCGCCGCCCAGGGTGTACCGGCCGCTCCGATTCCGTTCCCCCCGGACTGCAGCGGGATCGGAATCGGAGCGACACTCGAGGAGGTTACCCAACACACACCCCAATTAAATATATACCTATCTCAAAAATTGTAAAAGTAGGAAAAATCAGGGTATAGGACCATCACACCTGGCGGCAAGATGTGTTGTGCAGTTATTCGGGGTCAGGAATAGGAATCCGGTCAAAGTTGCCGGTCTCAGGCCTGTAGCGCCTGCTCTATACCTAATAAATGGATAGTAACCTGCACTTTCAAGTAAATTTTTTATTGAGTTTTTATAGTGGAACTTCACCTATAATACTTAGCCAACTTCACCGACTGCTGAGCTCACGAGCTCTCGAAAGTTCACACGACGCCCTTTAATATAACTTCTTATAGGTACGAAACTTCATCCTGATTACGACTGACTCGTTTTGTTTTATTTACGATATTACTAATAGTTGGCAGATATATATTTCAGAAAAGAATGCTGTAAGAGCAACTGAAATATTATGGCATTAAAGAATATGGTAAACCTTTTAATATTTCGCAATATAAATTAATAAAAAATAGGTTGAGAGCAGGCATGCAACTGCCTTGAGATGGGCGCGATTAGAATCCGATTACTATCCAAATGATTCTACCGGTTATTTACCCAAAAATGACCATAAACGACCGGTCAAGGTCATTTACGCTGTCATTTATATGTATTCTTTGAATTCTTGTTTAAAAATGTTAAAATGTATATTTTGTTTGATGAAATAATTGTAATTTAACTTTATTTTAAAGATTTATATAGTCACAATTTATTTTATTTTTTTCTTATCTACAATCAATTCGTAAAAATATAACGTTATCGATTTTATAAATGACCGGTTACATAACAGGCGGTCGGTTACTTATGGCCGTTTATGGTTAAATATCCGAAAGTATTCAAAGCGACCGGATGTTTGCCCATCGGTACAACTGCCGGTTCGAACCAGAAATTTGTAAATATTTAATGTCGTTAAACTTGTACACTTCGACAACGTCGTCACCTCGGGCGTGACTGCAAAATAATTCGATTGCAATTTAACTACATGCATTATGCTTTTACTCTTTTGCCGTGTCGCAAAACTACTAGCACTGCAGAGTTATTAAAAAGTAGAACGAACCCTCTTCTATAGGTTCATACATCACACAAATCAGTGTTTGCATGTCGTAAATGATGCCTAATTTTAGGCATAAACGTTGGTAACGGTAACGAGGTAGGTTACTGTGGCCGTAAGGACAGGATACACTACATTAATAAGTGTTCTGATTTAGCTGAACGTTTGTTGACTAGAATAAAAAGTATATAACAATAAGTAGATTTTCTTTAATTATTTTATCAACATTTGAATTGAGCGCACAATTCAAGCGTTGACCTAATTGTATTAATTGCATTAGAATAGTTATCCTACATACTGTGATACAACTTCTGTAATAAAGATTTAAAATTATAAAAGACATAGTCAGTTTACTTAAAGCGGACCCGAAACTTCGAGGTGAGAACCTCCGATGCGACCGAGACTAATGACCGGTTCATATTATTTCAGTCTAGTAATCTAGTGCATCAATCCTGTCCAGCACTAGATTGAACCATATCGACTACATTATTCCAATCTTTTGACAGACCCTGGGCCATCTCCGGTTTCGAGATGGCCCCCTCGGGTTTGGGAACCACGGTGTCCCCGTCTTGCCCCGGTTTGGGGGAGGGGCGCTAGTCGCCCCACCGTCCCGGCCTGCTTCTGCTGGGGTGACAGGCGGCCTCACCTGCCACCCCCAGGCCTGCGCTCATGGAGGACGGAGGTCGTTAAGCGACCTCCGGCGCCTGAGTCGCCTGCGACGCGCGGCGAGCATGTTGCGGGCTCGGCGGGATGGGAGAGATCTCAACCTCTCCCGGGCGCGCTCCGCCATCTCCTTCGCGAGCATTACATGCTCGCAGAAGGAGGTGGCGGAGGCCCACGCGCTCGCGCCCCGCACCATTGCCGCAATCATGCTGCCGAGCGAGAGGACTCCCACCCCGATGGCTGCCACGAGGTCACGCCTCGGCGCCTCCCACGCCGGGCAGTCCGCCAGCGTGTGCAGCCCTGAGTCCTCGCTCGCGTCGCAGTGATGACACTCAGGCGTTGGCTGCTTCCTGATCCGATGCAGGTGGTCCCCGAAGCACCCCTTCCCGGAGATCACCTGCGTCAGTCGGTACGAGAGGCTTCCGTGTCGCCTCTCTAGCCAATCCTCCATGATGGGCCTTACCGCCGCTATTGCGGCGTGCCCTGGGATTTAGGTACCTACAGCGTAAAATGGTGCAGGTTTAATTTCACAGGATATTGCGCAATTCCACGATCGATATTAAAGACTGTTTCAAAATGAGCGTCTCTTTATTGAAGGGAGGTAAACAAGAATGTGCATAAAGACTCTTTCAAATTGTCTATTTAAGACTATAAAGCATAAAATTCGTGAGTACCTATGTATTCATGAAGACATGAATAAATAAATGGCTAGAAGCTTAATATAGCATTTGAATAATATTATGTAATCTGTGATACAGCTAAAACCTTGTGTATTATTTATAGATCATATCTTCATTGTATCGTGGTATTTGTAGAAGTCATTATTATGGTTATAACAATACTGTACACTTTCACGACAAACCATTGTTTTTAAAAGGTTTTATTTAACTTGCACTGTTCGTATGTAAGTATGTTATCCGTCAAAATTGCACACCATTTTTCGGCTATTTGCTGGCAACCAATTGAGATAAAATTTTGCATACACGTTTAGTATGGATGACAATGCATTCATTTCGTACTATAGAGCTGGTCTGACGATGAAGTAGGAAAGTGGCCATAGGAACTACTAGATTTAGCAAGAAAAACCTATAAGTATAGGTTGGGCTCATTTGTTAGGTAGATTTCGATGAAATCGATCTGCCTATTGGTTTCTTGACTACTGTCGAATTTTAAAAAAAATTCTTCATAGGAGGTCTAGTTATGACCCCCTGAGTCCGAAATGATCACTGGTCAAAAAGTTTATATATATATATATATATATATGTATGTATGGTTCCACTTCCCAAAATTTGCGGCACTCTCACGTTCGCATTTTTGCCCCGATCGCTTTCAAACTGCGGTCAAATATTGCTTGGGTGTAAACTTAGTTTAAGTTCGTGAACGGGTGGAATCCGGCCTAAGGGGACGGGTAGGGCCTCACTTTTTGTGAAATCAGTTTTTCCTCAAAATTTCACGTTCCATGAAAGATATTCGAACCGTTCTTATTTTATCCCATAGTATACATGAATATCAACAACTTTTAATTATAAACCTATAAGATTAAAACTTTACCTAAAAGTGGAGGGGGGGAAAACCACAATTTTTCGGGAAAAAAATCATAACTTCTAATCGGTGAACATTCTTGCTGTAGGAAACATTTTTAATCGATAGGCCATTTTTAAGTCTAAAATAAATGTCTGAAAAGTTTTTCGCTAAAAGTTACCGTTTTCGAGAAAAAAAAATTAAACTGTTTAAAGTTCGTAGTTCTCTATATAAAATAATATTAATTGCTTCACGAAATCTACCTGTGCGTTCCCCCTGCGGGAACGGATTTTTTTAAACAAAAGATGCCTAACATGTGAGTGATCTTAAACATCCCTATTATGTGTTTGTTATATTTCCATTTCTTTAATCTTCTTCTGATAAATTTCGTTGCAGATTCCAAATAGTTTTATTAGCCAGTCATTGTTCGGTGTTCGTGGGTCACTGCAACTGCTGTTCTTCGAAGACCGGCCAAGTGCGAGTCGGACTCGCCCATGAAGTGTTCCGTAGCAGCAAGTAAATTTTTTATATTTGAGTTGATAGAATTGAAATTGCTGTTTACGATTTATGACGTATTAAAAAAAACTACTCAACTTAGATCTCGTTCAAACCAATTTTTGGTGGAAGTTTACATGGTAATGTACATCATATATTGTTTTTAGTTTTATCAATCTCTTCTTTTACAAGTTACAGGGGGGGGGGACACTCATTTTACCACTTTGGAAGTGTCTCTCGCGCAAAAAACAATGATGATATTAGAAACCTCAATATCATTTTTGAAGACCTATCCATAGATTCATCACACCCCACACGTAGGGGTGTGCTGGGGTTGAGTTTCAGTTCTAAGTATGGGGGGGGGGGTATATACCCCAATTTTTTTTTTCTGTTTGTGCGAAAATCTTATTGCGGTTTACAGAATACATCTACTTACCAAGTTTCAACAGCATAGTTCTTATAGTTTCGGAAAAAAGTGGCTGTGACATACGGACGGACAGTTTTTTGCCACTTGGCTACGGAACCCTAAAAAGCCAGAAAGAAAGAGAAACAGAAAAAATGTTTTTTGCGTTTTGCTATATTTTTAGTACAAACACTCATAAGCATTTATTTAAAACCTGTTATTCAGTTAGTTAGTCCGGGTGTAAGACGGCAGGGAGGTCGCTAGGGGTAGTGGCCGGCAGTATTTAGGTTACTACTTGTTTATAATTATTATAATTAGAGGCTTACTCGCAGTGCGTTAATATTCTGCAGTTTTGGACAAAATATTATATAATAATTATATTCCTCTCTGGCAATGATGCGTGACGACTACCACCAGTAATATCCTATCCAATACAAAAATAATTTTCCAATTCAAACCAGTAGTTCCTGAGAGTAGCACGTTCAACCAAACAAAAACACTCTTACGCTTTATAGTATTAGTATAGATAGATTTAGTTCTAATATTTTTATAGTAACGCTGGAATTATAGTATATTAAGCACGGTGTGATACCTTAAAATTGTGCATTAAATTTAATATTTTGGTTGCAAGTTTTAGATAATAAGAAATAACTACCGGTTATCCAACTAAATAAATAAAGTAATTTAGTAGCGATAATGTTTTTAGTGTCCATGTATGAATTTTATTGCTGGCCGTACCTACATCCCTCTTGTTTTATTCGGTCTCTTTTATGTTACAAAAGCATAAGTATAAACCATATCTCCGAATACATTGTGTTTATTTGTCTTTAAGATAAATGGCCGTGTTTATGTTATTCGCGAATTCAGATATTGCCTCCTATCATGACTGCTCCGTCAAAATATAACATATTTTATTGGTCTAGAAGGTATTTATTAATGCTGTGTCCGCAACTTCGTTCGCGTGGACTTAGTTTTTATTTTTTTGCACGGAACCCTAATACTATTCCTAAAATAAAAATAGCCTAAGTTATACCTTGTAACGTCAGCTATCTGTAGTAAAAATCTCTTCAAAATCGACACAGCCACTTCGGAGATCACCCGGTATAGACAGAGTGCATTCTTATATAAAAGCGTTTAAATCAATTTAAACTACGTCACCACATTTTTTTCAACGACTGTCATTGAAATAATCGTGTGCACTCAATTTGTTGAAATTCTCACTGGTGAAATTCAGCCCAATACTAACTACACTATTTTAATTTAGGTTCTACGGCGTAGAACTAGTCCGTAGCATACGACGTATTCACTAAAATTTAGTTAAACGGACGTACAATATTTTATAAAAGTCGTCGTGCGCATCAGGTCCTATCCTACTGCCTACTAATATTATAAATGTGAAAGTTTGTAAAGATGTTTGGATGTTTGTTTTTCAATCACGCTTTAACGGCTGTACGGATCTGGCTGAAATTTGATACAGCGATGGATTATACCCTGTAATATCACATTTTTATCCCTAGAATAGGTTCCCATAGGTTGCGGGAACGTGTACATAAATAAATATATATAAAAGCCAAGTAAGTAACCAAGCTAAATATATATTGTAGGTTACTTGATTGTGATTTTATATGTTGGGAAGGTGAGTGAAAGTCCTACGATCGGCTAGCTTCGGTCATGTAGGGTGTTGTCTCTATCGTACATTGGACTGACATTTTGATACCTTTATATAGTACTTAAAACCATTGATGTCTATATTACTAAAGTAAGTAGATCAGTTGTTACCGCGCGAATCCCCTCCTATATAGCATTCGCGTATAAACGTATGGCGGCTCCCGTCATACAATGGCTGACGAGACGTTAACCGAGTGACAGACGGAAAATAAAATTGTTAAATGTGTGGTGTAAAAGTGCATGTTTTGAGGGCGAAATCCCTCAAAACATAATAGAATGAATGGGATTACGTTTGACGCTTTTTTATATTTGTTCTATATTTTTATTTCTTAAAATAACATAACAAACGTATTATAGAAAAATGTGATTTTTAAATTAATGAATTGAACTGTTTTGTGAAATTTGTTATATAAAATATGGGATCTGATTAATTTAACAGAGTTCTTAACACGTTTGGAGACAATTTAAATTTATGTTTCAGAATGTTAATATGAAGAAATGTTCAGTTTAGTACGTAATTAATTATACGTGTATTTGGATGAAACAAATACACTGGAGGTATAATTAATTACGTACTGTTCCACCGTTTTTTTTTTTAAGAATGATAGGCTCACGTTTGACCTCTATCTCACCTGGTCGTTAGTGACGATGTGGTCTACGATGGAACACGTTTGCCTAGAAGGAACCTATTCACTCGTGACTTGAAGATAACTTTCCGGAAACACAGACTCGGCAGGCAATTCCACTTCTTAGCTGTACGCATAACAAATGTGTCGCCGAAACGTTTCGTGCGTATGAGTGGAACATCCACCATGTAGCGGTGGCGTGTCGCTGTGCGTCTGGTCGTTCTTTGGTGGAAAGGGCTTGGAGGTATCAAGTTGTGCAATTCCAGCGCACACTCTCCAAATGCATCCGGTAAAAAACCGATAGGCCTACAACTTTTCGTCGATGTTCAAGGCTCTGAAGCCTTTTCTCGACGAGTGCATCGTTATTAAGAGCCTCTTGGCCCGTCTCTCTATTGTCTCAAGCGCTTCCAGGTGGTATTTAGCTGAGCCATCACACAGGTACAAGCAGTACTCCATACAGGATCGAACCTGCGCTTGGTACAAGTTGAGCAACTGTTCCGGTGTGAAGTACCGTCGCACTTTCGACAGAATACCCAGCTTTTTAGCAGCCACTTGAGCTTTAGCCTCAATGTAAGACCCAAAATTGAGGGTGGACGTCAGAGTAACGCCAAGAAGCTCGAGGCGGTCGGTTATCGGCACGGATGCATTTCGTAATGTGGGGTTTGGCTGAAATTGACTTCGGTTGTTCAGAGAAAAGACACGCCTGGGTCTTGGTAGCGTTGAATTTGACCAAGTTAGCATCACCCCAATCGGAGACCACCTTCAAGGACAAATTGTAACGCTCAACCATAGCCTCTCGGAGAGATCAGATCTGTCCCACACTGGCTCGGGGGTTGGACACGTAATACTTTGACTACTGTGCTGTCGTCTGCGTACCAAAAAGTACCGGGCTTGTCAACAAAAGGGTTGTCGGTGAATCGGAACAAAACCGAGTTAGTCATGTTCACGAACAAAGGGTATTAGGCGATTACCGATTACCCAAACTCTTTGACACGGAACTCCAACTGTCAAAAGAGGTAAAATACCTTGGCGTTATTCTTGACATCAAGTTAAAATGGAGTAGCCACCTAGACAATAAATTACAAAAGGTCGGGATTACCTTCTGGCAGTGCAGAAGAATGATTGGTAAAAAATGTCACCGAAAATCATCCTGTGGCTTTACGAAACAGTAATCCGCCCCATGATAGCGTATGGCGCTATAGTCTGGTGGCCAAGGACCGAAAACCGCACAATAGCGGCTAAACTTGTAGTTTAGCCGCTATTAAGGACCCAAAGACTAGCCTGCATGGCAACCACTGGATGCATGAAATCTACCCCCACCGTGGCAATGGAAGCCATGCTCGGACTCCCATCCTTGGATCTGTTCATCCGCCAAGAAGCAACAGCTGCGGCTAAACGCCTAAGGGCACTATACCTATGGAGCGAGAGAAACACACAACTCACCTCACTGCTCACAGATCTCATAAAGGAGATTCCCATGATAGGAGCAATGAATGATCGTGTACCCAAACAACACGTTTTCGACAAAAAATACAAGATCCAACTTCATGAGGACCACCGCTGTGAGGCTTTATGCCCAACGGAATTACGCATCTTCACAGATGGATCAAAAACTGGTACAGGCACCGGGGCCGGCGTTTTCTCGGAGGACCTCAATGTATCCATTTCAACACCGCTGGGGACCCATAACACAGTATTTCAAGCTGAATGCATGGGGATTACCCTGGCAGCTTCAGCGGTAATGGCCAGGAGAGGGAAGGCCACTCAATACGCATACTCTCTGACGGCATGGCCGTGCTGCAAGCTTTAATCAGCCACACTATAAACTCGGGACTAATATTGGAGTGCCATCGTAAACTGAACCAAATAGGCCATTTCAACAACATAACCTTGCAATGGATTAAGGGCCACAGCGGCTCGCGCGGCAATGATGCAGAAGATGAGCTTGCCAGGAGAGGATCTGACATGGTGATAATGGGACCTGAGCCCATAATACCGATCCCCTTTGCATACCTACGAACCATAGTAAACAAACGAACGAGAGATCAACACAACAGCTATTGGATAAATCTGGAAGTTTGCAGACAGGCGAGGGAAGCACTCCTTGAAAATAGACTGACCAGGTGTTTTCGACAACTGACCAAACGGCAACTGCGCACGGCCACAGCTGCCATCACGGGGCACGGCTCCTTCAATAAACACCTTTTTATTTTAGGAATCATCGACAGCCCTCTCTGCAGAGCTTGCATGAGAGAGGAAGAAACAGCGGTACACGTGCTCCTACACTGCCCTGCAACCGCCACATACAGGGTTAAGTACTTCAGAAATACAGGTACGCTCCGGAAGATCGCCAGCAGCGTGAATAGCCTGCTGGCGTTCTTCAATGAGTTGGGATGGATCGAATGAAATGCCCACCCTCACGCAAAAACCGCGCCTTGTCGTGGAGTTGCGGATACCAGCTCGCGAAACCATACCATACCATACCTTTTTATTTTGTAAGGCTTCAATTACTTTTGCACATTTCAGGTGTTATTTTATCCGAAAAAAAATCATTTTAAAATTTAAGTTATAATTTATTAATTACCTAAATTTTATAAAGGGAAATTTTCATACGGTAAGCCACACTGAATTTGGTTCTGATATAATATCGCCCTTTCTATTATACCAAGACGTCATCCGTCACGGTCGCAACTAGTGTAAAAGAGGGAACTAGTGACAATGAAGTTTATCACTGTATTGGTATATCTCAATGGTTAAAATTATAACTTCAGTTTAACTACTCTGAAAAAATATCAAACTGTAGACATACTCTGCTTTGTGCGATAGTCAGAACGTTTCACAAAACCAAAGCAAGCGGATCTAAACTGGACTCTCAATATTCTTCCCGGCGGCGTGCCAACTGGGCGAAGTAAAAGAAGACTAGAAGAATATTCAACGATTAAAAAAACGTGCCAGCAACTTGTTTACCAAACTTATTGCTAGCATAACCTAATGTTCGATAAAAAAAAGGATGACGCTAATTTGGAGCAGGTCATGCGCATGTCTGCCACCTTAATTGTACCTACTTCTGAAAAAAAAAAGGTTCCGTTCCTAATTCTAGATATTCTATGTACTATAAAAAAATACATGTTCGTGTACTGAACCGATTACTAATCGTTGATTACTATACGTCACGTGTCCTTCATAGCGTCATACACGTTATTTCATTATTATCAATTGCTTATTAGTGTACAATATTGATAACATAGTAACAAAATAAATAGGTACAAATACTTAACAAATTAAAAGTGTAAACTCTCCCTCTGTACTTCATTGCCGGACAGGATCCATGTAGATTTAGGTTGAATTTCACCAATGGAACGAAATAACTGAGATCAAGTCGAGCTGAACTCCGTCATCAAATTTTACTCGAACTTCATTAAGGTAACCTACCACTAATTTGGTGGAATGCAATATGACTGAGAGTTGAGGTTGTATTTCTGCAATACACACTTGGTCGTGCCTATATTATACTTAGATACGAAAATGCAATATCTGATATCAGGTTACTTTATGTACAGTCCTCGAATGCAACCGGTCCTCTACGCTGAGATGATGATGTCAGTTTAGTAGATAAACCAAAGATGGGGTTCAGTGACGTCTCAATAAACGTCTCTTTTCACTTAAACATACCTACCACTCCTTTTTATGTCTGATGCTTAATAATAAGTTTAAGATCGTTAATTAAAATTGATAAGATGTTCTAGTACTTCTTGCTTTTTTTTGTTGCCACCGACCCAGTTTACGTTAAGTTTTAATTACTTTTAGCTACTCCATAAAAACAAAGGCTGAAGTTTTGAAAAAGTTATAGGCATCTTTACAATCTTGCAGGCACGTAATAATAACTGTTTCTTTCTATAGACATTCAGGCTTTCTATAGCCCTGCCATGTAAAATAAAGTAGGTAGGTATAAGAAATGAGTAGCCTTCGCTGGTACGGCTACATTTTGTGGCGACCGCCTGGGTACGTGGTTATAACAAATGTCTGTCCATATGGTTCCCGACGAGCCCTGAAAGAAGAGGAATACCGAACAAGTGCTGTGGCTGACGACGTAATATGTGTAGCAATTGTCTCACTGTCGGGGATGCTTAAGATCGTGAGAAAAATATTAGGAAAATGGTCCCCGGGCTCTAAGGTGGAAGCAACGAGACACACGCTAAGGGGATGAAGATAATGATGATCCGGATCAGAATATTAGGCCAAAGTTATAAAATTATTGTATTGTCATCTGTCCTTGTGCAAAATTACAAGACGTCATGAAGTTGGTAAAAATTATGTTCAAAGATTCATTACATAGATTTTATCTATCTTGTATCTATAAATAAAGCTTATATTAAGTGTGTAATTAGTAGCTAACTACGGTAGGAACCTACGAAGAAATTATCTTGGTGGTGATGCGTTAACTTGACAAATATTAAAACCCTTGCAGAACAGAGCCATTTAAGTATTAAGTTAAACTACGTTTTGTACGTGACTAGTCTCAGTTTAAGCACCTGGGTCTCGTCTCGAAAGGTAAGTTGGTGGAAACGTTGCGCCTTAAAACCCCATTTTCATATATCCAATTCGATTTTGGCGCACCCTCTAGCTTCGCTTCAGTTTAGGAAATGCGATAAATAAAATTATCTAGATATTTGCGACAGTCACTTTGCAGAATATCGAGAAATATCATGTAGATAATTATACTGAAGGAAATATCGAGCCTCACGAGCCAGGGACAACAATAGAGCGCATCCACCCCTAAAGAGACGGTTCTATTCTCGGCGGGGTTGTCATTGACCCAGTTCTGTTGGGTAGACAGGCGGAGCTGCAACTTGCTTCTGCTAAATTAATACTAATAAAGGTAAATGGCTTAATGCAAACACAGTGGTACCAGCCGGCGCGATGCCACGCTCATGCTCGTTGCACAATTTCATTTATAGTGCTTTATCTCATTATAGTTTGTTATAAAGTTTAATTTAAATGAAATGCCGTTAAAATTTACTGCAGAGATGGCTACACTTATTTTCACATTTTAACAGCATTAACTTAGATTACATTATAAATTGCCTGTAAACCGCGATTTAAAAGTAAACCACTTACAATTTAAGTGTTTATTGAAGGCTCAATACAGTTTGATATTAAGTAGGTACACAGTGCATAACTTAACGGAGGATGGACAAACCGTACGGAAGGCGCAGTGCATAAAACGCGTGTTGTATCAATATTCGATTTTAAACGCACAATCAGCGGAATGTCCAGGTAAATATTACTGATAATAATAATAAATACACTTCTGTGATTACTGATTAATATAATCAACGCTAAATTCTGCGCAAACTATGGTTTCTCATCCTTTAAATCAGTCTTGATTTGAAATTAACTAACACAATCGTGTAACATAATTTGAAACATATACAAAAATGATTTTCTAAAAGTCACTCAGTACACGTATCGTCCAATAAACATATTTGAATTTATCATACTTTGGTAGTCCATGAAGTTAAACCGTGAATATTATAAGGGTCATAGAAAACGTCTAAAGCAGTTTTTGTGTTTAGAAATGCAGTTCCGAAATTATGGATTACCCTATGTTATTAATAAAATATCTAAAAAAAACTTATATTTGTTTTAAATGGATATAATGCTTTTTATAACTCAATAGCTTGTGAACTTATAATATATTATCTTCATTAATCAGTAAAGTCAATTTGTTGAGTAGGTACTTATTAAACTAATATTATTTTATCTGTTTGAAGAAAGCGATTTTTCATAAATTTATTTATTTTAAACCAAGCACACCAGACTGTGTACTGTGCACGGAATTTCTCTCTGGCGTTTCTTTGTACTTCTATTCTAGAAATTTGAAATAAATTGAAGCGTCGGTAGCTTAGTGGTTAAGGAGTCGACCCTACGATCGAGAGGTCCCGGGTTCGAATCTTGGCCATTACACTACCGACGTGAACCCACTCCTAACACAAGCAATTTAGCTTATCTGGAGGGATTAAGGGGAATATTATTAATTTCGATTACTAATATTCTTTAAAAAAAACAAAAAAAGGTGATGTCAGTCTTGAAAAACGTCTCTTATAAAATATACTGAGCTGAGCAGCTCGTGACTGTGACGTAGTGGCGTCATAAATATTGGTAAAACATCGCCCACGCCTTCCCTTTACCACTGTGTTTGAAAATAAGATGCTCCCACTGCACTAAACCTACTAGAGAGGGTTGAAACTTAGTTTCCTGACTTGAGCGCGTAGGTGTTCCATTAAACGGTAACATCCAATCAAATGGCCGAAGAAAACTCTTCGTGCAGTATCTAAGGTAATCTAACACGTAGAGTTTCACAGAGTCATACTCATCTCAACTCAGCGTTGTGTCCCGATTGCATACGAGGCCCACACCTCATACCTGAGGACGGCAGTTGGCCGACTCGCCGTCCTTACAGAAGCAGGCCGTGGCGGAGGCGTGTCGTGTGTGCCCTACACACGCCTGCCAACTCACCGAAGCGGGATAAAACCCGACCCCACCAGGCGAGGCCGCGGTGGCGCCCGAAGTCCGCCGGCAACCCTGGGGTTATCCTTTCGAGGGCTTACCCGGGGTGCCCGGCAACGGACACTTGGGGAGGACACCGTGCGGTTTTAGTCGAGACACGACATAACCACCCCCGCTGGCCAGCGGGGGGGTATCCGAAGGGATTTCCGCACGTAAAAAAAAAAAAAAAAAGGCTCACACCTCAGAGCCCTGCATCCGCTTTCCTGCTTTTCCTTCTCCATTTCCAGTGAGACTATTGGCCCGCATGTTATTCCTTACGACGTCAGCACTTCTTGACTCTCCCCCTCCTACCGAGGCCCGGTGGAAGTGCCATGGCCAGACATTTGTTTCCCACGTAGTCAGGCGGCTTCAGCAAAACGGGGCCGCACTAGCAAAGAGCCACACTTCTGCATTTTATCTGCAATGTCACGGACATGGAGGCTGCCACGGATGCGGGAGTTCCTCACGTGATCTTTATGCGAGACTCCGCACATCCATCGCAGCATATTTATCACCATGCACGCAGCTCCTGCTTATGTCGCTCTAGTAATGGCCACTCTTCACAGACGTGTAAAGGACAAGCCTAATGATGACTTTATAGACCTGCTTCTTTAATTTAACCGGCATATTGGGATCACGGATAACACCAGTCATCTTATGCCGCCTGGGGGTGCCCCTTTTTTCGTATAACATTTTCTATCCTAATGTCGAATGGCATAAAATGTTTAGCATAATAGTCACTTCGCATAATGGTTTTTTGGCATAATGGTCTTTACGCTTAACGTATTCTTTGGCATAATTATCAATTTCCCTAATTGTCTTGACCATAACTTTGTTATCTATAAATTTTAAAGTCATAATAATCTTAACGCATAAATGAAACAAAAGCTTTGGTTTAGCTTAGGTTTTAAATAAAAGTTAGGTAGGTTAGGTTGGGGTGTGTGTTGGGTAACCTCCTCGAGTGCCGCTCCGATTCCGATCCCGCTGCAGTCCGGGGGGAACGGAATCGGAGCGGCCGGTACACCCTGGGCGGCGGTCAATGGCTTCCCCTTCACCCCTTCATAGGGTTGGCATTGATCGTCGGCCAATACCCAACGTGGCGGGAACACATCGCTCTCCGTACTCCTCTGCTTTCAGAGGAGACAGGATGAGTGATGCTGTTAGTGTTGAGATGGCCCAGGGTCAGCCGGGGTGCGAGGGATATGCTCTATGGGTAACCTTACACCCCGGCGTCTGAAGACCCGAGACGGCGTGCGGTTTTAGTCGGTGCAAGCCCGACATAACCGCCCCCGCTGGCCGGCGGGGGGGTATCCGAAGGGATTTCCGCACGATAAAAAAAAAAAAAAAAGGTAGGTTAGGTTAGGTTAGAACATGACAAACAATGCCAGTAGCGAATCGCACTCATCGAGTTAATTATTTTTATACAAATTTACCTGCTTCTTCAGATGCAAATAATAATATGTGCGTTTGAAATGTAATTAAAATTTAAGGATTTAAATTATGTTTAAATATCGTTATACGATAAACCATTATGCTCAATAATTTTATGGTTAAAGATGATTATGACTAAAGTACATGTACGAAAGAAATTATGCGTGAAAATTTTATGCCGAAACAGCGTTATGCGAAAAGATGATTATGCTAAAACCAGTTATGCATTTCGAAATTAGGACTTTCAATTTTATGCAACCCAATATGGACCCGCCGCCTGGCCCATGCAGCGGCGATGCCTGCCCTGACGTTGCAATCGATGTCACCAGTCGCGTGAATTACAGAACCCAAGTACTTAACTTGGTCCGTAGGCTTGACACGAGTCATCGCCATTGTGGACGGGTGTAGGATCTATTAAGTTCAACGCCAAGTACTCAGTCTTCGCCACATTAAGCTTCAGACCGCCGTTCTCAATCGTCTCTTTCCACGTCTTCACACGTCGCACCAATCTGCCCCTGTCCGCGTCCGACAGCGCGATATTATCAGCATACATTCGCGCATCTACGGAGGTAGCTTAGTTGAATTTCTGATGCTGTCTGGCAGAACGTCTAATATCACGCTAAACAGGAACGGGCTAACGACGGATCCCTGGTGTACCCCGACTGTGATGGGGTGAATGAGAATCGTGGTACATGTCACTGTTCTGGAACCTCTTTAGACCGCAAGATCACCACCACCATTAGGTACGGGCCACCATTCTAGGGATAATCTCTGGAAATGGTGGTCACTACTTTTTGGACTTCACCTTAGTTTACCATCAGGCGGGGTGCAGTCAATTAGACAGACAAAATAAAATAAAATAAAAAAACCGCGCGAGGAACACAGTCGCGGTGGAGAGCCGTGTACACGAGCTCGCTTCGCTTGTTCCAGCAGCGTTTAATGAACGGTTTAGGCGTCCAATTAGCTTCAGTAAACTAGTCATAGTTTAACCAAATGGCTGTGACATATATATGTACAACAATACAACTCAATATTGCAATTGTTTATTTATGAGTAGTTTTTCATTTAAATGTAATACACAAAACCGGTATGTTTATATAATGAGAGAGATAGATGGTAAGGTTAAGTTGAAAAGTTAAAGTCGGTATTCTTAATAGAGTGAAGCAGTACTTACTTCAACTACAGAGCAAAAACAGCTTTTTACAAGTCGTCGGGCCTTTTTTTTTACGTGCGGAAATCCCTTCGGATACCCCCCCGCCGGCCAGCGGGGGTGGTTATGGCGTGTATCGACTAAAACCGCACGGTGTTCTCCCCAAGTGTCCGTTGCCGGGCACCGTCGTCGTCGTCGTCGGGTCTTACATAGAATACTACTGTCATCTTTGTGCTGGAACATTCGGGTGTATCGAGCCTTTTGGTTGCAGAAGAGATTTCACCTTTCTATGTGTCCTACAGTTTGTTTTAAGCCCATTGTTAGCGATGTTGTCCAAGACTACTTTCTATAATCGCACAGGAAAGAGATTAATTTTATTACACTTTAGAATCAGAATAACGATACAAAGGGATTGTTAAAAATAAGAACGTTGCTGTGTTCCCATAAGGACAAAAACGAAATCTCTTTTATCAATTTACATACCGATGACGACGAAAAATAAGAACGTTGATGTGTTCCCATAAGGACAAAAACGAAATCTCTTTTATCAATTTACATACCGATGACGACGAAAAATAAGAACGTTGATGTGTTCCCATAAGGACAAAAACGAAATCTCTTTTATCAACTTAGATACCGATGACGACGTAACAAACATAGGAACGTACAAAAGTTCAAGTAGATAGTAGTATCATAATTAACAAGAGTTAAAGATTCCACTATTAAACAAACTCTTAAATATTTAAATTCTATATGAAGCACCTACTTACCTAAATAACGTTCCAATGAGATCCACCTTAAGTAAATATCAACGATTAAAGGAGTATTTAACTTAAAACGAAAACGGAAAATAATTCTTTTAAAAGGGTTCAACTCAATTACACGTCAAGAGAGGCCTTTTTCTTCGCGAACTGTTAGTGGAATAGCCTTAATAAAATGTAATTACCTTTAACATTAAAATTAATTTATATTTCATTTAATATACCTGTAACTGAGAGAATTGAAATAAAAGCTAATATATAACATTTTAATTTGCAGGTAGTTTGAAATTTGGGGTGTGTTGGGTAACCTCCTCGAGTGTCGCTCCGATTCCGATCCCGCTGCAGTCCGGGGGGAACGGAATCGGAGCGGCCGGTACACCCTGGGCGGCGGTCAATGGCTTCCCCTTCACCCCTTCATAGGGTTGGCATTGATCGTCGGCCAATACCCAACGTGGCGGGAACACATCGCTCTCCGTACTCCTCTGCTTTCAGAGGAGACAGGATGAGCGATGCTGTTAGTGGTGAGATGGCCCAGGGTCAGCCGGGGTGCGAGGGATATGCTCTATGGGTAACCTTACACCCCGGCGTCTGAAGACCCGAGACGGCGTGCGGTTTTAGTCGGCGCAAGCCCGACATAACCGCCCCCGCTGGCCGGCGGGGGGGTATCCGAAGGGATTTCCGCACGATAAAAAAATAAAAAAATAAAAAGGTAGTTTGAAATTTGAATATCCGAAGGGATTTCCGCACGAAAAAAAAAGGTATATCTTAACTTATTAGTAAATTCGAATTACAGTATTCATGTTTGGGGTCCCATACAGGTTAGAAGGAGCACAGATCTACCGATCAATAGATTTCCTACCGACAAACTATACGTATCGAAGATGTCAAGTACTAACCGTAAAGAAAACTCTTCATACTTGAAATTACCCTTCGAAAACATGCTTAGATCCCTCCAAGAAAAATCACTTAACCTTTGCCAGGATCAATTCATTATATTATAGTCAAAAAGGCCTAGTTCAATTTAGGAGCCAGGGCGTTATTTCAGTAACCTTTAAAATTAAAAAGTACCTACTTGTAACCAACTAAAAAGCAACACGTGGCCTAATTATGAAGTAACTCTGGAAGGTTCTGGTTTCAGGGAACTTATTACTGAGAAGGAATAAAACAGTTTATGTAACAACAATTAACTAGCCAGATCACGTGGTGCTAAACTACATTGCTGAAGCTGGGTGTTCCTTGTTATTAAATAAGTTTTATCGACCTACGCCCCGCCGCGTCGCTTTGCGTCCTCGCTACCGACCAATACCCGACCAGACGAACTTATTATAAGAAAAGATCTAAAAACAAGTCATATCTGAAGGAAATGAAATCGTAATGGAACTATATAGTCGATTGTCATTGTGTGCATTGACTCGACGAATATTATTTAATCTAACTAATTTTTATCTTGTATTATAATATCATTGTAGTAAAGGTAAACTTAAACTATCATTTAATCGTACCTTTTTTTTTTGTGCGGAAATCCCTTCGGATACCCCCCCGCCAGCCAGCGGGGACGGTTATGTCGGGCTTGAACCGACTAAAACCGCACGTCGTCTCGGGTCTACAGACGCCGGGGTGTAAGGTTACCCATAGAGCATATCCCTCGCACTCCGACTGACCCTGGGCCATTCGCAGTGTCTCCTCTGATAACAGCAGAGCGGTACCTGGAGCGGCCCCCACCCCCGCGGGCCTTGCAGGCCCGCCATGCCCCGACCCTCTCGTGCAATGGGGTCAGCTGCCCCTGAAAAAGGCCGGTTGGTCAGATTCTTGGCCGTTGACGTTGACGCCAGCTACTCCAGAGGAGCAATCAATGATGCGTCATCGCCCACGTTGCCCAGGGTGCACCAAACTTGGACGTAATCCAACCAGTCGCACCCCCATTTAATCGTACCTACTGCTTGCGGTTTAAGTTGTGCTAATTGATTTTGATTAGTAATAATGACTAATTCGTCAACTGGCTCACGTGGAGCTGGCACCTTCCGATATTACCTATTTTTATGTCGTCAACTTGCGCACACATTAACGTACAATCATATAAAAATGTATTCAAAATAAAAAATTAAATAACTAACTATTATTCGCATCATTACTCACATTGCCTGAATTAGTTAAGTTACATATAGTCACGCCTCTTTCCCATTGGGTTAAGTTAATAAGTTAATTTTTGTACGTTGTTACATTGGTGAGTGTCTTTGTTTAAAATACGAAGAAAATGATTTTTTTGGTTTGTTTTTGCTCCTCCTAATCTGTGCTTATACTCCTTATGATTATTTCGTCATTTAGAAATTTTCCATCCTTATCATAGTTCCTCTTGAAATGATGATCTAAAGCTCTGGATAAGTATATAAGGTGTCACAAAATTAGGTCTCTGAATTTGGTGAGATGACTTGGTATCGACAAAATATGTATTTGAAACAAAAAAAAAAATTGATGTATTTTTTGATTACAGGGTCGTTTACACACACATAGACGTGAGCGTTTACTGTCTATAGCCCAAATTCAGCTCAATAATTACCAATAGATGGCGTGAATTTAAAAACAAACGGTCTGGTTATTTATTATGTATTCATTAAAATTGTGTCTGTGGGGATAGGCAGAACTAAAGAAATATCAAGAATATTAAAATAATAAAAGTTCTTTCGGGTGTAAACTATTAAATTTTGTAAAAAAATGATGTGTAATAAAATGGTTTTATTTCATTACCTTGCAAATTGATACCATAACATAACTTCACGCCTGTATCCCCGAAGGGGTAGGCAGAGGTGTATTACACACCAACGATTCGCCAGTTATGTTTTTAGATGCCAATGTAATAGGGGGCGAGCCTATTGCCATCTACTGGGCACATTACTTAGCGAGCGATAATTAACATTTTTAATTACTCACATAACAACGAAAAGAGGTATACGCCCAGGGCGACTGGGGATCGCACTCGAGACCTCGTCTCAGTATCTTAGTTACTAGGGCGGGCGATTTTTTGTCGAATTTCGCAAATTCCTCAGACAGTACGAGTCCCAGAGGAAAGGTTGAGGCGTAGGGAGACACGCGTCGTCAGCGCGCTCACAATGGTGTTATTCACTATATGGACCTCGATACGGAAAATTTAGGAAAACTGTTGAAAACTAAATTTTGAATTCAACAAACTGACTTTGACCGTAGCTACTGTCGCGACTATGCGTCCCAACTCGACGGGGACGGTGGCGTTCGGCGCGGGGCCCCCATCCGTTCCTAAAAAAAGCGAGAAGAACGATAGCCACCTATAGAAATTTTTTGAAAAATTTACAAACTAAATTTTTTGGTAATCCGCGTGGTAATGTGTGAAAATCCGGGATAACTGGAGTCAGGTGGTGACAGCCGCGAAGGGCAGGTTCGTACCAGTTTCCACAAGTTTCACAACCCACGGGCACCTTTTTTCTTTTTTTTTACGTGCGGAAATCCCTTCGGATACCCCCCCACCGGCCAGCGGGGGTGGTTATGTCGTGTATCGACTAAAACCGCACGGTGTACTCCCCAAGTGTCCGTTGCCGGGCACCCCGGGTAAGCCCTCGAAAGGATAACCCCAGGGAACCACGGGCACCTTGCGTAAGTTCGGATGAAGAAACAAAAATTTAACTAGCCAAATAAGTGAAAATCAGGGGAAGTACCTCGAAAACTGCCGATAACCCGGCCCCGCGTGTGTGAAACGACGCGGGGCGTTCTTGTGAACACTGCTGTGATGTTACACTCCGGTACCTTTTGTTTTTTTTGCCGAAATCCCTTCGGAAACCCCCCCGCCGGCTAGCGGAGGCGGTTATGTCGGGCTTGAACCGACTAAAACCGCACGCCGTCTCGGGTCTACAGACGCCGGGGTGTAAGGTTACCCATAGGTCATATCCCTCGCACCCCGACTGACCCTGGGCCATCTCCGGTTTCGAGATGGCCCCCTCGGGTTTGGGAACCACGGTGTCCTCGTCTGGCCCCGGTTTGGGGGAGGGGCGCTAGTCGCCCCACCGTCCCGGCCTGCTTCTGCTGGGGTGACAGGCGGCCTCACCTGCCAACCCCAGGCCTTCGCTCATGGAGGACGGAGGTCGTTAAGCGGCCTCCGGCGTCTGAGTCGCCTGCGACGCGCGGTGAGAATGTTGCGGGCTCGGCGGGCCGGGAGAGTTCTAATCCTCTCCCGGGCGCGCTCCGCCATCTCCTTTACGAGCATTACATGCTCGCAGAAGGAGGTGGCGGCAGCCCACGCGCTCGCGCTCCGCACCATTGCCGCATCATGCTGCCGAGCGAGAGAACTCCCACCCCGATGGCTGCCACGAGTTCACGCCTCGGCGGCTCCCACGCCGGGTAGTCCGCCAGCGTGTGCAGCCCTGAGTCCTCGCTCGCGTCGCAGTGATGGCACTCAGGCGTTGGCTCCTTCCTGATCCGATGCAGGTGGTCCCCAAAGCTCCCCTTGCCGGAGATCACCTGCGTCAGTCTGCGTCTACGCTATTGCGGCGTGCCCTGCGCTTGGTCGCCCAAGTCGTTCCTTCTGCTCCACCACGATGGCCTGGCGGTGCTTTGACTGCACGGCCTCGATTCCTCGAGGCTCGGGGTTCCGCCCCTGTTCCCGCGCCTCCTTTCGCCACTGGTACAGTTGCGAAAGGGCTCTCGCCTCCAGGTCCCATGGCGGAGTTCCGGCAAGGAGACTCGCCGCCTCGAAGGAGATCGTGCGGTACCCGCGGAAACGAAGAATACCTATAGATAAGTATGAGATACAAAATTCGGAACAAAAGTTTGAATGTTTGTAAAGTTAATGATATGTTACAATTGTGTGTAATAACAACCAGTGGTCTACATTCCTTACATTAGATCAAAATCATAATAGATTTAATTATTTTAATAAATGGATGCGCAAGGCGGAGGATCGGGTGCTATGGCGTAAAATGGGAGAGGCCTATGTCCAGCAGTGGACTGCAATAGGCTAATTGATTGATTGATTGATTGATTTTAATAAATTAAAAGCATGCCAGTTAATACACAGAGAAATTTTACACGTAAGTTACAAAACAAGATATCAAAACTGGTCAATTAACTCCGCGAGTAAACATGAATTGACCTCTATTAAGCACCTAAAGAACGTTAGTACGCAAACTAATCGAGCAAATGAAAGTAAGAGCAACTTAGATAAGCTCAGTTTGCAAAATGCTGGCATATTTGGGGCTGGGCATGCTGATAGTATAGATTTTTTTCGTAAATTCAAGTAAATCGCAACAAAAACCAGTTTCCACTGAACCCATTAGGGACGTTGTATTAGATAGTAATAATATAAATGACACTTTAAATTTTTTGCACCAGAATGTTTGTGGTATTAGTAATAAGAAACATGAAATTGAAATGTATGTTGATCAGCAAGAATCTTTTGTGCATTATGTATGTTTAAGTGAACACTTCCTTAAGGAGTCTACTGTCAATGTGTTCAACTTCGCCAACTTTAAACTTGTAGCACACAATTGCCGAGTTAGAAAAGAGAGAGGTGGGTCTTTAATCCTAGGTCGAGATGACAGAAATTATATGAAGTTATCTGTATGTCAGAAATTATATAAAATGGACGCTTTTGAGATCTGTGGTGTTAGAGACATTCAATCAGGAGTTTGTGTCTTGTGTTGCTATCGTAGCCCTTATGATAACAACCTAGAAGTCTTTATGAATATGTTGGATAAATTACTTGAATACCTATTCGATAAGAAATGCTTTATATGTGGTGATTTTAATATAGATATTTTAAGTGATACAAAAAAGAAGACTGACTTTATAAATTTGCTGACTAGCTATAATTTTAGACCACTAGTAGATACCGTTACATTTATACGCAATGACATACATTCCTGTTTAGACAATATCTTAACTAACCTCGAAAACGACAACATTGCTGCACGGTTGACCACAATGGATTGGCTGACGGTCATGCGGGGTTATTATGCAACACAATTCATGACAGTACCAGGTTGAAAAATAGTTATAGTGGATTTAAGATCGTATATAAAAGAACTTATAATATAGTTAACAAAAGTAAGTTTAGAGCATTATTACTAGGCAACGACTTAAATGCTATGGGTCCAAATACATTTCTTACGAAATTTAATGAATATTTCTGTGACAGTTTTAGAAAGAAAAAACATAAAATATATTATAAACACGAGAACAGTCTAAGGTGGGTAACTAGGGGGATTAAAACTGCTAGTAAAATGAAACGCTTCCTTTGTGTAAAAGGCAATAATCATAGCTCCTTAGTCGCGTACAGAAATAAATATATTAATATATATAGAAGGGTGATTAGAAACGCGAAGAAATTGGCAGTACAGTTGGCACTATCTGAATCTGAGAATATCTCCAAAGACATATGGGGCATAATTAATAAGCACAGAAATATAAAGAGAAAAGAGAAACAAAATTACTCTTTAGTTAATGGTAGTGCCATCACTTCGGATGCTCGTGAAGTTGTGAGTATATTTGCTAGAACATTTAACAAAACTCATAATTCTGAAAACCCCAAATATGAAGTGGCTTTAAAGATTCTCCAGGAAAATACAAATAGAATAGATAGAGAAATGAGCATGGAGTTGGTTAGTCCAAAGGACGTATATGATGTGGTAAAGAAAATGAAAAACAAGCGCTCATGTGGATATGATGACGTACCCGTTGCTATTATCAAAGAGAACCTAGACATTTTGGCAGAACCATTAAGTCACTTTTATAGCAAATGTATCCAAGATAGTGTTTTTCCGGACCAGTTTCAGATAGCAAGAGTTGTTCCTGTGCATAAAAAGGGTTCAAAGCAGGATCCTAACATGTATAGACCGATTTCTTTGCTTCCGGCAAAATCAATTTTTTTTGAATTATTATTAAAAAACCGACTACTTAGTCATTTACGTTCAAATTATATTATTAATCGCAGACAGTTTGGTTATTTGAAGGGAGTGGGAACACAGGACGCGGTCAATACATTAATCGATGACGTATTGACCAAGTTGAATTGTAAACAAAAAGTTGCGGGGATCTTCCTTGATTTAAGCTCAGCTTTTGACACTGTTAATCATGAAATATTAATTGAAAAGTTTGATCATTATGGAATTAGAGCTCCAGAAAAACAATTATTAAAATCTTATTTACAAAATAGATACATGTTTGTGGTGATCAGTAACGAAAACTATAAACAAATCGGGTCTATCAGAACAAAATGTGTAGAAACCTCTAAGTCAAAACTTATTAATATCAGGACAGGTGTTCCGCAAGGTTCAGTACTCGGTCCGATATTTTTTAGCATATTTATAAACGACCTCATAAGTAGTGTGGTAAATAAGTTACCTAATAACATTAATTTAACTGTGTTCGCTGATGACACCAATGCCATTGTTTCTGCGAATACTCCAACCAAAAAGTCAATGAGGCTTTAGAACAATTCCAGAAATGGTTCTCCTTTAACTGCCTAAAAGTTAACGCAGAAAAGTCTAAGCTAATTTTATTTAAATCGACCAGTAAAAATTCTGACACACTACAATGCAGTCTTAATGGGAATCAATTAAACTTGGTCGAGACTGTTAAGTTCCTGGGGATACATGTGGATAGCTTCCTTAATTGGAAATGTGAGTTGCTAAGTGTGGAGGCTGGTATACACTCAGCTTGTTATGTGCTGCGAGGTTTAAGAGATGTTCTGCATCTGGAACAACTGAAGTCTGTGTATTTCGCTTTGGTGGAATCCAAACTGAGGTACAGCATTCTTGGGGTGTGTGTTGGGTAACCTCCTCGAGTGTCGCTCCGATTCCGATCCCGCTGCAGTCCGGGGGGAACGGAATCGGAGCTTCCGGTACACCCTGGGCGGCGGTCAATGGCTTCCCCTTCACCCCTTCATAGGGTTGGCATTGATCGTCGGCCAATACCCAACGTGGCGGGAACACATCGCTCTCCGTACTCCTCTGCTTTCAGAGGAGACAGGATGAGCGATGCTGTTAGTGGTGAGATGGCCCAGGGTCAGCCGATGTGCGAGGGATATGCTCTATGGGTAACCTTACACCCCGGCGTCTGAAGACCCGAGACGGCGTGCGGTTTTAGTCGGTGCAAGCCCGACATAACCGCCCCCGCTGGCCGGCGGGGGGGTATCCGAAGGGATTTCCGCACGATAAAAAAAAAAAAAAAAAAATGTACAGCATTCTTTTCTGGGGAGGCAGCTATGACTATAATATCCAGAAAGCGTTCATTGCACAAAAAAGGGCCATAAGAACAATGGTTCGCATAAAGCAGCAGCAGTCCTATAGACAGTTTTTTAGGGACTTGAAAGTATTAACGGTGCCAAGTCTGTATATTTTGCGAAATTAGTTAGCAAAACCATAATGGTTTTGCTAACTAATTTCGCAAAAAATAAACACTCATATGTGAGTCACGAGAAAAGGGTATTAAGAGAAAAAACGAGGAGAAAACATATGCCGTCTACCGCTGCTCCTACATTAAATGTGGTCAAACATGGCTCAAGGTACAGCGCAGTGAAGCTTTTTAATAAGCTGCCTTTAGAAATAAGGAGCTGCCTGTATACACCCCAATTCCTGTCAACTTTGAAGGCATTTCTTATTGATGGGTGTTTTCTCTCAATAGAGAGAACCCTAAAAATTGAACCATACGAAACCATATGAAACCATAATGGTTTTGCTAACTAATTTCGCAAAAAATAAACACTCATATGTGAGTCACGAGAAAAGGGTATTAAGAGAAAAAACGAGGAGAAAACATATGCCGTCTACCGCTGCTCCTACATTAAATGTGGTCAAACATGGCTCAAGGTACAGCGCAGTGAAGCTTTTTAATAAGCTGCCTTTAGAAATAAGGAGCTGCCTGTATACACCCCAATTCCTGTCAACTTTGAAGGCATTTCTTATTGATGGGTGTTTTTACTCAATAGAGGAGTTCATGGAATGACATGAAATGACACGTACAAACAAATATGACAATTTTTTTAATATATGTATATCAATGACAATTTAAGGGACATCTGCTATTTTATTTTATTTATTTGTATGTAAATTTTATTTTATTCTTTATAGATTTTGTTTTTCATGACATATAATTATGACAATTAATGTATTGTACTCATTTAGTCATTATTTTTATGAAGATTTACTCAATCAATCAATCAATCTTTTATTTTGCTAAACATGGGTACATAGTAGGGTGTTAGAACTATGGTTGTCCAATCCATGTTTTACCATGTTAGCCAAGTGTTATGTTTAGTGTCTTAATTATGGTTACTTATACAAAATTCATTAAAATTATCATACTCCGGATGTTTAGAATAAGTTAGACTATAGTAACATTTCAACACAATGTAAGGATTGTTAAGAAAGTAAATAAATGAAAAAAAAAAAAAGATATTTCGAAAGCAAAAAATAATCAGCGAAATAATAAACATGTCAATGTCCTCTTTCCGTCACTTAGTATAGTGCTTCGCTTATCATTTCCTTTGAAATTGTAATCTTTTATCAGGAAATTTGCTTGTTCCTTGCATTGAGGTTCAAAGTTATAACTTTAAAGTTTTTAAATGCCCACTACAGTTACTCTTTTTAGGGTCCCGTACCCTTTTTTTTTTCGTGCGGAAATCCCTTCAGATACCCCCCCGCGTGCCAGCGGGGGCGGTTATGTCGGGCTTGAATCGACTAAAACCGCACGCCGTCTCGGGTCTACAGACGCCGGGGTATAAGGTTGCCCATAGAGCATATCCCTCGCACCCCGACTGAAGGGTTCCGTACCCAAATGTAAAACGAGACCCTATTACTAAGACTCCGCTGTTAGTCCGTCCATCGGACATCAGGCTGTATCACATGAACCGTAATAGCTAGACGGTTGAAATTTCCACATATGATGTATTTATGTTGCCGCTATAACAACAAATACTAATAACAGAATAAAATAAATATTTAAATAATAATTTAAATCCCATATAAAAAACGTGTTTTTTTTTTGCTGTTTTTTGCTCGATATTAATAACGGCAACAGACGCTTGAAATATTCACGAAATATTTAGTTGTATATTCACTTCAATGAATCTGTGCGAGTCTGACTCGCACTTGGCCGGTTTTTAGGGTTCCGTTGCCAAATGGCAAAAAACGGAACCCTTATATATTCGTCATGTCTATCTGTCTGTCCGTCCGTATGTCACAGCCACTTTTTTCCGAAACTATGCTGTTGAAACTTGGTAAGTAGATGTATTCTGTGCATTAAGATTTTCACACAAATTAGAAAAAAACAATTAACTTTGGGGGAACCCCATACTTAGAACTGAAACTCAAAATTTTTTTTTGTTCTCTAACCCATACGGGTGAGGTATCTATGGATAGGTCAAAAATGATATTCGGGTTTGTAATATAATTTTCCTATAAACTGACTAGTTTGCTCGAGAGATACTTCCAAAGTGGTAAAATGTTTGCCCCCCCCCCCCCTGTAACTTCTAAAATAAGAGAATGATAAAACTAAAAAAAATATATGATGTACATTATTATTACAGTTTGAACAAGATCTAGTAAGTAGTTTTTTTTTAATACGTCATAAATCGTAAAACGATATTTACCTTTCATTCAATCAACTAAAATATAAAATTTAAAAAAAAGCATTATTATGTTACTTACTGCTAAGGGTTCGCCTTCATGGGCGAGTTCGACTCGCACTTGGCCGCTTTTTTATTTCATCATAAATAAGAAAACGTAACGCTTGAAATATTCACGAAATATTGAGTTATAAATATTCATTTGAAACATAAATAATTCAAAAAGAATAATAATGGGGCTCCCATTATATAGATTATGTGGCACGGAACCCTTCATGTGCGAGTCCGACTCGCACTTGGCAGGTTTTCTATTTAATCATAAATAAGAAAAGCTAGATATTATTCAAAAATAAATTATTAAGCATTAATGTGTGTAAATCTAAGCCTAAAGTAGCTAGAAGGGGTAGATATGGAGGTAAGCCTCCATCCTCATCGTAAGATAAGGCACGCACGCACCGTCGGCGCTCTCCACGTCCGTTTTGGGTTTTTATTTACTTATTAAGAAAATAAAGTCTGCTAGTGTGTTCACTTTTCAATATAGACCTTTCATATACGGATAGGTAATAAAACATACTTTTATTTGATCCATTACGGTTTGGAATTACATTATGGGTTGGAATATAGACGGAGACTTTCTTTTTTGTGTGCAAATATATGGGTAGATATTACAGAGAAGATATTCAAATTGTATTTGTAGGCGGTACTTTTTTTTCATGCGAAAATCCCCTCGGATACTCCCCCACCGGCCAGCGGGGGCGGTTATGTCGGGCTTGAACCGACTGAAACCGCACGCCGTCTCGGGTCTACAGACGCCGGGGTGTAAGGTTGCCCATAAGGCTTTTCCCTCGCACCCCGACTGACCCTGGGATATCTCAGGTTTCGAGATGGCCCCTTCGAGTTTGGGCACCACGGTGTCCCCGTCTTGCCCCAGTTTAGCCCCGACGTAGTCCACCACGATGGCCTGGTGGAGCTGGGACTGCGCGGCCTCGATTTCTCGAGGCTCAGGGTTCCGTCCCTGCTCCCGCGCCTCAGTTGCGAAAGGGCTCACGCCTCTAGAGGCCTCCACCATGGTGGCGGGCCTTCCGGCAAGGAGAATGGAGATCGTGCGGTACCCGCGGATAACCCTGTTGGCCATCATCCGCTGCGGAGCGCGCAGCATCCGCACACTTCTGGCCTTCAGGGCCTCGACCCATAAAATATTTCATTTTGGGCTTGATGCCGATGCGATTGCCTCCCAAGATGAGACTGGATTCCTCAGTTGGCTTGCTCCGAGGCCCATGAAAGAACAGGGCCTCGGTTTTATGCACAGTCACCTCGAGACCCATCCGCTGGATCCGCTCCACGACTTGGGCAACCGTGGTCATGGCCTTCAGGGTCGCTTCGCGATACGTCGCCCCGCACGCCATCACGAGCGTGTAGCATCGCGTAGCACGTGACGGCGGCACCGTCTGCGAGCTCACCTCTAAGCACCCAGTCGTATCCGATGTTCCACAGAAGCGGCCCCAGGACCGATCCCTGCAGAACAACGCACGACATCTAACGCCGACCGAGACCGGTCACGGATGGGTAGATGACGGCTCTCTCCGTCAAATACGCCCCAACTATGCGGCGGAGGTAGAAAGGCACTTCGTTATACACGAGCGCCTCCCTAATGCAGGGCAAGGTGTTAAACGCGTTGGCGATGTCCAGGGACACCGCCAACATCACCTCACCCCGGGCGACTGCATCCTCCGCCAGAGACCGGACGGCGAGTCCGCTGGGCGCCCGCCTCTCCTTTCGGATGTGGACCAGGTCTGCTACTATTTCGGAATCTGGCCCCGCTCCAAGAAAAAGTACTTAACGTAACTGAAAAGTTTTAACATTTCCCATTACGACTAGATACATCAAATGAATTGCTCATGTGTGTACTAATCCCTTAAAATCCCGTCAAAATCGACCCAGCCACATCGGAGATTACCGGAACAAACGGACATACTGACAATTTTCTTTTAAATTAATTATGCATTCACTAAAATGCTGTACTTAAACAGTTTTCTTTATAAGTATTAGAGTTAACGGGATATTTACCATGTGTTTCTGAGAGTGTCCGATATTTCGGCACTGTTGCAAGCGCCATGATGCTCTGATGGCGCTTGCAACAGTGCCGAAATATCGGACACTCTCAGAAACACATGGTAAATATCCCGTTAACTCTAATACTTATGTTAGTGACCATGATAGTTTTCTTTAGTTTGTCCTGTTTGTTTATTTATTTTTTTGGGATAAATTTAGTAATTGAAATTCTACCCCCTTTCCTTTTGATTGATGAACTGATGTTTGGAACAGAGCTGTAGTTCGGATGATAATACACACTATCATTGTATATTCAGTATCATAGTAAATCCAAGATGGCCGCCACAAACTGGCGGATTACATTCGTTTTTACAAAACCCTCAACATAGGTATAAAATGAACCAGGTTTGACTAGTAGAATAAAATATAAGAAAAAAATGCAAATCAAATACGGCCGACCAAATAAAAACAAAAATATTTAAAATAAAATAAATGAAAAGACACCGTTAACTTAAGAAAAAAGTTTTTAAGGGCTAGCTTGTTTTATTATTACACATAGACAATTATTTTATTTATACAGATGTTTAGATAACATTACCTACTCATTAGACGATATAAAAGTAAAAATAAAACATGTAAAGCATGTAAAGGATTCTTATAAGATATAGATATAGAATTTGCATTTGGCGCCCGTACCTAAGTATGAGAATAAAGACTTTCTGATCACTTCTTGCATAAGTATCTACATAAGTTGGTATTATCTACGTAGGTGTAGTATAAAATGTATTTACAGTTTTTTATGACATCCCGCATCCCCTTATCGCTATGTATCCGCAGTACCTACCTACTATAGCAAATGAAACAATAAAACCCTTGGCTCGTATGGAACACAAAACAAGTCTAGATTTATAAGAGTGTGTAAACTTACGGTCGTATGTTAAAATTACCTTGAACAACACTAACGTTTGGAATTATGTATAATATCTACACGCAAGTGGGTTACATAGGTACCCTATTTTATATTTCTACAATGTCCCCAGGCTTCGATCATAATTTACGCAAATCAAATAAACTCAATTTACATGATTCCACAAAATTACGTACTTTCCCACGTTCTGAAATCAAAAGTCTGTTGATGTCAAACAATTTTTATCGAGTTTGTTAAAGACTTCGGGCTTTTAACAAAATCCTCTCAAAGTTGTTATTGACTTATTAAAAGGTCTAAATTAAGTTTAAAAAAATAAAAAACTGCGAAACATAGTAATGACGTTAGATTTAAAATGGTTAAACCACTAAAACAAGACAACCGATACAGAGAGTGATAAAAACAAATCTGTTGGTAAGATTCCACGCGAAGCCGGACAGCCTGAAACGTAGCGGCACGTCTGCGATTCTGCGTTCTTATCGTATTCGGAATTTCGTCACGTAATACAAAAAATGTCAATAGAATCTATTCCCATTAGTATTAGTAGCAGTATTAACGTGTGTTACGTTTCATGATTAGTTCATATTCACTCTCTCTAATTAATACAATCAAGGCGAAGTTACACGTAAGCTATAAAATACACATTATATTGAATTTTATCTAATATTTCATCGATTTCAAATTGAGAGAAAAACATCAATTACTTAAAAAGTCTTGTTACGATTCAGCCTGGTCTGTATGTTCAATAATAATTGCGAAGGATTGTGTGTAACCGGAACTATGGCGGTGTCCGATGTCGACCAACCGCCCTACGCATACAACTATGTGTATCAAGTACTGACACTACCAACTGAAGAATATCAAGTAACCATTCTAATCTAGAATTGCACATATATTTCTTGATATAGGTACATTGGCATTGGGGTGTGTGTTGGGTAACCTCCTCGAGTGTCGCTCCGATTCCGATCCCGCTGCAGTCCGGGGGGAACGGAATCGGAGCGGCCGGTACACCCTGGGCGGCGGTCAATGGCTTCCCCTTCACCCCTTCATAGGGTTGGCATTGATCGTCGGCCAATACCCAACGTGGCGGGAACACATCGCTCTCCGTACTCCTCTGCTTTCAGAGGAGACAGGATGAGCGATGCTGTTAGTGGTGAGATGGCCCAGGGTCAGCCGGGGTGCGAGGGATATGCTCTATGGGTAACCTTACACACCCGGCGTCTGAAGACCCGAGACGGCGTGCGGTTTTAGTCGGTGCAAGCCCGACATAACCGCCCCCGCTGGCCGGCGGGGGGGTATCCGAAGGGATTTCCGCACGATAAAAAAAAAAAAGGTACATTGGCATTAAAGTAAATGCAGGTTATTGATACGGAATATGATAGAACATTATAAAATGATATATTAAGTGGTAGCTAGTTCACAAACTCATAAAGAAACCGGTCAAGTGCGAGTCGGACTCGCGCACGAAGGGTTCCGTAGCATTATCTACCTGTTGCCGATATCAATATCGAGCAAAAACGAGTAAAAAAAAATCACGTCTGTTGTATGGGACACCTCCTTGAATATTTGTTTTATTTTAATTTAATTATTTATTTCCAATCGAAATATATATCTCAATATCAAGTGTCTAGCTGTTGCTGTTAGCAATATCGAGCAAAACCGAGCAATAGCATCATGTTTGTTGTATGGGCCCCTTAAATATTTATTTAATTATGTTTGTTCTATTTTTGTTAAAGTAGCAAAAGAAATATATCATCTGTGAAATTGTCAACCGTCTACAGATACAGTCTGTTTATTATTGTTATTAATATAGAGCAAAAAAAAACTGTAAAAAAGACACGTTTCTTGTATGCATTAAATATTTATTTTATTCTGTTTCTAGTATTTGTTGTTATAGCGGTAACAGCAATACATCATCTGTGAAAATTTCAACTGTCTAGCTATCGCAGTTCATGGGATACAGCCTGGTGACAGACGGACGGACGGACAGCAGAGCCTTAGTAATAGGTTTTACCATTTGGGTATGGAACCCTAAAATTACAACCAACCAAGCACCACCCCCGTTTAGGTTGCACCCAATGTTTGCACTTTGGAGCCTGGGATAATGAAGATCTTGGTGGGCCCCACACACCCCATTAACCCCAATTACAAAGTCTATTTGGGTGCTTATGCTTGCTCCTACTCGATGCTCCTACCGGTAGGAGCAGGAGGACCGATATGTCCTACTAACAAAGATTGAAAGATTTTTTTAACACTAGTTACTAGCTTGCTATCGAAATCCAACTGTCCGGACTAGTGGTTTCGGCTTCCTCTGTTGGGGTCACAGTTCTAACCTAACCTAATCCAGAAGCTATATTGTGAGAAGAGTGTGAGCAACAGGAAATAAAACTAAGTGTTCCTCGTGTTCCTACTGAAAAGTAGGAGCACGAGGAATAGGTTATCCTCGTGCTCCTACCAATAGGAGAACTTAGTAGGAGCAAGCGGAAACGCCTGTCTATTTGTATTTAACCTACTTAACCTATATACCATTAGCCTAGTGGTATGGGTAAAGGACTGCTGAGACGAGGTCTCGGGTTCGATCCCAGGTATTACCATGGCACACACCAATGACTTTTCGACGCTTTTCGAAGTTATGTGTGTATTTATCGCAGGTTTATAAGTGCCCGGTTAATGGCAATAGGCTCGCCACCTATTACATTGGGACCTAAAACATAAACTGGCGAAACGTGGGTGCTAACACCTCTGCCTACCCCTTCGGGGATATAGGCGTGAGTTTATGTTATGTTAAAATTATGCTAGCGAGCCTTGCGGCAAATGTGGTCATAGATTGCAAACACATTTACCTATCTAGAAATTAGCATTTATATTGAACGTAGCGTCCACGTACTAACTGAATGTCATACCTTATCTTTGTGACAACAGAAGCTTATTAGTCGTACCTTTTTTTTTTTTTTTTCGTGTGGAAATCCCTTCGGATACCCCCCCGCGTGCCAGCGGGGGCGGTTATGTCGGGCTTGAACCGACTAAAACCGCACGCCGTCTCGGGTCTGCAGACGCCGGGGTGTAAGGTTGCCCATAGAGCATATCCCTCGCACCCCGACTGACCCTGGGCCATCTCCGGTTTCGAGATGGCCCCCTCGGGTTTGGGAACCACGGTGTCCCCGTCTTGCCCCGGTATGGGGGAGGGGCGCTAGTCGCCCCACCGTCCCGGCCTGCTTCTGCTGGGGTGACAGGCGGCCTCACATGTCACTCCCAGGCCTGGTTATTAGTCGTACCTATTGATGATTTAACTATTAGGGAATTAGGGAGCAAATATCGATGTCGTGTTAAAGAAGATATGAACTACCAAAATTACTTACAAATTACAACGTGTAGTTGGATTTGAAACTATGTATATTAAATAAAATGAAATAAAAATTGTACTAAAACGAAAATAATTATTTTATACAAGGTTGTGCTGATTTCAAAAGCTTGTATCGCGCAAGCGTTTTCTTTCAGTTCTAATTGCGATACAAGCTTTGAAAATCAGTATTTTAGAACATTTTTTATTTTATTAATTTTTTTCAACTTTTAGTTTTAGTAATGTCATGTACCTAGTAGCCGAGTGCTTGCCAAGACCAGCCAAAGAAGCTCAACACGACTCTATCTTGTTCAGTTCCAGACCACCTACAAACCTTGGACATTATGTAGCACAGAGTGTTCACCAAGACAATACAACTCATTAGGTTTAACTTGTTTAGTTTGTGAGATCCCATGGCGACCTTCCTACTCCATCATCAGTCCCTGAATACCATACAAGACCAGAGAATTTGTCAAGACAAAACAAATGAGCACAAACTCGATAGGCTTATCTTGTTTAGTTTTTTTTTTGCTTTGCTATGGCCTCCTTCCTACTCCATCATCAGAACTTGAATACCATGTGACTTCAGAGAGTTTGTCAAGACGAAATAAATAAATAAACCCAAACTCGATAGGTTTAGCTCATTAAATTTAGACGTTGCTGGGGCCACCTTCCTACTTCATCATCAGACCAGCTCCATGGTACCATATTAATGCATTGTCATACAAATTAAACGTGCAAGCAAAATTTCAGCTCAATCGGTTGAGGATAACTGCCTAAAAATTCAGTTGCAAGACTTGAACCATACATATAGAACAAGTTAAATAAAAGCTTGTAATTACCGCTTTCCATTTGGTTTTACAATTACTTAGGCTCAGAACGCACTTGCTCGCGAAGGAGATGGCGGTGCGCGCCCGGGAAAGATTTAGAACTCTCCCGGCCCGTCGAACCCGCAACATGCTCGCCGCGCGTCGCAGGCGCCTCAGGCGCTGCAGGTCGCTTAACGACCTCCGTCCTCTATGAGCGCAGGCCTGGGGGTGGCAGGTGAGGCCGCCTGTCACCCCAGCAGAAACAGGCCGGGACACCGTGGTTCCCAAACCCGAGGGGGCCATCTCCGGTTTCGAGATGGCCCCCCAGGGTCAGTCGGGGTGCGAGGGATATGCTCTATGGGCAACCTTACACCCACCCCGCGGTCTGTAGACCCGAGACGGCGTGCGGTTTTAGTCGGTTCAAGCCCGACATAACCGCCCCCACTGGCCGGCGGGGGGGTATCCGAAGGGATTTCCGCACGAAAAAAAAAAGGCTCAGAACGCACTTGCGGCCAGCCGCATTCGGCTGACCGTCTCGACCACCACGGCTCGCCGCGTTTGTGGTATATAGAGACACAAGCATCCTTTATAACTAAGAGAATGAATTTAAGTGTCACCACTTACACTCATTCTCTTGCTATAAAGGAGATATAACTTTATCTAAGATAGCTGAATCGTGTCTTTGAAGCTGAATCGTGTCAGAAATAATGTAAAAGTCTCTAAACGATCTTCTGTACCGTCTAATAAATCTATATTGTAAAATTTTGTCTGTATTTTGGAGATATTAAAAAAAATGGATTTTGTAAAATGAACACCATTCTGAACTAAACATATTTTTTGGAATTCTTGTCAGTTTATCTGTTTGTTCGCGATAGACGCAAAAACAACTGAACGGATGTTGATGCGGTTTTATTTATTAGAAAGGTCTTGGTCAGAATTAAATTAATAAACATTCTAGGACATTCTACAAAGCGCTATCTAGACCCAAACGAAGCATAGCTTAACTAGCTTTTTTTGGAACTTATCTCACCCTCATTTCCACTACTGTAACTCCTGTACACCAGGATCAATAGGTGCAAGGGAAAGATAAACTGTCTTGGAACCCGCATCGAAATTCATCAGAAGTGAATCCACTTCCCTCCTTAGAAAACGGGAGACAATAGACACAAATAGGCAAACTTCCTTAAAAAAGAAATAAGCACCATGAAACACAAATATTGTGGGTCCTAATTTATTGAGCTTAATTTGATTCCAATAATATGTATGTCAGAAACGTCTAAATGCTTTACTAGCTTGTATTATGGGTTCAAGAATGTGAATAAATATACATAGATACATTTTTTTGTAAATGTACACGTATTAAGCAAACGTAGAAATACCCAGACCAATGCAAATATGAATATTCATGCAAACAAATATTTGCACTGAGCGGAAATCAAACCCGCAACCTCTGACTTAGCATTCTAACACTCTGCCGCTACGCCAGAGAGGTCGTCATCGTCCTGCAACCAAGGTAAGTTGGATTGAATCAAATATTTTCAAGGACTTTGTGCATGAAAAATTAATAAGCTAGTTCCATTACTGCTATTTGCTTTTGGACAACAATCTGGAGTACTTTGATTTTGGGGTACATACATTTGGTGTATGGGGCACAATAATACCCATACCGTTACACGTAATTATATTGAAATGCCCCGATGTCAATTACATAGTACAGTTTTCAGATAAAATCATATTTTCTTATTTTGACATCAGAAAATGGTGGCGAAGTGTAAGCCAAAGACCGAAAGACGTGATACAGAGATCGAGCCCGTCATATATCAGAATTAAGCCTGAAATTTGTAACAACCTTGCGCCACTGGTACAGCAACGCAAGGGCTCTCGCTTCCAGGTCCCATGGAGGGGTCCCGGCTAGGAGACATGCCACCTCCACGGAGATTGTGCGATATCCCCTGATGACTCTGACGGCCATCGCTTTTATCGGGCTGTTTAATACAGCCACGTTGCGAGCCGCCAGAGTCTCCGCCCATACGGGGGCCCCGTACAGGGCCATGCTTCGCACGATCCCCAGGTACAGTCTCCTAGTGGGGGCGTTGGGTCCCTTAACATTGGGCATCAGCCGCGATAGCGCAGCCGCAGCCCCCCTCAGTTTCAGGATCAGACTTCGGAGATGGGGTCCAAAGTCCCATCGGCTATCGAGTACGAGCCCAAGGTACTTCATCGTGGACTCGATGCCGATGCTTACGCCCCCTACGGTTATGCTAGTTCCCGCAGGTGGCCCCCTCTGAGGCACGTGGAAACATATAGCCTCGGATTTGTGGAGAGCCACCTCGAGCCCCAGCCGCCGTATTCGACCCACGACTTGAGCAACCCCTGCCGTGGCCTTTAGTGCCGCGCTTCGGTGCGTTGCTCCCCGCGCCATAACGAGGGTATTATTTAGTATTAACAATTAATAAGGTTTTCAGACATTCTATACCTATTGATTGTCGGCATTTGTAAATAAGTATAATTAATTATTATCGCGAAGATTTAAAACATTATTTGAGTAGATTCTCAGATAGTGGCACTTACCTACATACACAGCAACAGAAAACAAAACGGTAACTATTTGTAGTTTCCTATTGCAAAATTTTGGCTTAGAGCTAAAAATTGTGAAATAGAATTATATTGTGAAACTTGACTTCCGAAATTAATCTAAAACTTAATTCTAACGCTGACCTAGGTCAATCAGGCAAAATCTACTCTAAAAGAAACACAATTATCGAATAAAGTTCTACCTTTTTGGTGATACACGTTATGAGTAGTCTTTTATACCTGCAATTCTTAGCGCACGGAATACGAAGCGTCTGTAGACCCGAGACTGCTTGCGGTATTAGTCGGTTCAAGTTCGACATAACCGCCCCCGCTCGCCGGCAGGGGGGTATCCGTAGATTTCCGCACGAAAAAAGAAACAGTTGGAAAGATCAATCATTTTATCCTTTTTAATGACTTTTCAAAGGGCAAAATGATTAATTATATCTAGGGGCAAAATTAATCATTTTAGTCATCAATTTCAATTTCAGTCATAGACATTATTATTATCATTACTAGATTATTCATTAAAGTCATTTCACTACTAATGAAATACTGCAGTGACACGAAAATTGACATGGTTAGGTTAGCAAGAAGAGCCAGGTATAATACTACATTCATCACTTATTGAAAAATTGTTTCCGTAGTTCGCAAGAATTATGGTAAATGGCTCCAGCGCCGCCTTAAGACGTATTTAATATATCGGAGAATTTCGAATATCTGGGACGTGTCTAGATAGCTCAGCTGGTCAAAGCATTCCCCCTGTAAGGGACTGGTCGTGGGTTCAAGTCCCGTTCTAGATGTTCTCTTTTCCCGATCTAAATCTTTAGAAAAAGTAAGCATACAAAATGCTTAAAAATTTAATTGAATCCATTATTAATTTTAGAATTAACAATTACCAGATAGTTAAAAAAGCCGTGTGTTAGGGAAATTTGTAGGATCAGACTCTTCAATGAACCACTTTTTATTAATTTTAACTTGAGACGTGTATTTCGATATAGAGAGATATAACAATTAAAAAATGCTCGTATTTATTGATGGTGCACCGACTACCATCTTGAAGTGTAGGTACGATCATTGAGTTATCGCGATGACCAATCAGCGCCCGACGACGTCGCTCTCAATCTCGATCCTCCGGTAAAATTCGCCGTTCTGCCAATAGATGGCGCTGACATAAGCCCCCGGCCTTGGAAGCTCCTGCTTCCAACGAAGTACTGATGGTTGAGGATTCGTCTGTTCTTATTCTTGTGGTAACAAAGGGCATATTTTAGAGAATGCCCTTCGTACCGTTCCCGTCGCTGTTTTGATGTCAGCAACTCGTGACAGGCCATCCTTTCCTGGAAAGGTATGAATAATTCTTCCCAAACGCCACTTGAGAGGTGGAAGATTATCCTCCTTGATGAGTACAAGAGTGTTAGGTACCAATTCTTCCTTACTTGTCTTCCATTTCGTTCTGGTCTGGAGTTCCGCTATGTACTCCTTTGACCATCTTTGCCAAAACTGCTGGCGCATCTGTTCCACGCGATCATAACGGGACAGGCGATGTGAAGCTGTAGTCGTCAGGTCTGGGCTGGCAGGTGCGGTGAGCGGTCGGCCAATCAGAAACAGAGAAGGGCTGAGGGGAAGAAGGTCAGTTGGATCTGTGGACAGTGGGTACATAGGTCGAGAGTTTAGGACGGCTTCAATTTGAGCTAATATCGTGCTAAACTCTTCGTACGTTAAGTTCGCGTTGCCAACAACACGACGAATGTGATATTTGCAAGACTTCACTCCTGCCTCCCACAATCCCCCAAAATGCGGTGTATATGGTGGTATGAAATTAAATTTTATATTATCGTTAGCTAAGACCTCCATAATATTATTACCATTATTTTTTAGAAATTGTGTAAGTTCCTTCATCGCCCCAACAAAATTCTTACCATTGTCTGAAAATATTTCAGCAGGTTTACCCCGTCGAGACATAAATCGTTTAAGAGCTAATATGTAAGCATCAGTAGTTAAACTAGTTACTAATTCTAAGTGAACTGCACGCGTTGACAAACAAACAAATAAACAAACATAGCACTTCTCCAATTTAGCGCCTCTTCCTTTACGGTTCAAAATAAACATAGGTCCCGCATAATCTACACCGCACTTCATAAACGGATAACCTGGTTCTAGCCTTTCGATAGGTAAGTTACCCATTTGAACTGAATAAGTTTTACCCTTAATTCGTGTACATGTTACACATGTATGTACAACATTTCTAGCAAGGTTGCGGCCTCTGAGGGGCCACCAATTTTCTCGTATACTAGCCAACAGTGATTGAGGACCTGCATGAAGCAGGCGCCTATGCTCATATTGGAACAACAAACGTGTAAAGATGTGTTTGCTACACAACAAAATAGGATGTTTTTTATTGTAGGAAAAACTTATGGAATTATCTAATCTACCCCCAACTCTGATAATGTTATTATTATCAATAAATAAATTTAGACTAGAAATATTACGGGTAACCTTTAAGGTTACATCCCCCTTTGATGAAATATCAAGATCAGGAAACGATTGGTTTTGTGACACTTTTGTTAGCTTCATAACGGAGTTATTTAATTCTTCTACTTGAAGCGGACCATATTTACGGTTTACCTTTAATTTATTACGAATGTTATGAATGAAACGTAACATGTAAGTAAATACACGCTTCATACGAGTGAATGAAGAGAATCTCTCAAACGGAAACGCATTCTCTTTTATTTGCTGTACTACCAGTGCGGTAATTAATTTAATATCTGGCAACTCGTTAAAATTGACATTATGACAAGTATAATCATAACTAAAATTGCAGAGCTGCTCGCGTAAAAATGCGGGGCCGTGCCACCATAGATCAGCTGTGCGTAGCGTGTCCAGCGTGACCCCGCGTGACACTAAATCAGCTGGGTTGGATTTACTTCCTATGTGTAACCATGGTAAACTACCAGTGAGTTCACCAATTTGGGCTACTCGGTTTTGTACAAATGTTTTAAGAGTGTTAGGTGACATTCGTAGCCATCCCAGCACAATTGTAGAATCAGACCAGAAATAAACATTAGTGAAATTCAAACGAAGCGAATTAATAATTTTTGTGTACAACTTTGCACCTAATAGTGCTCCACACAGTTCCAAACGCGGTATGGTTATCGGTTTGACCGGCGCAACTTTCGATTTGGCACATAACAAGGCTATGGATATATCGCTATTGTTATTCGAGTACATACGCACATAGGCACAGGCGCCGTAAGCGTGCTGAGAGGCGTCAGTAAATATGTGTAATTCTATATATTGCATTTTGCTATTTATAACCTGACGTGGTATACGCAATTCACCCAAACAGTTAAGAGTTTCTACGAATTTTTGCCAATTGATTAAAATATCATGAGGCACCGGATCGTCCCATCCGATTTTATACGTCCATAATTTCTGTAATAATATTTTTGCAAGTATAATGATAGGCGCTAATAGACCTAACGGATCGTAAACTTGTGATATTGCCGATAACATAATGCGCTTAGTAACGTGACTCCCGGTTAAGTTAAGTTTCGTCGTATAATGTAACTCATCTGTGTTTGCGAACCAACCTAAGCCTAAAGTTTTACTATGACAAGATTCACCTAGAGATAAATTTTTTGATGCGTTTAAAGTTGACAAATCGAAATTGAACAACCATTTTCGTAAACAGAAACAACCCGATTGTAATACCGTAGAAATTTTATTACAAATGTCTAATAACTCCCATTTATCATCAGAACCGGTTAATAAATCGTCCACGTAAAAATCTTTATAAATAATATCAGATAAGTGGGTATCAGTGCATTCCACCGCCAGCTGTTGCAAACACCGCATACTTAAATATGGCGCGGAAGCCGTGCCGTAAGTGACGGTATTAAGTCGGTACACACGGAGCGCATCTAACGGGTTCTCTCTCCAAATAATTAATTGTAAATATTGTTGATCGGGTTGAATCAATATTTGTCTGTACATCTTTTCGACATCTGCACAGGCAATATATGTGTACTGACGAAATCTTAACAAAATGGCAACGATGTCATTTTGTAAAGACGGGCCAATAAGTTGAATGTCATTTAACGACTGACCGGAAGTAGTTTTCGCGCTAGCATCAAATACTACTCGTAGTTTCGTAGTAGTGCTATGCTCTCTAAATATACCGTGATGTGGTAGAAAGTAATGTGGAGACGGATAAGTATCAATTTTTGTCATATGACCGAGTTTTAAATATTCACGCATAAAATTAAAATATAATTTCTTATAAGTCGGTGTGCATCGACCTAACTTGCGTTCGAGCGCGAGGAACCGACTCTCGGCTTGTAAGTATGAATCACCTAGTTGATCAGCTGATTCGCGTAGTGGAATACGCACAGAGAAACGACCATGATTGTCACGTGTAGTTGACTTTGTAAATAAATTTTCACAGTCATGTTCTTCTTTAGACATACTATTTGGTTTTGAACTTAATATCTCCTCTAATTCCCAAAATTTTGATAATTGAATATCTAAGTTGTCGTATGTGTGCGTAAAATTGCATTGGACGCGATTAACGCATGAACCTTTTGTATTGTGTATGACACCAGATACAACCCACCCTAACTTAGTATTTTGTAAGTGTGGGCCGTTTGAAAGTCGAATTAAACCCTCACTCAAAAGTTCCCAAAATTTATCTGCGCCGATTAATAAATCGACTCTATTGGACATAAAAAAATCAGGATCAGCTAGTGACACATGACTCGGAATCATACACTTTGTAATATATTGAGCGACGGAAGGCAACGTTGCAGTAATACAAGGTAGGACGAGACAATTTAACTGCGTAGTAAATACACTATTTTTAGATCGCAACTGCACTTTGCAAGATTGTGTAGATTGGGTTACCGAATTACCTACCCCTGCGACTTGTACTGTGGACTGTATTAAACGAATTTTTAGCTTATCGCATAATGATTTTGTGATAAATGAATGTTGACTGCCATTATCTAGAATGGCACGAACAGTGTGATATTTGTTATCACGGTCTGCAACTTCTAATAATGCAGTCGAAAGAATAACGGGTTCTTGAAAGGAATACATATTATCAACTTGTTTACGCGTGGAAGTTGATGCACTGTGCAGTGATGTGCTGTGTGCGCTGCCCGTGGATTCGAACTCGCGACCCGACGTGGACGCCGCTGCCGCCGCCGGCACATGGGTGTCGTGCGGCCCTACCGACTTTGATGTGCTGCCGTTATCGCAACACTGTACATGAAGAAGGGAATGGTGTTTACGATTACATAGCTTGCAGGCGCCGAACCAGCAATTAGACACTGTATGTCCAGCGCGCAAGCAATTTTTACATAAGTTATTCTCGTCTACGAATAATAACTTGTCCTTCGTAGGAAGGTCATTGAATTTACTACACGAATATAGCGGATGATTCTCTTTGCACATAGTGCATCTTTGCATATTGCGCTTTGAATCATTATACGAATTAGGTTTATGTAAAGATTTAGATGAATTATTATTGTTATTACGCGTTGCTACGTAGCTATGTGAGCTAACATGTCTGGATTGATTGAATGATTTCTTAACGGAACCATCGGACGTTTGCTTTCCAGAGTCGTTTGTAGTGTGTGTACTTTTAATAGATTCTAACATGTCCGCCCTGTCGGTAAGAAATGTAATCATATCGTTAAGTATTAATTTTTTGTTTGCATGGCTTGGCAACTTAGAAAGTGCACTTTTATGGTTTTCCCACTCTTTCTCGGTAGTTGAATCCATCTTAGTAACAATAAGGAACATAATTAAAGTATCCCATTGATCTGTAGGCTCATCTAGACCTTTAAGAGCACGAATATTTTTTAATACGTTATCTATTAACTTGCGAATGTGAAATGCGGATTCTTTGTGTAAAGACTGTAATGAAAACAGAGCTTTAACGTGGTTTTGAACGAGTAATCTACTATTATTAAATCTGTTCTCCAATAAACTCCAGGCTATTGTGTAATTTTCAGCAGTAAACTGTAGTGATTTAATTATTTGACTAGCAGTGCCAGTGAGTGCGGAACGCAAGTAATGAAACTTTTGAATATCATCAATCGTTTTAGAATTATGAATTAAGGACAGGTAGGTATCTCTAAATTCTAACCACTGTTCAAATGAACCGTCAAAGGAAGGCAATAAAATGGTGGGTAATTTAATGCTAGAAGTCTTATTGCGGACTTCAACAAAATTATCATTAATTTCTTTATTCTTTAGCGTGTATTTCGCCTTAGATGTGATCTCGTAAAATAGATTCTCGAATGTTTCTCTTTCAATTATTTGTTTTTCTAATTCTAGTTCAGAGTCCTGCAGATGAAATTCTATATCATCCTGAATAGTTGAGAATTGTTCTAATAGGGGCATGATGTTATTACAACGGTCCTCTAAAGCAATTTTTTGAGAATCAGATATTTCTTGGTCTTGAAGCGATTGCACATATTTAACAAATACAGTAAACTTTCCTTTAACTACACCCCTTTTCTTAATTAAATCTTTAATTTCGTCGAGTGGCATTTTGGGAGATGATAAGAAACAAAAGAGAGTACTTACAATTTGAATTCGCAATACCGCTTCTTAAAAAGTGATTCGACGTTGCGTTAGGTATCCCGCGGCACTACAAGTAACTGGAATTTTATACAAAATAGATATTAGCAAATGATCCTTGAGGATGGGTTTGGATAGGAACACTGAATGGCCTGACCGTTTTATTTTCTGCTGGTTACGACTTTTTTCCGCCTGTAGGTATAGGTACTTTTTCTTGCAGTCGCTCCGATCCGAGTTCGAAGGTCCAATTTATGTTAGGGAAATTTGTAGGATCAGACTCTTCAATGAACCACTTTTTATTAATTTTAACTTGAGACGTGTATTTCGATATAGAGAGATATAACAATTAAAAAATGCTCGTATTTATTGATGGTGCACCGACTACCATCTTGAAGTGTAGGTACGATCATTGAGTTATCGCGATGACCAATCAGCGCCCGACGACGTCGCTCTCAATCTCGATCCTCCGGTAAAATTCGCCGTTCTGCCAATAGATGGCGCTGACACCGTGCAAGTTAAATTATTGCACTGAAAGTACCCTCGGTGTTGATAAAACTATTTCTGTTTCAAAGCAAGTGTAATAATAGTCACTGAAAAACTTGTTCATCGTAACAGATATTTATTATTTACCATACCAATTCCTTAGGTAACAGAAGTCGAAACAAATCAATAAACGTTAGAAAAGACGCGTAAATGACATTGGATATGCTGTAAAATTTCGTCGCAAGGTCACCAATGAAATACACTTTAGTGAAATAGACAGTTAATATTCAAGAGAAATAGCACGTAATGTCAGAACTTAGATAGACAATATATTGTTTTAAGATGGCTGGTCGCCTCGTAGGCTTCATAAACGAAACAGTCCTCTTTCGGGCGCTACGAGGTCATTGACCTCGCGGACGTAAGTCAACGTCGTTTTTTATTTTTAAATCATTTTGATTTGATTGACAGTCTAGTAAATAAAGTGCACCACGGTATATTAACAGGAATATAGCTCTAGTTATGTTTGCTTAGGAAGAAGTTTACCTAATGCGATTAAGTATATATCCACAATTGCACTCAAGAAATATAATGAAAGTAACTTGATAGTAGAGAGAAAATAATAAATTACGAAGTTTATGAAGCTCATGAACTTACCTGTATGCCACATATACATTAGTGCGTGACCCGACTCCCGCCAATTTGAACCGATCACCGAATACACAACGCATTTCACGGAAAGCAAAGTAGTCCACGATCGATACTCGTACAATACAAAGCCGTACGGGCCATGCACGCGGCACGCCGTGCATCGGACTCTCCTACCACACATATTATTCTCAAGTTATTATTTTACACGCACGTCCACTCATGAGAAAAGCAACTTGAGACGACCGCAGCGTTCGAAACCTTAATACTTCCTTTCGCTGCAAATATTAGGTGTCAGAATCGAAGACGGAGCCAATCGAATGAATACCTACAAGCAAATAATTTGCACTGTTCTGAAGTAATTTGAAATTACACTGGCTTTATTGGCCATTGTCTGTGTTCCAATAAACAAATGCTAAAAATTAACACTGAGGCACTGATTCGGTGTTTTTTCCAAAGATTTCATAAGGAGCAGTACGGAGATACGGTAACTTCGTAACGCGTCTGACGAATACCAAAATAATATGAACAATATGGGGACAGGAACCGGAGTCGCGTAATAATAAGAGTGCTTGCGTGGGGATGGTACGAAGGGTGCATTGTGCACCGGCGAATTTTGGAAGGGTCCGTTCCGAAAGCCCTTGTATTTTCCCCCTTGCACTTGCGCAAGATGCGAACCAGTTTTGATTTTTGTAAATCAACTGGTAAAGTTACTACGTTCGCAAGGGGTCTTTCATTCCACCTCGTAGTTGTAGACTGGTATCAAACAATTGTCATGCATACTGTTTTTCAGAAACTCAAAATTTGTTTACAGATCCTATCCATCCTTTTTATGATGCTACATAAAAAGTTTTTAAAAGTAGTTTAGGTTTACAATTTTAATAGCATCCAATATAACTGACATGGCCCACGGACTGTTTAGGTAAATGGGATGCATGAATTATTATTCATGCATCCCATTTACCCGGTATATACTTATTACGTCATCTGCTTAACACTCATTCAAAACAAAGTTCTAAGCCCTGAACACGCCGATGTCGCTAGGAAGTAGACTCACTAAGGATTCTAAAACCTTGTACGGACTAAGCTTTCTAATGCACGCGTAGTCAGTTACACGTACACAGGAACGATAGTCCATATCTACAGTACGTGTATACAATTGAGCACGCGGGTCGACTCCCGCCTCGCATTGAGTCGTCGCCAGTCAGCTCTATGGCGGATACTGGCAGGCCGACTCTCGACTTCGCGTTCTTTATCAGCAATGCATTGTACCCTGTACGCGTTTTCAACATACCTAGATTACGCGTACATTGAAATGTTTTGTTCGTACAAGGCTTAAGGGTTCATACTGCAATCGGAACCATATCGCCAACCGAACCTAAGTTACAGACTAGACAAAACGAACTTAAGTTGCCGACTAGACAAACCGAACCCAATTGCACACAGGTCGAAGCTTATACTAATAAATTTATATTAAGTACTTATTAATTGTAAAGGTTGCAAACAAACCTAGAAGCCATGTGAAATGGATTGTTTATCCCTGCTACATAACACATAGCGCTCCCCGGCAAAAAAATACGTGAAAACACATGTTATGTACGTTTTGATATCTCTGTACCATTGCAATGCAAATATTGCAACGCAATGATACAAAGTTGGCAACTAAGTGCACTACTATTGCAATGCAATGGCAGTGGACTTAGTTGCCGAAAGATGGTACCGCAATAGTCGGGGCGTACTTGTCGGAGAGAGCCATAATCTATTCAATCATCATCTATTGGTGTTAGGGCCGCTCCTGTGGAACATTGGCTACGATTGGGTGCTACGCGGACGACATGCAGTAGGACGTACAGCGAAGCAACCCTAAGGGTGCGATTGCCCAAGTCGTGATGCGGATGCGGTGACTGCGTCTCAAAGTGAATCTGCACAAATTCGAAATCTTGTTCTTTTATGGACCTCGAAGCGTGTCACCTGATGGATCCAGCCTTATAGTAAGAGGCGTTCGCATCGGCATCGAGCCCCACCGGGACAATAAACATCTCCAAAGTCTGGTCCCCAAGTTGAAGGGCAAAGCTAACGTTTTGGGCAGCTACCCAACATCAGGGGACCCGATGACTCCTGGAGGAGGCTCTATAGGGGTCCACGGCCCTATATGGATGCCCTGTATGGGTCATAAGGGAATACCGCACTATTTTCCTTCGAAGCGGCCAGTCTCCTTGTCGGAACTCCACCTTGGGATCTCAAACCGAGAGCTCTTGCAGCTCTTTACAAGCAGCGCAAGGAGGCGCGGTAACTGGGACGGAATTCTGAGCCTCAAGAAATCGAAGCCCAGAAATCCTAGCTCCGCCAGGCCATGTGGAGTGGAAGGAACGACTTGGGCAACCAAGCGCACGGCACGCCGTTATAGAGGAGGTAAGATCCGTAATGGAGGATTGGCCTGAGAGGCGACACTGAAGCCTCTCGTACCGTTGAAACCTGTTTCGGATCAGGGAGGAACCAACATCTCAGTGCCATCACTGTGTCGCCAGCAGTCGTAGTCGTAGGCCAGGGCAGTGGGGCGACAGTTACCCCCCCCCCTCCCCTTCCATTTCAAAGCCGTAGATGGCCCAGGGTCAGCCGGCGTGCGGGGAATTTGGCTTATTGCGCCACCTTACGCCTCGGCATTAGATACCAGAGACGACGGCGTGCAGTTTTGGGCGAGTCAGTCATAACCACCCTTGCTGGTCGGCGGTACTAACCTTGGCGATTTTCACACGAAAAAAAAGGTACATCTGTACATTTTGACCGCGCACTTACTGGAGGGCAATAGGGTTATGATTGCACACGGGCGCTACATAGGCTAGAGACGCCTCTGGGAACGCATGTATATTGAGTTGCCTAATAATATATTCATTCTAGATTTCAATGTATGGTGAAAACGGCAAAATTTACAATTTTTTTAAACAACTGCTATGGTTTGCCTATATGTGAGTACATTACAATTCACGACTCTAACAGCAACCTGCGTCACCCCTCCCTCAAATTTGCAAGAAAACCATACAAGTTAGGACCAAATGGTCAAAGACTAAATCATTTATTAATAAATTACCTACAACTAAGTTCTTATATTCATTTTGATACGAGTTATAGTTTTCAAGCTATGGTTCGTCAAAGTTGACTGAAAACGTATACCAGCAAAAAATCACAATTTAAACAACACAATTTGAACAAAGAAAGATTCATTTCGCAGCTTTGCAAGCGACTGAACCACAAAATGATAAGGACATTAACAGCTAATGACGACGCAGATATGCTCATTGTTCAGACTGCAATAGAAGAAGCTGAAAGAAACGAGAATGTCGTAGTGGTTGGGCAAGATATAGATCTATTAGTCCTTTTCCTTTCTCACCCCACTACACAAAAATATATTCTTACTGAAAGAGGGACAAAGGACTGTGAAAAAGAGGATTTACAGCACTCAAAGCTTAATTGAAGCAGATGTAGTAAAAAATTGCAGGGAATCCATCCTCTTTTTGCAGGCAATAAGTGGTTGCGACACTACATCATCATTCTACGGCAAAGGCAAGGTTCAGTCTGTTCTGCTTGGTAATAAAATTGACTTGCAAGATACGATACACGTTTTCAATAACCTGGATGCGTCACACGAGCTAGTAGAAAAAGCAGGAGAAAAATATATTCTCGCCTTATATGGGGCTAAGCAAACTGAAAGTCTGAACGAGTTACGATACGTCCATTTCAACAAACACGTTGGTCTGAAGAATAATGCGGTGATATTGTCAAAGTTTCCACCTTCTTCAGGTGCAGCTCATCAGCATTCAAGGCGTACTTTTCATCAAGTGCAATTATGGCGAGGAAACGCATTGAACCCAGAAAATTGGGGCTGGAATAAAAATAATAACTATTTATCACCCATGTATACCACTGAGTCACCAGCCCCACAGTCAATACTAAAAATAGTATCATATTCCTGCAAAAAAGGCTGCAATAAAAGATGTGGATGTGTCAGAGCTGGATTGCGTTGCTCCACCATGTGTACACATTGTCAGGGCCTTAGTTGCTTGAATAAAACTCTAGAAGACGATGAACATACTGATTTGTTTAAGATAATAAGTAAACATAAACGCATTTGTTGTAAAAACTAAATAAAAATATTTTTTTGTAAACATGTACGAGGGTCAAACTGAAAGTTCTTAGAACTGGCCACTTATAAACAATATAATAAAAAAATAATTCTAAAATTTGAAAATAGAACTCTTTGCCAATATTACTGAGTATATATTTCATTCATTTATCATTTGTTTTACGATTTGGCGGCAAATTGAAAATTGTCTGTGTCACGTTAACATGAATTTAACACGAGAAAATTTTCGTGCAATGATTTTTTATGACTTTCGATGTCATTTAAGTCAACAAGAAAGTTATGATAGACTACGATTGGCCTTTCACGATGAAGCCCCATCTCGTGCGACTGTTTACAACTGGTTTAATGAGTTTAAACGTGGTCGCACTGATCTCACTGATGATTTACGTGAGGGACGGCCTTCTACGGCGACGACTGAAAATAACATCTGTGTTGTGCGGCGTATGATAGAGACTGACAAAAGAGTGACCTATCAGCAGATTCGGACAAGCTTAGGCATCGGTATGAGTCAAGTGCACAAAATCCTCCACTAACATTTAGCGGTCAGGAAGCTTTGCGCCCGGTGGATACCTCATAATTTGACTGAGGCTCAAAAACTCCATCGTGTGGATTGGTGCCGTAAAATGATTGAAAGATTTAACGGAGGTGACTCTAATGCTGTGTTCGACATACTAACAGGTGACGAAAGCTGGATTTACTGTTATGATCCTGAAACCAAAAGACAATCTGCTCAGTGGGTGTTTCCTTTCGAGGAGTTGCCAACTAAAGTGAAGAGAGATCGAAGTGCGGGAAAAAAAATTGTGGCCTCGTTCTTTGGAAGGATAGGTCATTTCGTAACAATTGTGTTAGAGGATCAAAAAACAGTTTCTGCAGAATGGTACACTACCAATTGTTTGCCACTTGTCTTGGAAAAAGTTCGAGAGAAACGACCTCGCAGTAGGATCCTCCTTCACCACGACAACGCCTCGTCGCACACCGCCAAGCGAACGATCGACTATTTGGCGACATCAAACGTTGAATTACTGGGTCACCCGCCGTATAGCCCCGACCTCGCGCCTTGTGATTTTTATTTATTTCCAAAAATTAAAGAAAAACTTAAAGGAAAGCGGTTTATGAATGCTGAAGAAGCGGTGACTGCGTATCGCGATGCCATTGAAGAGACCCCTAAGGACGAGTGGGCAAAGTGCTTTTCCCAGTGGTTCCATCGCATGCAGCGGTGTATTGACGTGAATGGACAATATTTTGAAAAGATATAATAAAACTAATAACTGGCTAATGTAATCAGTTTTTGATTTTCTAAGAACTTTCAGTTTGACCCTCGTATTTTATTTTAAATCATATCACTAGGCGATTCGGCTAGCAACCCATCACTATTTTGACTTCTTTTACCATCTTTACGCCTACCATGCTAAATGTGGCCTTTGGGCTCTGTCTACCCCGCAAGGGATACAGACGTGAACATATGTGTATGTATGTACGTTTCTAAAAAAAAAAAAACTATTTTTTCCTGTGTTGAATGATAAATTTTTGTTAAGGGCCGTGGTCTCCGACGGGAGCAAGTGGCACGTCGCCGCCTCTTTCTGCGAGCAGGTAATGCGCGCGAAAGAGACGGCGGAGAGGGAGCGGGAGAGAACCCTGCCCCCCGAGTTTCGCAGTCTGCGGCGAGGACACCGCAGACTCGTCTACGCCCGGGACTACCGACCTCCATGATCGGGGCCTGAGGACGGCAGTTGGCCGACTCGCCGTCCTTAGAGAAGCAGGCCGTGGGGGAGGCGTGTCGTGTGTGCCCTTCACACGCCTGCCAACTCACCGAAGCGGGACAAAACCCGACCCCACCAGGCGAGGCCGCGGTGGCGGCCAGAGTCCGCCGGCAACCCTGGGGTTATCCTTTCGAGGGCTTACCCGGGGTGCCCGGCAACGGACACTTGGGGAGGACACCGTGCGGTTTTAGTCGAGGCACGACACAACCACCCCCGCTGGCCGGCGGGGGGGTATCCGAAGAAATTTCCGCACGTAAAAAAAAAAAAGGGCAATTTTTCGTAATCTTTGAAGCTATGGCTTGAAAACTATAACTCGTACCAAAATGAATGTTAGAACTTATTTGTAGGTAATTTATTAATAAACAATTTAGTCTTTGACCATTTGGTCCTATCTTGTATAGTTTTCTGGAAAATTTAGAAAATCTGTAAAACTAGACGCTTTTCAAGGTGGGGAGGGGTGACGCAGGTTGCGGGGGGGGGGGAGTCTTAGCAGCTGTTTAAAAAAATTATAAATTATGCCGTCAAAAAATCTAGAATCAATACTATAAAAAGTGTGGTTGTAGTTAAAGTGTGTTGTAACTCTGTGTTGGTAAGTTTTGAAAGTTCATTGTATAAGGTGTCACAAAGTTAGGTCTCTGAATTTGGTGAGATGACTTGGTATCGACAAAAGATGTATTTGAAACAAAAAAAAAATATCGGCTAAAAACAAAATTAACAATGAAAAAAAAAAGTAAAAAGAATAAAAATGAAAAAAATAACACCACCAGCGACCAGCGTCACGTGACGCGACGAGCACATGTGACGCTGGTCGCGATTCCTAAATACCTATATTTCCCACACATCCGCTTGGAGAATACTGCGAGGAGAAGGACTGCACGCCTACCACGTGCGTCACGGGCTCGTCGCGTCACGTGACACTGGTCGCTGGTGGTGTTTTTTTTTTCATTTTAATTATTTTTATTATTTTTTATTTTTAGTTCTACCCGATATTTTTTTTTGTTTCAAATACATATTTTGTCGATACCAAGTCATCTCACCAAATTCAGAGACCTAATTTTGTGACACCTTATATATTTATCACGATGAGAAAGTCACTAATTGTGTTATTTCAGTTCTTTCGTCGAAAAAATACTATAAAATGCTACAAAAATAGTCTTATTCGCTGAAGACGATAGAAGGACGGGCCAAGAGGCTCATTAACATCGATGCACTGGTTGCGAAAAGGCTTCAGAGCCTTGAACATCGACACAAAGTTGCAGGCGATAGGCCTTTGTATTTTATCGGATGCATTTCAGAAAGCGTGCACTGCAAATTGCATATCTTGATCTCTGACGCACAAGGACACGCCACCACTCATACGCACGAACCGTTTTGTCGATAATAATTTCATAATGCGTACAGCTAAGTAGTAAAACTCCCTACCTGAGTCTGTAAATGCTATAGTATAGTAGTAAATTAAGTCTCGAGTGTATAGGTTATGTATAGGTAAATGTGTATCATCGTAGACTGCATCATAACGTACCAGCAAGTGAGATATTGGTCAAACGTGAGCTAATCAATAATAAAAAAAAAATGTTAATTTAAAAACCCTTATTCAAAAACAAGCTTTCTAGTAAGTACATAACAAGAAAAATGAGCTCAAACATGATGGGTTTATCTTGTTTAGTTCAAAAGTTTCTATGACCACCCACCGTCTACGTTTTCAGACCCTCAAAATAGCATGTAACATCAGAGTATCTGCCACGACAAAAATTGAGCCCAAACTCGATTGGTTTATCTTGTATAGTTCCAGAGTTGAGATGGACACCTTCCGACTCCATCATCAGAACGGCTTTATAGTAACATATTATCGCATTGTCACTGAATATACGCAAGTATACCAAATTTGAGTCCAATCTAACGTCAAGAAGAGGCTATAATTGGGCTTCCGAGATTTGACTCATAACAAACTAACTGAGCAAGTTACGCAATAAAAGCTGGTAAAAAAAGATCAAAACCGAACCTTACAAGAAAAAAATTTATAATAATGAAGATTATTTTCGCAAGAAGTTTACTGTATTGTAATTTTTTATATTATGTAGGAGTAAACTACATGTTTGAGGTTTGAAATAAATATTTGACTTGGCTATAATGCCACAAAAAAAAAACATTTTCCTAAATTAAGTAAATTTTCTTGTTTTTCTTCTAAGTGTAATATTATATGCCTTTTTATGCCTTTTTTTACTTGCGATAATCCCTTCGGATACCCCCCCGCCGGCCAGCGGGGGTGGTTATGTCGTGTCTCGACTAAAACCGCACGGTGTCCTCCCCAAGTGTCCGTTGCCGGGCACCCCGGGTAAGCCCTCGAAAGGATAACCCCAGGGTTGCCGCCGGACTTTGACCGCCACCGCGGCCTATAATATATGCCTAATTTAGAGACTCTTGAAAGTTACTTAAAAAATTACACAATATAAGCATAGGTTTCCATGGGTTGCGGGAATAGGATTAGAATTCCGCGCAGGCGGAGCCTCGGGTAACCGCTAGTATTCAAGGCGAGGGTATTCGACGACTTTAGGTATTTTTGGTATAGTAAGTTGATAGTTTACGCCACACGAGGCGCTGGCGGTCCGCGTCCAGTGTTTTGCGTCAATATACAGAAAAACAACGAAGGTTAAATTAAGGTGGTGTTGTAGTATCAACACAAATAATGAAGCAACTTTTCTTTGCATAGAAGATCTTTTAGTTGCACTTTAGGTAGGTAAAGTGAATGAAGCTTATAATAATATTGTGTAAAAATAATATTGTAATATAGCTATCAGAAAGTCGTTCCCGTAAGAGCTTATATGAACAAAACTATGAAAATGAGCAATAGAAAGAGTAGGCTCCGGGCGCCAAGCTGCAAGATCTTGATAGGGCCCCCTAAACCCAAGGGGGGCCATACACTGATGGGCCCCACATAAGTATGGGGCCCGTACACCCATGGGGCTCCATACATATATGTAACCCATGGGGGCCCATGTGGCCCCATTCACTTATGGGGCCACATGAGCCCCATGGCCTATTCATTCCATAGATATACATTACGTAAGTGGGGCCCATATACCTATGGGTCCCATACACCCATGGGTTTCATATACCCATGGGCACCATTAAGATCCATAGAGCATCTGGGCCCAAGCAAGATGTGAGACGACAGTCGCTCCCGTAAAAGTCACAATGAACCAGGTTATGCAAAGGAAAAGTAGATGAGCGTACCCTTTTTTTTTTTTTTTTCGTGCGGAAATTAGCCGCGGTAGCCTAGTGGTATGGGTAAAGGACTGCTGAGACGAGGTCTCGGGTTCGATCCCAGGTTTTACCATGGCACACACCAATGACTTTACGATGCTTTTCGAAGTTATGTGTGTATTTATCGCAGGTTTATAAGTGCCCGGTTAATGGCAATAGGCTCGCCACCTATTACATTGGGACCTAAAACATAAACTGGCGAAATGTGGGTGCTAGCACCTCTGCCTACCCCTTCGGGGATATAGGCGTGAGTTTATGTTATGTTATGTTATGTGGAAATCCCTTCAGATACCCCCCCGCCGGCCAGCGGGGGCGGTTATGTCGGGCTTGCACCGACTAAAACCGCACGCCGTCTCGGGTCTTCAGACGCCGGGGTGTAAGGTTACGAATAGAGCATATCCCTCGCACCCCGACTGACCCTGGGCCATCTCACCACTAACAGCATCGCTCATCCTGTCTCCTCTGAAAGCAGAGGAGTACGGAGAGCGATGTGTTCCCGCCACGTTGGGTATTGGCCGACGATCAATGCCAACCCTATGAAGGGGAAGCCATTGACCGCCGCCCAGGGTGTACCGGCCCCTCCGATTCCGTTCCCCCCGGACTGCAGCGGGATCGGAATCGGAGCGACACTCGAGGAGGTTACCCAACACACACATTAGGTACCTACCTAATTATAATGTTTACTCATCAATAACTTAATTTGAAAAAAAATAACATTATTATTAAAACATGCTACGGAACCCTTCATGGGCGAGTCCGACTCGCACTTGGCCGGTTTTTCTTTTTCTAACCTGAACACAACTCAAATAAAACTAGAATACTATTTGGGTTAAACCAATCTTCGAGAGCAAATTTCATCCAGGAAAGTAAAAGTCATCGTGTATCGGATAACCGAAAGTACTAGTTTGGATAGCCTACAATAAAATAGGTATATGATTTTTAGAATACAGGGACTTATCATTTTCGAAAAATTCTTATGCAAAAACACCCTTCCTCAGGGACCCTCGCCCTAATAAATGTATAGCTCTTATTGTTACGTTTCGAAGTTTTTTTTTGTATTGGAGGTTATTTTAATTTTTATTTCATACTTTTGTTAATTAGATGCGCAAAAGAATTAATACCCAGGTCTAAGTCCATGCGAGCGAAGTCGCAGGCACAGCTAGTTGCAAAATAAACAAATTACATGTACGTAAACATACGCATACATGTATCAAGGAACAGTATAGAATAGCAAAAGTAAAACAAATCATATTTTAAAATAATTACTTTGTCAGATTCGAGCGCCTATTAAAGATTACTAAATAACAATAATTTTACTTACCTGTTAATCACAAACTAATGTACATGTTAGAACACAAACTGGTATGTATTTATGAATTTTGAATTAATTCAAATAAAGATGCCTTCCTTATTTCACATTATTGGACAAAATGTAAAAACTCAATATAATGTAGGTAGGCAATTAAAACTGCCCCTACGAGTACCGCCACCGCAGTCACTACTTGGGGACAAAACATAGTGATAGCGCAAGCGACAAGTAGGTACCGTAACTACCGAAGTAACATTACACCTAATTTCAAATCAGTCGGACCTGTGATCCCTTTATCAACTAGCTAATAAATAAATAAATATTCTACGACATTCTAAACAGCGCTATCTAGACCCAAAGTAAGCATAGTTTAACTAGCTTGTGTTATGGGTTCCAGAATGCGGATAAACATACTTAAATACTTTTTTTTGTAAATACATACATATTATACATAGAAACACCCAGACCAATGCAAGTAAGTATACATACATATTCATGCATACCAATATTTACAAGTCTCAAAACTAACACGTAGTATTAAGTTTTATTCGGAATAGATAGGGAAATACGTAACATTGAAATCGTTTCTGCCTTTGGAACATAGGTAGAATTGGAAGGTGCCAGCCCGACCGGGCGAGTTCCACGCGAGTCAGTTGACGAATAAGTCAAGTTTTTTTGCGGCACAGCTTTCTGTAGCCGTCGGGTTGCCGGTGGCTTTGGTGTGTTGACAGCCTTAGACATTGTGTATGTATGTATATGCACCGGTTTGAGAAAGATATCAAACATCGGGGGTTGGATTATGTGAGGAATATCGAAGTGCTACGAAGAGTCAATAGGATGTACGTACGGGTCAAGAAGTATATTATATATATTTGTTAATTTACTGCTTTATTTTTGAAATCGATTTATTTTTTTATTGATAGTAATATTAAAGTGTGTTTTTCATTTTACTTGATTGTATTTTCTTTTTATTCTCAAATCAAAATTTGGTACGATTTTGATGGTTTCTTACTAATTACATTCATACGCACGACTTACAATAATTTAAATTTGTTTTTTTTTATCCTGATGATCCTGAACAGGATACAAGGCGAAAGTAATTAAAAACGAGAACAAATAACCAAAATGGCTAGTATTCCTGTTCATCGGAAGTCTTGAAGTTGGTGAAAATTACGTTGCAGAATTCCAGTACGGTCTACTACTAATATAGTTAGATTAAGCTAATAAAGCGTGTAAAACATTTCCATACCTTTCTTTTTTTTTTTTTTTTTTATCGTGCGGAAATCCCTTCGGATACCCCCCCGCGTGCCAGCGGGGGCGGTTATGTCGGGCTTGAACCAAAACCTATACCAATAAAAACAATACGTTTGCGGAATGTAGGGCGAATATAATGTTTGAACACATATTGTTGACGACTGGTAAATATTGCATGATACCGGATAGGTTTGAATATAAAATTAATCACCCACATAAGCGGAGAAAGCTGTCTAGCGCATACATAATATGAAGAATAATGTGTTTTTGTAAGAAATCTATATTCGAATTTAGTTGAGAAAATATTAATAAACGCTTTGAAATTCAGAGGCATACAATTCCTATAATATGAACAATATTCAGTAAAACAAATCCCATTTTCAAATAAGAGTGCACCTCTATACGAATTTCGTGATTAAAATGTAATATGGGTGAAATATATTATGTCAAATATAAATATAACCAATTTAATTGTGATATACTTAAGTTATTCCCGAACGAATAATATTTTTACATCATAGATTCACAAGATGGCGCACATTCCAGTTTCATCAATTCTCTTTGGTTTAGCGTTGCGCTAGTGTATCGATTTTGCGTACAACAGGCTGGGTTCACAGCATTAAAAATCTTAAAAAAGAAAATTGTTTTTTTAGAAAGAACCGCAATTCATTTACGGAGATAATTATGCCTATAGTGTTTCTTAGGGGCATAGCAGTGTACGACAATCTTTTAAATTATAAGTACAGCAATTTTATATATATATTGTTAAAGAATTTATTGTAAGTTTACTACACAGGCAACACTAAATGTCTATGAATTTGACCCCGAAGCTCGTGTCCGGAGCAGGAGAGTGTGGTGTAGGGCCAGGCCCTTCGTTTTTGATCATCTTGTTGAATATCGTGTAAAATGGGCACATGATAGGTATATACGTTATTTAAATATTTTTTTATAGCCGTTTACTACTGCATTCCTATATTCGGCCTAATTTCTAGTATTAAAAATACATTGCGACCCATCAGTACGAATTAGTAAAGCTAAGAATATCATCCGAAGTCGAGTAATGGTAATCTTATTAGCACAAAATTCCATATCAGTGATATTTTTAAACTATCAGTGAATCCATTTATATTGTGACTACGAATATATTACATACGTTTCAATTCGGCAGATCATAATGTCCTCGGGATTTTGGTGAATGTGTTGAGACAATGGTGTATCGATTATTTTGCCTTAACTAAATGTCATTCTGGTGTCGTAGTGTTAATATTAGAAGTCTATGTGACCACGATTACTTTTGTCTAGGCATCTACGCGTTTTATATTAAGCATGCAGAAGTTCAATTTAGCTTTAGTGACCAAAATAGTGTCGACGTTTTTCATTCAGATAAATTCATCCGCTCCTTGACAATATCTATTTTTTGACGATTTCGGGTGTGGAATAGAAACAGTAAGAATTAACTGGAAATAGTAATCGCTCTTATAATATATATAACCATGTAAATTAGTGTTACGTATATTACGGACATAAATACTAAAAATAAACTATTAAAGAGTTTTATTATCAGCTTCTCTGATAAAAAGAAATCATTGAGGTTTATTAGAATGTTTCACGGTAGGACTCTTACACTTACACTTAATAAATTATTATTAATCAATTGATCGACTGACGAGTTCTAAATTTTATAATTAGGTAGTATTATTATAAGATTCCAATAGGATTTGGTTATCATTTTCTTAAACATGGAACGAGAGTAATGATTTAGTACCTTCCTTTAGTTGTTGACAATATTCTATATGCATTCCAATAAGGGCCTTTTTATTTGTTACAGTTACATACTCAAAATATTGAAGAATTGTGCTCAAAATTTACGCAGTAAGTTACTTGTAAAACAGTGAAGTAAATACATTTGTGTTAAAAATGGCCAATCCAAATCGTGAAAGTGTCAGTACTAGATTTTCCGATAATTACGATCTCAAAGAAGAACTGGGAAAAGGAGCATTTTCTATTGTGCGTCGTGCGGTTCAAAAGTCTACTGGTTATGAATTTGCGGCTAAAATTATTAACACTAAAAAGCTCTCAGCTAGAGACTTCCAGAAGTTGGAAAGAGAAGCGCGAATTTGCCGTAAGCTTCAACACCCTAATATCGTAAGACTTCATGATTCTATTCAAGAAGAACATTTTCATTACCTTGTATTCGACTTAGTGACGGGTGGTGAATTGTTTGAAGATATTGTAGCCAGGGAATTTTACTCTGAAGCTGATGCATCTCATTGTATACAACAAATTCTTGAATCCGTTCACCACTGTCATCACAATGGAGTGGTGCATAGAGACTTAAAACCCGAAAATTTATTATTAGCCAGTAAAGCCAAAGGAGCTGCTGTCAAACTGGCCGACTTCGGATTAGCCATTGAAGTGCAGGGAGACCAACAGGCGTGGTTTGGTTTTGCTGGTACTCCAGGTTACTTATCACCGGAAGTTCTTAAAAAGGAACCCTATGGTAAACCTGTCGACATTTGGGCTTGCGGTGTAATTTTATATATTTTGCTAGTTGGATATCCTCCATTTTGGGACGAAGATCAACATCGACTATACGGACAAATTAAAGCCGGCGCTTATGACTATCCATCCCCAGAATGGGATACAGTGACGCCTGAAGCTAAAAGTCTAATTAATCAAATGTTAACAGTAAATCCAAGCAAGAGAATCACGGCTTCCGAGGCTCTCAAACATCCATGGATCTGCCACCGAGAACGTGTTGCTTCTGTTATGCACAGGCAAGAAACTGTAGACTGCTTGAAGAAATTCAATGCACGGCGCAAATTGAAAGGAGCAATATTGACTACAATGCTTGCAACGCGCAACTTTTCTGGAAAATCTATGGTAAACAAGAAAGGAGATGGATCGCAAGTGAAAGAGTCCACCGATAGCAGTACGACTTTGGAGGATGACGATCTGGATAAAGATAAGAAAGGCGTTGATAGAGCTTGCACTGTAATATCGAAAGAACATGATGAAGAAGCTTTAACAAAAGCAGATTCATTCGGCAAGGCGCGAGGAGACAGCAACGCTTCTCTACGTCGAGCTGAAGTAATTAAGCTCACCGAAGTCCTCATAGATGCTATTAATAACGGTGACTGTGACACTTATTCCAAGTTATGTGATCCCAATGTAACATCATTTGATCCTGATGCACTAGGGAATCTAGTTGAAGGAGTTGAATTTCATAAATTTTTCATTTACAACACTCCAACTCACGTAAAAACGAATACCACGATTTTAAATCCTAGAGTGCATCTACTTGGAGATGATGTAGCTGTTATAGCTTATGTATGCGTTACGCAAAGTGTAGATGCCGAGGGGCGACGAGCTACTCACCAGTCACAAGAGACTCGTATTTGGCACAAGCGCCTCAACAAGTGGACAGCAATTCATTTCCATCGCTCCTAACTAGTCCCTTTTACGATCCACCTCCGTATGCCAGAGGATAATAGTCTCATAAATCAGATCATTCACAATGCGATGCCATTGCAACTCTTATAGCTTTCTAAAATATTTCATTATCAACGAGACTAGAAATCCTCTGTGTCATACAATATAAAATTTATTATCCAATTCTGCTATAAAACTTACACGAATTTTATTAGATTCTTTGTAATCCCAAACTTAAGTTAATTACCTATAGATAAATGTTACCCTTCACCAGTATAAGCAGTATTTGAAAGTAAATTCTTGTCCAGTAACATCACTTAGCAAGATTCACCATGTGGTTAAATGTGATACTGTTAAATCCAATGCTTTTTGCTAGTTTATATGTCCAAAAAAACTGATCTCTTGACAAAATCGAAGACATGTCAACGAAAATCAAGGCAAAGTTGCTTAACTAAAGAATAAAGGAAATCTCATCATACTAATAGATCTGAATCTAATGAATCTAATATAATAAGTGAATGAGCAAACATTTTCAAGATTTAGAATTATTAGCACATTTCTCAGTAAGTCTCTCTACATTTTTAACTATGAATGTTTTATCGTGCTTAAAAATGGTGTTCTATTTGTTATCAAATACCTAGTTAGTAAGATTTAAGTAACTAATAAAATGCAGTTATTGGCACTATCCACTTAGAGATTATTATCTAACATTGTCAGTCTTCTAGTAGTTTAATAAAGTTAACTCTTTCATCTATTTGTAGATTATATTGAGTTAGGTTTTCTTCGCCTATTTAAATCCTATGTATTAGCTAGTGCAAAATCAGTGTACTTATGCTATATTTTAATTTAAGTGGATTATATCAATTTTGTCAATTTTAGATTTTAACATTAGTAACATGTTATTATGCTTTTGGCTTTCCTCACCAAGGCCTCAGTGTGTGATAGAATATTTTGTTTAATTGCTTACTATTTCATTAAGCTGGACTGATCGCTTGCAATATTGGTTACGTACCTGATTATCAAAACAAATTATAATTGATATAGCTTAGAATTTTAAAGTGATAACTGTGCATAAGAATGGTCTGCATGTCGGTATTCGTATTTACTAAGAGGAGCTTGGTCAACAGTGATATTAATGTAATGAGGGAAAGTGTTTTTTGCACAGTTTCACTTAAGAGACATGCTTTAACTATTGGATCTATAACTGTAAGTCTGCAGTAAATTCAGTATTTCCTATAAATGTAATTAGATATAAATGACATGTAACCACGTTTTTTACAATTTTATAATATATTTTAGTATAGTTAGCAAAACCTAATTTATAAACCTCATGGGAGTTGAATTTGTAATATTAAAAATGCATAATAAGGGAGATATCTACCTAGAATTTTTAATGAACTAATCATGGTGGTGTTTTCACTGGTATACAGAGTACATAATTGTGCCATTATAATAAAATTAGTGCCAATAACTGTAAAACCTAAAAATGTATTCTAGTCTTTATTGTTATCTACGCATATTTAGTAATTAATCAACATTTTTAATTTAATTTTATGAATATATATAAGTATATATAATAATATCTATATACAAACATAGGTACATAAACTTACATTATGTACATAGATATTGATTTGCATACTGCATGTTTTTAAGTGTCATCTTTGTCATTAGCTGAATAAAAAGTATTTTCCCTGAAAATATTTATTGAGGATTTGTTGTATAGATTATGTTGAATTTATTTAATATTTTACTTGTATCAAACTAGTTGCCTGCCAGTAATAATAAATGGCTCCAACTTGCTTGCCGAGTTGCTGGACCCCAGAAAGCATAGATAGCTATAAGAAAATCTGTTGTGCTGATCTATTTATTAGTCAATAGCATACACATAGAAATAACACTTGTTAGGTTTCTAAATTCAGTATGAACATCACACCATGTGTAAGTCTACTATTAAGTTTTATACGTATAGACCATGAGTTATAATTTTTTAAATTTTATTTTTCATTGTTATACAGTAGCCAACTGCTAACATAGTTGTACAATCACTTTATTTATCAGTTTATAGGGTCTACTTAAAGCTGAAAGTTTTCATCTATTGGAATTCCTTCTAATTAAAGTTAAATATAATTACCATATTTACTCTGAATTCATATATTTAAAATATACTATAGCAATATCACTTGAATGAAAGTATTTTGTATTTTTTAATTGAATATGTGCTTTAGTTGCAATAATTATAACATACGGTTAGAATGTCTTACTTCTTTGTCAGAATATAATAGTAGAGTAAGAACCTGAAGTAATAACTTAATGCAATGTGAAATGCACAAATATTTCATGTTTATATATTCCAGAATACTTTACAAATTTGACAAAACAAGAATATTTTAGGTACTTAATAATAATATATTTTAGTCTTCCTTCAACAGTGTTACAAAATAATATAAATCAATTTAGAAGGCTGCCGACTCAGGCTACTATCAGCTTCTATTTAATCATTTTATTATAACAAGGATGTTATCTGCTCTCTACAAATTTACATACCTGTATGCATGCATTTATCTCACTGGCTTTCACATTTGGGAGAAAAGGGGCATTTGAAATGACATTTAACTCTTTCTATTGGCTGCTTTTTATTATTACAATTACAAAATCTATTTATATATATACTTAACTATAATAAATTGTCTTAAATAAAAAATGTACTTAAAATATTATACTCCATGTTGCTATTTCAAACAGGGTTCTCTATCTGCATGACTTGACTGTTAATGAGTAAACTGTTCTAAATAGTTTCACGGGGATACATTTTATAAATATAATATGGGTGCATTGCAATATGGGTACATTTTTGAAAATATATTAGATTAAAAAGATTTTTTGTGTAAAATTACTTGTGTAGTGAAATTGCTGATAATCATCAATCAATAGAATTAAACATTATCTATTCAGCTAGTAATGTGTTTAATGTTTCCTAGCCAAACATGATATTTGTAAGGCTATGTAAGCATCAAATTGAAACAAAATATAGTGTGTTACAAGAATATCAATATATGTTTAGTCAGAATAACAAACAAATAGCACTTTTGACTAGGTATGTGGTTAAAATGATTTTATATTTTATAGTTGCATAGTAATCATACCAAAGTATTTTATATGTTAATGCACCAGTAATTTCATTTAGGAGTTGCTCTTTTTGTCAACAGGGCTATGTTTGTAGTAGAATAATTTTAAATTATGGAAGTGTAGGAGTGTATTAAATAATTGTCAGTAATTGTATATGTATCAACATCATTTCTTGAACCTCTGCATTGCCGATTATCATGTAAAATTCTCTAAAATAAAGTTCTTTTGATCTACAAATAACATTTTTTATAACTACCTTATCATTCAACATGTTACCAAAAAATTCAATTTTTTAAGTTATTCAATGTTTTATAATATATGCTAATTTGACTACTAAGCTACACTATACATTCACACTAACAACAGTAATTGTTATTGAAATTATAATAATAATAATTACTACTAAAGCCTACAATAATAGGAACACATACCTTACACGGTGCTTAGATACTTCAATTTTGAGTGAACACCTTTACAGCCATCAACAGAGACATTGAAATTTTTAAGCACATCATTAAGGTCTGGATAATTTAATTTCCTGTCACCTAATTCTTGCTCAATACACTTTTTCAAATGGATCTCCGAAAGAGGTTCAAACTGAATATAACTTTTTAATGCTTTTATATCAGAAAAGTTGTCTTTGAGTCTTGTTTCAAAGAACTGATGACATATGTTTTCATAACCACTGTAGTTATCATTACAATTAAAGATTAGTATCACAATAATTTCTTTTCCTAAACTTCCACTTTTTTCAATAACACTGTTTATTTGTTCCTTGACACCCATGTCATTTATAGTTAAGTCATCCACAATAATTAGAGACATTTTACACATAGTAAGGCCAAACATCAAGTCTGTAGAAAATGTATGTCTAAAAGTTGGCATCACATAGTGGTACACATTTGACCCAGAACCTATTGTTTCTAATATTAGCGAAGAAGTGAATGTTTTACCCACACCTGTCCCACCAGAGAAAAACAAAATTTTACTGTTTGCTTTTGTCTCTAATGTCTGCATTAAAAGACTTAGTGCTACTTTTTGCCCATATAACCTAGTTGAAAGGGTCTCACTTAGTTTTTCCAAGTTCAGTCGATCACAACACTTTAGGCTATATAAGTGGTAAGTAAATAATGAAATCAAAACAATAAATAAAGCAGTTATTATCTTGAGTAAAGTGTTTCTAGAACTTCTAGGTTGCTTCCGCATATTTATATGAAATTTCTTAACAACGGGCTCTATAACTGGGCACGAATTGCTGTGGTTTTTCTGGTCAATCGAAGGTGTTGGTGATACACTTAGAGTTTGCGTAACGTCATCACTGGAGATCTCCATTTCTTTCACCGATTGACTGCTAAGGTCTATATCCATGGGTTCAAAACTTAAGTTATTCTTCTGCATTTTAACATAAACAACATAAAAAAACAAAATGTAGTAGAATATTTTAGTATATATAGTTCTGCAACAAATATTTTCAAATTTCAAATTCAACCACTTCGAAAAGTTCAAAATACTGACATTACCGTCGTCTCAAGTTTTTTTTTAAATTTTAAGCTTGGTTACAAGACCTTTATGCCATACGTCTCAGCGTAAATAGAACCGTATTCAGAACTCCAGTACTTTTGAACTGCGGAAAAGTTTACAGGAGATTATCAGTCAAAACTGTTTTAAGCATCAGTGATGTCATTGCTCCCCATCTAGCAACTGTGTTTAATGACTGCGTCACTTGCGGTATATTTCCTGATTTAATGAAACATAGTAAAGTCATACCTTTGTTCAAGGCGGGCAGCGCCTCAGAGACCCATCTCTGTGTTGCCAACCTTGAGTAAAGTATTTGAGAAATTAATTCTAGACCAGGATGCTAACCCATTTTAATTAATATAAATTATTTCATTAAAAACAGTTTGGGTTTACTAAATTACGATCAACGACGGATGCTGGTATAGAGTTATTGAAATGTATTTACGAGGCCTGGGAGGATAAGCAGGATGCATTATGTGTTTTCTGCGATCTATCCAGAGCCTGCGATTGCGTCCAACATGATACATTAGTCAGGAAATTAGATTATTACGGAATAAGGAACAAGGCTCTCGACCTTTTGACTTCTTATTTGAACAATAGAATTCAGAGGGTCGATGTGAACGGTACACGTTCGGTGGGATCTTTGGTTTCGATGGGCGTTCCACAGGGTTCGATACTTGGACCATTTTTATTTTTAATTTATTTATGTGACCTCCCTTACTACCTACGTAAGGGATAAAAATAGTATTGTTTTGTTTGCCGATGATACTTCCTAAATATTTAAAATTAAAAGAGAATTAGATAATTATGACGAAGTGAACAACGCAATCTCAAGAGTGGTTCATTAGTTTAATATAAATAATCTTTGCCTTAATGAAAAAAAAACCAAATGTATTAAATTCACCTTACCTAATGTTACACAGGTGGAAACCAATGTACAACTCAATGGACAGTTGTTGAGCCTTGTGGAATCGACTGTGTTCTTGGGTTTAAATATCGATGCTAAATTACAGTGGGGATCACATATTGAAAAAATAGCTAGTAGGTTAAGTTCTGCTTCCTACGCTGTGAAAAAGATTAGGACTTTAACAGACATAGATACCGCTAGAATAGTTTATTTCAGTTATTTCCATAGTATTATGAGATTATCCTTTGGGGTAATGCCGCAGATTTAAATACTATTTTTGTATTGCAAAAGCGAGCTGTGCGGGCAATTTATAAGTTGGGCCCCAGAGTCTCCCTCCGAGAAAAGTTCAAAGAAATAAACATTCTAACTGTAGTGTCTCAATATATTTTTGAAAATCTTTTGTATGTTAGAAGAAACATTTCCAATTTTTTAAGGCTTTGTGATTTACTTAACGTAAATACTAGACATAAAAACAATCTTGTGGTTTGTAATAATCGACTCCACAAGATTAGTAATTCCTTTCAGGGTAACTGTATACGCTTCTACAACAAGCTTCCTAGTGAAATGAAGAATCTACCTCTTCATAAATTTGAAAGACGAGTTAAAAGTAAACTCTGCCAAAAAGGCTATTATAAAATTCAAGACTATTTAGATGACAAACAAGCTTGGATATAAACTGTTTGTTCTCTCTCTATGCTACTCAAATGAAATATTGTAATTAGGTTATGTAAACATGTTTGTAGACCTAAAAAAAAACAGCCCGCTGAGTTTCTTGCCGGAGTCTTCTCAGGACAGGGCCGCGTTTCGAACCGGTGGTCCATTTGCCAAACATTCATTAAATATTTTTTTTGACGTTTTGTAAGTTCCGTATTAATGGTCTATACAGAATAAATGATTTTTGACTTTGACTTTGACTTTGACAAGCATTACCTAATTAACAAAAAGTAACTGTAAACCATATCGATATTCAGAGTCGCGAACGATCTGAATTCGCGTATTGTTTCTGGTGTAGTATTCAAGACTTTATAATTTAAATGCTACCTTTTTTTTTTGTGCGGAAATCCCTTCGGATACCCCCCGCCGGCCAGCGGGGGCGGTTATGTCGGGCTTGAACCGACTAAAACCGCACGCCGTCTCGGGTCTACAGACGCCGGGGTGTAAGGTTACCCATAGAGCATACCCCTCGCACTCCAACTGACCCTGGGCCATTCGCAGTGTCCCCTCTGATAACAGCAGAGGGGTACCACGAGCGACCACCCTCGACCCCCTCGTGCAATGGGGTCAGCTGGCCCTGAAAAGGGCCGGTTGGTCAGACTCTTGGCCGTTGACGTTGATGCCAGCTACTCCAGAGGAGCAATCAATGATGCGTCATCGCCCACGTTGCCCAGGATGCACCAAACTTGAAGGTGATTCAACCAGTCGCACCCCAATTTAAATGCTACCTCTACTCAGATATTTATAAAGTTCAAAGTAACTGCGATCCGAAACGCGGGAGGGATTTCTGCGCTATGCTCCCATATCACAGATCGCGAGCGAAACGTGGCAAGAAAGAGAGTGAGAGATTTAATGCGCATTGCTCTGTTGTTCGAATTTTCTCGACGAGTTACTAGAAAAATAGAGGTGCAACATCTCCGCACGAAAAAAACAGGTACAACAATATTATGTAGGTAATCTGTGGTACAACCATGATGCATACATTATGTAAAAACATAAATAAGAATGTACCTAATGCTCCATACTTTGCTATTTTAACTTGTTCATTCACATAATTTTTAATGTTTTTAATAACATTATTTTTTACCACGCAATACTTTGAATTTATTTTTTAACATGGGAACTTATTATACCTAAACTTAAACTTCATATAAACATTTTTATTTCCTTAAAGTATGATATTTTAATTCTAATCTTTCTCTAGTCTTCGCTCGTTTTACATTGAAGTCCTTACCGTGTGTATACATCTGTTAAACCTAAAAGCCATATTTTAGTCTGAGTAACGGTAATCGGTAGGAATTCATATATATAACGCTACAGTCCCCCGCATCACAGAACTAATAGCAGGGTAGGCTAATCTGAGTAGCGGTAGGAATTTTGTATCAATAATGATAATATTGCGTTTGTAAAGCCTTCCCGCATTACAGAATATAATCCATCAAACTGCATTTTCAGTCACTTAAACCCTCCCGCAGTGCAGAAGTACTGGAGTTCTGAATACGGGTAGGGTTTCCATATACGCAACGTCTCACGTCTGTCTGATACAGGGGTGTTAAATCAAGTTTCTAAATTTGCCCCATATATAGATTTTTTTCCCCAAAATGAAAAGTTTTTCTTGTTTGACTTTTGCAACTTCGTAAATTATTATATTTTTGCGATATTTTATAGGTGATTCACGCACGCACCCTCGGATACTGGCCAGCGGGGGAGGTTATGTCGGGCTTGAACCGACTAAAACCGCACGATGTCTCAGGTCTTCAGACGCCGGGGTGTATGGTGGCCCAAAAGGCATTTCCCTCGCACCCCGACTGACTCAGGCCACTCCGGCTTCGAGATGGCCTCCTTGGGTTTGGGAACCACGGCGTCCCCGTCTAGCCCCCGGAAAAGACCCCCTCTTTTCGGCGTGCAACGCGCGGCCGCCCCGTCATGCTTCTGCTAGGGTGACAGGAAGCTCCACCTCTCGCCTCCAGGTCTGCGCTCATGGAGGACGGAGGTCGTTGAGTGACCTTCGACGTCTGAGTCGCCTGCAGAGGAGCAGCGTGAGGCGCAGGCCTCACGCACTCTACGAATCCGCTCCTACTGCCGCCTCCTTCTCGAGCATTACTTGTTCGCAGAAGGAGGCAGCGGCAGCCCACGCGCTCGCGCTCTGCACCATCGCCGTGACCAGGATGCCGAGCGAGAGGACTCCTACTGCGAGGGCTGATACGAGGCCCCGCCGCAGCACCTCCCACGCTGGGCACTCCACCAGCGTGTGCAGCCCTGAGTCCTCGCCTGCATCACAGTGAAGGCACTCAAACGTTGGCTCCTTCCTGATTCGACACAGGTAGTCCCCGAAGCACCCCTTCCCAGAGATCACCTGCGTCAGCCGGTACGAGAGGCTTTTGTGTCGCCTCTCTAGCCAGTCCTCCATGTTGGGTCTTACCGCCGCTACTACGGTGGCGTGCCCTGCGCTTGGTTTCACGCACCCACCCTGTACGCATTCGACCTCAAGCACCATTTTATCTACGAAACGGGAAACCACATATAACAAGTGTTGAAACCTCCGTGTACCAACACGCGTGGGCACTACGAAGCAATTACTTCGACGTCGTACCAACAACGTAAACCACGATTGTTGACAGCTTCTCCTTATTGACGGAGTGCAACCACTCTCGTTACTAAAGTGAGGAGCTGCTCAGCCCATCACCTTCAGGCCGTTACCTTTTAGGTAGTATTTTTATAGCGGGTTTCTTCGTCACAGCCCCGAAGAGCCACCTTTCATGTCTTATGTCAGGGTTAAAGCCGCTAAAGGTTTCTTTCAGACTAAATTTGTCCGGCCTACCTAGGTCTTGATCTATTAAACGTAGAGATTTTTTCCTTGGACCTACGAAGAGCCACGGCGTAAATAAATCACAAACGTATTTGTATTTCTGTTAAGTAAATCACAAAATAAATTAACAATTTGTATTTTTTTAATAATTATTACTAGCTGTGCCCGCGACTTCGTCCGCGCGGATTTCGATCTAGGTTTTTTTTTGCACGGAACCCTAATACTAAAAAAATAAAAGTACCTTAAGTTACGTCTTTTAATATTAAATATCAGCCAGTAAAGGTCCCATCAAAATCGGCCCTGCCTTTCCAGAGAGTGCCTAATTCAAACTGATTGAAAGTCAGACAGAATAAATTAAAAATTAAATTTTTGTTATTACATTCATTTAATATAACAAGCAGAGACTTCAATTTTATTTATTTGTATAGAAGATATAGATAAATGGGCGCATGTTGCGCTGCATCAGCTGGGAGATATTACATATACTTAGTCTGAATAAGCAAGTCTGGAGACACGTTGGCGATTCAACAACTGTTGCCGCATTTATTGGTACCACTGTGTAGGTACATACCAAGTGAATAATATAATAATGTAGTAGTGAATTGAATAAACACGCGAGCGTGTGCGTCACGATGAAAGCAAGTGAGTGGAATTTGTCATCATTTCGGTCGTAGAGAAGCTTCTTCTTGCTGTAGTACGCACGCTGATAATAGCACCGTAATCGTGGAATCTGTCCACGATTACGGTGCTATTAGCAGCGTGCGGTCATGATCAACGAATGGTTTGCATTCGTTCACTTTGGTCCGGTTTTTGTATACCCAAAAAATAGCGCCGTGTCCGAACAGCTAGTATAGAAACATAAACTTTAGTTACCGAAATTGCTAGTAATAGTAGGTATTCACGTTAAAGGCTGCAACGAAGCTAATTTGCTTGTGTTAGGGATGGGTTCACGTCGGTAAAGTAATGACCAGGATTCGAACCCGGGACCTGAGTAAGGCCGCCTCCTTAACCACTACCAAACTACCGACTTAGTAATAGTATTTCCAACTCTACCAATTTTAGGTAGAGCTACCTACTTTTAGTATCTCTTGCACATAATGTACTACTACATTGATATTTTTTTCACACGATCCATATTAGTCATTCCTAGTATTTACACGCATATCGTATCCTATTACATCAGGCCAACACTTTTTGAGTCTACCGCTCCTACTAGAACCCGGTGGAGGTGACGGGGCAAGATATTTCTTACCCATGCGGTCGCCGTAAAACGTGACTGTACCAGCGGAGGCGACATTCCTACAGTTTGTCTGCGATAACATGGTCCGGACATAAAGGCTGCTTAAGATACGGGAATTCTTCATGTGATCTTTTCGTGTAACTCCAGACTCCACACATTCGCGTAGCATATTCCTTTCTGTGACACAGCTTCTATTTTCTGTTTTTGTTGGGCTGGTTGAGCATAACATCTGTAGACATGTGACGTGACTAAAGATTGGTTAATACCGATGTTTGTCAGAATTAGCTAATCTTAATATAAGTATTAGTTTTTCTATCAGTTTCGTATAAGCGCGCATTCGCACAGGCCTTCTGTTGGCGTATCCGTACTAAAGAAATAGATCGTCAATCTTTTTATAGTTTCCGCGCCTAATAATTATGTATATAATTTAGAGATGAAGTGTCCACTGTGTAATGTTCAGTTTAGTGACGGCGTTCAATGTTCCAGTTGTGAGACTGAGAAGGAGTTGGACTTTGGATGTGCAAGTATTTTCGAAACGGGTTGGCGAAAACTGGATGTTGCTGACAGACGGGGAAGAGTTTCTTCACCAGTTCCTTCACCAGTTCCTTCTAACCCCGAGTGACCTGCAACTTAGGACACAATTCTTTCCGAAATCCAAGCCCATGAAACGCCTGCCACAAGGCTTACCAAGTCTAATTGACGACATCTAGGTAATTAAAACGAAGCTAGTTGAGTTGAAGGATGCCTATGCCCATTCCAGAGAAAAGCTTAATGATTTTGACAATAGACTCATGGTACTCAAAACAGAAGTTGCTGACTTTGATAAGCTTATTGAAACCTCTAACTTAATACAAGCAGACCTTGCTAAAACTAAACAAGATCTGTTTTTATACGAACAGCGCTCACGTTTAAATAAGAAGTACCGTCAAAAAAAGACGAGAATCTATTTGTAATTGTGGAGACCATTGGACGTAAAATAAACTACAACAATCCCAAGTCCCAAATCAACTATATATCCAAGGTACCTATATATAATTCTAAGGAGAAATTGATAATTGTAAGCTTCCTGAACCGCTACAATAAGGTAGATGTTATAACAGCTGCACGCTCAATCAAGGACTTGTCCGCCATTCAAGGCAGTGAACGTGTCTGGTAGACAACGTCAATGATCATTATTGAGTATGAACTACAAAAAACTATTAACAAGAATGAAAACTGTTGCTAACTATAAATTTTTTATTATGTGTGTTTGAAACATGGAAAAATTCATGTACGCAAAAACAATACTTCTAAATCATTCGTTATTAGACGAGTAACTGATTTAAACAAAATAATCTAAGGTGTCATTTATATAATATATTCGTTACCTTTTGTATTCTGGATAACACACATACTTCTTCATTTTACTGTAAAAGGTTAAGCGAATCTGCTTCACTAATGAGCCAAACGCATATATTATGCTTTTTTTTTTTCGTGCGGTAATCCGCAGGCCAGCGGGGGCGGTTATATCGAGCTTGAACCGACTAAAACAGCATGCCGTCTCGGGTCTTCAGGGTGTATAGTTGCCCATAAAGCATATCCCTTGCACCCCAACTGACCCTGGGCCATCTCCGGTTTCGAGATGGCCTCCTCGGGTTTGGGAACCACGGTGTCCGTCGTGCCCCAGTTTGGGGGAGGGGCGCTAGTCGCCTCGCTGCGCTGTCCCGCATTCCGTACCTACCGACTTCTATTCTATACCTTCTTGCGCTGTACGGACTCTAATCCTTGCCCTTCGAAATACATCTAACCTACCTTTTTTTTTTTTTTTTTTTTTTATCGTGCGGAAATCCCTTCGGATACCCCCCCGCGTGCCAGCGCATAAGCTTGCGTGCTCTGTTCTTGACTATTTTGCATTGAACTGTAGTCTTCATAGCAATGTGAAGGTATTTAACCCGCTTTATTAATATTTTAATTTTTGCTATTATACAATTTTATTATGTACTATTATATATTATATTAATATACAAGAAGTTTCGTTAATTTTTTAGCTTCCGCTAATCTGCGAAAAATAATACAATAAATAAATATTAATATGAGTGTATTTGCTGTTGTCAAAGCCACATTTACTTTTATTTTACTTTCTACAGTGATCCTCTGCACTAAAATAGGCAATAAATCAAATAATTAATTGTGTGCTGTTACATTATATCGATGTACTTTATTTATGTAATCAAAACAAAGGTATATCTATTTCTCAAAACCTATATAAAAGCAACTATGGCTACTTTATAGCAACTTTCTCGCAAAGTGAAATGACTTTTTTTTTTCTACGTGCGGAAATCCCTTTTTTTTTTTTTTTTTTTTTATCGTGCGGAAATCCCTTCGGATACCCCCCCGCCGGCCAGCGGGGGCGGTTATGTCGGGCTTGCACCGACTAAAACCGCACGCCGTCTCGGGTCTTCAGACGCCGGGGTGTAAGGTTACCCATAGAGCATATCCCTCGCACCCCGGCTGACCCTTGGCCATCTCACCACTAACAGCATCGCTCATCCTGTCTCCTCTGAAAGCAGAGGAGTACGGAGAGCGATGTGTTCCCGCCACGTTGGGTATTGGCCGACGATCAATGCCAACCCTATGAAGGATTGAAGGGGAAGCCATTGACCGCCGCCCAGGGTGTACCGGCCGCTCCGATTCCGTTCCCCCCGGACTGCAGCGGGATCGGAATCGGAGCGACACTCGAGGAGGTTACCCAACACACACCCCACGTGCGGAAATCCCTAACATTAAATAATCTGACCGACCGTTTTCTTGTTATCGGTGATTTTAATTTGCCTGGTAGATATCCCGTGGACTCCATCGGGTAATGATTTGCCGCTTATACCAGTTAACCTTTCCTCAGCAGATGAGTATTTGTTCACTGACGAGATATGCACAATGGGCCTAGGACAGAACATTGGAGTTCCTAACAAATTAGGTAGAATATTAGATTTGGTTCTCTCGCTTGACATAGTGTGCAAAAACATTCTGACCCCTTAGCCCGCGCGGAGTCGCACTCCTATCACTCAGCCTTATTAATTTCTATTATATTGTTGGATATATTTGTACTGGAATGCTTGCCTCGAGTCAGATACTCATATAATAAGGGTGAGTTCCTATCATTGAATGATGGAATAAATGCTATTGATTGGGATTATAAATTCACCTCTCGTTCAAGGGACAACTCAGTTGAGATTTTTAATGGAACCATAATTACTCTTCAAAATAAATATGTAGGTACCACAAAAACTTCAACGTAAGGGTGAGTACCCAATATGGTACAGTTCTTAATTTATAAAAGCGCTCAAGGAAAAATACTTATACAAAAGGATAGAACTTAGGGTAATTTGGCGTATTTTTTAATTATTACGTGAGAGGATGAAATCAATCGATAAAATCTGTTACACGAACAAATAAAATAATCCAAAATGTTTCTGGTCTTACGTTAAAAATAGATATAATTTACGCGCTATTCCTACTATACTTCTTGATAAAAATCAACTAACAACAGGAGAAACAATCTGTGAGGCGTTTTCCTCTTACTTCAAATCTAATTTTCTCAACCATGACACTATCAACTCGAGCAGTCTAACTTCGCCTCTTTCTAGTTCGACAATCTCAATCTCAGTCGCTGATATTTGACACATAGAAGTAAAAATTGATTCTGTGACGAACTTGCTCCAAAAGCTAGATATTTCAAAAGATGCAGGGCCCGACAACATATCACCCCAACTACTGGTACGGTATGCACCATTGATTGTCGTTGAGGTGGCATATCTCCTAGCCGGGACCCCTCCATGGGACCTGGAAGCGAGAGCCCTTGCGTCGTTGTACCAATGGCGCAAGGAGGCGCTGGAGCGGGGCCATAGGCTGGAGCCCCGAGAAATCAGGGCTCAGCGGACCCAGCTCCTCCAGGAACTCATGGATACATGGAGGGTGCGACTTGGGCAACTAAGGTGGGGGGAATCCACCATCGCGGCAGTGAGGCCGGTCATGAAGGAGTGGTTGGATAGGCACCACGGTGCCCTTTCCTGCCAGATAATGACCGTCAGATAGTCATGGGTGCTTCAGTAAGTATCTGTGGTGCATCTACCGGGAGACAACGCCTCAGTGCCAGCACTGCGAGGATCCTGGCGAAGACACAGCGCTCCATACGTCGGTGGAGTGCCCAGCGTGGGCAAGTCAACGCCGGGATCTCGTTGCGGTCCTGGGCGTAGAACTTCTCTCGCTGGAGCCGTGGTCTCCGACGGGAGCAAGTGGCACACCGCTGCCTCTTTCTGCGAGCAGGTAATGCGTACGAAAGAGGCGGTGGAGAGTGAGCGGGAGAGAACCCTGCCCTCCGAGTTCTGCTGTCTGCGGTGAGGACGCCGCAGACTCGCCTACGCCCGGGACTACCGACCTCCATGATCGGGGCCTGAGGACGGCAGTTGATCGACTCGCCGTCCTTACAGAAGCAGGCCAAGACTGAAGCGTGTCGTGTGTCACTCGCCTGCCAACTCACCGTCGCGGGATAAAACCCGATCCAACCAGGCGAGGCCGCAGTGGCGGCCACAGTTCGCCGGTAACCTTGGGGTTATCCTTTCGAGGGCTTACCCCGGGTGCCCGGCAATGAACACTTGGGGAGGACACCGTGTGGTTTTTAGTCCGTCCGATTCCGACACGCCCAACGATGGGGTCATCGTTGGCACCGATGGGGTGAAGCCAGTGGGGGTTTCCACACGTTAAAAAAAAACTTTTAAATCGTCCTTATTTGCATAAACGTAAGTGTCCTAAAATTTTCTTAAGTAACCGTTAAGTTTGGTGATTGTTTCGGGTACAACGGTTACGGTACGGCGTATAAAATAGTATTTATTAACATAAAAAATTGATAAAAACAGCCTGGATGACGTTAGAGAAAGCCAAGTATGGACTCATAACAAAAATACAATTTGCAGAAAACGGCCACGGTACTGGCTGCTTCTTTCGAAACTCGATCCCCGTTACCTCCTAACATTTTGAAATTTTTACGAAACAGCCATATATGAGGCTGACTTATGGAATATAGGTTAAGCAGTTTGTGTCAAAATTGACTGCATTTTACATCATGATGACTGTTTTTTTTACAAAATATTTTTTGTTGAATGGCTGTATTTGACGGCTCATATCTCCGCCGTAAGAAGAGATATTGAAATGGCTGTCTTTGCCAAAAATCCGGCTTGTCGAATTTAGTATGGCTGTGTTAATAACTCGATTTTTAAAAAGTGCCACTTGGCGCTTTCTGCAGAACTAGGTCCATTTGTGGATGGACAACAACTAGCTGTCTTGATGGAGGGTTAGACTCAAAGTCACTTACTATTTTATCGGAGTCACTATTTTCATTCAATTGGCGTACTATATTTGCTTGTATACCTTTTGATGGCGATGAAGAACAGACAGCATTCCTTCATTTTCAGCAGGGTTGTAGTTGCCATCGGACCCAAATTCTCCGTCAGCATCACTGTAGGGATCATTTTCTTCTTCAGATGACGGTAGAAGATCGTTTGCTATACTATTGAGGTCTTCTTTGGTTTCCCTGGCGTTCATCAGAGGATTTTTCAGCTTTTTCAATGCCGGGAGCCGAAGAATCGCTCGTGAAACTGTTTTTCGGTGATTATTCCTCAATGGTACATCGGACATGAACCATCTTGCTTCAAAACACTCCTCAGTGTCTACACTATCAACATGGTAAATTTGGTCAAGATCGCGTCAGTGGTTACATCCTCCGTAACCACTCGCGCGATCTTGACCCCAGCCAGCCACCAACTAACGGCTATGCCGGGTTTATGAGCTTAGCTCGCTCAGCTCAATAAATAAAATAAATAAATAGATGAATGACTCTCATGAGATTATAATTAATACTCATAGGATTATAATTATAACAAGTAAAATATTTCCAAGTAACTATGTACATCCGAAGGGAGCAATTATCAATATTAATATAATTTAAGGACCTGTATCCATGGCCGTTAAAAAATAAATTAAAAAAGGGAAAAATTATCTGTGGCAGTGGAGGTCATTGTGCCATGATTGTCAGTGATTGTTACGGAACAGAAATTGCAACAACAAAAGTTACGTTATTTTTGAAATGGGAGATAAAAATGATGGCCCGAATGTTATTCACAAATCTACACCTCCCTCAACGAACAGAAAAGTACGAAATCCATTTGATAAAGCTTTGATTGATAAGTTACACAAGCCAATATGCAGGTTAGTTCGAAATTTCCTCATTATTATTATAATAAAATTCAGCACATACTTTTTATAATGGTGATTACTGTGATGTATTGTTTCTTTTGTGTAGCCCGGGAATGTGTAAGATATACAAGAAGAAAAATAATGGTACTTTTCGATGGGATATTGATCAAGCCTGCACATTAGTTCCTGCGGACATCGTCGTTTGTAACAGCCAATTTGAACCCTCCCCCGACCCTGCTTTGGAGAAGATAGCTGAAGAAGCCACTGATAGGTAACCAATCGTCTACTTTTTATCTTTGTTATTAAAATGCTCATTAATTTTTCGGACCTTTTCTGGGCGGGAAACTAGTATAAAAATATATGTGGTGTTGCATTAAATTTATGTAGCTTTCCTATGTCTCTGAGTCTACCTTTGACATACCCATTTTTCTCAAATTTTATATCAGTTGATTGGGCCATGGAAGATGTTGGTTAAATATATGAAAGGGAAGACTTGTAATACTATGTTTATAAAGTGTGTTCTTGTGTTTAAACTTTAAAGTCAAATAATCTGTGTTGCTATGGCAGCAAAAAAAAATAATATTGATTTTAGTAAATTTAGACTAATAATATTCCTTCATGAATATAATATATCTAGTCCTCTTAAGATTATTGCAATTTATGAGAAAGACTATGAAGTTCGGTTTTTTGTAAATCCTATAGTGGAGCCCCAATAGTGAATAAGTAATAGGTACAAATCTTGTGAAAGGTCCATGTGAAGTATCCTGATGGCACAGACCAAAAGTATGTGCCGCCAGACCACCACTGGCCAAAAGCCAAAATGAACTAAATTATGCAGTTGTAGAAGAGTGGACAATATGCTCTAAAGTGCAAACTTTGGATGTAATTGGGTTTGATGTTTGGATGAAGAGATGGTAACCCTTATTTAACAAAAAAAGGCTTATTTATAGCATAAATTATAGGTACATATACATATAATTTGTCATTACTGCTAAAAGGTGGGATGAAAAATGTAATAAATTTCTCAGATGCACTTGTTTTTTTGAACTTTTGTTTGGATTATTTATATAGTTTCTGTAATGTTGCCCCCTTGGGTAAAAGTCCCCTCCCTTCTTTTCCACCTTTTACTGTCCTTTCCTTTCCTGCTTTACTTGTTATATCATCAACCCATCTCTTCTTTTGCCTCCCTACATTTCTTTTGCCTTCTGGGCCTATCCATTTTGTTGTTTGGTGAGTCCATCGCTTGTGTTAGCTAGCGATGGACTCACCAGTGAGTTAGGTGTCCTGCCCAGTTCCACTTCTGCTTCAAACTAAACTGTAGAACATCTGTTAATTTAGTATTCATACAGATATCTGTGTTTCTTGTTTTATGTATTCTTCTCAATTTTAATATACTTCCTTCTATTGCATGTGGGCAAGATGAAATTTTGCTCTTTACTTTTTCAATATATACCAATTTCTGGCTGGCGTAAGTTAGGCTTGGAAGAATACAGTAGTCTATAACTGTCCATTTCCTGTTTAAGTTATAATTAGCCTTTTAAAATTTATTTTTGTGTCCAGTACTTCCTCCATGCTATACTTATTTGTCTGTCTATTTAGTTTTTGTTGCTATTTGCATCGAAATATACATTTGACATTGATTTCTCTCAAATTGGATTATTTTCTGGTGACTGTTTGACATAATTTTGGTTTTGGTTGAGTACATGTTCACAATTTAAACTTTGTAACATTTTTTCTAAGTTGGTATTGGATTTATTAAAAAGAACTATATCATCTGCAAACCTCAAGTGTGTCAATTTATAATTTAGTATCCATATGCCTTTATTTTTCCCAGCAATGTTTTTGAAAATATCTTAGATCACAACTACAAATAATTTTGGAGAAAACAGATCTCCCTGCCTCACCCCTCTTCCAATAGTGAACTCCTCCCCTTGTCTTTCCAATTTTACTTTGCTTACACTTTTTTAATAGATGTGTTTTATGATTTGTACATAAAAAATAACACTAACTTAACAACAAAACGAAATCAACCTTTAAAAAATGCACCCCAAGCCGACTGGTCCCGTTAGGGCGGATTCTGCAACCGTTCTCCTAAGATCGATTCGCCTATTGAATTGGACTATTCGTCGACAGGATGATTCATTTATTTACGTTTCCCCAGCAGGGTCTTTCACCTGTGGACATTTCGTCGACAGAACCTTTCATATGCGTCACTTTCGACGACAGCCCTTTTCAGCTACTAAGTGTTTCACCGACACGACGATACGATACGATATGATACCAAACTACAAAGCCACCAGAAAGCTACTAGCTTGCTATCGAAATCCAACTTTCCGGACTAGTGGGTCTGTTAGGGCCGCAGTTGTAACCTAACCTAACCCAGACAACATCGTAGACAAAAAGGTGCTGAAGGCGAATATTCCATAATTGAAAAGTCCTGTCGTCGAAACAAACAAATGCGAACCATTTTGTCGGCGAAACATCAGCGAACAGGTTAAACGTTCTATCGACGAATCTCTCAAAAACAAAACGTCGTGTAGGTGATCAGTCCAAAGGAGAAATGACTGTCGGCGAACGTTTGCAGACCCGTTAGGACGAGACGACCACTACCCTCCACCAAATATAAACCAATGAAAATGACAATATTGCATTGCAAACACAGATCAAACTGTTCTTTTTTGATGAAATTTCTCTAAGTCCCAAATTTCATTTTGTTTGCATTACAATATCAATTATAAACTTTAGTAGAGTAACAATTCAGACTGATTTGCACTATTTTCAAGTTTTATTCTCGTTTCGATATAATCACAATACATTGTTTGATGTTGAAAATTTTGTTACGAGAATAATTTTCTTGACATTTGGGAGATCAACATGAGATCGAAACTAGATTGAGACTGCATTTTGAACATATTTTTATTACGAGAATTGGTATTTTGAAATCTATGAAGCGCGGGAAAGTGTTAGACCTCTCCCGTGCATTCTACACATTCTCGCTATTGCATCAGGGTCAGCAGCGTCAGGTTTCATGCCACCGCTTCATCCCCGCTTATGACGCGGTGCATCCACGTAGCAGCCCTGGTAGTGGTGGTACTCGGATGGCGATTCCCACTCTATACGATACAGGAACTCGTCAAATCAACAATGCCCGGTAAGCACCTGCTTCAGCCGGTAGGAGAGGCTACAGTGGTATTATTCGTATAGATAGGTACCTATTCGTCAATGAGGGGTCTTGCCACCGTAATTGCAAGCGGTGAAAAAAACATGAATGCTGAAAGGACAAATGAAGGTACAAGAAGAATAGCTGAAAAAAGAAAAGAAAGAGAAGACGATATTAATGAAGATGTTGATTTTATTATTGTGAATAGAAGGGGGCCTGAGCGATTAATTAGAAGTGAATCCATAAAAGTACCAAACAAAACGTGGGTAGATTAACGCTAAAGAAAAAAGTTTTAATTCTATTATAATAATAAACATGAAGTATGTTTAACTTCTCTAGAACCTTTGCCTAAGCAAATGGCGTTAGCTAAATTGCAGAGATCAGAAAATATTAAGAATGTTATTAGAATTAAATATAAAAGTATCAACAAGGTTCTCATTCGATTCGATGAGAAAGAAGATTCTCTCAAGCTTTTAGAGTGTGAGAAGATTAAGGCAATGGGCTTGAGATGTCAACCAACTGATGAATTATCGATAGCCTATGGTGTTGTGAGAGGAGTTGATCTGGACTTGAACGAGGAGGAGATTGTTGACATTTTGACTTCTAATACTGAAATTTTGTATATAAAGCGGTTGAAACGCGTCAATTCAGAAGATAAATTAATTGACAGTGATACTGTATGAATACCATTTAAAAGTAACAATTTACCACCATATATATATTTTGGCATTTGAGTGCCGTTTGAAAGTCGAACCTTATGTGTTTCTAGTGATACAGTGTTCAAGATGTTGGTAATTTGGTCAGATAACAAGGTATTGCCCTACTAGAAAAAAAACTGTGCCCAAAATGTGGTGGTAACCATGAAAATTGTACTACTGAAAATTTAAACATTGCTATTGACAAAAGTGTTCTTCATTTTTGAAGGAAAAAGAATTAGGAATATGATGAGTGAGCAACAAATCACCTACCGAAGAGTACTTTTGATATACACCGAAGAAAGACAAGAGGGCAGCCGCTTGCATAACTTTTGCTGAAGTTACGCACACAAACATAATACAAGAATCAGAAACTTACAGCAGTATAGCTTCAAGGTCAATACAAAAACCGTGTGATCAGACACTACTCACTGTACAAGAAAAAGAAGCCCATCATATTGGCATATTACATATGGGCACAAAAAACAAAGAAACAAGAAGAATCGGAGTAATGGGGAACCATCACTAATGGAAGAGGAAATGCCAAATGATAAAAGTGAAGAACAAGTTAGAAACAGAGATGAACAATTATTGTATAGGTTTGATTTTAAGAATTTTTTACTTAAGATAAATATATTATTTATGTCACCGGGAACATTTGAGGATAAAAGTATGTTATCGTTTAAACTTATATATGAGGAAGTTAAAAAAGTATTACTCGGGTCACAGATTACTAAATAGTTACTACTCGGGTGTTTTTTAAGTGGTGGCTTGTTTGAAAATACTATAAACATTTTAAATGTATAATAACGCACGTACGGATTTAAAAATTAACATATTGCAATGGAATTCACAAGGTGTCTGACCTAAATTGATTTCCTTCACGGAGCTTTTAAATCAGGAACATATGCATATAGCAATTTTAAGTGAAACATGGCTAGATAGTCATGCTTATTTTAATATTAATCGCTATAATATTTATCGATCAGACAGATGTGTTCCTTATGGGGGAGTTGCGATTCTAGTTCATAGATCTGTACTGTGTAACCCTTACTTATTTCAAGTTCCTAACGCAGGCATTGCGATTATTAGCGTCAAGCTCCATAATTGTAAAGACTTAGAAAATGTAGTAGGCATTTATTGTCCTTCTTCAGTACAAACACAAACATCAGATTGGGACTATATATTCTCTCAAATAAAACTCTAATAGCTGGACATTTTAATGGGCATCACACAAGTTGGTCGGTAAAAATTAATTCTAGGGGTATTCAGATATTAGAGTCATCACTGGAAAACTCCTTCGTCTCTTTGAATAACGGTGCGGCTACGCGGGTTAAATTGGTCAATGGCACGCCACAAACTTCTCCAGACATTTCATTCACATCTTCTGACAACGCTATTAAATTTGATTGGCAAGTATTCAACGAAAATCTTGGTAGTGCTCATATGATAATTAAAATGTTAATCAATATACATAATGAATATGTGTCGAGTAGAGTAAGGAATCATAAGAAGGCAAAGTGGACGTAATATCGGAAAAACCTACTAAATAACTTTAATCCTCCGGTTACTTCTGATGTTCAAGCTCAATACTCAATACATTTATTGCGTTCCATAATGTGATACAGATGTCATGTTATTATTAATTAGTTACAATTATGGACCCTGTGGGGCACAGCACAATGTTTGGAGAGAGGGAGAATTTTCTGTTGTACACAGTTTCGTATCTATAATTTAATTTTGGATATTATTATTATTTATCTATTTGTTTTTAATAATAAATTGTAACAATCTTAATTTTATTCCTATATATTATATCCTGTATGATGTGATGATGTGAGTAGATGATTTAGTATTTTATAAAATATTATTTGACAATAGTAGTATTCAAATAAACGAAATATTAATAACAAATTATTGTTCTATGTCCATTTATATCATTCATGCAGATACATATTTGTTATACATAGTCATTAACAAATACATAGTTTTTTATTACATTTAATTCCCATTTTTTATTAATATTTTTAACAAAGACAAAAAATATACAAAATGTCAATACTAGATGTCGATACAGAATACAAAAATGACAATATTGGATGTCAATACGAAAACAAAAATCTCAACATAAGATGTCAAAATTCAAAACACTAAAATGTCATTATTAGATGTGAACATTTAATCCATTACCATACTCCGTTTTTAGTAGGTATATAGACATGAATTGTCTCCATCCAATGTCAATGGTTTATCAATCATTAATAATTCTATGTCCTAGTAATAATAAATTGGCGTCCATGTAAGTTATTTAATGTCATTATGAATTGATTATATTATTCATTTTATTTATTAGGTGTATTTTGTGTAGATATTATTTCAGATGTCTTATTAAACATTCAATTATTATGTAATAATTTTATATAATTTTATGTAAATTAATTTCAACTTTTATCATCAAAGTATATTCTTGTATATTAGTAATAGCTTTTAATTAGTAGAAAGCTTTTTAGTTCGTTTACAAACCTGCAAAACTTTTTCATTTTTAATGGGCTCGGGTAACTAATTATAAATTTTTATTGACATGACCAAAGGACCAGAAGAATGCATTTCGAGTTTAGAGGTAGGTAGGTTTAGCCTGGGGTGTGTGTTGGGTAACCTCCTCGAGTGTCGCTCCGATTCCGATCCCGCTGCAGTCCGGGGGGAACTGAATCGCAGCGGCCGGTACACCCTGGGCGGCGGTCAATGGCTTCCCCTTCACCCCTTCATAGGGTTGGCATTGATCGTCGGCCAATACCCAACGTGGCGGGAACACATCGCTCTCCGTACTCCTCTGTTTTAAGAGGAGACAGGATGAGCGATGCTGTTAGTGGTGAGATGGCCCAGGGTCAGCCGGGGTGCGAGGGATATGCTCTATGGGTAACCTTACACCCCGGCGTCTGAAGACCCGAGACGGCGTGCGGTTTTAGTCGGTGCAAGCCCGACATAACCGCTCCCGCTGGCCGACGGGGGGGTATCCGAAGGGATTTCCGCACGATAAAAAAAAAAAAAAAAAGGTAGGTTTAGTCTATTTTTGTGTCTCAGTGTATACCTAGTTTGTATGTTTTCACGTGTAGTGTAGTGTTCTGGGTATTTACGGACAAATTTACATACTTCCAAAATATAAATGCTTGGCAATGTTAATATTTTTAGTTTCTGGGAATGGGGTTTGCAAGTGTCTGTTTGTTCTATATTTACTAATATTCTTATGAGTTTTTTTTGTTGAGTAAATATAGTGGCGCATCTTTACTGTTTCCCCACAAAATGATACCATAGGTCAGCCAAGAGTATGCATAGGCATAGTAGGTAACCAAAGCAGTCGCCAAGTCAGTTGTCTTTTTGACTTCCCGTAGCGCATAAGAAAACCTTGCTATTTTGGCTCTCACCTTTTTGACATGCGGCTTCCAAGTTATATGAGTATCTATGGTTAAACCAAGCAAGTTGAATTCCCTAACAGCTTCTAGTTTTATGTTCTCATAATTGAAATTTATATCTATTGGTGGCTTTTGGTGAGGGTGGAAGGTTATTATTTTTGTCTTTGTATAGTTAATCTCTAAATTATGCTCAGCCATCCAAGATACTGTTTTCTTCAAAATAGCATTTAATTTCTCTTTTAGGTTTAAGTTACTTTGACATGTGATAAGCAAAGAAATGTCATCCGCAAACAGTACACATGGTCCCTCAATAGCTTTAGGCAAATCGTTGATGTAGATGAGGAATAGTAAGCACCCTATCACGCTACCCTGCGGTATTGAGGCCCTTACTTCTAGTTAGCTGGAACAATTTTTTTCTATTTGGTTAGTATTCTCGTTAAAGGATTCAATCTCTACCAGTTGTTTCCTGTCTGTTAGATATGATGTGAGCCACTTGTGAGCTTGTCCCCTTATACCTATTCCGTATAGTTAGAATATTAAACTGTACTTTGTCGTAGGCCTTAGTCATATCAAGTAGTACTCCTACTGCATATTTTTTGTTATTTATAATATTTAGAGCCTCCTGTATGTACTTATAGACAGCTAAGGTTGTTGATCTATTTTTACGGAAGCCGTTTTGGCTTTCGTCGAATATCTGGAATTTCTCACAGAAGGAATATATCCTATTACACATCGCCTTTTCGAAGATCTTCGAGGCGGTGGGCAGTAGAGCAATCGGTCGATAATTACTAGGCTGGGTTTTCGAGTCTTTTTTGTGAACCGGTTTTATGACATCGAGTTTTAGTTGGTCAGGAACAGTGCCCTCCTCAAACGACTGGTTCACCAATATCTAGAATGGCAATGTTAGCTCTTTAGCACAGAATCTAAAGAGGCTGGGTGGAAACTCGTCGAAGCCATGGCTCATCTTATTACTTAAGTTTCTCAGAATTGTAATGATTTCGTAAGGCTCTACAGGACTGAGAAACAGTGTTTTCAGTGGAGTGAAGTACTGATGTTCTATTTGACTCTCTACCTGATCTTAGGGTGGCTGTATCCCCAATTGACGCAAAAAAATAAAGTACTCAGCTATGTGTTTGGGCTCACATGTAAGGCTAGTGTGAATTTTTAATTGTATGTTCTGATTTTCTTTTTTTGTTTTTTTGTTGGTTCGCTCATTTATCATTTTTAGATTTTATTATTTTATTTTTATAGTGAAGTTTTTTCGACTACTTTTTTAAATATATTTTCATAGTTTTTATAATAAGATTTTAGTATTGGATTATTTGTTTGTTGTGTGAGCAATTTGAGGAGTCGTTTATTTCTATAAGAAAGCCTAATACCCACTGTTAGCCAATATTTTCTAAATCGTTTTTTTAGCTTCATTTTTTGTACTGGCATACATATATTAAGTATACTTGTTAGCGTGTCTTTGAATGCATTATAGTTCTCATTAATATCTCTGTTATTTGACAAAATGCTGTGCCAGTTTTGCTCATTAAGTTTATTTTTGAATTTTTCCATATTAGCCTCACTAAATATTCTTATTTTTGTATACCATCTAATTTGTTTTGTTTGCTATGGTAGTTCAAGATTAATGCTAGTTCCATTGTGGTCAGAAAAGCCTAATTTTTCTACAGTTGTATAAAATTTAATGCTGTTAAAATTTGTGAAAATTAGGTCTATACATTTTGAAGTAGTTTGCGTGATGCGTGTGGGGTGGTTTATGTGTTGTGTGAAATTATATTCTAGCATGAGGTCAAAAAAGATATAAATTTATGTCGTTTTTTCTAAATAATTAATATTGAAATCTCCACCTATAATTACATTTGATAAATAAATAAATATTAAATAAATATTGTACGACAAAGTACACAACGCCATCTAGACCCAAACTAAGCAGATCTTGTCATATGGGTTCTAGAATGCGGATAAACATACTTAAATACTTTTTTTTTTGTAAATAAATACATATTCAATTAAATTTTTTAAGCATTTTTATGCTTACTTTTTTCTAAAGATTTAGATCGGAAAAAGAGAACATCTAGGACGGGACTTGAACCCGCGACCAGTCCCTTACAGGGGGAATGCTCTGACCAACTGAGCCACCTAGACACGTCCCAGATATTCGAAATTCTCCGATACATTTAATACGTCTTACATATTATACATAGAAGCATCCAGACCAATGCAAATATACATATTTGCACTGAGCGGGAATCGAACCCGCGACCTTTGGCTTAGCAGTCGAATGCACTACCGCTACGCCACAGATGTCGAGTATTTATTGTTTATATATTTTCAAATTTCTTTTAGTTTACTTGTAAACGTTTCTTCCTCTCGTCCATTCCAATACAAAGACAACAACAATATATTTTCTAGTGGTAACTCGCATGCACACACCTCTATAACAAACTCTACAGACATATTAGTAATAGATTGAATATTTTCATACTGTATGTGTTCGCGAAGTAGAATGCACACTCCTCCGCCATTGTGGTTGGTCCGGGTATATGAGGGATGCCATCTTGTAATCGGTGATTTGGATAGTTTCTATCTTTTCATGCGTTAACCAGGATTCTGATATGCATACCTATAGCCGCATAGATCGGGTGGTCTGTTATGAAGGCTTCTAAAGTATGTTGTTTGTTGCAGATACTTTGCATATTTTGAAAAAGTATTTTAAATTTTGTAGGTCTGTTTTTACGAAAGGACTGATTTGTAACCTCGAGATTGGATTCTGTTTGGAAGGTTTGATTAACTTTTTATCGCATGGTTTGATTTATCGCATGTTTGCCCTCCTTTCGGGCTTTCATCATTTCTTGTCGTAGTATGTATCGCTCTTTACGGTCATTTTCGCTCAAAAATTCTGACACAAAAATGTTTGTTCCTTGGAAACAGTGACTGTTTTTTATTATATATCTGGTCAATCTTTTACTTAAAAATTCTAAAACCAGCGGTCGGTTATATTTGGTTTGTCTACCTACTCTATACATTTCTTCTATATAGCCAGTTAGGTCTAGTTGCATTGTTTCATTAAAGAGGTGTATGAGTCGTTCGTGCAGATCGTATTCCGGCTCTCTATTGTATTCCGCAAAGCCGTATATCATAATCTTCTTGGTGTTATTATCTGTATATGGTGTTGCGGATGACGTCGCTTTCTGTGATGGTAAGTCTTCTATTTCTCTTTTCAAAGATTCGTTCTCAGTCTTTAATTTGTTTATTTCGTCTTTTAATAACTCCATATCTTTTATTCTTTGCTCGTTTTGTCCAGATAAATACTTAATTTTTTTTTCTTCGTCTTCTCTTAATTGACTGACGGCCTTTTTAATCCCAGTTTGTATTGTATATTGAAGTTCTGTTATTATTATATTATTGTTTTCCTTCAGGCGTAGTACAATGATCTCATTCAAATTTTGAAGCATGAGTGTTGGTTGTGCATTTGTTTCCGAAGTCATGTCTCTTTCTTCAGTCTGTAATGTGTCTCCCAATATACTTAGGTCGTCAGAGTCCATACTAATGCATTTTGTGTTCGTGACTCTTTTCCTTAAAGTGATATTCTTTTTTTCCTCTGTGGGTGTGTTTAGTATTAGAGACGTCTCAGGTTCTTGTTGTCGTATAGGTGTATTTGCATTATTTACCTTAGGCATTTTACAGCGGCAGGCTTGGCATTTCCATGCCTTTTTGAGCTCAATTGTCATTGTAGTGAAGCGCTCTTCGGTGACATTCACACACTCCAAGTCGTACGCGCTCTTACAGAATGCGCAGACTAAGCATCCTTTGCCTTGTAGATGTTGTTTGCATCCATCCATTGCATTTTTAAGTTAAAGATTCTCGATATCACCTATCAATGTTTGTTTTAATAAATTGAGACAAACTCAAAAAGAGATTTCTTCAAGTAACCCAGGATCGATCTTATGACCTCACCAAACAAGCGGAGGTACATAGTGCTGATCGACAAGACCAAGACAGTCGAATTATTTGTTGAAATACGTGAATAGTATTTTTTGAGCTTATGTAGTTAGGTATATAAAAGAGTTTTATTTTGAGCTCGACTGTTTCTTTTGTTCGTGTAATGGGTTCAAAGTCCAATTCTGATAAATTTTTTGACTTTTGTTCGACCGTTTGAATTTTATTTATGCTATTTTATTTATGAATTATTTTATGAACAGGCTATGAGCTGATGTGTTCACTTCTAGTGATTAAATGTAGGTAATAGTCTATTTTTTTTTTAACTGTCCGTCACTTTTTTAAGCACCATATTGTCCAGTCGTAGCCAGTTGTCAAGCCGATTTTTAAAAGAGTTTACTGAGGTGGCAGTAACAACCTCCTCCGGTAGAGAGTTCCGATTATGGACCACTCTATTACTGAAGAAGTGGTGGGCAACCAGCGTGTCAGTGGGAGCTCGCTTCAAACGAAGGTCGTGTCCACGGGAAGGCCGTTGACTGTATCTTCTGAGGAGGATGTTTTGAATGTCTGGCAGATTGTAGTGTGCTGTTAGGATCTTATATGCTTCTATCAGATCGCCTCGAAGTCGTCTTTGTTCCAGAGTACTCAGTTTCAGCGCGCGAAGTCTCTCCTCATAGGGCATGCGACGTAAGGCCTGCGGTATTTTGGTGGCCTCTCTCTGGACACTCTCCAGCAGATTAATATCTTTGTGAAGATATGGGCTCCAGATCTGAAAGCCATATTCAAGGAGTGGTCTAATATAGGTCTTGAAAATTTTCCTGAATACTTCTACTGGTATGGTTTGAAAGGACTTTCGAACAACGTATACAAATGAGTTGGCCTTCTTCACCATGTCGGAGATATGTTCTGCCCACTTCAAATCAGAAGTCATACACACTCCTAGATCTTTTTGGAGAGTGACTGAAGCCAAAGTCTTTCCTTCAAGATTGTATGTTAGTCTTGGATTATTACTCCCCAAATGCAGGACATTACACTTTGAAACATTTAATTTGATGACCCAGTCTTTGGTCCAGTTCTGGATTCGATCCAAGTCGTCCTGCAGCTGTCCATTCTGTATAAGTGGGTTGGCAAAGAACTTTCCATCGTCAGCAAAAAATGCGGACTGGGACTCGATCAACTCAATTAAGTCCGAGATGTATACTCCAAATAAGTGAGGGGCAAGCACTGAGCCTTGGGGTACGCCACTCATAACGGGTCTTTGCTTGGAGAGCGAGTCACCCACCCGAACTTGGAATGTTCTATCTTCCAAATAGTCTTTTATCCAGTTGAGCAATGATCCACGTATCCCAAGATGTTCCAGTTTGTTGAAAAGTCGTCGGTGTGGAACCTTGTCAAATGCACGCTCGAAGTCCAGATAAATGACATCGAGCGGGTTGCGGCTGTCCAGTTCCTTTGTCCAGTCCTGTAGACATGTCAGCAAATTGGTGATTGTTGACCTCCTTCCAACGAATCCATGCTGTTTGGTTGAGATAATGCCTACTCGTCCCAGAAACCCGGTCAAACTGCGTGAAATTATTGTTTCCATCAGCTTCACAACCACACTGGTGAGGCTGATGGGGCGAAAGTTAACAGGTTGTTGCTTGTCTCTCTTCTTATATACTGGGGTGACAATGGCATGTTTCCAGTCCCGTGGCAAGCGTCCGGTTGCAAAGGATGCATTCATTAAGTGTGTAAGAATGGGAGCTAGTATATGCATACAGTTTTTAAAAACACAGCCTGGTAGTTGGTCTGGACCCGGAGAGGAGTGAGCATGTAAACCTTTTATTGCTTTCTCTACATCATCAAGTGAGAAAGTGATGTCGCTCAAACTGTGTTCCACACGCTTGATTGTAGTTATTTTAGGTAATTGGTTTAGAATTGGTTCCACTGTGTAAGCCTTCCCAAATTCCTCCGCCAACACCTCTGCTATGCCACTTGGATCTGTTACCAGGTCTCCATTCCGATTTCGCATAGCTTGTGGGATGCTGACCCTGGTGCTGGTACTGCGTCGAATGTGCGAGTAGAAGGCCTTGTCGCCTCCTTCTAGTATGTTGGCCTCAAACAGGCTTCTCTTTTTCCTTGTTTGTGCTACACACCTGTTACTGGTGTCCCGGAATGTCTTGTAATCATTATCAGATCGCGACGAACGGTATCGATCCCACGGTTGTTTTTTCTTAGATATCAGATCCAGTATAGTCTTGTCAATCCAGTAATTTATAGTTTTTTGTGGCGCATGTTTGTCGATTGTTTTATTAAGAGCCACTACAGTTTCTGACCATATTTGTTCGACACATCCTGTAGGGGTCAATGCTTCGAAATTATTTAGTAGATCCACTCGGAAATCATCGTAGTCGATATGCTGGTAGAGTCGTCGAAGTTTAGGAGGATTGTTTGATTTTTGTGTTAGAACCTGCATGCTAAGTTCAAGAACACAATGGTCGCTCTTGCCTATAGGTAGTTTAAAGACTATATCTTTTATCAATGTTTCATCGTTTACTAACACTAGATCCAAGAGTGACGGAGTATTGCCCAGCCTAAATCTTGTGGGACTGTTTACTAACTGGTATAGGTTGCAATTAAAATACATGTCCTTAAATTGGTCTGCTGAGCCAGATAGGTGTTGGTCTATGTGAATTGGCCATCTGATAGTCGGATAATTAAAATCACCAGCTACTATTACTGTGTTGTTTTCCGAAGCTACTGTAAGGTTTTGGAATAGTTTAGTGTCACACTGTCTCTGGGCTCCCTCATCAGCATCCTCAGAACGGTATACTCCCACTACAAGAAAATGGTATGAACAGTACTGTATGTCTATATAGAGTGCCCCAACATCATCACACATGTAACTATGGTTAAGTTGGGCTATAATTTTAGTACCATTAAGGCTACCCTTTATGTACATGGCAACACCTCCACCTCTAGTTTTACCTACTGATTTTTTTTTCTTATGTCTACGGTCTTGTCTGATCAAAGTATAATCTGGTATATTGAAGGTACTATTACGGTCAGTGCAATTCAGCCATGTTTCTGTTATGATTGCGATTGTTGGTTTTGATGTGTTCATGTATTGTAAGAATAGGTCAAATTTTGCAGGTAATGAGCATAAGTTGGTATACATGAGTGTAAGGTCGGTGTATGGGCTTGTGTTTGATGCTATTAGTTTTTTTGATCCACAATTTTAGGTACACCCTTCACGTATTTGATTGTGAGGTTAGGTTCACCCTTTTCAACACTAGACTTAAGAACTTCTCGAAGATAGTTCAGTTTCTTGCGTTGTTTGGGTGTTTTATCATCATAAATTCTTACCTCATTGCTTGACTTGTTTTTATTTTTCAGTATCCGGATGGCTACTTGACGAGATGTTAGCACTACCTTTAATAGTCTGGTTTACCTGCCTCCCGACGTCCCAATCGTTGCACTGCCACCACCTCTGAGCCAAGGTTGCTCTCACTGGTTATGTCCTGTACCAACTTCTTTACACTTATCTCATCGCCCTGACTTTCTTTCGCTGCCAGCATCCGATTCGCACTCCTTCACACCAGCTATAATTACATTACGAGTTCTACGTTCCCGTTCCGCAATTTCTTCCAAAATAGCACCCGTATTAAGAGGAGACGGTTGATTTACTACCGGTACCATCGTTGCGTCGTTAGCTGCCGATGCAGGCAAGGATTGCGAAATTGTTTTTTTAATGTCGTCGAGTTCCTGGCGCAGTCCATCGTAAGACTTAATCAGTTTTGGCACCTGGAACAGGGCCTCTCGGCACGCGGGGCACAAGTACAATAGGGTTCGCTTGCCCTTCAATCCCATGACACGGGCCTCGCTGGAAGTTAGACCACTACACGGTGAGCAGATGTTCCGCTTGCAACCATCGCATTGCACAGAAATATCATCATTGTGATCGTTTTCACATTGGAAACACTTCATTTTTGGCTTTAAACTCGACACTGGCACGACAATCGTTACGAAATTTTAGTCACCAAATTATCACTCAACTGACGCGGTTCTATACTTTAATGTTTATTTGTACACACTTATTAGTCAGTATTTAACATAGAACTAGCACTTTAGTCCTGGGCGTGGACGTTCTCTCGTTGGAGACCATGGTGAGGGCCGTGGTCTCCGACGGGAGCAAGTGGCACGCCGCCGCCTCTTTCTGCGAGCAGGTAATGCGCGCGAAAGAGACGGCGGAGAGGGAGCGGGAGAGAACCCTGCCCCCCGAGTTTCGTAATCTGCGGCGAGGACGCCGCAGACTCATCTACGCCCGGGACTACCGACCTCCATGATCGGGGCCTGAGGACAGCAGTTGGCCGACTCGCCGTCCTTACAGAAGCACGCCGTGGCGGAGGCGTGTCGTGTGTGCCCTACACACGCCTGCCAACTCACCGAAGCGGGATAAAACCCGACCCCACCAGGCGAGGCCGTGGTGGCGGCCAAAGTCCGCCGGCAACCCTGGGGTTATCCTTTCGAGTGCTTACCCGGGGTGCCCGGCAACGGACACTTGGGGAGGACACCGTGCGGTTTTAGTCGAGACACGACATAACCACCCCCGCTGGCACGCGGGGGGGTATCCGAAGGGATTTCCGCACGATAAAAAAAAAAAAGGTAATGCGCGCGAAAGAGACGGCGGAGAGGGAGCGGGAGAGAACCCTGCCCCCCGAGTTTCGTAGTCTGCGGCGAGAACGCCGCAGACTCATCTACGCCCGGGACTACCGACCTCCATGATCGGGGCCTGAGGACAGCAGTTGGCCGACTCGCCGTCCTTACAGAAGCAGGCCGTGGCGGAGGCGTGTCGTGTGTGCCCTACACACGCCTGCCAACTCACCGAAGCGGGATAAAACCCGACCCCACCAGGCGAGGCCGCGGTGGCGGCCAAAGTCCGCCGGCAACCCTGGGGTTATCCTTTCGAGGGCTTACCCGGGGTGCCCGGCAACGGACACTTGGGGAGGACACCGTGCGGTTTTAGTCGAGACACGAAATAACCACCCCCGCTGGCCAGCGGGGGGGGTATCCGAAGGGATTTCCGCACGTAAAAAAAAAAGGAGGTCGATTTTGCGAAATTTCTATTTTTTAAGACGAACTTTAAGTAGGAGCAAATTTTATCACTGTTAGTCGTTCTGAGGGTAGAAGCGAAAAAAAAACGACGAGTTTTACACGTTTTTTCCACTGCAAACTTGTACTGTTTTTTCACTTGTGCACTTAGGTTTAGGTGTATATACTTTTATTCAGTGTAACACCACTTTTTGCACTGTATATGAATAAAAATATCAATAAAGATTTGTAGCACGTCCACTCACATCAACGCCGCAGAGGGTCTCCATGCTAACTATGACTATCTCTTATCGCAAATTAATAAGGCAGCGGAAGACCATATTACTTCGGGCCACCAACCAGGTGGACACCGAAGTCTTAAAATCACGCAAAAAAAATCAAAATCTTACACCCACTTTTTATCACTTTTTTCGACGTTTCACATGATTCTAAGTCTAATTAAGCAAAAAAAATTTTTGTGTGGGTCTGTCTGTTGGTCTGGATGTTTGGATGTCTGGATGTCTGTTTACGCAATAACTCAAGAACCACCTATCCGATTTAAAAAATTCTTTCGCCAATCATCTTGTTTGGTTAATGGGAAGAACTGATTAGATTTTGGGGTTTGTACGTTCAAGGTTTCGGGTACCTACCATACAAATTGTCCCTAAAAAACTTTTACAAGTGAGTTTCTTTCGAGTTATCAGAGTAACGCGTATTTGACTTTGACATTTGAGTGACAATGACAATACGTATGTTGTATATTTACATAAAACAACCAGACTCTGAAAGAAACTGAAATATAAAATCATTTTTTTGTGTTTTTGACGTCGAAGACGTTTGATTTGATTTCATTTTCTTCATATTTATTGCTCAATATATAAAGACGCGTCGATTAATATGCATAAAGCCTAAGGTCTGTAATTTTGAATAAAAATACTGCAACAAAAATATCTAAGTTTGGCTCGAAGTTTGACAATCACTGTGTGATTTCCGCCCCACTAGTTATTCCTTATATTAAATTCTGTACAAAGCTTACAAATAATTTTAAGCCAAAAGAATATTGGTCCCCCGACTGGTCTCATGTAGTAGCTCATCGTAGGTTGGCATTGCGTACTTCCGACGTAATCCAACTCCAGAAAACCTAACAACACTAGAAAATAAAACGAAGGCAGCCCAAGAACAAATACGGAGAGCAAAGGCTAGTAGCTGGCAGAGGTTTTCTGATTCTATTGATCATGAGGTCTCAGCTCCAGAATTGTGGCGCCACATGCGTTGGATAAAAGGCTATAGACTGTGTAAAGTTATCCAGCAGTTGAAAAACAAACAGAGCTATTACTTTCATTGACTCCTGATTATGTGTCAAGTCCTACACCTTTATTTGTATCCCAAAATGAAGTACTGGAGTATGATTTTAATATACAGGAACTTGAGAACTGCATTAAAAAATGGACTCGGTACCGGGAGCAGCTAGTATATCATACTCTATGGTATTCAATGTAGGTACCTAAAAGGGTATTTTAAATTTGGGGTTGTACCTTTTTTTTTTTTCTTTTTCGTGCGGAAATCCCTTCGGATACCCCCCCGCGTGCCAGCGGGGGCGGTTATGTCGGTGGGGCGACTAGCGCCCCTCCCCCAAACCGGGGCAAGACGGGGACACCGTGGTTCCCAAACCCGAGGGGGCCATCTCGAAACCGGAGATGGCCCAGGGTCAGCCGGGGTGCGAGGGATATGCTCTATGGGCAACCTTACACCCCGGCGTCTGTAGACCCGAAACGGCGTGTACCTAATCAGTGGCGCAAAATTCAAATAATTCCGATTCCCAAAGCTGGTACCGCTAACGCTGAACCTAAATTATCCTTAATTTCATGTCTATGCAAAATATTTCATTTAATGTTAGCAAAGCGTCTAGAATGATATGTGAAAATAAAAAAATACTATCGCCGCACACCGTTGGTTTCAGAAAGGCTCACTCGACGCTAGACTCATTGGCTCGATTGGTAACTTACATTCAAATTGGGTTTTCTAAAAATGAACCTACAGTAGCATGTTTCCTTGATATTGAAAATGCTTATAATAACATTTCGATAGATGTAGCAGTATATTTTGGACCAACTTAAATTCGGGTCCAAGTTTTGTACCTATATTCTTAAGCGGTAGACATCTAAAACTTAAATCCGATAAGAGTTATTCAATAGCAGCTAGATGGATCAATAAGGAGCTCAAGGGGCTAGCACAAAGGGACCCTTTGTGCTAGCCCCTTCTTACCGTTTAATGTAATTACTTATAAGTTGTGTCAACTATCAACTAATGTAGTTCTATCTCAATATGCAGATGATTTTGTTTTGTTTACCAGAGATAAAGATATTAAAAGATGTGAATGAATACAACAAGCACTGGATTCCATGCTCGGGATATTAGATGAGTTGGGGTTGGGATTATCTGCATTTGTGTTTTTAGTAAAGGTAGACGTAGATTACTACCTGTTTTGGAAGCTAACGGTCAAAGCTTGGTTCGCACAGAATACATTAAATATCTAGGTATGTGAGAGATCCGATTCTCAGCACTCCATGGATTCACCGTGCGGTCGCCGGGTCCATAGCGTGGTACAGAGAGGAACACCATGACGGCGACTGGGACTTGCGACCCAGATGTAGGTTTAGGGTGGCCACCTTGTGATGCATCAGCGCTCACCTATCCAAATTTGGTAAGATCCTAACAATGCCGCTTTTGATATACGTTTTAGTAAAGAGCTTACTGAAGCTCTTGGCAATCCGAGGTCTTTAAGTAAGTTGTACAGGGATTTAGCTGGAATTCCCCTTGCTCCCACTTCTACGGCGTAGAGTTTAACCACGTAGCCGTTTTTGGTTAACTCGTTAGTCAAATCAAAGTATTTGTTTGTCTTTATAGCGTGGTCTTTAGGTATATTAGTTTCCCACGGTACTATGAGTTCTACAAGCACTGCACGCTTATGCGATCGTGAAAAAAGGAATATGTCGGGTCTGGATGATGAGGCACAGAGATCCTCCGGTATCCTATAGTGCTTCTCATACGTGTCTACGAGTATTGTCCAGTCAACGGCAGCTATCAAAATTGAATATGGCTTTTGAGGTGATTTCTTTGAGCAGCCTTCCTTTACAAACGAAATGTCATTTCTTTGGTTTGTGGTTAATCCTTTTTTCGCTCTAGCTACCGCCAAACTTACAGCCTCACGTATGATTTCTAATACCTTATAATGACGGCGCGAGTAATGACCCCGGTCTAATAGCGTTTTACAACCCACTAGTAGGTGCCTAGCCGTACCAGTTGCTTCACCAAATGAGTTACATGTTTTATCTGTGGCTTTTCCCCATCTGACCAGTGGGCATACCACCCAAGTGTCGTCGATATCACAGCCGTCGAAATGTTGCGCTGGTCAAGGTCGACGGCCATTTTGTACCGCCCCATTGATAATCGATGCCGGCGCGGCGTAAGAATGAATGAAACGCTGTTTTTGACAGTTAAATAGCTGCCGCCTAAAAAAATTCAAATCTACGGCGTCGCTTTGAAGTGTCATTTCATTACGGCACCTCATGAGGTGCCGTAATGAAATGACACTTCACACAATGAGCTGTCGTTTTGAATATTATTTTCTTTTCCGACGGTTGATTACGATGCCGATTGCACCTAACACTGGGCTACTATGGCTTTTATGGGTGCGACTGCCGACGAGTGGATTCTGCCGTCCTATTGCACCTAACACTGGGCTACTATGGCTTTTATGGGGGCGACTGCCGACGAGTGGGTTCTGCCCTCCTATTGCACCTAACAATGGGCTACTATGGCTTTTATGGGGGCGACTGGGTTCTGCCCTCCTATTGCACCTAACACTGGGCTACTATGGCTTTTATGGGGGCGACTGGGTTCTGCCCTCCTATTGTACCTAACACTGGGCTACTATGACTTTTATGGGGGCGACTGCCGACGAGTGGATTCTGCCCTCCTATTGTACCTAACACTGGGCTACTATGGCTTTTATGGGGGCGACTGGGTTCTGCCCTCCTATTGCACCTAACACTGGGCTACTATGGCTTTTATGGGGGCGACTGGGTTCTGCCCTCCTATTGTACCTAACACTGGGCTAAAAGCCATAAAAGCCATAGTAGCCCAGTGTTAGGTGCAATAGGAGGGCAGAACCCACTCGTCGGCAGTCGCACCCATAAAAGCCATAGTAGCCCAGTGTTAGGTGCAATCGGCATCGTAATCAACCGTCGGAAAAGAAAATAATATTCAAAACGACAGCTCATGAGACGCCGTCGATTTGAATTTTTTTAGGCGGCAGCTATTTAACTGTCAAAAACAGCGTTTCATTCATTCTTATACCGCGCCGGCATCGATTATCAATGGGGCGGTACAAAATGGCCGTCGACCTTGACCAGCGCAACATTTCGACGGCTGTGATATCCACGACACTTGGGCGGTAGGCCCATTGGTCGGGGAGGGTCAACTGGAATGCATTTAGGTAAAATTTAAGTAAGGCCGGTGACCAGTCGTATATTATGGTACGCCATTTTAAGGCTATGGGAATACAAAATTCACCTAGGGTCAACCATTCGTTTTGCATTTCTAGGTTCATTGCGTGCACCTTATAGGTGTTGTTTTCGTCTGCTTGAAGAAAATATTTTGTTATTTCTTTATCTGTTTGTCTCTGAGTATTACCTAGACCTACTCTACCAGTCTGCGAGCCTATCAAGAATTTTTTATGGAACTGGAGGCGTGATTCGAGCTTCGATGCATTTTTATCTTTTGGAAGGACTTTTACTATTTCGTCTTTAGATTCCGATAAGACGTGCATTTTAGTTACTCTTAGGTGTTTATAGAGTTCTGATGGCTTCTTAAGCGTCATTCCAAAATTATTCGCGGATCTATATAGTGCCGACGGGTCGGCCGACTGAGCTAGCCCTAGCCACGACTTCAGTGTCTTCGTGACACTCGCATCTAGTTTTTTGAGGAGGCTCTGGTTTATATCATATATAAGAAACGGCCAGTTAAGACGCGAGGTTAAATAATTGTCATAGATCCAAGCTTTTTTAACATTACTTATTGGTTGTTGGTCTACCTTTTTTAAATCGATGATGGAACTATCAATTAATTCGTCCAAAGCTGGAGTGCAACCTCTGTTGTCAATCTTTCTTCCGAGGAATTTAAAAGGCACGGTTTCAGATATAGTTGAAACGTTTTCCCCGCCTATACTAAGCCCTGGGTCATATGAAGTATACCTGGTACCCCGCCTACCCAGACATAGACAGTAGCATTTGCTAGGTTTTGCTCTCATTCCATCTGTCCATGTACAGAAATCGTCTACTCTACGCAGTAGGTCCTGGCACTGCTTTGGGTTACGAGTCAGTATTGCCAAATCGTCCGCGAATGCGAGGATAGACTCCGTATATTTACCGTTTAGCTTAAACCGATAGCCCCACTTCTTGTCGTGTGTGGTAAAGTTGTCTATTAAAATATTTATTACTATATTGCAAACTATAGGTGATAAACAGCAACCTTGGAACAAACCCACATTATAATTTAAAGGTTGCGTGTATCCATCTTTGGTATTAATCACAAACTTTAATTTACCATAATAAGACGATATTATTTCCCAAATGATGGACGGAAGGTGATACCATTTTAATGCAATGTTCCAGACATCCTGAAATACCGGGTAGGAACCCTTTTTGGTGGTTTGGTCTGAAATAGTTATTATTGATCATGAAATTTGTCATTTTAAATTGAAGCCATGAGAAGAAAATTTTAGAAATTGTATTGGTATGCTATTGGTCTAGCGTCTTTTGGACTAGTTACTATTTCTTTCTTTGGAATGAGCACAAAATTAGCCCCGCCGAAGGCCGCTGGGACTTCTTTACTCGACCAGATCCTATTGAATATGCTTAGAAGATGTTTACATACCGATGGGCATTTTTTAGGGATTTTCTTTAGAAAAGCCCTATTGCTATCGAGTTGTCGTCGTCGACGTGGGGTGAACTATTGCAAGATAGAGAAAAAATCGCAAAATCGAAACTCCCTTGTATTCGGCTGAGCTCGTCTCAGGAATTCAACTTGTTTATAGATAATGTAAGGTATGCCATCAGGCCCTGGGGCAGTTTTTGTTGGTTTCTTTTTGATTTGGTGTTCTATTTCGTCTAAGCTAGGTGGATTACAGTCAAATGTGAAATGAGGGCTTAATGGTTTTTGCGCGTTTGGTTTACTGTATTGTTTTTCGTATTTAGGCACCTCATAATTACTTTTATAGTAGCTATGGATCTGATCGTTACTTAGCAGTAGCCTATCTTGCTTTCTGTCGCTAAAAATATTCCTCGAGTACTTAAACGGGTCCTTATCGAACTCTACTTCATGTTTTGCTCTATTAAAATTATTGTTTTCATTTATTATTTGAACAGAAATTCCTTGAATTAATTTCAGTATGGACCTTAAAGCTCTGGCCAGTTGATGACTAAGTTGATTATCGCCCATAGCTTTAGCAAACCGTAGTCGTTTGATAAGGTCCCGCTTTTTCTTTCTCATTTTAATTTTAAACGCGTTTTCTCGGTTTTTTCGCGCGTAAGGTAATGATGGTGGGTAATGCTCATGTAGGTATGAGTAAATGCTAACCTGGAAAGATTCTACCTGACTGTTTAAATCCTGCTTTGTTCCGGGATGTTCTAACAGGATGGCTAAGTTTTGGTCGTGGGCTTTCCAGGTGGTCGACTTTAAAGAGGGAATGCTAAGACGGGCCCGGATGTTTATGGGCTCCTGGTTTGTGTCACACTCTGGCTCACCTTGGGATATATGAGGGTCAACTCTATCCGTGGCATTTGGATTCTAGTCTGCGTTGCCGTAAACATATTTAAATGAAACAGTTAACAAATGCTCCAAATTTTTGAACATATTAAAAGGATTAGAAGGGAGTTCTTGGGGTATACACACAATACACCTACGTCTATTATATATCACCTTAATTCGGAGTAGAATAGACTATGAATGTAGCGCTAAATCTCATACCTCAAAATTAGATAAGTATAAAATCAGGCTCTGAGGATAAAAGGCGGATATATCAAAAGCTCTCCAATACATGTGATGGAATCAGACTTAAGTGTACTTCCGTTATATATAAGAAGAAAATATTTAGCTTACAGATAATATTACAGTTAACATGATTTCAGAGTTGAGTACCTTATGTAATAGTAGATATTGGGAAAACAAAAATAAAACTTTTATTAGTGAAAGTGTGTGTGTATAACAATATGTATAATATTGGCATTAATACCACAGATATTGATTATATATACAGTCTGGATGTTTGGATATCAGCGCTATATATAGGTTAAAGATAATATATGATTAAGATATACCTAGAATGTCTAAAAGGTGCTAAGTCTAACTACAACCGTAGCACATTGCGAAATGATGTTCTAACGGAAATAAATACTGTATATTATGAATGGCATAAAATTTTCACAGATGGGTCAAAGGGGCTCTCATGGTTTGGGTGCAGGATTCTTTGACCTAAACTTAGAAAATAAATGTGATTTTAAAGTTAATTGTGGCATGTAAATAATGACCCTGGAGCTCATTGCAGTTTTTCAAGCAATAAATTACTGGGAATGAGGAAGCTGAACGTATCTGTAAGATGGTAGCAGCTAACGGTACACCAATTGACTATAAGCCTGACTATTGGGAACTTGTGTCAAAATTCAAAATTGAAAGCCTTAATACATGGGGAGAATACATTTTCTAAATATAGCTCATGAGGTTATCTGGTATAGGAAAGTACAGGGTAAGCCGTCCCACATCCCGTGGTTTGATGGCTGTAGATTAGGTAGAAAACACCTTAAAATGACTACTGAGGCTTCGTTCCGGACATTATTCATCGGCAAAATTTGCTTTTCTAATTAAGAAAGCTGACTCTCCAAATTGTAGAGAGTGCAATAAAGTGGAAGATGTGCAACATTTGCTGATGGAGTGTGTACGAAACGAAGCTGAAAGAGAGACACTAATGAGTGATCTAAAGTTAAACAGGCTGGATGTGGGGTGGATTCAGGATGTGCTGTCCGAACCAACCTCAGATGTGGCGAAGAGTGTGTCGTGTCATTTGGCCGCATCAGCTAACAGTCTACAGCAGTGAGGTCACCGGACACCACTGCTGGGATTTAGTTTTTAAGTTTAAGCTATCTAGCTTAAACTTAAATACTAACTAAATCCAAAGTATCTACTTTGAATTATAATGTCCTTTTATATTAAGTATTTTTAATGTATAGCGGTATATAATACGATGGGGTTGACATGTCTGTATAGATATAAAAAACCCCAAAAAAAAAGGTTAAAAAAAAGGTCTAGTTACATCTAGGTACTTATACAAACTGAGATAGGCCCGAGGGTATAACAAATACTGATATTATCCAGTAATAACAAAAACCCTTGTTTTAGATTTTTTTCCCAAGAGATGGTAATGCCAAGTCCACTAGTAGCATCATCCAAGAAAGTAAAACCATTACTGACGACATCTTGTGATGCAAGTAATCAAATAGACAGTTTGATACAAGAGAAAATTATTGTAAAAAGCGATGGTAAGTATTTAATGAATATTGTTTATTATATTTATGTAAGTACTTGTTATACCACAGGTTATACAGTTACTAGTGAATATGTGTAAAATAAATTAAATTAAAAAAAATAGTCTTAATCTTATAGGTTATTGAAAGAAATTATGGTATCTAACGTTATTTCATAGTACATTACATTACACCTTTTTTTAAACTAATATAAAATGTAATACTTACTGCTGCTCTACACCAACACTATTAAGTTCCAATTAAAATGGGTACTAATAATATAATTCTATATTAAAATCATGACCATGTGCCATAGCATGAGAAATACAAATGGCAAACTTCACCATTGTCCTATGGAGCTTTTACTGGCTACATCCAAAATAATTGTATGCTCCCTTTTTATTCCTGAAAAAGGAGCACTAGCTGGGTGTCCCACCAACTCCAAGAAGATTGGCCAAGTTTACCTTACCTGCAAGGCGGTCCACCTGCTGATTGACAGATGAGGCTCTGATGCAGGGTTTTCTTTCGGGGTTGGGGATCGGGCAGCAGTTAATAGAACTTACAGAGTAAAGAGTATGCTATGTTGTTATATAATTCCATTATTATTTCTTATAAATATAATATATTTTTAGTTTCAGTCCAAACTATTCTCACATTGCCTCCAGAGCTTCCTCCTGAACTTGAATTACTTCTTAAGCCATTCTGCACATATACACAGGTAATTATTTATATCTTCAAAGTTTCATAATTATATATGTTTTTATGTTGATACTTCGAAGTAACTACTTAGTACTTGCTGTAACAAGCTGAATGAGGTTATGTTTTCGTGAGGAATTTTTAGGTACCACAACCGGTTTTAGTCGGTTCAAGCCCGACATAACCGCCCCCGCTGGCATGCGCGTGAGGGCTCTGGCGGAGGATGCAGTCGCCCGGGGTGAGGTGATGTTGGCGGTGTCCCTGGACATCGCCAACGCGTTCAACACCTTGCCCTGGACCTGGGCCGCTCCTGAGGAACATGGGTGCTTCGCGGTGAGCTCGTAGACAGTGCCGCCGTCACGTGCTACGCGGACGACACGCTCGTGACGGCGTGCGGGGCGACGTACCACGAAGCGACCCTGAAGGCCACGACTGAGGTTTTCTCGATTTCACGATTTCTCGAGGCTCGGGGTCAAATATGGGCGGAGGCCCTAAAGGCCAGAAGTATGCGGATGCTGCGCGCTCCGCAGCGGGTGATGGCCATCGGGGTCATCCGCGGGTACCGCACGATCTCCTTCGAGGCGGCGAGTCTTCTTGCCGGAACTCCGCCATGGGAACTGGAGGAGGCGCGGGAGCAGTGACGAGAAATCGAGGCCGTGCAGTCCCAGCTCCGCCAGGCCATCGTGGTGGAGTGGAACTAACGACTTGGGCTACCAAGCGGAGGGCACGCCGCAATAGTGGCGGTATGGCCCATCATGGAGGATTGGCTAGAGAGGCGACACGAAAGCCTCTAGTACCGACTGACGCAGAGGATCTCCGGTAAGGGGAGCTTCGGGGACCCCCTGCATCAAATCAGGAAGGAGCCAACGCCTGAGTGCCATCACTGCGACGCGAGCGAGGACTCAGGGCTGCACACGCTGGCGGACTGCCCGGCGTGGGAGGCGCCGAGGCGTGACCTCGTGTCAGCCATCGGGGTGGGAGCCCTCTCGCTCGGCAGCATGATTGCGGCAATGGTGCGGAGCGCGAGCGCGTGGGCCGCCGCCACCTACTTCTGCGAGCATGTAATGCTTACGAAGGAGATGGCGGAGCGCGCCCGGGAGAGATTTAGAACGCCGCGCGTCGCAGGCGACTCAGGCACCGGAGTTCGATTAACGACCTCCGTCCTCCATGAGCGCAGGCCTGGGGGTGGCAGGTGAGGCCGCCTGTCACCCCAGCAGAAGCAGGCCGGGACGGCGGGGCGACTGGCGCCCCTCCCCCAAACCGGGGCAAGACGGGGACACCGTGGTTCCCAAACCCGAGGGGGCCATCTCGAAACCGGAGATGCTCTAAGCAAATAACTTGTCTGTCATCAATAGCTACCACCATTTCTGGCGATTCAAATTCCGGTTAAGGTTATCTGTTGACAGATCCTAGGTTATGATAGGCCGAAGGCCGATCTTTACCGCGCCCTTCAATTGGTTAGAGAGAAAAAGTCCCAAGATTTTTTATTTTTGTCACAGCTTGCTGCCAAATTCTTCACTGAAAATCAAGAGCAGCCGTAGGCTGTCCAGCTTTCATAACACAGCTCTCCACAACTGACTTTTCTTCTTATTTGATGGTCATTATAATCTCAACCTTGAGTCCCAGTCGCATTCGAGGCTTCGCACGATCTCGGGCATACCTAGCACTGAGACTATTGTGACGCATGTTATCTTCTACTAGCTGATGCCCGCGGCTCCGCCCGCGCGGAAGTTGTTTATCGTTTTTTGGTCATATCTCCGGTCCTACTCAGCCAATTGAAATCAAACATACGGCTGATTTTGAATCTGACCAAGATCTTTCTAATAGAAAAAACTGTATCAAACTCCGTTCAGTAGTTTGGGCCATTCTCGCGACCACACATACCTACAAGAAGTAAGAAGTCATAAAAAAATATTCGTGTTCAGTGTTGTTCATTTAACATAACCCAAGTATTTTTTTTAAATATCCTATGTACAGACACGACTAATTTACAATTTTATAATGGTATAAACGACGCCAATCAGGCACTTCTTAAGTTTACCCCTACTTTTATTTTATTTTTTTACTTGCGGAAATCCCTTCGGATACCCCCCCGCCGACTAGCGGGGGTGGTTGTCGTGTATCGACTAAAACCGCACGGTGTCCTCCCCAAGTGTCCGTTGCCGGGCGCCCCGGGTAAGCCCTCGAAAGGATAACCCCAGGGTTAAAAAGGGGGTTATTCCCCCTGTAAGGGACTGGTCGCGAGTTCAAGTCCCGTCCTAGATGTTCTCTTTTTCCGATCTAAATCTTTAGAAAAAAGTAAGCATACAAAATGCTTAAAAATTTAATTGAAATAGTTACGATGTACACTTTCAACATGAAAAAGCTCTTACCTACTACGAAATTGAAATACAACATTACATTGTCGAAAGTTTATACGAATACAGCAGCTAAACCGTTTGCAGTTACCTAAATTAATAAAAATAATATTGAAAATTTGCTAGTTGATTCCTTGAACCACGTGGTTGTTTGTGTTTGTGCTAAAATGTCGAACCTACATATATGTCAGCTCGAGGTAAGGTTGTGTATCTTATATGTATGAGAGTAATTTACTCCAAGTCTTCGACTTCTATTTCAGGATCAAAACATATCTGATGAATATGAGATCACAGCTAACGGGTCACTGCGTCGAAAGCTTTTCTTTGAAGAACACAGTGACATGGAACATTATGATTCAGAACAGACCGATGACGAAATACACGTGGAGCCACGCCCACCTTCCAGATATGAAGCACATACACCTGTTGTAGTTAGTCCTGAACTTGTAAGTGCTTGTTATTGTGATTTTTCCCCACTACTTCTTCAACCCTTTTGTTTGTTGAACAGTCTTGGAATCTGTAATGAATGCAATCAGAAGAAAATTAGAGGAGTGTATTAATGAAACGGAAGTTATGGAAGAAATGATGCATAAATACCGATTGAATTAAATCATCTGTTGTTATTGCTTTCATTTAGATAATATGAATCTATAAAACCATAAACCTAAACCTGTTATGGTAACTTTTATAAAACTTACATAAACTCACACCTCTCTCTCTCTGGGCTATACAGAGACAACAGCCCGCCATTTATATACTCCCAACGGTTTCCTCCTGTGTCATTAAAGCTGGTTATGGTTTTGTTTGAGATGCATTAGTTCTATCAACTATATCTCCACTAATGGCCGTCTATTGCTGAGAATAGATCTCTTTGACGGTCTTCTAATAGTAAGTGGTCTAGTGTTACATTTACCGATGGTAGCCACTTTGAACAGATCTTCGGTGCATCTAGTAGGGGGAGGTACTAAAGTACAACGCATATTGTGATATAATTATGTTATAAGTAATACTTTGTTAATTTGTAGTTATCCTTAACAAATTAAAATATGTTTATATGCGTTGAAGATGATTCGTGTCGGATTTAATAATGAAAAACCATTTTGTTTTAGAGTCAAGATTATGCTTCAAAAGGAATGAAACGTTCCTTTGGCACGCCACTGAAGGTAGGATCTTTGGGCAACGGGAAGCCATGTTACCGGAACAAAATACTTAATGTTGTTGACTGTGGGGAACCATGCTTTAGTCCCAGAGAGTTCCGAACCCCAAGTCGCACTGACCAGAATTCTGCTACGTCTTCGACCTTGGGGTTTATTTCTATATCTCCAATCATTAAAGCTGCGTCAAGTGATGAAGAAGTTTGTATATTATAGAACTGAAATGTTTTCAACATGATTTAATTAATTGCATCTCTTTTATATACCCTTCTTTCGTTTTAGAGTCAAGATTTTGTTACGAAAGGCATGAAACGTTCATTTGGCACGACACTCAAGAAAGGATTGTTGCTTAACGAGAAGCCATGTTACCGAAATAAATTACTTGATATTGTTGACATTGGTGAGCCATGCTTTAACCCAGCAGAGTTTCGAACCCCAAGGCGCCCTGACCAGAACTCTACTACATCGTCGTCCTTGGCGTCAGCTTCTATATCCCCAATCACCAAAGCTGTGTCAAGTGATGAAGAGGTACTGTATGATTTCATAATTTACATTTCTTCTAAGTCTGGGTGTATGGGGCCCCACCAAGACCTTCGGGTATTTAACCGGGAACCGGGAATGATGGCATTATTTCTATGTTAATTCTAATTATATAATTATTTTACCTATTCGTGTGAGTTACGAATCGAATAGTTTATAGATTTAAGATATTTTTGGGTACATTTGAAAGTTTTTATATCTAGTACATCAATTGTTTCGCCGCATCATTGTCACTGTGGTGAAGCTGTCGACAGCTTTGGGCACCATGGCCTTTCATGCAGCATAAGCGCAGGCCGTATATCGCGACAAGCTAGCATCAACGACATAATTCGCCGTGCTCTTATCACCGCTGACTTGCCAGCCGTTCGTGAACCAAATGGGCTAGTACGCGACGATGGCAAGAGACCGGATGGTATGTCGTTATTGCCTTGGAAGATGGGTAGGCCTTGGTATGGGACGCAACGTGTGTCGACCCCTTGCGCCTTCACACCTTCCAAGCACAGTGGGTTGTGCCGTCGCTGCTGCTGCATCTGCGGAAAGCCTCAAACGGCGTAAATACACCAACCTAGTAGGTGATTATATTTTTGAGCCGTTTGGGGTTGAGACGTTGGGGTCATGGGGTCCAAGTGCCCGATTTGTCTACAAAAATTTGGCAAAGCGGCTGATCGACGCTACACGTGACTAGAAGGCTGAACTTTATCTTGCACAAAGAATTAGCATTGCCATTCAACGAGGCAATGCTGCCAGTCTTCTGGGAACATTACCAGTCGGTGATGATGCGGAGAAATTCTATGACGCATGTATGTAAATATGTTTTAGGTTAAGTTTTCTTAAAATTTATTTATAATTTGTTGTACATAATCATTTTAAGTTACTTGTAAATATATTTGAAGTTAATAAAAAGTGACAGATTGGTAATACCAATCTGTCACTTTTCACATCTTTCACATCACAATATTAGGTAGATTTCATAAGGGTTCGTCCATTAATCACTTAAGGGTTGATAGGGGCAGGGGGGGTTCCGAAAAATCATGAAATATCACTAGGGGGAGGGGAGGTTGTGAAATATCAAGTGTCTATATTATTTCTTTACACGCGTTATTTTTAAACTTATGTTGATGTTCAACAAAGCACAGTGCCAACAGCTGACTTGGAAGATGCTTATTCACTTGTTGGTGTTTAGTGTTGAAGAATGTCGCGCTAATCCCTGGTCCGAGGACAACGTCCATTAAATATATTTATGTCCTGGTACAAATATATGTTTTTCTTAAAATGCTATAAAACATTCTACACAGCGCTATCTAAAACTAATGTCGACCAAAAGTATAGATTCAAAGTACAAATTTCCAACATGGAGTGATTGAGTAACAAATATCCAAAACTTTGACATTTATAATAGTAATAAGATTCATTGCAGTCATACCACTGAAATACGACACGTCTAGGAGTACGTATATATAAAACCTGTTAAGCTGTCATAATTGTTTTAAAGGAAACAATGTATTTTTTCCCTTACAGAAAAATAACTGTACATCACCCGAATTGGAAACAATGGCAACATGTCTTGACTGTGTCGAATCTCGTACACAAAGTGAAAAGAAGTGCTTCTGTAAACTAACTCCGAACAAGATAAAGCGAAGTGCGTCTCTCAAAGAATCCCCTCCGAGGAGCCGGAAAGGCTCCTTCTCATTCTCAGAAAAACGCAGTCTTAGTATGTCTAGTCTGCATAGAAGCCGGTCTGTCCAAAAGTTAGACTTCAGCATGGATATGAGTATAGACAGTTCTTTGCATAGCCATTCACAAGGTATGGCTAACATTTTTATTAAGGTTTTGTAATAAACATTGTTCATGTTAACAGCTAATATGGACTGCATCGCCTCAAGACGTATGTATACGAGAATGTCGAATATCTAGGACGTGTCGGGGTAGCTCAGTTGGTCAGAGTATTCCCCTTAGAAGGGAGTGGTCGCGGGTTCAATTCCTGTCCTGGATGTTGACTTTTTCTGAGCTAATATTATAGAAAAGGATAGAATGCCTGGTGACTTGCTCAAAAATATGATGATGATCATAGCAAGTGGAAAGATTTGTATCTCTTGAGAGAACTCAAGATCCTCGAAAAATGTTTACATAAATATGTACTTGTATTATTTATATTATCGTTAGGTTAATGTTTACATGTATGTATGATATATTTGTGAATCTAACTGAAGAACTTCTAGGACTTAATTTTAAATAAAAAGGTTGGGTTTGATGCTGGCATGTTCCATATAAGTACTATACATTGAAAAACCCTTTCTAAAATAGTTTCTATTGTTTTCAGCAGACTTGGAATCCCCGTCACCCTTAGCTAAAGAACCAGCATGGTCGTTAGTGGAAGAAACCAGTATACATCATTTAGTTAAAGTAGAATCAGCGAAGAGTACGGCCTGCGATATACAATCGTCTACTCAAATACATAGTGTTGTAAATATCGATGAAACGCCAATCAAAGGCAAATCAAAGAGCAACATACGCTCTCACGAAATTAGCAAAATTCGGGCTCCACTTCCTCTGAGCCCTCTACATATGTCTTTAGATAATAGTTTAGATAATTCAGAAAATCCTCTTTCCTTGGAAGATAAAAAGATAGACTTTAACAGAGTTGATCTCAAGTTTTTGACTGAAAATATATCTCAATTTGATAATACTGTCAGTAACGTGACCAAAGTAGAAAGTGATAGCTCAACTAGTTATAAGAAAGTAGATAGTGGCTTTAATGAGCATACATTCTATGCAAACGCTTCTAGTTACTATGAAAGTGCAATAAAACCTTCGGAACTGACTGTGACAAACATATCTAAAAGTAATAGTAAGAATGTCTTGAAAGAAATATCTAACGTTCATTGGATGCGAGTTGACAGCGGTTTTAAAGACGAATGTTCTTCAGACGCTACACAATTTTATCCTGAGAATGAAGAACTAACATCGAAAAACCGCTTCGGCGGGTACCATTTCTCTGAAGCTAAGATAGATGAAAAAGAGAACTTGGTAACAGAGGACTTTCTCGTCCAAACGAATAAAAACGAAGCCATGTCCATGTCAGACATCTTTACTGACGAGTTGACATTCAATTGTAACTTTTCTTCAACACCATCCAAGAACAAAGCACGCAAGGCTCATTCTTAACTTAGCTAAGTAAGATAATATGAATTTTATATCCATTTACAAAACTAGATATATAATTAGTAGGCCGTTTATGACTTTACTCCATTATTGTGGATAATTTATAGAAATTATAATGAATTGATTTTTATAAACTGAGTTATGTATGAGTGTATGACCAAGGAGTAATATTTTTGCATGAGATAATAAATTTTTTTGTGACTAAGAATTTGTATGTTTACTTGGGTCAAGTAAAGTTAATAAAGTTTTAAGACTGATAAGATGAGAACGTTTTCCTTCAAGTGATTTAATTGTTAGTAATTATTCTTATTATAGTCTATTGCCTGCAGTGTCCATCACTCTATGCTATTTGTCATCTGACCTTTTTAATTAATAAACAACAATGTGTCTTAGATAAAGTTTGATTTTAATTTTTTTTATTATAAGTTTTTGTATATTGTCTGCAATTGCATAGTTAACTGCGCTATGTTTATAAATATATACTTTAGCGTGAGTTTTTCTTTAATATATCGTCCAGTGTAACTATACAAGTTTATTCAATGCCGTTAATGAGAGGACTTTATCAATACCGTTCCAAAGTCCGTGTTTTGTTTACTCTTGTTTTTAAATGACTTAATTAGCGGTCCTATCTTTAGCTAATATTTTTTTAACCTTTATCGTAAAAAATATAGTCATGCGTGAAACCTATTCAATAAGTATGTTCTCTATATCTCCGAAGGGGTAGGCGGAGTCGTACTATATGCTGTAGGGCGTCAACCAGCCTCTTAGGCAAAAGATGGGATCATTACGAGTATACTTATAATTGCATGAAGGGAATACAGCTTAAAGAAGCATTTGGGAGTGAAAAATAATAGAAGCCAGGGTCGCATCATTGTAACTCGAACTGGCTGTTGCAAAGAAGTCCGAGTCCTCTAACCAGAGATATTAAATAATTGTACTACCTCCTGGGCATAGGTGAAGAATCGTGTTGAAAATCAGTACAATATAATACGAATTGCCAAGGTAGCAAAAAATTAAAAGTACTGAGAGATTATTTCTAACCAGTATGTTCATTATTAATATACTAAATTGTTTATCTCTTTCAAAGTTATTTTAGTTGTGATCTTTGAGGTACTGCAGACCAAGGTACCACCTCCTAGTTATTAAATATTGACTAGAAGTATTTAACACGGGAGAGACCGCGCGCTCGCATTCCCCTCTCGCCGAGGTACATGACAATTATGTTGGTCGTGTCAGTATAGTAGACGACCAATCAGGTGACGGTATACAAGTTTTCTTCATAAGTGTGCGTAATAACTTTGTAATAATGTTTTTGTCTGATATATGTGTGTACCTGGTCCCCCGCCGAAAACGGCAGAATAATTCTTCGCGCCGCAGCTCCCCATGCATCTCCCTAGGTTGAATACTCAAAGGTACAGCATATTGATACTTTTAAGAAAATTCTATTACTTTAATTAATGTCATTAAAGTTATAGAATTTTCTTAAAAGTTCTAAGAGAAATATTGAAACCATTAAATTAGACGATAAGGTTCTATGACTTTCATAATAATATAACATAACACCTGCAAATTATCTTATTTAATATATTTATTTAAATTGAAAAAGTTAATTCACACTTTGTTATTTTTTACGTGCGTAGGTATTTTTTAACAAGACTCAAATTAACTTTATGGAATGCACCCATATCCGAGCAAGTACATTTCGAACAGGGTTTATTTTTTCCACGAAAAGGTATTGTGTCGTGATCGATACTTGTTATTTTTTCAATGTCAATAAACAACAAATACAATTAAAGATTGTGCATATTAATGATCCGTAATATACAACGGTAGCTATTGCCACACGCATATATGGCCGACGCGACTTCGTGCGTCAATCATTTTTAACAAATAACTAAATTGATAACGTTGTAACCCCTGTTATCATTGTATCCCGGAACGTCTGCGAATTACAAGCGATGATACGTTAGGTAACGAGGCTGGAGTTTGAGTACGGTGCATTCACTAGTCTCTATATAAAGAACGGAACGAGTCAACCTATTTCATTTGATATTTCAACAGAATAATTAGCACAGCGTATTATTGTCTACGACTGATCATATTTCACTGCGTCCGAACATATTTGATAAGGACCATTGTAACGTCAACACATGCGCATTGGCCTTTTGCATTACTTTTCTGTGAATATTCGTATTCGACCGTAAAGAAAAATGTATAACAAGACAAGTGCAACATTGATGCTGCAGACGATTATGGTGTTGATGGATAAGCAGAATACTACTGATGTGACGAATTTCCCTACAAGTTTTAATGGTTAGTTTTAGTAATATTTCCTTTTAATATAGGTATGTATGTGAGTTTTGATTTTTATGGCCTTTATTTCTTGTATGTAAAATACAAAAAGAAAGCATAAATATAAATACGTTTTTTGTTTCGAAGCATCCGAAAATTTGATATCACTGCAATTAAAGAAGGAGCCTAGGTATTCGTAATGTCTTTAGGAAGGTGGTGAAGTGAGTCTGCCTATATTTATAATACAAAAAAAATGATTAATTTGTATTTGTAGTTGTATGTGCCTACCTATTGCTCATGTATAACAAGTATGTATAAGGTCTATATTATCTTTGTAGTATTTTTTTAATACCAGTAGGTCGCTTACGCTAAACTTAGTGATTATTCAGATTACCGTAAATTGGCAGATATAACATATTTAGCTATATATTATGCCATATATATATATATGTCATTTGAGAAGGGCACGTGTGTACGCAAATATATATTGATAAGCTTCGGTATTCATATTTGATAATTAGGTAGTGTTTCTATGACATTATGTTAAAATGTTCCCCAATTCTGTATTACATTGTTAACGCATTTGAATAAAGAATTGAAAATTATAATGCATTGTTTTTTTAAGACGATGTGGAGTTGGAGCGTTGTTATGCAGATTACGGGTGCTTCTCTAAGGCATACCCATGGACGGAAAATCGACCGGATAATTATTTTCCAGTAGCACCTGAGGCTATGGCTGTTCGGTGAGTGGCTGTTACCTTATTTTAAATACTTAAATATTAGTTTAATCCGCAGCAACTGTCTTCTTACCTCACCAGTCAAGCACCTACCTAATCGAACTAATTTCACACCTACAGATTACAGAAGTTTCATAACTAAATGAAACTTCTGAACTCTGTACTTTACTACCGTTCTTATTACTTTACTACCACTGCGTTGTGTGGGTCCAGGACTTTAAGGCTCAAGCCAACCTCACCTGCAAGCCGGTATACCTGCTGATTGAAGGACGATGCTCTGTAGGTTTTCCTCTCGGGGTTGGGGGCGGGGGTCCAAATCGAAAGGAGTAAAAGGGGTCAGCGGACCTAGACCCCGTAAAAAAGCTCACTAAACAATATAAACTCTCGTTTTTATTCTACCGAAATACGCAGACTGCAGTTCTCCTTTTTATGATAAAATAAGATGTTTTAGTAAATAGTATATATTAAACGCCATAGATATCTGATTTTAGACATATACTATATATTCATTAGCGCCAATATTTTCAAAGCCAGTCCAATTTAGATTTCAAACAAACTGTTCTACACAATTTTCATTGCGAGCTGGATATTATACCACGCGCGCGATTAAACGGCAATGCAAACATGCCGAGCTGCAAGCCGTTCACTCGATAATAAGAAAACTTGCTATTTGTATCTTTTTATCCTTATACACCTTTTGTACAAGATCAATCTGCTCATTTACATTTGCCAATCAAATCAAATCCTATATCTTTATTCATGCAGCTCCCTAAATCTTCATCATCTTAGCGTTGTCCCCGATTACATCGGAGGCTTTCACCTCACAGCCGGGGGTCCGTTTACCCCTTCTTCTACTTCTAATTTGACTTACACGACTTTTATGGTAGCGGCTGCTGTCTGACCTCTCCATCCCGAGAGGAAAGCCTACACCAGAGCCTCGTCTGTCTATCCTACTATTCATTCCTTCTTCGAGCAGCACAATCCGCCTCTGCAAACCATTTTCAACTATCGTCACTTTTAGGTCAACTTTCTCAGTTTTTTTTTACGTGTGGAAACCCCCACGGGGTTCACCCCATCGGTGCCGACGATGGGGTGGGCGTGTCGGAATCGGACCGACTAAAACAACACGGTGTCCTCCCCAAGAGTTCCCATGGGGTCGGGTTTTATCCCGCGGCGGTGAGTTGGCAGGCGTGTGTAGGACACACACGACACGCCTCCGCCACGGCCTGCTTCTGTAAGGACGGCGAGTCGGCCAACTGCCGTCCTCTGGCCCCGATCATCGAGGTCGGTAGTCCCGGGCGTAAACGAGTCTGCGGCGTCCTCGCCGCAGACTGCGGAACTCGAGAGGCAGGGTCTCTCCCGCTCCCTCTCCGCCGTCTCTTTCGCGCGCATTACTTGCTCGCAGAAAGAGGCGGCGGCGTGCCACTTCTCCCGTCGGAGACCACGGCCCTCACCATTGTCTCCAACATGAAAACGTCCACACCCAGGACCGCAACGAGATCCCGGTGTTGATTCGCCCACGCAGGGCACTCCACCAACGTGTGGAGCGCCCGTCTTCGCTAGGATCCTCGCAGTGCTGGCACTGCGGCGTTGTCTCCCGGTGGATGCGCCATAGGTACTTACTGAAGCGCCCGTGTCCGGTAAATATCTGACACATCCGGTAGGATAGGTCACGTGGTGCCTCTCCAATCACTCCTTTATGATCGGCCTCACCGCCGAAATGGTGGTTTCCCCCCACCTTGGTTGCTCAAGTCGCACCCTCCATGTCTTCATGAGTTCCCGGCGGAGCTAGGACCGCTGAGCCCTGATTTCTCGGCGAACCCGCTCCAGCGCCTCCTTGCGCCATTGGTACAATGACTCAAGGGCTCTCGCTTCTAGGTCCCATGGAGGGGTCCCGGCTAGGAGACATGCCACCTCGACGGAGATCGTGCGATACCCCCTGATAACTCTGACGGCCATCGCTTTTAACGGGCTAAACAGCCCGGGACCAGACTTCGGAGATGAGGTCGGAAGTCCCATCGGTTATCGAGTACGAGCCCAAGGTACTTCATCGTGGGCTCGATGCCGATGCTTACGCCCCCTACGGTTATGCTGATTTCCGCAGGTGGCCCCCATCGTGGGCTCGATGCCGATGCTTACGCCCCCTACGGTTATGCTGATTTCCGCAGGTGGCCCCCTCCTTGGCCCGTGAAAACACATAGCCTCGAATTTGTGGAGAGCCACCTCGAGTCCCAGCCGCCGTATTCGACCCACGACTTGAGCAACCCCTGCCGTGCCCTTTAGTGCCGCGCTTCGGTACGTTGCTTCCTGCGCCATAACGAGGGTATCGTCAGCATAACAAATTACGCTGACAGTCGTATCCGATGTTCCACAGGAATGGCCCTAGGACTGACCCCTGTGGAACACCGCACGACACTTCTCGCCGCCCTGGCCGTAGCCAGCTCGGGTAACTTTCTCAGCTTTCAAGTCATATCTACTGTTCATATCGATGGTCAAGGATTTTCGTAGTGAACTTATCTTAACGCCGTTGATTCTACAACCAAGATGCTTCTGTGTACTCAATCTACTTCTATCTTCAATAGGTATAATATGGTAACAGTAGCTGTTACCGACGGCTCCACCCACGTGCAATACTGATTCCTTTCCCGCGACCCACAGGAACCTAATACCGGGCTACCTATGTGCTACTCCAGATTATAATCTTTTATTTCAATATGGATGTATGGGGCTCCACCAAGATCTTCGGGGCCATTTTTTTTACGTCGGGAATGCTGTTACGCATGGAACCTCCGGCTCCTGCCCACTCGACAATAACCGGCTGGAGCGGCTCCAGCCGGGGCGACCACCTCAGCAAAATCTCCGAGTGGCTTCACGCCACCCGCGGATCTCCTCGGGCGGAGGTTGACTGCCGCCATCCGCCCGGTACGCTATCGTTTGTTGATACACTTCGGCGAGCACTTCCGCCTCCAAGTTCCACGGGGGTGTCCGGCCAACGCGCAGGCCACCTCCGACGATACGGTACGGTAACCACGTATAAACTTAACCGCGATAACCCTCTGAGGATGCCACAGGCGGGCCCTGTTCTCGGTGGTCAAGGCTGTCGCCCACACCGGCGCAACGTATAGCATCATTGACCGGAAAATCCCCGTGTACCGCCGTCTGCAAGCGACGCTGGGTCCCCCTAGGTTGGGCAAGAGCCGACCCAGGGCAGACGCAACGCCGACAAGCTTCGGGGCAAGCTGCATGAAGTGCTCGTCGAAGCGCCACCTCCCGTCCAGAGTTAGGCACAGATACCTCATCTGTGCTTTGATCGGTACGGGGACCGAGCGGATCTCGATCGAGGCGTCCGGGGTGGACCACGGCGATGCCCATGGAACAACAGGGCCTCCATCTTGTTCGGGGCCACCCGTAAACCCAGTACCTCTATGCGCGAGACCACCTGGGCTACTCCCCTGGTGGCCTTGCGTGTTGTCTCTTCATACGATCCCCCGGAGGCTGTGACAAGCGTATCGTCTGCATAGCAGATGACACCAACCCCCTGGGGGAAGACACCACGAAGCACCCAGTCGTACCCTATGTTCCGAGGACCGATCCCTGTGGGGCGTCCCACGCCATGGGCCGACGTTGCAGCACTCCGTCTCGGCCCTTGTACAGAACACTCCTGTCCTCTAAATAGTTTGCCACTAGCCGCCTCAGGTAAAGAGGCACCCCATGATACTGGAGTGCCTCCCTGATGCAGCTGAATGGCAGACTATTAAAGGCGTTGGCGATGTCCACATAGTGTTGCCCAAAATCGGACTGCAAGAACAAGAGTCTTGCAGTCTTGGTCTTGGTCTTGCAGTTTTGCAAGACCAAGACCAAGACCAAGACCACCTATTTTTTGCAAGACCAAGACCAAGACTGACCCTTGCAAGACTTGCGCAAGACAAGACTACGTCTGCAAGACTCTTGCAGTCTTGCAGTGAAGTCAAACTGAGATTTGAGCATTTTTAATACCTGAGTATGTAGGTACTAGGTATTTAGTTTCTATACCACAGAATAAATAATAGTACCTAGGTACCTACTACGTCTATACCTACTGATAGAATGATAGACGGAGGCTGTGGTAGGTACCTTACCTATTCCGTGGCGTAGTGGTAGTGAACGCGACCGGTACGCAGGAGGCGCGGGTTTGATCCCCGCTCAGTGCAAATGTTTGTGTGCATGAAAATGGGTATTTGCATTGGTCTGGTCGTGCCTCGGAGAGCACGTTAAGCCGTCGGTCCCGGTTGCCATACGAACATCTGTGACAGTCGTTACGGGTAGTTGGAGCCCTCAAAAGTCCGACTAGTCTAACTACAGAACTTCGATATCGCCAATTAATTGGTTGTGGAGGTCCGACGTCAGTCGCTTCACGGAAAATATCGTAGTTAGCCGCAACTTAGACTAGAAAGCCGACCCTAACTGAGTTGGGAAAAGGCTCAGAGAATGATGATGAGATAAGGTACTTACCACCATACTTACCTGTTGCTTTTTTGTAGTATGTTTTTATACCTACCTATGTTTAGCGTAGGTAAATAGAAAGGAAACTTCACTGACCTTGAACCTAAAGCCCTAGTTAATGAAGAGCACAGGCGGTAATTAGTACCTATTCCATTTTCCCTTAGAGACAAATTGCCACATGTTGTTATACCTATGTATCATACCACTGGCAGCCGTACGACCCGATGTCTGACGTGCGTGCCAATATAGACGTGGCACAAGCCGCGCTAGCCAACGACTGAAGTTCTTTTCATCGTAGGCAGGTAGGTACACTAGGTACTTAATCGCGCTCATTGTCGGTAGTTACTAGTTACCGACAATCAGCGCGAGCGGCGACTTGCGCAGTGTCAATGTGAAAGTTTGTGAAGATGTTTGTATGTTTGTTTGTTACTCAATCACGCTCTAACGGCTAACGGCTCTGGATTTGGTACAGAGTTACATTAGAGCCTCGATCCTAGAATAACACATAGGTTACCTACTTTTTATCCCGAGAATAAGTAGATACACACACACACACGATTTTTTAATTCATAATCTGTAATAGGCGCGTGTCCCTCAATTGTTTTAAATTACTGTGTAATATGAATGGTTTGTGTTTTAATATTTTTAGAAGTAGGTAGGCCACTAGCCACTATCATTCGGCAGAGGAACGAACGTTTTTTAAAGACACTCGGTTCTGTTCTGGCGACGCCGCCGCCGACGACGTGACGCTTATTATGAGAATATGCAGTTTCAATGTAAAGTAGGTACCTACCTACTTACTTATGTGACACAAGACTCGAAGTCCTTTATATTTATTTAAGCTTCATGTAGATACAAAGAGGACTTGCACTTATTTGCACTTATCGATCTATGCATTTGTTGTAGGTACCTATTATTTCATTGACAGCCCCTATTAAAGGTCTCAAGATTCATCAACTATCACTGACTGTAGGTACGTATACCATTATACCGCCGATTTTTGCCTATTTGGCACATGGAAATGTATGTACTTGCCACGCTAAAGCTTTATGCCTACTCTCCACGTGTAACATTTGTCAAAGAGATACCGCTTTAAAATAAAGATTTTAATATAGAGATAAAACGACATTATGGCTGCCGTCAAAGGACACCGGCGAAAGGGGACGGATTGGGTGCGTTTTTACTGATTAATCAGAATCGAATAAGACGATTATAAATATATTTATTTTTTCATTAATTGCTATTTGTGTAAATAGTGTTGAAATACAAGGTAGGTTACTAGGTAGGTACCTACTAATTCATTATCAAATTGAATATTGTTACTATTTACTGCACTGAACGTGTACGTTGGTTATTGCAAAAAATCTAGCCTATGTAGGTGGGTAGGTAGGTAGGTACCTAATATTACTGTAAAGTTTCATCAAAATCAGTTTACGTCTGTTTTTTTTTTTTTTATGTTTCTACGGCGGTAAACATGCCTACGGCCCACCTGATGGAAAGTGGTCACCGTAGCCTATAGACGTTTGCAACACCAAGGCTGCTACTAACGCGTTACCGCCTGAAGGAGACGGTGGAAAGAGAAAGGCAGGATAAAGGAGGCGGAAGGGGAGAGAGGAAGAGGAGGGATGGGAGTTTGGGCCTCCGGAACTGACACTCACCGAACGAAACACAACAGTAGATCTGTTATTTTACGTCGATATTCTGTGCCAGGGTGGTAACTACCCGGTCGAGCCGGCCCATTCATGCTGACACCTAACGGTTCCAGCGGGGCTCTACCACCAGTAATATAAGTATATTACTGTATACGTAATACACATTCCTACATACATATGCTCACGCCCGTAATTCCCAAAGGGGTAGGCAGAGGAGTATTTAACACCAACATTTTGTCGATTGGGCACTTTGTCTTGGGCTGTGTGTTTATTGTCGGATGTAGAACAGCCCCTATCCCATAGTCGCCTTCTACGACACCCATGAAAAGAGATGGGGTGGTCCTATTCTACTCCACCGGGAACCAAACCAGCACGGCAAATACTTACGTTACGTAAAATTAAACAGCCCAATTGTAGAGGTGACCAATGAATGTGATGATGAGTTTACTTCTCAGAAATTATTTATCACTAAAATAAAATCGATACATAAATGCTTTAAAAATAAATAGAGTTTTGTGTGAGAATCAAAGTTATACTTTATGTGATCCAATTATTCTATTTCCATGAATTTAATGGATTTAAATCGGAAAAAGTGAATATCCAGATTCTATTTCCGCCTGAATTCACCCCTGTACAGCTAATACATATAATACAATAAATCTACGATATTTTTGATATTTACCGACAAAGACGTGGCGGTATATTAAAAGAGTTTGCGACAAGTGAATTTCTTTTTTGATTTTGCCGCTCTGAAGTCAAAGGTATCCGACATTTCAAAGACTAATTAAATTAAGTTTCTGGGTGCTCAAAAGTGTCATAAGTCATAACGAACGGACACGATAACCTGCAAGTTGTCTGCAACCTGCAAATCCTGCAATAGTCCTTGCAATGAATATTGTAGCCACACCATAAAGATAGATAGATGTTATAGTATTATACCTACTTGATCACAGGGATAGTACCTAACCTACCTAATAGGGTTAGTGCTTAGTGCAATAGTCTTAAAAAAACTTAAAAAAAGGTGGGTTGAAGTCAATTAATAATAATTTCGTTCCTCTTTTGATAGAATTCACTTAGTTACCTCCGTCACTTTATTGTTTTGCTCGGATTGCAGAGATTGGATTTGAGGAATTTGATACTACGTTAAGATTACGTTTCTGTTTTTATAGTCTTTGGAAGGATATTATTTTTGTCAATAGATGCCGAACGTAGGTTATGTAGGTATCTTTTGGCCTTTCGGCATGTGCTGTATATAAGGGCGTTCATCATGATAAAAATGCATTTTGGTTTTGATTAAGCTGCGCTTAGAGTCAACCGGGTTTTAAAATGAGTGACATAGATTCAAATAGTTGTAGTCAGAGTAGTGAGAGTTGGACTAGGTCTAAAAGACTAAAAAGTAAATTTGATGAGTTTTTCGATATAATTCATGCCACTGAAACTGCTACATGTAAGTTATGCCACCATAAGAAAGTTGAAATCAAAATGAAGAACAGAAATACTTCAGGATTAAGGAAGCATCTACTGTCTTTTCACGAGAAGGAATCGCGACTATTACTTCCTGCAAGTCAACTAATCAAGCAAAAGCCAACAAAGGGGCCCATATCAAAGTTTTTAATGAGAGATGGAGAAAATAGACAGGTAAGAAAAAATACCTACCTAAGTGTTAATATACGTAATTATAGTTAGGTACCTACCTAATTACCAACAACAAAACATATAAAAGTATGGCAATTCTAGTAACAAGTAGGTAGATACCTATTTAACATTTTTTTCCGCCCCATGTCATTGGTTGTGCGTGGGAGATTGTCGTGCACATTTCTCTCCCCGGCTGACCCAGAGCCGTATATCTCGCCATGCATTACAAATTGCGTTGGTGCGCCAACAAAACAATTTGTAATGCATAAATATCGATGTAGATAAAAAAGTGGTCTATGCAGATAAATGAATCATAATTATGACCGATTAATTACTAATATTCCCCGGTAACCCCTGCAACTAAGCTAAATTGCTTGTGCTAGGAGTGGGTTCACATTCGGTAGTGTAATGGCTAGAATTCGAGCCCGGGACCTCTCAATAGTAAGGGACTCCTTAACCACTAAGCTATCGACGCTTCTCACAATAATAACGAAAATAACTGAATTTGTTTACAGAGACTTCGACCGGGTTCGATTCCCGGTTACCTATGTATGAAAGTTAGTAGAAAAGTTTGAATGTCATTATTATTAACTGAATTTGTTTACAGAGACTTCGACCGGGTTCGATTCCCGGTTATGTATGAAAGTTAGTAGAAAAGTTTGAATGTCATTATTATTAACTGAATTTGTTTACAGAGACTTCGACCGGGTTCGATTCCCGGTTATGTATGAAAGTTAGTAGAAAAGTTTGAATGTCATTATTATTAACTGAATTTGTTTACAGAGACTTCGACCGGGTTCGATTCCCGGTTATGTATGAAAGTTAGAAGAAAAGTTTGACTGTCATTATTATTATATCCAAAATCGAAGCCATGGTTGCTAATAACAAATCTCGCTATATCTCATAGTTTCTAACTTCTCCCCACTGACCCATTTGGGTTGATCACTCTGTATACTATCATAATACATTTAGTGAAAAGCTGTTAATTAATAATAATTAAACGACGAACAAACAAAATATTCATAGTATTGATGTTGTATTGTATCATATAATTATCATAATATGTTTTATTATTTTATTTCAGCCAGCACTTTCTAGAAACCGCAGTGAAAACTTTGTGGCAGCTACAGTTGATTGGATTGTGAAAAAATATCTTCCTTTCTCATTTTTTGATGATGAAGATACACAAGAATATTTTCGATCCATTTGCCCGAACCCGATGATGGTATTTCCTAAAAGGTCAACTCTCAGACGGAAGATTAAAGAGCGATTTGAAGAACTACAATCTCATGTTAAGAACCGACTACAACATTACTCGTGCAAAATGTCATTTACCATAGATGGATGGACCTCTATTGCTGGTAGGAGTTACTATGGCGTCACTGTGCACTATATAGACAACGAGTGGAAATATCGATCTATAGTCCTTGATTTTATGCCTTCACACGGTCGACATACTGGGGAAGATATTGCAACTATTTTCCACGAATGTTTAGTTGAATATGATTTGGTTGATAAAATACAGGGTATTACGGTCGACAACGCTAGTGCAAATACGCAATTTATGTTTGAACTTGGCAAACAAATGCCACATTTTGACTCAGACAATCAACATTTCCGGTGCTTTGCTCACATTTTGAACCTTGGTGTACAAGATTTATTAAAAACTTTAGCATTACATAGTGACACTGAAAATGCAGAAAGAGAACAGCAGTATGAAGAGGAAAGTGAAGAAGATGAAGAACATATTCCAAATATTGCTGACTCACGTACAGCGATTACAAAATTACGCAGTATTTGTTGTAAAATAAAAAGAAGTGAGATCTTAAAAAGAAAGTTCCACTCTGCTTGTGAAGCATCTGGTGTGCCAGCTGATCTTAATCCCATACTTGACTGTCCAACAAGATGGAATTCTACACATGATATGATTGGATTTGGTATAAAAGTCCGAATGGGTATTAACATATTGTGTACTTCTGTCAGCGAATTAAACGATTTGCAAATCACGGAAATTGAATGGCGAATACTCGACAAAATATATAAGTTTCTAATAAACTTTAAAGTTTTATCAACTAAACTTGGTGGAGAAAAATATGTTACAATACCGCTAGTCGTTGTGTCATTCAATCTTTTACTGGATAAAATTGAATCCATGGCAAAACAATTAGACGAGAAACCAAATCGAACCGAAGTGGACGAAAAGCTCGTTCTGGGTTTTCAAGCAGCCCGAGATAAAATGCTTAAGCATTATAAGAAGAGCAACTGGATTTACTGTACAAGTTTAATTTTAGACCCTAGGCACAAAGCTGAGACTTTCGAAATGACTACGTGGGGACAGCAAATAAAAACAGAAAGCCTGCGCAAATTCAATGAAATTTATACGCAATATAAAAGTACAATAAACCTTATGTCTAAGTCTCCACAGAACAATGAAAATATTGAAAATATTCTTCACGATCATGATGAAGATATTGAAGATGAAGACATAATAGATTTCGAGAAGCTATACACAGGTCCCTCTACGTCTTCAGGATCTGGCTGTGGCTTAATGAAAACTGACGAGTTGGAGGAGTATTTAAGTAAGCCGAGAGCCACCAGCTCGGAAGACATTTTAGAGTGGTGGAGGACGCATGAAACGGAATATCCGATTTTATCCAAGATGGCTCGTGATTTTCTTTCAATACCTGCAACTTCAGTACCCGCTGAAAGATTATTTTCTAAAGCATCACTAGTAATAAGAAAACACAGAAATAGGTTAAGTGATGAGTCAGCCAGGTGGTTACTTTGCATTAATTCTTGGTCAAAAGAATTATTATAATAATTCTCTTATTATTAATATTATTAAAAATCTACCTGATATTTACCATGTTTATTGTTTCTTGAGCTTAAAATTGATAATTTCAATAAATAGTATTTTGCATACTTTGTCTTTATTATGTTTCCTTCCATATATGGTGATTACGATTACTATCACTATTTATCTTGACAATATTTAAAAAATGATGTCAAGTCATTGACATAGGAATCTATGTCAATGTAATCTCAAGTTTCCATACTTCATTACGATGTTTCATATCTTACTAAATCACACTAAGCAATTGATAAGTGCGAGACTTGCAAGACTCGCAAGACTCTTGCTGCAAGACCAAGACCAAGACCGAGACTGAGCGTGCAAGACCAAGACCAAGACCAAGACCAGGGGTATCGGTGCAAGACCAAGACCAAGACTGGCTCAAGTCTCGTCTTGGTCTTGCAATGGGCAACACTATGTCCACATAAGTTCGTAATAGTATCCAATAATATTTTTTGTAAATTGAAATATTTAAAACAATAAGGACCATAATAATATATTGGTCTATGATTGTACCAAGTTTTAACGTGTAGGGAACTTCTCGTCCGAATCTTATCTTTTGTGAATACTATTTATTCAAAAAATAGGTATAATAAACAGTAATGTAAAGTTCAAACTTGGTACTTAATTACTAGCCACTTCTTTATCTCATATTGTTTCCGAGAAGTTCAATTGTTTATAAAAACACTAATTGAGGAAAGTCCAATGAAGTTCTTACAGTAAAATACACACACACACGCAGTCATACCTATATTCCTATCTATGTAGATACACCATTACGGTAGGGGTAAGTACATAACTATATTTGAGCAGAGAGAAGACTGATCATTATTATTAGCTTTCTAAATAAAAATTACGCCCGATAAAAGCTGTTTATCTACTACGATACATGCGTAGTGATAACGATTGATTCAAAGCCCTCATTAGTTTAGAAGATCCGCTTCCCTCTATCTTATTTATACATTGTTCGTTTGACTGATAAGCGAGGGGGCTCGTCCATGACATCAATCAATCACAAACGAGACATAACAAATGTTTACGTCCCATACTTAATTACTGAGTGACGTGTCTCATAAACAAGCTATTTATTCACGGCATTTTGTGCTACTTTTATATCTCCTCGCACAGTTTTAATGTTCTATACTTAGATACGTCGGACAAGAATTGGACTTAGTACCTATATTGATAAACATTGTGTGGCTCTCGCGTTTAATTTAAGCTCTATACTTGTAAAAGAAGAACTAAAGAACATTTCCTCTCACAATGTTAAATTATATATGTATATATATATATATATATATATATATGTATGTATGGTTCCACTTCCCAAAATTTGCGGCACTCTCACGGTCGCATTTTTGCCCCGATCGCTTTCAAACTGCAGTCAAAAATTGCTTGGGTGTAAACTTAGTTTAAGTTCGTGAACGGGTGGAATCCGGCCTAAGGGGACGGTAGGGCCTCACTTTTTGTGAAATCAGTTTTTCCTCAAAATTTCACGTTCCATGAAAGATATTCGAACCGTTCTAATTTTATCCCATAGTATACATGAATACCAACAACTTTTAATTATAAACCTATAAGATTAAAACTTTAACTAAAAGTGGAGGGGGGGAAAACCAACATTTTTCGGGAAAAAAATCATAACCGGTTAGACGGTGAACATTCTTGCTGCCGGAAACATTTTTAATCGATAGGCCATTTTTAAGTCTAAAATAAATGTCTGAAAAGTTTTTCGCTAAAAGTTACCGTTTTCGAGAAAAAAAAATTAAACATGTTAAAAATGCGCTCGGCGTGGGTCATAGAAGAAGCATAGGTCATATTTATTGCTTCAGTGCGTTCCCCCTGCGGGAACGGATTTTTTTACCACCTTTCGTTTATGTATACTTTTTATTTGTACACTTTGCTTCCCTCTGTTACTTTCTTTTTCTGCCTCTACTGCTCAAAGGTTTGCTGGTAGAGACCTCTTTTAGAGTTAAGCTCGCCTTTGTACATAATTTATTTTAATTGTAATACATTTATATATTTCTTTTGTGTACAATAAAGAATTAAGAATTAAGAATTAAAATAGTCCTCAGTCGTAGGTGTTCGTTATAATTATATTCAACTAATGAACAGCGGCGTCTTCTCAACATTATAAGGGTTAGACTTCGCCGACTCGCTTGGTTCATAAAGTTTAAAGAATATCTGAGATGTTCCGGCACTTAAGTAGTCGGCATAAAGTGAATCTTTACTTGGAGGAGCTATCCAAATAGCTGACCTATATATAGATCAAACATGCCACTTCGATGCAGGGCAGTAACAACAAACATACAATGACCTCAAACCATTGATTTAAAATGTATATTCAGAACGTTATTTCCTATATTTCTTTGTTGCAGATATGCCGTGTTCACTAGAAGAAACAGACAGATACCAGTCTTGTTTGATGCAGATGATAAAGGAAAGATTGAAAGAGCGAACCTTGATCCGAGAGGTCCATTCTATTTCATATCTCATGGGTTTTTGGAAGGCGGACACAAAATATGGGTACATATTGTATTAATTTCTAACTCTGACCCGCGTTCTCACCCATCGGATTCGGTTCTAATCAAACAGCCGGCCGCCTTCCTGCATTTTCCTGACCTTTTTTTCTTATTGCTCGGCTTCATCATCATCATCTAGAACCAGACTATCAAATGCAAAAACAATTTAGAGAATAGAGAGAATAGAATTTATTTTCCAGAGATTAGCGCGTTCAAACAAACTCTTATCTTTATTATAATGTAGATGTGATTATTAATCAATGTGTTTATGTGATGAGGGACTTTATGGATGATCCATTAGCTAAGTGGTTGTTAGCACACTAGTGTTGCTGAAGGGCTAATAAGGACATGGTCCGCTTGATGTTAAGTTTCTCGGTGCTTATAGGACCCTCTTTTTCGTCGTTAACTCTGACACTGATAGTAGTTTAGTATTACTAATATTTCATATAAAAAATACGAAGGCCTACTAAGGCTAAATTATTAAGACTATTTGATCATAGATGATTAGGGACTACTGGATCATAGATAATTATAACTACCACGTACGTACGTACGTACTTGGTCATAATTTCTAGATTTTTCTCGTATTTTTTTATTGGTTCTTTTTATTTGTAGTTGTAGTTTTATTACTAGTAATGGACTTCTTCAACCATCCACTTCCTAAATGACACTGTCTAGCGTTAAAAGGTACAGCTACAGCTGTCTACCACCATGCTAACTGCAACCTCACTGCTTGTTATCTTCGTGCTTTATTAAAAAGTATTAATGCATGTATGAAACGTTAATCTATTTCATTTTTCAAATTGCCCACAGATACAACACATGACGGATACTCTTCTGAACTTGCAAGGAAACGCAGCAGCAACTGTGATAATTGTGGATTGGCGAGGCGGGGCCCAACCCCCGTACGGCCAGGCTGTGGCCAACATTCGACTCGTCGGAGTTATGACTGCACACCTAATACATAATATTTATGTGAGGCACCTTAGTATTAGAATAGTATTCGTTTCTCCGTTCATCGAGAATTTGAAATAAAAGTATTTCAATCAGACGTTCGATACGTTTGCGTTTTTGTAAAAAGAAAAATATAATACTTTAAAGGCCTTTGATGGGAGTGACTGTCGTCTGGCCTCCAACCGCAAAAGGAAAGTCTGCGCCAAAGCCTTGTTCGTCTATCAGCAGGTGTGTTGGTTAATAAATTAGGTGAGATGGTGAGGAGGTTTAAGTGCTTATCTAATAACTAGCATCGCCACGCGGTTTCACCCGCGTAAGTCTTGATCCCGTGGGAATATTGGGATAAAAAGTAGCCTATGTTACTCAGGGATAATGTAGCATTCTAATGATGAAAGAGTTTTTGAAATCACTCCAGTACTTTTTAAGCCAATTCGTACATACTTACATAAAAATCATTCCTCTTTATAATATTAGTATAGATTAGTAACTTATAAAACGTATTTTTCATTTGCATATGTTATGTTACAGGATGTGTTGAGTCTTCAAAACATAGACAATTTCCATTTTATCGGCCATTCTTTGGGAGCACACTTAGGCGGATACTGTGGACATGCACTGCAAAAGGTAATCGGGAGTATAAGCATTTTTACATAACGACAAAGATATACTACATATACGAGGGCCGTTAAATACCTTATCGGTATAGGTCTGAAAACAAAGATGTACAAATGTACTTATTTTTTATGTGGACATGCATGGCCAAAAGCTAAATTTTAGTTATTTACATATTGATAATGAGTCATGAAATGGGCGTACACTGAATTTTCGGAATAGATGAAATTAAAGATGTGCAGATGTAATGATACTGTGGACATGCATTGCAAAAGTTAATCTGAAATATTAGCTTATTTATATAACGACAATGAGCATTTCTTTAATTCTCGGTGTAGGTATGAAAACAAAGATGTTTAGATGTACCTAGTTTACATCTGCGAATGCGGCGTGTATGCTTCCCTACATTTATTGGAGTGAAATAATAAACTATCTAATGAGACGCCTAAAACTTTCAAATATGAAGATTGAATGCATTGTTTCAATTTTTTTTCCTTTTCACGATTCTACGATATTCTACGACATTCTACACAGCGCTTTCTAGACCCTAAGTAAGCATCGTTTAACTAGCTTGTGTTATGGGCAGGGCCGTCTTTAAACTATTTGTGGCCCTGGGCACATTAGCACTATTTTGTTAGAATAGGCTAAGAAAGTAAGTAAACAAGGTTCTACAATTATTTTTATTTATTTACTGACTGTAAATGAACAGGCAATCTATACATATATTACTGGTCCCTACTACCTGACTGACTGACTGATTCATCAACGCAGAGCCTCAGACTAAATATATATTTTAGTCTGAGCGCATAGCCTCTACCGCTGCAGCTAAAACGTATATACGTACACGTATACCAGCGTTTTTGAAAGTTTTGGTACTAAGGAGGTAAAATAAGACGATTGTATGGAAAGTCCGCCATATGCGAAGTAAGAAGCACGAAATTTCTTTTTTTTTTTATATTTACGACACGTCAATTTGACTTCACCTCGCCTGATGGTAAGCTGAAAGTAATGTCTCAGGAAAGAGGGTCACCATTACATACACGTACCATGTTAACAATGGTGGCACTCAGCTTGACGGCCTCATCAGAAGAGGATTGTCGTCGCAGCACCGCGTGACAGGGTACCGGTCCCACTAGTGCTGCGACCACAATCCCCTGCCCGGCTATGCACTTGCTGACCCCTGAACGCAATCAAACCGAAATTGGATAACTATGGAGGGTTTTTCGCAATCGTGCACGGTGGTACCTACCCGGCCGAATTTTGTGACAAATTTGTGTCATCAAATTTCTACCACCAGTAAATATATAGTTGCTTCTGCTTAAAAAGTACACGTGTACCGTCGTTTTTTTTTAATTTCATACCTAGGGGGCTAAACAAGGGATGAGCGGTTGTATGGTAGTCCGTTATATGGAAAGTGCTTAACTTTTGAAGTGAGATTGTATTCTTATACAGTCATATTACTAGATATTTAAATTAATCTAAACATACCTACCTACTATATGGTCCAGCCTGATTTTCGAGCGAGAGTGGAGTAACTTCACGCAAGTAAAAACTAATAAGCAAATAAGTATTGTAGTCAGTCAATATAATTTGATTTTTTCAAAACAATATGTTTTTCGGTAATTGATATCGGTTATCATTTGGTGATCTTGCTGGAACCAAGGGGCCCCTTTCGATCGCGGGGCCCTGGGCACGTGCCCAGAGTGCCCAGTGGGAAAGAGGGGCCTGGTTATGGGTTCCAGAATGCGGATAAACATACTTTTATACTTTTTTTTTGTAAATACATACATATTAAACTTACCCAGACCAATGAAAATAGACATATTCATGCATACAAATATTTGCAATGAGCGGGAATCGAACCCGCGCCCCCTGTCGTAGCAGTCGAATGCTACACCGCTTCGCCTCATAAGCCGCTGTTAACGCATTGACAGTATTAGTAAACCTTTACTTTGTTATCGTTTGAATTATTGTGGTATTCGTAATTCAAGACAAAATTTCACTTCTATTGCGAACTCTATAAGATTCTGAATTAGATTACTTAATATTGTTTAATGGCAAATCCTTGTTGATTTTGCTGCCAAGAAATTCATTGCAGTTAAAGAAGTTTTTTGCGGAGATATTTTTAATATTATTGTTGTGTGCCATAGCCCGTAGAAGCAAGAGAGTTCCTCTTTGATAGCACATCCTAATCTTAAGGGGCCCTGGAGACTGCGACTGCAGCATAGTTTCAATTCGGAATCTCTAATAATTTCTGCTAGTGGACGATAGCTCCTTACTATGATTCACTATTGAATTCACATTTACTTACTGTTATCGATATGTTAAAGAAGTTTACTTGAATACGAATATTCTTGGTTTCCAGAAATTCTATCTTAAATTGGGAAGAATAACAGGATTGGACCCTGCAGCTCCCTATTTCAGTAAGACTGTGACGCTCGTACGGTTGGATAGATCTGATGCCCAATATGTTGATATTATTCACAGCAACGCGGTGCCTCTGTATTTTTCAGGTAATACTTATTAATAATATATATAAAATACTAGGTATTAAATCTATGGGTATTAATATTATTTATTTTTGTCCATTTGCCACCGTTTTTATTTCGACTACCCATCTTATGAGTGGCTTGCCTTGCTCCTTTTTTTATGGATTCAAAAGTCAAAGAAACATGGTATACGGGCAGGGTTGAAATGGCAGAAGTTGAATTGAATGATGCATTAAAATGTTTAGAATTATTGGATCATCCATCAAGTTCAGTAAATATATGAATATGCCTATACCCGGTTAGTTTTTTTTTATTAGATATTAATAAATTATTTAAGTCTATATAGTATCCTGTCCAACACCCATTTAAAAAATCAACGATAAACTCAGACCCACTATAAGATTGTTTCATATTTTACCATTTTTTAATAATTAAATTTATTTACAGGCTTTGGCATATCAGAGCCAATAGGTCACGTGGACTTCTATCCTAACGGTGGGTCTACACAGCCGGGGTGCAAACAGTCAAACTCGCCGAATGGCGCCCCGGCGAACGATTTATCCTATCAACAACTTGTGAAGTTTCTGGGATGCAACCACCAGAGGAGTTACGAATTTTTCACTGAGAGTATCGCCCCATCCTGTCCTTTTAGTGCCATACAGTGTGAATCTTACGATGTAAGTATTATGTTGTACATTTACACGAAATCAATCCTTAAAACACACACAGTAGCTGGTATGTGTCCGCTTGTTTTTGGGCATCACGCAATAAAAACTTGAACTGATTTCATGAATATTTTTGTATACAAAAACTCATGTGATCCAAATAGAACCTTCATTTTTTAGAGGAATGGGTTCTATGTGTCATGCCCGAGTTAAATCGCGAGCTTAAGCTAGATAAGCTGTGTAACTATGTAATTTATACGTCATGGATATTTGTGACATTTAATATATTCCTACAAGATACTTTTTGCGTCAAAATACCAACTGTATTGGGGGTCGTAAGTAAGTCGTAAAGGTTAAGTAAGTAAAAATTTATTTGAATGTGTCGTATCTGTGAAATAAACAATTTATGTAGGTACCTATGTCATTGGGGCGACTAGCGCCCCTCCGCCAAACCGGGGCAAGTCGGGGACACCGTGGTTCCCAAACCCGAGGGGGCTATCTCGAAACCGGAGATGGCCCAGGGTCAGTCGGGATGCGAGGGATATGCTCTATGGGCAACCTTACACCCCGGCGTCTGTAGACCCGAGACGGCGTGCGGTTTTAGTCGGTTCAAGCCTGACATAACCGCCCCCGCTGGTCGGGGGGGTATCCGAAGGGACTTCCGCACGAAAAAAAAGAAGAAAAAAGGTACCTACGTCATTTTTGCAAAATAGAATCAATCACTAAAGCTGCTACCTCGATTACCACTGCAGAATTAGAGTCAATTAAAGTGCCATGAGTGAGTATGTATTGATATTTACAGGCTTTCTTAGCTGGGAACTGTACGAGTTGTGACACCCATCATTATTGTATTCCGATGGGTTATTATTCGAACAGCATTTACAAACGCTTGCAGGTCGGCGGGCTAATTGACACCAACTCGAATATTGCATTGTATGCTATGACTGGGAACAATAAACCTTTTTGCAGTAAGTATGAGCAGAATATTTATTATATAACGTGGCACGTGAGTTCATAATTATAAATAAACCATAAGATTTAACGGATGTCACAACGCTTATATTTTTCTATGGCAGAAGATGTGCACGTTTTGGGTTACTTGGATAATCGTGTGTCTTTCTGATAAGCAGAAGGCCTAGTAGATTGGTGATTGATGGATGAGGCTCTGGCGCAGGCTTTTCTCTCGAGGCTGGAGAGTCAGACGGCAGTCGCCCCCATAAAAGCCGTATAAGTCTTATCAATATTAGGATGAGTAAGCGGACTCCGGGCTCCGAGCTGAAAGCCTCGGATGCAACCGGGAATGATGGTAAGATCATGATGACATTGTTTAAACACCTATATATGTACTCATTATAATGTTATGTTATAAAAAATAAGGAAATTACATGCGTTAAAAATTATTCATGTAATTATATTTGTAAATTACAGGAGTACACTACAAAGTTGTATTGAAAGTGGCGAATTCGACAGAGAGCATAACGCACGGTCCTGAATCTGGGAAATTAATGATAACTTTTGTGGATAAAAACCGCAATAAAAGCGACCATATGTCTTTAGATGACGCGCAGTAAGTACATATATGTGTTTAATACCAATATCATATTCGGTGTATAGGGCCCCACCAAGAACTTCAGACAAGGATGAGGGTCTGGCGTTGGGGGGTCTGTCGGTTATATATAAAAATGGTTAGAGAAAGTAGGAAAGCGGACCCCGGCCCCCCCAAAAATACAAATATTTGCACTAAGCGGGAATCGAACCCGCGAGCTCTGACTCTTAGAAATTAAGACGTGTTCTTTTTGTTTTGATGTTTGTTTGTATACCTTTTTGTACGTATTTATCTAAGCGCTAGCTGTTGCTTGCGGCACCACCCGCGTGGAATTCTGATCCCGTTCCCGCAAGTCCCGCAACCCATGGGAACCTATATAGTATGTGAATAACATATAGGCTACTGTTTATGGGTATATAGTTTATACCCATGAACTCTGTTTATGGGTATATAGTTTATACCCATGAACTCTGTTTATGGGTATATAGTTTATACCCATGAACTCTGTTTCACCCATAATATATGTTATTCACCCATAATATATGTTATTCACATTAGTAGGATATGAAGTAGGAAGGTGGCATACAATATTCTGTCTGTGACGTTTTCCTGCAAAAGTATGAAACTAATTAGCTAGTATTCGCTGAAAGTATATTGTATATCCTGTTGTTATGAACTTTTGACTCTAGATAACCCCGTTTCTCGGTCCATTTGGTTACAACAGGGCAAGTTCAAGGAGTAAAAATCTGGATTTATCGTCGATCTTGTGTTATACAAATATTTTTTTTAACACTGTTGTTCACTGTTTTGAAAATATGTTTGGGTTCGTGATAAGTTTGTATAAAATACCTAGTTCTTTTTTATTCAGTGGAATACATTATAGCTATTTTGATAGTATTTGTTTGTTTAAAATAAAAATTGCGTCGTAAATAAAAAGATGATTCTTATTAATAGTTTATTTATTCGCATGCATAATCTATGTACGTAAATTAGTTCAATTTATGTTATGTAAAAGGTTTTTATCACAGTACCCTACGTAGGCAATACGTAATGTATGTATTTATTTCAACGTAATTATTTAACACAAACATTGTCGCGTGGGTCGTTCTGACTGACATTTATTATTTATTTATGTTGAATAGTTGCATAATTCTTAGCACTGTTATGCTGTATCTACATACATCAGTTCCGTGCCCGGGACGTGTCACGGCCGTGGCCAGTGTAGGTACTAAAGCTCCCTCGCCGGCCCGGGCGTACATGGGTGAACGAGTTCATATAAAATGTACAGAACTATTTTTTTTTGATTTCCTGACGTAGCACGGCACGTCCACGGCCCAGGCACGGCTCTGATGTGTGTGGATAAACCTTTGTTATTTTTGATTGGCATACAATTGCGCAATCGGACGCTATGCATATAATGAGGGCGCCATTCCTGTATTTTGGAATATTGATATGAACTGGTATGTTATATCCCTGTCTACTTGACCCGAGTGCCAATCCCGGTTGCACGGAAAGCTCGCAGTTTGGAGCCTTAAGTTCGCTCTCCTACTCCTCATATTTGTTTATCTTGACTTTTACAGGATCAACTGCCATCTGACCCTCCAACCCAGAAGGGAAAACTTGCGCCAGCGCCTCTCAATCAGCAGATATACAGGATGTACAATCAGCGGCAAAAGTAGATGATGAATGCACAGATATAAAACTTAAAAATCTGAATGAAAATTGTTGATTATGTTGCAATTAAAGTTTAAAAAATATTTCATAGAGCCCACAGAGTAGTTAAGTAGCATTTTTATTATAAATATATAATACTTAGCTCAAAAACTAATGTTTAAAATCTAAAAATGATCATCTACTTTTGACGCTGACAATACGTAAGGTTAACTTGGGCTCCATACACTCTTATATTTGTGCATTCCTATTAATTAATTTATTTTTTACACTGGAAAAGTCTTGGATCTGTTTTTGACTGAAAAACTAATTTGGCTTCATCGTTCCTAGGGATTACCTACGGATAGTCGTACTAGTATTACCACACATTACACAATATTATTCTAATAGTATTACTTAGTAGTACTTCAGTACAGTTCAAATATTTCGGAGTTAGATTATGATACATGGTTGACATAGGTCCTATCATGTACTTAAGTTAGTCTACTTGAACACTTACACATGTTCTCTTTTTATTTCTAGAAAATTCTACAAGCCTGGTGATGTAGAAACGAAAATGATCGCCGTTAAAGACACCGGTCTTCCACCAATATTTGTAATCGTGGAATGGAAGTATGAGACCAATTTGTTCAATCCTTTGACGTGGCGCCTGTTGAAGAGTTCCAGCATTTATTTAGAATATCTGAAGTTGTCATCTATTGAATACAACACAGAGTAAGTATAGCCTTGTTTGTGGTAAGGCCGTCCGCTGCGATTGCGGCGAAATTCTACGACATTCTACACAGCGCTATCTAGCCCAATGTTAGCTTAGCTAGCTTGTGTTATGGGCTCTAGAATGCGGATAAACATGCTTAGATACATTTTCTTTTGTAAATACACGCACAATAAATATAAAAACACTCACACCAATGCAAATAGACATATTCATGCATAAACTGCATATTTGCACTGAGCGGGAATCGAACCCGTGACCTCCGACTTAGCAGTCGAGCGCACATCCGCTACGCCACAGAGGGCGTCAATATCTCGTGCAAATAATATTTATTTAGATAAGCCGCGGTAGCCTAGTGGTATGGGTAATGGACTGCTGAGACGAGGTCTCGGGTTCGATTTCAGGTTTTACCATGGCACACACCAATGACTATTCGATGCTTTTCGAAGTTATGTGTGTATTTATCGCAGGTTTATAAGTGCCCGGTTAATGGCAATAGGCTCGCCACCTATTACATTGGGACCTAAACATAAACTGGCGAAATGTGGGTGCTGGCACCTCTGCCTACCCCTTCGGGGATATAGGCGTGAGTTTATGTTATGAGTTTATGTATAATATTTAGCAAATCCCGAGCAAATAATTTGCACAATAGTCGTGCAAAACACACACCATTTGCACGATTTGCGTGCACCCACATGCATGCACGCATGAGGCAGTTCCGGGTTGCATCTGTGTCATTCACCTCGGAACCCAGGGTCTGTTTACACCTTCTTCTCCTTTTGGTTTGTCTTATACAGCTTTTATGGGAGCGACTACCGCCTGAACTCACAACCCCAGAAGGAGTCTCGTCCGACAAACAGCAGGTGTATCGCCTTGCAGGTGACGCCGCTGGCTTGTCCCCGTAGGTCTTGGATGGGCCATAAAAACAGCGGCCAATATAAAATTGATAACGACTTGCATCTGCTCCGGCTTATGTCAATCGAATGAACAGTAATAACGTCAGTTTAGAGAGGTTGTAATGCAAAAATAAATTCCCTACTCACGAATCTCCATAATTGATAACATGTTTTACGTAATTTCAAATCTTTCCTTTCCGAGTAAGCAATTAATCGAACTTATAAATATGGAACTTAGGCCTTTATGAAGCCCAGATCCCATTTTATGACACCAGCTTTTATTTATTTTTATATGAGTCTTATTTTCTTTTCAGCATAACTGTTTGTCCAAAACAAAACAAGCCTATTGTGGCCAACTTACCTACTGTAATGAAGACAAAATATTGCAAATTTGGCAAATAAAATATTTCAAAATAAATTCTTGAAAATATAACTTAAATGGATTTTATTCGATTTGGACAATGCACTTAAGTTGATGTCTACATAACGTCTACTAATAGTATTCATATAGTATTTGTTATATTTAAAATTAGATTAAGGAACACGAAACATGTTTTATGTATTTGTTTATTTTAATATAGTAAGCTATATTGTTATATGTTCTTGTTGAATAAATATAATGTATATCGTAAATGATAGAAGTGTGCCTTTTATTTCGTTATATATTTTTATAACAGGTAACAATGCCGAGGTATGCGCCAAATGACGTACCCAATTTATAATTGGTATTGAAAATCTTGACAATTACATAGTACATATTTTTAGGTCTCTTTGGTGGTAAGCGCGGGGCGCAAGGGGCGAAGGCGCGCCAATCAACCAATTAAAGATGATTTAAATTTCATAATCGTTTCAATGGCTGGCGTCATTGGTTGATCAGTCCTTTTATCGGTTTCGAATTGTACCTATCGGTTAGCATAAGCGACTAACAGAAACATTCCTTTTTATATATATTTATAAAAAGGTAATGGTGAACCCGAGCGCAAATCTCGGTTGCATCCAAAGCTTGTACACTGGGTCCGTTCTCCTACTCGAACTTTCCAACTGCACCCCCCTCGTGAAGCCCCTGGGGGTCCATGGACACTCATTATTACACTTGGACCCCCAACATGGGGTTCAAGAATTATTATAAAATTTATATTCCTAATCAACCCCCAAAGACAAATGAAATATTGAAAACAAAATTTGTCTGTTTAATGTAATTTAAAATAACAACATCGAACATAACATCTTAATATTAAATTATGATAGTACAAATTAAGTCATTTACGGCTACTGTACTCGATTGGGCACAGTAAAAGTTTTTATTTATAAAAATATTAGCTTGGAATTCTGTTACCGATCCCGCTTCACGTGGGAATCTATTCCAGGGATAAAAGTAGCCTATGTGTTATTTCGGAGTATAATCTATCCTTCTACCTAATTTCCGTGCCGTCTTCGTGTGAAAGAGTAACAAACATCCATACGTACATACAAACTCACATTTATAATATTATAGCAGGAATATTAGTAGGAAGTAGGATGGTGATTCAGTCAAACTTGTAACTCTCAAGATAGCACAGATGAGCATTTTATATTATCAATATTTCTTTATTCAATGTGTAAATTTTAATTTTGTGCTAATTTATGATACGATATAATATTTATTTATTTATTTAATATTACTACAGACACTATTATTACAGAAGGACCCAATACAATAGTGTAGGACATTTCTAAATACAATATAATAACAAAAAGACAACAGATACAATGAACAAAACACACGCATATTAATAAGAAATAATATCTAATACAATATCTAGTTCGATATAACGCAATAAGCGGCCTTCGTGAACTCATATATATTGTTTATACTAATTATGAATGTTTACTGTTTTTTTTTATTTATTTTTTGGCTGACTTGTGAATATTTATAGAAGTGTACTCGGTTGAGTACAGTGGCCACATAGGTATAGAAATATGTCAAATTCTGTTTTAAGATAAACCGTAACCAAAAAGTTTTTAGGTACTCTACGGCGCGGCGGGGGGGTATACGAAGGGACTTCCGCACGAAAAAAAAGAAAAAGGTACTCTAAATATTGGGGTGCGACTGGTTGGATCACCTCCAAGTTTGGTGCACCCTGGGCAACGTGGGCGATGACGCATCATTAATTGCTCCTCTGGAGTAGCTGGCGTCAACGTCAACGGCCAAGAGTCTGACCAAACGGCCCTTTTCAGGGCCAGCTGACCCCATTGCACGAGGGGGACGGGGCATGGCGGGCCTGCAAGGCCCGCGGGGGTGGGGGCCGCTCCAGGTACCCCTCTGCTGTTATCAGAGGGGACACTGCGAATGGCCCAGGGTCAGTCGGAGTGCGAGGGATATGCTCTATGGGTAACCTTACACTCCGGCGTCTGTAGACCCGAGACGGCGTGCGGCTTTAGTCGGTTCAAGCCCGACATAACCGCCCCGCTGGCTGGCGGGGGGGTATCCGAAGGGATTTACGCACAAAAAAAAAGGTACTCTAAATATTATGATGCCCTTATGCAACCCGTCAACGGTCCAAGCTATTTTAGAACACAGTGATGATGCTAGATATGATATGGCGGTTATATCACCCGCACCTTTCATCGTCGCTGCTGAGGAAGGGGACATACGGCAATATTGAAAAGAGAAGGTAGATGTGAATGTGTGATGTGATCCCTGGTGTTGATGAATTGGATCAATCTATAGCGCTATACCAGATCTCCATTTATGGCAAAAATGGTGCTCGTTCTTTTTTACGTACATGGTGGAAATGCTTGGCATCTGCATGTACTGAGCAACGAACGTCCCATGGATGAACTTTTGTTTCATCGTAGTATTGCCCGATACTATTTGTGGCAAGAAACAAATCGAAGGACTCAACCATCTTTGTCTATGGTAGAGGATTTACCGCAAGATGGCACAGGCCACTATCCAAAAAATTGAGAAGTAGCTCAGGAGTAGGTAAGACTTTATTAGTAGGTGAATGCATCTCAAAAGACCCTTTGCGTCTATAAAGAAAATCTACCCAACTCAATTTGCTAAATGCTGCCCAACCATATTGGATTCTTATGACTTCTTTCTCGAAGTTATGTCTAAAGTAAATATATTTTTGAACAACTTCGAGTGTCGACCCTTCGAAGTTGGTTTAGTTTCCGCCAGAACACTTCAACTGGGGATCTTCTCGTGTATGCCATTAACACCTGGAGTGAGGCTATCGAGAGGTACGGAGAGGTGCTTGCCGTCTCCCTTGACATCTCTAAGGCCTTTGGCAGGGCCTGGCACGAAAGCCAAATCAACAAGCTTCCATCCTACGGCCTGCCTGCTGGCTTGTGTACTTGGGTTACCTGGGGACTGCTTGAAAAATCGGTCATCCAATTGTATATAGACGGCTGCTCGTGGGACCAATTAGAAATTAAAACAGGTTCCTCAGGGGTCGGTACTCTCTGCCACGCAGGATTCCTGCTGGATATTGACGATCTGCAGAAGCAAGGTACACAGACGACAGTACAGTGTTTGAGAGTTACGAGTCCGGCCCGCAGGCCAGCGTAGCACAGATCCAGTCTCTTCGAGTGACCATGGTTGAGCGTTTGGACTTGTCCTTGAAGGTGGTCTCCGATTGGGGTGAAACTAACTTGGTCAATTTCAATACAACTAAGACCCAATCAAGTCTCTTCTCTGCTAAGCGGAGCCAATTCCAGCAAAACCCGACTTTCCGAAGTGTACCCATGGCGATAACCGACCACCTTGAACTTCTTGGCGTAACTCTTACTTCTACCCTCAACTTTGGCTCACAATAAGCCGGATATTCTATCGAAGGTGCGACGGTACTTCACACCGGAATAGCTGCTCAACCTCTATAAAGCTCAAGTTCGATCGTGTATGGAGTACTGCTCGCACCTCTGTGACGGCTCAGCTAAATACCAACCGCTTGAGTCGATAAAGAAACGGGCCAAGAGGCTTATCAACAGCGATGCGCTAGTTGCGACTAAGCTTCAGAGCTTGGAACATCGGCGTAGAGTTGCTAGCCTTTCAGTTTTTTATCGGATGCATTTCGGGGAGTCTGCGCTGGAGTTGCATAATCTAATTCTTCCAGGGCCAGGCCCCATCCTCTTCTTAAATTGCCTGGGCTACATTAGGTATGTTGTAAATCTGACTTCACTTGAAAACAGTCATATTTAGTATGCTTCATCTTGTAAATGTCTAAGGAATTTATTAATCTGGAAACACTACTGTACTGACTTGGGGCATAATTGCAGCGTTTTTCTAGTTTTTGACAGATTGGGGGGTTCTTTTGCGATTTTCAATATACAGTCGTTCTCGTGGCATATTTTAGGCAATTGCTTAGGGGCAATGTTTTGAGGGAAAGTAAAAAGTTGGTTTTCATATGAATTAACATAATGCACGTCTGAAGGGGCTAAAACCAGTGTAGTGGATAAATCACCAATAAAATATATCTTAAATTAGTAATTAATTTGTGTGATTTTGCACGATGATGGAAATGTCGGTATTTTGAAATATTGATGACGATTCTGAATAAATGTTTGAAAATCAAAGTCATTCTTAAAATTATTGCAATTTTATATCGATGAAATTGTGATAAAAGTATGAAAAACATCATTTTGGTGAAAATGTAGAAATGAAGGGCAAATTAAAAACTTTATGTAACAACCCTGTTTGACGGGCTGTCAGGCTGACTTATTTGACGTTTCGTTGACGTATGTTACGGATGTTGATGCTGTTGTGTTATTGAATTCATAATCATATAATTCGACTTCATACGTAACACAAAATATTTCGTTATATCATCATAGTCCGCCATCATAGCCATATTGTAACTTAAAGTTCATCTTAACAGTTTACGTTATGGGTGATGCGAGAAAGAAGAAAAAATTCTACTTTCGGAAACGTAGAAACAAATATTTCTTGGAACCCGGCTTTCGAGGCTTTTTTTGTACATGTAACTTCAGGGAAAAGGACTGTGTCAAAGAAGTTTACAATCTATTAAATGAATACGCCGGCAAATTGTATCCAGACCTAGTCATCGAACAAACATCTGCAGTCCCTGTATCGCCTGCGCCTGAAGACGAGAGGTCAGAGAGTGAATCCGAGGACGATACTGATATTGGGGATATATTGAGGCGAGAGGTTGAATCTATCAAAAAGAATTCCCAGAAATCTCTAAGAGATAAAAGGTTCCAAGTTGTGGAAACAGGGGCATCAAATTGCATTTTTGTCAAAACAAACCTACCTAGTCCAGAAGAATTAACTGCAGCTATTATTAAAGACTTATTTACGACGAGGCTACAGAAGACACGGCATGTACTGCGTTTACTTCCAATCATGGCTACTTGTAAAGCCAATCTTCCTGATATAATGGAGGCTGCCGGCAGGTTGTTTGATAAGTTTTTCCTAAAAGAGCCCTCTACATTTGCTGTGGTCTTTAATAAACGTTTCAACAATAGTGTATCTCGAGAGTTGGTTATTAAAGAGCTTGCAGATCTCATTGTCATGAAGAATGGAGGTAACAAAGCTGATTTGAAGAATCCCGGTCTCTGTATAATAGTTGAAATTATTAAGGGCATGTGCCTTTTGAGCATTGTGGATAATTACTTTACATATAAAAAATATAACCTAAACGAGATATGTAAAGAGGAGTTGCCTAATGATTCTGAGGGGACCCAAGCAAAGAAGTTCAAGAGTAGTGTGACCACTCAAGCTGAAGAAAAGAATGATTAAGTCTCAAATTTGATGTGACTTATTTAATTCCAATCCTATTATTAAAAATTTAATATGAAAGTTTGTAAGCTGACCAGTAGTCTTAAGTCTTCTCTTTTTACTCTATTTTAATGTATTTGTAGTCTTATTTCTAGGTTGTACCTAGAACTTCGATACCAACTTTATACCAAAATTTGACTATACCTAAATTTTTTCATAAATTATTATGAAACCATATTAAAGTATAAATGTGAAGCATTGTTTGTTTCATTCCTTTCATTAGTTTTTAGTTCATAGTTACGCAAACATGATGGGTGAGGTCGCTTATGTAACAGATGTTAGGTAACTTTATTATTCCTACTAAGTACCTACTCAGTGTCGTTACATAACTGGCAGACGGTGACCCAATAAGGCTGGCTACCTACAGTACCCACACTAGCGGTCGCTAAGGTGCGGTCTGCGTAAGCGGGAAACACGTGTTTTGGCCCCTTGCAGAGTTTATTTTAATGTACTGAGTAATTAATTTTTTAAATTAAGTACTTTTCTTATAAATAAACCTCATTTTTAATTTAGAAAAACATTAAGTAAGTTAGAACTAAAAGGTTAGCTTTTTGTTTACAAACTTCGCATCTTCAATTTATGCATGCGGTTATGCCACAACTCTCGAGTTCTTCATGTAGTTGAAATCGTGAGCAACAGATGTCACTCTTCACAATTATTATTTTCTTATTAGAATAATATTATTGTAATATTATATTACAATATACCAATACATACCAATGTATTATTTATTACGATGACGCACACTACATTGTGTGAGTTATTCCAATGGGAAATATCATCAGTTACAGTCTTACAGATAGAATCGTTGAGTAACGACAGATTGTAGATGTTGGGCTGTTGTCTCTGCCTACTCCGGAGGGAAAAGGGTTCACACCCATGTGTATATACATATGTGTGTATTTTTGGTTTGATATTTGGGATAAATAATTCCAGCTACATTAATGTTACCTTAGTAGGAATTGGTGTCTACCTAGACAAAGGTAAATATTATGGCCAAATTTACTAAAGTAGTTTTATCATAACCACCCCCGCTGGCCAGCGGGGGGGTTATCCGAACGAAACGAAAAAAAAAAGGTGTTAACTGTAAAATCTAACCATCAGAAGTGCCACATTGTTTACACACACATGATTTATGATTTCATTCATTCCAGTAGTTTTTCGCAGCAAAATTCTTTCTTCTTGTTTCGTGTAAATAGTACTGCTGAACTTTCGTGCTTTCGTGTAAACAGCTGATTTCTGACAGATTGTGAAAAAAAAATCCATACGATTTGCATAATGTGCGTTTATGAACTTGTTTAGATGTTTGTGACTCAATCACGCTCAAAGAGCTGAACGGATCTGGTTATAATTTTGTATACAGATAGGTTATAGTCTGAAAAACACATAGGATACGTTTTATACCTGGAATAGGTTTCCATAGATTGTGAGAACGGGATCAGAATCCGAACCGCGAACCGACCGAAGCCGCGGTCAATAGCTAGTTATCAATAATTTTCAGTTTTGAAATTTTTTCTTTGTTTAAGCCTAGAAGTCTACTTTGATTCCAAATATCAAATTTCTAGGTCATCTGGAACTGGGTTAGATTTATGATCTATAAGTCAGTCATTAAAATGCCGGTTTTTATAAATTAAAAATATTTTTATATATTAAAATGCTTAACATTAATTTATTTTAAGCAACAGCTGTTTAAGCAGCATTTATTAAATTTTGGATGCTACATAAACTACGAGGTTCTAATCAATGTGCCAAATTGCATATAGGTACGTAGGTTAAGGGGTGTGTGTTGGGTAACCTCCTCGAGTGTCGCTCCGATTCCGATCCCGCTGCAGTCCGGGGGGAACGGAATCGGAGCGGCCGGTACACCCTGGGCGGTGGTCAATGGCTTCCCCTTCACCCCTTCATAGGGTTGGCATTGATCGTCGGCCAATACCCAACGTGGCGGGAACACATCGCTCTCCGTACTCCTCTGCTTTCAGAGGAGACAGGATGAGCGATGCTGTTAGTTGTGAGATGGCCTTGGGTCAGCCGGGGTGCGAGGGATATGCTCCATGGGTAACCTTACACCCCGGCGTCTGAAGACCCGAGACGGCGTGCGGTTTTAGTCGGTGCAAGCCCGACATAACCGCCCCCGCTGACCGGCGGGGGGGTATCCGAAGGGATTTCCGCACGATAAAAAAAAAAAAAGGTACGTAGGTTAAATAATGCTTCGAACATTATTTAACCTACGTACCTATATGCAATGTGAAGGGGTCAAAAGAAGCTAGAAATATTTCGTGTAAATATATACGCGGCTACTGCGTCACCAGTTTCTTTTCTTTGAACTTGGCTGGACACGCTGCCTCGTGTCTAGGTATCTCCACTTTGCTAAGTTACTTTGAATATTAGATAAACTTATACTAATAATTAGGTACCTTTTTTTTCTTTTTTTTTATCCTGCGGAAATCCCTACTTATTTATTACCTTTGTGGTTTTTACGTCAGTTTTATTCGATCTAAATAAAATATATTCAGGGCCGTCTTAACCATATTATTCATATTAGGCGCTGGGGTGTGAAAATCTGGTTATCCCTTCCCCCTCCCCCTCTCATTTTTTTGTACGTGCTGAAACCCCTTCAGGCATTATCCCATCGGAGCTAACGATATGTCGGCCTCGAGTCGACTAAAAGTATATAGTGTCTCGTCACATCTGTCTGTGTGGCCGGGAAACCACCACCTACATAAGCTATCGACCTCGAGGCCCAGCTGCCAAGTACGTTTAAGGACTTGGGCGTCTAACCATGGCCTTTATGACAACACCCTGAAAAAGAGCACGCTGGGAAGCACCCAGACACAGCTGATTCCACAGAAAGGTTTCCAGCACTGAGCCCTGCGTAACACTGCACGATATATCTAGCCGACCGAAATCTGCCCTACTTGGGTAGATAATGTATTTTCTGGTACAGCTCCAGAGTAAGGTGTTGAAGGCGGTGGTAACATAAAGTCTACGGCCGGAGTTGCCCAAGTCGTTAGACGTATTTTGCGACTGGGTCTCGAGATGGCCCTTTTTTTTTCGCGCGGAAATCCCTTCGGATACCCCCCCGCCGGCCAGCAGGGGTGAGTATGTCAAGCTTGAACCGACTAAAACCGCACGCCGTCTCGGGTCTTAAGACGCCGGGGTGTAAAGTTGCCCATAGAGCATATATTCCTCGCACCCCGATTGACCCTGAGCCATCTCCGGTTTCGAGATGGCTTTGGGAACCACGGTGTCCGGCTTGCCCCGGTTTGGGGGAGGGGCGCTAGTCGCCGCGCCGTCCCGGCCTGCTTCTGCAGGGGTGACAGGTGGCCTCACCTGCCACCCCCAGGCCGGTCTCGAGATGGCCCTATAGAAATCCTAGGCTCTATTTTTTTTGGGCCCCAGATTTAGAATCGGCCATCTGTGAGATGTAGTCTTGTCGTCGAAGATGTAACTAGGCATCGTCATCGAGTCCTCGATGAGGTACAGGGGCGTGTCAAACTTAAGGGGGTGGTGGATGCACTCGCGTTGCAATTCCTGGCTGGCTTTTATTTGGGCACAGGCTAGCAGAGGGCGCCAACAAAAATGAATCAAAATCTTGGTGTTCTATTTTTTTTATTAATACTTACTCAACAATAACTATATGCGTTTTTTGTGGCTTAAAACAATTTTGTTGCTTATACTTTCATAGGCAGGTAAATGTTAAGTAGTTTTCAAAACTGATTGACACATATGAAATTTTCGGCCTATCGCGATCGACTTGCGCCCCTACCCTGCGCCTGGGTGCCCCGCACCCCTTGCACCCCCGGGTAAAGACGGCCCTGAAGATATTACATGTATGCTTGTCGTTTGTACTAGGAAATAAGGTAATTTGTTTAAATACAGGTTTAGCTGCCTTGGCCATAGGCCAAATAGAATCTAAACAGTCTTGCTGTAGTTACGTTAACATGCTTCCATTGTGTTACTGTGAATGGGGTTACACTAATAGGGTATCAAAGCGAAGTGGCAATCACGTTTTAAGCTCGTAAGGCAAGTAGACTGTTTTGAAAATTTTGGTATGAGTGTTATGACTTACTCGGTACGTATGACAAATCTTAGAGAGGTTTTTTATTTCAAGTATTTCATAAACCAATTTTATGCTAATCTTTCGAATTAACCGTGTAGCACTTAATACTGGACGATTGAAAGACGCACGTAGCATATTAATTGTAGACGAGGACGCAAACGTTATTTTTTTGGGTTCTTTTACAGAAACAAAAAAAAAGCACGAAATGCTCATTTTTTTGACTACTTACAACCAAAAGCATTTCATGCAAAATTGTTTATCAAGACTCACAGTTCCCAAAGGGTAAAACCCGTCAAGGACCTCATTACTAAGACTCCGCTGTCCGTCCGTCTGTCTGTCTATCCGTCTGTTCCCAGGCTGTATCTCACGAACCGTGATGCCTAATTAGGCAGTTGAAATTTTCACTTTCTGTTGCCGCTATAACTACAAATACTAAAAACGGAATAATATAAATATTTAAGGGGACTCCCATGCAACAAACGTGAAATGTTTGCCGCTTTTATAGATAATGGTACGGGTACCCTTTGTGCGCGAGTCTGACTCGTACTTGGCCGGTTTTTCGGGTTCCGTTGCCAAATGGCAAAAAACGGAACCCTTATAGATTCGTCATGTCTGTCTGTCTATCCGTCCGTATGTCACAGTCACTATTTTCCCAAACTATAAGAACTATGCTGTTGAAACTTGGTAAGTAGATGTATTCTGTGAACCGCAAAAAATTGAAAAAAGACAATAAATTTTGGGGGCCCCCATACTTAGAACTGAAACTCAAAATCTTTTTTTTCGTCAAACCCATACCTGTGTGGTATCTATGGATAGGTCTTCAAAAATGATATTAAGGTTTCCAAAATATTTTTTTATAAACTGAATAGTTTGCGCGAGAGACACTTCATAAGTGGTAAAATGTGTGTCCCCCCTTGTAACTTCTAAACTAAGAGAATGATAAAACTAAAAAAAATATATGATGTAAATTGCCATTACCATGTAAACTTCCAACGAAAATTACTTTGAACGAGATCCAGTAAGTAGTTTTTTTTAATACGTCATAAATCGTAAACCGCAATTTACCTTTCATTCAATCAACTCAAATATATTTAAAAAAAAAAAAGCGGCAAGTGCGAGTCGGACTCGCCCATTAAGGGTTCCGTAGTAGCAAGTAACATTTAATGTTCTTATTTTAATATTTTAGTTGGAAGTGTACATGGTAATATACATCATATATTTTTTTCAGCTTTACGGAACCCTAAAAACATTATTATTTCAATTAAATTTTTAAGCATTTTGTATGCTTACTTTTTCTAAAGATAATATATAAAATAAAAATATAAAAAGATAATATATCGGAGAATTTCGAATATCTGGGACGTGTCTAGATAGCTCAGCTGGTCAGAGCATTCTCCCTGTAAGGGACTGGTCGCGCGTTCAAGTCCCGTTCTAGATGTTCTCTTTTTCCGATCTAAATCTTTAAAACATTATGTTACTTGCTGCTACGGAACCCTTAGTGGGCGAGTCCGACTCGCACTTGGCCGCTTTTTTAGTTAGGTATGCGTGTGTGCAGCGTAGCTAGAGTCTGCATACCGACGAAACTCTACGAGAAAAGCTACATGGTGCTCTGTTTCCTGTAAGTATATTTAGTTCCTGTAAATGGTGATATGACCTCGATCTCTTTCAATTCTTGCATTTGATGTTAATTCTAATTCTTGTATACTTATACGGTATTTTGGGGCACGAACCGTATACCCTTTGGCTACACCCATTAGCGGGAGCAGGGGTAATTTTAGATTCCCTGTATGCCAGCAGTGCCACTGTCCTATGACTGGAATGACTGGAAATTTCAAAATTTATTGACCAATAATACATACCCTTTTATTTTCTTTTTTTTTTTCGTGCGGAAATCCCCTCGGATACCCCCCCGCCGGCCAGCGGGGGTGGTTATGTCGGGCTTGAACCGACTAAAACCGCACGCCGTCTCGGGTCTGCAGACGCCGGGGTGTAAGGTTGCCATAGAGCATATCCCTCGCACCCCGACTGACCCTGGGCCATCTCCGGTTTCGAGATGGCCCCCTCGGGTTTGGGAACCACGGTGTCCCCGTCTTGCCCCGGCTTGGGGGAGGGGCGTTAGTCGCCCCACCGTCCGGGCCTGCTTCTGCTGGGGTGCATCCTTCTTCATCCTCCGCCATCTCCTTCGCGAGCATCACATGCTCGCAGAAGGAGTGGGCGGCGGCCCACGCGCTCGCGCTCCGCACCATTGCCGCAATCATGCTGCCGAGCGAGAGGACTCCCACCCCGATGGCTGCCACGAGGTCACGCCTCGGCACCTCCCACGCCGGGCAGTTCGCCAGCGTGTGCAGCCCTGAGTCCTCGCTCGCGTCACAGTGATGACACTCAGGCGTTGGCTCCTTCCTGATCCGATGCAGGTGGTCCCCGAAGCACCCCTTTCCGGAGATAACCTGCGTCAGTCGGTACGAGAGGCTTCCGTGTCGCCTCTAGCCAATCCTCCATGATGGGCCTTACCGCCGCTATTGCGGCGTGCCCTGCGCTTGGTCGCCCAAGTCGTTCCTTTCACTCCACCACGATGGCCTGGCGGAGCTGGGATTGCACGGCCTCGATTTCTCGATGCTCGGGGTTCAGTCCCTACTCCCGCGCCTTCTTTCGCCACTGGTACAGTTGCGAAAGGGCTCTCGCCTCCAGGTCCCATGGCGGAGTTCCGGCAAGGAGATTCGTCGCCTCGAAGGAGATCGTGCGGTATCCACCGATGACCCTGATGGCCATCACTCGCTGCGGAGCGCGCAGCATCCGCACACTTCCGGCCTTCAGGGCCTCCGCCCATATTGGGCACCCATACAGGGCCATGGACCGCACGATCCCCGCGTAGAGTCTCCTGCAGGAGTCATCGGGCCCCTTCATGTTGGGCAGCAGCCGCGCCAGAGCGAGAGCTGTGCCCTTCAGTTTGGGGGCCAGTCGCTTCGCGGTACGTCGCTCCGCACGCTGTCACGAGCGTGTCGTCCGCGTAACACGTGACGGCGGCACCGTCTGCGAGCTCACCGCGAAGCACCCAGTCGTATCCGATGTTTCACAGGAGCGGCCCCAGGACCGATCCCTGTGGAACACCGCACGACATCTCACGCCGGCCGAGACCGGTCACGGTTGGGTAGAAGACGGCTCTCTCCGTCAAATACGCCCCGACTATGCGGCGGAGGTAGAGAGGCACTGCGTGATACACGAGCGCCTCCCTAATGCAACTCCAGGGCAAGGTGTTGAACGCGTTGGCGATGTCCAGGGACACCGCCAACATCACCTCACCCCGGGCTACTGCATCCTCCGCCAGAGCCCTCACGCGCATGATGGCATCCACGGTGGAGCGCCTCTGGCGGAAGCCATATTGGCCATCCGCCAGGTCCGGCCCCACTCTTGAGAGGTGCTCGACGAGGCGCTTCGCAATTACTCTTTCAAAGAGCTTGCACACCTCGTCGAGCAACACTATGGGCCGGTAGGCGGACGGTGAGTCCGCCGGGCGCCCCTCCTTTCGGATGAGGACCAGTTTCCCCGTCTTCCACAATTTCGGAAACTGGCCCCGCTCCAAACATGCGCTAAGAAGCCCTCTCAGTCGGGGCTCGAGAGCGTCGTCGACTAGAGCTAGGACCCACGCTCGGCCTGGAATGCCGTCGGGTCCCGGGACGGTGCGTTTGGCTCTCAGCCTTCTCACCGCCAGCTCTAGTTCTACCCAAGTGACCTCGGGCACGTCGTCGTCATCCACGTCGGGCACCATTGGCAACCGAGGCGGAGTCATCTGCGGTGGAACATGTTCCACCGCCCGCGCTGGGAACAGGGAGCTAACAACTCCTCCGAGCAGCTCCGGCTGGAGACACTTGGTCAACGGCGGGGCCTTGGGGCGCAGTTTTCCCCTTACCATTAGGTAGGGCCACCCCCAAGGGTCCCGCTCCAGCGTCTCCAGCAGTTCGCAGCGGGCCGCCTTTTTGGCCCGCCTTATCTCTGCTCGGAGGGCACCTCTGACCTCCCTGTATCCCTCGTACAACTCCGCCTCTCGGGCCTCCGCATCTGCGGGGCGGCGACGCCTCCTACGGAATCGGGCCCACCGGCAGTGCGTAATCACGCAGGCCCGTCTGAGCCTCGCGATCTCCGACGTAGACCTGACCCCTCGGATTATAGGGCGAAGCCCTAGGCATCGCCGCGTCGCAGACACGGGTCATGGCCTCCCGGAACCACTCCGCCTCATCGTCTACGTTGACAGGCCTGTCCGGCGCAGAGGTCCAGGCCTGTACGATGGTGGCTTCCAGGAGGAGCTCCCGATCTAGTCGCTTAAGTGCCCAACGTGGCTCGGGTGGAGCCGGTGTGGCCGGCGCATCGCTCGCGGGGGCGGAGACGTCAAACCGAATATATCGGTGATCCGAACTTGTCTCCTCCCCCAAAACGACACGCCAGCCCTGAACACGTCTCGTCAACGAGGGGCTCGCGAATGAGATGTCCACGATTGATCTGGCCTTCAAGGTCACGAACGTGTCCACAGCTCCCCGATTTAGGAGGTCTAGGCCGAGTCCTTCGGCCCAGTCCTCCAGTGCCCTGCCTCTATCCCCCGCCGGGCCCTTATCGTGACGGGAACCCCACGCCAACGACCAGGCGTTGAAGTCCCCGAGCACAAGGACCGGGCGGGGGTGGCAGGCATTAACGACGACTGCCAGCTGACGGAGCCATTGCTCATACGAGTCAGCAGCTATGTCTCGGCTCGGCGTGAAGTAAGCAGCCACGACCGCTATTTCCCCAACCACCGCCGCCACGCAGCCAGGTTCCCTTGCAACGACGGCAAGGGGGGGGCTGCCGGCGGCGGGATTGTGCACCAGTGCCGCCGTCCCATCCAGCGCGGTTTCCCAGGTAGGCCCGAGGAACCGGTAGGTGTATGGGTCGGCGACAGCGGCGACATTTATGGCCCACTGTGCCATGCTCTGGAGCAGAAGGTCCTGAGCACGGGCACCGTGGCCAACGTTCACCTGCAGGATGCGGAGCTGAGGATCCATTATGGAACCCCCATCTCCGCATCCCGCTGTGAACTGGAGGCGGAAGGCCGGCCTCCCGGCTTCGGCTCCCCTCCGGCGCAGACCTTGCTGCCAACCCTGTGGTCCGCCGGCTTGCCTCCCACTGCACACCTAAAACAGTGCAGCGGGGCGCCACACGTGCCGGCTTTGTGACCGGGCTGGCCACAGCGGGAGCAACGGTCACGCGCCGTCACTTCCGCCGTGAAGTGCACCCCAACATGGCCCACCGACAGGCACCTGAAGCACCTGGCCGGTCGGGCCTGCAGGAGCCGTACCTGCGCCCTCAGGAAGCCTCCTACCAGGAGGCTCCGCCCGTCAGCGACCTTTTGGGCCGCCGCGATAGGGCACCCTCCTCCTTCCCATGGTCTTCCCAGCCTCTTGGCTATTAAGACCGAATCACGGGAGGTGCACGCCTTACTTGCGACTGCTCTTCGCCACTCGCTCGGTTCCTGTGCTGCCCGTCAAGCGATCACCAGCAGCGACCGCTGCGCATGCCACGTGTGCGCGAAGTCCCGCAGCAACCGAAAGTTGGCCTCCGAGGAGACGAGGTCGCAGTAGTAGACTGGGCCCTCCCCCTCACGCAAGATCCCGTCGAGCATCGTGTCCCGGGCAGCGCCATACAGAGGGCAATACCACAGTATGTGTTCCACTGTTTCCTCCCCATCACCACAATAGCAATGGGGAGTTGATACAAGAGTCATGTCGAACAGCCTCTTACGGAAACACCCGTGGCCGGTTAGAATTTGCGAAACTTTATAGTCAGGCTCGACCCAGGTCACCCTGAGGCGAGCCAACACTTCCGGAAAGAATCGAAACAGGTCCCTACCCTTGTCCTCCACCTCCCATCTCTGCTGCCAGGAGGCAACAGTCTCCTCCGAAATTTTCTTCCTCTCGGTTCTGAACTCGCCCCGGTTAAGGTGTCGGACGTTGTCCAGTCTGCCCTCACGAGTCACCTCCAAGTCGGCGGGTAACACCCCCGCCAGAACCGGCAGCGCCGGAGTGCTGACCTAGCGGTAGGCTTTGGTCAGAAGGACCAGAGCCGCTCTCTGCGTCCTCAACAATGCGGAGCGGACCACGTGAAATGCCGCCCGTCTCCACCAGCACCCCGCCGCGTAAGTAATAATGGCGGCAAAAGTGCCGTGGTACAGGATCTTAAGGGCCCTATACCGTATTCCCCAGGATGCAGCGGAGACGCGCGACATCTTACCAAAGGCAGCTGTTGCCTTTTCCCCAATGTACACCGCGTGCTCCCTGAAGCAGAACGTTGTGTCAACTACCACCCCCAGGACCTTGGTCGATCGTACGCTGACAACTGAGATTCCGTCGAGTCTTATAGTTGGAGGCCGGCCAGGCAGCTTACCCTTCAAGGTCATCGAAGATGACTTCGAAGGGGAAAAACCCAGTCGGTTCCTTTTACCCCAGTCAGTCACCAGGTCTAAGGCCCGCGAGGCAGTGTCCTCAATGCCGGCGCGAGAGTTGGACTCGACGAGGATCGTAACATCATCAGCATACGCGACCAGATGCACTCCGTCTGGGTATGGCAGCCGAAACAAATCGTCCATAAGCAGGTTCCACAGAGCCGGGCCCAGCACAGAACCCTGCGGACACCCCATCGTGGATGTTTTCCACAAGGACCTGCTCCCCGAAAAGAGCCCCACGCGACGGCGCGTGAAGTATGAGCCCAGCATCGTGTATACATTGGGGGGACACCCTCCGTTTTTTGCCTTCAGTAGTATCATGGGCCACCACGCATTGTCGAAGGCGCCCGAAATGTCCAGAAAAATAGCTTGGACGTATTTGGCCCTACTTGCCGAAACCGTGTCCTGAAGGGACTCTAATGCTGATAGGGTCGAACGACCTGGGGTGAAGCCGTGCTGGCAGGTGGAGGTATTGCGCAGAATGTTAGGGGCGCACCTAAGCATAACCCGCTCCAAGATTTTGCCCAGAACCGAGAGTAGCGTGATGGGGCGATACGCTTTAGGATCGGATAGAGGCTTGCCGTTTCCTTTCGGGAGCACGACCAGTCTTCCGTCCTTCCACGCATCAGGAAATGTGCCCTCCTCTACGCATTTGCCGAGAACACGCGTCAGCTCGGAGCCAGCCACGGGCCACGCATGTTTAACCATGCGGGCCGTAATCCCGTCGATTCCCGGAGCTGTGTTAGGAAGATCCTTGACTATATCCCGTATTTCCTCCCATGATGGAGGGAGCGCGTCCCGGCCCGGGGGCGTGCAGGCCGCCATGAGCCGAACCGACCTGTGGTATGGGCTGTCGTTATCGGGAGTGTCGTCGGGGCACAGTGAATTTACCAGGTTGCACATGGCGGACCCCACATCCCCGGGATGGGCCCCCATGTACTCAACCGCGTATAGTACGTTGGACGGTGGGCGATGTCGTCCGTTGGCCATTCGATACGCAGGGCCCCAAGGATCGCGGTTGCCGGAGTTTGCGAGTTCCCGGAAAAAGTCAAGCTGCGCCCGCTCCATCATGAGTCTGTACCGGCGCCTGCACTCGCTGAGTGTCCGCTTGAGCGAGTCACGAATGGCATCGGACAGATTTTTGCACTTGGACTTTTGATAGGCTCTGCGAGCCTTATTGTGAGCGCGTCGTGCCTCGTCGAGGGCTGGCGTCCACCATTCGTGCCCCCTCGCGCGTTTGCCACCAGATACAGAACCGAGTGCCCTTTCCGCAGCCTGCCCCATGAGGTGGGTGAGGGAGCGGCACAGATGTCCGGCGTCCCTCGTCCAGTCCAGGATGGACTCGCTGATCCCCGCTCGGTAGAGCTCCCAGTCCGCACCACGCTCCCGAAACCACCTTGGCTCTTCCGACGGCTGACTATGGCTGCTCTCTCCAGATGTTCGGGTGAAGTTAATAGTGGTGACAATCAGCCTGTGGTCACACACGTTGGCATCCGGGTGTATCTCCCACTTCGCTACCGGAACTCCCCCCCTCGCAAGCGTAACATCGATGTAGGATTCGCCGTTTGTTGTGGAGAAGGTGAGAATATGGCATTCAACGTTGAGGATATTCAGGCCCCTGCCGGCAATGAAGTTTTCCACCTCCTCCCGTCGTCTGGTCACCTCCGCCCCCCTGCCCGTGTAGTGCCGTAGCTCATCGTAGCCCACAGTGGGGAATGGGTGTTGACGTCAGCAGCAATCAGGACGGCGCTTCCTTGCGTTGCGTTCAGAACGCGATCCAGGTGGGCCAGGTACGGGCCGGCAGAATCCGACCACTGGAAATATGATGTTGCCACGGTGAGCCCCCCCTGCCTTCCAACATCCAAGGCGGCCACCATACAGTGGGAGTTTGACAGGTGTGGCAGAACTGTGCAGGGGATGTCGGTGTGGGACATAAAGATGGCGACCTTGCCTGTCCCTCCAGGTGGGACGAGGAGTTGTGGGTGGGTGTTTAATTCTCCCCCAATGTACGGTTCCTGTAGGAGAACCAGGTCCAGGCCGAATTCCCTGGCCATGGCGGGGACAGCCGCGGTGGCGTCGGCAGCTCCCTGCACGTTCAGCTGCCCGATCTTCAAAGCGTTGGTGGAGTTATCCATAGTTGATGCGTTTGAGCTCCTGCTCCTCGGCATGGCGTCGGGCCGGGCATTCACGCGCGTTAGTCTCGTGGTCGGCCGCTCCCTTTCTGCCAAACTTATGGCATGTCGCGCATCGCCTCACGTCCGACTGGCACTCGGAATTTTTGTGGCCGTCTCCTCCACACAGCCCGCAGGTCATAGATTTCGCCCGGCAGTATTTTTCGGGGTGTCCAAATTGTTGGCACCTGCGGCAGCATGTAACGCCTATGAAATCATTTATTTCTATGACTTCCCAGCCCACGTAGACCCTGCCCCTATCCACGAGCATCTGGCGAAGGGCGGGGGAGGCCTGACACACCCACATACAACGGTTTCCATGCCGGTTTCTGCGGTACAGTGCCCGGATCTCTGCAGATACCTTTTCCCGGGGCCAGTCCGCGTTGTCCTTCAGGTTCTGCTCCCATAGGTCTGCCAGGAGCTCTTCAAATGTTTGACTTCCATCAGCCCCGACCAGGGAAATCATTGGCCTTCGATCCATGGGCTCGGCCACGCGCAACGTCGGGGGCAAGGCTCTCCTAAGGGCTTCCACCGCGTTGGGAGAGGCTGTCTGAACGACAACCCCACCGTTCCCGCACGATCTGATCCCGTGCATCCGGACCCCGATGTCCGCCGGCTTGACGGATTCCTTCAGGATGTCTTTTGTTTCTTGGGCCGTTTTGATAATGTCACGCTGATCTTCCGCTGGGTAGATTGCCACTGCTGGGCCCGGTCTCGCTGGGATCCTCTTGACCTCGTCGCTGTACCTGCCCAACTTCAGTACGCTGGCGAAGGACCTGGTGGGGGCTGCAGCGCACTGCATAGCGTCCACGAGTCCCGCGTCGCCGACTCGTGCGCCCGTTTTGTGGGCCAACTCCCGTTCCATAAGGGCCGCTTTGGCCTCAGCAGCCGCCAGACGCAGCGACAGCTGGGCAACAATGGAGGCTAACCGCTCCGTGCTTGCCCCTATAGTCATCAGCTCCTCCTTGTTAAGCTTACTGGTTTTTGACCTGACCGCGTCCATAATATTGCGCGTGTGCGCCGCTGCCACCGCCTGCAGCTCGGTCGGGGTAGCCGTCATGGTTGGATCCATGTCTAGCGTCGCTAGGCTCTCCAGGTCTCCCGCCTCTGATGGGGAGTTGATTTGCGCAGCCGGTGGAGCCGCCGCGGGTTCCTTGGATTTAGTAGTAAAAATCCCTCCCAATGGAGGAGTGAATGCCTGGTGCCTGTCAGGAGTCTCCTTCTGATAGCTTCCTGCTGGATCTCCTGCGGGGAAGCCAACGGTCGCTTCGCAGCCGCGGACGGCGGCAGCTGGTCCCGGGGGGGGCGGGGGGCTGGTTATGGGGGTACCGAACGACAATGGCGGCGTCCGTTGCAGCGACGAGCGGGGGTTAAAGCCCGCGATTGCCTGCAGCTCCAGCAGTTCCGCTTCCTTGCGCGCCAGTTGCTCTTCGAGCATTCTCCTCATCAGCTCTTCCTGCTGACTCATGTTGAGGAGTAAGGTTCACAAAGGAGCGAAAAGAGAGGAAAATGGGGGGGGGCGCCCCTGGGGGGGGGCTCCCACCAACTGTGGGACTCACTACGGTCCGAAACAGTAAGAAAGAAAAGAAGGAAATTGTTACCACAGAAGGTGAAAAAGGGGGCAATGAGGGGGGGGTCACCCTCGAATGGGTACCCACCGAGGACTGACAGGCTTTCTCCAGCCTCGGAATAAATTAGGAAATATTTTCCCAGAGGGTGAAAGGGGGGCAATGGGGGGAGGACACCCCCGAGGGGGTTCCCTGAGACCAGGAGAGTCCCTCTGATCCAAAAAAAAAAAACAAAGAAACAAGAAATTTTTGTGATTTCTTTCCTCCTACCGATGGGATAAACCTTGCGTTCGCGTATACTTAAAATACACGAACTAGCTTATGAGTGACTGAGCACGGAGCACAGAAAAAGTCTAAGTCAATATTCTCACCAGTCTTATAGCGTAGTCGCGCCGCGGGCTAACCGCCCAGCTCACAGGCACACAGCGCGCACCCGCCAAATAGGTTAAGCGGCACTAGTGTCACTGTCACTGTCACTTATCACTAAAGCTGCGAAACGTCACTGTCGCGTATCACAAACGTCAAGCGTTAAACGTCACTGTCGTAGATGGTGACAGCTGTCAGATACCCGACAGCTGTCAAGTGTCACTGTCACAAACAACTCCTTCTCGCTCCTCGCGGTACAAATCGCAAGATGGCCGACGCCTCTTACGGGCGACCGCGTAAGAGGGAGTAGGAAGCACCGATGTAAGCCCGCACTACACTACGAGTCACTATCTCACTATCTCACTCAGTTTGCAATATGGCGCCCGGCTCTTACGGGAAAGTGCCCATGCGAGAGCAGGAGGGACCGAAACTCGCGAATCGCTCAGGTAACAAGATAGCAGAATATGCACTCAAAATCGTACGGAGCTCGTCCGTCCTCGACAGTTGCGAGCGACGAAGATGCCACGGCGAGCCTGAGCTCTTCTGCCGTGACGGAGTCGTCCAGGCCCGTAATGCGCATTTCTGCGCATTTAATGGGTCTGGACACCCGGACGTCGGCTGCATCCAGTGACTCCCTTAGCCGAGCTGCTAGGGCATCGGCCTTGGGGCCACTGGCGGCGCCGGGGACCTCGAGTAGCCGGGCTCCCGTCCCTTTGTGCGCCGTCTCCGCTTACGGGTCTGCTTCAGACCGAGACCCGCCGGGCTGCTCGCCCTACTTCTCTCGTTGGCGGTGCCAGCCGTTGACGCCGCAGACACAGTGTCCGCGTCGGTTTCCCCGCCTAGTGGCAGCGGAGTAGCGGGTCTGGGGAAGGCAGCCCTAATTGACCGCGAGTGAGACCGCAGACTCACCTTCTCTTCACCCCCCACTAACTCCACTCCATCATTTTCGGTAGTGCCATTGTCCTTGCATTTGTCGTCGTTATTTAATCCGTCCAGTTTATTATTTTTTAGGTTTGATTTCTGCATATCATATCCCACGAGTATGGGGGAAAGGTAGTCCATCCAGGCGGAGCCCCCTGCACCTGGATAAGCTTATATACTATGGAGGTCGGCTGGTATCCATAGGTTTTTACGACTTTGCTGTCGGGTGTTATAGACTTTTCCTTGTCGTGGGCCGACCAATAAAGGCAAGCCCTCCGGTCAGCAAGTTCACAGCGTACCCTTCTGGAGCCACCAGTCAGGTCGTTGCTGATCACCTGCCGATTACGGAACGCGAGAGGATGGCTAGTCCTCTCTCACCGGCGGCGGCACAAGTGCCCGTCGGCCCCTGCGTTAGCAGTGGGCCAACCCGCCCCTGGATCCCCCAGGACCCTATGGTGGCCTCAGCCACTAACACCATCGCTCATCCTGTCTCCTCTGAAAGCAGAGGAGTACGGAGAGCGATGTGTTCCCGCCTCGTTGGGTATTAGCCGACGATCAATGCCAACCCCATGAAGGGGAAGCCATTGACCGCCACCCAGGGTGTACCGGCCGCTCCGATTCCGATCCCCCCGGACTGCAGCGGGATCGGAATCGGAACGACACTCGAGGAGGTTACCCAACACACCCCACCAATAATACATACCCACAACATGCTCACCGCGCGGGCACAGGCGACTCAGACGCTGGAGGTCGCTCAACGACCTCTGTCCTCCATGAGTGCAGGCCTGGTCTGTCTCCCCAGCAGAGGCAGGTCGGGGCGAATCGCGCCCCTCCCTCTCCGGAACAAGCTGGGGACAACGTGGTTCCTACAGACGGCCCAGGGTCAGCCGGGGTGTGAGGGAATTGCCTTATTGGGCCACTTTACACCCCGGTATCTGAAGACCCGAGACGGCGTGCGGTTTAAGTCAGTTCAAGCCTGACATAACATCTCCCGCTGACCGGCGCGGCGAGGGGGTATCCGAGGGATTTCCGCACGAACTTTTGATTTAATGTTGTTTTTATTTCTGAAAACGTGCAAATACCAGGTTTGTTTAACTACTTTGGTTTGAACTAATACGTTTAATTTAAACTCGACTCACGCGTCTAGGTTTTTGTGCGTCCCTTGTGCTAAAATTTTATTCGTGTATAAATTTGAAATAGTGCAATGTGACAGAATTAGACTGTCCGTACTAATTGTTTGTTAGAGTAGCCAATTAAAAGTTTCCAAGGGCCGCCGCAATTGGAATGGAGCCAAATACTTCTGTAATAAATTGCTGTCCGTGATAAGAATACGCTAACAATATAATTTGTTCTTTCATAGTGTGCGGCATGAAAAAACTTTTGGTTGTACGATGTAATGAACTAGTGCCTAACTCTAATAAAACGATCAACTATAATGTATTGATAACTATCTCTCCTGATATAACTACTATTTTTTCCTCTGTATTTAACGGGTGTAAATATATACATATTTTATATTCTGTACTGCTAACCGCACCAAAATTATCTGATACAAGACCGTTATTGTTATTAAAGAATTATGTCTCCGTATGACAATATTCTAGGACATTCTACCATCCACGCCATAAGTAAGCATAGCTTAACTAGCTTGTTTTATGGGTTCTGTAATGCGGATAAATCTATCTTATATTATTATAAAATTGTAAATTAGTTATGTCTGAACATTGGAGATAAGTATTTAAAAACAATTGGGTTATGTTAAATGAACGATCCTAGACTTAAAATATTTTTTGGAATTCTTGTCAGTTTGTCTGTTTATATGTTTGTCTGTTTATTCGCGATAGATGCAAAAACTACAAAACGAATTTTAATGCGGTTTTTTCTATTAGAAAGGTCATGGTTCAGCTTAAAATCTGCCGTATGTTTGATTGCAATTGGTTAAGTAGAACCGGGAGATATGACAAAAACGGTTACCGATCTCCGAGTGTGCGGATTCGCGGGCATCAGCTAGTATTACTCAATTTTTTTTTACAAATAAATAATATTCAAGTGTCTCTTTGTGATATTCAAAGAACAGATTTTGGATTAATGCATATATGAGTGTGAGTGTATACTACGCATAAGAAAAAAACAATTTGAAAAAAAAATCTCTTTGTCTTTCGGTCTGTTTAAATTAGATAATCTCTGGAACAGCTGGGCCGATTTTGACGGGACTTGCATTGTCAGATAGGTAATATTATAAGGTGTAACATATGCTACATTTATTTTTTTAGTAAAAGAAAAAAGGTTCCCCACAGCAAAAAATTAAGGCTTATAAATCTGAAGCGGCGATAGCCCAGTGGTGTAACGGACTACCGAGACGAGGTCTCGAGTTCGATCCTCAGTCGCCCCGGGCACACACCTCTGACTTTTCGTAGTTATGTTATGTAAAAATGTTGATTATCGCTCGCTTAGTACCTAATGTGCCCGGTAGATGGCAATAGGCTCGTCCCCTATTACATTGGGACCTAAACATAACTGGTGAATCGTGGGTGTGCAATACACCTCTGCCTACCCCTTCGGGGATACTAGCGTGAAGTTATATTATTCACCGAAGCGGGATAAAACCCGACCCCACGAGGCGAGGCCGCGGTGGCGGCCAAGGTCCGCCGGCAACCCTGGGGTTATCCTTTCGAGGGCTTACCCGGGGTGCCCGGCAACGGACACTTGGGGAGGACACCGTGCGGTTTTAGTCGAGACACGACATAACCTCCCCCGCTGGCCAGGGGGGGGGGTATCCGACGGGATTTCCGCACGTAAAAAAAAAAATTGCTTATAAATCTAAATGCTCGCGGACTAAGTTGCGGACACTTTTATACAAATATATAGGCTATTTTAAGTGGAAAGATTTGTTTCTTTGTAATCGATAAACTCTTAAATTACTGAACCGATTTAAAAAAATATTTTGCCGTTAAAATGCCACGTTATCCCTTAATAACGTAGAATACTTTTATCCGGATATTCCCACGGGGTTTTCCCGGGACTCATGGGTGAAACCGCGTGGCGATGCTAGTATTTTATGTAGACCCAGACCCACCCAGACCAATGCAAATATCATTCATCATTCATGCATTCAAATATTTACACAGAGCGGGAATGAAACTCGCGACCTCTGACTTGGCAGCCGAACACTCTACAGCTGCGCCACATAGTAGTCCAATGGAGATAGCTTTTTAGAGGAAAAAAATAGCATGAGAACTGTTCGAGGTATAACGAGAAAAATAAATTAAACTCGATTTGTGGGGCGCATTTTAAGAGTGGAAAGTGATTTTTCACCCTTAACATGCATCCCATTTCACTCTCGTACTTCAAATCGAGTCTTATTAATTTTTCCTATAATTTTCGGTATATTTCCTTTGATTTTCGATAGTTCTCATGCTGTTAAGTACCTATTATGTTTTTGCCCTTTTTTGTCGTTTGTATAGCTATCTACTAGGCTAGGTCGTTCAACATATTATAATATATGATGATATCACTTTAATACTAAGTATATAGGTGTTGAAAGATATATAAGTACTATTTGAGGTTGCATGTCCGAAATGTTTAGTTACATTTGAGATGAGTTTAATTCGAACCATGAGGCAATGGACATCAGCTAATGACATCCCTTGACGGTCGTTAGGGTCGGCTCCTCGTTTTATTTTTTCCCTTGAGTGACTCAGTCAGCTAGTTTCCTTTTTCAAGCGTTTCGATTTTATAAAACTAGTCAAAAATTTGTGCCGGAAGCTTCGAAAAAACGGTTGAAAATATAATTCGTGAACTTTTGCTCGATTTGTTGTAGGTACCTCGTTTCTTTGGTCGGTTCAAGCCCGACATAACCGCCCCCGCTGGGCGGCAGGGGGGTATCCGAAGGAAAAAAAAAGGTACCTCGTTTCTTATTTATAATCTTACTACTGTTATTAGAATGATATGGGTCCGTAACTAAACTTCGAGAGTTATATGTTCGATGAATGGAAAGTCGACAGAACGTTTGATCGAATATTGCTATTTCGAACTAACCGTTTATCGCCAAACGCAACTTCGACTGAACGTTTTATCGAATATTTATTAATCGATGGATTGCTGTTTCGAATGAGATTTAGACATGACTTCTTGCCATAAACTTTCCGGACTACTGATTCCAGCGCTTCGCCGGCCGCTACCGCGGCACGCTCGCTCCGCTCGCTCGGCTTGCGCTCTGTTTGGGTCACAGTTCTAACCTAACCTAACCCACTTTACTAATTTTCGGACATCAGTCCATCGATTGATAAATCTGTGCTACTATTATAAATGAGACTTTGGATTATAGTGTGGAATAGGACATAGGGTAGTTTTATCCGAGGAATAGGCTTCGATAAGCTGTCGGTCCCGGTTGCGAACATCTGTAGCGATCGTTACGCTTAGTTGCCTAAAAAATTCCGACATTCTGGTCTAGCTACAGAACTTCGATGTCACCAGTGGATCGCTTTACGGAAAATATCGAAGTTCGGTCGCCTCATAGTCAGACTGAAAGCCGACTGACACCAACTGAGTTTGGATGAGGCTCCTGTGGGTCGCGGGAACGGGATCAGTACTTCTCACGTATGGAGCCGCGGGCAACTATTGGCAGATTTTGACGTTCATTTTTGTTACTTTCGTCACGATATCACTAATTGAATTGAATTTACATAACTTAAACATATAAATTCTTGGAAATAATAGGTAAAATACTATGCATTTTTCTCCTTCTTGAAAGCACGTAGATTTATTGAAGTGAATAAAGATATAGACACACTATAAAGTAAGACATAGAAAGACATAATGTGTGCCTACGTTTTCTCTCAAGCGTTAACGTTGTAAAATACATTGGAGGCGGATGAGGCGAGTTAGCTCAAACTGCCTGGAACATAATTGGATTGCATCGGTAGGCGAGGCAGTCACGTCATATTGTCATAAAGAAATTCTTTTTTAACTTAGTTATTTATATGCTATCCTAAATCTACCTACTATTGTTATAAATGCGAAAGTTTGGATGGATGTACCAGGGCTGCAGGTACAGGGCCCTATCAAGACCTTCGGGTCAACCAAGTGGTGCACCTTTTAAATAACCGACGAGGCTCTGGCGCAGGTATTTTTTTCAGGGTTAGGAGGTCAGATGGCAATCGTTGCTGGAAAAGCCGACGTACGAATAAAAAACTATAAGCGTACCCTTTTTTTTTTTCGTGCGGAAATCCCTTCGGATACCCCCCCGCCGGCCAGCGGGGACGGTTGTGTCGGGCTTGAACCGACTAAAACCGCACGCCGTCTCGGGTCTTCAGACGCCGAGGTGTAAGGTTACCCATAGAGCATATCCCTCGCACCCCGACTGACCCTGGGCCATCTCCGGTTTCGACGCGGCGAGCATGTTGCGGGCTCGGCGGGCCGGGAGAGTTCTGAACCTCTCCCGGGCGCGCTCCGCCATCTCCTTCGCGAGCATCACATGCTCGCAGAAGGAGGTGGCGGCGGCCCACGCGCTCGCGCTCCGCACAATTGCCGCAATTATGCTGCCGAGCGAGAGGACTCCCACCCCGATGGCTGCCACGAGGTCACGCCTCGGCGCCTGCCACGCCGGGCAGTCTGCCAGCGTGTGCAGCCCTGAGTCCTCGCTCGCGTCACAGTGATGACACTCAGGCGTTGGCTCCTTCCTGATCCGATGCAGGTGGTCCCCGAAGCACCCCTTCCCGGAGATCACCTGCATCATACGGTACGAGAGGCTTCCGTGTCGACTATAAGCGTACCCCGGGCTCCAAAGCAAAATTTGGACGCAACTGGGCAATAGCTATGAGGATGATGACCTATGGATGGATGTTTGTTACTCGATCATGTCAAAAAGGCTGAACGGATTTGGATGAAATGTGGCATGTGACACTTAGGTCATTTTTTCTCCCGGGAATATGTTTTTTACTATAGTGAGTCCTTTAATTGACTGCTCCCTGGTGAAAGGAAAGTGGCCAGGTTGAAGTCCAGAATTTGATTCAAGATGCTGTCGTTCTAAAATAGTGGTGACAAATTTCCCCTACCTTGACAAATTACATGTAATGCCCTTTTAAAAGTGATATCGAATCCTTTTTTTATCTGTCTATCCGTGAAGATGATCCGTATTGATGTGACATACGACGTGTTTCTTAGTCGTTTTCATTCACTTAGTAGGACGCGAATTTATATCGAGTGTATGAGCTATACTTAAGCTTGCCCGGCCTGGTAGCGTTGGAATAACAAGCACAAAACGGACACCGGCAAATCCAACCCAAGTCCCGGATTTGTAACAAAGTACGGCTTATGCCACTCACTTCTACATAATATGGCCGAAACACCAGATGCTTGCTGCAGATTTTCAATGTAGTTTGAATTTCTTAGTATCGTCTTTAACCTAGTTTTATACACACATATGCTGTGTATTAACGGATTCTGTGGCATAGCCGTTGAGTTTCCGACTGCTAAGTCGGAGGTCGCTGGCTCGATTCCCGCTCAGTGTAAATATTTGTACGCATGAATATGTATATTTATATTGGTCTGGATATGAAAAAGAAAAAGAATTATTTTTCAAATCTGTTCATAAATGACGGTGCTCTACAGTAACAAACATTAACCACATACAACCGAAATGGGAACCGCTCGTTATTTAATTTGTTAAAAACAAGATAAGGCTCCTTTTTAGAATATAGAAATTACAAAAGGACTACTGTAGTATAATCTTTCCCATTGTACTACTAACAGAGTAGTACCTTTTTTTTATTGTGCGGAAATCCCTTCGGATACCCCCCCACCGGCCAGCGGAGGCGGTTATGTCGGGCTTGAACCGACTAAAACCGCACGCCGTCTCGGGTCTACAGACGCCGGGGTGTAAGGTTACCCATAGAGAATATTCCTCGCACTCCGACTGACCCTGGGCCATTCGCAGTGTCCCCTCTGATAACAGCAGAGGGGTACCTGGAGCGACCCCCCCTCCCCGCGGGCCTTGCAGGCCAGCTACTCCAGAGGAACAATCAATGATGCGTCGTCGCCCACGTTGCCCAGGGTGCACCAAACATGGAGGTGATCCAACCAGTCGCACCCCACTATATTCTTCCAGCGTAAATTAAAACAGCTTTTCAGTACACACACCTCGATAAAGGGTAATTGAAGCACATGCAATTTTTCACTATAAAAGTAACAAAATCCAATACAGCGCTTTACATCGCAACAGGCACCGTCAATTACTGGACGCCAATTTGTCGCCTCACTTTGACATACATGTGAGAGAGACATGAAACGCTGGGACACCTCTCCACATATATGGATCACCTCTCTATAACAGGCGCGATCATGATCCAACCACGAGTAAAGCTGTCTACACACTCCTGTGTTTCCGGAAAGCTATAACTTAGGAATCAGTAAATAGATTCTTTCTAGGCCAGCGTGTTTCATCGTAGACCACATTATGACTTAACAGCACGTGAGATAGTGACCAATCGTGAACTTGTCAATGAGATAAAGGCAGCGCGGACGGCGCAACTTTCTGTAGCCGCTTTGGTGAGTAGACAGATTGAAACGGGTGGTTTATCTTATGTAACATACTACGCTCCGATTTAGACGCTCGGCTCTACTGCAAAAGAAGGCTGGTTCCGGAACGAGGACTTAGTCTGTTAAGATATGTCTAAAATATAGTTGAATGTTTTGATCACCTATGTGGCGTAATGGTGCGATCGACTAGACAGGGGTCGAGAATGCGATGCCCGCGTGGTTCAAATATTTCTATGAATATTTATATATATTTGCATTAGTCTAGGTGGAGCTATGTAAAATATGCATGAATTTACAAAAAAACATCCATAGCATAGCTATAAATACTCAGTTTGGGACTATAGTTATACATTATAGTGACATACTAGAATTATTTTTGTAAGATTTTTGAATGAGAAAACCAAATATCGGTGACTTCTTTGAAATAAAATTACTCATGGATATTAAACATGAAATCGGTTGAAGTTGGTAGGTAGGTAGGTACATATAGGCAAATGATCCACAAAAAGAAAATGGTTTGATTCTTTTATGAACATTTTCGATTCAATTTCTAAAAGACCAAGTTGGTAGTTTAATGACACTTTTAAACTTTATTAGCTACGGTAAGTACTTACCTACTTCACAGAATTAATAAAATTTCAACTTCAGAATTATAAATTCACTGCGTTCTTCAAGACAAGCAATTTTTAAGTAGGTATTCAGAGCCAAAATAGAAAGATATTACTGTGCTCGTAAATGCCATAAAAGAACTTGTTCAAACTGCTACTCTTGATATTTTTACAAGTTTGTATAGAATGTTATCTTTGAGAACTCAAAAGAAAAAGTTACAGTTAAGTTATTCTAGATATTAATTTTTTATATGCTTGTTTCTTGTATTTAAGACGGTTAAACATAGAGAAATCATATTTTATCCTAAAGCGAAGAAGTATGTTAACGTATACTACACATATAACGTTTACTACACGTATATATATACTATAATCCGCACGCTGAATGATGATCCCTATGACAGTTCGTTAGCGCTTAACATTGTACTGACGTCCTATCACATCAAATCCTTTAGAGGTCCATTAAAAAGTCGAAAAAATCATAATTGTGTACAATTGTAAATTATAAAAATGAATATTAAGAAATGATTACGTAATGTTCGGAAATAATAGAAAAAATCTCAATGCAAATGTACATGGTACGTGCTGCAAAAGTTACGTCGTCAAGCTGTTATCGACTAAGAAGGGACACATCGATAAACAAAATATCGATAATTTGTTGGAAAAATAAAACAAATGCTTTGAGTTTTTATTTTATTTATATCAATCTGAATCTGATACAGGGTCAATCGGATCTTCAAAATCTGAGTCTGAACAGCAGCTATCCGTGACGTTTATTATTAACGGTTGGTCAATGATATTGTCGTATTGTACATCTCGATCCCAGTCTTGTAAGCAAATTTTCTTCGTTCTTTCGACCACTTTTCGCCAATTGTCAGCTGTCACTTGAGCGCAAGCTTCTTCCAATAAAACCATCATTTTATTTGCCGTGAATGGCGGAGTTGTGTTATGCCTAGCTGCATGACCTGAAAATATTTGTACATTTAGTCATTATTTTTAGAAATATATGCATATACATAATATTATATAAATAAAAAATATAGATACCTTTGATCTGCGCCGATATCAACTCGATTGCATTATATTGGCAGTGATAGGGCGGTAACCGAATTACCGTGTGTCCATTTGATTTGGCCAATTCATCCAAAAAATATGATGGGTGCGTCTGTTGTTTGTAAAAGTTCAACAGTCTAACCAACTCTTTTTTTAACATCTGACTGTCAGTTTCCACACCATTGCGTTGTAACCACTCTATAATTTCAGCTTTTTTGTTATTGCTGCTGGGGGGTTTGTTAATTTGAACTGAGTGATATGAAGCATTGTCCATTAAAATCTAGTGAGGCTCATTCAAATTTTCTAATAGTTTTATAAACCATGTCTTAAAGTTTTCGAAATTCATTTCCTCGTGGTACTCCGTTGTTTTCACTGACTTAAAAGCCCACAGGCAATTCGGCACAAAACCTGTAGCTGTGCCAGCGTGGCAAATGATTAAGCGCTGGCCCTTTCCTTCAGGAGTTTTTGTGCTGGATTTGGCTGTGTCATCCGTCCATGCCTTACCTACAGTATGATTGGCGTTCAGCCATGTCTCATCAAGGTATACTACCTTCTCCCAGTTATCAATTTGTTTGATTTTGCGAAGAAAATCGCATCGTAGTAAAGCTATGTCAGTACGCTCCATTAATATTTTTCTCTTGTCACATTTTTTATAGCGGAATCCACATTTTTTCAAAACAATTCTAAGAGAAGTAGCACCACCTTTGAAGAGTTCTGCAGCTTTTAATGAAGATAATAACTTCTGGCAGGTCGGTAGTTCACCTCGTAGGTAGTAACCATAAATATGATTGCGTATAGCATCTAAATCAAAATCATCAGGTTCTGTTATATGACATAACCTTTTCTTTTTCTTCTTTGGTGTTAATAGTTTATTGTCCTTCATGGACGACTCCCCAAATTTTTTCTTTGTTATTCGAGAAACAGTAGCCTTTCCGATTCCTAGAGCATCGGCTACACGATCGCGAACATTGTCAAGCGGTAACAAGGGTCCGCCATTTTGTTGTTCACGAGCAAAATAGTCTCGCAAACGAACTACAAACTAGCGAACTTCACTGTTGAGAACAGTTTTCCGCTGTCTTTTCGGCATTTTGCAAAACCGAAAATCAACAAACAGGTAACAGAAAATCAACAAATAACACAAAACAGTGAAAACAGAAACAAAACTCAGATAACAAAGAAAGACGTGGCGCATACAAGGCGTTAGAGCACTCGTATGACGCGATGTGATGCGGTGTGATAAGAAGACAAAACAAACTGACAAGATATGACATGACTGAATTAAAAAAATACGGTAGGTCTATGGCCTCCTTTTAAATACTTTTCCATGTAATCCTTGATTGCTAGCTTATTATATTCCTTTTAGCTTATTATATTATTATATTATAGCCATTATATAATTATGAATTCTTTAAAATTCAAATCAAAAAGAATTTTAAATTCTTTAAATTATACAATTTGAATAAAAATTAAAGTATAGTAAAATAAAATATAATAAGGCTGTTACTTTTTTATCTAGTGTTTTATGTCCATCAATGCGCGTAGTCTTTTTTTCAAAATAAATAAATATTGCTTATTATGTTGAATGACCTGGCTGAATGACATGACATTTGCCTGAAAAAACAGTATTTTATCGAAATTGTTTCGCATAACTAATACAACTGTCAGTTGAAACGTCATAGGGATCATCATTCGGCGTGCGGAGTATACTAGTCTAAGTATGGTACGACTAGGTATAAGTTTACGTACTTCAAATAAAAAAAAAACAAAAAATAAGAACTAAAGAAAGGACTTAAGAAATAAATTATTGGTGCTAAGTAGTCGCAAATAACATAAGGAAAAAGTTATCAATAGCTTGTGTTGAGACGCCTACCACAAGTGCATCTAGATAATAAAATCGAAATACCTACATGTGAGTATGGATAAATGCTCATCAAATTGTGTTTCATATAGTATTAGAAAAGAAGCTATTTTCTATTTTATTGTAGGGAAACCATATAAATATTTAAACGACATTAAAGTTAATTTAAAACCAATTTTTATTTTATATTTTCCTTAATAGTAGATTATTAACCAAGGGGATAAAGCAGTGTCTTCTGTCGCGGGTGACGATTTAAATCGCGAGCGTAACGAAGGACTCGAGGTTTACTCCCGAGCGTAGCGAGGGTGTTAAAAACTTAAATCACGAGCGAAGCGAGGGATTTAAGACGAGTCCTGAGTGTAGCGAGGGATTTAAGTTCACCCAAGACTAAGACAGCTTTATCACCGAGGAAAATACTCTCATTTGCGTAAAAAAATTAACACAATAATAATATGAGATAAGCATTTATTAAAAATAATGACAATTAAAAGTAAAAGTTAACATTCGAAACATTGGTCCAATTATTGATAGAGAGAGTTAAATTTTTGTTTGGTACATTTATTGGTGATGAGTTGATTTGAGTATTTCTCTGTTCTTGCGTCTGAGGAACTTGCGTTTCATTGTAGATAGTATATGTCGGAGATAGTGGTGGTGGTGCATCGTGAGTTGCGGACGAAGATAAGATGCCGGAAGTTGATGGTTGATGGCTCTGATGGATTAAGTTTTATATTTTTGTTAATTTGACTGCTTAATATGGTTTTATTCGCCATTGAGCTTTCGATATAAACCTCAGCTACTCCATCAGAGCTCCAACCACCGTGTCTTTTTACTGACGTAATATCCGCCCCTGAATCCGCCAAGAAAGTCGCCGAAGTTCTTCTAAAGCAGTGACCGGTGTAGAGTTCAACATCTTTAAGTTTTAAATATTTAGCAATTTCCTTTGGCATATTGCTAATTTTATTTTTGCCGATGGCTTGTCGAGGACATTTCCCATTCCGATAGTTTACCACATAAAATACTGGCAGGTCACAAATAAAGAATTAAAACTTCTAATTTAAATTTCGCGCTGGATGCTTTATATACAAACTCAATGGTGTAAACACAGATGTAGTTCAGTATAAATTTCGGTAAGTATTCCAAATTTAAATCAAATTCTCCCGCTAGAGGTGAATGAAATTCAGTACAATTTTCTTTCCCTGTTTTTAACAGATTAAAAATGACTATTGTTATGTTCGCTTTTTGTGGCATAGAATGTCATTTCTTTGAGCAAATGGTACGAAAAAATTATTATACTTTACGATTTACGAATTTAAATTTAGTGATTTTTCTAAAACCTTGAAGGCTCCGCTTCCTCTCTCGCCTTAACTTTTTACCTAATCTGTTCATATCAGGCTGCTCAAACACATTTGGTGAGCATTTATCCATTTTGGTGAACAGATTTTACTTGGTACCTATTTAATCTTAGATAACAGTGAGAAAATCAAGACCAATTTTAACAAATTGCACAATTACGTTATTACCCCCAGCGCTTCTCTATAAACCTATAGTTTCGAGAAAAGTGAGATATTGTTTGTCTTCTTCATCATCCAGCTTTTTAACAAGTATGTTTGATTCAGCTTCTAGCTCATCCAATATTTGCATACCGAGTACTGACTGAGCTTCACAACCCAATTAGTTTAGTAGTTATACATTATGATTGGGGGAGTGGTTTTGATGAAGGCTTTTATTCTCTATCGACGAAGGGTAATCGTCCCACGTTATATAACTAGGATAATCTTATTATCAAAAACGTGGAAATAGGTACATAATTTAAATTTAATAATGAATGAATGAATGACTACTTTTTTTTTTACGTGCGGAAATCCCTTCGGATACCCCCCCGCCGGCCAGCGGGGGCGGTTATGTCGTGCATGAACCGACTAAAACCGCACGGTGTCCTGCCCAAGTGAATACCTTTTTTTTTTTTTTTTTTTTTTTTTTTTTTTTTTTTTTTTATCGTGCGGAAATCCCTTCGGATACCCCCCCGCTGTGAATACCTAACAATTATGCACATTGTGTCTCTGTTCTAATATGGTAAGACTACAGTCTTTATTCTGTGCAATACCTGGTAGTTAATTACCGACAAAATAAAGAAAATTGGTTTACTTAAAAAAAATAGATAAGTTTATGGTCACGTAAGCGTCACCAAAGGAATGTACTAATGAGGTCGGAAGTCTGCCTGTTTTCCATTTCTCCGCTCCGCTCAATTGGACAGCACATCTCGACGCTATGGAATTGTCGTGGATAGAGATATTTTGAAATACGAAATAGGAGTTTTTAACATCCACATAGTCTAGAACTAGACTATGTGGGCGTGAAAACCCCTTATTGTGTCTTGGCTTTAATATAGTCAGAAAACTACACCTATCATCAACTAATAATGCCAGTGAGGTTTGTACTAAAATGACTTTTCTTTTCAGCTCTATTCATGAATATGCGGTCAAAAGCGTCGTAAGCTAAAGTTTAGGACAAATCATCATCATCATGACACGAGTGCCAATCCCCCGTTTTCTACTGCAACTGCTTTACCAATCCTCCTCACTGTAATTTGTTTTATAGTCCTGATATATATTGATTCCGAGAGGATAGCCTTCGCCAGAGTCTCGTCCGTCAATCAGCAGGTGTACCGGCATGTCGTTGTGGTTGGTTTGCTTTCCATAAATATGCCCCATTCGTTCCATTTAAGGAAATTTGTATAACTTCAAGCAATGGTATATCACTGAAAAAAAAATCATAGATATAGCAGCCATTATCAATACGACATTATTTTGTAGGAAAATATGATTATAAAAAATGAAAGATCCTACTAAAGATTACATAAACAGATATCTAATATCAGAGATCTTTATAAAGGACCCTTAAAACATATTGTGTGGTTTTTTTTACAAGGGCATATGTTATACAGATCGCTGGCCGGTGGGCGGGTGGCCTCCATCAATATCCGTTTCGCCTCAGGTTTATTTTGACATTGCCTTTATCAGCACGCTACAGAAATACATACTAGTCATCTGTAGATATATTTAGTTATGTACAATATTATTTGGTTTTTCGGTGGTTCTTGATTGAGCATTTATACAACGACACTACATGGCTCAAAATTTTATGTAAAACTTAAGAATGATAAGATTTTTATTAACATTTACATTAGTAGTTAGTATGGTTTCTCATTATTTCTTTAAATCCCCAATATTTTTTCGAAGCTATACGAATTTAGATAAAGATCATCATTATGGTTGTCAGACGTACTCAATAACTTTTTTTTTTCGTGCGGAAATTCCTTCGGATACCCCCCGCCGGCCAGCGGGGGCGGTTATGTCGGGCTTGAACCGACTAAAACCGCACGCCGTCTCGGGTCTACAGACGCCGGGGTGTAAGGTTACCCATAGAGCATATCCCTCGCACAAGTACTCAAAGTACCTATTATTCGAATGTATTAAGGAAAATAATACAAACAGTTTCATAAATACAAATAGATACAGACAATTTAACAATACACTGTACATAAGTTATACACTCTTCACAAAGTGACAGTTGTCCAAAGGAAGAGCGCAAACCGCACCGTTCAACATGATAATTTATACTCTCTGATTAAGATGTCAAATTTAATCAGGCGTTAGTTTGCAAATTTGTGTAAATTCAATCAATTAAACCACTCCTTGTAGCTTGGCTATAATTTCCTGCGTCATGTTTAGCTAGACTGGTTTTCATATTGAAATAAAACTATGTTTAATGGGTTCTAATGCGATTTATTTACTGGCATTTTATTATTTACACTGCTTCCGAAGTTTCGGTTGCATTTTAGCAGTCATGGTCACGGAGAGACTATGGCGTGAATTATTCAGTAACGACCTTAGAAGACCTCTGTGTACAGCGTCCGACTGCTACGTCGGAAGCCGCGGGTTCGATGTCCAGGAATTGCAAATATTTGTGTGCATGACGTATTTATTTGCATATCTGGGTGTTTATTGTAAAATATTTCTTATAATACACCCATTGTTTTTACCTTTGTTGCTCTATTGACTCTATAAACGGCTTCCAACAAGTGCGATTAGGTAATATCAATTTAAAAGGCGGGACAAACGTAACCAACCACTGTTGAATGTTGCTTGGCGCCAATCCCAAGAGAAAAACCTGCGTCAGAGTCTCGTCCGTTAATCAACTGGTTTACCAGCTTGCAGGTAAGGTTTGCAGGGCCTGGTCCCATACACTCATCGTCCTTATCTATTGATTCTATGAGCGGTGTGATTAGAGTCGGACCTATACGAAGCAATGCTAATTTAAAAGGGGGGACAAAATATAATCAAACCCTGTGGAGGAAACAAATAAAGCCCTAAGGTTAATAAACGGAGAAATATTATGATAATTAGTAGACATCTTTTATAAACAAAACACATTTGAAATATAGGTACGTAAAATATTTTTTCATAAAAGGGATGATGCGAAGTTAATATTTTTAGACGGTAAGGTTTTGTATACATTATTTCCAGATTTCTATGTGGTTATGCTTTTAAGTGATGTAAATAGAAAAAAGTATTTTTAAACCTGCAAGAGGAGATACATTCAATAACATGGAAGCTTTGGTAGCTTAATGGCGTATGGGGCGTCACCAAGATCGTTATTGTGTATTATCATGAACATTAAGATAATAATAATAATGTTTTATTGGTCTTAGAGAAAATATACAATTATTGTCTTATACTATGCTGTAGTGAGAGTCACAAACGTTTCTGATACTGGTTCCCAAACTAGGCTGGCGCCTAGTTTGGGAACCAGTATCCTGGGACCTGGGAGACAGTTTTCAGTCTAAATCATATGACTCAGTATACAGTAATTAACCTTATATTTTAGTAAGTATTACAACTATATATTAAGTATAATCAAGATAAGTAACCTTTTTAGTTATTAATTTTTGTATTTTGGTAGATATTTTCCAGTGAAACATATGCTACAGTGTACGCAAAAGTAACGACATCTTATACATTTTAGGCTTAACAATATCATAAAATTAACATCGTGATTAAATAACTTTATAATCATCGTAGTACCTAGATATGTAACATGTTTGTGACAATTATGTCCCACTATATTTTCAAGTTTATTTAATTGGTTATAAAGCTTGCTACCCATACTCTTGAACTGACGCCTGGCGAAGGCGGTTCTGCAACGAGAGCTATGACAAGCAGGTTTTTTACTGCGCTTGTTGAGGTCAGGGCACTTTTAGGATTGTTCTGAGCACATAGAGCTGTCTGACTGTTAGAACATTATTTTCTTCGTAAAGTTTTACAGTAGGGTATCTTAATGGTTTTTGGTTCATAACTTTAAGTACAGCTCTCTGTGCTCTTTCCAGTTCGATTACTTTTGTTTTTACAGACCCTCCCCACACCGGAATGCAGTACTGGATAATAGACTGACAGAGGGCGAGGTAGACCATTCTCAATCTTGTTTGATTTATGATATCACGCAGTGTTTTAAAGAGATATATCAGCCTTCTGGTTCTAGTCTTTACAATGCTAATCTGGATATCCCAAGCTAGTCTGCTATCAATAATTACTCCAAGATATTTTACACTTGTAGCTCGAATTATTTCCTGGCATGTACAGCTATTATCCCCCAGGCAAGTGTGAGCTCTAATGGAGAAATCGTCAGCAGGTATATTAATTTTGGACAAAGAGAAGGGGATGTAAAGTGTTTTGTCTAGGTTTAGCGTCAGTAAGTTTTTATTAAGCCAGAGCATAATTTGTTTTAAGGAGTATTCTGCACGCTCCCTTACCTCCAACCAGGTAGTTCCCTCTATTACAATCGCGGTGTCATCAGCGTAAGTGAACATTTTAGTATGAGGGAGAGACATAGTACATAGATCATTCACGTACAACTGAAAGAGCGGTGGACCTAAAATACTACCTTGTGGAACACCGTAAGAGACAAGGACCTCATCACTCAATTGATCCCCAACTTTCACTCACTGGGTGCACCCTCTTATTCCCAGTCCCTCCATTTTATCCAGTAAGATTGGCACAGAGACCGTGTCAAAAGCCTTGGAAAGGTCTAAAAATATGCATACACATCTGTTGTTGCTATCTAAATTCTTAACAACAGTGTTAGTTAAATCAATCACGGCGTCTTCAGTAGAAGTATCTGATTTAAATGCATACTGATTTTCACCTATGATGTTAAATTTGCTAATGTATTTCTTGAGTGCATTGTTCAGAGTTCTCTCCAAGACTCTTGATAGAGATGATAGCACTGAAATTGGTCGATAGTTGTTGACACAGTCTCTGTCGCCACTCTTGTGGATTGGGTGGACTAATGCTTTCTTTAGAGCATCCGGAAAAACGCCACTGTTTATTGTTAGGTTGCAGATATGGGTTATAGGAGGGACCATAGCTTTACAGGACAGTTTAAAGACCTTAGGCGAAATGCCATCCCACCCCACGGCAGAATCTGAGCGTAGTTGCATGATAATAGCCTTTACTTCGGCCTCCGTCACCTCTAGTATAGCCATGGAATTCACTAAATGAGTTGGAGAAGGGTTAGCTGTCAATGGCGAGGTAGAATGGGGAGGAGCAGTGAGTGCAATTCTTTCGGCTAAAATTTTTCCAATGGAAGAGAAGAAGTTACAGACGTTGTTAATTGATTGCTTAGGGTTAATGGAAGTTCTCAAAAGCTCCGTTGGACTGTCCCTACTTTTTTGAGTATCCGTAACGTCTTTAATGGCTTTCCAGAGAGCCTTCGGGTTAAAACCAGCATTATCTATAATGCTTTTATGGTATTCTAATTTTAATTTACGTAGCAGCCTATTTCAGAAATTGCGATAACGGGTATAGGTTACCTTTAGTGTCATGTTATCGGGTGCTTTCCTAGACTTGATGTGCAATCTGTCGCGATTTCTAATCAAGCAATCGGTTCCTGTTTGATGTTTTGATAACTTCCGTGTTTGAATTGAGGATTGATGATAAGGTAGAAATAAAGTTATTCATTGCTTCATTTGCATCACCTTATATCTCGTATGTATGAAAAATCAGTATTATCTATTTCTGTTTTGGTCGTTGAGTAATTGGTACAAGATTTTGTGCAGCACTGAAAATTTATAGGTTTGGGTTGGTCCAAGAACAAATCTATTGGTCTGTGATCAGTGATATAGGATTCCAGTACTAAGGTTGTAGACTTGCGATGAGATTTACTGAATATGTGGTCCAGACATCTCTAACTGATCCTTGTGGGAAAGGTATGCGTTGGGAAATATCCATGAGATGCATTCAAAGTCAAATATTCGTCATACAACGGGTCCGGGTTATTAGAACCTATATTGATATTTATATCGCCAACAAGAATCGAATGTTGCGCCGTTAGGCTGTTGTACACACGTTTTAGGCTATCTATAAAGTTTTTATGATCGTCATTGGTTTTTCGCGATGGTGAGCGATAAATTGCGACAATTGAAGTACTTTTGTCAACTTGGCAGACCAAGCAGCTTGCACCTTTAAAGTACGGCTCACTAATTTTACATGTGAGTTGTTTGTTGGTAGAGAGATCCGATTCTCAGCACTCCATGGATTCACCGTGCGGTCGCCGGGTCCATAGCGTGGTACAGAGAGGAACACCATGACGGCGACTGGGACTTGCGACCCAGATGTAGGTTTAGGGTGGCCACCTTGTGATGCATCAGCGCTCACCTCCACCGTCAGTAGTGTTCCCCCCCCTACCTATCCAAATTTGGTACGATCCTAACAATGCCGCTTTTGATATACGTTTTAATAAAGAGCTTACTGAAGCTCTTGGCAATCCGAGGTCTTTAAGTAAGTTGTACAGGGATTTAGCTGGAATTCCCCTGGCTCCTACTTCTACGGCATAGAGTTTAACCACGTAGCCGTTTTTGGTTAACTCGTTAGTCAAATCAAAGTATTTGTTTGTCTTTATAGCGTGGTCTTTAGGTATATTAGTTTCCCACGGTACTGTGAGTTCTACAAGCACTGCACGCTTATGCGATCGTGAAAAAAGGAATATATCAGGTCTGGATGATGAGGCACAGACATCCTCCGGTATCCTATAGTGCTTCTCATACGTGTCTACGAGTATTGTCCAGTCAACGGCAGCTATCAAAATTGAATATGGCTTTTGAGGTGATTTCTTTGAGCAGCCTTCCTTTACAAACGCAATGTCATTTCTTTGGTTTGTGGTTAATCCTTTTTTCGCTCTAGCTACCGCCAAACTTACAGCCTCACGTATGATTTCTAATACCTTATCATGACGGCGCGAATAATGACCCCGGTCTAATAGCGTTTTACAACCCACTAGTAGGTGCCTAGCCGTACCAGTTGCTTCACCACATGAGTTACATGTTTTATCTGTGGCTTTTCCCCATCTGACCAGATTGCTTTGGTCGGGGAGGGTCAACTGGAATGCATTTAGGTAAAATTTAAGTAAGGCCGGTGACCAGTCGTATATTATGGTACGCCATTTTAAGGCTATGGGAATACAAAATTCACCTAGGGTCAACCATTCGTTTTGCATTTCTAGGTTCATTGCGTGCACCTTGTAGGTGTTGTTTTCGTCTGCTTGAAGAAAAGATTTTGCTATTTCTTTATCTGTTTGTCTCTGAATATTACCTAGACCTACTCTACCAGTCTGCGAGCCTATCATGAATCTTTTATGGAACTGGAGGCGTGATTCGAGCTCCGATGCATTTTTATCTTTTGGAAGGACTTTTACTATTTCGTCTTTAGATTCCGATAAGACGTGCATTTTAGTTACTCTTAGGTGTTTATAGAGTTCTGATGGCTTCTTAAGCGTCATTCCAAAATTATTCGCGGATCTATATAGTGCCGACGGGTCGGCCGACTGAGCTAGCCCTAGCCACGACTTCAGTGTCTTCGTGACACTCGCATCTAGTTTTTTGAGGAGGCTCTGGTTTATATCATATATAAGAAACGGCCAGTTAAGACGCGAGGTTAAATAATTGTCATAGATCCAAGCTTTTTTAACATTACTTATTGGTTGTTGGTCTACCTTTTTTAAATCGATAATGAAACTATCAATTAATTCGTCCAAAGCTGGAGTGCAACCTCTGTTGTCAATCTTTCTTCCGAGGAATTTAAAAGGCACGGTTTCAGATATAGTTGAAACGTTTTCCCCGTCTATACTAAGCCCTGGGTCATATGAAGTATACCTGGTACCCCGCCTACCCAGACATAGACAGTAGCATTTGCTAGGTTTTGCTCTCATTCCATCTGTCCATGTACAGAAATCGTCTACTCTACGCAGTAGGTCCTGGCACTGCTTTGGGTTACGAGTCAGTATTGCCAAATCGTCCGCGAATGCGAGGATAGACTCCGTATTATTACCGTATGATTACTATACCATCATTTTTGTTTAGTAATGACTTTGTCGAGTGTGCTATATAACCGTCCAGGGTAGGTAGAGTACTGACCTTACTGAGCCAGCACTCAGTGAGCACAATAATATCAAATGTAACTTGGGTCACCGAAAACATCAAGCAAAATTGATTAAATTTTTTGTTTATACTACAAATGTTAATGTGAATTATTTTTAACGCTTGTTTATAATTAATGAGATGACTAGCGCAGCTCTCTGGCTGACAGCTAAATGACCGCGCAGTATAGTTATTATCTAACTCGGTGTTAATATCATTTATGTTAGCCATTTGTGTGTTTTATAAAATCACGATGTAAGAGTATCTTTGAAGGACTAGAAGCAACGCACTTATAATCTTTGGAAAGCAAGTTTTTCAGGGTGTTATTGTTAATATATTGTATGCAGTGGAAGTGGGAGCGAGAGGTATACCAGGAAAATCTCTCTATAACCTACTTAAAGATCTAGGCCTATCGCGAGCTACAATAAGCTCATTACTAGGACGAATGTCTAAAGCGGCACTAGTAGGTTCGTATCAAATTTGGTTAGGCAGGGAGGGGAACTTGGGTAGTGAAGGTGAGTGTTGATGTACATCAACAAAAGGGGCCCCTTCTAAACCTACACTTGGGTCGCAAGTCCCAGGCACTGTCCCGAGTTCCCAACTCAGCAACGCGATGGACCCGGCACCCGCACGGAGAATCCATGGATTGCTAAGAATATCGGTCTCTGAGTGTGAAGGAAGGTAGGATGTGTGAAGTTGTGTGCATGTATTTGTGAGAGAGATATTGTGAGAATGTAGATATATACAATAGTGTATGTGAATCTTTTTACATATTGTGTTTAAGTAATAAAGCGTTATTGACTTTTTAAAATCTAGTAGTATTGAGACTTATTAGGCTATGTAAGGGTGACAGTACTAGTCACATATTCAAGCCTATGTCTGCAAGACACTTATCAGAGCGAATTAGAATTTGTTTCTCTCCATCCGTCCTACGAAGGAAAATGTTTCCATTTGAGGTCCAGCAGTATTTGAAGTTGTTCTGTTTTGCGAATTCGCGTGCCTGATGAAACAATTTCTTGGAGCTTGCAGGAAGATGATCTGATACATATACGGCAAGTCGTTGTCCGGGAATCTTGATCACCTCCGTATTCAGTTTTTCATCAGTTTTTTTGCCTTTGTTGTAATTCCTAACTGCCGAGATTGTGTCTAGTTTCATTTGTACAGTCCTGAACTCAGCGATGATCGGGCGCATTGTCCCTGGTTTTCCGGGAAGACGAAATATATCCTGCAGGTCGGAGGGAGAAATGGGGGTTCCGATGGTTTGTCCAATTTCGCATAATATATTTTGTAGGTCTAGTGTGGTTTATTTTTCGGGCTGAGGTATGTTTCTTATTTCTACATTCGAAGATCTAGTTTTATAATAACCGCCATTTTGGCATCGACCTTTGTCGGGATCCATAATGGTGGTCTATATTCCGTTGACTATACTTAGGTACAGCTTCTTACCATCTATAGCGCTGAAGATCCGTCTAGTCTAGCCAAAACGAGACAACGAGATGAAAGTGCAAGACACTATCTACCTTTTCTCGAAGCGTGTTGCCGTTTATTTGTACTCTTATAGGTTCAGTCTGGACAAATTCTCAGGATATTATATCAACAGAGTACTTATTAAATATTTCAAGTTTAAAATGTACAGCTTTGTTAGGTAGGTACTTTAGGTACTTTAGTACCTTGATGACCGAGCTTTGCATGGATTTTTTTCCCTCGACGTTTTCTAAAAATGAAACCTAGCTAGATCGATTTATCGCCCCCGAAACCTCCTGCATACTAAGTTTAATGGATATCGTCGGAGTCATTTCCGAGATTCAGGTAGAATACACATATATGTATAAGAATTGCTCATTTCAAGGTATTAGATAGATAATCAATGTCTAAAATACTCAAATTTCGTCTCTCACTCACTGACTGATAATATATATTTAGCAAACATGTCAAGGTCATAGAAAGCTAAAAGTTGATATGGTAGCTACAAATATTTATTTAGGTTGACACCCGCTGAATTTATCAATTTCCATTGGGAATCTGACAGTACCTTTTTGTTTTTTTTTCGAGTGGAAATCCCTTCGTATACCCCCCCACCGGCCAGCGGGGGCGGTTATGTCGGGCTTGAACTGACTAAAACCGCACGCCGTCTCGGGTCTACAGACGCCGGGGTGTAAGGTTGCCCATAGAGCATATCCCTCGCACCCCGACTGAATCTAAATGTAGAAATAGTTCTTCTTGACGTTCATAAACATTACTTTGTAACAGTAATGAAGCCTTTGGAATTTGAGTAGAAAGTCAAATATTTTTTTAATTGAAGGCCTCGGATATGACCGGGACTAAAGAGTAGATGATGATGAGTAAAATATTTTTAATACTAGGAATTCAGTCCAGGATGCGACTGAAATTAATTGAGCTGAGCGAGCAGAACTCTTACTTGAAAATAAGACATCTTACTACGGTCGCGCGCTTAGCTAAGTCCGCGCGCTCCGGGGTGCCCGGCAACGGACACTTGGGGAGGACACCGTGCGGTTTTAGTCGATACACGACATAACCACCCCCGCTGGCCGGTGCCGGGGCCGCACGCTCAGCTCAATAAGGTAGGTACTGTGACGTCTGGGGTCTGACCTCACAGCTCCTCGTATTAATTAAATGATAACGCAAGTAATTATATTTTTATAACATTTATTTTTCACACTAAACTCCTATCAATGAGTTTGAGGGAATTTTAGGCGAGATTATTTAGTTTTAATATAGGAACTGAAGAGGAACGCGGATTCTGCTCAGCGATTGAGCCTAAGATCACTTTGCTTGATACTCTCTTCGTACGGCGGGTCGAGGCCGGAGCCCCCAGTCACCCGCTGTCACCAACCTGTCCGCCAACCAATTGTTTTCCTATTCTCTCTATTTTAAACATTTAAACAAATTTATTTTTAATACCGCTGACGCATGATGGCCAGGGAATTAATTATAGTGTTCGAAGGAGTCCGAACACTACATCAGCTACGCCCACGGGACCTCATGCGACAGCACCTAACTAAGCTAAAGGCCCTAGGTAAACTAAACTGGGACACAAAAAAAAAATATGCTAGCTGTCCCTTACAATGGGAATAACGACGCAATCTTTATTTCAAGTTATAGCAATTAAACTGTAATAAATACTGAAAAACACGAATAAAAAGATTGCTTCATTCTTGGCCTGGCAAAAAACCCAGTATAAAAAAAACCAGACCACAGCTCACCTGTCCAAACAAATTAAATTGGTATCTCTTGTCGACACATTTTACGAGTAATGTTTGTCCGAAAGAGACCTAAAGCACAATGTACTTTTAAGACCTACCTAACTAATAGTAAATTTGATACAAGATAATTTATCCTTACACATATTATATATGTAATTATAAATCTCTTCCATCGCCTACGAATTAATAAATTACTTTTTAATCAACATTAAAGAGAAAAAAAACTTCACCCCATAATGAGTCTGGTGAAAACCAACTTTCATCATCGCAGGCAACTATGTCCTTCGCGATTTGAATCTCTTACAGAGTTTAGATTTCCACTCCCAACATTAGACGAAAAAATAATTGCCTTATCCTACGCTAGGACGTAAAGAATATTAAAAAAAATTAACATCTTCGACAGCGCACCAACAAAGAATAAACAGGAAAAACACAATAACACATACTACACAACACATTATTAACTACATGGATTATAATTCTATTAAAACTTATGGTCCTTATTGGCCCTATTGGTCCGCATATACCTATTAATGGCGAAAATGACACTGAAAGCTCTTGAAAACCCTGGAACAAGCCACCATCATAGCCATCGAACCTCTTTGTCTCAGCCATCTTCCAGTAATAATAAGACACACAAAAGAAATTTATATGTAAATGTTATCTGATAAGTGCGTCGCTCCAATGTCACACGACGTCGTCCTTCTTAAGGTACGGGGTCGATCCATCCACTACAAACTGCAGAACGTTGGCGTTTCCACCAAATCTGTGGAGACTGCAGAATGCTAGCGCTTCCAACAAGCGCGTCCACCAAGACCTGTAGAAACCGGCGCTCCACCAACTCTGTGAAAACCGGCGCTCCACAACTCTTGTGGAAACCGGCGCACCACCAACTCTGTGACGTCTGGGGTCTGACCTCACAGCTCCTCATGTTAATTAAATGATAACACAAGTAATTATATTTTTATAACATTTATTTTTCACACTAAACTCCTATCAACGAGTTTGAGGGAATTTTACGCGAGATTATTTAGTTTTAATATAGGAACTGAAGAGGAACGCGGATTCTGCTCAGTGATTGAGCCTAAGATCACTTTGTACTCTCTTCGTACGGCGGGTCGAGGCCGGAGCCCCCAGTCACCAGCTGTCACCAACCTGTAAGCCAACCAATTGTTGTCCTATTCTCTCTATTTTAAACATTTAAACAAATTTATTTTTAATACCGCTGACACACGATGGCCAGGGAATTAATTATTGTGTTCGAAGGAGTCCGAACACTACAGTACTTTGCTTCCCGGATGACTTAATCTTTAGAATTTGTGATTCACTCTGTAAAATTGAGATTTATATGTAAAGTACCGTAGACTTTGTTTTTGTTGTAATTAACCTCCTGTGTATATTCGTACTTCTTATCGTACACTAGCTGTCCCCGCGGCTTTACCCGTGACATACTTCGATCCCCGTGGTACCTATTTAATCCATACATGCATAAGTTTTGCAATAATGTATGGAAATTTGCCCGATTTGTTGACATATATGCTGCCCCGCACCCTTGGGTATGCCTATTTATATAATAAATAGGTTATCCAAGACAAAAATATTTTTTCAAGTTCCTGAGATTAGCGCAAACAAACAAACGCTTTATAATATTAAGTATTAATATTATATAGTATAAATAGATATAAGTATAAATAAATAAGTATAGATAAGAGAAGAAAGGCCATATATTTTTTCATGGCCTTCGTTTGAATAGCTAAAACCAAAATATTTTATTACCGAAAAACAGAGTCTTCATGGGTTATGACAAAAATAAAATGGTATAATATTATCATATTATTATAAATATCAAATATTATCATATGGTATAATATTATCATATCATTATTTTGAAATTGGCATCTAAAGGTGAACATACGAACATGCGTCAACATCTTGACAACTAAATTTTCGCAACATTTCTTCGTTTTTTGTGTACAAAAGCTAATTGACTTGGATCTACTACTGGTGGTAGAAATTTGATGACACAAATTTGTCACAAAATTCGGCCGGGTGGGTACCACCGTGCACGATTGCGAAAAACCCTCCATAGTAATAAAATTCCGGTTTGATTGCGTTCAGGGGTCAGCAAGTGCATAGCCGGACAGGGGGATTGTGGTCGCAGCACTAGTGGGACCGGTGGGTGTCACGCGGTGCTGCGACGACAATCCTCTTCTGATGAGGCCGTCAAGCTGAGTCCCACCATTGTTAACATGGTACGTGTAGGTAATGGTGACCCTCTTTCCTGAGACTTTACCTTCAGCTTACCATTAGGCGAGGTGAAGTCAAATTGAATTAAATATAAAAAAAAAACTGCTAGCTTAGCGTATAATTTTCAACAAAGAAAAAATTTGTCTCGTTATCTTCATATACTGTTCTATATCCTTTGTACAGTACAAAAGTACGCAGTACGAGTACTATGTAAAGTACATTAATGTTTTCTTGACTTAGCCATTAGCGATCTCTAAGAACTTTCGAATAACTCCAAAATTGATTATTCTGGATATAATTCAGACGATGATCTGGTCTGTTCCACCAGAAATTAACCAAACAGCTGTTAACGACTACAAAAGCAAAATCCAGCAGCTCGGACGAAGATGAGGCCGATTTAGTCTCCCTATTTCATGCCTCCAATTTTTGTTTACTACCACGAGCAAGACAACACACTTTTATGGGAGCCACTGCAGTCTGACCTTCCAACCTCGAGAGGAAAGCCCGCGCCAGAGCTTCGTCTAGGAATCAGCAGGTGAACCGGTTTGCAGGTGAGGTTAGCTTGGCCCTATTATAATAATAAAAGTCCTAGCTAAAGTCATTAAATTGAAATATGATTTTAATCAGTCGTAAATATTTTTTTGTAATAACATTTATTACAACGATGACAGACAATTATGTTATGACAGTGGTAACATGTAATTAAATTTATTGAATGCGCCGGTTTTGTTAACCTCAAGGCTGACGCCATCGAAAACAACAACACAATTGTGGAGTTCCAAGATGCGTTTTAAGGCTCATAAACGTGGTTGTAACGCACCCGTAACGATGTAACACTATTTTGTGAGCGAGTAAAGTGACTATAACATACACCGAAATACTATAATAATGTTTAATCGTGAGTAAAAATGTTAAAGACCGTGGAAATGTTTATAAAAGCTTGTGTGGGCGAGATACATAGTTGCGGTCGTTGTCTTCTATTTGGATAGTTCATGCGCTTGTTTTACATGTTGTTTACTGTTTTATCAATTTATATAGACTTTCCTACTATCCTATTCTACTTACTGCTAATATAATAAATCTGAAAGTTTTTGAAGATGTTTGAATGTTTGAATGAAGATGTCTGAATGGACCGGGCTGCAATTTGATACAGGGATAGATTTATAGTCTGGAATAACACATAAGCTACTTTATCTACGCCCATGCTTTAAATCCTCTATAAAAGATTCTGAAACAGTTAGCTTATTGCCAACATTAATACATCCAATGTCCTAATAACCATAATAACATCCGAACGGGTGTTATAATGTTGTATGAAATTTCATAATAACACTCCTTTCGCTTTTTCAATGTCTTCCGCGCAAAGGGTTACTCATCAGACAGCCAAATTCTTACCACTCGATGCGTGGAATCTGCATATGAGTTTCAAAAAAAGAACGCACGTTGCATTGCACTACCACAGCGGCGGCGCGCCGTTCGTTCGAATTCGAATTCCCGCTATTTTTCTTCGCTATTATTTTTGCAAATTGTTTTGTTTACTTACGAAAATGAGCGATTTAAGTTTTGATACCACACCTCCAGACATTTCGAATGCAGCAAAGGACATTTCTAACAAATTACTTACTACCGGAAAAATCTAGAAAACAGTATGAAAAGGCGTACCAAGATTTCATGAATTGGAAAATATCAAAGGGCAGTACATCATTCTCTGAAGATGTATTATTAGTTTATCATGGGTGTAGATAAAGTCTTGTATGCAACTGTATAATTAGGTATTAAAACACTCATGTGATACTATTATCACACTCAGCTTCGCTTCGTGTGATAAACCCACATTCATGTTTTAATACCCCTCATTATACCACAGTTGCATAAATAACTATTTTATCCCTGACATAGGTTCCCATGGATTTCTCGAACGGGATGAGATCAGGCTAAAGCCGCTGGTCACAATTAGTATTATATAAATGTAGAGTGGACTAATTACAGGCACACAGAGCGGATGATCGGTCGGTCTGTCGCGTCGTCATTTATATATATGTATTGTTGTTGTTGTTGATTTCGTTCTTTTTTCCCCATGAGAATCTAATATTGTATCCTTTTCGTAGCCTATATCTTATTCCAGACTATAATCTATACCTGTACCAAATTTCAGCCAGATCTATTTAGCCGTTAGAGCTTGATTGAGTAACAAACAACCAAACAGCTTCACAAACTTTCACATTATTCATAATATTAGTAGGATAACATGGTATTGGCGTTCCAAAATGGAAGAGCCGCAACAGAATTTGCGTCAAGTATGGCGAAGGCCTTACTCATACTCTTAACTAATAATAATAATAGTTTATTGATTACCGAATAACTTGCATATTCTGTGGATTGATAAACTCTTTTAACTCAACACTAAAGGGCAGTGAATCAACTTCTGTTCTGTTGAAAGGTATTGTATCTTTAGGAACATCTTTAGGAATATAATAATAAAGCGTGTGAGCAAGAAGTGTACTCTGTGCCTAACACTTTAAAAATATATAAATGCGGAAATAATAAAGATTCAGACAAGTACTATGTATCAAAATAATCGGCAAAGAAATCCAAACAAACTGTGAGTAAAAAGGATCCGTGAAGCTATTTTATCGTGGTGAAATCAACAAAACAAAAGGTCAAAAATATTCAAACAGTGCCCAACGCAAGTCATTCGCATCAAAATCGGTGAGTCATCCTTAGCTGCATGCAGCAAACAAATTACCTTATATGGTCACAGACACCGAAAGGACTGTATTCAACATAAAAACCAACCAGCAAATTTAACCATCTCAACAGTCGTCTGTATGGCGTAAGCCGTCTATAATAGGATCGGCGAATAAGAGGCTTGAGTTCGATTCCACCCGGACTATGAGTGTCTTTTTGTAATTTGTCTGATAAATAGGATTATCACTGCAACTGAGTGCAAGGAACGTGACATCAATTTGAAAAATATAACACTATACCATCTATGACAAATGAATAATAACCACATTTATATAACAGAGAGCGTTGTTCGCAAAATAAATTAGTACTCTCAAAAATTTGAATTTGAATAATTGCACTATCAATGAATTCTATGCCGTACTCATAGATACAACAGTGGGCGCTAATCTAATCTAATTTAAAGTAATAAATTAAGCCTCACTTTTGAAAAATGGCTTTATGCGCTGGATGTAAGCATAATCTACAAAACAGAGGAATTTTAGTATGTATGCTATGCAAAAGTGCATACGATTTAGAGTGCGCAAACATTACCAAAGATCGCTTTAATATAATGACTGCTGAACTCAAAAAAGCTTGGAAGTGTCAAGCCTGCCGCTGTAAAATGCCTAAGGGAAATAACACAAATACACCTATACGACAGCAAGAACCAGAGTCATCACAAATACTGAACCCACCCATGGAAAAAAATAATGTTACCTTCAGGAAAAGGGTCACAAACACAAATACAAAAAGCGATAGTATGGAATCTGACGACCAAAGTATATTGGGAGATACACTACACACTGAAGAGAGAGACGTGTCTTCGGCGGAGATACATACACAAACAGTACTTACAGTCCAGAATATAAATGAGGTCATAATACAACGCCTGAAAGAAAACAACAACTTAATAATAACAGAACTACAATATACTATTCAAACTGAAATTAAAAAGGCAATTAGTCAATTAAAGGAAGAAGTAGAAAGAAAATTTAAGTATTTGTCTACACAAAATGAGCAAAGAATGGAAGATATGCAACTAATAAAAGAAGAAATTAATAAATTGAGAATAGAGAACGAATTTTTGAAAAAAGAAATAAGTGACTTACCAATACCGGAGGCGACGCCATCCGCAACACCATGTAAGGAAACCAACACCAAGAAAATAGTACTTTATGGCTTTACAGAATATGACAGAGAGCCGGAATACGATCTGCACGAACGACTTCTGCAGCTCTTTAACGACACCATGCAACTAGACCTAAGTGGCTACGTAGAAGAAATGTATAGAGTAGGAAGGCAAACCAAGTATAACCGACCACTAGTCATAGAGTTCTTAAGCAAAAGATTGACTACATATATAATTAATAATAGTAATTGTTTTCAAGGAACAAACATTTTTGTATCGGAATACTTGAGCGAAAATGAACGTAAAGAAAGATACCTACTAAGGCAAGAAATGATAAAAGCCCGAAAAGAGGGTAAATATGCGATAATTCGCAACAATAAACTTTTTATAGAAGGAAAACAAATTAATAACATACAAAACAAAAAGGAAGCTAAAACAAACAGACAAAATTGCACTATACATGAAGAAACTATCAATCAGACCAATCAAACAGAACCCACAACGAAGGCCCCAAACCATCCCTTTCGAAAAAACAGGCCAACAGTTTAAAATACTTTTTCAAAATATGCAAAGTATTTGTAATAAACAATACGTCCTAGAAGCCTTCATAACTGACCATCCGATATATATGGCTATATGCATATCAGAGTCCTGGTTACCTGAGAAGATGGAAAATATCCAAATCACCGACTACAGAATTGCATCCTCATACTCCCGAACCAACTACAAATGCGGAGGAGTGTGTATTCTACTTCGGGAACATATAGAGTATGAAAATGTTCAAGTCATAGTTAATATGTCTGTAGAGTATGTTTTAGAGGTATGTGCATGTGAATTACCATTAGAAAATATATTATTATTGTCTTTATATTGGAATGGACGTGAGGAGGAAATATTTACAAATAAATTAAAACAAATTTTAAAATTCATAAACAAAAAATACTCAACTTCAAATATAATTTTAGGTGGAGATTTCAATATTAATGCCCTAGAAAATACGACAAAAATTAACCAATTTTTTGATCTCATGCTGGAATATAATTTCACCCAACACATAAAACACCCCACACGCATCACACAAACCTCCTCAAAATGCATAGACCTAATTTTCACAAATTTTACAAACATTAAATTATACACAAGTGTAGAACAATTAGGCTTCTCAGATTACAATGGGACGGCCATTCATCTAGAAATACCTCAGCAAATAAAACAAATCAGATGGCATACAGAAATAAGAATATTCAGCGAGACGAATATGCGTAAATTCAGGGATAAAGTTAAGGAGCAAAACTGGCAGAACATTTTATCGTCTAATAAAAATATAAATGATAACTATAACGCATTCAAAGATACACTAACAAGTCTATTAAATTTATGCATGCCTGTACAAAAAATTAAACTGAAAAACAGATTTAAAAAATATTGGCTGACAGTAGGTATAAAACTTTCTTGCAGAAATAAAAGACTTCTTAAAATACTTACACTAAGAACAAACAACCTCATACTCAAAACATATTACAAAAACTACGAAAAAATATTAAAAAAGGTAGTAGCTACTTCAAAGAAACTACACTATAAAAATAAAATATTAAAATCCAATAATAAAACAAAAACTATGTGGAGTATTATAAATGAGCAAACCAACAAAAAAACCAAAAAAAATAACCAAAATATTAAATTAAAAACTAATGATGACCTAATAAGCGAGCCCCGACAGATAGCTGACTACTTTAATCATTTTTTTGCATCCATTGGGGACACAACCACCCCTAGGTCAGATAGGGAGCCAAATGGAACATCAGTGCTCTACCCAACGGAAAACACTATATTTCTCACCCCTGTAGAGCCTTGCGAAATTACCACGATTTTAAGAAACCTTAGTGATAAAAAGAGTCATGGCATCGATGAGTTTCCACCTAACCTATTCAAATACTGTGCCAAAGAACTAACGTTACCATTTTACATTTTAGTCAACCAGTCGTTTGAGGAGGGCATGGTTCCTGACCAACTAAAACACGCAGTCATAAAGCCAATTCACAAAAAAGACTCAAAAACCGAGCCAAGCAATTACCGCCCGATTGCTCTGTTGCCCACTGCCTCAAAGATCTTCGAAAAAGCGATGTGTAATAGAATGTATTCCTTTTGTGAGAAATTTCGAATATTTGACGAATGCCAAAATGGCTTCCGTAAAAACAAGTCAACAACTGTGGCTGTCTACAAGTACATACAAGAAGCCCTTAACATTATAAACAACAAAAAATACGCAATAGGTATACTGCTAGATATGACCAAAGCCTATGATAAGGTACAGTTTAACATCCTATTAAAAAAACTCTATGGAATAGGTGTAAGGGGACCAGCTCACAAGTGGATCTCATCATACCTAACCGAGAGAAAACAACTAGTAGAGATTGAATTTTTCAACGAAACCACTAGCCAAATAGAAAAAATTCGCTCCACCAAATTAGATGTAAAGGCCTCAATACCTCAGGGTAGCGTGATAGGGTGCTTATTGTTCCTCATCTACATAAATGACTTGCCTAAAGCCATAGAGGAACCATGTGTGTTATTTGCGGATGATATCTCTTTACTTGTCACATGCGAAAATAACATAAATTTAGATGTGAAGTTAAATTCAATTTTGAAGAAAACGGCATCGTGGATGGATTTGCATAATTTAGAAATAAATTATGCAAAGACAAAAATAATGCCCTTTCACCCTCATCAAAAGGCGCAAATTCCTATAGACTTCAATTTCGAAAATATTAAATTAGGAGTTGTAAAAGAATTTAATTTGCTTGGTCTAAAAATAGACACCCACATAACCTGGAAACCGGACGTCAAAAAGGTGAGAGCCAAAATATCACAATTCTCCTACGCTCTACGTGAAGTCAAGAAAACTACTGATTTGGCAACTGCTATGGTTACATACTATGCCTATGCATATTCTTGGCTGACCTATGGCGTCATTTTGTGGGGAAATAGTACAGATGCACCTACTATATTTAATCAACAAAAAAAACTAATACGAATTTTAGTCAATATAGAACAAACTGACACTTGTAAGCCCCACTTCCAGAACCTAAAAATATTAACATTGCCAAGCATATATATTTTGGAACTATGTAAGTTTGTCCGAAAATACCCCGAACACTATAATACGCGCGAAAACATTCAATCTAGGTATACACTAAGACACAAAAACAGATTAAACCTGCCTACCTCTAAGCTGACAATGCATTCTTCGGGTCCCTTGGTCATGTCAATAAAAGTATACAACAAGTTACCTGAGCCCATAAAAAAAGAAGAAAAATTTAACATTTTTGTAAATAAACTAAAAAACTTCCTAATAAGTAAAAGCTATTACAGCATACAAGAATACTTTGACGATAAAAACTAAATACATACCTTTGACATAAAATACCTAATTATTAAATATTTATTTTTTATCCAAACAAACCTCTATTGAAACAAAAATTAAACAAAATATTCATTAAATAAATAATCAATTCGAACTATGTATTAAAAATGACATTTTATATTAGACGGACATACATGAAATATACAAAAAAATATATATATATATGTATATATGCTTGTGTGTGTGTGTGTATATATATGTATGTATATAGACATGTATGTATGGGTGTGTGTATAAATATATATTTGTATTAAATGAACACCATTTTATGTTGTACTGTAAATTTTGTGTATGAAATTGACATAAAGTTTTATATTGACATTTACATAAAATTTATCTACTCTAGTGCGTAAGTATGTGCATGTGTTACAATGACATTATTAAAATTAATAAAGCATAAGAATAATTTTAAGATTGTACTTATAATAATACGAGGGTCAAACTGAAAGTTCTTAGAACTGGCCACTTATAAACAATATAATAAAAAAATAATTCTAAAATTTGAAAATAGAACTCTTTGCCAATATTACTGAGTATATATTTCATTCATTTATCATTTGTTTTACGATTTGGCGGCAAATTGAAAATTGTCTGTGTCACGTTAACATGAATTTAACACGAGAAAATTTTCGTGCAATGATTTTTTATGACTTTCGATGTCATTTAAGTCAACAAGAAAGTTATGATAGACTACGATTGGCCTTTCACGATGAAGCCCCATCTCGTGCGACTGTTTACAACTGGTTTAATGAGTTTAAACGTGGTCGCACTAATCTCACTGATGATTTACGTGAGGGACGGCCTTCTACGGCGACGACTGAAAATAACATCTGTGTTGTGCGGCGTATGATAGAGACTGACAAAAGAGTGACCTATCAGCAGATTCGGACAAGCTTAGGCATCGGTATGAGTCAAGTGCACAAAATCCTCCACGAACATTTAGCGGTCAGGAAGCTTTGCGCCCGGTGGATACCTCATAATTTGACTGAGGCTGAAAAACTCCATCGTGTGGATTGGTGCCGTAAAATGATTGAAAGATTTAACGGAGGTGACTCTAATGCTGTGTTCGACATACTAACAGGTGACGAAAGCTGGATTTACTGTTATGATCCTGAAACCAAAAGACAATCTGCTCAGTGGGTGTTTCCTTTCGAGGAGTTGCCAACTAAAGTGAAGAGAGATCGAAGTGCGGGAAAAAAAATGGTGGCCTCGTTCTTTGGAAGGATAGGTCATTTCGTAACAATTGTGTTAGAGGATCAAAAAACAGTTTCTGCAGAATGGTACACTACCAATTGTTTGCCACTTGTCTTGGAAAAAGTTCGAGAGAAACGACCTCGCAGTAGGATCCTCCTTCACCACGACAACGCCTCGTCGCACACCGCCAAGCGAACGATCGACTATTTGGCGACATCAAACGTTGAATTACTGGGTCACCCACCGTATAGCCCCGACCTCGCGCCTTGTGATTTTTATTTATTTCCAAAAATTAAAGAAAAACTTAAAGGAAAGCGGTTTATGAATGCTGAAGAAGCGGTGGCTGCGTATCGCGATGCCATTGAAGAGACCCCTAAGGACGAGTGGGCAAAGTGCTTTTCCCAGTGGTTCCATCGCATGCAGCGGTGTATTGACGTGAATGGACAATATTTTGAAAATATATAATAAAACTAATAACTGGCTAATGTAATCAGTTTTTGATTTTCTAAGAACTTTCAGTTTGACCCTCGTATGTATCTGTATGAATGATTTTGACACACTTTAGAGTAAAAAATTGTATTGTATTAGATCGAATTGTTTTAACTATAAATAAATTCTATTATTGGATGTAACTCTGGAACAGATAGGAGATAAGTTAACTTTATCATAAATGCTATGAAATAAAATAAAAGTTTGTATAATACATTAAACATTAAAATAAACTGCATAATAAGATAATAATACACATATGTTTTGCAATTGTTGTAAAATAAACTAATACTAAGATAAAATAATTAAGTTTAACAAACTATTCCTCACTCCAAACTTTGTGCTGTGCCCGACAGGGTCCATAATTGTATCCTAATTTTAATTTAACAACTGTATAACATTATGGAATGCAATAAAGGTATTGAGTATTGAGTATTGAGTACAATACCTTTCATTTACCCAACTCGCAACGTATCGGTCGAAATGCACCGATCCGAATAACGGGTGCCAACGGGTGGAGAGTCCGTCAGTTCACCCGTGGCACAGTACATTGTAGTCTATGCAATTCGATCGAAACATCGAGTAAACACAAGTATTTACTCGATTCATCATTCTATTTGGTATCAGTGGAATATTTGCGTCGTACCGGTCGCAGTAATATTACATGAGGACTATAGTACAAGGGGGTGATGGGGTAGAACAAAAAAAAAAACATAATAATCAAACCAATTTATAATAATAATAGTAATAATAAATATTCTAGGACATTCTACACAGCGCTTTCTAGACCCAAAGTAATCATAGTTTAACTAGCTTGTGTTATGGGTTCCAGAATGCGGATAAACATACTTATATACTTTTTTTTTGTAAATACATACATATTATACATAGAAACACCCAGACCAATACAAATAGATATATTCATGCATGCAAATATTTGCACTGAGCGGGAATCGAACCCGCGCCCCCTGTCGTAGCAGTCGAATGCACTACCGTTACGCCACAGAGGCCGTCTAATTGCAAGCCTTGCAACCGATCGGAACCTTGTAACCGACTTACTAGAAGTAAAATTAGAAGAAATCATACCTTATGACCAGTTATGGTTAATTTAGAGAAAAGAATGTCAAACAGCAGGTGTACCGGATGGCAGGGAGGTTGGCTCTTGTCCCGAACAATGACTACTGTGTATCACTAGACTGGCTGTTCTGAACCAAAAAAATTGATATAGATTTTTGGATGCTACTTATTACAACTTTGGCGCCACTTTTTAGGGTTATGGATTATGGATTCGTCATGTCTGTCCGTCCGTATGTCACAGCCACTTTTTTCCGAAACTATAAGAACTATGCTGTTGAAACTTGGTAAGTAGATGTATTCTGTGAACCGCATTAAGATTTTCACACAAAAATAGAAAAAAACAATAAATTTTGAGAGAGATACTTATAACTGAAACTGTAAATTTTTTTTTTCATCAAATCCATACGCAGGTATTTATGGATAGGTATTCAAAAATGATATTGAGGTTTCTAATGTAATTTATTTCTAAACTGAATAGTTTACGCGAGAGACACTTCCAAAGTGGTAAAATGTGTAACTTCTAAAATAAGAGAATAATAAAAATAAAAAAAATATATGATGTACATTGAAATGTAAAATTCAATCGAAAATTGGTTTGAACGAGATTTAGTAAGTAGTTTTTTTTTTAATACGTCATAAATCGTAAACCGCAATTTACCTTTCATTCAATCAACTCAAATATAAAAAAATTACTTGCTGCTACGGAACCCTTCATGGGCGAGTCCGACACGCACTTGGATAGCCACAAAATATATTATTTAATTTAAAAGATTTTATAAGAGATCATCACCTGTCCCATCTGTAAAGTAGTGTAAGGACGCTAAAATTATGAATCTATGGTGAGGCGCCCCGTACCCATCCTTCGTTCCCGCCTCACTCCCGTTTATTTACTTATCTTGTAATAAAATACGTAGTTTGAAGTTCTGCAGTCTTCATGTTCAAACACAATACGGAGGTGAACACAACCAAATGAAATTCTACCGATAATTCCCACAAAACAAATTGAGTTCCGAGAATTCTTGACCTTTATGCTTATACCGTCCTAATTCGGTATATTTTGGAATTTACCACATAATATACAATATTCATCTGATTCATCTGATTGAGATAAAACAATTGGATATGTATGGAAGAAAAGCCCTATCACTTATTGCTGACTTGAAGGTTGAAGGTATAGTAAAATTATTATTGAAATTGAACCTCAACAGGTTCAAAAAAAGAAATCCTTTTACCGTATTTACGGCGCTAACGGTGGTTAGCGCTGCAATGTAGGTAAACGGATTTACGTGACCTATGTCAAGTGACCGGGATGCATTAAAGCAAAGTCCACCAACTGAGTTTTAAATGTGGCTTCTGATTGGTCGTTAAACTCCAAAGTAGCTTTTGTCGACAAAATTCACCGATTGAGTGTAACAAAACAACCAAACAGCGCGCTTGACGGTGATGGATTTTACCCGATTGAACAGCTACGTTGGATGAATTTGCAATTTTTTTTTTTATATTAGAATTCAGACACATTGACTGCGCGTGATTGAATTTTCGTATTTGCAGATTCGAACCGTACTCATTATACTACCGATTACTCTCCTACCACAAGCAAATTAGTCTTTTTACAAGACTTTCTTACTTGTGGGCTGCTGAAAAGCAACTCAAACGACGGGATCAGTTTGAATAATAAAATAACACCAAATAAATATTGACAGAATCCATTAAAATATTTTTATTTCAATGTGTAACGTTCGCGTAAACTTCCGACAATATCATTTTGTACTCGAATTACAGTACCGCGCCTATGATGTCACATCACGCCAGTACGGAAATCACGTCGACAATAATGCTAATAAAGCTATCTTCTTATTTTTAGACTATTAATTATCTTCAGAGGAAATGGATGTTGAATATATTATTACATTTCTATGTCCCCAAATAACTGTTGTCAATAACTGCTTTTTCTGCTAGTTCTATTATTTCTTATAGATGTATGATGTAGGTATATCTCGCCGCCATTTGGTTTAATCAATCGGTAAGTTGGACTCTAAGGTTGAGATTATGCTTCTTTGGTATGTCATTATATACCTTCTTTAGGAGCTACGAAACATAACAGACATACTGTGATAAAGAGGTTATAGTTTTTGGTTTTGATACTTTTACTTGACATTATCACAGAATAAATAAGCTCGCTGCGCTCGCCCTATCACTGTTTCACAGTCTATGCATTGTTGTACACTTTACTGAGAAACTATTATACTTTCAAGTTTGGGCTTTGACATTATAATTTTTAATTATGTCTAGATGTATTATTTATTAATCATAAAATAATTCAAGCATTAGAATTATTCTCTTATACTTTTTATTCTCTTTATTATTCTTACCAAATTATTACTAGGTAGAAAAATTGGCGAACCCCCCTAAATCATTCTCTGGCTGTGAAACGTGTAGGCGTTTCACAATCAGAGGAAGAAGCGAGGTCAGGTTGTAAGTTAGTTATTTATGCAACTGTGGTATAATGAGGGGTATTAAAACATGAATGTGGGTTTATCACACGAAGCGAAGCTGAGTGTGATAATAGTATCACATGAGTGTTTTAATACCTAATTATACAGTTGCATACAAGACTTTATCTACACCCATGATAAACTAATAATACATCTTCAGAGAATGATGTACTGCCCTTTGATATTTTCCAATTCATGAAATCTTGGTACGCCTTTTCATACTGTTTTCTAGATTTTTCTGGTAGTAATTTGTTAGAAATGTCCTTTGCTGCATTCGAAATGTCTGGAGGTGTGTTATCAAAACTTGAATCGCTCATTTTCGTAAGGAAACAAAACAATTTGCAAAAATAATAGCGGAGAAAAATAGTGGGAATTCGAATTCGAACGAATAAGCTTTAATTTTTTTTTACGGCGAACCGCGCGCCGCTGTGGTAGTGCAATGCAACGCGCGTGAATGACAGTTCTTTTTTTGAAACTCATACAGATTCCACGCATCGAGCGCTAAGAATTTGGCTGTCTGATGAGTAACCCTTTGCGCGGAAGAGATTGAAAAAGCGAAAGGAGTGTTATTATGAAATTTCATAAGTACAACATTATAACACCCGTTCGGATGATATTATGGTTATTATGACATTGGATGTATTAATGTTGGCAATAAGCTAACTGTTTCCGAATCTTTTATAGAGGATTTAAAGCATGGGTGTAGATAAAAGTATATTATAAACTGGTTTTTTATATGTATATGTAAGTGTATTGATTGATTTTTTATTGGTCGTTTGTTACAGCTTCAAAGCGCGTCGGCACGTTGACTTATTTATATTTAATCATTATTAATTATTAAAATAATTGCATTTCTGCTATAATTTACCTGCGAATGGGGTTGATCTTGTGATTTATGACAGGTAATAAACCAGCGCGCGTGTTGCAGGTACGTAATTAAAAAATATGCTCCAGTTGCTATATGCCGCTTTGTACTATGCCTGTACCTGTAAACTAGCTCAATATAAACACTGTAAATACTAAGTATGGTTTGATATTATTGTATTTACCTAACAAATGCAAAGTGAAGGTCTACCTCGTGCTACTATTCTGTGCCCGGGCTCTAATACATATTTAGATAATAATGTACTTCACGGAGCAAGCGTAGTAGTAATATTCCATGTCTACTGTAATGGGGAAAAAAAAGCGGCGATAGCCCAGTAGCGGACGTAACGGACTGCTGAGACGAGGTCTCGAGTTCGATTCCCAGTCGCTCCGGGCACACACCTCTGACTTTTCGTAGTTATGTGTGCATTAATAAAAAATGTTAATTATCGCTCGCTTAATAATGTGCCCGATAGATGGCAATAGGCTCGCCCCCTATTACATTGGGACCTTAACATAACTGGCGAATCGTGGGTGTGTAATACCTTTGCCTACCCCTTCGGGGATACAGGCGTGAAGTTATGTATGTACTGTAATGGGTATGTACCAATTCCAATGCCTTTTATATTATGGGCGTACAAAAAATTCCATTTATAAAATAATTTATCTGTGCAGTCAGCCACGAAATTTGCGAATGCATAAGAAAACGTTGTCGTTCATCAATGATTGTGACGGGCACGGAATCAACTTCAATATATTAGTCGTACCGTACATAAATCACATATTATATTACTTCATAAATTGTAATTATTACCATCTGCTAAGATATTAAGATAATGTCAGAACCCTTTAACAAGAATACGCAACACCAACCGAACTGTGTATTTTTACTGGTACGAAGCTCTTAGAATAAGATTAATAAAATCTAAAATATTTTTACCTGATGTCTTGATCTTGATCAAGTCTGTTAATCTTTGATTATAATTAGAAGTCGAAAATGAAGTGAAAATTAAATCTAGAATTCGGGGACTATGTTCCGTGCGTCTGCCGTTGTCGCTAATAGAGAGCGAGAGGGAGAGAGAGAGAGAGAGTTTAATACACAAGATAAACCTATAGATTTTGGCCTCATTTTGTTTTGTTTTGACAATATCTGGAATCACATGGTATTCAGGGTCTGATGATGGAGTAGGAAGTTGGCCATAGGAAGATTGTGTTCAGCTCCTTTGGCTGATCTTGCCAAGCACTCTGGTGCTACATGCGTACCTACACTAAAAGTAAAAAAAAAACAAATAAAGATTTTTTAAATAAAATCTTGGTTTCAAAAAGTTATTAAGTTAATTATTTTGCTAAGATTTTAACCTACAGAAACGCTGTCTTCTAGTTTTTGCAATACTTTGTGGAATTTACTCTGTATGTTTTGTATTTCTTGAAACGTGTTACGCAGTATAATAGAACGGTTATCTGCAACAAGTCGTTCAAAAGTTTAACGAGTCATCGTTTCACTGGGACTTTTGTATATAGCCGCAATAGACCGCAGCGATTAAATCTGAAACACGCGGTCGCACGACACATGCTATTCACGAGAATTACTTAGCGTAGGTACATTTATTTCACAAGGGATATTTATTTAAAACTTACTGTGATTTAAAAACTAAAAATATGATAAATAAAAATAATTTTGTTTGCTATGTTTTTGATTTGTTTTATTGTGTGTGTGTGGCTGTGTAGTCATATAATCTAATCGATAAATTCTGTACCCAAGCTAGGTAAGTTATGTTTACCTTGTCTAGATAGCGCTGTGTAGAATGTTGTAGAAAATATATAATTATAGTTCTATGTACATTCGATGCATCTCAGTATTTGTTTCTGCTATTGCAAAGTTTTCAAAATAAGAAATTGTTCTTCGTTTTATGTTTTTAATTTAAGCATGCAACAAAATTTAATTATACATATTTTAATTATACATAAACAACGTGAATTGACATTTAAGTATTTTAATAAAAGGCCAAAAACCATAACTGAAGTACAGATTCACTTCAACAGTACTTTTCTGTTGAAGTCATCAGCATCAAAGATACTGTAGTTTCGTTCAAACTTCTATTGTGTACCTTTTTTTTCGTGCTGAAATCCCTTCGGATACCCCCCCCCCGCCGGCCAGCGGGGGCGGTTATGTCGGGCTTGAACCGACTAAAACAGCACCCCGTCTCGGGTCTTAAAACGCCGGGGTGTAAGGTTCCCATAATATCCCTCGCACCCCGACTCTTCAAAATTGTTTATAAAAAAAAGCGGCCAAGTGCGAGTCGGACTCGCCCATTAAGGGTTCCGTAGCAGCAAATGTTTTTTTTATTTTTATAATTGAGTTGATTGAATGAAAGGTAAATAGAGGTTTACGATTTAAGACGTTTTAAAAAAAAACTACTTACTAGATCTCGTTCAAACCAATTTTCGTTGGAAGTTTACATGGTAATGTGTACATCATATATTTTTTTTAGTTTTATCGTTCTCTTATTTTAGAAATTACAGGGGGGGGGGGGGGGAGACACACATTTTACCACTTTTGAAGTGTCTCTCGCGCAAACTATTCAGTTTAGAAAAAAATGATATTAGAAACCTCAATATCATTTTTGACTAACTATCTATAGATACTACACAAGGATGGGTTTGATGAAAAAAATGAAATGAGTTTCAGTTCTATGGGACCCCAAAATTTATTGTTTTTTTTCTATTTTTGTGTGAACATCTTAATGCGGTTCACAGAATACATCTACTTACCAAGTTTCAACAGCATAGTTCTTATAGTTTCGGAAAAAAGTGGCTGTGACATACGGACGGACCGACAGACAGACATGACGAATCTATAAGGGTTCCGTTTTTTGCCATTTGGCAACGGAACCCTAAAAATGGCTCACTCCTAGTACCGCCAAACTCATGCAAACTTAAAAAACTACATAGGTAAATGTTTTCCAATTTGGACATGTTTTCTAGCTGAATTTTAAAATATTATTAATAAAAGTAAATCCACCAAGGATAGTCCATTTATTTTGTTAATCTAAGTAATTTAAACTAATCGAAATATATTAAAAAATGTTTAAAAGACTGGGTCCCTTCGACAGGGTGCCTAGAATGCAGGCAGCATTCCAGCGCTAAATTGCAATGGGAAGCCTTTGTGCGAGAAAATCACGGCAAAGTGCACGGGGATCACCAGTTTCCTCCCTCAGACGATTGCTGAGTTCCACGAGAAGCCACGGACCAAGAGTCTCGATACCAAACGCGACTAATTCATATGCGCCGAGACAACTGTATTTGGTAATTTTGACACGCTCGCGGGCATCCGCCTCTGCACTGGCTTATTTACTAGTAACCGGGTGGTAGGACGCCGCCATTATATCGGCGCATAGGATATTTATCATAGTAACAATTACGAAAATGTTTCGAAAACAATCTTTTCACTTATAATCATCAATAAAGTTGAACGAGCATGTCATAAACTTAAGAAATGTATTCAAAATTTAATTTAGAAAAAGATTTTTCCTCAGTTAACAAATAATCTGTTAGTCAACAATTTCATCTACAATATTAAAAATTCAAAACTGCCATTTAATAACCTACAAAATTGATTTCTCATTACTGAAACCCAAAAATAATTATAATACGTACCTATTTGCACGGTTTATAAAATACTACTACACTATACACACCACTTATTAAGCACTAGATAATTATACCTAACTAAATTACAGGCACCAATTTTAACACTATTCAAATTAACAACATTAACAACGTTTCAGATCAAAGGGACAGCGGGAATCAACAATTATGTTTATGTTAAACTCATGAGTTCTTTCGTCTGTGCTCATATCACACAATCGGCATCAATATATGCGGCTAGTCCAAATACTCGTATGTGTAACTAGTCCATTGAAAAGTTACATTTGGGGTTGTGTTTTTTAGAGGACGCAATTTTATTTTTTTGATGTGTAGGGGGGGTCAGTGTAAAGCTAAAACCAAGTTTGTGGAGTCGCCACCCTTGTCGAACGGCCGCCATCTTGAAAATAGGGATTGAAATGGTTTTTACGATATATCTCTTAAACTATTTATCTGATTAAAAAAAATTGTAGCCATTTTTTGTTGCAAATTAAATTCTCTACAACTTTGGTACAGTAACTTTTTGTCGTAGAACTATAAATAAAAAAGTTATAAGCGAAAATGTTCAGAAACGTTTTTTTATCTCTTTATACGGTGGTAATAAAGATGATAATTCTCTTGACAGCCTAAGATACAAACAATTTGCCAAGGCAGTGACAAAAATCACATTTAACTTATCTTCACTTCCTCCAAGTCCACCATCAGGTCCACCATTCCGAGTCTACCATCAGGTCCAGTCGTGGCTTGGTAATAATAATGATTTTGAAGACTGGGGCTGGAAAAACATGTGGAAAATTATTGATGCCAGTGCAGAGCTCTAAACCTCCAGCACCCCCTGAGCTTCCAAAATTGATCTTTTACAAATGCAAAGAAAACTGTGGATCAATGTGTGGATGTCGAAAAGCAGGGCTGAAATGTTCTGCAGTGTGCTTCCATTGTTCTGGAGAGACTTGCAGCAACGTAATGGGGCTCTCAGAATTAATAAATGAAAAATGACTTTGATGATGAACCGCCGACATTAACACCCCTTCCTTCTCCAGTTCTCCCATTGATATTTAATTCAGAAAGCCGATCAGATGCTGAGCCGCAGCCTGGTCCATCGAAAAGACCGAGGACGGAGTAGTTCAAATTTAGAAAATCACCGTGGATTATGCCTATTCGGGATACCACGTACAAAAAAACGCGCCTCCAGACTCTTCCTCGTGTGTGGTGGGGAAAAGAGTCAATAATTAATTATTAATAATATTCCAAAATGAAAAATTAAAAAAATTATAATATCAAAAAAAAAACAAAAGTTACTGGACCAAAGTTGTAGAGAATTTAATTAGCAACAAAAAATGTTAACAATTTTTTTTTATCAGATAAATAGTTTAAGAGATATATCGTAAAAACAATTTCAACCCCTATTTTCAAGATGGCGGCCGTTCGACAAGGGTAGCGACCCCACAAACTTGGTTTTAGCTTTACACTGACCCCCCCTACACATCAAAAGAATAAAATTGCGTCCTCTAAAAAACGCAAGGTTAGGCCTAAAAAATGTAACATTTCAATGGACTAAACCTATTACAAAAGACATGATATTTGACGTCATGTTCAATGTATGATTACCTGTTATGATACCTAAATATACCTCAATAATTACACATTTTCTATTTGATTTTGAGGAGTTTCCTGCTGTATCGCCAAAGTTCTAGGTCCAATACTAATAAAATTTATATGAAACCAACTTGAAGTTAAACCTAACCCAATTCAATTTTTTTTTAAATCTGTACATAAATGATATCATATCGATGGACATACATAAACAAAGCATACATACAGACGTACATAGAACCTCCTCCGATTTGAAATGGGTTAAACGCGTTTTTTTTTGAGGTAGCATAAACCAAGTTTTGTGTAACTTCACGCTATATATAAGGGGTAAGTAAGTACTTAACAAAGTTAACAGTGTTTGAGTCCATATTTACTACGCCTGCGTCACTATCATTCGTTATGCGCGACTATCATTCGTTTAAGCTTCTCGTGTGAATTTATCAACTTTGTGTTTTACTGTGTTTTGCTTGGCACAATTTCAACGATGGATTAAATAAGTTACAGTATCTGTTTTACGTTTACTTTGTTTTTGGTATACATTATTTTAAGATTATCAAGATTGACTCTCCTTTGAGTTATTAAGAAATCGCTTGTCCTGATTCGGACATCACTTTAGATACCTAGGGAAGAAATTGATGTCGTAAGGAAGGCGTCGTTGTTAGTATGGAAATGGATGGAGAAGGGAAGATCTAAGAGAAGATGGTTGGGATTTATGAAAGATGATATGACTTATGAATGTTTGAGTACCTTTTTTTATAGTTCTGAAATCCCTTCGGATACCCCCCCGCCGGCCAGGGTGGTTTTGTCGAGCTTGAACCGACTAAAACCGCACGCCGTCTCCGGTCTTAAGAAGTATAAGGTTGCCCATAGAGCATATCACTCGCACCCCGACTGGGCCATCTCCGGTTTCGAGATGGCTCCCTCGGAAACTATTTGTAACGGGTTCTATCGCGATTTATTTGTAGGGTAAATCCGGGATATATGCCCAACTTTTTTTATTTTACTCCTTTTTTAACTGGTGGTAGAAATTTGATGACACAAATTTGTCACAAAATTCGGCCGGGTGGGTACCACCGTGCACGATTGCGAAAAACCCTCCATAGTAATCCAATTTCGGTTTGATTGCGTTCAGGGGTCAGCAAGTGCACAGCCGGGCAGGGGGGTTGTGGTCGCAGCACTAGTGGGACCGGTGGGTATCACGCGGTGCTGCGACGACAATCCTCTTCTGATGAGGCCGTCAAGCTGAGTGCCACCATTGTTAACATGATACGTGTATGTAATGGTGACCCTCTTTCCTAAGACTTTACCTTCAGCTTACCATCAGGCGAGGTGAAGTCAAATTGACGTGTCCTAAATATATAAAAAAAAAAAAAATATCTCCTTAAATACAAATAATGCGCACATAGTTTTCATATGTGCAGTTACTTTGGTCTTCTATTTAATCGCCTTGTAGTACTTTTTGTAGACTAGTCAATAAATAAATCGTATATTTTCAGTTAAAACTAAAACTGCATAATGGGATAGATGCCTCACATGGGGGATATATGCCCAAGACCAAATTTTTTGAAGGGGATAGATGCCCTTTGCAAGAAAACAATTATTTTGAACATACGTTTCAATCAACATTATTATTTATTAAATATATATATTGTTTCAGCTATTTATATAAACATTTTAATTAAAAACACTAAAGAACACTAAAGAGATCAATAATATCAGGTACAAAAATATAAATTATCCAACATAATTATCATATTAAAAACTGCAATTCTAATAAGCCATTGGATGACGTTACTAATTTACTAAACATAGAAAATTTCAATTAAAACACTAAACAGATCAATCATCTACAACACTGAAACATAATCTACAAGACAAAATTTAATTTTTCAATTAAAACACTTAAGAGATCAATCATCTTAGTTACAAAAATATAATCATTAAAAAAACTGCAAAACTATTTATCCATTTTGGCAGAAATAATCTTCATTCGCCCACATTTGTTGCAATAATTCCGATATAATGTGCATGTATCATGAAGCCACTTGAGGCACATAACACAACGGATCCAATCTACTTTGGATTTAGTTTTTTTATAATAGTCAAGACATTCCACGCAACAATAATCATCTAGATTCATATCATCTACTCTACTATTTTCATCATCACTAGAACTATATATTCGAACAAGTTTTGCCTTTTTAGACGTTCCTTTGATTTTGGAACATAATTTTTCAAAACTGCTGTCCTCATTCTCTTTATTATCATCGTCACTAGAACTGTAAAATTTCATAGCTGTTCGCTTCATTGGTTTCCTTTTGATTTTATCTGTTCTTTGTTTTTCAGTGCTATTCTTTTTGTTAGCTTCTTTTTCATTTTTATCACTTTCAATAATCTCAGTAATATCTGTATCGCTTGACTTATAATCACGTGAATTATTTCTTTTTTGGTTCTTTATCTTTGTCCTTTTCAAATCAACTTTTTCTTTACCTTCTTGCTGATCTTTTTTCGTTCTTTTCACTGGTATCCCTTTTGTAGCTTTCCCCTTCTTTTTCTCCGCTATTTTGGAATCTGAATTCAGCACTGCAGCACCTTGTTTACCCCTTTTTGAATAGAGCGTCGGAAGCGTAGGAATTGGTAACGATTCATAAAGCAGTTTCGATGGAGTTTCTTTTTCCGTAGAAGTAGCAATTTCACTAATAACTGACCGATTATCTGCAGCATCAATTATATTATTCGTAACTGACGGATTGTCTGCATCTGTCAAATTATCAGTAAGTTCCGGATTGTTTTCATCTGCCAAATTTATTGTGACTGCCGTATCTGTAACAACAGAATCAACTACCACCTCAGCTGGTTCTATTAAACTAATTTGGGGGTTTAGTAGACTCGTTCCTGGCTGATTTTCCATTCCAAGATAACTATTATCATCAATGATACTTGGGGAGTCACAGTCACGGATATATGGTGTCGTATTTGAGGTGCTCTGAATTTCAGCTTGATTGTTATTTGTTGTACCGGCATTGTTTTCCATCAAAAATTAATTTTCTGGTATAGCGTTATAATTAAGTCGATATATTCCACTGCCTCTAAACCCTGCTATAGCGTTGGCGGGAATTGTCGCTCTAATCCATGCTCTTCCAATCAATTTTCCGGACTGTTGACGGTTGATTCTTTTCTGTGGGTTTGTTCGCATATGGAGATTAGTCTCAGCAGTAAAAAAGGTTTTGAATGGCTTAAATACTGCTCTGTCTAGAGGTTGTAGTGCTGAAGTTGTATGGCTGGGTAAGCAAAGAAGAATAATGTCATTATCCTTTGCTAGTTCTAGCATATCAACGGCAGAAGAATGTGAGCTGTGGCCATCCAAAATGAGTAAAACTTTTCCCTGAGGTTTCATTGGTATAAAATGCTCCTTCAGCCATTTTAGAAATAACTCTGCATTTATTTAGGCAGACTTTTTATTCATAAAGACTTTTGAACCAGGAGGCAGACCGTCCATAAATTCATCTTTTTTATGAACCCCTTTGATAATCACAACTGGGGGTAGAAAATTACCGATTGCATTGCAGCAAGCTACGACCGTCTATGTTTCACCCTTTTCTCCCGAAGTTATTGAGTGAACGGATCTCGTTCCTTTAGTAGCTAGAACTTTACCTACGTTGTTGTTCATTTGAACTCCAGGCTCGTCCATGTTGAAAATTCGGTCTGGCTTATCCAAAAGGTCATTTTCCTCCAGAGTTTTTGTAAGTAAGTCATAGAAACCATTGATTTCTTCTCTGTTGAGAGCCAATGCACGTGAGACTGAGAGACCTTCGGCCTGCCTAATAGATAACATTGGATTCCTTTCTAAAAAGCTCTGAAGCCAATCAGTTCCAGCCATTTTTGTTTCTGTGTTAAAATTATGTTTTATTTTCAACTTTGCTGCAAAGTCATAAGCTAAGGCACGAACGGTTTTTCTGTCAGGAGGAAACCCAGATCTTTCTAGCTTCTGAATATGAGCGACCAGCCGACGTTCACTTTCGAATCCAAGAGTTGGATGTTTTCCTAAAAAAGTTGCTGGTATTAGTAAGTAAAATATAAATAAAATACTAGCTGCTCATAATAAGACGAGGTAGGCAAGTTATCTCAATCAGATGCAATATTATTATAAATGCGACAGTACAATCATAAAAGTACCTTTTTTTTTTTTTTTTTTTTCGTGCGGAAATCCCCTCGGATACCCCCCCGCCGGCCAGCGAAAGTACCTACCTAAAGGATTTTTTTTCTTATTTTGTGTAGAAAAACGGCGACGTAACGTCCTAGATGGTATTCCATTCCGTTTTGCTATATCATTGACGCTTAGAAGTTTATTCGTCATTTCTGCCATAGCTGCAGCCAACGTGTCCTCGGTCCATGTAATGACACGCGGTCGGACGCCGGCTTTACGCTTGTATTTCCGGGGCATTTCCAATCTGAATCATATACACATAGGTAAGTACACTAAAGTACGGCAAGGGATAGATGCCCTTAGGGGCGAATATCCCAAAAGTTATTGGGGCATATATCCCTTTTCACAGGGATAGATGCCTTTGAAAAAAAAAGTGGTTAATACGTTTATTTTAGAGTAAAAATGTAACTAATAATAATATATATACATTACTCCTCATTCAGAAGCAAAAAACAAAAAAACTTACTTATTAACTCCAAAGTTATAGACGGCCGAAAATCACTCATCAAGTAAAATCACGACTGTTTGACTCGTCACTGTCACTGGCGCTCTTACGCATTATAAGGTATTATAAGGTATTCTTTTATACACATGTCTTGCATTTCACACAATTGCACTGCGGCGTCTATCCCGATTGGGCGTATATCCCGGACTTACCCTATAGTATAGTCTCCCCGTGACCATGACTGCTGAAAAGCAACTGAAACGTCGGGATCAATGTTAAATATAAAATACCATCAAATAAATAGCGATAGAATCCGTTAAAAATTGTTTTATTTCAATATGTGACATTCGGGTAAACTTTCGACAATATCATTATACTGATTAAATTAATAAAGTGTTGCAAATCAGGAGCACTTCAAACCGGCAGGCTTGCACGAAAGGTTTAATGACAGAAGAGGAAGCTCGTGAAGCGTGAAGCAGAGGAAGCGTGAAGAGATAAGCAGAGGGCGGGCTAGTGTCTCTGCCTATTCCAGCGGGAGAAAAGCGTTGTTTGTTTGTATTTCTTTTTAAATTTATTCACCAAATTAACAATACAGGTATACTTACAATAAACCATTGAGGTTTGTGATAAATACCACAGTCTACACGAAAAATAGAAGTAAATATATCAATATACTGACATAACTGACATATACAATATTGTTTTGCATTACTGGAATTTAGCAGAAGTGTGTGTGTGGTGTAATGTGGCTCATTAAAGCTTATAGAAATTTTGATAACCATCTGGAGTAGACAGATGTAGGTAAATGATTAAATATTGATATAGGTAGAATTTACCTCAAGGGATTAAGTTACATATTAAGAGACCGGGCTATAAGACGAGAAATGACTGGAGTAGGATGGATTATACCCCAATTAGTTAATTTAAGTATATCAAGTCTGGTAGGAAAATTTACTAGGCACTTTGTATGTATTAATACTATCTTCAAATATTTAATTAAGGGAACCACTACAAGGTTTCTGTTAAATTAAATAGTTTATTCATTTGACGACTTGTGTAGCGTAGCGGTAGAGCGTTTGACTGGTAAGTCAGAGGGTATGGGTTCGATTCTTGCTCACTGCAAATATATTGATGGTCTCTGTGGCGTAGCAGTAGTGCATTCGACTGCCATGACTTGGTGCGCGGGTTCGATTCCCGCTCAGTGCAAATATTTGTATGCATGAATATGTCTAGTATGTATATATTATGGTGTTTCTATGTATAATATGTATGTATTTACAAAACGAAATAATAAAAGTATGTTTATCCGCCTTCTGGAACCCATAACACAAGCTAGTTAAACTATGTTTACTTTGGGTCTAGAAAGCGCTGTGTAGAATGTCGTAGATAATTTATTATTTATTATTATTATTTTATTTGTATGCATGAATTGGTCGGGTGTTTCTATGTATGATATGTTTGAATTTACGAAAAATAAAATCTGAGTAGGTACATACCTGAGTCGGGGTGGGAGTCCTCTCGCTCTGCACCATTAACGCAATGGCAATGGTGCGGAGCGCGAGCGCGTGGGCCGCCGCCACCTCCTTCTGCGAGCATCTAATGCTCGCGAAGGAGATGGCGGAGCGCACCCGGGAGAGATTTAGAACTCTCACGGCCCGCCGAGCCCGCAACATGCTAGCCGCGCGTCGCAGGCGACTCAGGCGCTGGAGGTCGCTTAACGACCTCCGTCCTCCATGAGCGCAGGCCTGGGGGTGGCAGGTGAGGCCACCTGTCACCCCAGCAGAAGCAGGCCGGGTCGGTGCCAAAGCGGGGCAAGACGGGGACACCGTGGTTCCCAAACCCGAGGGGGCCATCCGAACGGATTTCCGCACGAAAAAAAAAAGAAAAGGTACCTACCTGAGTAGAAGCCTTTCTTTCTCTGTCTCTCAACTCAACTCAATCACAACAAAATACCTATTGTCATGGTTTGACAATAAGTATTTTTAAAGTTTATAAACTAATGCGTTAGGTATAGATATTATGAACAAAAAAATGGTTTTTGTAATTTCCCGGAGATATACTTACCTATATGTACATTTTATGTTAATTTATAACCATTAGCTATCTCTAAACAATACCAAACTGAAGGACCTCTCGCTGGCCGATAAATTCAGCTCGCTGGAGACGTTACAACGGAGTCTCACAACATCCGCACACAGTTCCGTTTCCCTGTTCCTCAGCCGCTACGCTCATGTGTCACCACCCCCTACTTCCTTTGATTTACCGCCACTTTGATCATACAATAACATTACGTAGGTGCACACTAAAACTTCTGTACAGCACTTGACATATATTTTTATAGGGATAAAACTTGCTCGGCTTGTCCATAAAATTTCTAAGCGCTCTTTTACCCGAGCAAAGTTAAGAAAGGAGTGTTATGTGTCTCAACTGTAGGTAATTTATGTTTTCTGTCCCCTTGTACCCTTTTTTTTTTTTTTTTTTATCGTGCGGAAATCCCTTCGGATACCCCCCCGCCGGCCAGCGGGGGCGGTTATGTCGGGCTTGCACCGACTAAATCCGCACGCCGTCTCGGGTCTTCAGACGCCGGGGTGTAAGGTTACCCATAGAGCATATCCCTCGCACCCCGGCTGACCCTGGGCCATCTCACCACTAACAGCATCGCTCATCCTGTCTCCTCTGAAAGCAGAGGAGTACGGAGAGCGATGTGTTCCCGCCACGTTGGGTATTGGCCGACGATCAATGCCAACCCTATGAAGGGGTGAAGGGGAAGCCATTGACCGCCGCCCAGGGTGTACCGGCCGCTCCGATTCCGTTCCCCCCGGACTGCAGCGGGATCGGAATCGGAGCGGCACTCGAGGAGGTTACCCAACACACACCCCTGTCCCCTTGTACCCTAGTATCTACAGAACCACTGGACCGATTTAGATGAATAATATTATGACTTAGTGGTCGATTCGCACAACTTTGTTCGCAAGTTTTGTGCGAAATGATTCGTTTTAAATGCTATTAGATTCGTTGGGAGTGAGTATACACTGTACTTAAATATTAAAGTTAAATAAAAGTTACGATTTTTTGGCGCTAAATATGTGTTTTCAATAAACCTCCTTTTAGGTTTCGCCGCAGTTGAGAAAAAAAAATACAATTCGGTTTCTATAATCATATACCTATTAACAACACATTACTATCCCACTGTGGCGAGGGTGCAAAATTTTCGAAGGAAAACCGGTGACGTTGACCGTTTCATAGATACTGTAGTTTCGTTCAACCTTTCTATGGTTTACCTACTTCAAAATTGTTCATAAAAAATGGCTCAATTCTAGTACTGCTGAGCTCATGCAAGCTTAAGACGTGTTTTCTAGCTGAATTCGCTTATAATCATCAATAAAGCATGAGCATGATATAAACTTATAAAATGTTTTTCATAACTTTATTCAGAAAAAAAAGTTTCCTCAGCTAACAAATAATAACATAACATAACTTCACGCCTGTATCCCCGAAGGGGTAGGCAGAGGCGTATTACACACCCACGATTCGCCAGTTATGTTTAGGTCATGATGTAATAGGGGGCGAGCCTATTGCCATCTACCGGGCACATTACAAATAATCTGTCAGACAATAATCTACAACAATCAAAGCTGCCATTCAATAACCTATAAAGTAGATTTCTCAATACTGAAACTCAAAAACAATATAATATATTCCTATTTGCACAATTTGCACCTATTACATTGGGACCTAAACATAAACTGGCGAAATGTGGGTGCTAGCACCTCTGCCTACCCCTTCGGGGATATAGGCGTGAGTTTATGTTATGTTATGTTATGTTATTTGCACAAAATACAAAACCCGATTACACTATACCCGCCACTTATTAAGCACTAGATGATTATAACTAACTAAATTACAGACAAAAATTCTGGGAAACACAATCGCTTTAGCAACAAAGTCAGTTAAATAGAGAGAAAAAAAAATGGACATCGGAAATAAGCAATTATATGTCAATCTCAAGTCACATAAACAAATATTTACTGGCCCTTATTTACATAGGCTATAAATCATACCATCATGCTCTAAGCCGATCAGAAATCGGTATATAGGTAGATGAGTATAACCCGAAATTTTAACGATAAAGATAAGAGGAACAAATCAGAAATATGTATGTAGTTACGCGGTGCGAGAGCGATGCCAGTATTTTTTTTTTGGAAATGCGTATACATATGAACAGAAGTTTTTAAATTTTCATCTTTGTATCTGAGTTTTAAATTACGTTTACCTGACAATAGATAATAAAAATAGTCATGTATTTTAATTAAAATAAGATATTACTAGCTGTTGCCCGCGGCTCCACCCGCGTGTGATTCTGATCCCTTTCCCGCTTCCCATGGGAACCTATTCCAAGGATACAACTTAAGCCTATGTGTTATTCCAGACTATTATCTATCCATGTACAAAATTTTTGCCAGGTCCGTTCAGCCGTTTTTGCGTGAGAGAGTACCTAACAAACATCCATACATCTATACATCTGTACATACTTACATACTTTCGCGTTTATAATATTACGAGTTGTAGGATACATCAAATTATTCGTTAGGAAGACGTCTTCTTTGTCCTATGAATAAAAAACAACCGCACGCACGGTCCACGGTCGAGTTATCTCCGAAAAGCGAGACAAAACCTTTCCCGCGCGGGACATCCCGCCCGACACATCAAATTCAGGACGTCCCGCCAGAATCGGGACGTCTGGCAATGCTGTGTGAGACACTTAGGTGTGAGAAAAAGTATCCCTTTAAAGCCGGGGTCATCGTCATTTGGGCTTATTTGAACGTTTAGTGGTCAACATAATATATATTCATCAGATAGACCTGGAACACCGTGCTGCTAGTGAAATTTTGTGGGTAAGAAGAGGGTACCTTACTTGATCATTGCTGGCGTTTGTGATACTTAAATGTTTAATTGATTCTAAGTCTCCAAATATAATGAGTTTTAGATAATGCATTACGTACCATTTTTTTTTTTCGTGTTTCCCTTCGGAAAAGGGAAGAAATCCCTTCGGATACCCCCCGCCAGCCAGCGGGGGTGGTTATGTCGGGTTTGAATCGACAAAAACCACACGCCGTCTCGGGTCCGCACCATTGCCGCAATCATGCTGCCGAGCGAGAGGACTCCCACCCCGATGGCTGCCACGAGGTCACGCCTCGGCGAATGCATTACGTACCTTTTTTTTTCGTGCGGAAATCCCTTCGGATACCCCCCCCGCCGGCCAGCGGGGACAGTTGTGTCGGGCTTGAACCGACTAAAACCGCACGCCGTCTCGGGTCTACAGACGCCGGGGTGTAAGGTTGCCCACAGAGCATATCCCTCGCACCCCGACTGACCCTGGGCCATCTCCGGTTTCGAGATGGCCCCCTCGGGTTTGGGAACCACGGTGTCCCAGTCTTGCCCCGGTTTGGGGGAGTGGCGCTAGTCGCCCCACCGTCCCGGCCTGCTTCTGCTGGGGTGACAGGTGGCCTCACCTGCCACCCCCAGGTCTGCGGTCACGAAGGACGGAGGTCGTTAAGCGACCTCCGGCGCCTGAGTCGCCTGCGACGCGCGGCGAGCAAGTTGGGGGCTCGGCGGGCCGGGAGAGTTCTAAATCTCTCCCGGGCGCGCTCCGCGAAGGAGATGACTCTGTACCATTGCCGCAATCATGCTGCCGAGCGAGAGGACTCCCAGCCCGATGGCTGCCGCGAGGTCACGCCTCAGCGCCTCCCACGCCGGGCAGTCCGACAGCGTGTGCAGCCCTGAGTCCTCACTCGCGTCGCAGTGATGACACTCAGGCGTTGGCTCCTTCCTGATCCGATGCAGGTGGTCCCCGAAGCACCCCTTCCCGGAGATCACCTGCGTCAGTCGGTACGAGAGGCTTCCGTGTCGCCTCTCTAGCCAATCCTCCATGATGGGCCTTACCGCCGCTATTGCGACGTGCCCTGAATGCATTACGTACCTAAACAAATTAATAGAGTTCAATTAAATTTTTAAGCATTTTGTATGCTTACTTTTTTCTAAAGATTAAGATCGGAAAAAGAGAACATCTAGGACGGGACTTGAACCCGCGACCAGTCCCTTACAGGGGGAATGCTCTGACCAACTGAGCCACCTAGACACGTCCCAGATATTCGAAATTCTCCGATACATTATTACGTCTTAAGGCGACGTTGGAGCCATCTACCGTAATTCTTGCGAACTACGGAAACAATTCCAACGTCGCCTTAAGACGTAATAATGTATCGGAGAATTTCGAATATCTGGGACGTGTCTAGGTGGCTCAGTTGGTCAGAGCATTCCCCCTGTAAGGGACTGGTCGCGGGTTCAAGTCCCGTCCTAGATGTTCTCTTTTTCCGATCTTAATCTTTAGAAAAAAGTAAGCATACAAAATGCTTAAAAATTTAATTGAATTAATTAGGCGGAGTCATCGAAAAACAATGTTTAAAAATGACTGTAAAGTTGTTCATTGTTTCCGTAGTTCGCAAGAATTACGGTAGATGGCTCCAACGTCGCCTTAAGACGTAATAATGTATCGGAGAATTTCGAATATCTGGGACGTGTCTAGGTGGCTCAGTTGGTCAGAGCATTCCCCCTGTAAGGGACTGGTCGCGGGTTCAAGTCCCGTCCTAGATGTTCTCTTTTTCCGATCTTAATCTTTAGAAAAAAGTAAGCATACAAAATGCTTAAAAATTTAATTGAATTAATTAGGCGGAGTCATCGAAAAACAATGTTTAAAAATGACTGTAAAGTTGTTCATTGTTTCCGTAGTTCGCAAGAATTACGGTAGATGGCTCCAACGTCGCCTTAAGACGTAATAATGTATCGGAGAATTTCGAATATCTGGGACGTGTCTAGGTGGCTCAGTTGGTCAGAGCATTCCCCCTGTAAGGGACTGGTCGCGGGTTCAAGTCCCGTCCTAGATGTTCTCTTTTTCCGATCTTAATCTTTAGAAAAAAGTAAGCATACAAAATGCTTAAAAATTTAATTGAATTAATTAGGCGGAGTCATCGAAAAACAATGTTTAAAAATGACTGTAAAGTTGTTCATTGTTTCCGTAGTTCGCAAGAATTACGGTAGATGGCTCCAACGTCGCCTTAAGACGTAATAATGTATCGGAGAATTTCGAATATCTGGGACGTGTCTAGGTGGCTCAGTTGGTCAGAGCATTCCCCCTGTAAGGGACTGGTCGCGGGTTCAAGTCCCGTCCTAGATGTTCTCTTTTTCCGATCTTAATCTTTAGAAAAAAGTAAGCATACAAAATGCTTAAAAATTTAATTGAATTAATTAGGCGGAGTCATCGAAAAACAATGTTTAAAAATGACTGTAAAGTTGTTCATTGTTTCCGTAGTTCGCAAGAATTACGGTAGATGGCTCCAACGTCGCCTTAAGACGTAATAATGTATCGGAGAATTTCGAATATCTGGGACGTGTCTAGGTGGCTCAGTTGGTCAGAGCATTCCCCCTGTAAGGGACTGGTCGCGGGTTCAAGTCCCGTCCTAGATGTTCTCTTTTTCCGATCTTAATCTTTAGAATAAATTAATAGAGTGTAAATTATAGCTACATTTCTACCATCCCTGCAAAGGTAAGCCGATAGGAATTGGCTTATATGGACCCTTCGCCACTGTATCCCAACATGAATGTACTATCCAAGTATCCAAAGTATTATATTGTGGGTACTTCTCAATTTACAACAAATAAAAAATACTCTAGGATACCAGGTATCATTCAATATTTGAAGCTTCATCCTTCATCTGTTCAAAGTCCACTTGATATCTTGAAGTCTGTTAACCTTACCCGCACTTGACAAGCGTATAATTCTGTCATTCTCTATCACTAAATATTTTGCGCCTATTATAAAGTCTGTGCTGCTTTTAATGAACCCACTGAACTAATACTTTTTGCTTAAAATTTATTGCCCACACAAAGTTATTAAAGTACACTTTCATGAATATGTTTGGTAAAATTTTGTACATACGTACTTATCTCAGTGTTATTAGTAAACCCCTATAAAATTCCAACCTACCTTTTCACCCGCATTTTTATACTCTTTAATATATTTTTTTTACAACATAACATCTCTCAGTACACTTTTTATCACGATAAGTATGGGCATAGCGTGAAATTTGACGCACCTAAAATATTATAGATAATCTATGTCCTTGTTTAGTAGTATGGTTATCTCACGGAAGCTATAAATAAGGACTATATATTCTATTTAGGAATATCAAAACTGGCTGGTTTAGGCTCCGTGGGTGACTTTTAGTAGTGTTACAATTGAACGACAGGCCGAATGATTACATATCAAGGACGAGAGTCATGAATATAATAATGTTATATGGCTTCTATCTTATTAAGTAGGTCTGTACTGGTGAGGTTCACACATCCGTCTGCGTTGAAAGTAATATTAAACTTTGAACTGCTACTAATCCAATTCATACATGTGAAAATTTGTGCGGATGTATGAATGGGGATGTTTGTTACTCTTACACACACAACATCAACAACATTTCAATGACGACCTCTGTGGCGTCTCGGTAGATTGTTCGACTGCTATGCCGGAGGTCGCAGGTACGATTCCCGCTCAGTGCAAATATTTGTATATCTATTTGTCTATTTAAATTTGTCCGGATGTTTCTATGTAGGCATGTATGTACTTTTTTACATAAGGTACTCTTACCACTCCGAAAACTAACCGTGGGCTCTCTTATATTGGTCAAACCAAGCGAAGCATTGGCACTCGCGTGAACGAACATAATATAGCTGACATAAAACCAACGACGAACAAAGTCTGTTGTATGTAAGCACGTGCAACAGGGGACTAAGCAGTACTTAAGATTTGATAAACCTCAGATACTCGCTAAAGAAAATCGATTCCTACCTAAGATGCTCCGCGATGTTATTGAAATTAAGACATCCTAATTTTATTAAAGAAGATGATTGGAATGTAACACCAGCTTGGGTCCCAGATATACACTTAATTAATTCAAAGAAAAAACAAAATACAACAAGACTTCATGACACTGTGAGTTCATTCTGCGTAAATACATATACCAATAATTATATTGTTCTATGGTAAATAGTAACTTCAACAATTCATAATAGATCGGGTACTTCGAGATAACTTACACTTCAAACTATAAGACAACCACCATCTTCAGCCTCCCCATGTCCATGACTGCTGAAAAGCAATCGAAACGGTGGGTTCAGTGTAAATAATAAAATCACAATAAATAAATCGCAATAGAAACCGTTCAAATAATAGTTTTATGTCAATGTGTGACAGTCGCGTAAACTTCCGACAATTTCATAAAAAATATATCTTAGTATGGTTATATACGTATAAGCATACTAAGATATTTTTTTATGAAATTGTTGGAAGTTTACGCGACTGTTCTAGCACCCATTTCACAAGTTTGAATCTAGATGACGCTGTGCTAGTTTGTCCCCGAATATTTATTATTTACTTCACTTAGGTTCTTCAAGCCGGATTTTAACATAAAATAATAACATAAGTAGACATACTTGAATCCTAAAAAAATATCGATTACATACTGTTGTATTATTTATAGTAGGTATCTCTAGACGGGTTTCTCAACAAAATATTTAATTCATACTTCTTGCCCACAAAGCTTGTTCAAAGGCGGACTCAGCCTTAGGCATTTTCTACTGGGGTGTGTGTTGGGTAACCTCCTCGAGTGTCGCTCCGATTTCGATCCCGCTGCAGTCCGGGGGGAACGGAATCGGAGCGGCCCTGGGCGGCGGTCAATGGCTTCCCCTTCACCCCTTCATAGGGTTGGCATTGATCGTCGGCCAATACCCAACGTGGCGGGAACACATCGCTCTCCGTACTCCTCTGCTGTCAGAGGAGACAGGATGAGCGATGCTGTTAGTGGTGAGATGGCCCAGGGTCAGCCGGGGTGCGAGGGATATGCTCTATGGGTAACCTTACACCCCGGCGTCTGAAGACCCGAGACGGCGTGCGGTTTTAGTCGGTGCAAGCCCGACATAACCGCCCCCGCTGGCCGGCGGGGGGGTATCCGAAGGGATTTCCGCACGATAAAAAAAAATAAAAAAAATAGGCATTTTCTACTAGTGGTGCAGAAAATAGTTATTATTATAATATATCATCCGTGATCATGGTACTTGTAACAGTGCCGAAATATCGGATTCTCGAAAAAGATACTAAACATGGTAAATATCCCGTTTATAATTCTAATTTTAATAGTGGTTGTTGCTGGTGGCTCCACCCATACAGATCACGGTACCGCGACCTGAAGGAACCTATTCCTGGGATAAAATGTGCTATATTTTGTCCGAAGCCGTGACCAGTAGCTGGCCTATACCTTTTTTTTTTTTTTATCGTGCGGAAATCCCTTCGGATACCCCCCCGCGTGCCAGCGGGGGTTGTTATGTCGGGCTTGAACCGACTAAAACCGCACGCCGTCTCGGGTCTACAGACGCCGGGGTGTAAGGTTGCCCATAGAGATGGACCGTACGATCCCCGCGTAGAGTCTCCTGCAGGAGTCATCGGGCCCCCTCATGTTGGGCAACAGCCGAGCCAGAGCAAGAGCTGTGCCCTTCAATTTGGGAGCCAGACTTCGGATGTGCTCTCCGAAGTCCCATCGGCCGTCGAGCACGAGCCCCAAATATTTCATTTGGGGCTTGATGCCGATGCGATTTCCTCCCACGATGAGACTGGATCCCTCGGGTGGCTTGCTCCGAGGCCCATGAAAGAACAGGGCCTCGGTTTTATGCAGAGCCACCTCGAGACCCAGCCGCCAGATCCGCTCAACGACTTGGGCAACCGCGGTCGTGGCCTTTAGGGTCGCTTCGCGGTACGTCGCCCCGCACGCCGTCACGAGTGTGTCGTCCGCGTAGCACGTGACGGCGGCACCGCCTACGAGCTCACCGCGAAGCACCCAGTCGTATCCGATGTTCCACAGGAGCGGCCCCAGGACCGATCCCTGTGGAACACCGCACGACATTTCACGCCGACTGAGACCGGTCACGGTTGGGTAGATGACGGCTCTCTCCGTCAAATACGCCCCGACCATGCGGCGGAGGTAGAGAGGCACTTCGTGATACACGAGCGCCTCCCTAATGCAACTCCAGGGCAAGGTGTTGAACGCGTTGGCGATGTCCAGGGACACCGCCAACATCACCTTACCCCGGGCTACTGCATCCTCCGCCAGAGCCCTCACGCGCATGATGGCATCCACGGTGGAGCGCCTCTGGCGGAAGCCATATTGGCCATCCGCCAGGTCCGGCCCCACTCTTGAGAGGTGCTCGACGAGGCGCTTCGCAATTACTCTTTCAAAGAGCTTGCACACGTCGTCGAGCAACACTATAGGCCGGTAGGCGGACGGCGAGTCCGCCGGGCGCCCCTCCTTTCGGATGAGGACCAGTTTCCCCGTCTTCCACAATTTCGGAAACTGGCCCCGCTCCAAACATGCGCTGAGAAGCCCTCTCAAGAGCGTCGTCGACTAGAGCTAGGACCCACGCTCGGCCTGGAATGCCGTCGGGTCCCGGGGCGGTGTTTTTGGCTCTTAGCCTTCTCACCGCCAGCTCTAGTTCTACCCAAGTGACCTCGGGCACGTCGTCGTCTTCCACGTTGGGCGCCATGGGCAACCGAGGCGGAGTCATCTGCCGCCCGCGCTGGGAACAGGAAGCCAACAACTCCTCCGAGCAGATCCGGCTGGAGACACCGGGTAAACGGCGGGGCCTTGGGGCGCAGTTTGCCCCTCACCATCCGGTAGGGCCGCCCTCAAGGGTCCCGCTCCAGCGTCTCCAGCAGCTCGCGGAAGGCGTCCTGTTTGGAACGCCTTATCTCCGCTCGGAGGGCTCGTCTGGCCTCCCTGTATCCCTCGTACAACTCCGCCTCTCGGGCCTCCGCATCTGCGGGGCGGCGACGCCTCCTACGGAATCGGGCCCACCGGCGGTGCGTGATCACGCAGGCCCGTCTGAGCTGCGCGATCTCCGACGACCACCAGTAAACCTGACCCCTCGGATTATAGGGCGGAGCCCTAGGCATCGCCGCGTCACAGACACGGGTCATGGCCTCCCGGAACCACTCCGCCTCATCGTCTATGCTGACAGGCCTGTCCGGCGCAGGGGCCCAGGCCTGTACGATGGCGGCTTCCAGGAGGAGCTCCCGATCAAGTCGCTTAAGCGCCCAGCGCGTCGCTACAGGGGGACACACGTCAAACCGAATGTATCGGTGATCCGAACTTGTGTCCTCCCCCAAAACGACGCGCCAGCCCTGAACACGTCGCGCCAACGAGGGGCTCGCGAACGATAGGTCCACGATGGAGCTACCCCTCGAGGTCACGAACGTGTCCACGGCTCCCCGTTTTAGGAGGACTAGGCCGAGTCGTGCGGCCCAGTCCACCAGTGCCCTGCCTCTATGCCCCGTCGCGCCCCCTTCGTGTCGGGAACCCCAGGCATACGACCAGGCGTTGAAGTCCCCGAGCACAAGGACCGGCCGGGGCTGGCAGGCATTGACGACGACGGCCAGCTGACGGAGCCATTGCTCATATGCAGGTTGGTCTCGGTTCGGCGTGATATAAGCGGCCACGACCGCTATATCCCCAACCGCCGCCGCCACGCAGCCGGGTCCCCTTGCAACGACGGCAAGAGGGGGGCTGCCGGCGGCAGGGTTGTGCACCAGTGCCGCCGACCCATCCAGCGCGGTTTCCCAGGCAGGCCCGAGGAACCGGTGGGTGTATGGGTCGGCGACAGCGGCGACATTTATGGCCCACTGTGCCATGCTCTGGAGCAGAAGACCCTGAGCATAGGCACCGTGGCCCACGTTCGCCTGCAGGATGCGGAGTTGAGGATCCATTATGGGACCCCCATCCCCGCATCCCGCTGCGAACTAGGGGCGGAAGGCCGGCCTCCCGGTTTCGGCTCCCCTCCGGCGCAGGCCTTGCTGCCAACCTTGTGGTCGGCCGGCTTGCCTCCCGCTGCACAGCTAAAACAGGCCGGCCTTGTGACCGGGTTGGCCACAGCGGAAGCAACGGTCACCCACCGTCACTTCCGCCGTGCAGTGCACCCCCACATGGCCCACCGACAGGCACCTGAAGCACCTGGCCGGTCGGGCCTGCAGGAGCCGTGCCTGCGCCCTCAGGAAGCCTCCTACTAGGAGGCTCCGCCCGTCAGCGTACTTTTGGGCCGCCGCGATAGGGCAGCCGACAACTGCTGCCCCCTGTCCATCGCGGCCGAAGCGTATAGCTCCGGCCTTTACTGTGTCCGGGGAGCAGTCCCCGGCCTCCGCCACGGCGAGCCTAAGCTCCTCAGCCGTGACGGAGTCGTCCAGGCCCGTGATGCGCACTTCTGCACATTTAATGGGCCTGGACACTCGGACGTCGGCTGCATCCAGCGACTCCCTCAGCCTAGCCGCTAGGGCGTCAGCCTTGGGGCCACTGGCGGCACCGGGGACCTCGAGAAGCCGGGCTCCCGTCCGCCTGCTCTTACACCGGACGCCCGGGATCTCGAGGGCCTTGAGGTCTACGGTGGCCTTAACCTTGGCCAACACCTCGGCATACCCCATACCTCTCCCCGCTGCCTCCGCCATCAGGGTGACGACGACGGCCGTAGTGCGGGGGGCACGGAGCTTCCCCGGCGCTGCTTTCGCGGCGGCCGCGGCCCTCCTGGCCTTCTTGGCGGCCTTCTTGGCAGCCTTCCGCCTGCTTTTATGGGCTCCAGCCACCTCCCAGCCCCCTTCCAATGGTGTGGAGGTAGCCGGAACCACGGCATGGGCTGGGGCTGGGGCCAGGGCTGGGGACGTCTTCCCCTTGCCCTTCCCTTTGCCTTTCCCCTTACCCTGAGCGGGAGGGGGCTGAGGAGCCGGCCCCGGCAGGGTCGTAACCGCACCCGAAGCCAGGCGGGTGGGGCCCCTCTGGGCTACAGCCGCGTAGACGGCCGCTGGTGGCGCCAGAGGCGGATGGCGGATGGAGTCCATTAGGGCCTCCATCCGACACATCATCCTCTCCTCCAGCGCCTCCATATAGGGGAGCCAGGACTCCGCCGGCGGTGCCCTCGGCTGCGCCGGCCGCACCGACGGTGCCGGCTGCTGGATCGGTTGCACCGGCCGCGTCGACAGCGCTGGCTGCGCTGACCGACTCGCGGACGAGCGAGTCACGCGTGTCTGCTCCGCCGGCTGCGCCCGTTGCGCCGTTTGAGCCGAGCTCGCCATCCCCCTCTTGAGCTCCTCGACGGCTGCAGCTAGTCGAGCCGTCTTTCGACGGGACTCGGCCAGCTGCTCCGCCAGGCCCTCATTATTGGAGGCGATGTCGAGCACAATGCGCAACATCGCCTCCTGCTCAGGGTTTGGGGACCCCTGGAATGACGCGGTCACCTTCTGGAGTCTCCCTCCCGCTCGGTTCCGTCACCGCCGAGGTGGAAGTCCTTGGCGGCGATTTTTCCGCGGCCCTCCCAGTGGCCGAGGGGGCCCGGCTGGGTTGCCCACCCCTCAGCCCTCCTCGCGGCCGGCGGACTGCAGCCACCTTAGACGCCCACATGGTCGCCTCGTCGCTGGAGGAGGCCGTCCCGGTGAGGGTGTAATCCTCATCCGACACGCCCTCCCCTGGTCGCTGCTTCCTTGGGCGCCGTTTGCGCTTCTGCGCCTTGACGCCCAATCCTAACGGGCTGCTCGTCCTACTCCTTTCGCTCGCGGTGTCGAACCTCTCCGACACCGCCGAGGTGTTTGGCGTCACCTCTACGCCCGCCTGCTGCGCGACCTCCGCGCAAACTCCGTCCTTTTCTGAGTCCATATTCTTGCCTTTGTCTGTTTGGTTTATTTTTTTCCGGTCCGGTTTTTCTTTGTTAGAGAGATTTGTGTCCATAACTTATCCCACGAGTATGGGGGAAAGGTGGTCCATCCAGGCGGAGCCCCCTGCACCTGGATAAGCCTATATACTATGGAGGTCTGCTGGTATCCATAGGTTTTTACGACTTTTCTGTCGGGTGTTATAGACTTTTCCTTGTCGTGGGCCGGCCAATAAAGGCAAGCCCTCCGGTCAGCAAGTTCACGGCGTACCCTTCTGGAGCCACCAGTCAGGTCGTTGCTGATCACCTGCCGATTACGGAACGCGAGAGGATGGCTAGTCCTCTCTCACCGGCGGCGGCACAAATGCCCGTCGGCCCCTGAGTTAGCAGTGGGCCAACCCGCCCCTGGATCCCCCAGGACCCTATGGTGGCCTCAGCCACAAACACCATCGCTCATCCTGTCTCCTCTGAAAGCAGAGGAGTACGGAGAGCGATGTGTTCCCGCCACGTTGGGTACTAGCCGACGATCAATGCCAACCCCATAAAGGGGAAGCCATTGACCGCCGCCCAGGGTGTACCGGCCGCTCCGATTCCGTTCCCCCCGGACTGCAGCGGGATCGGAATCAGAACGACACTCGAGGAGGTTACCCAACACACACCCCAGCTGGCATATACCTACTCTGAGAAAAAAGAAAATTGTTCCACTTCAAGTTAAAAGGTATCTCAATACCACACTTTAACAAAATTGATTTAGCGGTCCATGCTTGAACATGTAACTGACAGTCAGACAGAGTAAGTTTTGCATTTACCTATCATATAATATTCTAGGATATTTTACACAGTGCTATCTAGACCCAAAGTAAGCATAGCTTAACTAGCTCGTACGGGTTCTATAGAGCCATAAGTCAATCGCATTGCGAATTTGGTATGTTGAATATCTTCATAGCATTGTAGGGATATAAAGAACCAAGATCGACGGGGCCAACCCAACCTCTCCTGCAAGCCGGTACACCTGCTGATTGACGACCGAGGCTCTGGTGCTGAATTTTCTCTGAGGGCTGAGACGGCAGTCGCTCCCATAAAAGTCACAAGGGGAGGAAGGAGTTAGCGGGCCTTGGGGTTTGAGGTGCCACGCTAGGATGATGATGATTACGCGTGATAGCTCGGGGGCGTCTCCACTTGCTCGTACATTCCATGGTGAATAATAGTAATAAAATTTGAGTTCAGTGTTAGGCTATAGGTTCCGAAAAGAGGGTCAGAGAGTATCCCACCTGCTTAACATTGATAATTTAAAGTTATTCGCCCAAGGCTCAATTAAGGGCATTACTGAATGTCATTCAGTCATTCAAGTGAAGCGAGGGCGGGTGGTGGAATCTGAAGGAACTCAACTCTCTGATTCCACTACCGGAAATATATCCTGAGGGATGGCACAATTGATAGCTGTCGAGTGGTCTACCAATTTGTTGAACCAGTAGTTGTGCTCGTCTTGCTAACGGCGAGTACTTGCACAAACATAATCAAGTAGCCAGCATAATCCATCAGTGACTTGTTCTGATATACAAACTTGCGGAAGTTGAAGTGCCCTATTATAGATAAGTTCCTGAGCCAGTTCTGGAAAATAGTCATATCACATTCTACTGGGATCGGTTTATCATCACTGATAGGAAAGGACTGTTGTAGCCAACAAGCCTGACATTGTGATGATAGACCGATCCGAATGCCGGGCAGTGATTGTTGATATGACGAGAATCTTGTGAAAGCCGAAAGAGAAAAAAAGGTTAAGTACTTGGATTTGGCCCACGAGTTTGTCGCCATGTGGAATTTTGACTCGGCATTCATTGTACCGTAAGTTGTATCAGTCAATGGACTAATAGCCAAGAGCCTCGACCAACACCTGAAGAGGCTGGCGTTAGACGGTTTGGTCAAGGGCCTCACGCAGAAGGCTGTGCTGCTCGATACGGCTCGCATAGTAATGAAGTTGTTTTCTCTGGAGACTTAACCCCCGATAAATTGGTCTTTGTATTCGATACCGGTGGCGCCCTGTTTTTTAAATTTTTAAATATGTAGTTTTATAGTAATAATTTATAGTAATAATTTATAATGTTTAAAATTTAATGAATAGGAAAATGTTTGAATAAAGAGAATAATAATAATTTTATTTATTGCAAATCGACTGATTTTGATTAGATATAGAATACTTATCCTATGTTAGTGAAATTTATCCATAATTTATATTATAAGTACCTACTATATTGTTATAAACACATTTTTTTATATTCATTATTTAGCCCTCACAACTTCAGCAGAAATCATGCCGTAATGATTAATATAGCGGCAGTCTAGCCTACTCGCTATCATAACATATCTACCCCGCACCGTACCAGGGAGGTGCACCGCTTCCGCATAGTCGCGTAAACGCAGTCTATACTCGCTTCTGCGAACATTCCCAATTCGTTGCAGGCAACTACGGCAACCCCATGAGCACTGTGAAGGTGTTGTTGTACTGGGCTCGCAGAGCGCTATACGACGCATGGGGACGATCGGCCCACAGGCAGCACGTGTAAAAGTTCGTGCAGTAGGCTCTGAAGAGAGTAATCATTAAATTATTTTAAACAGAAAACCTAGGAGCTTACATACTCGCCCTAACCCATAGCGGCCTGCGTTCCCTTTCACCATCATCCTCATCCTAAAGATCTAAAAAGTGATCAAAATATTTATTTTAACCGACTCCGACACGCCCACCCCGGGCGTGTCGGAATCGGATCGATTAAACCACACGGTGTCCTCCCCAAGTGTCCATTGCCGGGCACCACGGGTAAGCCCTCGAAAGGATAACCCCAGGGTTACCGGCGGACTTTTACTGCCACCGCGGCCTCGCCTTATGGGGTCGGGTTTTATCCCGCGTTGGTGAGTTGGCAGGCGTGTGTAGAACACACACGACACGCCTCCGCCACGGCCTGCTTCTGAAAGGATGGCGAGTCAGCCAACTGCCGTCCTCAGGCCCCGATCATGGAGGTCGGTAGTCCCGGGCGTAGACGAGTCTGCGGCGTCCTCGCCGCAAATTGCGGAACTCGGGAGGCAGGGTTCTCTCCCGCTCCCTCTCCGCCGTTTCTTTCGCGCGCATTACCTGCTCGCAGAAACAGGCGGTGGCGTGCCACTTGCTCTCGTCAGAGACCACTGCCCTCACTATGGTCTCCAGCGAGAGAACGTCCACGCTTCGGACCGCAACGAGATCCCGGCGTTGATTCGCCCACGCAGGGCACTCCACCAACGTGTGGAGAGCCGTGTCTTCGCCAGGATCCTGGCAGTGCTAGCACTGCGGCGTTGTCTCCCGGTGGATGTGCCATAGATACTTACCGAAGCACCCGTGTCCGGTAAATATCTGGTACATTCGGTAGGAGAGGTCACCGTGGTGCCATTGGTACAACGACGCAAGGGCTCTCGCTTCCAGGTCCCATGGAGGGGTTCCGGCTAGGGGACATGCCACCTCGACGGAGATCGTGCGATACCCCCTGATGACTCTTACGGCCATCGCTTTTAACGGACTGTTTAGAACAGACACATTGCGGGCCGCCAGAGTCTCCGCCCATACGGGGGCCCCGTACAGGGCCATGCTTCGCACGATCCCCAGGTACAGTCTCCTGGTGGGGGCGTTGGGTCCCTTAACGTTGGGCATCGGCCGCGGCCCCCCTCCCTTTCGGGACCAGACTTCGAAGATGTGGTCCGAAGTCCCATCAGCTATCGAGTACGAGTTCAAGGTACTTCATCGTGGGCTCGATGCCGATGCTTACGGCCCTTACGGTTATGCTGGTTCCCGCAGGTGATCCCCTCCGAGGCCCGTGAAAACACATAGCCTCGGATTTGTGCAGAGCCACCTTGAGTCCCAGCCGCCGTATTCGACCCAAGACTTGAGCAGTCTTTGAGGCTTAGCATATGCCTCACATAAAGCCGTGAGCTTTCACAGGCCACATACTAATGCGCTCAGCAACACCATATCGTCGTATATTGTTTACACAAAGACCATCAATGTGACATCCGACATTAGTGCCGCTGAGCTTACTTATCAGTTCATTCATGTACAGATCAAAGAGCGTTAGTGAGCTCAATCCCACCTACCTCACCCTAAAATCCAACCTGGACGGTTGAGGCATACACCCATCTCATCGAACATTATTGACCTGGTTTCTGTACCAATATATACTAAAGATATTTAAAAGTTCTCGTGGGAACTGTGACTTTTCAAGTTTCTGTCACAGGAGATCGTACAAAACCAGGTCACTTGCCATAGAGAGGTTCAGGCAGCAACCCATCACTGGTGTATTTCGCTCAATGTGCCAAGTGATAGCGTGCTTAACTGATAGAACAGCTATTATCTCGCTAGCTAACTAGCTATCGTGATATTATTTAATCTTGTTTAGCTGTCTATTGAGCACGGTATGTAAAGGTATTGAATAACAAAGATAGACTGTGCGCGAAAAAGGGTATCTATATATTAATTATTATAGATAGCTTTAAGTTTATAGGTTTATCGTGGGAGTCTTGCGAGCTTGGGCCTATTACCCGGAATCACGGGCTACAGCCGTCACTTATGCCTTTATAATAAGTACCTATCTCAATTAAGATATCGATGATTCCACAATTGTTCTATTCTGAACGATAGTGCAACGTAAATTGTAAATTATTCTACTTAGGTACAGGTTACAGGTACATGAAACATACTTCCGAAACTTCAGCCCCCCACGAAACACAAGGGAAAAATGTGGCATTTGCGTACCATGTAGTTATTTCGGATTTCTATCGGGAGGGTTCAGGATGAATGAGCAGTCATGTGACGTCTACCAAGGAACCGGTTTTCCGCATCTTCAATCCGCAACGATTCATGGAATAGAAAACTCAATCTCAATTCTACGTTCCCCTTTAAGGAAGCGCTTGCGACGATGCGTTGTCACCCTGGATCTGCTTTTAAATGAAACTATCATTTTCTATTTTCGTTCTGACGTGGGGGCATGTACCTTTTTTTTTGTTATCGTGCGAAAATCGCTTCGGATACCCCCCCGCGTGCCAGCGGGGGCGGTTATGTCGGGCTTGAACCGACTAAAACCGCACGCCGTCTCGGGTCTACAGACGTGCAAACAGGGATTCCACAACGGCTCTCACTACACTAAAACATCTTGCTGTCTGCCATACTACGTCTAAATGTGAATGTTGCTGTTGCTATGTGTCATCAAGGGCCCATTCAGCACAAGGCCTTGAAGGTAGCATATGCAATGGGCTCCATCTATTAACTGAACGATGACTTACTGACTGAGACTAAGTGATACAGCTCCTCAAGAAAATTCATAAGAAGCTTTACAGGGATGCCTACACCGGCATAGCACCTCTGTTACAACAAACATACACTAATCGCTTTTCATCAATTGAACTGTATACTTATTTCTCACCTCTGTGATATAAAAATTATTCTTAAAGACTCTATAACATTTTCTCGGTAATGAAGGCCACTAAATAGAAAGATTATACGAGGCAAGAATAGAGCGGTCACATAAAATGTATTCCTCTTGCTACCAACAAAGACTACCTATCCTTTTATTCTTTTCTGTCGTCAGCGGCGCCGGTGGTAATTCTCGTCTTTTAACAAATGGAAGACATTATCGCTGTGTCTGGCTTTTGTATAAATTCATGTAGAAATAAAAGTTGGTAAAAAAAGTTAACGCGCTTACGTGGCGCTCACATTTCAAATGTAACGGATATTTTTTAACGGAAAAAGTTCTCGTTGGGTGGTATACTCGTATATTTACAAGGAAAAGTTGTTCAACTTTATATTTTTTACCGTATGCTGATGAAGTTTCGGCGCAGATTATTATTTATTGATCTGTAATCCCGAATTTAAAGAATACATGTACTGAAAGAAGAGTAGACTCGTCTGGGCTCTAAAAACCAGTATCTAAAAATCTCATGATAATATAATAATTAAACAAATACCTGTCTATAATCACATGTAATGAGAGACATAGAAACAAACGTTACTTGGAACATGAACCCTTACCTTTCGGTCCTTGACCTTCTGTTTGATATAAGACGACCTCAAGTCGACGGTATTTCAACTTGAATCACTGATGCATATGTAGCAAATTTCTCTTACAACTTGCTGTAAACGAGGACATCATAATACGTGGTAAGGACTTGCCTCTCGAGAACAAACCTGCTCTATCGACATCTTCGTTGCGAGCTTTCAATAACGGCCTCTTCCGCAGTCATCGACGCCTCTTTATACAGGGCACTTGAATCAGCTAATAGTTCACAGGCCCCTTATTAAAATGACTGAAGTGCCTGGCATAATATTGTACTTGTTGAGAGCTAATTGCATATATTTTGACGTCGGATTTAATTTTTTATAATGGAGTTCCCTTCGGGGCTGTCAGTAGTTGGAAAATCAATTATAAGTAAGTATTTATTAATAACCGACCAACCAATGTAAAATATAAAATAACATCAAATAAACCGCGATAGAATCCGTTAAAAATAGTTTTATTTCAATGTGTAACATTCGCGTAAACTTCCGACAATATCAAGTATTTAATATTATAAAATTTATTTATATGTATCGTTTATAAATATTTTTACATTATTACTAATAACATTATTATATAAAACAGGTTTCAGGTCCTTATGCGTCATCGGGATAGAGGATGAGGGTGTACGGGGCTAGCCTGTTGGTGGGGCTTGCGACATTCAGTGGGGACTTCCTGTGAGGTCACTGCCTATGCTCCGTCTAGCCCGCCTTCAGGGTTTGACCCCTCTGTGTTTCACGCTTGTCGTGTGCTCTGGGGTTTAAAGCCTGGTGTAGACCTTGTGGCTTGGTAGTAGAGCCAGATGGTTTCTTGTGTTGCGACTTCCTGAAGGTCTCCCATCACAACTCGTACTCCCAAGGGTAGCACTTCCCTGCGAATGAGAGATCATTCAGGAAATCGTAACTCTTCCCTGTATACGTTTTGTCGTTTTAGGAAGAATAGGTCGTCCACAGGTATCTTTTCGGTGCTACTTGGAATCCAGATCGACATCCTGTGTTTGTTGAGTTTCTTGGGTCTAAGAGGTACTTCATCCTGTTTTCCGGAGTTGCATTCGTAAACAACTAATACGACTCCGGAAAGCAGGATAAATCCAACCATCGCGATAGTAATAAAGTGACTTTCATAACCTATTTCCGAAGAAGGAAAAAAAAGATGTTGAAGGAATAATAAGCCGTCGGTAGCTTAGTGGTTAAACCGTCGAGAGGTCCCGGGTTCGAATCCTGGGCATTACACTACCGAGGTGAACCCACTCCTAACACAAGCCATTAAGCTTAGCTGGAGGGGTTAGGGGAATATTAGTAATTTCGGTTATTAATAAGCTTTTTTTTAAACTAAAAAAAAATTGCCAGTGTATATAGACAAATACCTTATAATAATATCTGGATCCGTCTCTAATATCTGAACCTGAGATTTACATTATTTTATAATGATAATAATGAATACTAATACGCATGCCACACCAGGGGGCTACCTAGCAATTCAATTGTAGACCTAAACTGAATAGTGTCGTACTCACACCATGACGTCGTATTAAGTTGTTTAGGTAAAACTAAGCGACGTAATACGGCGTCATGGTGTGAGTTCCAAATGTCAACAAATGAACCAAACGCGAACGCGTTCAGTTTAAGCATGTCATACTACGGATCATAGAAATTCAATTAACAAAGTTGTATTGAATTGCTCCGAAACTTAACTGTTTATAAGTCATCATGGTAAGACCCCAGGAGTGGAATCCGTGCGGCGAGTTTATTAATTATACGGAGAAATTCTATAACGTCTAAAATGCTAATTCATACGATCCATGTCGTAGGTCGTAGCGGTAAAGCGTCCGACTACGACGACGGAGGTCACGCGCTCGTGAAAATAAACTCGAACGAAGCCAGAAGAAGGTATTATATAATATGAGCGCCAGTACCATATCGAGTACACAGAAATGACTCCCTGTTATAGAAATATTAAAATTCATTGTATAAATTCAGGGTTACGAGCTCTAGTTACGAAGACTTAATATTCTTTGAATAAGATCTGCCCTTTATACCCTTATAATATTATCTCGTAGCACACATAAATAATTCATAAAAGAATAGGATTTTCATATTCTTTCACTTAGCTTCTCCGTTGAGAATTCCGTTGCTTTATACACCTCAACAAAAATGCCACCGGAATGGCTACGAGTTGTCGCTGTTAAGTGAATTATGATTCTTAACAAGATGTACGTTCCTAAATGTAATTTTTATTTATATATAATATTAATTTTATGAATCAATCTTACTATCTTAGTGTAACTATAGGCAAACATCTTGACAATATAATCTATACGCTCAAAACAAGTTTTTAGGTGTATTTGGTGATAAGGGCGGGCGAAGGCGGAGGCGCGCCCATTAACCAATCATAGATTATATTTAGCTAATCACGGACTAAGCAGTCCTTTGTAGGTTTTTTAGTTTGCCAGTTAGTGCACATGCGTGAACTTTAGGACGTTTGATCAGGATTTTACTTCGAGGTATACTACCGTCGGTTCAAGCCCGACATAACCGCCCCCGCTGGCCAAAAAAAAAAAAAAAAAAAAGGTATACTAACGTAACGAAGAGTCGAGTGCTACAACGTAAACATTTTGTATTGTCTTGCTACTTTTGGTAGTATTTATATATGACGCGTACGTTTTCAGTTAGTTGCTTATATATTTACTATTAAGGTATATTTATTATTTTAATGAACATGTGCGTATATGAAGGTCAATTAAATAGACCACATGCCGAGTCACATGCCGCGGGTACGTATTTTGTACGGAAATATAATATTAATAATGATAACGGGTGTATATAGCGTTTTAATATTCCGTTGTGCATATATTTTATTATTAAACAACGAAGGAGGAAATATTTTTAAAGATTTTAATAATACTAGTGAAATTAAATATATTATCGTTATAATCACTTAGCGTATGTTAGAAATCTTGTAACTTTTGAATAACATGATCGATTGCGACCATTATCATATGATATATGGTAGAGCGTTAAACTGCTACGTTGGAAGTCGCGGGTTCGATTCCCGCTTAGTGCAAATATTTGTATACATGAACTTGTTTATCTACTTGCATTGGTGATGTAATACATTTCCAAAAATACTGTATCTAAGTATGTTTATCCGCATCCTATAATCCTTTCCAAACGAATAGTAATCTATGTTACGTCTTATAATATAAGCTATCTATCAGTGAAAGTCCTATCAAAATCAACTCAGCCGATTACCTCATTGAAACAGACATACAGAGAAACAAAAGTTAAAAATAATGGGTTTTATGTTATTGGTGAGTATCGTATATACATACGAGCGCCAGCAGTCGTCTCCACACCTTCCCTGCCCTTCACAGTGGATCACCTCACGAGGATAGTTTTGGTAAGTCACCAGTGGTGGCCTCCACACCTTCCCTGCTCTTCACAGGGCCACCATTAGAGATTACCACAAGATTACCAGTTTTGTATTGTTACGTGCGCGGGGTACAAATTAAATGCCGTTTACACAACAAAGAGGTTTATTCGCTCACCACAAACTAGACAACTAAATAACTAGCACACACAGTACTCTTCAACAGTTCAAGTCGCTCAGCAGTTCACAGTAGTCCACAATCGTTGCTCAAGTCACAGGTATAACTCTCTTGGTTCACTTCGGTAAGATGTGTTCACTTTCGCTTTCGAAAATTAACTGCCTCGTGTCGATCGCCGGGCGCCCTTTTATAGCTCTTAATAAAGAGGGTAGAATGTTCTGGAATCATCTAGAGATAAGGCACTAGAGCGTTCGAGAATAGTAGGTATTTACACAGTCGTGCCGACGATAGAGGTGAATGCCCTTGTTATCGCGATTTGTAGGTAAAGTAGTCATAGGTAGACAAAGGGCTTGTGATTTTGTATTGACTTTTCTGGATTTTTCTACACGGATCGATAGAGTACTTCGACATTAACAATGCGTTTTAATTTCTAGAAGATTCGATCACTAGTTTCCGAGATATCGACGATCGTTGTAACAGTATTATTATTATAAATGCATAAATATCTGTTCTTTATTTTATTTTTATGTTATGTATTATTTATTTGTATGTTTCTTATCTTTTCACGAATAAACGGATAGATTATAGGTACCCTGGACATAGGTCGCGATAACCGGAGATGCCGGTGCATTCACGCGTGCGGAACCCCGGGCTCCGTACGCTACAGCAACAGCTAGTATACATAATTATATTCATAAAGCATTCCTTGAAAAACTGTTATTTTAGCGTGACAAACAGATACTTTAATTGTATTTATTTGTATAAAAGATGTATTATTATTACACATCACTATCTAAACCCATAAATTTATAAGTTTGACTAAAAGCTGTTTTCACCTTGAAATAATGCTGTAAATCCCTCCTTATAGCCACTTTGCGTCTAACTTTTTGATTTACTGATATAACAAAATATCATCACCGAGTATTTCCTAAAGTGCAGTACAGTCGCTTACCCATTACTAGCGATAACAAACACAACTCTACAGAAAAAGTATTGTTCTAGATTTTCAGTATCCTGTCATTACCATCATCTACATTGGAAAAGGAAACAAATTTTTATTTTTTTTTATTTTTTTTATCTCAGCGTGTTTGCCTGTCTGCATTCGAAGCTTCCACCTCGGAGCCAGAGGTAAGCTTTCCTACTGACATACAACTTTTCTCACCACTTCGCACGGTCATCGAAGCTCGGCCGTTCAACCTCAACTGAATTGGGAAAAGCCTTGGAGGATGTATGGCACAGTCCGAGGGCAGAAAGCTTGTATATTAGCGTTATAATACGAGATGTGAACGATATTCCTATTTTTAGTTGTATTTAAGAATCTGTTAAAGAAATTTTCATAGCGGGGTGTATGGGGCCGTGCCAATATCCTCGGGGCCTAAACCAACCTCTCCTGCAAGTCGGTACAACTGTTGAGTGACGGACGAGGCTTTGACGCAGGTTTTCATCTCCGGGTGTTAGACGGCAGTCGATCCCCGTAATAGTCAAAATAAACCAAATTGTGGAAAGGAGGAGTAGGATCCCCAGTCTGCAAAGTGCAAGCTTTGAGTAGTTTGAATGCAACCGGTATGTCTCTTGGATGAAGAACGATTGGTAAAGTAATCCTACTTAATGAGTGTGGACAGTCTGTGAAGGCTCTTAAAACTTTAAACAGTAGTTAAATCTCAGTCTTTACGTTTCTTTACATGAAAATAATATAAAAACTTTAAATTCAGAATAATTGATTTGAATACCCGGATTGAATGCGGAGAATTGTGGAATCCCGAAAGTCCTTAAAAGTAGTTATCGAGTTGCTTTAAATTTTACTTTAAACTTGATCTTTTATGTTCGCTTTCTCTTTCTCGATGCTGTTTTTAATACTATACCATCTATTTGCGAGCTCTTTTTAAGCAGCTTTCTTAACTGCTTCATTTACGTTGTCCGTTGATAGTATTACCACTTTTAACATAGCATCTATATTCTATTTGAAAAAAAATCGGTGCGAAGACTTCGAATTCTTTACCAACACACGTGTTTCCTTCTTCATAAAATCCCGGGTCCTTTGAGTAGGACGTAAAAAAGCATCTCTCTTGAGACTTCACCTTTAGCTTACCATCAGGTGAGGTGAAATCATATCATTTCACGTGACTCATATAAAAATGGCATTTTAATTTAAACATATCAATTTCTTGCCACATTGTTCGTCCACTATGAGATTCTAAAGTAATGAACCGATTTAATTAAAATATGCACACTGTACCATTTGGTCCAACTTGAGATATAGGAGAGTTTTATGTCATTGTACTCCACAAGATGTGGAATGTGGAGCCCAATTTTAGGTTATGTGGCAATTGCTCTCTTACCCACTATGCCCCTCCACCTGTACTACCGAGGATCTGTGTAGGACAATTCGGAAAACGCTGTGGCTGTGGCCGACTTTTGGGCCGGCCAAGTTTAAAATCTAGCCAATATATACCAAACTATTGACTGGATGTAGAAGAATTTTAACCTATAGGTCGGATTTAACCCAATCGGGTGCTACAATCGGATTCCATTTTTTTTATTATTTCTCGATAGTTGTTTTTAAATACATTGGAAAAGTTTCCAGGATAGATGAATAGCTGTTCGCCCGGCGTCACCCGAATGCTGACTATACCCGTATATTTTTCGATTTTTTTGTTCATAAGAACCGTCTCCTGATAATAATAAACTCAACAAAAAAAGAAATAGTTAAATTGGTCCAGCGTGTGAACTACACACGTGATGCCGTGATGATGAGGGGAAATAGCGATTGATTTTTATATATAAAGAAGAAGATAATTGAACTCTCTATGTGGCGCTGCAATTAGGTTATAACCCGATTGCAGTTATAAGATATGGCATTTTCACATGTGAAACCGGAACGGGCTACAAGTTCATTTGTATAAAAAAAACCGTTTAATAAATATATTTAACAAATATCACCCTCCAATCTATAATCTATTTTGGATACTATAATTAAACCGATAAGACGAATTTAAGGGTTTTAACTAAAAATAAATATTAGGAAAAGCTCCGATACGAATCAGTAATTCCAAAACCTATTAAACTCAATCTTCACGTTCTATCAATATCACAAGACGTTGATTTAACGACCAATAATAATAATTGTTATCAAACCGAACCGCATTTCTCATCCAAGTTCATTACTGTCTGAATCGAAAGCTTGTATCAAAAGGCTTTAATTCAAATAAGCTTTTCATTTCAACATTTTACGAACCCCCGGGAGAGTGCTTCGCCGCGGATTAAATTCGTAATATTTAACTTAACGAAATTTTAGTTTAAGTGGCTATGAAGAGAATTTTGACTATGTTTTTAGAAGTAAATGAAATAGGATATTGTGTAGACAGTTGGTTTTGGACGTAAATATTTAAAAAACATATAATTTATTCTGCTTAGTCTTATTCAGCTAGTAGTAGTATTTTTTTACTTATTATTTACTGTCATTACTAAAGTAAAAATGTAGGATAGAAAAAAAAACTTAATATGTCGGTACTTTATCGGTCGGTATTTTAATTATTTTCATGAAAGCCTTAGATTTATATTTTCATATGATTTGTTGTAATGTTCAATGGTCAGGCAATCGACCCAGATTGCCTGACCATTGGAGACATAGAGGGTGCGACTTGAGCATCCAAGGTAGGGGAATCCACCATTGCGGCGGTGAGGCTGATCATGAAGGAGTGATTGGCGAGGCACCACGGTGACGTCTGGATGTGCCAGGTATTTACCGGACACCGGATACCGGTGCTTCGGTAAGTATCTATGGCGCATCCACCGGGAGACAACGCCGCAGTGCCAGCACTGCGAGGGTCCTGGCGAAGACACGGCACTCCACACGTTGGTGGAGTGCCCTGCGTGAGCGAGTCAACGCCGGGATCTCGTTGCGGTTCTGGACGTGGACGTTCTCTCGTTGGAGACCATGGTGAGGGCCGTAGTCTCCGACGGGAGCAAGTGGCACGCCACCGCCTCTGTCTGCGAGCAGGTAATGCGCGCGAAAGAGACGGCGGAGAGGGTGCGGGAGAGAACCCTGCCCCCCGAGTTCCGCAGTCTACGTCGTCTACGCCCAGGACTACCGACCTCCATTGTCGGGGCCTGAGGACGGCAGTTGGCCGACTCGCCGTCCTTACAGAAGCAGGCCGTGGCGGAGGCGTGTCGTGTGTGTCTTACACACGCCTGCCTACTCACCGACGCGGGATAAAACCCGACCCCACCAGGCGAGGCCGTGCTGGCGGCCAAGGTCCGCCGGTAACCCTGGGGTTATCCTTTCGAGGGGTTACCCGGGGTGGCCGGCAATGGACACTTGGGCAGGACACCGTGCGGTTTTAGTCGATGCATGACATAACCACATAGCCGCAACGGCAGCGGGGGCGGCACGTAAAAAAAAAAATAGTCAGTTCAATGAAATTGAATAGTTACATTGAAGTGTTTCGCACCAATGAGTACTATAATATAGACACTGACGGATAAAGTAAGTTACTTACTATGGGGCAATCCCATATTATGGAATTGCGACTGCTTTGCATTATGTTTCGGTTTTCAGATCAAGCACAGGTTTCCTCTTTTTTCCTGACAGGAAAAGTGTTTCGCACCAATCAGTACTGTAGTATAGACACTGACGGATAAAGAAAGGTACTTACTATGGGGCAATCCCATATTATGGGATTGCGACTGCTTTGCCATTGTGAATTTCCATTTTGATATTGTAACTACCTTTTTTTTTTTCGTGCGGAAATCCCTTCGGATACCCCCCGCCGGCCAGCGGGGGCGATTATGTCGGACTTGAACCGACTAAAACCGTAAAACCGACGCCGTCTCGGGTCTACAGACGCCGGGGTGTAAGGTTGCCCATAGAGCATATCCCTCGCTAACTACCTACGTCTTAAGAAATCAATCCAGCTTGCAGTATTAATAAACCGTAGGCGAGTTATCCAATTGCGTTTCAGTTTGAAATAGTTTGAAACATAGTTGAAATATCCAATATCTCAAAAAAACCATTAGATGAATCGTTAGTGCAATTGTTAGTTCAATTAAAATTAGGTGAATAGAATAGTAGTCGACTTGAGTCAATCAATATACGTTATGAACATATGGGAATCAACCGTAGTTATGTTAAAAAATAGTTTAAATAAGTGTAGTTATAATGATATTTAACCATTATCTATACTATTACAAAATTGAGAATGAGTTTTGTCTGTACATTGGAGATATTAAAAAAAACCACTTTGGTTATGTTAAATGAACGATTCTGAACACCAAAATAATTATTTTGGAATTCATATCTGTTTTTCTGTATGTTCGCGATGGACGCAAAAACTGCTGAACGAATTTTAATGCGGTTTTTTGTATGAGAAAAGACAGACGTAAAATCTGCCGTATGTTTGATTGCAATAGATTAAGTAGAAACGGAGATGCGACCAAAAAACGATAACCAACCTCCGCGCGGGCGATGCCGTGGGCATGAGCTTGTTATTTATAAAATAATGTAACTATTCTTGACAGTGAATTCGTATACTTGAAGATCACGAAGGGTTCCACGAGTTCCGCTATCGACTTTCACCGTCACCATTGAATCTCAGAGCGAATCTTTTAATTATTGAAATACAACGAACAACTTTCAAAAGAAGAAGCAAAGATCTTCGAAAAAGTGAGTGGTTGTCAAACTCATTCGCCTAATTAAGTCTTTGTTTACGTCCGCTCTCAAATAGATAACATTGAATAGAACGGCGTCCATTTTGTTTCACTGGCTAAAGAGTAATTTAATTAAATCAAAAGGGCTCTTGACTTTTTTCAATCTTTAAGGCTGGCCAATTAAAAGTTGAGTCTTGTAATAGCAGGATAGCGACAGAGATACTGTTAGCGACCGGAAAAGAGTGCTTAAGATACCCAGAGTGGCTCTGAACCAGAATTAACAGTATTATAGCTCATGAAAAAAACGAAATGAACTTTTTAAAATTGGAAATAAAATTGTGCGCAATGTTAGTGACTGTACGAGTTAAGTAATAAGTATAAATAAATAAATAAAAAATATTCTAGGACATTCAACACAGCGCTAGACCCAAAGTAAGCGTAGCTTTACTAGCTTGTGTTATATGCTCTAGAATGCAGATTAACATAGGTACTTAGATACCTTTATTTTGAAAATAAATAGATATATAGAAACATAGAACAAAACCCAAACATTGGTCTGGGTTTTGTACCATAAACATACATATTCATGGATATAAAATATTTACTGAGCGGGAATCTAACACGCGATTACTGACTTAGTAGTCGAACAATAATTGCTATGTCACATATTCAATCAAACTTTTTAGAACGTCGGGTTATGCGGGAACATCTGGTATTCATACTATTCAGAGCAAGTGGATAAAGGTATGATTATCTTAGAAACCGACCGGTCCTTCTTTGAGTTTTTGTACATCCTATTTATAAAATATGAGTACTTACTCATAAATATTTTAAGTATGAATGGCGCACTCAAAAAATGGAGCTGTCGCGACGTTTCGTCACGAAATGCAAACTCTTTAAATCATAAACTCCTTGATGAGCGCACAAGTTCTTTGAATGTAATACTGTCAGATTGAAATACTGTTTCGTTTCTAATGTCTACGACACAATGAATGTCAGTGTATATTAACACATAAATCTATATAATTATGGTAACTCCTCCATCATCATCGGGTTACCAGCTGAGTGGTTACGGGAGCGATTGTCGTCTGACTCCCCCGAGGGGGAAGTCTGGGCCAGATCCTAGTTCGTCAATCAGCTTGGGCTTCAAAGATCCATCTGTACCAAATTAAATATAAATTTAAAAAAACTTCAAATTCTGATAAATATAGCATAGAATTTTTATTAAGATCACGTTAGTGTGATGATAAATTTAATACTCCTTAAGAAAACTTGGTTAAACTTGACGAAATTCAGTATTACAGTCGATTACATATTCTCCATCGTCATCACTCATTAAGTCGAGTGTCGAGTTGCGATTCTGTTATACGTGTTGTTTAGGTATTTAAAGGTAATTCACACTCACAATTAAAGGATAATGAGTACACCCAGATTCCGATAACTAGGTGTAATCACACAAATAATAGCTGCCCCGTGTGGGGATTAAGACCACACTACTGGACGGTGGCTATAGTTATATTATTTTTTAAGTGGGATATATCAGTGGGATGTGAGTAGGTATATCAATGAAATAAATGACTAATTCCACTCATATTCTATTTGTTGTGACACCTATACTCCAGAATCAGCACAGCACAGCAATTGGCCTATGCAAATATCGAGTATGACATTCGGTGAATCACTCACCACCACCACAGAACTAAATTTGAAGAATTGGAAACACTAATCCATTTGCTGTTGGCGTATATGCATTATGGTATTTACCTTACATTTTACAAGTCAATTATAATTTTGTGGGTATGAATTACCGTGCGAATCAGAGTGTAATTAGTAGCAGATTCTGCGAAATATAAATATTGTTCTGAAATGCACGCTTTAATTGGACTAATACGTTTTTTTAATAAGCAATATAATATATTTTTCATCTCTAATTGAGTTCGGAAAGTTTAATTTTCGTGGGTAGATAGCCGGGTGAAAAGTAGCTTATTTCATCCCTAGGGTGGAATGTATTTTTTTTTTTAATTTTAAGTTTTGCCATGGAGTCCATGATAATTAAGTTACGTCATAATGCCTTGATATCATGACGTTTTTTTTTCATGGGCCGCCTAAATGCACAGCTCGTGACCAACTCGATTACAATGTAACCAATAGATTCGATTTTCAAAACTTTTCTAATGTTGGCAGTATGTGCGTGATTTATAACTTTAAAAAAAAAAAAAACAATTTAAGTTTGCTAAATAATGAGCGGGAAAACGAGATTCAATATAAATAAATACCTTGTGTTAATTGTGTTTAAAATTGGGTTCGGAAAGTGATTCCAGTGACATGGATATTAATTTAACTCCCGATGAGATTAAAGAACAGGCAAAAGCTGTTGTTAATAATCTATTTCATATTTTTACAATTTTACTTTAAATTTTAACAGATTATCAATATACCTGTTTCTTAAATGTGTGTGTAGTATTTTAATTTCCTCACATAGTCGAAATGAAAAGTAGATTGTTTAACTCGGGTGAATGTCACCCATTTCACCCTCGAACTATTGGCGCTCTCACTTTATTCGAGCGCCAGAAATATCTCGGGTGAAATGGCTGACTTTCAACGCTTGTGTAACAATATACTATTTCATCCCTCCTGTTCGGAAAGTTAAATTTTCATGGGTAGATAGCCGGGTAGAAAGCAGCTTATTTCATCCCTAGGATGGAAAGTAATTATTTTTAATGTTAAGTTTTGCCATGGAGTCCATGATAATTAAGTTACGTCATAATGCCTTGCTATCATGATGCTTTTTTTACATGGGCGCCTAGATGCACATCTCTTGACCAACTCGATTACAATGTAACCAATAGATTCGATTTTCACAACTTATTTAATGTTGGCAGTATGTACGTGAATTATAACTTTTTTTTCAGAATTAAAAAATAAACAGTATCAGTTTGCTAAATAATTAGCGGGAAAACGAGATTCAATATAAATAAATACCTTGTGTTAATTGTGGTTAAAAATGGTTTCGGAAAGTGATTCCAGAACATTGATAATTATTTAACTCCCGATGAGATTAAAGAACAGGCAAAAGCTGTTGTTAATAATCTATTTCCAATTTTTCCGATGTTACTTTAAATTTTAACTGATTATCAATATACCTGTTTCAATAAATGTGTATCTAGTATTTTAATTTCATCACATAGTCGAAATGAAAAGTAGAGTGTTTAACTCAGGTGAATGTCACCCATTTCACCCTCGAACTATTGGCGCTCTCACTTCGTTCGTGCGCCAAAAATATCTCGGTTGAAATGACTGATTTTCAACTCTTGTGTAACAATCTACTTTTTTCCAATCCACGATATTTTTTTAGTGTCGTGTTAGTGATACCGTTTATAGCTCGAGAATGGGAGGACCGATTTTCATGATTTTGATATTTTTGGTTTTGTCTTTGCCTATACCGTGCCATTTTGTGCTTTTTTTGAAAACCGCCACGATTACCTCACTGCGGGCCAGTGGGGGTAGTTATGTAGGACTCGAACCGACCAAAACCACACGACGTCTCGGGTGTCTAATGCTCTAATGTGTAAGGTGACCAAATAAGGCAATTTGGGCCTGGGCCATATAGCTTGCTTGGCTTGGCTTTGAGATAGCCCCTCGGGATACTGTGCCTTTACTAGCAATCAGGCTACATGAAATAAATTCAGCTGATCTAAACCAACATAACTTGATTCTAAGTCGGAACAAAGTTTGCCGGGTTCGCTAGTTATATATAAAACGATCGTTTGTAATTTATCCAGTCATAGTCACAACTTTTTATCTAGACATTAGGTGAACATAAAATTAATATTAAATTCAACATTCACTCATTTAAGTCCATTACAGTAATCAGAGTTGCTTTACAATTCAGTAGGTACTAAATGAGTGCTAGCCGAATACCTATGAACTAAGTACCAGTCAGGGCTACCAGTTGGAAAGCCCGATAGAGAGACGCTAAATCGTCTTACGAGCCACAACGGAGAGGAGGAACATTTAAATATTTATAGAACCGTTTCCACAAACGTTGTACCATTGGTTCTGTTAGGAAAAATCTTGAAATGCAAGTGGTTATTTATGCATTTCTTCATACTGTAGGTACAGTTTTTACACCTCATTCTGGTTCATCTTAGTAGAATCTCTTAAGTTGCTTCCTGTTTTGTGTTGAAACTACGTCGGCGATAACTAATTTACACGAAGGTAAACAAAGTAATTATGGTCACAAATATTTTCGTAAACGCTATTTGCAGTGAAGAATTTTCGATATTTGGTATTGAAAGGGTGCGATTTGTTTTATTGTATCCTGTAACGGAATTGAATGAAAGAAAGAAAGAAAAATATTTTATTTAATGGGAGAAGCATTAATTCATGTGAATTGTTCAAAGGTATATGGGGCCCCACCAAATTCAACGTCCAAGCCAATCACCCTGCGAGCTGGTACACCTATCTACTAATTATTGGGCAAGGCTCTGAAGGCTTCCCTCTCGGGTATCTCGGGGATCTCTCATAAAAGCCGTATAAGAAGTAAGTGAGCCTCCGAAGTGAAAGCCTCAGATGGAACCGGGCAGAACGCTAAGATGATTATGAGAGAACACACACTGTGTTCGGTTGGTATCCTGACATCTCACAAGCATCTGTATTTTCAGATTTCCGATTGAAATAATTAGGCAGAGTAGGAACTGGAGTAAGCATCCATTATCTATAAAATACTGCGCATAAATATGTAAGGTACTTACTTGAGTTTGTGTATTTGTCTGCATTTTATGGCTATATTTTTAGTAAACTGAAATCGAACATCATAATTTTATGAGTGACTTATTATCATATGAATCAGCATACTCTGTTAAAGGAAAAAAATGAACTGAAAAGAATGAGCCAATTGTTTTTGATTTATAGTGAAGTATCATAAAGAGATGTTCTATTTAGATGTGAGGGCAAGGGTAACCGTCGTTGTTACAGGAAGTTTATTGTGACCAACTCAGCAGTAAATACGTCATATATCAACTGTCCTTAACAAATACTGTCATTATCATTATGTCCTAACGGTTATTTGCGAGTTTATTCTGGTAATGAAATTGTAACTAAGTACTTTGTTTTGTTTAGCCTTGTAATGGGTTCAAGCAATCAACTAAATACGAAGATTACCATTACTAGTTGTTATGATAATATTTATTAACAATAAAAATGTTGGTCTACGAGTATACTGTAGGCGATTATTCAGCCATGACCTTATAAAGGGTATCTTGATTGATATTATAGGGTCGCTAGTAAATTAGAACTGGCTTATTTCTATTGGAATATGTCTATAATGCTTTTAAAAAGATTTTTGGTTATAAGCAAAATCATTTAGAGGGATAGAAATAATATTCTTAGATATATACATACAATGCTATCTAGACCCAATGTAAGCATAGTTTAACTAGCCTCTAATATGGGTTCTAGAATACGATTAAACATACGTACCTAGTTCATTTTTTTTTCGTTAATTCAAATGTAGAAACACTTAGACCAATGCAAATAGACATATTTAAATATTTGCACAAAATGGGATAGGAGCCCACAGCCTTCACCACTCCGCAGAGGTTCACTTATGGGGCAGCAGGGCAGCAAACGGAATGGCAGCAAAGAACAAAGGAAAAGAAGAGAAGAACAACCGATATTTTATATATTACGAGGAATTATGGGTATGTTTCTACTTATCGTTTTGGCTTTGTCAATTTTGGAATGCAGTTTAAATGGTTTTGAAAATCAAAATGAAATCTTCTTCTAGGGAAATTGTTTATCCACATTATTTAACATACTTTCCCTACATATGGCATAGCCGTGGGACGCCCTGTATACGCTAACTTCAAACGACGATAGCAATATCGAAAAGGGTCGAAATGAAAGCTCGTAGAGATTAATAAAAGTTATTTAGTAGGGAGATGCGTCAAGAAGGAATTTTTATTGCGTAAGCATTCCTCTCTAGACTAACAGACGAAGACGTATTTTTCCAATCCCTTTTGTACCAAGCGCCCTTGATGTCTGACTAAAAACAATAATATTGTAGCGCTGGCCAAAGGGGGTATCCGAAGGGTTTTCCGCACGAAAAAAAAAAGGTACTTAAGAGCTTATTTTTTACTAATATTGACACGTTCTATATAATTGATAATGGTTATTATACTATTCTGATAATATTTATTAGACACTGAAAAACGATCAAAGAACTTATTTTCCAAAAATTACATTTGTTTTCATGATTTCTCGTATTAAAAAATATGTAAACAATGATTATTGCTAGTACTAGTGGTACTAGAGTTTAACTTATTAGAAATCTATCTCTTGAGTATTAGATTTTTAACTTCATATTTTATTACGAGGTGGTATTTTTTCACTACGAGTTAACTACGACTACCTAATTTAAGAATAAAATTAGAAATTGCAATGAATACCTACCTACCTACCTATTTTATACCTACATGATTAGAAAGATTAAAATCCAAGAAAGTGGCGGTAGAGCGTTCGATTGCTACGACTGAGGTCGCGGGTTCGATTCCCTTTCAGTGCAATTATTTATGTGAAAGAAGAGATCTGGGTGCTTATATGAATAATATGCTTGTGCTTACAAAAAATGTATCTTCGTATGTTTAGCCGCATTCTAGGACCCGTATTACAATCTATGCTTAGTCAAGGTTAAGATAGCAATAATTCAATTACAAATAATTCTGCTACTAAAATTAATATTGCATCAACTAACTTCCTAACACAACTTTGAAAAGTCATGTCCGTTTACACTCCACGTACAGTGAAGCAAACAAAAGTTCAATATTAATAGCACAATCTAGCAATAGTTTTTTGTCCTTTTACTCAATTTATCCGTTTGGCTCGATACCGGATTTCTTGAGTGCTGCAGTAAATACAAATTACTGGGACGATTATCGCACCGGATTCCTACTGTAGATTTTTGTTCAAGAGAGTAAATACATTACTGGGACCTGACGTATCATAGATTTGCTTTATAATTAACTAGTGAGCAAAGCAATTGGATGGAAGCGGTTTCGACCGGGTCGCTAACTGTATATAAAATGTGACATACGGACGATAAAAAAATCTATAGTTCCATCACATATATGTATACAAAACAAGGTCCGCAGGGCAGTAGCTCTTGCAATGTTGAGCTGAGAGTGCCCATGTCTGATTGATTTGGAAAGGAGCATGTTTAGAATTTTTTGTTCGGTGATTATTCCTCTGTGTTTTGTTCGATTTTCAGTTTTCTTTTTAAATCGGTATTTATGGTTATAGGCTACGTTTTGGCGCCATACTTAGATTTTACTAATTGTTGTTTTTGAGAAATCAGCTTTTGAATTTTTTAGGGTTCCGTTGCCGAATGGCAAAAAACGGAACCCTTGAAGCTATAAGAACTATGCTGTTGAAACTTGGTAAGTAGATGTATTCTGTGAACCGCATTAAGATTTTCACACAAAAATAGAAAACAACAATAAATTTTAGGGGTTCCCCATACTTAGAACTGATACTCAAAATTTTTTTTTTCATCAAACCCATTCGTCTTCAAAAATGATATTGAGGTTTCTAATATCGTTATAAACTGAATAGTTTGCGCGAGAGACACTTCCAAAGTGGTAAAATGTGTGCCGAATATTGGTTTGAACGAGATCTAGTAAGTACTTTTTTTTTATTACGTCATAAATCGTAAACCTCAATTTACCTTTCATTCAATCAACTCAAATATAGAACATTAAAAAAAAACATTATTATTTCTAAAGATTTAGATCGGAAAAAGAGAACATCTAGGACGGGACTTGAACCCGCGACCAGTCCCTTACAGGGGGAATGCTCTGACCAACTGAGCCACCTAGACACGTCCCAGATATTCGAAATTCTCCGATACATTATTACGTCTTAAGGCGACCTTGGAGCCATCTACCGTAATTCTTGCGAACTACGGAAACAATGAACAACTTTACAGTCATTTTTAAACATTGTTTTTTGATAACTCCGCCTAATTAATTCAATTAAATTTTTAAGCATTTTGTATGCTTACTTTTTTCTAAAGATTTAGATCGGAAAAAGAGAACATCTAGGACGGGACTTGAACCCGCGACCAGTCCCTTACAGGGGGAATGCTCTGACCAACTGAGCCACCTACACACGTCCCAGATATTCCAAATTCTCCGATACATTATTACGTCTTAAGGCGACGTTGGAGCCATCTACCGTAATTCTTGCGAACTTCGAATATCTGGGACGTGTCTAGGTGGCTCAGTTGGTCAGAGCATTCCCCCTGTAAGGGACTGGTCGCGGGTTCAAGTCCCGTCCGAGATGTTCTCTTTTTCCGATCTAAACCTTTAGAAAAAAGTAAGCATACAAAATGCTTAAACATTTAATTGAAAAAAAAAACATTAAGTTACTTGCTGCTTCGGAGTCCTTCATGGGCGAGTCCGACTTGCACTTGTCCGCTTTTTTTGTTCGGTGATTTTTCCTCCGTGGTACTTCATAATTGAAATTTGTATAGTCTATGTCCGTCACATCAATATCATCTATGATTATACTAAAAATCATTAAATCGGTCGTAGGGTCTAGGCGCTACAGGGACACAAACGAAACACATCGAGTGGAGTGAAATGAGCTTTCGCTCGACTTCGTCTCACTCTCAGCTCAACCATCGAAGTAATCATCTAACTAACCGAATCACATCAAATCCTAAGCATAACACTGATGTAAAGAAACAAAACACAGTTAATTAAATATCTAAACCATACATTACGAGATTGATGAGACGAGATGAAATTATAAACACAGGAGGAGAAACATAGCGAGACTGCGGTTGACTTCTTACCCTCATTGAGGTAATCTTGTGGGAAATCAAGGCAACCGCGACCGAGCAATCTGTTATATCTCTCACAAAACCGGCAGAATGAGACCTCTACTACTGTCACAATTGCTTTCACATCTTCTTTAGGGCGAGAGCTCAGCGAGACATGGTCAAAATATTGATATACATTATATATTATGCTTTAGATACAGATGAAAACCCAACGTTAAATGGTCAGATACCAACAAATATCTAAGTGAACTCATAAAAATGATATTTTTTTGTCGCGAATCATAATAATTAATTTTGAGAAGTGAATTGTGTCTAGTAGTAATAAAAAGAAAAGGATTTATATATATAAGTAACTTCTTGCTAAAGTTTATTACATAATACATACATATAGTACGTCTCTTTTCAATTGGGGTAGGAGGAGATAACATCTTTCCTCTTGCTACGATTCTAGTATACCGCTTTCGCTTTTTCTACTGTCATAATTGTTTTCATACATGCATGCCGGTCCTTGATCTGATTGATATACTTACACATAGGTTGACTTTTACCGAGTTACCCATTCACCATTCGCCCTCGCCTCATAAATCGGTTTCGTCAATCTTCTTTCGTTTATCCTCTCCGTGTCCGAACCATTTAGGCAACCCTATAAAAGGTACAAATGGGCACATAATTGGTATTAAATGATTGCAGAACAGGCAATCAGCTAAATGATTCACCAACGTTAAACTGTGATACGCTCGTATTATGGGGGTTGGCAGCTTATGGTTCTAGGTATCTAGTAACAACATTTTAGGCTGTTTACGCAATTTTATTACACCTACCAAACAATGACACGCTTCGAATCATTTATCTTATATTAAAATGAGGTTAATATGCTAGCTCAGTACTATCAAGATATTAAATTAAAAGCATAGCGTGTTAAATGTTCTACAGAAATCATACTTTGTTCTCGTTTTCACTCATTTATTCGTGCATGGTCTGTTGCACTCTAGCTTCCGTTGAGATAGGCTAATTAGCCCAGTTCGTAGCGATGATTTTAGTACCGTATCTACCAATAACATAACATAACTTCAAGCCTGTATCCCAGATGGGGTAGGCAGAGGTGTATTATACATGCACGATTCGCCAGTTATGTTTAGGTCCCAATGTAATAGGGGGCGAGCCTATTGCCATCTACCGGGCATATTAGTAAGCGAGCGATAATCAACATATCAATAGATTAGATTATTTTTGTTTGCTGTCAACTATGATCTTTATCAAAAAGCATTTACAAATTTCACATTGCTGTGTTGCCATGTCCTGGCAATGGCAATGACCAAATATGAATATTTTATATGAACGACCAATTGGTTCTGTTCTGTTGTGCAAACATTTGGTATTCACTGTGAATACGAAAGGTTTGCTTATTAATTGGATTGTCGTACCACGTGCCGAGACCAACGACGGAAAATCGGCCGATGTGAAATGCTCTTAATTCGTTGCCTGACTTCCGATAAAATATGTGACCGCATCGAAAACGGACTATGAATAATAAGCATTATATTAAAACCGTGATATTTACAGAAAATGTGTTGCGGAATTAATTAATTATAACGATTTGTTTTCGTTTCATTACATGGTTTTCTGGTTTGACGAAATATATGTTGTCAAAATACAAATAAAATGCTGGGAGAACCGGCGATTCCATTGCCGTTTGAAAATAATTCAGAGCTTCATTGTTGAAATTATATATATATATATATATAATTATATGTATATATATGTATATATATGTATATATATATGGTATGTTAAGACCAGATTAAAATTAAAGCCTTAATTTCCTTTTTTTTGCAAATACATGCGTACCTTATTAGGTACACATCGAAACACGTATGCTCGAATTTACGTATATATTGCTCGCAGGTTCGATATCCGCTTTTAGCATTTCAATGTTTTGAGTGGAACAGTTGTCAAAATTTTAATCGTCAGACCGAGCTAGTGGTGTTAAGGTTATCTATTGTGTTACCTAAATTTGTCCTAATCATCATTTTTTCTAATGATAACTTGCCCGAACCTAGTGTCACATAATATTACAAGCCATAACATTGGAATCCCTAAATAGTTTGTCATAAATATTACAATCCATAAATATTAATAATATTATTATTATCCATAAATACATAAATATTACAATAATATACAAAGAAGCATTTTCCATAAAAGTTATAAATCCTAAATTCAAATTATTTAATGTTTATTTATCCTAATAATGCATTACAAAGCGAGGCTTACCCTACGCGCCTACGTGATTCTAAATTACACTCTAATAGTGGGGCAGACAAGACTACGTGTGGTTGGCTTTACAGTAATATGGCTTTTGTCACGGCTCCGGCACTGGGGGTTTTAAGCAGTGCCATGCGTGCTAATCATCGCATACAGTCTTCGCTCATCACTACAGCTTCGGCTTCACTAGCCAGCCTCAGCCGCAGCGGATCGCTCGTAGCCTCCTGCTCCGCACCCGCCTCGCCCCTACGCACCTACGCGATTCTAAATTACACTCTAGGGGTAGTAACTATTTAGTAATCTGTGCTAGGGGTAGGACAGATAAGACTACGTGGAGTCGGATTGACAGCAATTCGTCTCTGTCACTAAAATCTAATTTTCAGCAAAAGCTTTAGGACTAACAATTTAGTTATAAATGAATATTCGGAATAATATACATTATGTAATACAATACTTAGGACATATGACTTTATTTCATACAAAATAAGGAGCTTCAATTATTATAGGACGTTCTAGACGGAGTTTTAGAAGTTAAGATATTTATGTAAAACAAAATTTAGAAATTTACGCTACAAGCGAACCGCCGTGGTTCGCTCGTAGCCTCCTGCTCCGCACCCGCCTCGCCCCTACGCGCCTACGCGATTCTAAATTACACTCTAGGGGTAGGACAGACAAGACTACGTGGAGTCGGATTGACAGCAATACGTCTCTGTCACTAGAATCTAATTTTCAGCAAAAGCTTTAGGACTAATAATTTAGTTATAAATGAATATTCATTCATTTATAACTAAATTACAAGAACAATATACTTATTATTAAGTAATAATATGACTTTATTTTATACAAAGGACAATGCCCATGTCAGTATGGAAATCGGTTGCACACTTTTTTTTGCTATGTCACATAAGTATAAACTGCATTAAATAGCCTGCATTAAGTATTATCTCAAATATAAACGCATATTGTAACAGAACTTGGGGTTATTGAGAAATTAAATTATTACAACGAGAAAAACAACAAACACAAGAAAATATTGTGACACAGACTGTCGAACTGACATTTTAGTAAGACAGGGATACCATGTATAAATTAAGAGAAAACTACCACTGAAGCACACAATATTTTACAACTTTTTAACTGATTATCACTAATTAATTTACGAATACATACACGAAATATTAAGATTTCATAACTGCAATATATTTGAATGTCACATTACGAATTATTATCACGTATTATTATTTAACCATTTTATTTTAAAAAGATTGGTATATTTGCATTCTACCGCCAATGGTTTATTTTATATAATGGTAACAATTAAATTAAAGTGGAAACGATTATTCATTCAATTTTCATATCTTTATAAGTTAAATTCAAACCCCCAGTTCTTTAGAAGCGATTTAGTGTTGAAAAGTCATACTATAATCAATATTATTTTTTAACATTTGAAATATTGACGCCTACGTCTAAAAGCGCAACCAAGAATGGGCATTCTCCTTTGTGATTCAATTATTATAGGACGTTTTAGACGGAGTTTTAGAAGTAAAGATATTTATGTAAAATAAAATTTCGAAATTTTGAACATTATGTTTACTGAAGTTTATAGCAAACAAAGACAATGATTTTCGAACAAATAACTTTAGGAGAAGTAAGGGACTGCCGGTGTTAAGGCTCACTATGATGGGCCATGGCCCTGTAATTGTTGTAGGGATATTGTCATCATCATCATCCTCCGAGTCTTTTCCCAGCTAGTCGGGTCGCCTTTTCAGTCTAACCACTAAACGGCCGGACTTCGATATTTTCTGTAAAGTGAGTATCATCTGACCTCCACAACCCACTGGCGATATCGAAGTTCTGTACAGGTTGTCGAACTTTTTAGGGTTCCAACTAATAGCACATATAGCATAGTGATGTTCGTATGGCAACCGTGACCGACAGCTTAACATGCTGTCCGAGACATGGAGATGTCGCGATGTGTTAAGAATCAATTGAAAACCCATCTAAGATGACCTAGTTAGTATTGCTTAACCTTGCAATGCGAGCCTCTGATGGTATATGGTATATAATTCAAACTTGAAGATCAGTTGCTGAATGTTATTGGTTTTCACTTCATTAGCTGCCATCTTTGATTATATTATTACTGTGATATCGTTCTATTAATGAAGGCAGCGGAGCATAAATGCTGGTATTAATGACTTCACCGGCAATCTAAAAGCCTTTTTTGGATGTAAAAGAAGTTAATTTATTTATGCAAATAAAATCAAACGTGAAGCGACGAAACTCCCGGCGAGAGAGAGATTCGGCATATTATAAACATCTGGAGGATCTCTATAGGTTCAATGAATTTAATTACATTATGTTATTGTTAAGAACTACATTCTTCTTCTGTCGTCTCATCATCGGCCGAGCCTTCTCCCAACTGAGTTGGGATCGGTTTTTTCAGTAAAATCTTTAATATTTTCTATGAAGTGTTCGCAGTCAGTAGGAGTAACGCAAGCATAAACGCAATTGCAACTTTGACACCTTCGTGGCAATTGAGGGTAACCATCTGACTATACGACTGCAATAGGTTAATTGATTTATTGATTTTTATATTAGTAATGATAATTATAAGTACTGGTAATTATTTGACATGTTTGAATATTTGTAACTTATTAACATAACTTAACATAACTGGCGAATCGTGGGTGTCTAATACACCTCTGCCTACCCCTTCGGGGATACAGGCGTGAAGTTATGTTATGTTTGAACTTATTTAGTTATTTCTATGTCCCTAATATTTTCGATTACTTAATAGATTATTTATTTACTGTAGTAATTTCACATTTTTATTATTAATTTTGAATTATATGGTGAAAAATTGCTATTTATTAATTTTTAATAAAAACAATTTTTTACTATAGGTTGTATGAACAATTATTTATAGATGCCACCTAATAGTCACGCCTTCTTAGGGTAGAGAAAGACAACATCTTCCCACTTACTACGATCTTGACATAGCTTTTCGCTTCTACTTTCATACATACTTACACTCACGACCTGACATTTCATTAAAACGTCTTCGATCTCATTGAGCCCAGGTTGACCTTCACCGGGTTGCTCATTCATCCGCGCCTTTTAAATATATTTCGTCAAAGTCAAAGTCAAAGTCAAAGTCAAAGTCAAAGTCAAAGTCAAAGTCAAAGTCAAAGTCAAAGTCAAAGTCAAAGTCAAAGTCAAAGTCAAAGTCAAAGTCAAAGTCAAAGTCAAAGTCAAAGTCAAAGTCAAAGTCAAAGTCAAAGTCAAAGTCAAAAACCATTTATTCTGTGTAGACCATTAATACGGCACTTACAAAACGTCATAAAAAATAAATAATCTAATGTTTGGCACATGGACCACACCGGTTCAAAACGCGGCCCTGTCCTGAGAAGACTCCGGCAAGAAACTCAGCGGGCTGTTTTTTTTTTGGTCTATTTACAAACATATTTACTTAACCTAAGTACAATATTTCATTTGAGTAGCATAGAGAGAGAGCAAACAGTTCATATCCAAGCTTGTTTGTCGTCTAAATAGTCTTGAATTTTATAGTAACCTTTTTGGCAGAGTTTACTTTTAATTTGGCTTTTAAATTTATGAAGAGGTAGATTCTTCATTTCACTAGGAAGCTTGTTGTAGAAGCGTATACAGTTACCCTGAAAGGAATTACTAATCTTGTGGAGTCGACTATTACAAACCACAAGATTGTTTTTATGTCTAGTATTTACGTTATGTATATCATACATACAAAAGATTTTCAAAAATATATTAGGAAACTACAGTTAGAATGTTTATTTCTTTGAACTTTTCTCGGAGGGAGACTCTTGGGCCCAACTTATAAATTGCCCGCACCGCCCGCTTTTGCAGTACAAAGATTGTATTTAAATCTGCGGCATTACCCCAAAGGAGAATGCCGTAGCTCATAATACTATGGAAATAACTGAAATAAACTATTCTAGCGGTATCTATGTCTCTTAAAGTCCTAATCTTTTTCACAGCGTAGGAAGCAGAACTTAACCTACTAGCTATTTTTTCAATATGTGATCCCCACTGTAATTTAGCATCGATACTTAAACTTAAGAACACGGTTGATTCCACAAGGCTCAACAACTGTCCATTAAGTTGTACATTGGTTTCCACCTGTGTAAGCCGGTAGCCTAGTGGTATGGGTAATGGACTGCTGAGACGAGGTCTCGGGTTCGATCCCAGGTTTTACCATGGCACATACCAATGACTTTTCGATGCTTTTCGAAGTTATGTGTGTATTTATCGCAGGTTTATAAGTGCCCGGTTAATGGCAATAGGCTCGCCACCTATTACATTGGGACCTAAACATAAACTGGCGAAATGTGGGTACTAGCATCTCTGCCTACCCCTTCGGGGATATAGGCGTGAGGTTATGTATGTATGTATATATGTAAAAATAAAAATGGTCCAAGTATCGAACCCTGTGGAACGCCCATCGAAACCAAAGATCCCACCGAACGTGTACCGTTCACATCGACCCTCTGAATTCTATTGTTTAAATAAGAAGTCAAAAGGTCGAGAGCCTTGTTCCTTATTCCGTAATAATCTAATTTCCTGACCAATGTATCATGATGGACACAATCGAAGGCTCTGGATAGATCGCAGAAAACACCTAATGCATCCTGCTTATCCTCCCAGGCCTCGTAAATACATTTCCATAACTCTATACCAGCATGCGTCGTTGATCGTCCTTTAGTAAACCCAAACTGTTTATCATGAAATAATTTATATTTATTAAAATGGGTTAGCATTTGGTCTAGAATTAATTTCTCAAATACTTTACTCAAGGTTGGCAACACAGAGATGGGTCTGAAATTCGAGGGATCTGAGGCGCTGCCTGCCTTGAACAAAGGTATGACTTTACTATGTTTAAATCTTCGTGAATCTTCTTTCGACCATATTCTCTATGTGTACGAACCACCTAAGCAATTATTACTGATTTCATAATTAGAGTAGGTAACGTAACGGAATTTCCCGTTTATAAATGTAGGCGCCCTTTAGGGAAGAGCCTATAGTGCAAATGCCTGCTTCTCTGAGTTCCTGCCGGTAAGTTACATATTCAGATCGAGTCGCCCTTGTATTCAATTCAATCCTAAATCATGATTGAATAGGGAAATGCTCTCGGTTTGTCGACACCCACGATAGTAACAGTTAAGGATAACCCATAACGAAATGTGATTGAAATGAATGCCAGACCGAACCCCTCAATAAGGAAATAGTACCTCTAAACCCTCAATAAGCAATTTTGCGCTAGTAAGAAATGATACTTCACGATATTGTCGAAAGTTTATGCGAATGTCACACACTACTTAGCTGTTGCCAGGTCCACCCGCGTGGAATTCTGTTCCCGTTCCAGCTTCCTATGGGAACTTATTCTAAAGATAAACAGTATGAGACAGATATGCCTATGTGTTGTGTAATGTGTTATGTGTAACCTTTTTTCCTCACTAGGGTTACACACCGGCTGGTCCAGGTGAGCAACATAGTTTCTTAATCCCAGGGCGCCTTTAACAGAGGTTCTAGGTGGTGCACAGGTCAGCTGATCTTCAATGAAACTCAATACACAGTTGTACATACATATATTTACATACAAAGAAATACCACAGTCACAGATAGTTATTTAAAAACATTACACATGAAGTAGAAACATAAATATAAATAGAAGTGATTTTAGAAGCTCAAATGATACAGATATATACAGATAACAATCTTGTCAACAAGGCAGCATCACACAGTTATTGGCACAATTATATATAGTCAATGTTGAGGGTATGTATTTCTACCTGATGCCAGCCAGTAGTGGCACAATTAGATGTATAATACACCAGCCTCACGCCGGTCAGCAGTAATAAAGTGACCAGGTACTGTTTAAGGGCACTGATACTTGACCTTGTTTAGCTCAGGTATTCTTGTGACCGTCAGTGGTTGGGGACCGGTAGAGCAGATTCCGGAGCTTCCCTAGTGATCTGCGTTCTCAAGGTCTCGGCCTCCAAATCACCACGATTGACACCTCAGAGTAAATGTCCTTTTAAATTGTATACGGGGTTTTCTCCCAGAACTATCGGCCCTGTTATGAAGATACATAACTTTTATCAATAACACATCTCCATTATGCGAATAGGTTAACAGCAATTAAAAGAACAACTTACCAGATCAAATCTGGGAACACACACAAACTATAACCTCCAAACTGAAGACAATCTATGGTTCACTATAATAACTTCAGACGATAAATTTTCAGAGTACCTCTCAAACAACAAATAAAATCATCGTGTCACTGCGATCATCCTTATATACTAAAATAATTCTAGATCTTGCGAGAACAATACCGGTGAGGATAAACCCGCTGTAAACTTCTATAAGAATGACCTAAAAAAAAACAATCGAAATGACCGCATAACATACGCCCTCTGACGGGGAGGTGCTACAGACCACCACATCGATTGCAACCACCGTAGTTGCGAACGTGTCCTACAGATGGCGCTAACCACAATTAATTCTATATATCAATTAATTCTGTATATTCAGTATTGTAATTGTTACACCATCCCCCCTCTTAACAGTATTTCCTGCGGGCGCGATACGCAGGGAATACACCATAAAGACACAACAAAAAAAGGATGTTACAATAAACAAAGTATATCTATTCCTAGAGAAACAAACTTACTATCAAACTAAGAGACCATCCATCCATACACTTTACTAGACACCGACTCTTGTAGTGGTTAGGTGAAACACCCAGAGTCGAGATGCCTTACACAGAAAACTAATGCAGGTGTACGGACGACTCGATAACGTGCCACTATCAATGAACACGCCTATACACAGAGATGACCACCGTCAGCTATGCTGCTTCGACCACACGTGGCACTAGCCTTGCAAGCAACGACCTATTGTCCTGTAGTCGAAATAATACTAACGGCAGGGACAGGAGAGAGGGTTGACTGATCCTCTTCCTTATATTTCAGAATATCCTTGATATGGTACTCGCCCAGATCCTTGCCTTCCAAGTCGGATAATCTGTACACTAATGGGGATCGCTTAGCAGTCACCACACATTTCAGGAACTTAGGGGCTAACTTAGCGGTAAAGTTCTTTGCCTTATTCGACAGGTAGAACGTTCGTTTATACACTATTTGTCCCACTCTCAGCTCCACATGCCTCTTTCTGAAGTTGTAATACTTCTCATTACGCTGGTGGGCAACGTTTAAATGTTTCCGCACCTGCTCGTAAATGCGATGAAGTTCCTTCAGTTTGGCACCGAATGCAGAGGGATCCTCAATGGAGACTGAATGAGGGTGGCAAGTAATGTCCGACTGTCTATAAAGAACCCCATCCCCAATAAATTCCCTACCATGGACCAGGAAAAATGGGGTGAAACGAGTCGCTTCGCTCCCGGCAGTGTTCAGTGCGCACTGCAGTTCGATTAGATATTCGTCCCATTTCTTGTGTTGAGACTTTACATAACACGAGATGGCTTGTACTACGTTTTGGATGGCGCGTTCTGCTTGGTTTGTCTGGGCATGATACCTAGGGTTATAATAAATATTCGGCACGTTATATTTCGTTAAGAGATCTTTAAATTGCTTACTGACGAACTGAGGACCGTTATCCATATAAATAGTCTTACAGACTCCATGCACGAGAAACACACTCTTCTCAATGAATCTCGCGACCATCGCGCCTGTTGCAACCCTGATAGGACACAACATGACGTATTTACTAAAATAGTCGGAGACCATGATCAGATGTACATTTCTATTGCTAGAAGTGGGGAAGGGACCAAGCAAATCAACAGAGATGGCTTCAAATGGCCTCGACACGCACTAAAATAATTCTAGATCTTGCGAGAACAATACCGGTGAGGATAATCCCGCTGGAAACTTCTATAAGAATGACCTAAAAAAAAAACAATCGAAACGACCGCATAACATACGCCCTCTGACGGGGAGCTGCTACAGACCGCCACATCGATTGCAACCACCGTAGTTGCGACCGTGTCCTACAGATGGCGCTAACCACAATTAATTCTATATATCAATTAATTCAGTATTGTAATTGTTACAATTCCAGACTATAATCTATCCCTGCGTCAAATTTCATCCAGATCTGTTAAACCATTTTTGCGTAAAAGAGTAACAGATACCATACTTACAAACTTTTAACACTTTTTAAAACTTTTTACATACTTACAAATTTTCATATTTATAATATTAGTAGGACTAGCTGTACTCCGCTGTTTCATCCGCTTACTGGTCGACTCTAAAGGGTCGTAATGTGATGTTAAATAGCCTATAACGGCTAAAAACTATCTCAAGAACTGAGTTATCAAATGCAATAAGAATTTTGCACCCACCCACGAGTATTGATATTCTATTTTGATTAATTGTTCGGATATTAATCTTATTAGTTATTACTAAATTTATTCGGAAGAGCAGAGCCAAGTGCGTAAATGCGTAAATCTCTGTTATTATACAAACATTAGAACATTGTAATATCATTTACATTGTTAATACAAAACAGATTACATGAGAATTTAATTATAGAACTAAATTAATATACAATCCATTCCAAAACTTTTGCATTATATTCGTAATACTTGTCAAGTTGTGATTAATATTCCAAATGTCATAAACTGTTTGATAAACATAAAAATTCAATGTTGTTCAAATTACATGTTGTTTTAATATTTTTTTGAAGTGAAAACTTCTTTAGGGGCGTTGTTCACTTTTTTTGTAATGGGTAAAAAATGATAAACTCGCGTCAGTACACACGTGACCTGATCGTAAGACAACCCTTTAGAGTCGACCAGTAAGCGGATGAAACAGCGGAGTACAGCTAGTCCTACTAATATTATAAATATGAAAATTTGTAAGTATGTAAAAAGTTTTAAAAAGTGTTAAAAGTTTGTAAGTATGGTATCTGTTACTCTTTTACGCAAAAATGGTTTAACAGATCTGGATGAAATTTGACGCAGGGATAGATTATAGTCTGGAATTGTAACAATTACAATACTGAATATACAGAATTCATTGATACAAGCGCTAATTTCACACTGTACTTAACAACCTTGGTGGCGCGTTCGTCTAATGCGTGGTCGTTGACTTCGTCAAGACTGAGATCGATTCCGACCGAGGCCCAAGAAACACTTTTTGTAATATTTATTCTATTTCGTGCCATAAAACTATTGATATAAAATGGAAATTGCAAAAAGCATCTATTAATGAAAAAAGTGACGAAGAAATAGCGAAAGAAAATGACTCACTCATTTTCTTTCGGTATTTCTTACTTTATAAATATATTGGCGATGATGGTTCTGGTAATAATGATGGTGAAAAAGTCGTTGAAAATTATGGATGGAAGTTGATTTTTCTGAGAGATAAACTTTTCAATGTAAAATAATTGTAATAGTTCTGAAGTGTTAAATTTGTAATGTAATATAAATTATCATGTTTGTGTACGATAGTGAATATTGTATGTTACCACATAAATGATAGTACTTTTATACTGATAATTAAAGTAATTCAAGCAAAATTTTTCCCTAACCATTCCAAAATATCAAAAATGCACAACGTTAATATTCAAGTTTTCACTTCTGCCGGCAATCCCGGAATGCAACCTTTTTCTTATAACATTTATCTGGCGTGACAGATAAGCACACGGCCGATCTGATGGAAAGCGATTACCGTGGCCTATGGACGTGTGCAGCACCAGGCGCAGTATAATCTATGATTTTACCTAATGACCAATAACTACGGTTCAAGTGTTTTTTATATCATTTATGTTCGAGTATATATGTACTACTCTTGCACGATGGATGGCTACTGTATTTGTTATACTATAGTAGATGTTGCTAGAACAATTATTTTTGTTAAATTCCCATTTAGTCTTCATCCTTTAAAGGTATTGCATTATTTATGTATGCCGTGAGAGGGGTCGTAAATTGTATGACTAGTTCTCTTTTCATATGAGCGCCAATCTCGGTTGCATCCTAAGCTTGGCCTTCGAGGCCCGGAGTCCGCTCTGCTACTTATCCTTTCTTTTTTAGGGTTCCCTTATAGGATCCCTTCGTTGTCCGTTTGTATATCTGTCTGTCTGTCTGTCTGTCTGTTAAGACCTTTTTTCTCAGAAACGTGTAATGGCATCAGCTTGCAATTTATACCAAATACTCAGGTCTGTAAAGCCTTGAAGCTGTGAAAAAATTAAACTTCAATCAATTAAAAGGTCAATGCAATTAAAAGGCACAGCCATATATATAGCAAATTTTACCAAATGCAAGGGATTCAAAACCTATAGGGTACTTCCCGTTGAGCTTGAACCATGATATTTTGCATAAAGTAAAGTCTTAAAACATAATTAAAAGGAAATATCTGAAAACCGTAAATATGTGGTTACTCATCTAAAAAATATTCACCAAATTTACATTCACCAACAGTTACAATCACCAAAAATGATCTATTCTTCTGTCTGTCAAGATTAGAAACTCAACAGCAACGTTAAGTTAAGTTGGCCCTAAATCTAGTTTTGTACGGAATCCTAAGTGCGCCATTCCGACTCGCACTTGACCGCCTTTTATTTTGACATTTACGAGAGCGACTGCCGTTAAACCCTATTAACACTTATCTTTCTGAACACTGATAGCTAATCATAAGGGGTACTTCACCTGCAAGCGGGTACATCTACTATATTACGGATGAGGCTCTGCCGTGGGCTTTTGTTTCGGAGTTGGAGGCGTCAGGCGGTAGTAACTCACGTAAACGCCAAGGTAAACCAAATCAAGAGAGAGTAGGAGAGCGGACCGGGGCTTCAAAGTACAAGCTATGGATACAACTGAGACTTGCGCTGTCATTATGGTTATGATAATGGCATATATAAATATGAGAAATATAGTACAGGAGTCATTGGCAATAGCTAGGCAGCTAGTACGTTATAATCTTACAAATGAATTAATTCCCGACTTTTACGGCTTCGGAAATCGTAAAATGAAATGGTTTAGCTACCCCTGGTTCAATTACATTTTCTTTGATCTCGGATCAGAATCTGCTTTAAATGAAGATATTGTATAGATATTACATTTAATGTACTTACTCGGGACGTAGGTATCGAGAGGTAGACATCACATTAAGTTTCTCATCTCTATCGTAAATGTCGGGAAAACATTTCATATCGTATTTTATAAATTTTAAATTACCATCTTACTGTCTGGGGTTATCCTTTCGAGGGCTTACCCGGGGTACCCGGCAACGGACACTTGGGGAGGACACCGTGCGGTTTTAGTCGAGACACGACATAACCACCCCCGCTGGCCGGCGGGGGGGGGGGGGGTATCCGAAGGGATTTCCGCAAGTTAAAAAAAAAACCATCTTACTGTTATATGATATCATAAATGCGAAAGTTTACATGGATAGCTGCCAAAAGAAGTAGCTTACTTTTTATTCTGCAAATATGTGCCTTTTTTTTTCGTGCGGAAATCACCCCCGGACAACCCCCCCCCCCAGGCCAGCGGGGGCGGTTGGGTCGATCTTGAACCGACTAAAACCGCACGCCGTCTCGGGTCTTCAGACACAGCGGTGTAAGGTTGCCCATAGAGCATATCCCTCGTACCCCGACTGCAAATAGGTGCCTGTGGGTGGCGATAATGCGGGCGGAACCCCGCGCAGTGTTAGTCCATTAAATGTGCAGTAATGGCACTGACAATTGTTCTCTTCAGCGGTGGACATAGTCAACAACAACCTAGCGACAAGAATTTTTATGATATGGAATACATAAATAACGACTGATTTTACGCGATTATACTACTGTTCCAATGCAACTGACGTACATACATACCTTCAAGTGAAAATATGTAAATATAGTAATGTAATATGAAATATAGTATATGAAAAGTATATTCTCTTAACAATCATTAACTTTAAAATCACGTTCATTAAATAAGTCATTAAAATCTTGACGTCAATCTAAACGCAATAGTAAAGAAACTTTATAAAACTCATAAAAAGTTTTAATGATAGCCCACGGCATCCAAATCCTTCAATTTATAATCTTACTCCTCCAAAATTATAGAAACAAATGAATCTCTAACTACAAGATGTATAAAGGCGTGTTAATTACTATTTTTACTAACTTTGTGTTGTTTGCGCGGTTTAATTACTTTTTAATTAAATGCAACAAGTATCAAATTCCAGTTGTAATAAGATTGCTAATCCTTTAAGTCTTTCTCTAATCTTTTAACTGTAACGTAATCATTTAATTTATTAATATGTTTAGTTTTATATTAGAGACTGCCCCTAATTAATGACGAATAAATTAAAATGTTCAGATTTTATTAGTACAGTAGTAGTTAGTAGGGTGAACGCCAAGATCTTTGGGGCCGAAGCCAACTACACCTGCTAGCAGTGAGTCGATTCAGAATATTAACAGGCAAGGCATCATATTGTCGGAAGTTTACGCGAATGTCACACATTGAAATAAAACTATTTTTAACAGTCTCTGGCGCGATTTATTTGATGTTATTTGATATTTTATACCATGGCTGCTGAAAAGCAACCGAAACGTCGGGATCAATTTAAAATATAAAATAACATCAAATAAATCGCGATAGAATCCGTTAAAAATAGTTATATTTCAAGGCAAGGCGTCTTTGACGCTTGGACCACATTATTGCGTACGGCAAGCAATTTTTTATAGTTACCTACTAATAATAAATAATTGTCATAAATGATAACTTTATTTAATATACTTTTTATATATATTCATGCCAGTTCTATATACCAGTACGATTTACATCGTCAACATTAGCATTGTCTTTAATACCATAACATTTCATCGGATCTGAGGAATAGCGACTGGACAGGTATGGAAACCAAGCTAGAACTAAAAATCTGTCCGTTTTATTAAAACCGAATCGATACTAATTCCTCCAAAACCTCAATTTCAATCTGTTACCTAATTCAAATTAAGGGCCCGATTCAGTAACGCCACATTTCAGAACGCGTGATTTCAATTAAGTAGTTAAGAAACAAAACGTAAAAAATAACTATAGTAAGTATTCCGTATGATCTTTCAAAACCTACCTACGTTTTCGTGAGATTATAAAACCTGTAGTATCGAAGTGTCAAACTGAACCGAATTTAACTCTTACTGTCCTTAAATGAAAATTGAAATTGAATCGATTCAATTTGACACTTACTGTATTTTAATGTCTATAGGGCCACAGATTACTAAATAGTTAGGGCAGTCATAGTTTGATTCGTTTGTAATTAGATATTCAAAAAAATGTATAAGCTTTCGTAAGTTTTGTAATCACACGTTTATAAACGTAATTGCACTAAATCGGGCCTCAGCTTGGAATAAGTTCTCTCAGTAGGTAAGTACGTCCTAATTATATCCCAGATGGTTTTCCTGGGCCGTTGTTATGGGCACGCCGCAATAGCGGCGGTAAGGCCCATCATGGAGGATTGGCTAGAGAGGCGACACGGAAGCCTCTCGTACCGACTGACGCAGGTGATCTCCGGGAAGGGGTGCTTCGGGGACCACCTGCATCGGATCAGGAAGGAGCCAACGCCTGAGTGTCATCACTGTGACGCGAGCGAGGACTCAGGGCTGCACACGCTGGCGGACTGCCCGGCGTGGGAGGTGCGGAGGCGTGACCTCGTGGCAGCCATCGGGGTGGGAGTCCTCTCGCTCGGCAGCATGATTGCGGCAACGGTGCGGAGCGCGAGCGCGTGGGCCGCCGTCTCCTCCTTCTGCGAGCATGTGATGCTCGCGAAGGAGATGGCGGAGCGCGCCCGGGAGAGATTCAAAACCCTCCCGGCCCGCCGAGCCCGCAACATGCTCGCCTCGCGTCGCAGGCGACTCAGGCGCCGGAGGTCGCTTAACGACCTCCGTCCTCCATGAGCGCAGGCCTGGGGGTGGCAGGTGAGGCCGCCTGTCACCCCAGCAGAAGCAGGCCGGGACGGTGGGGCGACTAGCGCCCCTCCCCCAAACCGGGGCAAGACGGGGACACCGTGGTTCCCAAACCCGAGGGGGCCATCTCGAAACCGGAGATGGCCCAGGGTCAGTCGGGGTGCTAGGGATATGCTCTATGGGCAACCTTACACCCCGGCGTCTGCAGACCCGAGACGGCGTGCGGTTTTAGTCGGTTCAAGCCCGACATAACCGCCCCCGCTGGCCGGCGGGGGGGTATCCGAGGGGATTTCCGCACGAAAAAAAAAAAAAAAAAAAAGGTATTAAATAACAGGGGTGTGTGTTGGGTAACCTCCTCGAGTGTCGCTCCGATTCCGATCCCGCTGCAGTCGGGGGGGAACGGAATCGGAGCGGCCGGTACACCCTGGGCGGCGGTCAATGGCTTCCCCTTCACCCCTTCATAGGGTTGGCATTGATCGTCGGCCAATACCCAACGTGGCGGGAACACATCGCTCTCCGTACTCCTCTGCTTTCAGAGGAGACAGGATGAGCGATGCTGTTAGTGGTGAGATGGCCCAGGGTCAGCCGGGGTGCGAGGGATATGCTCTATGGGTAACCTTACACCCCGGCGTCTGAAGACCCGAGACGGCGTGCGGTTTTAGTCGGTGCAAGCCCGACATAACCGCCCCCGCTAGCCGGCGGGGGGGTATCCGAAGGGATTTCCGCACGATAAAAAAAAAAAAAAAAAAAGGTATTAAATAACATGTCTGCGAACGTCCCCAGTTGAATTTCTGTTAACACAATGAAGGAAATGCCACGACTTTCTGGTGAACTGTGTTGCATCTAGAATAGGGGATTTGGTTTATAGATTTTCACTCACAGCTTTCCATCAAGTGATGTGAAGTCGACTAGACGACCTACATAAAACCAAAGTTTGATTACCTAAATTTTCATATAATTGATGCATACAATTATTTCATATTTATTTGAATTATTGTATGGGGACCACCAAGATTACGAGGCTTAAACCAACCTGCAAGCCGGTACTCTTACTGATTCAGTTTTGGTTGGGAGGTTACATAGCAGTCGCTCCCGTAAAAGCTAAAATAAGCTACATCAGGAAGAGAAAGTGCAGAGTCCGGGCTACAACGTGCAAGCTTTGGATGCAACTGGGATGATAATGATGATGATGTAAGTAGATTGTTATAAATATCATATAAAAATGCTAAGCTGTGCTTTTTAAAAAATAAAATATTATTTTACATTAGAACAAGCAGTTGCCATTGATGTACCTCGGGCTGTTTCTTAGGAGAGTAGACATTTATTGAATCTAAGATTTCAATATGATCATGATGTTGCAGTTAGTATCAACGAAAGCAAGCTATATCAAGTCAGAATCGGTTCAGATTCAGTTTCAACAGCTAAGGTAGGTACTCACGATCAACAGAATAATGGAAATCGAACTTCAAATTTACTTCATCAAACTTGCGCTGTGTTGATTCTCTCTATTTGTCCTAAGAGCTCTACAGGATAACGAAACTATGCAAGTAATGTTGATACGTTGCCGTTTTATATAGTGTCGTATAATTCAGAAATTAACTACAAGTTTCACGGATAGATTTACTTACTACGGATAGTCTTACGACCTACCTCTATAATTATTAAGTACTGGTTTTGCCTGCAACATCGTCCGCGTGGACTTAGATAGGTTATATTTTAGAGTTTTGTGCGGAACCCTAATTATTTGTCTAAATTAAAAGTAACCTAAGTTACGCCTTATAATATCAACTATCTGCCACTGAAAGTAGCGTCAAAATTCGGCACAGCCATTTCAGAGATTAGCCAAGTCAAAAAAACAGAACGACAGACAGACAGACATATAGACAAACAGACAGACATACCGACAAAAGTAAAAAAAATGATTGTTATAAGTACACGCATTCGTTAATATATATTCACATTATCACATGACACTTCAATTTAATTTATTTTTAGAGACATATAGACCATACTACAACCCTGTCTGATTAATTTCATCCCACATACCCTGTCTGTAAATCTTAAATTTAATTAAATTGATCATTGGCCCTTCGCGAATCGATGAAACATTCAGCAATAAAAAACATGACATGTTTTTCGACCGCATAAGTGACGCTTTCTTGCAGAGAAATGCATCAAATAATGTGAAACCTTCATAATAATCATAATAATATTTATTTATTTGAATATGGTGGTTCACCGTGAGTCCTATGCGCTTATAACTGAAAATAGCCATAGATTAGAAATTCACGGGAACGAGGTTCCCAGAGGCCCTGTGATACATAATTTGTTGTTATTACTGTAGTTTTGTGAACAACCCTAATAAATAAATATGTAGCCTCACTATTTGAGTCCGTAGTTACAATTTCTAACGCTGGCATGTTTTCAAAATCTTTTGAATAAGAAACAGCTACTTAAAAGATACTGTTATTGTAGGTATCCGAGTGAATTCTGTATTCATTCATATTATTTTCTGTATAACATCGCACTCGCTTTTCTGTCAGCAGTTTCATCGTGCAACAATAGATTTAAAAAAATAGATAAACGTTCATCCTTGTAGGTGTACCGAATTCATTTGTGGATATATGGCAAAGTTAAAACTATGGGAGTTTTGTCACTATGAAATAAAATACTTATTCACCGTTAAATGTTTTTAAAGATAGGTTTTAAAATACTTTAAGAATTACCATCGTCATCATTCGAGCTTACACTTTGGAGTCCGTTCGCTCTTCTACTCCTTCATTTCTGAAGTGATTTTCTTGGCTTTTATGGGATCGACTGCAGAATTTCCTCGTTTTGCCGATATCAAACAGACCCCCCCCCCTTCCGAGCCTTAGCCGTCACTTAGCAGGTGTACCCGGCTGCCAGGTGAGGTTGTCTTGGTCGAGGATCCATACCACTTTTAACCAGTAACCCTTTACAGATGTTTCAGTTTTTAACAATCAGCTTGCGTATATTAGAAGAAGACCGTCATTTAGTCACATTATGCTACACTTTATGTTCATAACGATCGTAACTGAAACATGTTGAGTAAATGTAAAAACATACAAGGCGTGCAAAGAAAACGTTACGAGGGTCACTTTTAGTGTTTTTTTACGCAAAACACAATAAATGTATTCAAATTAGAGAGTTTGGTGTTACCACAACGAGAAAAGAATCGCAGTCGTTTCCAAGTGATCTCTGTAACGAGGGTCGGCAGATCCCTCCTTAATTGTTATCCATAATAGTTGGGTCGCTTTCTCAGACCGCCCAGAACCTGCCGCTGACGTCAACATTCACTGACAAACAGATGAATTGAGGTAAGCTGTAAACTATTAAGGATGTAGTACGAATATTCACAGATACTTGTTAATTGGACCATTTCGAACTACGATCTAACTTACGCAAACGACCAGTGTTATTGAAAATCGTAAATTCTAGCCATGAAATCGAAGCTATTCCAAAAGTTTATTGGCAGCTTACGAGAGGAGAGCTATGAGAAGGTCAAATATTGTCGAAGGGTTGGATAACGGTGGTTCAAAGTTTTAATTAAACGGCAACATCTGTGAGTCTCGTTACTGACACGACAATTATTGTTACGAGAACATAAACACATTATTTGTGAAACGATAGTTTGTATTTACTCACATTGTAATGCTGTCACAAACCTATATTCGTGAATACGCTATAAAAACGTCTATAGACATAATGAAAAGTCCAACAAAAGGAGAAAAACAAACTTATCACTGTTACGCGTCTTTTTCGATGTTTTTGGAGTAACCTATGAATAGGTATACACGTTAAAATGCGTCTTACTTTATCTTGGCAGCGAAGCAAGTTTTAGTTAGCTTAGTAGCACCAAATTATGCGTAAATTAATTTGTAGCGAACCGTCCAAAAAGTATATTTACCGCCGGAAATCTCTTTGAGACGAAGGATCAGGAGTAAATTGCATCACAACGATCAAATAGATTAATGAATTAAGTGAATTATTTTAAAACCGTTTTACGACTCGAATTACGGAATGTTTGAAGTTAATGGAAGTCTTCCTGTGGAGGCAGGCATCTAGGTGCGCCTTAGTTCTGTTTTACATAGTACCGAGCAACTCTCTGTGAGAATCGCAACAATTTTCCGGAACATTTCCGAGCGGGCTAACGAACGGAAACGCAGGGGACGCGGCCAATTGGCGGATAAATGCACCTCAATTACTATATTGCGGCAACATTTTTCCTCCTAATGTCCTTTTTGGCTTTGGTGATAAAACTTTTTATTTATTTTACTGTACCTAAACGTAAACTGGATTGGTTGGGTAAAAAGAGAGGTGAGTAAATCTTTTCTTGTGAAACGTGACTACATAATACATACCTTTTTTTTTTTTTATTTTTATCGTGCGGAAATCCCTTCGGATACCCCCCCGCGTGCCAGCGGGGGCGGTTATGTCGGGCTTGAACCGACTAAAACCGCACGCCGTCTCGGGTCTACAGACGCCGGGGTGTAAGGTTGCCCATAGAGCATATCCCTCGCACCCCGAGTATCCCTCGCACCCCGACACGTAATACATACCTATTTGTTTTTAGTCCAGAAACTTTGAGCATATAGTGCCATACCGGTACATAAAAGAGAAGTATGTGTTAAACCTAAAAATAATGGCCTTATTTTATGGTTTAGGTATGCACACAGTTGGGTTTTTGGAGAAAGTTATTTTGGGGTATTGTGAGATTTTACCTTTTTCGTAAATGGCAATTTATATGCTGCCTTCACATCGATAACCTTGATTGTGTCTCAAGCGAACTGCAAAGGTTGTTTCAAAGTACCGTGATACTGTAAGAAAGAAGAATGGTTTCGATAACTGGTTTGATAAAAGTAACGGGAGAGGTCTATCAATATCCGGTGTCGCAGAAGGCGCATCGAGCGGCGGATCTCTGTATTTCATGAGCACGAGCATGGGGTTCTCTTGATGGTTTGGGCTAGTTGTCGCCCTAGCAGAAGCAGACGCAAGGTAGAGTCGCCAACGTTGTGCGGTCGGGGTCTCAGGGATATCCTATCTAGGGCATTGGTTCAAGTCCGATAATCCCACCCTTATCGTTAGGTCGGATGAGGTGAAGTCTCGGAGTATTCCCGCACAGATAAAAAAAGGTCTCGATTAAAATGCTTCTATGAATGCGAAGCTGTCTGCACGTGACTGTCTTTGTTCCTTCGTCTAAAGGTAATCAAAACACCACTGACGATTTGGTTGGGTATCAGTTTAGGGCCAATGGAAATCCCATGTTAAATTAATTATAAAATAAACACAATTCGTCTTGAAAAAAATAAACAAAGACAAAATTATATTTGAGTTATAAAATAAATTCCGTCTTTTTGTTATGCGTAGTGTTGAATAGTTTTTATTTTTATTTTGGAATAACCTTAGTTTCTATGTATCCTATATACCAAGCTTTTGATTCGGTTTGTCGGGAAGAAGAGTGAGTTGTTTTCTAGTTTATATACGAGAATTTCGGGAATAGCATGGTAAATTCATTTAATAATCTGTAAAAAATACCTAAATATTTTTTTAGGTATAGAGCGAAAAATGTGCAGTACCAAGCTTTTGATTCGGTTTGTCGGGAAGAAGAGTGAGAGTCCGGCTCAGAAACAGATTGCAACGTTTGTGTAAAGCGTTTTCTCTTCGCACGGCGTATGCCTAGTCTATGGCTTGATATCTTTGTTATTCGGCCCGTTATAACCAAGATGGTTGGTAGGGAAATGGGGAGGAGGGGAGAAAATAGATGTTCTATAAAGGTATAAACCATAGCAAGTCGATATTAGGCGGGCTGACACTCTTCTACCCGACATACCAAATCAAAAACCGGGTAGGTACTATAAGTAAGTATTACTAATGGTATCATTTTACGGTAAATAAACGTTCATCAATTCCTTCTGTTGATATAAAGTAGGCGCATTAACTATGCACTCGGTTAACAATAATACTTCACTAACAGAGCGTGGGTTACCCAGAAGCCAGAACTAAATAATCGCGCTAGTTTGCCAATAGAAACTACTTATTTCTTTCAGTAGCTTGACTTGAAAAATACGGGAGGAATGTGCTCACATTAGGTTTGGTCGTTACTTAGGTCCTAGCGCGGGTTCGAGCTCGTGTCGAGCTGCTGTGACTAATGGCTGTGGTGCTATAAAATATGTTTCAAGTAAGTTTGCACATAGCCACTAACTGTAATAAACTGTATCGTTTAGAAGAATTTCATCTTATGTGTACAATGGCTACATACTTCTATTTTATTCTCACTACAATTGGAATTTATTGGACCTCAAAATTGGGTCTAAACAGAAACAAAAAATGGTTAGTATTATCATTTAAGGGGGAAAAAAGTATCTTAAGACTTTTATTAATTTATTTTATAACAACACAACTTCCATCTGTTAATTATATTATGGGACCTTAAAATGCTTACGGTCTTTCCTAGTCAACTTCACAAGATGATTCCCATTTGTATATTCGCCTCTGAGCTTTATGTTACGAGTACCTGTGGCTTTTTCCCCTAGATGTACCGCAACATTTTTGTTTCAGGAAGGAAAATAAAAAGTCGGAATTACGCCTAATGTCCCCTTAGAACGTTCATTCGGAGACAAATAAGTTGAAATAATCTCCGCGAGGGTAGGTAAGTAACACAGGTCGTACTGGTAGGCCGACTGCCATTATTCTTTCGCCCACCCCCGTCTGAGTAACTTCACTGTTCTCACTTCCTTCCCTTAGAGGGAAATAATTTCAATTTAAGGTTTTCATTGAAAAATATTCATGTAACTTTTTATTTAAGTGGTACGGTTCATTGCTGAATACAATTTTTATACCAAATAATTCCACAGTAGAGGTGTTTAAAACTTTTCTATTGTGCTACGTTATGACAATAAACGTATAAGTACAGTGCTAATGTAGAGAGGGTACATTGCAAGCAAACTTTGGTAGAAATCGGGGACGCGCGAGATATTTATGACTTCCTCTGTACTCCCAGAGGCTCTCGGGGTTCAAAAGCTAATAAAACGATGTCACATAATGCAAAATGTTACTTAAATCTGGGGCAAATTTTGACTTTCGAATAATCCTTTTAAAATTTTAGTAAGTTTTCGGATATGAATTGAAATATTTGACATTTTTAGTGAGCTATAAATCTATACTATTATAAAATTGTAAATTAGTTGCGTCTGTACATAGAAGATATTTGAAAAAATTATTGGTTTATGTTAAATGGGCGATTTTCGATTTCTTTTTATCTATTTATCTGCATTTACGGACTGAATTTAGACAGTACAATACTTCGACATGTAGCGAACTTTGAAAACACATAGATCGACAAGTCATTGCTTCGACAGACAATTATTAGACAACACACACCTTCGAATTCTAAAAATTCTAAATTCCCAAAATTAATAATGCTCTGAAATGTATTAAAAAATGTGGCCTACCTAATTAAATATGTACCCAATCAATTGTCTGTTGGGGTCACAGTTCTAACCTAACCTAACCCACTGTACTTATTTTTGGAATATAATTTTAAAAATCTGTCAAACTAGTGGTCATTCGAAGATGTGTCTTGTCTAAGTATTGTCTGTCGAATAATCGTCTGTCGAAGTAGTGGTAATTCGAAGGTGTGTATTGTCTAATAGTTGTCTGTCGAAGCGATGACTTTTCGATATATGTGTTTTCGAAGTTCGCTACATGTCGAAATATTGTACTGTCAAAATTCAGTCCGTAACTCATTTATCTGTTTGTCCGTGATGGACGCAAAAACTACTGAACGGATTTTAATGCAGTTTTTTCTATTACAACGGTCTTTTTCAACCTTAATTTAACCAATGTATTCGTACTACATGAAGTGTGTTTATAAATTTAAAGGTTTTTGCTCGGAGGGGTTAGGTCAGTAAAGAGAGTAACGTGGTGTGAGTGGTGGGCGGGTAATACCTCCGTTTAGATTAACCGCTGGATTTCACCACCACCATCGCAATTTTCACACGACTTCAAATGTAATTTAAAATGTTACCAGTCTCAGTGGTGCCTCTGCGTACGATGTAATATTGTGTACTTTACTGTTTTTTGAAGAGTGCATTTACTGTTTCCTCTCTTATTGTTTTTAGATGAATTATCGTTGGTCAATTTTAGTTTTTTTTTTATCACCAGCTTGACTTCTTTTCTAGCAGAAATACGATAACGGAGTGCAGTGGTTCAACGTCTTTAGATACTTTCAGTATCCATGCTCGAATTATAGTTATGAACTCAGAAATTGACAGAATGAATGCGAGGTAGGTAACCTATGAAAAATTGAACTTACAAATGTACATTAAGTTGATTTAAGTATTTATAACCATACATTTATATAATCATAATAATTTATTGTCAGGCAATCAAAGCTTATCTTCCAAAGTACAAATTACAGATTGAGAATATTCAGTTTAATATCAACACATCGGTGTCTAATCTAGATAATTTAATATTTGTTTTTCAGACAGCAGCCCTTACTATGATACAATACGTAATGGCACATTAGAGCGATGATACGTGATGATAGAAACAATATGTTTAAATAAAAAAAAATATAAACATTATTTAGATCTTAATATAATACAAAATCAAAACCTACACAAAGATTATAATAATTTTGTCTGTGGCGGCCAAGATGCAGAAAGCAGTATTGTTCGACTATGTCCGAATAGTCCGGCGGTTCCTCTGCCAATCGCCCTAGGGTGGGTGTGTAGGTATGTTGTTATGAGTATTGGAGGGTAGAGTTATTATTCTATGTAAATAAATATTTTTAAAGTAAAAAGTTCTTTAGCGGGGTTGTGCACTTTTTTTGTAATGGATAAAAAAGGTTAAGCTCGCGTCAGGACACGTGACCTGATCGAAAATTCGTAAAACGTTTGCAAACAAATATAGAAGTGCTAATTTCGCACTATACTTAACAACCTTGGTGGCGCGTTCGTCTAATGAGTGGTCGTTAACTTCGTCAAGACTGAGATCGATTCCGACCGAGGCCCAAGAAACACTTTTTGTCATCATATAACCTTTTGTACTATTTATTCTATTTTGTCCCATAAATCTATTGATATAAAATGAAAATTAAACAAAGTGCATCTATCACCACATAAATGATAGTACTTTTATACTGATAATTAAAGCAATTCGTTCAAAATTATTCCCTAACCATTCCAAAAATATCAAAAATGCACAACGTTAATATTCAAGTTTTCACTTCTGCCGGCACTCCCGGAGTGCAACCCATCCTTTGTTCTTTGCTCAGAGTACAACAGGTGCAGCTAGCCTGAAACTTTGTCTTTAAGTTCATGTCAGCTGAGACCTACAATTTTTTATTTCTCAGTGAATTCTTGAATATTTAGAAAAATTTAAAAACAGTTTCATCTGAATGCGCATCGGTAACCCGGCTCTAGTTTCCACATTGTCTTGCTGAGTCAATATCAAGATCTAGACGTGAATATTAAATTACTGATGCGTTTCAGGAGACCGCCGGCTCTACACAAAATATCAACGTTCGAAGTCCAATATCAGCGTCGTGAAGACTCAATAACGTTTTACATTCAACCGTGGAGAGCAGTAAGTGCGCCAATACGTAGCAGGAGATAAGAAATGTTACCGACAATCGCACCGCCTCTGAGCCCATTGTATGTAATATTCGCGGTTTGTATGAAATTCATATCGAGGATACGACCCACACTCGCGTAGTGGCACAATCGCTGGAATTATTCAAGGACAACAATAGCAATAATTCACATTCTCCTCGATTGTAGACAACGTTACTTATAGTATAGAATGGCAGTAAAGGTATGGATCGTAAAACGATTTGGGTTCCCAATGGGTTCGGTGCGGTTCGTGTAAGAAAAGATTAATTTTGTTTGTCCATGAATATTTATTGCGGATAGCTGAACCTTTGAGTTTAAGGGGTTCCGGATATGACCTTAGAGTCCACATGTACGTTTAATTATCCGCTTATGTTGAACATGCAATTGTTTCTGACCAAAATATGTTATATAGGTAATAATATAAAATAAACTTCACGTTGTTTGTCTATCTATCTATCTACCTGCCCTTGCCCCAATTATTTGGCGTCGGCGCAATATGTCCTTCTCCTTCATTCAGTCCTGTCAAATGTCATCTCCTCAGTCACTCCCTTCCTTGCCATTTAATCTTTCATGCATTGCATCCATTTTTTCTTGGGCCTACCTCTGCTCTGTATCAACAATAACTTTTTTAAATTAATAAGCTCCGAAACTTTGATTTGTGACATAATTTGTTAAGATTAGAAAAGAGGACATTCATTTTCAGAACAAAATGATTGCTTTTTGTTACGTATCTGAAGTAGATTGAATACAATTTCAACGTAACAGTCCGTCACAGTCAATTTCTGAACATGGGTCCCCCTCGAGGGACGGCTTAAGCTATAATGGGCATGATGGTTTGGCCGTTTGTTGATTGCAATAAGTCGAAAGAGTACATTAAGGGTCGAAACATACATGTATATATTGCATATAACACATATAACATGAAACGAAAAAGTCAGACGTTTATAGAATACTAACAGTTGTCCGCGGCTTCACTCGCATGGAATTCTGAACCTGTTCCCGCGACCCATGGAAACCTATTGCAGGAATAAAAAGTAGCCTGTGTGTTATTCCAGCTTATAATCTGTCCCTGTACTAAATTTCAGAGGAATAAACATCAAAACATCTTCCCAAACTTTCGCACTTATAATATTAGTAGGATTTGTGTTAAGGAGCATAGCAGTGGCGTAATAGCAAAGGTGTGGGCATTAGTAGACACTACATAATATCAATGTTCTAGTGTAGCGCAAAGTATACGTTATCAAATTCAACTTGTATAACATTCTACTTCAAAGCTATCGATCGGATTGCTATACACTTTGACATACGAGTAAACTTTAAATCCTTTTTTGATGACCCTACTAGCGGTAACCTGTGTACAAAAATGATATTATAAGTTGTTTACGCGAACAGTAGTAGGCATAGATATTATATTGTCCATAATTGAATTTATTTTAAAAGGTTTTTTTAATAGGGTCTGGTCAGGTCTTAAGCATTCGAAACCGGAGGGCTTGCACGAAATTTTTAATGACTGTAGAGGAAGCTCGTGATGTGTGTAAGGACTAAAGTAGATATATATATGCGTAGAATATGTATGTCTACTAGACTAAGGGATTCTTTAAAGGCTTACGTTTTTATTGTAATTCTACAACTTATAAATTATAATAAATATCAAGTGAAATATACAAAGGTGATATTGATGGTATATATATAAGGTGATGAATATATACACAATCAATTGAAGGATGGGATTGCTACGACAGGGAGGAAATGATACGACTGCCATAAAACCTGATTTCGTAAATTGACATTTGTATGATTGATAAAGGTGTTGGCGTTTTATCACGTATTTGAATAATGGAAGCTTGGCCTAGATAAATCGGAATTTATTGCTATGGATTCTTCAATTCCTTATATAGGTATTTGCACCTATCAATAGGTAATTTAGAACGTCAAGATTGACACTACATTTAATTTCCTCCTCGTTTTATCAGAGGAAACAGCGCTATCTGCTATACGAGATGCCACCACACGCAATTATACTTGAGTGTACATGACAACCTTCGATCAAAAAAGCTTGGTATCTTTTTTATCGAATACTACCCATCCCGTGGGAATATTGGAATAGAAAGTAGCCTATATTACTCACGAATAATTTAGCATTCTAATAGTGAAAGAATTTTTGAAATAGGTTCAGTAGTTTCAGAGTTTATCGATTACAAACGAACAAATCTTTCCTTTTTATAGTTTAGAGAAGACTAATAATAATTTGAATACCGGACAGATCAATAAGTATTCTACACAGCGCTTTCTAGATCCAAAGTAAGCGTAGTTTAACTAGCTTGTGTTATGGGTTCCAGAATGCGGATAAACATACTAATATACTCTTTTTGTAAATACATATATATTAAACATACAAACACCCAAACCAATGCAAATAGACATATTCATGCATTCAAATATTTGCACTGAGCGGGAATCGAACCCGCGCCCCCTGTCGTAGCAGTCGAATGCACTACCGTTACGCCACAGAGGCAGTCCAACACTACAGATCGTCTAAATATTAAACAAAACAAGCTGACACTAACATAGAGTTACGACACTGTCCATATTTCACGGAGATTGGTATTTTAACCAAAATTCAACCTATCTTTGTGTATACCTACCCTTATATAGCAATCAATCTGTGTCAAACTATAATTACATCTTATAGATAAATACATAAATTCAGTAATCATTTGTGACTGTTCTCGTATCTACTGCAAATTAGATTTAAATGTAGCTAGTATTTACGAAAGAGATGGTTTCCAAATATTGTATTCCCAAAACGTACAGTGCATTGTAAGTCACATTTCAGTTATCTAAAACCTTTTATTGTATTTGTACAGAACGTTCTAGTGCGTCGATAGCATATATGAGCACTGAAGCTATAACAGTTTTAACGAGTTAGGTCCTTATATCTATACCAATGTTCTAAAGTGAGAAGCCAAATTTTGTGAGTCTGTATGTTTGGGGTAATCTTCGGAACCCTTACACTTATTGGAAAAATTATTTCACCCTGATGTAGAAAAACCTGATGTAAAAAATACTCATATTAACCGAAGTGAAGCGCCTAATGAGTATGGTTTGGTCGCTAGTAATTAATAAATTTGAAACTAGTCTCACATTAACTACGAAATCTCTTATGTAAAAAAATTATTAATTCACGAACTTTTCGACCTAAAAAGGAAAGGTTAACTGAATAATGCTCCCCAAAACTTTGTAATTAATGATCCGCTAATCTTTACGAAGACTGACACGAGGATAAAACTTTCCAGTTTGCAGGATTTTTGTTCAGAACTTACACTTCCCTAATACATATGCAGAGGAAATAGGTCACCCAATCGATATTAATTTATAGCAATGAATTATCTTGGGATTGCGTAGACCTCCGCTGCTAATGACTCGATCCTTACTCGAACTATCTAAATTAGAAATTTGATATTTTCAGGAGATATGAGTGTTAATTTGGGAACTGTATATATCGTACGGAAACGTGGTCGCAGTTTGTAATAACTATCAAAACCATGAGAGAATGAACAAGTAGCCGTGGACACGGTTAGAGCAGGCAATTCGAAGTGCGACGAGGTAGACAGACGACTGTGATACTACAAGTAAAGCGCTTTAGCGATAGATAAACGATCCTTACCAAATAGATTGTGCGGTTAGTTGGCTTAATAAGATTATCTAAAATTGACAAACGATGTGGATATTTTAGGATATCTAACTGTTACGACTGACCTGTATCGGTTGAATGATTTTTTTTTATGAACCGAACACGGGCTTCCAAATGCGAATAAATATAAAACAATAGTGATGACTCGTGTAAAATAATATCCCACCAAAAACATACCTGTTAAAAAGGGGGCCAAGTTCCTATCGGTTAATTGTTCGCCTAAAAAAGAGTTGAAATCCAATCCAATGCCAAGTTTAGATGCATTTTAAAATCGATCATAATCATCTTCATCAACAGCCTGATCCGCTGGTAAACATTTGCCATTCCCAAGACTCGCCACCACACCCAGTCATCCGGCTTCCGCATCCAGCCACTGCCCGCCACCGTATTCACGTCAACGGTCCATCTGGCCGAAATTCACTTTACCATACACCCAACTTAAAATACGGTATAGTTGTGAAAATACGTAGGTACTTGGTTAAAAATATCTAACATTATAATTCTTCTAAATTTGAACATGGCAGGTAATATTTTAGCAGGCATACAATTTTATTTCTGTACTTGCAATAGGCACTGAGCTACAAAAAAGTGTCAAAAGTGGGTCGAAACGGTTCGTGTAAATAGTGCACGGCATGCGCGCGGCCTGTTGCTGGAACTTGGCCTGCGCACTACCGTGCGCTTAGATCTCACCACTTAAATGGAAATAGTATTATGTTTGAAACCTATTTCAATTAACATAGTTTTAACAACCAAAAGAATATTTCTTTATTTAGTAACTAGCATCTTAACTCGGTTTCACCCGCGTGAGTTTTGATCCCGTGGGAATATCGGGATAAAAAAGTGGTCTATGTTACACAGGAATACATTCTAATGGTGAAAGTTTTTTTTATCGATTACAAACAAACAAACAAATTGTTCCTCTTTATGATATTAGTATAATTTTATCGGTGATTTTGTTACTTTAGACAGTATTAGTAACCGAAATTAGAGTTATTCCACCTAACTCCGCCATCCAAACATCACAACTTGTCATGAATCCTTGATGAATTTCAAATCAATCTGACGTTTTGAAGTGCTACAAAATCGAGTTCAACGATTCCGTTACATATAAACATACTAAGCTGATAATAATACATTGTTCATCGAGGCAAGAAAGGGACCGATTACTAACGAGGGTGTGGTTTGAGGCCAAGATGTACCTTGACCTACATAAAAGTAAAAAAAAACGAAACTGCCATTCATCAAAACCACTAATTCCAACATTTAAAGAAACGAAGCCTCCCCAAACAAAATCTCTGTTTTCTTTACGAACATTTAAACTATCGTTGTAAAAGCCATTTTTCACCGCTGTCCGCTGTCTCTTAAGGTTGGATGGCGGTGGTCCCAAGTCGCGCTGCGCTGTTCGCCAAGTGTTTGAGATAACAACTGCGCGGGTGACAAGAGTCCTTCCAACTTACTCGCGATGCTCACAACTTTCTTCGCAAATGTACCTTAACTAGTGTAGTTTGAGGTGCAGTAATGTTACTATTACGTGTGTCAATTGGGCAATCAAATGAAAGTTATGCTTTAACTTATATATTGTTTTATAACAGTAGATTGTAATTTCTTTATATTCATTGTATTTTGTTTAGGGTATATAGGACCCTACAGAAATTTTGGATGCTCAAGCCAACCTCACCGACAAACCGATATAATCTGCTGATTGACGAAAAATTTATAAATTGTTAATGGAAAGGAGAAGTAGGAAAGCGGTCCCCGGGCTTTTCTTTTTTATTTCATACTTGTGGAAACCCGGGCTTCACCAATCGTCCATTGCCGGGCACCCCGGGTAAGGCCTCGAAAGGATAACCCCTGGGGACTTTGACTTTACCGGTGGACTTTGGCCGCCACCGCGGCCTCGCCTGGTGGGGTGGGGTTTTATCCCGCGTCGGTGAGTTGGTAGGCGTGTGTAGGACACACACGACTCGCCTCCGCTACGGCCTGCTTCTGTAATTACGGCGAGTCGATCAACTGCCGTCCTCAGGCCCCGATCATGGAGGTCGGTAGTCCCGGGCGTAGACGAGTCAGCGGCGTTGTCGTCGCAGACTGCGGAACTCGGTGGGCAGGATTCTCTCCCGCTCCCTCTCCGCTGTCTCTTTCGCGCGCATTACCTGCTCGCAGAAAGAGGCAGCGGTGTGCCACTTGCTCCCGTCGGAGACCATGGCCCTCACCATGGTCTCCAGCGAGAGACCGTCCACGCCCAGGACCGCAACGAGATCCTGTCGTTGACTTGCCTACGCAGGGCACTTCGCCAACGTGTGGAGCGTCGTGTCTTCGCCAGGATCCTCGCAGTGCTGGCACTGCGGCGTTATCTCCCGGTGGATGCGCCATAGATACTGTAGTGTTCGGACTTCTTCGAACACTATAGTTAGTTGCCTGGCCATCATGCATCAGCGATATTAAAATAAAATATATAAATCAATTTGAATTTAGAGCATAGAGAAAAAACAAAGGTTGGCGGACAGATCCAGTCAGTTGGTAGTCAGGGATCCGTCCTTGAGCCGAAGGAAGTAAATATCAAGCAGTGAAAAGTGTATTAGGCTTAATCACTGAGCAGCTTTCGCGATCCTCTTGTTCGTATCAGTAAATTTAAAGAACCTCGCGTAAATCCTATTAAAATACGTTCAGTAGAAATATAATTAAGAATAAATATATCAATCATATAAAAGCCTTGTCTTATAATTTAAATATCACAAGTTATTGACAAGAAGCTGTGAATTAAGTCAAACCCCAGACTCCACAATACTTACCGAAACACCCGTGTCCGGTAAATACCTGGCACATCCGGTAGGAGACGTCACCGTGGTGCCTGTCCAACCACTCCTTCATGATCGGTCTCACCGCAGCAATGGTGGATTCCCCCCACCTTGGTTGCTCAAGTCGCACCCACCATGTCTGTATGAGTTCTCGGCGGAGCTTGGACCACTGAGCCTTGATTTCTCGGGGCTCCGGCCTATGGCCCCGCTCCAGCGCTTCCTTGCGCCATTGGTACAACGACGCAAGGGCTCTCGCTTACAGGTCTCATGGAGGGGTCCTGGCTAGGAGACATGCCACCTCGATGGAGATCGTGCGATACCCCCTGATTACTCTAACGGCCATCGCTTTTAACGGGCTGTTTAGAACAGCCACGTTGCGGGCCTCCAGAGTCTCCACCCATACGGGGGCCCCGTACAGGGCCATGCTTCGCACGATCCCCAGGTACAGTCTCCTAGTGGGGGCGTTGGGTCCCTTTAAGTTGGGCATCAGCCGCGATAGCGCGGCCGCAGCCCCCCTTAGTTTCAGGACCAGACTTGGGAGATGTGGTCCGAAGTCCCATCCGCTATCGAGTACGAGCCCAAGGTACTTCATCGTGGGCTCGATTCCGATGCTTACGCCCCCTACGGTTATGCTGGTACCCGCAGGTGGCCCCCTCCGAGGCCCGTGAAACGCATAGCCTCGGATTTGTGGAGATTCTTTAGTGCCGCGCTTCGGTGTGTTGCGCGCCATCACGAGGGTGTCGTCTGCATAACATGTTATGCTGACCCACAACGAACCGCGCAGAACCCAATCGTATCCGATGTTCCACAGGAGTGGCAATAAGACCGACCCCTGGGGAACTGCGGTCCTCGGGCTGCAAAGTGCAAGCGTTGGTTGCTAATAGTGGCGCTCGGATTCCCCTCCCCTATCTACTCTTTATCTTGATTTGGCTTTGGCTAGTACAGCAGTATAATTCTTACAGATATATTATATATATATATATATATATATATATATATATATATATATATATATATATATATATATATATATATATATGGCGATCTATACCAGGCAACCTTTGGGTGGATAGAATCCAAAAAAATTATAAGGTAACTGTACACTGCGTACAATTAACAATAAATAAGAAGAAAAAATGATAAATATATCAGATAAATATATTAGAAAATTAAATATTATGCTTACAAATAAGTGGAAGTTAACATCAGAAGTTGTTTAATTTTGGTACTGTTGACTCCAAATATTTTCCTTAGTTTAGCAATTTCTGTTACAATGTGTTTTGTTATATTTTATGTAATCATAATGTTAGTTCCCAACCAACGCAAATAAGGAAACTAACTAAAGAATACTTCGTGAATTTATCTGCGATTCGCAGTGCTGAGCAGCGGAGCACGTTTGTAGCAGCCGTACTCTGTAGTTTTGAAGTTGCCAGATAACAACTGTAGGGGTAGGGGCTCCACTACTTGAGAACTCGCTGTCCCACGCTCGCAGCTTGAGAAACGCTTACCGACTATGCCAGTTCTTCTTGAATTTATTTTCACTCAATATTTCTCGTCGTAGTTCCATGAATTAAAATTCTGGTATGATAACTATGCAATGTAATGTTATTGCAGTGCGATGATCTATATTATTAAAATAATTTATGAAATCTATTACGAGTTTAGTCAGTCGTTCTTATCAAACGAGGAACAATTTCATTATTATGGCTATTATTATTTATCGACTGGCTAAGTTACTATATTTATAGCCTATGTCCATCTAGAGTGAGAAAGAAAGAAAGACAAAGAATTTTTTTACTCAGCCTGCTTTGAGACATACTTAATATATTAAAAAAAGAATAGCCTCAATTACAGTATGTGAGCACCTATCTCAAAAGCTTGCCGAATAGGAGCATAATGCCAGACTGATGCGTAGCGCTGATTTTTACTAGGCCCTATTCGACTCACGAATGTCAATCAGCTTACAATAATATTAACAGAACAGGAAGGATTAACTACAAAGCAAAAAAGTATTAATAGTAATAGTTTAGGTATTACAACGAAATACATGACTGTACTTACGTCTTCGCATGCAATTATCGTCCTGAGACGATGACTAAGTCGTCAAATCAAAGAAGGAAAAGGACGGACGGTTCGCCTACTTCGCCACTCACACATGGTTTACAATAACATACAACATAATAATATACAACACAATAACATACAACATATTAACATACAGTAATAAACAGTAGTACCCACTCGTATTGCATCATATCCCGGCGAAATCATCAGATAAAAGACATATTCACATCTATCATACCGAATTCCCGTTGTGCCTCAATCAAGTACCGCCGCAATTTAAACCTAAAGGTATTTATTGATTTCAAAATTCTAATAGGCGGAGGTATATTGATCCATATTTTGCACCCAGCGTATCGGAAGCTGCCTCTGAGCGCGGCCGTTCTATGAGATGGTATGGACAAATTGTGGTGAGCACTTCCTTTTGCCACAATCACGTCTGCTTGACACATGCTTGAACTTGTTATACAAGTACAATAGGTGCCTGACGTTTAATGACGCCAAACATTACACATGCGAGATATAATTTACGTCTCGTTTTCATCTTAATTAAATAGTGTTGATTGAGGAAGGGGGTGACGTGGCTTCTAGGTGGTGGTGGTTCTTTGTACCCGGTATCATATATTTGGTTTTAAGAGGGTTGAGCACCAATGAATTGTTTTCAGACCATGTAACAATTCTTTGAAGGTCCTCATTTAGGGCTTCAAGGGCCTTTTCATAATCTTCTGGTTTAAATGATATGTAGATTTGTACGTCATCAGCCTAGATATGATAACAACAAGAGTGTATGGTATCTTTTAAATCTGCAGAGTATAAAATAAACAAGATTGGGCCAAGAATTGACCCTTGGGGCATCCCCCTCTGTACAGGTGTAAGGTCAGAGTGGTGGGGGGTTCCATCTCTCGACCGCAGCACCACTCGTTGCTGGCGGTTATCTAAAACAAGCAGTGAAATATTGATGCTGTCGAAAGCGCGGGAATAGTCGAGAAGTACCAGCAACGTGCACATACCCTGGTCCTGAACGTGTAATATATTATCTGTCACATCCAATAATGCAGTGCTGGTACTATGTCCCTTTCTAAAACTGGATTGTAGTGCACGGATAATAGGGAATTATCCTCTAGATAGGCAGTTAATTGTTTACACACAATTTTTTCTAACACCTTCGACAGACATGGCAGAAGACTTATCGGTCGCAGGTCCTTCATGACTACTGGATTCGAGGTCTTCGGCAAAAGTCTCACAGTAGCTATTTTCCATGGGTCAGGAAATGATGAAGTTAGAATAGATTTATTAACGAGGTCTGTTATAGTTTTTAGTGTGTAAGCTAAGGTTAACAAAATCATATCGAGGCAAATTTCATTGCAACCTTCAGCATTTGACTTTAATGTCGATAAAGACTTCAAAATATATTCCTCGCTAACGGGTGAAATTGAGAAACAGGCCTCACTAAATCGATTCGATTCGTAAAATGTTATGTTTTTCAAGTCCCAGACATTTAGTAGACCAGGTACATTTAAAAAGGGGTGTGTGTTGGGTAACCTCCTCGAGTGTCGTTCCGATTCCGATCCCGCTGCAGTCCGGGGGGAACGGAACCGGAGCGGCCGGTACACCCTGGGCGGCGGTCAATGGCTTCCCCTTCATGGGGTTGGCATTGATCGTCGGCGAATACCCAACGTGGCGGGAACACATCGCTCTCCGTACTCCTCTGCTTTCAGAGGAGACAGGATGAGCGATGGTGTTTGTGGCTGAGGCCACCATAGGATCCTAGGAGATCCAGGGGCGGGTTGGCCCACTGCTAACGCAGGGGCCGACGGGCACTTGTGCCGCCGCCGGTGAGAGAGGACTAGCCATCCTCTCGCGTTCCGTAATCGGCAGGTGATCAGCAACGACCTGACTGGTGGCTCCAGAAGGGTACGCTGTGAACTTGCTGACCGGAGGGCTTGCCTTTATTGGCCGGCCCACGACAAGGAAAAGTCTATAACACCCGACAGCAAAGTCATAAAAACTTATGGATACCAGCCGACCTCCATAGTATATAGGCTTATCCAGGTGCAGGGGGCACCGCCTGGATGGACCACCTTTCCCCCATACTCGTGGGATATGTTATGAACAATATCAACAATAATATAAATAAACCGGACAGGAAAACAAAAAAGAACAATGAAATCGGCGTGAATATGGAAAATGAGAAAGACGGAGTCTGCGCGGAAATCGCGCAGCAGTCATGCGTGGAGGTGACGCTAAATACCTCGGCGGTGTCGGAGAGTTTCGACACCGCCAACGAGCGAAGCCGGGCGAGCAGCCCAGTGGGTCTGGGCGTGCAGCGGACCCGCAAGCGCAGGAGGCGCGCAAAGGCTCGGGCGGGGGAGGACGTGTCGGATGAGGACTTTACCCTCACCGGGACGACCTCCTCCTCCAGCAGCGACGAGGCGTCGAAGCCGGCGTCCAAGGTGGCTGCGGGCCGCCGAGGGGCGCGGGGTATCGTGAGGGCTGGACAATCCACCCGAGCTCCCTCTGCTCTTGGAAGAGCCGTGGGAAACTCACCGCCGAGGCCTTCCACCTCGGCGGTGTCGGTGTCGGAGCCGTGCGGGAAGACGCGGTCACTCCTGGAGAGACTCCAGAAGGTGGCTGCGTCGTCCCAGGGGTCCCCAGACCCTCAGCAGGAGGAGATGCTGAACATTGTGTTCGGCATCGCCTCCGAAAACGAGGCTCTCGCGGTACAGCTGGCCGAGTCCCGTCGAGAGACGGCTCGGCTAGCTGCAGCTCTGGAGGAGCTGAAGAGGTTGGTGGCGAGCTCCGCCCAGCCGGCACAGCCAGCGCAATTGGCGCAACCAGAGTCGCCGGCGCGGGTGACGCGATCGACGCGGTCGACGCAGCCGGTGCCGGCGAAGCAATCGCAGGCGGAGCAGCCGACGCAATCGGTGCGGCGGCCGGCCCAATCACCACCGGAGGAGCCCTGGGTACCTGCTACCCGAGCGCTGGAGGAGAGGATGATGAGTCGGTTGGAGGCCTTAGTGGACTCCATCCGCCGTCCGCCTCTGGCGCCACCGGTGGCCGGCTACGCGGTAGCAGCCCGGAAGGGTAATACCCGCCCGGCTGCAGTGGAGGCTCTGCCGGAGCCGGCTCGTCGCCCCGCTCCCGCTCATGGCCCCGCTCCCACTCAAGGGAAGGGAAAGGGGAAGGGCAAGGGCAAGGGGAAGACGTCCCCAGCCCAGGCCCCAGCCCCAGCCCCAGTCGCGGCTCCGGTAACCCCCACCAGAACCCCCTTGGAAGGGGGTTGGGAGGTGGCTGGAGCCAGTAAGAAGAGGCGGAAGGCCGCCAAGAAGGCCGCCAAGAAGGCCAGGAAGGCCGCGGCCGCCGCGAAGGCAGCGCCGGGGAAACTCCGTGCCCCTCGCACTACTGCCGTCGTCGTCACTCTGACGGCGGAGGCAGCGTCGAGGGGCATGGGGTATGCCGAGGTGTTGGCCAAAGTAAAGGCCAACATCGACTTGAAGGCCCTCGAGATCCCGGGCGTCCGGTGCAAGAGCACACGGACGGGAGCCCGGCTTCTCGAGGTCCCCGGCGCCGCCAGTGGCCCCAAGGCTGACGCCCTAGCGACTCGGCTAAGGGAGTCGTTAGATGCAGCCGACGTCCGGGTGTCCAGGCCCATTAAATGCGCAGAAATGCGCATTACGGGCCTGGACGACTCCGTCACGGCAGAAGAGCTCAGGCTCGCCGTGGCGGAGGCCGGGGACTGCTCCCCGGACACAGTAAAGGCCGGAGCTATACGCTTCGGCCGCGGTGGACAGGGGGCAGCAGTTGTCGGCTGCCCTATCGCGGCGGCCCAAAAGGTCGCAGACGGGCGGAGCCTCCTGGTGGGAGGCTTCCTAAGGGCGCAGGCACGGCTCCTGCAGGCCCGACCGGCCAGGTGCTTCAGGTGCCTGTCGGTGGGCCATGTGGGGGTGCACTGCACGGCGGAAGTGACGGCGGGTGACCGTTGCTTCCGCTGTGGCCAACCCGGTCACAAGGCCGGCACGTGCGATGCCCCACTGCACTGCTTTAGGTGTGCAGCGGGAGGCAAGCCGGCCGACCACAGGGTTGGCAGCAAGGCCTGCGCCGGAGGGGAGCCGAAGCCGGGAGGCCGGCCTTCCGCCTCCAGTTCACAGCGGGATGCGGAGATGGGGGTTCCATAATGGATCCTCAACTCCGCATCCTGCAGGTGAACGTTGGCCACGGTGCCCATGCTCAGGATCTTCTGCGCCAGAGCATGGCACAGTGGGCCATAAATGTCGCCGCTGTCGCCGACCCATACACCCACCGGTTCCTCGGGCCTACCTGGGAAACCGCGCTGGATGGGTCGGCGGCACTGGTGCACAACCCTGCCGCCGGCAGCCCCCCTCTTGTCGTCGTTGCAAGGGGACCCGGCTGCGTGGCGGCAGCGGTTGGCGACATAGCGGTCGTGGCCGCTTATATCACGCCGAACCGAGACCAAGCTGCATATGAGCAATGGCTCCGTCAGCTGGCCGTCGTCGTCAATGCCTGCCAGCCCCGTCCGGTCCTTGTGCTCGGGGACTTCAACGCCTGGTCGTATGCCTGGGGTTCCCGACACGAAAGGGGCGCGACGGGGCATAGAGGCAGGGCACTGGTGGACTGGGCCGCACGACTCGGCCTAGTCCTCCTAAATCGGGGAGCCGTGGACACGTTCGTGACCTCGAGGGGTAGCTCCATCGTGGACCTATCGTTCGCGAGCCCCTCGTTGGCGCGTCGTTTTGGGGGAGGACACAAGTTCGGATCACCGATACATTCGGTTTGACGTGTCCCCCCCTGCGAGCGACGCGCCGGGTGCACCGGCTCCACCCGAGCCACGTTGGGCGCTTAAGCGACTTGATCGGGAGCTCCTCCTGGAAGCCGCCATCGTACAGGCCTGGGCCCCTGCGCCGGACAGGCCTGTCAGCATAGACGATGAGGCGGAGTGGTTCCGGGAGGCCATGACCCGTGTCTGTGACGCGGCGATGCCTAGGGCTCCGCCCTATAATCCGAGGGGTCAGGTCTACTGGTGGTCGTCGGAGATCGCGCAGCTCAGACGGGGCTGCGTGATCACGCACCGCCGGTGGGCCCGATTCCGTAGGAGGCGTCGCCGCCCCGCAGATGCGGAGGCCCGAGAGGCGGAGTTGTACGAGGGATACAGGGAGGCCAGACGAGCCCTCCGAGCGGAGATAAGGCGTTCCAAACGGGACGCCTTCCGCGAGTTGCTGGAGACGCTGGAGCGGGACCCTTGGGGGCGGCCCTACCGGATGGTGAGGGGCAAGCTGCGCCCCAAGGCCCCGCCGTTAACCCGGTGTCTCCAGCCGGATCTGCTCGGAGCAGTTGTTGGCTCCCTGTTCCCAGCGCGGGCGGTGGAACATGTTCCACCGCAGATGACTCCGCCTCGGTTGCGCATGGCGCCCGACGTGGAAGACGACGACGTGCCCGAGGTCACTTGGGTAGAACTAGAGCTGGCGGTTAGAAGGCTAAGAGCCAAACACACCGCCCTGGGACCCGACGGCATTCCAGGCCGAGCGTGGGTCCTAGCTCTAGTCGACGACGCTCTCGAGCCCCGACTGAGAGGGCTTCTCAGCGCATGTTTGGAGCGGGGCCAGTTTCCGAAATTGTGGAAGACGGGGAAACTGGTCCTCATCCGAAAGGAGGGGCGCCCGGCGGACTGGCCGTCCGCCTACCGGCCCATAGTGTTGCTCGACGAGGTGTGCAAGCTCTTTGAAAGAGTAATTGCGAAGCGCCTCGTCGAGCACCTCTCAAGAGTGGGGCCGGACCTGGCGGATGGCCAATATGGCTTCCGCCAGAGGCGCTCCACCGTGGATGCCATCATGCGCGTGAGGGCTCTGGCGGAGGATGCAGTAGCCCGGGGTGAGGTGATGTTGGCGGTGTCCCTGGACATCGCCAACGCGTTCAACACCTTGCCCTGGAGTTGCATTAGGGAGGCGCTCGTGTATCACGAAGTGCCTCTCTACCTCCGCCGCATAGTCGGGGCGTATTGACGGAGAGAGCCGTCATCTACCCAACCGTGACCGGTCTCGGTCGGCGTGAAATGTCGTGCGGTGTTCCACAGGGATCGGTCCTGGGGCCGCTCCTGTGGAACATCGGATACGACTGGGTGCTTCGCGGTGAGCTCGTAGGCGGTGCCGCCGTCACGTGCTACGCGGACGACACGCTCGTGACGGCGTGCGGGGCGACGTACCGCGAAGCGACCCGAAAGGCCACGACCGCGGTTGCCCAAGTCGTTAGGCGGATCCGGCGGCTGGGTCTCGAGGTGGCCCTGCATAAAACCGAGGCCCTGTTCTTCCATGGGCCTCGGAGCAAGCCACCCGAGGGATCCAGTCTCATCGTGGGAGGAAATCGCATCGGCATCAAGCCCCAAATGAAATATTTGGGGCTCGTGCTCGACGGCCGATGGGACTTCGGAGAGCACATCCGAAGTCTGGCCCCCAAATTGAAGGGCACAGCTCTTGCTCTGCCTCGGCTGTTGCCCAACATGATGGGGCCCGATGACTCCTGCAGGAGACTCTACGCGGGGATCGTGCGGTCCATGGCCCTGTATGGGTGCCCAATATGGGCGGAGGCCCTGAGGACCAGAACTGTGCGGATGCTGCGCGCTCCGCAGCGGGTTCTGGCCATCAGGGTCATCCGAGGGTACCGCACGATCTCCTTCGAGGCGGCGAGTCTCCTTGCCGGAACTCCGCCATGGGACCTGGAAGCGAGAGCCCTTCCGCAACTGTACCAGTGGCGAAAGGAGGCGCGGGAGCAGGGATGGAACCCCGAGCCTCGAGAAATCGAGGCCGTGCAGTCCCAGCTCCGCCAGGCCATCGTGGTGGAGTGGAAGGAACGACTTGGGCAACCAAGCGCAGGGCACGCCGCAATAGCGGAGGTAAGGCCCATCATGGAGGATTGGCTGGAGAGGCGACACGGAAGCCTCTCCTACCGACTGACGCAGGTGATCTCAGGGAAGGGGTGCTTCGGGGACCACCTGCATCGGATCAGGAAGGAGCCAACGCCTGAGTGTCATCACTGCGACGCGAGCGAGGACTCAGGGCTGCACACGCTGGCGGACTGCCCGGCGTGGGAGGCGCCGAGGCGTGACCTCGTGGCAGCCATCGGGGTGGGAGTCCTCTCGCTCGGCAGCATGATTGCGGCAAAGGTGCGGAGCGCGAGCGCGTGGGCCGCCGCCGCCTCCTTCTGCGAGCATGTAATGCTCGCGAAGGAGGTGGCGGAGCGCGCCCGGGAGAGACTTAGAACTCTCCCGGTCCGCCGAGCCTGCAACTTGCTCGCCGCGCGTCGCAGGCAACTCAGGCGCCGGAGGTCGCTTAACGACCTCCGTCCTCCATGAGCGCAGGCCTGGGGGTGGCGGGTGAGGCCACCTGTCACCCCAGCAGAAGCAGGCCGGGACGGTGGGGCGACTAGCGCCCCTCCCCCAAACCGGGGCAAGACGGGGACACCGTGGTTCCCAAACCCGAGGGGGCCATCTCGAAACCGGAGATGGCCCAGGGTCAGTCGGGGTGCGAGGGATATGCTCTATGGGCAACCTTACACCCCGGCGTCTGTAGACCCGAGACGGCGTGCGGTTTTAGTCGGTTCAAGCCCGACATAACCGCCCCCGCTGGCACGCGGGGGGGTATCCGAAGGGATTTCCGCACGATAAAAAAAAAAAAAAAAAAAAAGGTACATTTAAAAAAGGAAAATTATTTGATTCGGATCGGAAAAATGAGATGGGAGATCACGAGGTCCCCTCCTTGGCAACAAGGTGGTTTTTAACTTTTTCCATAGCAGCTTAGGGTTCTTTATGTTATTATTTATGTTGTGTTTATAGTAACCTTTTCGTTGTGCAACGCACTAACCACGAGTGATTTTAATTGTAAATAGTTGATACGGGATGCCCTACGGGGAAGCCGGAAGGAAACGAGTGATCGAAATCCAACACTTTATTCCGTAGGTACCACAATGTTGATCTATATTTATTTTAAGTTAAATTAAAGCCGAGTGTCGGTTAGGCTATACATAGGTACACGTCACTACGAACGGCCGGCCTAGTATTCCACTCAACTTGGGTCCGTTGGCACCGGGCGAGGGTGATGCGCCTCCCAAGAGACCACCAGGCTTGACGTGTGCGTTCGTCGTCTCTGACAGCTGTTCAGGTGTGGAGTTGGGCCGGTGCTGTTCAGCCGGTACACAGCTACTACTGATCTCTCGACCGGAATGGAGTTGAGGACACTCTTCAGACGGTATGGAGTGGTACGGCTTTTTCAGCCGGTACGGAATTCTAAGGAACGAACATGGGCCCTACGGTCGGCAGCGCTGTACAATGGTAGGTACACTTAACATAAATAATTACTACTAATATAATCCCTGAAGGGGACATCGGCCTTCCGGATTCCTCCGGAGTCAGTAGGCGTAATAAAAAGCTTCGTCACGGTTCAATTGACTGCTAAATACTAGGTACTTAAAAATAAACTCATTTCTTAGTATGTGGGTGGCTGAAGAAAAAGTTACATTATTTTATTCTAACTTGAATAACTAATTTGGAACAGTTTCTTATGCAATTATTACGATCGGCCAACAGCTGATATGCATACGAACACCCTTTGTCTTCAGTCACTCGACATAATTAATTATTTAATTCATTTAACACTTTAAACATTTCTATCGTTAATGATTTAAGTTAATCACACAAAAGCAATTCACAACCAGGAATCGAACTCGCGACCGGTAAGTGATGTAAGGTATTACTAACGAGACAACATCACGCTTAGCTCCTAGGGTGATAGGCAGGTATGTCTCTATAATACTAATTCGTGACTACTGCATTACGATACGATAGTTAACACTCGCGAGTTTATATTATTGAGAACACCAGAACTTACCCCAATAATGGGAAACTGAAACGCGTATATATATGTTTAAGGCCAATCTGTTATTTGCTGCTTGGCACTATAACTTTCTAATCGACTACTGTACTGTGATATGTACTGGACTATGACACGTAACTGTTGACTATGTGCCTATCGCTTGCGACGTCTGGCTAAGGAATGACCTCTCGTCTGCGGCGGGGCGGTGGCCGTCGCGGCGCGCGTTCTGGTGATGTTAAAACTCATCGATATTGTATCTTGCTCAGCGATCTAATTGGTCGTAGCTTGGGATGACTCATGCTTAACGCGTCTCGGCCCGCTGCCTGACCTTATAAGGTAATACATTCCTATGAACGTTAGTGATGGGACACGTTTTACTTCGCGGAACTCGACCTTTCCCGTTATTTTTAGATTCTTGCAACCCGGCATCAGTCAATGCAATCAGTGTTCCGTAACATAGTATTCCTTTTCGAATCAGAACTTATACTGCGATACCTAGCCAATGTCGCGAAGTTTCATAATAAGTTTTACTGTATCTGTTATCCACGGGGGTGACGTTTCCCGGATAACACAAATCCTAAGCGGTGCATGTACATTAAATAGCGCAATAAGATAAGTGGACATTGCGTCGACCATTTCATTCACAGTGCTCAACCGTGAAATGCTCTCTCAGTCCACTCTAGACGAGTGAGTGACTCTAGAGTGCTTGTATGTAGGTTCCAACCTTTCAAATGGTGAAAGAATATTTAAATAGGTACCGTAGTTCTAGAGTATATATATGGCGCATGCTTTCCTCTCAGAGGACAGACCACAGTCGCTCCCGTAAATGTCAAGATAAGTTACATCAGGAGGTGAAAGCCTAGGAGAACGGACCTCGGGCTCCATCATTTGGATGCAACCGTCCTTAACGCTGGGATAATGATAAGAAAATCACTTTCATAGTCTATGGCGCTATCCGCTGAGGCTATCTAGTAGAGCATTTCTTCCCTGAATAACCTAATTGGATATCGAGATTTTTTGAAATTCAACCCTTAAGGAGTGAAAAGGCAAAGTTTTAATGAGGAAAGACTTTATTCTTGGTGGCCTTGTGTTAATTCTTTTTTACATAATGTACCATTTGTCATTGCCTTGGATACGCAAGGGTTATCACGTTATCACGTACCATCACAATAAAAAAATCATTCAATATCACTTAGTTTATTTTCACACCATTGCTATTATGACTTTATTATCAATAGCTTCATCGAAAACTTAGTTTTAGTTTGGAATCGTGTACGTTAAGCCTTTAAATTATGGATGTTTTGCTCTCATGACTTATTACGATCGTTTTACTTTGTGAACACAGTACGATGTAGGTAAATTGTTGACGCTTTAAAACGTCGGATTGATTTGAAATTTTGTTCATTTACAAGGACCTATGCCAATTATAAGTTACTAGAATAGAATACACACATTTATTGTACACCAGTAATACAGACAGCAAATTTTACATATTGATAGGTATGATAAATCGGTTTATGCCCTTATGATTTTGTAGATAGCTAACATAGTAACCGTCATTATTCTTTCATTATTCTTTTTCCATCCAATGGTTGCTCGGAAGTAATCACAAATTGTGATAAGGTCGCCAATAGTATAACAGCTTTCAATCAATTAGCCTACTGCAGTCCACTGCTGGACATAGGCCTCTCCCATTGTGTGCCATAGCACCCGATCCTCCGCCTTGCGCATCCAGTCTATCCCAGCTACCTGTTATGTCTAGGGGCTCGTCAATGAAACACGACAGCTCGATGTAGACTGATTTATTATATACCCACATAGTATACACAACACTTTTCCTCTTTTAATTTAGATAAATCTTTAAATAAGCAGTACGAGTACTATTCTAATATACATTTAGCATATAAAATCAGCAACACACATTCATACTTATTATACGTAGATCTTATCTATACATATTTTTTTAATAATTCCTGACAGCGTAAAGCAGCCTTCCTGCGTAACCCAGTATCGTCATCAGCAGGTGGCGTGGACGGCGTGGTAAGCAGGGGCGCTAGTGTTATATCTAGGGGCACTTCAATAAAACACGACACCTCGATGCAGACTGATTTATTATATACCCACATTGTATACACAACACTGCAACATGATGGACGGACGACCTTGTTCAGGTCGTCCGTCCATCTTGCTGGGGGACGTCCTACCTTCCGTTTACAAACCGTTTAACAGCTACATTTTCGTCCCACTAATATCTTCGGGGCCCAAGCCAAGCTCACCTGCTAGTCGGTGCACCTGCTAAATAACGGACAAGACTCTGGCGCAGGCTTTCGTTTCGGGGCTAGGAGGTCAGATGGCAGTCGCTCCCGGAAAAGCCAAAACACCATGAGGATAATGGCAAATTGTTTTTTTCTACTTTATTTTGGTTGGTTCGTGTAATTTTCGGTCACAAATTACAAGTAAGCAAGAGTTTTACTTCTAATACCCTCTTGTCCCCTGTCCAGTACCGCAACGCGCGTCAGAGAGCTTTAATTGAATACCCTTCAAATTCAAGAATAAAACTAAATAAATATATGTATGTATTTAAATATCTACTTCACATCTAGCCAGGCTGATACTATTGTAATATTTTTATGTAATGGTATGTGAATGTACTTTATTAATTTTTAAACTTTCGCGTTCCATAATATACAATAATTTAATTTAACGGGAATTAACGCGATCTAAATGTGTATAAATGTATAAATTTGAAATAAGTATAAATGTGAATGTACTTATCTAAAATGGTATAAAACGCATTTAAAAGAATCTTTATCCTAAAAATAATATAATCCTAATATAATCCCTAATCTAATCTATAATTATAAAATTATAAATTAGTTGTGTTTGGACATTGGAAATATTAAAAAGAAATACTTGGGTTATGTTACATGAACGATTCAGAATACAGAAATATTTTCTTTTGAATCCCGGTCTTTTTGTCTGTTTTTCAGCGATGGTGATCAGCGATTTTGATGAGGTTTTTGTATTAGAAAGGTCTTGATCAGACTTAAAATCTGCCATATGTTCGATTGCAATTAGTTTAGAAGAACCGGACAAATGACCGAAGAAATGATAAACAACCTCCGCGCGGGCGGAGCCGTGGGCATCGGCTAGTTAATAAATATTATTTCGTAGTTTAATTGATCAGATACGTAATAACTGGGGTGCGACTGGTTGGATCATCTCCAAGTTTGGTGCACCCTGGGCAACGTGGGCGATGACGCATCATTGATTGCTCCTCTGGAGTAGCTGGCGTCAACGTCAACGGCCAAGAGTCTGACCAACCGGTCCTTTTCAGGGTCAGCTGACCCCATTGTACGAGGGGGTCGGGGTTTGGCGGGCCTGCAAGACCCGCGGGGAGGTTCGCTCCAGAAACCCCTCTGCTCTTATCAGAGGGGACACTGCGAATGGCCCAGGGTCAGTCGGAGTGCGAGGGGTATGCTCTATGGGTAACCTTACACCCCGGCATCTGTAGACCGAGACGGCGTGCGGTTTTAGTCGGTTCAAGCCCGACATAACCGCTTCCGCTGGCCGGCGGGGGGGTATCCGAAGAGATTCCCGCACAATAAAAAAAAAAAGATACGTAGAAACTTAGAATAAATTTACAAATATAGGTACTTATTAAAAAGGAACAACAGACTACATAATTCGTAATTGATATACACTTATATAGTCACTACTATAATTGTAATATTGTAACTACCCACCACTTTAGAAATAAGCCCTGCGCGCAGTAATAATTAATAAACCGTAGGCGAGTATTCCTGGGATTTCCGCACGAAAAAAAAAAAAAAAAAAGGTATTTCAAACATAGTTGAAATATCCAATAGCTCAAAAAACCATTAGTTGTATTGTTCATTAGTGCAATTGATTTTAGTTCAATCACACTTAGGCGAATAGAACAGTATATATACTACTGTTACTGCTGTGTTACTCTGTAAATATATGTATATATATATATATATATATATATAAATATTTACAGAGTTACCCTAAATACTAAATATCACGCCTCTAATATTACATCATAAAACTTTCATACTAATTTTCAATCACCTTTAGAGCCCTCATTTGACCCCTGTTGCAAAACCCTCTCTTAGTTGGCACCTGACATCCCTATAAACCAACTAACTACCTGCCATAGGTCCGATAATATCAAATAAGTAATTTAGTTAGGGACTCTGTAAGTGGTTTCTTGCTATTAGGTATATATGTATATGTGTATATTAGAAGATACGAAGTTGTGCTCTCCGAATGTTGCCTTTTTGTTAAGACGTTCGCCACAATTTTGCATTGCAGCGCTATCTACCTGGTCTTATTAGGCACATAAAACATTCATTTCTTTACCACACAATAGGAAACCATTCAAAGTTAAAAAAAATTGTACCTAATGATTGAAAATCCTAGAATTCGATTGCAGTTAAGTGACCTACCTAAAGGTACACGTAAAGATGAATTTGATATACTCACTATTCTACTTCCTACTATAATATTATAAATTAGCTGCCCGGCTAACTTCGTTCCGCCTTAGAATCAAGTTATGTTGGTTACCTTATCAGCTAAATTTATTTCGTGAATATCTCCTTGCACCCGGCATTAAAGACCCGAGGCGGCGTGAGGATTTGGTCGGTTCGAGTCCGACATACGACCGGTGGCGTGAAACCGTGTCGGTTCCCGACACGGTAATGTCAAAATCAAAGATCATGAAAATCGGTCCACCCGTTTTTCATCACTAACACGACTTTGTTTTATATATATAGATGTGAAAATTTGTAAGGAAGGGTGTGTTTGTATGTTTGTGTGTGTGTGTGTCCGTGTGGATGTTTGTTTGGTACTCTTTCACGCAAAAACAGCTGAACGGATCTGGATGAAACTACACAGAACAACTGAAATAGAGATAGTTTATTTACTGAAATAACACTTAAACCTTTTTATCCCCGGAATAGGTACCTGCAGGTCGCGGACAAGGACGTGGGTGGAGCCGCCGGGAGCAGCGTTCACATTAGAATATTAGTAGGATTTATCAGGATGCAAATTAACACTCACGAAAGCTAGCTATATTAGAAATGTTATCTTTTATTTTTTGAGAATAATAAAATTTTATACATTGTCTTCTAAAGCCAACCGCATTCAGAGGCACGAATGTACATTTCTATAGATACAGTCTACATCCTAACTTCCCGTCAGTAAAGCTATCTAATTAATAGGTCGCGTTGTATCCTACGTGGAATAGTTTTCGTTTGAACGAATGAGAATGATAGTCTCGTGGGACTACCCTTTGTACAGTCGGCACCCTCGTTAGCGGTGAAACTTCAAAGCCACGCACAAAGCCTCCCGCTACAGGTACTGCCTTTATTGTTCTTTATCTACATTTAGCGATACTCGCCGGTTGTTTCTACTACAGTAATTCGTAATAAAAACCTATTTAACCTCGAACTGTGAGGTTATCAATTCAAAGGGTACGCTCGTACAACTTTATTTGGTGTAAATTGACCATTCTTGTGGGTTTTAGTTCACTTATTCTGCGGAGCGGGTAATATTTCACCTCAAAATATTATCTCATAAGAGAAAAGTAATGATTGATGTTACGGGGCATAATGTAACATTTGCAACGAGCATGTCTTAACGAGAGGCTTGTTGCTCGCTTTGTAACATATTTCAGTTTATTTTGCCCCACTTGTTTGCCTTACATTTGTAAAGTTTCCTTATTCACCTCGTGTTAATTTTAATTCTTTACGCTGCGCGCGGGTCAGTAAGTACTTTTAGATGTACAACTGATAAATTATTCTAACTTTAGCTAAAATCTACCTATAATGAGCCAGTGTACTATTATTACATACATATACTTACACTTTTGAGAGACCACAGCGACAACAACCCACCGTTTGCCATGCATCTTATTATTGATATTCCAATCTCCTCCTATTTAAAGTCGGTTAGATCAATTGTGTGAAGGGTGAAAATGTTCTATTTCTGACCTTTCTAGGATTTACTCAATCTTCAGTGGATCCAACAGATTAAGACAATAATAAGGAAATATTTTTTTTTACTATTCCAATAGCTCTGAATGCACGCTAGAGAAAGACAGTCTCTGTGTTTTTCTTGTAATATATTTTATGGTACTAAGATTTTTGTTTTAATCAATATTACATATCATATTTGGGAAGAATTAATGCCTCAGAATCAATTTTGGAGTTTTCCTTAAACGACAGCTGGGAGTGACGGCACTACGTTTTCTCCGAGACAAAACAAGAACCGATATGACTGTTGGTATCGATCGGTTGATTACAAAAAAAGTTAGTTTAGTCTCGGTAAGATATATTTTTTACACTGACTAAGGGTTCCATCATCTCATAGCGATTTCCAAGTTTTCACTTCGGAGCCCGAGGTCCGCTTATTGTTTTTGATTGGTATATCGGCTTTTCCGGGAATGACTGCCGCCTGGCCTCCCAAGCCTGAGAAAAAAACCTGCACCTGAGCCTCTTCTGTTGTTTAGCAGGCGCTTTGAGTTGCAGGTGAGGCCAGCTAGAGCCTCAAGGATGTTGTTAAAGCCCTGTACACCCCTGAATCACATAACTAAGGCTACAGATAGAAAATACGTTGAATTAATTTAGTAGAATATTTAGCTGCCAGTAAGAAGGTATACAGGGCGCGCCACGGCTATGCCACGTGGAAGGAAAGTCTCTTAAATAACGTAGATAGACAATTTTACTGAAAGATTTCCTTTTGATTTTAAAAGGTGTGGCAATCAAGGTTGAAAATCGTTAAATGCAGTTTTAATTGTTTTAAAATACAAAATGAAGTCTTCTTTTAGTTAAATTATCTATCTATATTAAATAAGATACTTTCCCTCCATGTGGCATAACCGTGAGATACCCTGTTTACTACTAATAAATGCGAAAGGTTGAATGGAAGTTTGTTGCTCAATCACGTCGTCAGAACGGCTAAACGGATGTTAATAGAATTTGGCACAGAGTAGATAATAGTCTGGAATAACATAACATAACATATCAATTTAGTGAAATATATATTGAGCAATAAAGTTGTCCCTGCATTGCAAAACTGTGAACAAGTAAATACGTTTTACAGATTTTAATAGGCCAGGGGGTATTTTTAAAATAGCTTCAGTGCGGAAACTTTTAATGACTGAAATTTATTACTTTGACGAAAAACTTTTCCTAATTTGAGACTAACTTTTTTTGAATTTGGTCAACTTATAAAAATGTATGAATTTTTATTGTTAATACTCTGGAAACCTACTGGTAAAATAACAAAAATGTGGACCATTTATACCTCTCTGAAGTAAGGTTTTGTTGAATGATTGTAAACCATATAAAAGAGGGAGACACAAGCAAATACAGGGCTCAGATAAACGACAGCGACTAAAGGAGGCCAAATCCTATTTTGGGTAGGCGTGTGGCTTTTGCTGTATAGTGCACGATTCTTGTGACGTCATTAACGTCACAAGTTACGCATTCGTAACTTCAGAACATGGATATTTTGAACAGATTCTTTAAGTAGATTCTCATCTCAGTTTAACATGTCTTTCGTACAGTAGTACCTAGTTATCATGCATGTACAGTTTTTTTTGCATCAAACTGTTTTCTTTTAAACTAATTTTTGCGTCAATAAGATTTCACCCCGCCTGATAGCGAGCTAAAGGCAAAGTCTCAGGAATTAAGGTACTAATAGTACCACAATGGTGACGGCCTCATCAGATGCTTGAAGGACCCGAGACTGTAGGAAAAAAGAGACACGTGTACTGGTAAAGAATGTCTTCAAGGTGCAGTAAAGAGCCACCGAACCGCTTGGTTCTTGATGGAATTGTTTACTTGTTTTCCCTAGAACCTCTAGATATTTTTGTTACAAAGGTACTAAGAGTAACTATACTTCCAATTTAACACATAGGGGAATAGAATCTCATTCACAATAGACACTAATAAAGTCACCCATTATCGCTTTGCCATCGAGACAGTCTTTGTGACCAAAAAAGTTACATAAAATCCTAGAGTGGTAGAGTCAAGCAACAGTCATTTTGGCCGTTGCATGAATGGGCCGACTCGACCGGGGAAGCACCACCCTCTCACAGAATAACGACGCCAAGTAACAGTATTTGAACTGTTGCGTTCCGTTTGGTGAGTGAGAGTGCCGGAGCCCAAACTCCTTTCCCATCCCCTCCCAAACTCCTTTCCCATCCCCTCCCAAACTCCTTTCCCATCCCCTTTCCTTTTGGGTCGGCAGCGCGAGTGTGACGCCACAGGTGTTGCACACGTCCATAGGGCGCGGTAACCGCTTCCCATCAGGTGGGCCGTGTGCTTGTCTGCCACCTTAAATAGGGGTATAAAAAAATAAATAAAAATACAAATAGTTTTTTTTCTATTAATTTTTTTTTTTTTTTTTTTTGCTCTAAAATGTTTTAACTACACTGTAAAGTTTAAAAAAATAAAGTAATTTTAATAAGTTTGCTTCTAGTTTGTATTCGGGTCCAAATCTTCTCTCTTGTGATGCCTCGTTCTTCTAATATAATATTTTTTTTGCGTTTAATTTTTAACAAAAAAGAATATTTAATAAGTGCATTGCATAAATATCAAAAAGGTATAGCAACAGATTTTTGTTGTTCGATTGTTGATAAATATTGAACGTTATGCTATGTAAGTGCTTTCACTTAGCTAACTCGGTATTTGAGTTTGGTATAAGTATCTATTATTTCCAGGGCAATTATGTTCAGGAGGGTCGTTTTATTTACAGATAGGTTGACGAGTATCAGCGTGCGTTGAATTGCTCAATTCAGCTGGAATAAATTCATCCATCCAAATTTTATCTATTTCTGGTTTCAGAGACATGGGAAGCAATTAATAGGAATAGGCAGTCTTAGTATATGAATCTAATGTATAAGTAGTCAGTCTCTGTACTTTTTTCCCGTGCAGAAATCCCCACTCGCCGGCCAGCGGGGTTGGTTATGTCGGACTCGAACTGACTAGAACCGCACGCCGTCCCGGGTCTCAATTCCCTCGCACTCCGGCTTACTCTGGGTCATCTACGGCTTTGAGATGGCCCCCTCGGGATTGGGAACCACGGTGTCCCTATTTTGCTCCGGGCGTTTATCGCCCCACCGCCTCGGCCTGCCTCTGCTGGGGTGACAGGTGGCCTCACCTGCCACGCCCTGGCGTGTGCTCATGAAGGACGGAGATCGTCGTGCGACCTCCGGCGTCTGCCGCACGCTGTCTGCCGCTACGTAAAAAGGATATAATCGATACATTTTATGTAGGTTCTTTTGTTGTATTTTTAAACGAGTTTATTGTTAAAATGCTCCATAAATAATAGACTACAGGTTATGGTAAAAATACGCTGTGATATGTACAAAATTAATTGGTACCGAGTTTTGGGCGAATCGCATCTAGGAATTGGGTCCATGGAAATTTTACCACCCTGTTTAATCTGATGAAAATTGGATTGGCCTATGTCTTATTCCAGAACTAAAGCTATTTACATTCAAATCTTCATCAAAATCTGTATAGCAGTTACGAGTAAATAATATGTGTCAATGGACAACTATCTATTCATTCTCAAAACTTTCGATTATTTTTGATTTATTAATTTTGAGTCCATTTCAGTTTTTCTTAGTTAATTCTTGAGTGAAACCTCTGGTGCTGAAAAAGTTCTGATAAGAATCTGATGAATTCGTGTTGTATTCTGTTCATGTTGTTTTTCTTTTATAGTATGCTAGCTAATGCCCGTGGCTCCACCCGCGCGGTGGACGGTTATTGTTTTTTGGTCATATCTCTGGATTTTAAATCTAACCAAGACCTTTCTAATAGAAACAACCGCATCAAAATCTGTTCAATAGTTTTTGCGTCCATCGCGAACCAACGGATAAGAATTTCAAACCAAAATACTTTTGTTATTAGAATCGTTCATTTACAAAACATACCCAGTTTTTTTTAAATATCTCCATTATACACACACAACTAATTCACAATTTTATAATAGTATCTAGACATATAATAAAATCGTAACGAGAAACAACGATGAAAGTTGTACTTTGAATATTTTTTTCGAAAACACAATTTTTGTGTTCTAGGAACGATACCGACTAAATCTATTATTGATCATTCCTTTATTATTACAAAGCAGATCATTACGAAATTCTAAAGAGCGATAGAACTCGGACATGGTCGGACTATAAATAATCACGCTATAGCTAAAAGGTGATGAGCAGTAAAATATGGAATCTCGAAACTAAAGAGTTACCTACGTGTGAAAGATAGTTGATTAGAGACTCAGCCTTTGATAATAAATTTCATAACGCTATTTTATTAGGGAACCGGGTAGAATTAAATAAGATGTTACATTTAAACCTCTATTTCCTCATGACAAATAATTGAAAATATAACGATGAAATAGGTAACCTAATACTTGTTGGGTTCTAAACTGCAGAAGTTAAATACCCTTGATCTATTCCGAATTTAATGCGGACTAATTCGCGATTAAGAGCTAGTAGAAAAATAAATATGATTTTAGCCATAAATCATATTTGTTTATAGGCCTTTTGAAGTAAATTTTCATAAATTCAGTTGTAACCCAAAAGAAAGGACATGGTGTGAGACTCGACTCGCTGGACGAGACCAAATTATGAGGGTAAGGTCTAAGCACCTAGGTATACTGACAAGGCGATATTATAGTGTCTACGAAACCCTAAAACGTAGGAGCGATTTACACGCCATGGGTCGTTTATTACAAGGTCTTGTCTTGAGCTTCCTCGCAATCAAATATTTCATTCCAAGAGAAAAAATCAACCTTTAGGCTCAAATGTGTTTAAGAAAACTTTATCTTATTCTAGCTGATACCCGCGGCTCTGCCCGCGCGGAGGTGGCTTATCGTTGCTCATATCTCCGATTCTGCTTAAACATACGGCAAATTAAAAATTTGACCAAGACCTTTCTAATAGAAAAAAAAACGGCCAAGTGCGAGTCGGACTCGCCCATGAAGGGTTCCGTAGCAGCAAGTAAAATTGTGACTTGATTGAATGATAGGTAAATTGTGGTTTACGATTTATGACGTATTACAAAAAAAATAAAGACTATTGACTAGATCTCGTTCTTTCGGTGGAAGTTTACAAGGTAAGGTACATCATATATTTTTTTTAGTTTTAGCATTCTCTAATTTTAGAAGTTACAGGGGGGCGGGGGGACACACATTTTACCACTTTGGAAGTGTCTCTCGCGCAAACGTACAAATTATTCAGTTTTGAAAAAAAGAAACATTAGAAACCTCAATATCATTTTTGGAGACCTATCCAATACACGTATGGGTTTGATGAAAAAAAAATTTGGAGTTTCAGTTGTAAGTATGAGGAACCCCCAATATTTATTGTTTTTTTCTATTTTTGTGGTAAAATCTTAATGCGGTTCACAGAATACATCTACTTACCAAGTTTCAAAAGCATAGTTCTTAATGTTTCGGAAAAAGTGGCTGTGACATACGGACGGACAAACAGGCAGACATGACGAATCTATAAGGGTTCCATTTTTAGCCATTTGGCTACGGAACCCTAAAAACCGCATCAAAGTCCGTTCAATACTTTCTGCGTCCATCGCGAAAAACAAACACCCAGATAAACAGACAAGACAAGAATTACGAAAAATATTTTTGTGTTCAGAATCGTTCATTTAACACAACCCAAGTATTTCAATTTAAATATCTCCAATGTTCTGTACATTGGACACAACTAATTTTCAATTTTGAAATAATAGATAGGTTCATTTGTTAACATTGAAGTTAAAGAATTACGAAAACTGTACAAGCAGTAGGTACTGTAGTTTCGGGGTGCTTGGTTGGAGACCTCCACGCGGTGCACCCTGGGCAACGGAGACGGCAGCGCCTCTCTCCTAGGGTGGGAGAGACGCTGCCGCCTACGGTCAACTCCGACCGAGGCGAGGACGGCCCTGTTGAGGGCTGTTCGGAAGCTTTTCACGTGTCCCTCTGACTAGCAGATGGCACAGTGGAGAGCAAGTAAGGGGGCCATCTCGAAACCGGAGATGGCCCAGGGTCAGTCGGGGTGCGAGGGATATGCTCTATGGGTAACCTTACACCCCGGCGTCTTAAGACCCGAGACGGCGTGCGGGTTTAGTCGGTGCAAGCCCGACATAACCGCCCCCGCTGGCCGGCGGGGGGGTATCCGAAGGGATTTCCGCACGAAAAGGTACTGTAGTTTCGCCGGAGGTCGCTTAACTACCTCCGTCCTCCATGAGCGCAGGCCTGGGGGTGACAGGTGAGGCCGCCTGTCACCCCAGCAGAAGCAGGCCGGGACGGTGGGGAGACTAGCGCCCCTCCCCCAAACCGGGGTAAGACGGGGATACCGTGGTTCCCAAACCCGAGGGGGCCATCTCGAAACCGGAGATGGCCCAGGGTCAGTCGGGGTGCGAGGGATATGCTCTATGGGCAACCTTACACCCCGGCGTCTGTAGACCCGAGACGGCGTGCGGTTTTAGTCGGTTCAAGCCCGACATAACCGCCCCCGATGGCCGGCGGGGGGGTATCCGAAGGGATTTCCGCACGATAAAAAAAAAAAGTTACTGTAGTTTGTGGTTTTCTGAAGTACCTACTTCTAAATAAAGTTGTTTAGTAATTAGTTGTTTGTAGATTAGAGATTTAAAAAACTTGGGTTATGTTAAAATAACGATTTTGAACCCACAACTGTTGTATGTTTGAATGCAATTGTATTTTTTGTTTTTAAATGTGGAAACCCCCAGGGGTTTCACCCCATCGGTGTTAGCGATGAGCTGGGTATGTCAGAATCGAACCGACTAACTCTCACCATGGACCATGGTCTCTAGGGAGAGATCCACGTCCATGACTTTGACCCGGCGTTGACTCGCCCACGCTGGGCACTTCACCAATGTGTGAAGGCACCGTGTCTTCGACGGGATCCTCACAGTGCTGGCACTGCGGCGTTGTCTTCCGGTGGATGTGCCACAGATACTTTCCGAAGCAGCCGTGGCTGGTAATTATCTGTGACATCACCGAGGTCACCGTGGTGCCTCTCCAACCACTCCTCCCAGACGGGTTCATCGCTGTGATGGTGGCTTCTACCCACCTCGGTTGCTCAAGTCGCATTCCAGATCTCCATGACTTCCTGGTGGATCTGGGACCTCTGGGCCTCGGTTTGTCGGGACTCGGCTTGTGGCTCCGCTCCAGCACCTCCTGGTGCCATTGGTACAACGAGGCAAGTGCCCTCGCTTCCAGGTCCCATGGAGGGGTCCCGGCTAGAAGACATGCCGCATCTACAGAGATCCGTGCGGTATCTCCTTATAACTCTGACGGCCAGCATTTTCAACGGGCTGAGCAAAACAGCGGTTGCGGGCCGCCAGATGATTGCAATTGATTGAGTAAAACCGGAGATATGACCAAAATCGAATTAAATATCAGATATCCACGCGGTTCTAGACACAGGCTGATGCTAGTACATAATATATGTAGTCTTTTGTAACCCTTAATATTCAGTATCTCTATTATACTATTAATATTAAGCCTGCTCTAGGGAAATACAAGGTCAAAGGTCAAGAATGCCCTGTATACCCTAATTCATCCAAAACTTTATAAGACCGCTAACATGTATTTTAATAAGTATGGAGATGGGTTAGAGGTTATATTAAAGTTTGAATAATGTTTGTACTAGCAATGTGCTGAATATAAATTTGAGGTAGGGTTCAATGAGTTTTAAGTAATAAAAATATTATTTCACGACATACTGCACTTAGCTTAGCTTATCTAGCTTGTACTGTGGGTTCTAGAATGTGGATAAACATACTTAGATACATTTTCTTTTTGGATGTATATGGGAGCCCCCAAATTCTTTAGGACCCAAGCCAACTTTTGGTTTTGGTGCAGGCTTTTTGAGTTTGGGAGGTCAGCCGCTCCCATAAAAGTCAAAAGAAAGTCATTAAAGGAGGAACAGGAGAGAGGAGGAGACCCCTGGCTCAAAAGTGCGAGCTCTTTATACAACTGGTATTAATGAGTATACTTACATTTTTCTTTTGTAAATACATATATACGATACATACATGTTATACATATAGAAAAATATATTTTTATTTGGCGTCAAACACAACTTTAATAACCAATCTAGTTTAATTTCGTCTGTACAAACAGATACAAATGTAATTTAATGCCGTATAAAGTGCAAGAGGGAAAAGGACAGGTGTATCAGAAATGGTGCGTGTGAAAGAGATGAGTTTCAGATAATCCTCACCGACACTACTCACCGCCAGACTTAGGAAATGAAAGCCAACCGAACCCAAATTCATTAATGTTATCGTGTTTGCCATCCTAACACTTGCACAGAGGTATGAGAGTTGCAGATAGCATGAACGGAACTAAAATAGTTTTGAAGCGAATTCCAACCGACATTGTTACTACTTTAGTTGAAATATATTTTATACTAGCTGATACCTGATGGAAGTCAACTCATCTTTAAAATATTCTGAAGCCCATCTTAGTTATAGGTAAGATGTGCCTTAGGTATAAAAAAACATAACATAACATAACATAACATAACCGCCCCCGCTGGCCGGCGGGGGGGTATCCGAAGGGATTTCCGCACGATAAAAAAAAAAAAAAAAAAAAAAAGGTATAAAAAAAGGTATGACTAAAAATTATTAGTATAATGTTTCAGATAAAAATAGTCGAAAGAAAAATTAAATAGGTAATGTACTTAAGCATTTTGCTTAAAAATTTAATTGAATTAATTAGGCGGGCTCATCCAAAAACAATGTTTAAAAATGACTGTAAAGTTATTCATTGTTTTCGTAGTTCGCAAGAATTACGGCAGCGTCGCCTTAAGACGTATATAATATATCGGAGAATTTCGAATATCTGGGACGTATCTAGATAGCTCAGCTGGTCAGAGCATTCCCCCTGTAAGGGACTGGTCGGTTCAAGTCACGTTCTAGATGTTCTCTTTTTCCGATCTAAATCTTTAGGTTATGTACTGATTTTTATCTATCTGTCCAGCAATCTTTCTCAGAATTATCTTAAGATATTGTTTTGTTCTAATGTACTGGCACTTGCCTCACAATCATCTATCTACCTATACATTATATAATTTTAAAGTAGTCGTGCCTGTACATTAGAGATAAAAATATAATGTTAAAAGATTATGTTTTTTTGGAATTCTTATCAGTTTGTCTATTTATCCGCAATGGACGCAAAAGTACTGAACGGATTGTGATGCGGTTTTTTCTATTAGAAAGGTCTTGGTCCGACTTAAAATCTGCCGTATGTTTAATTGCAATTGGATAAGTAGAACCGGAGATATGACCCAAAAACAATAACCGACCTCTTTGCGGGCGGAGCCGCAGGCATCAGCTGGTAGTTAAATATAGCTAGAAGTATAGATGATAGAATATAGAATTCGAAAGATCTTTATTTATTAGTCTAATCTCTTATTTTCTCACTGAATAAAATGTGGTAGAGTTCGCTCCGAACTGGACTCGTCGAGTGTTTAGAGCAGTCATCAACTTTGGAAAGAAGTATAACGCAGTTTAATTCGCTTTTATCGAGGTTCTATCATTAAGGAATTCCGTCTGTAGGTCTTATAAAAATAACATTGCGGAAGCTTTTACTTGTAGTAAATTATTTTAACAACATCAACGAAGAGATGAATAGAAGCGATAATGATTGTTTTCATTCTATTAAGGTTAGGGTAACGAATGGCATCGGCATTGTATTTAAAAAATCTTCTTTTAAAAGCTTTTTGTCTACTTGAATTTAGTATCTATGGAGAATATTGAGCTGCAGTGTTGAGAGACGCTATTTTCGAGGAGTGCCGAATTTAATCAAACTCAGTAAGTATACTACAAACGTGAACTTACTCTAAATAGTTGCTTTGCAAGTATTAAGACCCATTTACACGATGCCATTTTCTTGTACCTACATACAAGAGCAATAATCGAATGCAAAATATGAAGCGTAATAATTTACCTGTTGTAAGCAACTGTTTAGTAAAAAAATTGAATACAATTGTTGAACGCAAATATTAACAAGAAATAATTGCAAGTGTTTTTTGGTTACACAAGGTTTATGCAATGATTGCTTTCAAGTTTTGACTTGTCTTAACAGAGACTTGTACGTGAGTTTGCAATTTACAGGCTTGTGGCTTCAAGTATCGCACGTATTTGCGTTGGCTAATTTTTATTCAACTATTGAACTTTTTAGAAGAGCGTTGTTTAGTAAAAAAAATGGCAAAAAGTGTTAAAATTGGGTTCTACTGATTTATTAAAATAAATATCAGTATTAAAAAAAAAACTAAAACTGAAGATGTAAATTACAAGAATTGTGATGCACGTAACACTGCATTTGCTTAGAGTATTTGGAGTTGAAGGTTTCGGACCTAAGAAAAAATTAACGTAATAAAAATTCTAAAGACTAAAGAGTATGTATCATACGTATCATGGGGTAAGAAAAAAGATAAACGATTCTATGGATAATACGAATAACGAATTATGGTAATCATGTTTGCAAAAGAAGGGAGAATGTGCCAGGTTATTTAGACGATGCAAGTAATTTCTTACTTAAATTATATTGCATGCAAGAAGCAAGAAACTTGTATCGTGTAAATGGGCCTTTAGTTTGAAATGTAAACTATTATAGTATTAGTAATGTAGTTTACCCTTCATGATAGTTCTTCTTTCTATTTATCTATCTACTAATATTATAAATGTAAAAGTTTTCGAAGATGCTTGCTACTCAATCACGCTCCAACGGCTGATAGGATCTGGCTAAAATTCGGTACAGGGATAAATTATGGTCTGGAATAGCCATATTTTATCTATGGATTAGGTTCCCATATGTTGCAGGGACGGGATACGAATTCCACGCGGGTGAAGTCGCTGGTAACACCTAGTAATTTATACAATGAGAAAACTAAATGCAAACGATATGAAAACTAAACGCTTATCAGTGAGGATGTGAACGCATAAAACATAGATACAGAAGGTGAAGGTGAAGGTGAAGATGAAAACCTTCGTTTTTTCTATTAAAATTGTTGGGATGCTTGAATATTTCGATGGCTTCTCGACATAGCCGTGGGAAGAAATGTGAAGTGCTGGCTAGAACCTTCGTGTTCTGAAATTTGATGGTATGATTTGTCGAAGGCTGACTTGTCGAAGTGGCTGATGCGGCAATTTCGTTCATGTTCCGAAAGGCGGGTATTGACGCTTCTTTGAGTAGTGCCCACGTATACCAAGCCACACGAGCAGGGGTTAGGTAAACTCCAGCTGAAGATAGTGGGTCACGAGGGTCCGCTGGAGTTTACGAAGGTTCTACCCACCACTTCAGTATTCACCTAAGTATTGTCTGTCGAATAATCGTCCGTCGAAGTAGTGGTAATTCGAAGGTGTGTGTTGTCTAATAATTGGCTGTCGAAGCAATGACTTGTTGATCTATGTGTTTTCGAAGTTCGCTACATGTCGAAGTATTGTAGGTACTGTCTAAATTCAGTCCGTAAATGCGTCACATTATAGGTGGGCTGCATGAACTATGAAATAGCGTAATGATTGGATTGGGCCGACGCCCACAATGGCAAGCCCTATGAAATTTTAATACTCTGATGTCATTGTCACCAAACGGACATTTTACAGTAAACCAATTACCAATTTTATACGCTACTTTCCTCTTAATGTAACTATAACAACTTTATTACAGTTTTTATTGTAAAAATCAAGATCAGACTATAGCCACTTAAAAACGGGAAACTCAAATTCTCTTTGTGTACACTTAACACCGAAAAAATAAAAATGCCTGAAACATTCTTTTTGCGGGACTGCACTTATTACACGAAAGCAGTGAAGCAACGCTTCCTCAGACAGAGTTGGTACTTTTCTAATAATTAATTTAATTTAACTAGGAAGCTTTTACACTTTTATCTTGAGGTCAAAAGGAATGTCAGTAATAAAGGTGAAGCTCAAATACAGTCTTATAATCTTGTCAGTTCATTTTGAACGATAATTTAAAGTTAAATTTTTTTAAATATTATTAATATTATTTATTATAAATATTCTTGTCACAGAAATTTTAATGTCGTTTCGGTGCAGTTCCATTGTCTTATAAAGGAAACTATTTATTTTCGTAAAATAACAAGTTTAGGATATACTATATAAAAATAAATACTAATGGTAATAAGTTGTCAGTGAAGTCAGCAGAATGAAGATTGAATGATTATAGATGCAATCATGCTAAATGGGTGATCTTCATTTTGACGGCCTCGACAGATAGATATTTTTTCACGCTCTGCTTGTGTGACCAGACATTATAAGAAAAAATGCTAGGTTAACTTTGTCAATATCTACACCCACAGGTATTTCATCTGATAAACTTACTTCATAAGTAATCCCGTTCTTTATATAGAAACTAGATATTGCCCGCGACTTCGTCCGCGTTAATTTCGGAATTCAAGGTATGTTTACTTCTGCAGTTTCGAACCCAACATTTCATCGTTATATTTTCAATCACTTATCTTAATTAATTCTACCCGGTTCTCTAATAAAATAGCGTCATTATATTCATTACCAAAGGTCGAATCTCTGATCGACTATCTTTTACACGTAGTTAACTCTGTAGTTTAGAGATTTCATATTTTACTGCTCATTACCTTTTAGCTATAGCGTGACGATTTATAGTCCGAACGTTGAACATGCCCGAGTTCTATCGAATTACAGAATTTCATTTCGTGATGATCTGCTTTGTAATAACAAAGAAATTATCAATAATAATATCCTATAAATAATTTAATAAATAATATCCAGGTGGTAGAAATTTGATGACACAAATTTGTCACAAAATTCGGCCGGGTGGGTACCACCGTGTACGATTGCGAAAAACCCTCCATAGTAATCCAATTTCGGTTTGATTGCGTTCAGGGGTCAGCAAGTGCATAGCCGGGCAGGGGGATTGTGGTCGCAGCACTAGTGGCACCGGTGGGTGTCACGCGGTGCTGCGACGACAATCCTCTTCTGATGAGGCCGTCAAGCTGAGTGCCACCATTGTTAACATGGTACGTCTATGTAATGGTGACCGTCTTTCCTGAGACTTTACCTTCAGCTTACCATCAGGCGAGGTGAAGTCAAATTGACGTGTCCTTAAATATAAAAAAAATAAAAAATAATAATAAATTTGGTCGATTTTACCCTGCTGCTTATCACACTTATATAGCGTGATGAGATATAAGTTTGTGACCATACCCTAGACGAATGATCATGCAAAATTTCTGCTGAAAACGCTCAGCAGAAATTTTGCAATTTTGCTTTACTTGTGGTAGAAATTTGATGACACAAATTTGTCACAAAATTCGGCCGGGTAGGCACCACCGTGCACGATTGCGAAAAACCCTCCATAGTAATCCAATTTCGGTTTGATTGCGTTCAGGGGTCAGCAAGTGCATAGTCGGGCAGGGGGATTGTGGTCGCAGCACTAGTGGCACCGGTGGGTGTCACGCGGTGCTGGGACGACAATCCTCTTCTGATGAGGCCGTCAAGCTGAATGCCACCATTGTTAACATGGTACGTGTATGTAATGGTGACCCTCTTTCCTGAGACTTTACCTTCAGCTTACCACCAGGCGAGGTGAAGTCAAATTGACGTGTCCTAAATATATATAAAAAAAGCGGTTTTCCAGTGATGCTCGGACATGGATAGTAAAAAGCAGACAAACACAAACATTTTAAGAATCACATTTAACGGCAACGGTGTCGTTCCTAGAAAATATAGCAAAAAAAATAATCAATGTACAGTCACTATCGATTTAATTAACTTCCAGGAGATGGTAAAGCCCTTTTGAGTATTTAGTTGTATCGTACTTACTTCATACCACTCAGTCAATCTTTATTCAGTTACCATCTTGCAGCAAGAAGGTATTATCTAGATGCAACTAAGTACTTTAACAAACTACTACTATGTATCTACAGACAAAGAGCTCTTTAATCCTCCGACATTGCCGATTAGATTTTCTTGAGTTATTACAACTCATAGAGGATATTAGGTATCTGATTGCATTTATTAAAAGCTTCGGTACAATATTTTTCATTACTGTCCCAATCATTTAAAAATGCTTTAATCATATCGTTCATTTTATCACCATACGATCTAAGGTTTTATCTGGTTAAAATTTTCGTGGGAGGATCTCTATATTATATACGCCTTTCTCTCTCTCTCTCTCTCTATATATATATATATATATATATAGAGCGTGTATATATATCAGTGGATAAGGCTTTGTAAGACTCTCTTAAACAACTTGATTGCATATTAGTTGGTACAAAATCATGAATGCGACCCTAGCAATTTACTAAACCATTGTTTCGAGTGAGACTATTAGAAATCAATTAGAAGTTGACCTATACTAGAATAATATTATGTAATCTGTGCCCATACATACTGGGGACCAAAAACTATCAGTTACGTCATCTAAGAAGTTTCAATCCACTTTGAGTATATTATTAAGATCACTAAGAACTGAGATAATTTGTTAAATAATAAGTGGTGCACAATGAAGAATATTCTATATTCTATAATAAATCTATTGTGTACAAATAACATTGAAATTATCTATGAAACATTCCAGCATGTTCCGTTTTAATGGAGACGGTAAATACTCTACACAGAGAGTTATACGATGCACAGTTTGGATGTCGACAATAGATAACCTATAGAACTCCACACTTGTAGGGGTTCCGTATACTTCCTGCTCTATTTCTTATGTAAGCCGTAAATCTGTCGTGGAACAGGTCTCAGCATATCACTATTCAATCTTGTCTCCGTAAGAATCACACATACATCTAGCTTAACAAACCTCGTGTATTTTTGTGAACAAATCCGTTTCTTACCCAAATATATTTGTCACCTTTGCAGCAGTCTGAGAAGATTTGTTGGTTGAAGACTGGCGTTCCATCCTAATTATGCATTTAATACTAGGGTAGGGGATATTTAATACTAGACAAGACAAGGAGTACGCTATTGAGTTCATACTCTGCGTTTGTACTGTTGTAGATGATGGTGCAGCATAGAGTAGGTCTCGGGTTCTTGAAAAGTATATCTACAGTCTGAATAACTGTGGAAGGTAGGTGTGCACTGATGGCGTCGTGCCTATGGATTTAATCTATACTATTATAAAATTGTAAATGAGTTATGTCTGTCTACATTGTAGATATTAAAAAAAATATACTTGGGTTATGTTACATGACGGGTTCTGAACACAAAAAAAATGTTTTTGGACTACTTGTCTGTCTGTTTTCGCAATGGACGCAAAAACTACTGAACGGAATTTGATGCTGTTTTTATCTACTAGAAAGGTTTAAAAGGGCAGACCTTAAAGCAGCCGTATGTTTGATTACAATTGGTTCAGTAGAACCGGAGATATGACCAAAAAAAAAACCTATTAGCTAGTATATTATATTACAGTTTTTCATACCAAAAATGGTCCACATCAATTGAAGCAAATGAGCGATTGATACAAAAGATGAAAAACTTAATCTAAAGCTTTGAAAATTTCGCGTAAAGGTAGCTTTGATATTTGTATTTTTTATTGCTTCTGGTGGAACTGAATTTACTGGCGTAAATGAACGTTTGATTGATCGAACGGAAGTTTTGATTACATTGTCGCACAAAACTGTTCCAGATGTGCTACAATCACATATGTATTTCGTACATTTCTTTTTAATACAGTAGCTCAAAAAGTGCCTTATTGCAGGGACTTATAGCGTTCGGGATGATTACATACTCGAGCTTTTTCTTTACCTTTCCCGAACTCGTGCGTTTTCTTTCCCTACTGTCAAAATAATGTCTATTAAAAAGAAAAAAACCAACCACGAAGTTTTTATTAAAAAAAATATCATTGAACTTTTTATGATTTATGCAAATATTTCTCAAAAAAGCTACTAATTTGTTTCAATATAAGATTTATAAGTAATTTTAATTAAAATTTAAATATTAAAATAATATTAGTATCGGCCAAATTAAATTTATAAATATAAAGAAGTTGGCTGTATGAAGTGCACTGCCATAGTCTCTACTTATATTCCTTTACGGTTGGCGCCATTTTTCAAAAAAATTCTTTGCGAGTTTAGTTGTTGCACAAAATGAGTAATTTCGACGACAATTTATTTGAATTAACACCACCGGAACTCAGTATAATTGCACAAAATGCTTCGGAGAACATTTTATTTTATATCTATATACAACGAATTTATTGCGTGGAGAGAAGAGAAAAAAGCAAATAGTTTTTTAGAAAATGTTATGTTGGGATACTTCTCCGAACCCTCAGGAAAATCAAAAGCTTCTACGTTCACACAGTAAATATGCAACCTAAAACTTCCCCAGTTAGTATAAAAAACTTTACCAATTTCAATGTATATGTGAATTATAACTTTTATAAGAAATAAATGATTAGTTAGTTGAGTTTATTGTTTTTTTATTATTTTATTAAATTACTTAATTTTTTCGCAACTGTATTAAAAATAGTTGTTCAATACAACGTGTGGGACTGTTATTTCAACTCGTTCCGACTGTCTACCCTCACCTTGGACTCGCGTCAACATCTGTCGGAACTCGTTGTAATAACAGAAATCCCACACTTGTATTGAAAACTACTATTACAGATCAGATTCTAACTTATCATGTATCAGAAAATCTATCAAGGAAAACTTAAGAATCACAACGAGGAGAACTTTTGTAACACGTAAAGACTTAGACATTATTACAACTTATTAAGTGTATGATTTAAATTTTTATTAATATTAAATCTATACTTACAATATAATATCTAAAAAAAATATTTTCGTGTTAGATAGCCCTCTTATCGAGGATGGTAACTACACAGGAGAGCAGAGCAGTAATCATAACTGTCAACAAATCAGGCAAATTTCTATACATTATTGTAGAAATAGTAAATGGCGGGCATATTTGAGATAAATGTGTGCCACGGTTATAAAGTTATAAATAATATGTAAATACGCCTGTGACTCGGGCCTCTACATCAGTCGCAGAAAAGTCGCCGCCGAGGAGAGTTCTACGCACTCATCGGCGCCCGAACCTGACCACTGAAGATGTCGACCGCAGTGATCGCCGAAACGTTTGGAACACGAGTTTCCTATGGACCACGGGCAAACAGCCCCGAAGCAGTATATTCTACAAATATAACATTTTTCCTACTATGTCGTATAAAATATGAATTGGTTAATATTTAGACAATTTTTATGAATTCTGGTAAAACAAAGATGATTAATTTTTTGATTAACAAACGGCCTAAATACTTCATTATGCACTTTTCGGAGGTTGGGTATACCTAGACATATTAAGTTGAGGTTTCCACCTTTTGTAGTCTTATATTCCCGACTCTTACGACGACGTCCGAGGGACGGGAACAAAGAAATGGGACTGTAGACTAAGCGACATTCTACTAGTGGAAACACTTCGAAAGCGAACGCAAAAAAGTCCGAAATAGAGGTTGTTGTATGTATGTCGACAAATAATGTCTCGCCCATACATTTCGGAATTTAGAAAGTTCGCTACAAAGCGATTCCACTAGTTATTACATTCCATTGGCCATAACGCCAGTGGAAAAGTCTGAAATGTATGGTAGTGACTTATTTGTCAACATGTCACGTGTAACAAATAATGTCACTCCCATACATTTCGGACTTTAAAGGTTCACTTCGTAGCGAGTCTACAAGCAGAATGACAGTTTGTCTACAGGCCAGGTCTATTACCACAGGTATGAGTTAATAAACACAGATGAGGTAGGTACGTAATGTCATGTGCATGGACTGATACAGAAATAAAAAACACTTTTAAAAACAGGGATCTCTTTTATTTTAAATTTCTTATATTAAGGTAACAGTTACGTACATAAGGTTCGTCGAAGCGAAACATCACTATCATCTTAAAAGTCCTAAATACAAGTCTAATTATGTACAAGTATAAAATCACTACTTTCAACTCACGTTGTTGATAAAATAACTTTACCTGCATCATTTTCATGTTATTTTTCAATCACTAAAGTCTAACACTGATTTTAGAAGAGAAAGTGACAAGTTCATTATTTTCTTAGTCTTCTGATCATCGGATAGTCCTGTAAAAATAAATCGATATATTTAAAAATATACTAATTGCATGAGAGTAGCTGGGTAAGGCGTGTGTGAAAGGCGTCTACGTCGTTTATAATTTTGCTAAGGGTTCTGAAAGTGGAATGACTAATCAAACTAGACTGCCAGCATGTGGTGTTTGAAAAAGCATGAAAGGTTCGCCACAGAATTTATCTTCACATGTTGCGACCGGAAACGGTGCGTCCAGTGAGGTATGAAGGGCACTTTATTCCGCACACCCTCAGGTTGTGGAATGCTCTGCTGTCCCAAGCAACTACAATAGTGGGTTCTTCAAGACGGGCATTAGAAGGTTTTTGCAGGATCAGCAGCGCGAGTGTGACGCCCCTGGTGTTGTACACCTCCATGAAAAACCTTTGTCTGTCATCAGAGGGGTATAAAAAAATTAAGAAATGGTACAAGCATTTTTCTTTCTTCAATGCGGCTGTGGTAAATATTTTTGCTTACAATCATTTAAATCAGGTACTTAAGAACGGTGTACTATGTAATTTGGCGACTGTATCTGTTTAATTAATTAAAGAACCCCCATATATGTTTTATTCGTAACTCAGTACCAATAAAACACAATTCTAGGTTACATAATATTTGAAAAAATCTAATATAAATTGGGCAATAGACTGAAACAATGTTTTTCTATTTCTTTACTGTAATAGTTATACGCCATTACAATGTTATTCATTGATAAAACTGTAATTCGCGTAAACTTCCGACAATATCATGTAAAATATTTAGATAAAAACTTCGTTACAGCAAACAATATTATTTTCTCTTGAAATAGTGGTTCGATGATCACTTTTTCATTCAAAAATATGGCTACGGTTAAACCACGATACCATTTATTTTCATTCCATTTCCAATTACTCCCTGCATTGACAGCCTTGATTGGGTGCGATTCCTACATATAAAACAAATTTTTGCAACTCACAACACCAATTTTTGAATAAAATCGTAACAGAATAACTGTTCAGATTCGGTCCTTTCAAAAGGTATTAATATGTCAATATAAAAAAACAAAAATAGAAGTGTTTCTTTAACGACGTCAAAAAGGAGGTAGATAAAAATTCAACAAGATTTTTTTAAATAATAGGAAGGCAAGTTAAGGGGGCCATCTTGAAACCGGAGATGGCCCAGGGTCAGTCGGGGTGCGAGGGATATGCTCTATGGGCAACCTTACACCCCGGCGTCTGTAGACCTGGGACGGCGAGCGGTTTTAGTCGGTTCAAGCCAGACATAACCGCCCCCGCCGGCCGAAGGGATTTCCGTACGAAAAAAAATAAAAAAAGGTAGGCAAGTTAAAATATAATACAATTTGTCTTTAATATGAGTTACAAAATATTTGTTTGGTTTACAGGAACTAGGTCCTACAAAGGCGTCAAAAAGGCATACCTACCCACCTAATGGCAGTACTACTACTATGTTTCTACTATAATCTCTCATACTCTTAATTTACTCTCTTACTCATACTACTACTATGTGCTATGAAAGATTATAGAAAGAGTTTCAAGAAGGTCGATTTTAAAAGTATAGAGCCATACAAGTTCATTAATTTGCAACGTATATAAAATTTTCCGATACTGTAAATGGCCCATTTTAGCTATTGAATTTTCTAATCTAAATTTACAAGAAAAAGTTTACCTAGTAGGTAAATGCTTCAATAATTAATTACTTTTATATAGGTGAAAGTAGCCAAAGGTGCCTATCTCGTTTTTTATGTATAACAAACGGGTCTAACAGCAAATGTTTAATGAAAACCATCTCTTATTTTCAGTTCGGTTCATTCAAACATAAGTGCGAAGCTGAGATCTCGAAAAAAGTATTCACTTTGGTAATTTACGAAATCCTATTAGGGGTGCGATGCTTAAGACATCAGCGTATGCAAGTATTCAGTAAATAATTGATTACAAATATCTATATAAATAGAACCAAGGTGAACATGGCTGACAATCGGAAAAACTACATAGAATCCATATTTTAAATACTTTACCCCCCGCCCGATTTGTGTTTTCCAGCTTTAAAGATAATTTCGGACCATTCAATATTTGTAAGGTTCCATAAAAGGTGCCGTGCCTTGTAAATATTTATAAGGTTCGATGAAGGTATCGCACTTTGGACGCATTAACGCGATTCGGAGGATATCGATTTGTTTCTTACTTGTTTTGTATTATCTCTGCTCACGTACTTGCATACGTAAAACCAGCTTTGTTGTTAAAGTTTGAAAGATAACTTCTGTATAAAAAATATCTGAATATTCAGACATCCTACCCGGCTGGGCCCCAAAAACTCAATTTCTGCCTGCCATTAGGCTACAGACAGGACTGGAGTTTTCGGGGTTGTGAGGAAGATCTCTATAAAAAACCTAGAGCCTAAATATAACTATCGCCTGCATGGACTTCGTCCAAAGATGATGGACTCGATATAATAGAGATCACCATCTAGCCTAACTATAGCGTAAAAACATTTTTGATATTTCTTTTTAAGTTTAAACGAGGCGTCAGATGATTTCTGACACTAGTTTTAAAAATACACTTGACTAACTTCAACTCGTAAGTTTTTACTAAACCTATTTCTTACCAATGTCTGTATAACAAACAGTTGAGCATCGTCAACACACCCACATGTGAAGTGGAGCGAAGGCCTGAAACAAACAAGTAAATGTTATTGACTGTAGTTAGTAATAACCTACAATCAGTGACATTTCATTGCTAACATAAAGTCGGCAATTTTTTACTATATTTTATGTCTTTTTACAATTTCACCGTTAGCCTCGGTGGGATATCCACAAATCAAACATTAATATCTAGCTATTATTTAGTAATAACCACTGCAGATCAGTAATAACGTTCAATTCAATGATTTCATCTAAAATTTGCATATAAAATATGCAGTACAGCACAGCCGCAATACCAGCGGGTAACATTAACCACATTGAATTCACCACGTTACAAGATTTTCTCAACTAGATAAGATAGATAGATAGACTTAGAAATATAAGCCACTATAAAATGATATACAGTGGCTTATATTTCTATTAGTAAGTAATAAGATTACGTGAGTTAAGATAAGATTCACTTTAATTGGTTTACAGAGTGTCCAACCTAACATTGCGGCTTTGTCCAGCCAAATGGTATGCTTGAGTATCCTTTTCCTAAATCCAAGGGTTTTAAGTGGGATGGAAAGAATTTAGCAAATAAATTCTATATTGTTTGATGTCACCGGACTAAGTCTAAAATCAGGGATTTTTTAATTTTTTCATTGGTAGTATTATCAGACTACTACCACATTGAACATATTTAGGCAATATAGGCATGAATAGATCGGTTTAACTAAGACTCATTGATTGATTGACCACTATCGCAGTGATTAATTTTATTTTAACTATTTGCAATAATTCAATGCGAATGGATAATAGTATATTTATTGGGGTATTTCACGTAATTCACACAACTGGAAATCCGGTGAGTTGTGCTACGGGCTAAATGAATCTATACTATTATAAAATTGTTAATTATCGATGATTCACCAGACTTTTATAGCCCAATAATAATAGACGAACCTTTAAGAATTTATTCACCCACCAATTTTTGTTCTGGCAGCAAATCTGTATCACGATACGATACGGGGAACCAGTAACTAGTAGCTTCCACATTAAAACAATCTGCCATACTACGAGTAGTTTTGGTGGACCATCATTGTATGCGCTAAGGCTATTCTTTATATTCTGCTGCATATTTAAAAAGATAAAGATTTAATTGAGAATCTCCTTACTTTTGAAGTCGACTAAAAGCTATATCGCTGAGATATTTATCGTAAATTAAATTACCTATATTTTCACAGCAATTTATTAACTTGTTTAAATATATTTTCTTTAAAAACTCGTGATGTTTTAAGTAAGTATATACTATTAGTAAATAAGGCGACAGCGTTTGTAAAGGTAATTTGTTCGAGGACGAAAATCTAGAATATTAAATTTATTACTCGGACCTTTTTGCCACTGACGCTTAATATGTATTTTTACTTTGACAAACCTATTACGTTTGACATATAATCTTCATAGCTTTTATCGTTAGAATACTCGAGGGTTTCTTTGAGTCGTATTCGTATACAGTAATATTCCATTTAATCAAGTTAGAATCTGATTTTGTGATGACATCTTAGTTTGGCTTTCTCTAGAATAAAAAAGAATACTGATAAGTAATAAGATTCAAATGTTAATCAAATAATTGAGGGCACCAGACTTATTGAACGCTATATAAATTATCACTGGTGTTTAAACAGTTATCTATAGTTTAAGTTATTATGAAATATAATAAATTAAAGAAGTTAAATAAATTAAATTAAATTAAATTAATTAAATTATTATAAGGGGTGGGTTTATTTCAGGGATAAAAAACTTGACCTTGGCAAATTGGATTTAAATGCCTCGATATAAATTGAGTGTGTATCTTGGATCGATTAGGATTGATACGAGATCCGCATAGCATACCGCTCCACATGTCATCTACATGGTGAACAGATAAGATTTTAGCAAAAATATTATTGTGATTAATTAAGTGCCAGTTGATATTTTCGGAAGTTTACGCGAATGTCACACATTGAAATAAACCTATTTTTAACAGATTTTGATGTTATTTTATATTTTACATTGATCCCGACGTTTCGGTTGCTTTTCAGCAGCGATGGTCACGGGGACCCCCGAGTTTTATTTCAATAAGTGCCAGTTCATAAAAAATACATATATTTAAAAAGCTATTTTTGTAGATAACAGAGACATGCTTTGCTCAGCACAAATGGGTTAGACCGACCAACGAAATATCATCTTTACATTCCATTTAATCAGGTTAGAATCTAATTTCATGATGATATCTTAGTTTGGTTTTCTCTAGAATAAAAAAGAATATTAATAAAATTATAAGCTTCAAGTGTTAGTCAAATAATTGAAGGCACCAGACTTTTTGAAAGAAATAGAAATGATCCCTGGTGTTACCAACAGTTATTAATAGTTCATGTTTTATTAGACTGCTCTACTCGAGTATGAAGTAGTTTGTGAAGTTTGAATAGCTATAATAACAAAAAATGGTTCTTTTTATATACCCCCCCGCCGGCCAGCGGGGGCGGTTATGTCGGGCTTGAACCGACTAAAACCGCACGCCGTCTCGGGTCTGCAGACGCCGGGGTGTAAGGTTGCCCATAGAGCATATCCCTCGCACCCCGACTGACCCTGGGCCATCTCCGGTTTCGAGATGGCCCCCTCGGGTTTGGGAACCACGGTGTCACCGTCTTGCCCCGGTTTGGGGGAGGGGCGCTAGTCGCCCCACCGTCCCGGCCTGCTTCTGCTGGGGTGACAGGCGGCCTCACCTGCCACCAGGCCTGCGCTCATGGAGGACGGAGGTCGTTAAGCGACCTCCGGCGCCTGAGTCGCCTGCGACCCTGAGTCGCCTGCGACCATCAACGCGTACCCCACACTTTTTAAAAATAAGATAAATGTTTAGCTATTCACTGTATCTTATTCACTTATCTGAAACAAATGGAAAATATTTTTTACTATTTTAGTTCTTTTACTAATACGAGTTTTTTAAATTAATACTTTTTTCTTTCAACTACTTACGCGGTAATGTTATCATTAATCACTACATGTATGCATTAGATACTGGCCGACAATAAAAATTGGCTGAATAACTGCGCGTCGCGCTATTTGTTGTTTTTTTTAACCGAGAGTAAAAAAAAAGCGTTGTAAAATTTTGATACGAGTACTTCGTTTATCGAGAAAAATAAAATAAAATGCAAATATATACAGCGATAGTGATCTAAGTTCTACACCAGAAAACATAAAAACTGCTGCTAATGCATTATTTGTTGAAAATCTTTACCGCAAAAATCGCGGGACAAACTTGTTTTCATTAACTTGAGTTTTAATTTTATTACTGTAGGTAGATTGGTAGTTGAAAGAAAAGTAGATTACGCACCTTGCCAATGCGAGTAATAGATGCACTCGTATCAATTTAGTGCCCTCGCATGCGCTCGGGCACCAACATAACACTCGTGCATTAATTACTCACTTTCTAACAATCTACTATTAATACATCATCGATTTGATCAATGTATGTTCTGCCCACTTACATGTACCTTTGGTTTTTTAATGAATGGTAATTCAAGTTTATAAAAGAACACAAGGGCAGGTCGACTAGAGTCCATAAAGTTACAGGGTTTCATGTCCGTCTACGCCGAGGGAGAAAACCGTGGATGTGTATAACATAAGTACATGTTGGCATGCAGTATGCAATAATTGGGAATTGATAACCTGCAATGAACGTTTACGCAGTGGAAACTCAACTAACATAAGACATCGAAATACCTCGATTATTATCTCTATTTTCGATTAAGTAAGTAATTTCCAGGTAGTTCTGTGACGGCCTTTTCTACTGTGGAAGAGAGGAAACAAGGCTAGAATAAAGAAACGTGCACTGTACATTTTTTTGCGCAATTCTGCATAACTATTCAAAACTTCATCGCAATCAGATTTATGATATCGGTACGCATGAGAGACAAATACAGCACTAATAAGAAGTGAGAAGTGCTACTGTTTGAGTTTTCCTCCAGAACCAATTCCGCAGCTTTATCCTCTTTCCTTGTTTTTAATACGCACACGCAAAAGCTTGGAACCATAACAACGAAATCACGTTCCTACATAACTACTTTTAGAGTTGCTTACAAAGAATTATAAACCTTTTTAAGCGGTGAATAAACACACAAATATTGCCAATTCATGCTATTAGGTATCGACTGAAGAAGTTTGATCCACCTTCGTGTTAGGTTAGTATCGACTCTTTACCACCTAAAAAAATGTCACCTACTCTTTTTACAAGAAATATTCTCGAGAATGCCTATGAAAATGTCAGACTAAGCAATAACCTCGTCTTTATTGCTAAATTCTTATATTGTACCGAACACTTAACAAATGACACTACGAACGTAAGGAATGTCTCGAAGTTTCAATAGTTCTAAGACGACGGGTGTCTAGAAATCAGCATGTAGTGGGTTGTCTGCCTAAGGAGTATTGGAGAACCTATTTAATTGCTACCAGACTGTCGCGCATAACCAAAATTATGTCTGTAGAAAGGTTATGTGTTTAACAGTTTATGTATGTATTTATGTATGTTCCACTGTAGCTCCTATGATACTGAAGTGATTGTAATTAATAGTGAGTCAATCAATATATTATCGTCCTATTGTGCAATGGACAAAATTTTATACGAATAATATCGACACAACAATGATTTCAGATCGAAAAAGGCTTCAAAAATTAGTTTTTGTGTATCGTATCGAGTGTGATATCAAATGTAAGGCGAGAAATTCTTAGTTAAAAAATATAAATATATTGTAATGTTCTGGAATATACCAGAGTTATCTTTTTTCGGTCATATCTCTGGTTGTACTCAACCAATTGTAATGCGGCAGATTTTAAGTCCGACCAATACCTTTCTAATAGAAAAAACCGCATGAAATCGCATCAATCCGTTCAGTAGTTTTTGCGTCGAACGCGAACAAACATACAAACAGACAAGAATTCCAAAAAAATGTTTTTTTGTGTTCAGAATCATTTATTTAACATAACCTAAGTATTTTTTTTAAATATCTCTAATGTACAGACACAACTAATTAACAATTTTGTAATAGTGCTAGCTGATGCCCGCAGCTCCACCCGCACGGAGGTCGGTTATCGTTTTTCGGTCACATCTCCGGTTAAACTCAACCAATTGCAATGTAACATACAGCAGATTTTTTGTTTTACCAAAAACTTTCTAATAGAAAACCCACATCAAAATCTGTTAAGTAGTTTTTGCGTAAATCGTGAACAAACACAAACAGATAATCAGAGAAACAGACAAGAATTCAAAAATATTATCATTTTGTGTTCATAATCGTTAATTCAACATAACCCCGGATATTTTTTATAAATATCTATCAGTGGAGAGCTGGGACTATATTTTACTATTCTTAAAACTCCACTCGTTCACGTCTATATTTTTAACCTTTTCATTATATATATTAGAATATTGGTTACCTTATCAGCTGAATGAATTTATTTCGTGAATATCTTATATATTTGCAAGTATAGGCACAGTATCCCGAGGGGGCCATCTCAAAGCCGTAGATGGTCCAGGGTCAGCCAAGCCACCTTACACCCCGACATTAGAGACCTAAGACGGTGTGTTCTTCAGTTCGAGTACGACATAACTACTCCCAATGGCCGGCGGTGGGGTAATCGTAAGGATTTAATTCCGCGTTTAATTCTGATCCCGTTCCCGCTACCCATGGGACCCTATTCTACCGCCATAACTTATATAAGATACACAATTCCTCCATACAATATTTCGTTATATCTCAAAGGGTTTAGAGAGCGCTTTCGATGAAAGCTCCCAGACGGCTTATTTTTTTCCGACACCTCCAACAAATAGCATTATATTTTAGCCAATGTATATAAACAACAAATTATATACTAAAACCCTACTCGAGAACCACTCTATCCATTGGCACAGATTACATAATATTATTCTGCCATTGGTGAAAACACCATGTAAATCGGTGTAGTCGTTTTTGAGTTTATCGCTAACTAATTAAACTAAGACTTTATTTTATAAAACTTCCAACAGTATTCATAATTTATATTTTTTACTGTATTATTACAAAGTAAAAAGAGAATTAAACAAAAAGTTATTTAACAAAAATTATCTATGACACAAATGTCTATGAAGTAATTTTTGTTTATGACCTTGGGTTTGGGATAGGAACTACGGTTGGGAAATTGTTGAAGCAAATATCATATTCTTGTCATTGGCTCTCTGTATTTTTGTTTACATTACTATTCGAGTTTATTACGTACCCATTCTCGAGTTATAATCTCAAAATCGAATTAATCAAAAACGGTTACGTGGTTAATTTGTATGCAGTGGAAGCGGGAGCGAGAGGTATACCAGCAAAATCTCTCTATAACCTACTTAAAGATCTAGGCCTATGGAGAGCTACAATAAGCTCATTACTAGGACGAATGTCTAAAGCGGCACTAGTAGGTTCGTATCAAATCTGGTTAGGCAGGGAGGGGAACTTGGGTAGTGAAGGTGAGTGTTGATGTACATCAACAAAAGGGGCCCCTTCTAAACCTACACTTGGGTCGCAAGTCACAGGCACTGTCCCGAGTTCCCAACTCAGCAACGCGATGGACCCGGCACCCGCACGGAGAATCCATGGATTGCTAAGAATATCGGTCTCATTTGAAATGACAGCCCGGAGAGACGGGCCGACCCTGGAAAGACAGATGACTGCTGGAAAGACAGCTGACAGACGGAAAGACGTCCGACTGCTGGAAAGACAGCCGAGGGTGACGGGCTAGGCCGTCACCCTCGGCTGCTCCCAAGCCAAACCCTAGAATTTAATCGCGCTAAAAGTCCGAATAAGAAAAATATCCCCAGGATGGGCGGAAGATCTGTCCACCGAAAGGAAAAAAACGACGACTCTGGCGATAATACGGATTTGAAATGCCCTATGTGCAGGAAACAATACAAGAGGCGAGTTTGGGACATCAAACATTTGAATACGGGTGTGCGTTGTTTTAAAGACAATTATTTTAAATAATTTCGTTTTACAGAAAATGTTTCGCATAATTTCGTTTCATAGAATAATCAATATACAGAATACTTACTTTAAAGATTTTTAAATCATTGATTTTTGTTTCACATAAAGTTTAACATTAGAATAATCATATCATAGAATAACAAATCAAATATTCTTTATCATTATATTGTTTATTTAATATAAAACTTATTACCAAGAATAACATATTATCAAAGTGACAGTTTCTAAACGTTTCAATTCATACTGTTCATTTCAGTCAAATAATTTACAGGTGAAGCTATACTTTTTTTTAATATAACGATAAGTTAATACAATAAACGATTCTGGGTGGTCCTATTTCTGGGTGATTAAAAAAAAATAATCACGAAGGCTAAGGCGGGAGCTCCGCTCCGCTTCGCTCCCGCCTCAGCCTTCTAACCTAACCTATCCGAGTCGGAGTAATCTGAGTCGGGGTGTTAACTATAATGACGTTTTATTAACAATTTAATAACAATTTGATTTTATTTTATTTTACAGAAGAATTCAAGCAAACAAATTTGCAGCAAAAATTCTATATTGATATGAAATTATTCAGAAATTAAATTACTACAAGCAATCGGAAAAAAATTAAAATTGTAAATGTTACAGTTAAAAATAAATGTGATTTGGAAAATTATAAAGGTGGTTTAATATTCTTTTAAAAATAATTCTACAGTTTAATAAGTTTGTTAAACAAGAAAATGTGATTAAAAATTTATTCAATTGTGTTTCTGTGAAATATGTTTCATTGTAGTAAATTGTTTTTGAAACAATAATATTCGAAATAAAAATATAAGGACCAAATATTATATGAAACATTTTCTGTGAAACGAAATTCTATGAAATTTCTTTCTGCGAAATAAGGGGCTCCCTTTGAATACACATGGTGTTGAAGCACGACATCCGTCGGTAAGAACTTCATCAGTCACTACGGATAGAGTTGACCCTCATACATCCCATGGTGAACCATCGTGTCAAAGTAACCAGGAGTCCATAAATATCCGGACACGTCTTAGCATTCCGAGCCTTCAAAACTCAACCTGGAAAGTGCACGACGAAAATTTGGCCATTCTGCTAGAACATCCAGGCAAGAAACAAGATCTAAATAGCCAAGTAAACACTTTCCAAGATACAATTTATACGTATTTTAGTGAGCATTATCCACCTCCAAATTACCATGCTCCTAAAATTAAAGAAAACTCTTTTAAAACTAAATTGCGGAGAAAGAAAAGGGAACTAAAGAAAAAACTTCGAGATGCCAAAGCCTTGGGCGATTATCATCTTAGTCACCAACTGTCTAGGGCATTAACATCAATTCTTAAACTAATACAAGGTATATCGCAACAAATAGGAAACAATTGCGATAGTTACGATAGGGCAAGGCATGAAGTAAATTTTGATAAAAACCCTTTTCAGTACTCAAAAAACATCTTTAAAAGCCAAAATGGTAAACTTCTTTTGACCAAAGAACAAACTTACGAACATTACAAAAACACTTACGAAATACTTCTCAATTCTACAAACAAAAATGTGTCATTTTATGATTAACAATAGGTATTTCGGACCTAACCACCAGAAAGGGTTTTTACCCGGCATTTCTGGTTGTCTGGAACACAATAGTCTGTTAGCGGAAAGCTTAAAAGATGCCAGAAAATACGAAAGACAGATAACGGTATGTTGGATAGACCTAGAAAATGCATTTGGCTCAATTCCACATTACCTTATGGTATACGCGTTGCAATGGTATAACTTTCCGCCCGTGGTCATAGAGATAATCGAGTCGTATTACTCCCAGCTAAAATTTGCTATAAGCTTCCAAGAAGTACACACAGGACCATTACGGTATAATGTGGGACTGTTTCAGGGATGCTGCTTGTCACCAATAGCATTTAACATAGTAATTAATATCTTAATTACCAAGTTAATACGTCACGAAAAGAAATGGGGTTATCGGTTTAAAGTAAATAACATATACTCAGAGTCCATCTTAGCTTTTGCTGACGATCTCGCAATACTGACGCGCAATCCAAAACAATGTCAGGAACTATTAAAGGAAGTCTGTTCTGTTCGTGGACAAATGGACTGAGGACGAAGCCCAGTAAGTGTCACTGTCTATGTCTGGGTAGACGGGACACCAAATTTACCTCTTACGACCCGGGACTCTTCATTGGGGGTAAACCAGTTTCCATAGTCGCTGAATCGGTGCCATTTAAATTTCTTGGGAGAAAGATAGACTATAAAGGACGCACACCATCCTTAGATGAAGTTGTCGATACGTTTATAAATGACCTAAATAAGATAGATCAGATACCACTAAACAATATCAAAAAAGCTTGGATATATGACAACTACTTAACATCACGTCTGACTTGGCCTTTTCTGGTGTATGAATTCGGTAAAACCTTACTGGCGAAAATAGATGCAACTGTCATAAAATCGCTAAAATCGTGGCTTGGACTAGCGCACTCTGCTGATTCCTCTGCTCTATTTAGGGATCAAAATAATTTTGGGATGAAACTTAAGAAACCATCGGAGCTCTATAAACATCTTAGAGTTACCAAAGCCCACATCTTAGGAAAATCCCAAGATGTCACAATCAGGGCACTCCCGAAAGATAATAACGCGTCCAAGCTTGAATCTAGACTTCTATTCCATAAACGATTTATGATAGGGGCCCAGTCAAACAGAGTGGGGTTGGGAGTACGAGAGCCAGAAAGGGACCAGGATATACTTAAGTCCTTTCTAAAACAAGACGAAAATGATAAATATCGAGTGCACGCGATGAATTTGGAAATCCAAAATGAATGGTTGACAATGGGAGAGTTCTGCATACCGATGGCCTTAAAGTGGCGCACCTTGATCTATGACTGGTCGCCGGCCCTGTTAAAATTCTATCTTAACGCCTTTCAGATGACCCTCCCAGACCAGAGTAATCTGGTAAGGTGGGGGAAGGCCACAGAAAAACAATGTTATACTTGTGGTGAGGCAATAGGGACGGCTAGACACATATTAGTAGGATGTAGGGTGCTTCTCGATAGAGGCCATTACTCACGCCGCCACGATAAGGTGCTTATCATCATACGTGAAGCAATGAGTCTGGCAGTAGCTAGAGCCCAAAAAGGATTGACTACTAACAGACGTCATATCAACTTTGTGTCTGAAGGTTCATCCATAACACCCAGGAACAAACCTTATTCAATCTTAGATACTGCCCCAGATTGGACTCTCCTAATCGACACGTATGAAAAGCACTATAAAATTCCGGAGGATGTTGGGGTTTCGTCATCTAGACCTGACATATTCCTATATTCTAAGAGGTTAAAACATGTGGTTCTTGTGGAACTTACTGTACCGTGGGAAACAAATATACCGAAGGACCACACAATAAAGAAAAATAAATACTATGATCTCACAAACGAATTAATCAAAAACGGTTACGTGGTTAATTTGTATGCAGTGGAAGTGGGAGCGAGAGGTATACCAGCAAAATCTCTCTATAACCTACTTAAAGATCTAGGCCTATCGAGAGCTACAATAAGCTCATTACTAGGACGAATGTCTAAAGCGGCACTAGTAGGTTCGTATCAAATTTGGTTAGGCAGGGAGGGGAACTTGGGTAGTGAAGGTGAGTGTTGATGTACATCAACAAAAGGGGCCCCTTCTAAACCTACACTTGGGTCGCAAGTCCCAGGCACTGTCCCGAGTTCCCAACTCAGCAACGCGATGGACCCGGCACCCGCACGGAGAATCCATGGATTGCTAAGATTACGGTCTGCAGAACACCATACAATCAACCGGAAATCCAAAGACCCCACGACCCTCTAGTGCAATTCCAAGGGAATGCACCTACCATAGAGGAAATAGAGATACAAATAAAAAAGAAATCATCTAAATCGGCTCCGGGCCCTGATGGGGTTCCATATGTAGTGTATAAAAAATGTCCAACAGTTCGTAAACATCTCAGAAATATATTCAGTAAAATCTGGTCAGAAAAGTATATACCAGTCGCATTTGGCGAAGCGGTTTTCGTTCTCATTCCAAAAAAACATGAAGTGACCCATCCTAAAGATACTAGATCGATAGCACTAACTAACACAATTTCAAAAATATTTCTCTCAATTCTACAAACAAAAATGTGTCATTTTATGATTAACAATAGGTATTTCGGACCTAACCACCAGAAAGGGTTTTTACCCGACATTTCTAGTTGTCTGGAATACAATAGTCTGTTAGCGGAAAGCTTAAAAGATGCCAGAAAATACGAAAGACAGATAACGGTATGTTGGCGGTATGTTGGATAGACCTAGAAAATGCATTTGGCTCGATTCCACATTACCTTATGGTATACGCGTTGCAATGGTATAACTTTCCACCCGTGGTCATAGAGATAATCGAGTCGTATTACTCGCAGCTAAAATTTGCTATAAGCTTCCAAGAAGTACACACAGGACCATTAAGATATAATGTGGGACTGTTTCAGGGATGCTGCTTATCACCAATAGCATTTAACATAGTAATTAGTATCTTAATTACCAAGTTAATACGTCACGAAAAGAAATGGGGTTATCGGTTTAAAGTAAATAACATATACTCAGAGTCCATCTTAGCTTTTGCTGACGATCTCGCAATACTGACGCGTAATCCAAAACAATGTCAGGAACTATTAAAGGAAGTCGATGAGTTCTGTTCGTGGACAAATGGACTGAGGACGAAGCCCAGTAAGTGTCACTGTCTGTGTCTGGGTAGACGGGACACCAAATTTACCTCCTACGACCCGGGACTCTTCATTGGGGGTAAACCAGTTTCCATAGTCGCTGAATCGGTGCCATTTAAATTTCTTGGGAGAAAGATAGACTATAAAGGACGCACACCATCCTTAGATGAAGTTGTCGATACGTTTATAAATGACCTAAATAAGATAGATCAGATACCACTAAACAATATCAAAAAAGCTTGGATATATGACAACTACTTAACATCACGTCTGACTTGGCCTTTTCTGGTGTATGAATTCGGTAAAACCTTACTGGCGAAAATAGATGCAACTGTCATAAAATCGCTAAAATCGTGGCTTGGACTAGCGCACTCTGCTGATTCCTCTGCTCTATTTAGGGATCAAAATAATTTTGGGATGAAACTTAAGAAACCATCGGAGCTCTATAAACATCTTAGAGTTACCAAAGCCCACATCTTAGGAAAATCCCAAGATGTCACAATCAGGGCACTCCCGAAAGATAATAACGCGTCCAAGCTTGAATCTAGACTTCTATTCCATAAACGATTTATGATAGGGGCCCAGTCAAACAGAGTGGGGTTGGGAGTACGAGAGCCAGAAAGGGACCAGGATATACTTAAGTCCTTTCTAAAACAAGACGAAAATGATAAATATCGAGTGCACGCGATGAATTTGGAAATCCAAAATGAATGGTTGACAATGGGAGAGTTCTGCATACCGATGGCCTTAAAGTGGCGCACCTTGATCTATGACTGGTCGCCGGCCCTGTTAAAATTCTATCTTAACGCCTTTCAGATGACCCTCCCAGACCAGAGTAATCTGGTAAGGTGGGGGAAGGCCACAGAAAAACAATGTTATACTTGTGGTGAGGCAATAGGGACGGCTAGACACATATTAGTAGGATGTAGGGTGCTTCTCGATAGAGGCCATTACTCACGCCGCCACGATAAGGTGCTTATCATCATACGTGAAGCAATGAGTCTGGCAGTAGCTAGAGCCCAAAAAGGATTGACTACTAACAGACGTCATATCAACTTTGTGTCTGAAGGTTCATCCATAACACCCAGGAACAAACCTTATTCAATCTTAGATACTGCCCCAGATTGGACTCTCCTAATCGACACGTATGAAAAGCACTATAAAATTCCGGAGGATGTTGGGGTTTCGTCATCTAGACCTGACATATTCCTATATTCTAAGAGGTTAAAACATGTGGTTCTTGTGGAACTTACTGTACCGTGGGAAACAAATATACCGAAGGACCACACAATAAAGAAAAATAAATACTATGATCTCACAAACGAATTAATCAAAAACGGTTACGTGGTTAATTTGTATGCAGTGGAAGTGGGAGCGAGAGGTATACCAGCAAAATCTCTCTATAACCTACTTAAAGATCTAGGCCTATCGAGAGCTACAATAAGCTCATTACTAGGACGAATGTCTAAAGCGGCACTAGTAGGTTCGTATCAAATTTGGTTAGGCAGGGAGGGGAACTTGGGTAGTGAAGGTGAGTGTTGATGTACATCAACAAAAGGGGCCCCTTCTAAACCTACACTTGGGTCGCAAGTCCCAGGCACTGTCCCGAGTTCCCAACTCAGCAACGCGATGGACCCGGCACCCGCACGGAGAATCCATGGATTGCTAAGATTACGGTCTGCAGAACACCATACAATCAACCGGAAATCCAAAGACCCCACGACCCTCTAGTGCAATTCCAAGGGAATGCACCTACCATAGAGGAAATAGAGATACAAATAAAAAAGAAATCATCTAAATCGGCTCCGGGCCCTGATGGGGTTCCATATATAGTGTATAAAAAATGTCCAACAGTTCGTAAACATCTCAGAAATATATTCAGTAAAATCTGGTCAGAAAAGTATATACCAGTCGCATTTGGCGAAGCGGTTTTCGTTCTCATTCCAAAAAAACATGAAGTGACCCATCCTAAAGATACTAGATCGATAGCACTAACTAACACAATTTCAAAAATATTTCTCTCAATTCTACAAACAAAAATGTGTCATTTTATGATTAACAATAGGTATTTCGGACCTAACCACCAGAAAGGGTTTTTACCCGACATTTCTAGTTGTCTGGAACACAATAGTCTGTTAGCGGAAAGCTTAAAAGATGCCAGAAAATACGAAAGACAGATAACGGTATGTTGGCGGTATGTTGGATAGACCTAGAAAATGCATTTGGCTCGATTCCACATTACCTTATGGTATACGCGTTGCAATGGTATAACTTTCCACCCGTGGTCATAGAGATAATCGAGTCGTATTACTCGCAGCTAAAATTTGCTATAAGCTTCCAAGAAGTACACACAGGACCATTAAGATATAATGTGGGACTGTTTCAGGGATGCTGCTTATCACCAATAGCATTTAACATAGTAATTAGTATCTTAATTACCAAGTTAATACGTCACGAAAAGAAATGGGGTTATCGGTTTAAAGTAAATAACATATACTCAGAGTCCATCTTAGCTTTTGCTGACGATCTCGCAATACTGACGCGTAATCCAAAACAATGTCAGGAACTATTAAAGGAAGTCGATGAGTTCTGTTCGTGGACAAATGGACTGAGGACGAAGCCCAGTAAGTGTCACTGTCTGTGTCTGGGTAGACGGGACACCAAATTTACCTCCTACGACCCGGGACTCTTCATTGGGGGTAAACCAGTTTCCATAGTCGCTGAATCGGTGCCATTTAAATTTCTTGGGAGAAAGATAGACTATAAAGGACGCACACCATCCTTAGATGAAGTTGTCGATACGTTTATAAATGACCTAAATAAGATAGATCAGATACCACTAAACAATATCAAAAAAGCTTGGATATATGACAACTACTTAACATCACGTCTGACTTGGCCTTTTCTGGTGTATGAATTCGGTAAAACCTTACTGGCGAAAATAGATGCAACTGTCATAAAATCGCTAGAATCGTGGCTTGGACACACTCTGCTGATTCCTCTGCTCTATTTAGGGATCAAAATAATTTTGGGATGAAACTTAAGAAACCATCGGAGCTTTATAAACACCTTAGAGTTACCGAAGCCCACATCTTAGGTAAATCCCAAGATGTCACAGTCAGGGCACTCCCGAAAGATAATAACGCGTCCGAGCTTGAATCTAGACTCCTATTCCATAAACGATTTATGATAGGGGCCCAGTCGAACAGAGTGGGGTTGGGAGTACGAGAGCCAGAAAGGGACCAGGATATACTTAAGTCATTTCTAAAACAAGACGAAAATGATAAATATCGAGTGCACGCGATGAATTTGGAAATCCAAAATGAATGGTTGACAATGGGAGAGTTCTGCATACCGATGGCCTTAAAGTGGCGCACCTTGATCTATGACTGGTCGCCGGCCCTGTTAAAATTCTATCTTAACGCCTTTCAGATGACCCTCCCAGACCAAAGTAATCTGGTAAGGTGGGGGAAGGCCATAGAAAAACAATGTTATACTTGTGGTGAGGCAATTGGGACGGCTAGACACATATTAGTAGGATTTAGGGTGCTTCTCGATAGAGGCCATTACTCACGCCGCCACGATAAGGTGCTTATCATCAGACGTGAAGCAATGAGTCTGGCAGTAGCTAGAGTCCAAAAGGATTGACTACTAACAGACGTCATATCACCTTTGTGTCTGAAGGTTCATCCATAACATCCAGGAACAAACCTTATTCAATCTTAGATACTGCCCCAGATTGGACTCTCCTAATCGACACGTATGAAAAGCACTATAAAATTCCGGAGGATGTTGGGCTTTCGGCATCTAGACCTGACATATTCCTTTATTCTAAGAGATTAAAACATGTGGTTCTTGTGGAACTTACTGTACCGTGGGAAACAAATATACCGAAGGACCACACAATAAAGAAAAATAAATACTATGATCTCACAAACGAATTAATAAAAAACGGTTACGTGGTTAATTTGTATGCAGTGGAAGTGGGAGCGAGAGGTATACCAGCAAAATCTCTCTATAACCTACTTAAAGATCTAGGCCTATCGAGAGCTACAATAAGCTCATTACTAGGACGAATGTCTAAAGCGGCACTAGTAGGTTCGTATCAAATCTAGTTAGGCAGGGAGGGGAACTTGGGTAGTGAAGGTGAGTGTTAATGTACATCAACAAAAGGGGCCCCTTCTAAACCTACACTTTGGTCGCAAGTCCCAGGCACTGTCCCGAGTTCCCAACTCAGCAACGCGATGGACCCGGCACCCGCACGGAGAATCCATGGATTGCTAAGAATATCGGTCTGTATCACTAACCCGACTTTGTTTTATATATTATGCCGCGGGCAAAAGCTAGTCTATAACTAGCTATTGCCCGCGGCATCGTCCGCGTGAAATACTGATTCCGTTCCTGCGACCTGCAGGAATCTATTACCGATGTAAAAAGTAGCCCATGTGCAATACCAGACTATAAATTTATCTCCGTACCAAACTTCTATCGGATCACTTCCACTGTTCAAGCGTGAAAAAATAACAAATATACACTCACAAATTTAATATCCATTCAACAAACTTTCACATTTATTAGGTGATGCCCGCGGCTCCACCCGCGTTCAATTTCGATCCCGTTCCCACTTCCCATGGGAACCTATCCCAGGAATAAAAGGTCTATAACCTATTTCAGGCTATAATCTATCCTGGCTATTAAAAAAGCAATCGAAACGTCAGCAACAGTCTAAATAATAAAATAACTCGTTAATATAAATACTTTATATTTTTTGGAATTCATTAATACTAGTTTTATTATTATTATTTCCAACGGAGATGCCAGCAACCGGGCAGGTTATGTACCCTTCATGTGGGGATCATTTCATCCATTTCCCCGAGGAAATTGTTTTATTTCAATCTGTATTATTCATGTAAACTTTCGACAATATCATATGTAGGAGTTTTGTGAAGTCGTTATTAGCAGAGAAACCCGAGACACATACAAGTACAATATACGTTCGTATCCTCGTCTTGTATATGAAAGGTTGTAAAAAGGCTTGCTCGATATTGGATTTAATCTGGAGGTAGGTGCTGAAACGAGGTTAAAGCTTAGGTTATCTACTATACCTTAGAGAAGGTAAGACATAACAAGATTGCCTGTTTGAATTCAGAGCCCCCAACTAAGTATGTACCTACCTCCACACTACAGTAAATTACAGTTCAATTTGTACGCTAAGATAATGTTGTGTCTGTTAGTAAATAGAATTCTATAAGTATTATTGTATGTCACATCTCATTCATCACATGTCACCATAAATATCACATTTAATAAACATCGATACGTCGATTGTCGATATTAAACGTCATTGTATAAAGCAGCAAGTAGCATGCCTTCGCTTTTAAACGTGCGTTGCGCTGGAATACATTCGAGAATGTGTGAATCGATGTGGAATACTTCGCACTAACGTGCATCGTGGTAGAAAACATTCGAAATTATATGTAACGATTTGGCACACTTTCGCACTAACGTGACTCGCGTTTCCGTGCTTTAAGGCTACAGTTCACCGCTTTTTGAATATTGAAATTCACTATGACAGTCGTTCTGTGTCTTTATCGCTGAGGTGGTCTTATCGCTAAAGGCATTATCTTAAAGTCTATCTTTGAACGGAACAGCAGATGAGTATTTAAGCGGCAACTGATGGCGTACCACTAATATTCAGAAATAAATTTCTTATATGGACATGATTACAAGACATAAGTGAATTCATAAGTATGTGTATGAGAAGCTAACTAAAAAGTTATGATAGATAAAAAATATTATAAATTGTATTGTAAAAGTAAAATATAGTAAGAGAGATTCACAAGCTACCAATAATATTACTTTTTCATTACAAAAGATTTCTGAACATCCCTCTCATTTCTGTGAAAGTTTGTGAACATATTTCGATGTTTGGATGTTTGTTACTCAATCACGCTTTAACGACTGAACGGATATGATTAAAATATGGTACAGAGATAGATTATAGATGACCTATGGATAAGTATGATTAAAGCCCAGACCAGTAGTATTTTAGTCTGGGTTCTTTTTTTATCTGATCACTAATAAGTGGCACTATTAATGAAACAAATAACCACAAATAAAGTACGCTTATTGAATTAGAAAAAGCCATTAACTTCATACATGATTCTACGCGTACTTCTGGCATACGAATTCTCATGGATGTCGTATTTTATAGAGAATACGAGGAATGAATATTCATTTGCTGGCATTCATTGATTTTTCTTTTAGGGCAACACATTCTGTAAAGAATATAAAGCGGGGATGTTGAGGTTGTAATAATTACCCATACGGGTGGCATTCTTGATTTGAAAATATTACCATCAACCTATTACCATGAACATATAATAACTTTATGTCTAAATCATATTATGAAAATCAGGTATTAGATTTAAACTTGTATGGACGCCAATGGAAGGAAATAGGACACTTATTTCGAGCAGAGATAAAGGTTGATGTCAGTTTTGTGGCTTCTTGATTATGTGACTTAGACCCATTGAGATTTTAGTAGTATAGGCATCAATGCTTAGACCTATTTTATATAAGGTGTCACAAAATTAGGTCTTTGAATTTGGTGAGATGACTTGGTATCGACAAAATATGTATTTGAAACCAAAAAGAAAATCGGGTAAAATATAAAAAAATATATATATAAAAATAAAAAATATAAAAATGAAAAAAAAAACAATTAATAATTTTGTGGCACCTTATATATTTAAATCTATGAAATACTAACTCTAGTCGTCGGTTGGAGCTATAAGTGCTCGTAGTATATAAATTACTCTGTGGTCGAAGCTGACAGAGTTTACTTTGACGTAACGTAACTGTGTTATGTATTAATTTCACTCCTCTTAGAAGTTCCATGGTTTTATATGAAAATTAATTCTTAAGGGGTAACCTCAAAAAATGGCCATATTTCGGTTTATAAAAAATTAGAGAAGACATAACATCGTGGCGGCATGATTGTCAGCAACATCAAAATGAGGTGGCATATTTATGAAATTGAACGACGACGAGGGTTATAAAGCCGTAATTGAACTTGTTTAATCTTTGCTTCCGTCTTTTATGGTTTCCGAAAGAGGAAATGTTGTTATACCTACCTTAGAATGATACAAAATGTAACCTATTAACGGAGTCGTGGAGCTCCTAAAACGAGAAATGCTCAGAATTCAATTACTTTGAGTAAACTAATGTAAAACCTTCTGAATTATGTTTTGTGATACAAACCACTAAAATGTTATTTATTTGTGTTGTTACGAGTATCGTGTTGTGCTATTTATTATAAGAATATTTCTATTTTATTAAGTTCGTCATAGTCCGAATAAGGCTCTTATGGAAAATAAAATTAAGTCTTTTTTCTATGGGATTTTTGACTTAAGGATCAACTTAACCCACAGCCCGACGAGCTCGCGGGCGCATTTTAAACCACTGCCTGTTGTCTTTGTGGTTGGTTCGTCATTTTTTTCTCCTTGCAGAAACTCCCCTGGATACGCTTTCGCCTGCTAGCGGGGGAGGTTATATCGGACTCGAACCGAGTAAAACCACACGCCTTCTCAGCAAAAGGGGGGGTACTCAACGCGTCGCTGCTAGGGTGACCGGCGGTTCCACTTGTCGCGGAGAACGAATGGCGTTGAGCGAGCTCCGACGTCAGAATTGCAATCGTGGGCTCTGTGGATTGGGAGACTTGAGTCTCCCAGACCAGCCCCACTGCCTCCTGCTCGAGCACTACTTGCTCGCAGAAGGAGGCTGCACTCCGCCGGCGTGTGCAGCCCCAAGTCCTCGCTTGCATTACGGTGATGGTACTGAAATATTAGCTTCCCCCTGATCTGACACAAGTGGTCCTAAAAGCACCCGTACTCAGAGATCACCTGCATCAGCCGGTACGAGAGGCTCCCGTGTCGCCTCTCTAGCCAGTCCTCGAAGATGGAAGACGCATCTTGGAGGACTGGCTAGAGAAGCGACTGCCGCTACTAAGGCGTGCCCTGCGCTTGATTACGAAAGGATTCTCGCCTCCAGGTCCAATGGTAGAGTTCTGGCAAGGAGACTCCTCGCCTCGGAGGAGATCGTGCGGTACCCCCTGATGACCCTGTTGGCCATTACCCGCTGCGGAGCGGATGGATCGTCCTGGTCGTATTCCGAACTTATCGTGGAAGCACTCGAGGGTAACAGTTAGCTAAGTTAGTTAATAATATGTTATCTCTGCGCTATTAAACTAAGATAAAGAAGTTGCTTATCCGTGGCCTATAAACGTGTGTATAAAATCTGTGACGAATAAAATAGTATTACCTGACTGCGCCACACACATTTTTTAATATTATATTTTTTTTACATACATTATTTACACATGAAACGAAACGCATTTCCTACACCTCCCCACCTTTCTTTTTTTACCTGTCAATGATGGCGGAACGTTTTAACGCCGAACTCACGCGCCGCGCAAATTAATTAATATATTCGAGTGAAATACGCAAAAACACCTAAATAATTAGTGCAATAATTAGTATCAGCGTCCCCGTGCTTACGTGAAGAAAAAGCATAACAAAAAAACTACTTGGAGTGCAGTTGGGAAGCAGTACCGGCGCCAGCAGTCCATATCGAAGAAAATAGGTACCCTTTTCCATCCCAGCCTCTCCATTACCAGAGATGTCATTCTCAAGTTGGCGCAGATAGAAGAGGAAGAAGTTTCTGGACCGACTTAATTGTACAAAAATTATAAACGAGCTGACCCGCCAAACTTCGTTCCGCTTGAGAATCAAGTTATGTTGGTTACCTTATAAGCTGAATTTATTTCATGAATATATACTACATGTAGGCAACTGGAGATGGCCCAGGGTCAGTTGGGGTGCGAGGGATATGCTCTATGGGCAACCTTACACCCCGGCGTCTGTAGACCCGAGACGGCGTGCGGTTTTAGTCGGTTCAAGCCCGACATAACCGGCCCCGCTGACCGGCGGGGGGGTATCCGAAGGGATTTCCGTACGAAAAAAAAGAATTGGCTTCCTTATACCCCGGTGATTAGAGACCCGAGGTAGCGTGCGGTTTTGGTTAGTTCGTAGTCCGACATAACTACCTCCACTGGCCGGCAGTTGGGTAACCGTCGTGACTTGGGCAAAACAAAACCACAAAATGCCACAGTATAGGCGGAGATAAATCTAACAAGTTGAATTCCTGAGACGAGCTCAGCCGAATACAAGGGATTTTGGATTTTATGCTTTTTTTGCGATTTTTTTTTATCTTACAATGGTTCACCCCAGCACGAATCTATTACCGAAAACAGCAACTCGATAGCTCATCTCCTTCATACCCAAAACCGTGACAGAAAATTGGCAACGACGACGACGTCGACGACGCCGACGACAACTCCTTAGCAATAGGGCTTTTCTAAAGAAAATCCCTAAAAAATCAAAGATCAGGAAAATCGGTCAATCTGTTCTCGAGTTATAAGGAGTCATCACTAACACGACTTTGTTTTATATATGTATATATAACACGGCTGATCGGATCTGGATAAAAACTTTTCGCGATAAATCATTAGTTTACGACATAACGATTTAAAGTAACGTAACTAAACTAACGATAAAAAGTTTTATCGTTTAAAACTTACTTATTTTTACAAGGATAAAATGTATCGGGGTAAAGTAGTGTAGGTATTTTTGCTAGTTTGTCCCGGCGGCCATTTGTCAGCAATCAGGCGCTGAAGGTGGGTACGAAGTTCACTTTCATCTGCAGTGCTGATTTTACGTATGTGTTAGAAAATATTGTTAAAAATTCATTATGAGCACTGCCAGCAACGTTCAATCGGTTGTAACTTTTACCAGGACCCTGGAAGCTCTTAAAAAAGTATTTTGTTGAAAATGAGGTCTGCCCTTAAGTTTGACTTATGTTATTACTTCTCAGAATTATTTCCTTATCAGCGGCACTATCGAATAGTGTAATAATACAGGGCGTGTCTTTTTTTTATCAGAATCTGGCGAAGCCGATTTTGATGAAAACTAAAACGGCATCATTTGGATTTTGGGACATCAATGTTAGGGACCTAGGCGTCTTGCTCATAGCGGTGGTGCGGATTGCGAGAGCGTGAGCTGCTTCGGCCTTTTTCTGCGAGCAGGTAATGCTCGAGAAGGAGACGGTGGAGTGGGCTCGGGAGAGACTCAGTCAAAACTAAGTGCACGGCTCACATGATTATAAGTGGTTACAGTAGTACATATATCTATACTACTAGCTGATACCCGCGGCTTGTTAGCGATGGACTCAAAAAGAACTGAACAGATTTTGAAGCCTTTTGCTATTGATTTTTATTCTACTAGAAAGGTCTTGGTCAGACTTAAAATCTGCCGTATTTTGATTGCATTTGATTGCAATTGATTGAGTAAAACCGGAGATGGGACCAAAAATCGATAACCGACCTCTACGTGGGCGGAGCCGCGGGCGTCAGCTAGTAGCTATTATATTACACATTATTGCGAAATTGTTCGAACACAACGACCACAATCGAGAATCTAGGTGTTCGTGTATGAAATAGTCTATCTCGCCTTAACCTTCATATTTCCTAGTCATGATCGCAGTAACCTCCGAAAATCAAAGATTCATCAAACTTCCTAGAGTAGTACTTCGTACAAAAAAGGTATTGTACCCAAGAGACACTGTTTTTATCTGAGGAATATATGAAACATTTTCATGGTATGCGGAATAAAACATGATTCGATTTCGTAATCCCCCCAACTACGATCCTGACTGTAAGCAGACACAGAATGTCATGTAAATATAATATTATTTTATTGCTTTCTCGCTTAAGTTGCACACAACTTAAGCGAGAAGTGTAATACTTTTTATGGTCATTTATTTATAATAATTTAATTGAAGGTTTAACTTATTTTAGGTTTAGTTTTTATTTAACTAATATAGATACACAGCTTAGAATTATGTAGATAATATATTTTGAAGATTTTACCTTAGATTTTATTTCGCAGATGAATATTTTGTTATGTTTAATTCAGTTTAATTAAACAACGTTAGCATATGTTATTCAATGAATTAATTTCTCACAGAATATACTTTGACAACATGTTTTATAACGTAGCACGACTAAACACGTATCTATAATACAATAAAGTCGAGAATTCCCAAATGTGCTCGAGACTCAAGTGTACATTTATTCAATAGAATTATTAAGACTCACCAGTAACAGCCAAATGTTTAAAATGGTAATTCATTTTCACAATAATGTGTACTTCTTTGAATAAATACTATGGAAGTTAACATGCTATGCGAGTAATAATTACTTCAAATAGAAGTAATTATGAAAACAAAGAACATGTTAGCGTGTTCAATACACAACTATATTATGGAACACACTGCTGCTCAGCAAACGTGCATTAAATTAAAGGCAATTTCATAGTTCAGTGCAAATAATTTATTTTGCAACTGTATCGATTTTGATGTCTCAATATGTTAGAGTGACACTGGATGTTCCTGGTAATCAGGTAGATTGACAAATACAAATTGATAATTTGTGTAGGGTAGTATAAAACTTTGATTGCAATTGGTCAAGTAGAACCGGATATATGACCAAAAAACGAATACCGACCTCCGCACGGGCGGAGCCCTGGGCATCATCTAGTGTATTTATAAAAGAAAATGTATCTAAATGTTTTTAGACACGATCCGAAAGAAAGAAAAAGAAAACGAAAGAACCCATAATATAAGTTAGTAAAACTATGCTTACTTTGGGTCTAGACAGCGTTGTGTAGAATGTCCTAGATTTTTTTTTATTAAGAAATATACCGACTAATCTTAAACTAAGTACCTACTCATGAAAAATTCAAGTATTCTATTACCATATTTTCATATTTTCCACTCCTGACATGTCATATAAGAACACCAACCACGCTTAAGCTGAAAAACATGATGTAATTACTTTGATTTGAAATGATGCCAGATTAAATTTCTATCCATTATTTTTGGAGCAGTTAAATATCTTCAAAACATTCGAATCGATCTTTTAAAACTATAGTCTGCAGTGAAGTATGTTAAATTTGTATGTTAAAATGTGTATGTTAAAATGTAGGTGGTAGAGTCAAGCAACAGTCATTTTGGCCGTTGCATGAATGGGCCGACTCGACCGGGGAAGCACCACCCTCTCACAGAATATCGACGCCAAGTAACAGTATTTGAACTGTTGCGTTCCGTTTGGTGAGTGAGAGTGCCGGAGCCCAAACTCCTTTCCCATCCCCTTTCCTTTACAGGGTCGGCAGCGCGAGTGTGACGCCACTGGTGTTGCACACGTCCATAGGCCGCGGTAACCGCTTCCCATCAGGTGGGCCGTGTACTTGCCACCTTAGTGGTATAAAAAAAAAATTGAGATAGCGTGTATTCGAAATATTTTGTACGGTACGAAAAATATTTAGTTTTTTTAAATACAATATGAATTTATAAATCCAGATTTAACAAAAACAATTACATTCTGCGCATTTGTTCATATGCCTGTGACAATTTTTTATATACAATCGTTGTAACTGGGTAAAATGTAAGCAGGTACATATAAAGATATTGAAAATTAAAAGGTTAATTTAAATTGGTTTAGTAGTGATAATTAGGTAAGTAATGCTCAAACAAATAGATGAAAAACACAGATGTAGGTACGTAATTTAAAATATTAACCCCTTAATGTACTTAGATAAAATTATAACACAGCAGGACGCGGACCTTTGTTTAGTACAAAAGGGCTCAGTCCATAGTTCGCTTCGCTGGCAATGCGGTGGCTACTACCTAACCAACACATTGTCAGGCTATGCGAACCTTCGGGTCGAGAACATTCACAGAACTTTCAAGTAAATTTGCAAGTTTCTACTTACTGTTTTCGTATTGCAATACGTGACGTGGGTCTAAAATCATGAAATTTTGCTCAGATTCTGGCAGTGAATTGTCTGTTAGTCAATCAGTATTCGTTTTATTTAGCAGATTGAATAAATTTATTAACATACGCTCAACCTTAATAAATATAATAATATATAAAACATTAAGAGGAATCTTTATTTTTGTATAAGCCTAATAACGATAATGTAGAAGCTGCGAAGCGTGGCCGTTGCTAGATCGTCAAGCAGGGGCTGCGTGTCACGGAGATGAATATACTGCGATGGATGTATGGAGTTACGCGTACCGCGGCAGCTTTCATGTTCGTGACATCACAGATAAAATGCAAGAGAGTCGCCTTCGCTGGTGCGGGCACGTTCTGCGGCGATCGCCACGCTACGTGGCTAACAAATATCTGGTCATGCCACTTCCGCCGAGCCACGGTAGGAGGGGTAGACCCAAGAAGTTTGGACATGCGTGCCAGTGGTCTCACTACCATGGATGCCCAATATCGTGCCAAGTGGATAAGAAAAAGTCGGAAAGCGGAAACCGAACTCCGAGGTGAGAGAGACTAACGCAAAGATGATGATGATGAACGAAAATGGATGTTTTCGTATACCGGTAGGTATATAACTTTCGCTTCTACTTTCTGAAGATTTGCCACTTATATTCTCCAGTTGTTGATACTCTTGACCTGACGTTGTCTATTAAAATATTCGGTATATGACTTGAAATTGCTTGGATACTGAATATGACATAACCATAAAAGAAGAATTCATTTACGTCAGAAACGTCTTCAGATAGTTGACAAAGCAGTAATACAAAATTCGTGTTTTATATTATTACATAAATAAATATTCCACGACATTCTAGACAAATGCTATCTAGGCCACAGGTAGGCATGGGGTCTTGAATGCGCATATACATACTTAGATACATTTTATTTATAAACACAATACATATTATACATAGAAACACCCTGACCAATGCAAATATTCATATTCATGCACACAAATATTTGCACTGAATGGGAATCGAACCCGCTACCTCTGACTTAGCAGGCAAACGCTCTACCGCTACGCCACAGAGGTCGTCATTATACAGTATTACATTAGTAGAATTAGAATAGTAGAATAATTACTAAATTTTGGGCAATAAATTATGTGATTCCTAATAATGTTCCGTAAAAAATATACAAAATCACATTTTTGCCCCCTGAACCTATTGCACAACGTTTAAAATACATTTGGCTTAGTGTTTACCATCTCTACTTCTATTTTCTTTGAACCTTTTGCACTAAGTAACTACATACTTCAATAAATTACACGGAAAATCGTTTTCTTCTCTTGTCAAACGGCTATATACGCGACAGTAAAAGTTATTGGCAAAATATCGTCAGAGCTGATTCAGCATATTATCTAATAAATGCTGGCGTTAATATAGTGAAGTCGCTGTTTAGACTTTACCAAATTCTGAAATAATAGACCTTTCATATATATTATAACATCATATATATATAACATATATATGTAATATATATAACATCCAGCCCAATGCAAATATACATATGCGCAATGAGCGGGAATCGAACCCGCGATCTCTGACTTAGCAGTCGAAAGCTCTACCACAACGCGACAGAGGTTGTCAAATTTTATAGAGTTAGCGACGTCAACTAATGCTTCGAAGATTATTCCTGAAGTTTTATCATACACGTCTTTGTAAACGAGATAGTATGAGAATATACGGGATTATACATATAATACATGATTATACAGACGAGACTGTACTCGTATGTAGGACCGTAGGTATGATTATGAAGTACGGCCGTAGGCAAAACCTACTTAAGAAACTACGGATAAAGACTAGTTGCAAACTCAGCAATTCATACTCCATTCTCTTTACGGAAGCATAACACATTAATTATTTTATTGAAGTCCTCTTTTTTCTTTTATATTCAGTTCTTTGTAGATTCTACGGCAGTTCAGCGTTCTCCGTAACACGCCAAGCATCGCTGCGTAACCTTTTCGATGGTAATTATATTTTGAGCCATTTTTTAGAGTGCCCTGTTTTATGTCCGTGTTGGTTGGTGTCCATTTTAATTTAAATATTTTAAGGTCGTCGCAATTGGAAACTCGGCACGTGATTCCCCCTCCGTGACTAACATTTTTATGTCCCTGTTGCGGCAAGGTACGAACCTGCTGCCATCGTTAAGATTATGGTATGGGTTGAGACGTAATTTTATCCCTAGGAAACTATTATTTTATTTTAGTTCGCGTAGTTTTTTCATTTGGTTTCTGACATGGTTCAATGATACGAAATGTTTCTTTTTACAATTGCTAGTATTATTGCACATTGTTTAATTTATTGAGTGATTCTTCTTTTAGAAAGAAAGAAAGAAGAAAGAAAAATGCGTTTATTTTGGCTTACTGCAGCACACAAAACAGTTTAACTTATAATATAACTATTCCATGACATTTTAAATGAAGTAAATTATAATCAAAGATATACAGTGTTACGTATTATATGTTTTGCATTTTTTTAGACCATCTTATATTATTTTAATTTCATTTTGTAATTGGCAACACTGACCATCATTCACTCTGCAGCCATTACGTAATCTATGATATCTTAGAATTATGATATCATACCTAATCTATGACTCAACAATGATGTGATATAATTCTATGATATAATTTGTGACAACAACAACGAACATATACAGTGCCAATTGAAAGATGGTATATTTATTTCTTGTGTTGTGATACAATGTTAAATATGATATGCACTGCAGCCGCCAAAACTGGTCGCTACTCAGCTTGTTGCTGTGATGAGTATTCGGTGAGTACCAAAATTTTATGAGGTGTTGCTTACAGAAATACTATTATCTTTTTATATTTATTAAGTTGATGGCTATTATGGCCAAATAGATGCAACAGGTTGGTAGCTAGGGTGCTTATGTTACATAATGAGGAGGCTTTAGGCTCTTTCTTTTTTAAAATTAATAGAGCATATGTAACTTGGGCCACATTTTCGGTACATATATTTATTTTTGTTTCAACTTTTCGACTTCAAGCTCATCATCATCCGCTTAACGATGAATCCAGTTGCATCCGAGGCTTCCACCTCAGAGCTATATCCATTTTTTGTTTGGTAAATTTCATGAAAATTGGATAGTTGGCAATAGTTTAAAAAAATTGCTGAATAAAATGAAAAATAATAAATAAAGAATAGTAAAAGAACTGTAAAAATTACGACCGGTCTTATTTGCTCGTTTTATTAGTTTTTAAATATCTACCTAAGTACAGTACAAACAGTAAATAATTCTTCAATTGCACGGTAACCACATCATGTCTTGTTATTTCATACAAATTTCTACCGTTTCGATGTTTAATAAGAATTTAGTATATTGACCCCTCAAGGACTTGGAATAGTCTATTGTCTATTGTCACTAGGGTGTACGATGCTTTTTTATATAAATCACCTGAATTAGAGTCCCTGCTGCCCATAACTGGAGCAATTTGCGGCCGCTCCTCGTCCAGTATTAGCACGCCGCTGCTGGACCACACCGACAGCACGTGCGCTACACACGTCACGTTCAACCGTCCCTGTCACAACAAGCGTTAATTACACACCAACATCATTATGTCACGTTATAAAGGGAATTATATTTTTTGTCAGCAAAGTTTATATGTGTCATCAACTTGTAACTATCTAATTAATAGATCTGTCGCCATGAAATATTTTCATTATTAGAAAAATAAAATTTCATTCTCTAATCAATAAAAATTGTCACCAAGAATGATTACCAAATAAAATCTTAGTTCATTCTATGAATAAACATTTTGTTCTCAAAATAAATGATTTCTCAGAAATGAATACAATAAAGAACTCATACTAATAAATACTCCGAATGGTAGATCTGTCGTCAAATATGTCGATTATCGTCCGCAAATTACGACACCGCGCACACCTGACACGGATAGATATAGGTTAGAAGTGGCGGATTCGTGTTAGGTTACTTGTGATAATGCACTAAGAAATAGACGATGGGGCCTCGTCGACATCCCTCACTGATTGTCACTTTATAGGAGTCATTATTTTAATGATCAATTTAATGATTTGATGATACAGTTATCAGGACAAACCTGTTATAATAAATACAAACCTATTCATTTGATACTTAAAAATAATTATATAATAATATACATTGTTTTTTATATTATTTGGCAACTCCATTTGTAATGTTCTTACGTATCCACATGGAAGGCTAGATTCATAAACACACTGAACACTTTACTGTACAAAGCGAGGGAAGTGTTTTATATGAATGCGAAAATTAGAGTAAATACTAAGAACAGTATAAGAATCTGTGGAATTTGGCCTATGGACGAGATTCAAAATGTTTATTAATATAAATTGACTTGAAAGTATTCACTGGGGACTATACAAGTTCACATGATTAATGATTATAAACTTAGAATACAGGGTATGGTCTAAATATATATTTGTTTTATTTTATTAAAATATTTTTCCCGAATATTACTAAATATTCGCGGAACGAAATGGTTCTGAATTAAATAAAACAATTGAATTATTTTTCTTTTTCACTAGAGTTTCCCTCAATACATTTTTTGGATCTACTAATTAATTTGCATAAACCATCAATTTTTTTTTTCTTTGTCCTCGAAATGATCCGAAATTGCCTCCTTCACTTATTCGTCGGTATGAATTCTTTTTCCTCGTAATTCTTTTTGCAAATTTGGGAACAAATAGTAGTCGCTAGGGGCAGGGGCCAGATTCGGGCTGTAGTGGGGGTGGACCAGCGATTCGAAGCCACATGGCTCTTGTGACCTGGTGCATTGTCATGCAAGAGCAACACACCCTTCGACAACTTTCCCCTTCTTTTTTCTTTAATAGCCCCTCTTAGTCTTTCCAGCAGCGTTGCGTAGTATGCCCCAGTTATGGTGACCCCCTTGTCTTTGTAGTCTATCATGAGAATTCCCTTGGAATCCCAAAAGATCGTCGCCATCAACTGCCCGGCTGATTCTGACACTTTAAACTTTTCCGGAGGAGGTGCACCCTTCTTATGCCATTGCATCGGGTCTTGTTTCGACTATGGTTCAAAGTAATGATCCCAAGTTTTATCTCCAGTAACAATTCGATCTAATATAACTTCAGGGTTATCGCCACACAGGTCTAATGCGATGCGATGCGTCAATTCTTTGTTGCATCTGTAATGGTTTTAGCATTCTGGGCACCCACCTTTTTTTTTTTACGTGCGGAAATCCCTTCGGATACCCCCCCGCCGGCCAGCGGGGGTGGTTATGTCGTGTCTCGACTAAAACCGCACGGTGTCCTCCCCAAGTGTCCGTTGCCGGGCACCCCAGGTAAGCCCTCGAAAGGATAACCCCAGGGTTGCCGGCGGACTGACCGCCACCGCGGCCTCGCCTGGTGGGGTCGGGTTTTATCCCGCTTCGGTGAGTTCCCGCACGGCCTGCTTCTGTAAGGACGGCGAGTCGGCCAACTGCCGTCCTCACGCCCCGATCATGGAGGTCGGTAGTCCCATTATTACTAGGCTAGGCAAAAGTGACACAACAAAATTATAAGTTTATGAAAACCCCGAATTTCCCGTAAAAAATAAATAGGGAAAAATATAAAAATCAGTTCAAATAAGGTCTGGGAGCCGACCGGACACAATTCAGAAAAAAGAATGCAAAATTTGGACCAATTTAAGTTTGGGGGTCTACCAGAACCCACTTGCAAAAATCAATAACAATGTTTAGGATAGGCTTCTAAACGTTGTTGAGAGCTCCCCAAGGTATTAACATAAATTTCCAAATATTATTTTATAAATTAATTTGAGTAATCCAACCGTCTCCCAAAGTGACTCGCTCTTGACTATAAAATCACAGTATGGGAAAATGTTAGGTCAATTATATAGATCTTAAGCAACAATATTTGAAAGGAAATATTATCAAAATTAAATCCCACAAAGTCCCAAAAACTATTCAAATAGGCACTCAAATCAAAATAATTATGCAAATTCAAAGGATAAATTCCGATCGCAAGCGATTAGGCAATATTCGACTTTTAGGCAAGATTAATCAAGTATTTAATGATGATGATGAAATAGTAATTTATTGTACAAGGAGGGTAATCAAAAATGGACCCACCTTGCACTAACTCTCGTCATACCGAGATGATCGTGCAGAATCCTCAAAACAGTCGTATCTGATACGCCAACTAAGACAGATAACTGTTTCTTTTTAATACGAGCATCTTTCAGTACGAGTTTTTCGACTTTTCGGACAATATTTGAGGTCGTAGCTTCGACCGGCCTTCCAGAGCGAGGGTCATCTTCGATGGACTCTCTGCCATGCTTGAAAAGATTCTGCCACTTGTAAATCATGATTTTACTAGGACATTGACCTCTGTGAACAGCTGACATCTCATCCATTATCATTTGCGGAGATTTACCTTGCCTAGACAGGAACTTTATCACGGCACGATATTCAATTTGCTCCATAATGACCGATTGTTTCCGTAATAATTTGCTTTCAAGACGATACCGAAAAAACAAAAGACAGTCTTGACATAACTTTTTTTTTGCCTAAAGAGGTCTCACTATAACGGAGCATAGAGTTTGTATATTATTGTTTCCTTCTAATACTTCCTTCCGTGAACTTTGTACCTCCCCTCGTATTTACTAAAAATATGTCTGGGTTTCCGTTTCGAAAATTCCAGGTGTTGGCTTAATAACTTAGAGCACAACGAGACAATTATTTTGGAATAATTGACTAAAATCGCATGGTGTTTCCGATATTAGATCTACTACCGAAAGTAGCGTAGTTCTACCTGTTACCATCAGCCATTAAGATATTTATAGGAGGTTTATAGTCATTGTTCCTATACAGTATATTGCAAAGCATAAAATTGAGCCACTTCCACCTAGGCAGAGGATTTAGCCAAAGGCTTTGACATTTCCCCTCCTTCAAAATGATGCGGAGAAGTGTTGCGTTTTCTGTTTCCCATGGTATATAATTGCGGAGCATCCCAATAATATGAACCAATATGATACCAAATATGAGCCAAACATGTCTTCACTTCTTTTCTTTTAAATTTTAATTCTTTCCCCGAGAAAAATATTTCAATTTGTTTATATTAGGTCGTTACATATGAAATCGGCAATTTCATAGGTAAAGATCTAAATATTGTGTTCAAGACCATTCAAAATTTATAACTTTTTAAATATCTCCTTCAAACAAATGTAATTTGTTAAAATTGTTATGCTATATACATGTCGTTATTGACATTGCTTAATAAACTACACTATAATACACTGAATTAATAATAAACTAGCTGTTGCCCGCGGCTCCACTCGCGTAGATGTCGGTTATCGCGACAAACGAACTATTTCGTATTTTTAATTTCGGCATATCTTTTGATTGGAATGTCCGATCTCAATAATACAGGTATTCAAACAGGCTTGAATACAAAATCATTAATTTCGATAAGAATTATTACAAAGGTATGGATAACATGATCCGATTTGATCAACATTTCTATCAACTTTGAAAATATAAAAAGTAGTTATAGGGACATAATTTGACATTAGTCAAAATAGTTTGACATATGGTCTCAGAAAGTTTTTTGTAGATATTAATATGTCCTATAATATTATAAAACATTTTTGTTCTATGACCAATACTATCCTCAGTAGCATGTGATGAAAAACATTTTATAACTAATTTCTTTACACCTTGGGTTGGTTTCAGTAGGGATTACTAAAGATCTCTAATTTTTTCTAGTAATAAATACAGCCTATGTTACTCATTGCTAATATAGCTTTCTAACAGTAAAATCATTTTTGAAATCGGTCCAGTAGTTTTTAATTTTATTCGTTACATACAAAAATACAAATCTTTCCTCTTTATAATATTAGTGTAGATTATATTTGTATTGTATTCTATGTTTAGTTTAGTCTCTACTAGACTGACTGACTAAAACATCCACGAACGAATGAAAATTATATTACCTCACTACAAAATAGACACATATATAAATTATATCCTTTGTTACTTTACGAAAAAGTTTAAATAAAACTATTTTATAATAAACACTTACTTTGCGAAAGTGCACGGACTGTACTCGTATTACAAGCTGGCTAAACGAAGATGATTTATTGGATTTTTCTTCCTCTGAACTTATGTTCGATTTATTTCCTATTTGCTCTAGTCGGGGCACAAGGCGGGTGGTACTTTCTTCTTTATTTTTCCGATTGCTATCAACGTGGGGAATGCCCACTATGCCGCCGATATTGCCTGGAATGTCTATTACATTGTCGGTGACAGGCTCCTCGTAACCCGAGATTGCGTCCCACGGACTAAATATAATTCTATTTGCATCTTCCAACAACGCGTCGGTTATCACAGGTTTTCTTAGCGCGTATGACGTGTCATGCAGCGGAATATCCAGGCCTTTTACCTGCGAGTGTAATATAAGATATTAGAATTCTTGTCGCGTCGACGGTAACAAACAGATAACCTGTCATTTCCTGGGCGCGCTGCAACATTGAAGGATTTACAATGCATAAAATATGGACAATAGAGACCAGAGGGTTTGAGTACTAAATTCTTTAGAAATAAATCTCATTCAATATTCAAGGTTATTTATATTAAAATGAAAGCTGCTCAAACGTTATTACAGCCTCAAATATTAGTTTGAATATTAAAATATTATTTCGTTGGAAATTTTAGGTTGGATGATTTTATACCTACATATTTATATTTTAGCAATTATTAGCATAACGATTTGAAAAATACATCTAAGTAAACACTACAAAATGAGATGTAAACTTGAATTTAGAATTATTCAGGGTGTAATAAAACTAAACTAAAACTCTTCCAAATCTATGCATGTATAAAAACACTCATACTTTTCCCTGTAGAGTAGACAGAGAATACAACTCATCAGTGGCATCTGGCGTGATTACATACCTCATAAAGTTCTTCTACACACAATTTTAAGGTTTATGTGCACGCTCACTGGTTCAGTACTCATTTATTATACACCCAAATCATATTACAACTGTTTTAAACTCATTTTTCAGAAAATAGAATTTTGATAACATTCTTACAATGTAACCTTTCATAAGGTTTGTTAAAAAAACTCAACATTCCAGCGTTAGTGCCGGATGTATCCGGTACAACTTTTGGATGTATCCAAAGGTTGTACTTTGGAGTTCAAGATCCGCTCTCCTGTTATTTATCTTGATTTGGCTTATCTTGGACCTGACCTTGATCTTTGGTCTGACCTCCTAGCCCCGAAAGTAAACCTGCACAGAGCTTTGTCAGTAAATCAGCAGATGTACCCCGGCTAGCAGATGAGGCTTGGGTACTTTTTCTTTTTTTCGTGCGGGCATCCCTTCGGATACCCCCCGCCGGCCAGCGGGGGCGGCTATGTCGGGCTTGAACCGACTAAAGCCGCACGCCGTTTCGGGTCTTCAGACGCAGGTGCGTAAGGTTGCCTATAGAGCATATCCCTCGCACCTCGACTGACCTTGAGCCATCTCCGGTTTCGAGATGGCCCTCTTGGGTTTGGGAACTACGGTGTCCCCGTCTTGCCCCGTCCCGGCCTGCTTCTGCTGGGGTGACAGGCAGCCTCACCGGCCACCCCCAGGTCTGCGCTCATGGAGGACAGAGGTCGATAAGCGACCGCCTGAGTCGCCTGCGACGCGCGGCGAGCATGTTGCGGGGTCGGCGGGCCGGGAGAGTTCTAAACCTCTCCCGGGCGCGCTTCGCCATCTCCTTCGCGAGCATTGAATGCTCGCCAAAGGAGGGAGGCTTGCTTACCGAAATATATGAAAGATTATTCCTTATAACCCAAAGTTGGCAAAATAAAAAAAGAAGGGTTATGTGTTTGATATGTATGGTTAAATAAATTAACCTTATTAATTTACTAACTCTAACTTCTTCTCTAAGACTTATTAATCGTCGAGAAACAACTTCTAAAATTTGCGATATTGATCTAGAAACGAGGTTGTAAGTACATTTTCTAAGTCACGGGAAAAGCGTATCAGAGATGCTTAAAATCCAATACTTCTTTTGTAGTTTCCACATTACCTCCTGGCCATTTAGCAGCCACGTGAGATTGGCTGGCGGGTCAGCGGGTGGCGATGAGCAGTTCGCGCGTAGCATGTCACCGATGGAATACCAACTTTTCTGCGCTCGCACGCTCGGTCCCGTTTCAGGTAATTCTGCGAAAATACGGAATTAAAGAGATCACGATTTAACAAAACGTTTTTTTTTCTTAAGGAAGTATACCTAATAAAAGGTTTGTGCGGAGTGTTTTCATATAATATATGGGAATCTGCTGGAATTATTGACATTTATGATTACTGCGCCGCTCCCTTGGGTATTGATATATAGCCTATGGCGCTCACAAATAATGTGGTTTTCTATTGGTACAAGAATTCTTAAAATCAGTACACTTGATCCTATCGTGGTTGAAGGGGGGGGGGGGCTTCAACCTCACAAACTTTACCAACATACAAAACTTCACACCTGTATCCCCGAAGAGGTAGGCAGAGGTGTATTACACATCCACGATTCGCCAGTTATGTTTAGGTCATAATGTAATAGCGGGCGAGCCTATTGCCATGTACCGGGCACATTACTAAGCGAGCGATAATTAACATTTTTAATACACACATAACTACGAAAAGTCAGAGTTGCGTGCCCGGGGCGACTGAGGATCGAACTCGAGACCTCGTCTCGACAGTCCGCTATGTATGCCACCGGGCTATCGCCGCTTTTTTACGCACAAGCTTTAGCTCTTCATAATATAAGTAGGTATAGATATATCTTCTTGCGTGCAATATGTATATGGGGTTTGATCTTTGATCTTTTGTATACAATAAAAATATACATTATAATAGACAATTATATTTAGAAATTGTGAGTAAAATGACCGGTCTCATACAGCTAAAAGCATACTCTTTCAAAGAACCTTGGGACGAAATTTATAGGAGGATTACGAGTTGATGGATTACTACAGATACTATACATAATTTACATGTGAATACAAATTGAATATACATACGTATTTACAGTGTAAATAATATTCTGTATATTAATTCTTTAATTACTACTGAGATCATCAATGATAAGATAATGTCAAACAGAGCATTTAGTTCCTCCGTACTTTTCAAGTTTTAGCCGGACCTCTTCCCGGAGGGATGACCGGCATTTTAGCTTCGAGGTCGGGAGCCCCAACTCCAATGACTACTTACTTCTAGTACCTACTAGTACTGAGCCGCAAGGAAAACCACCATGAGGGAGTCCTGAACCATTGGGAGCGCTGGGGTAGCGCTACCATTGGTCTTCCCCTCACATTATCAGATGTCAGATGATTTCCACGACGATGCCTTATGCAGCTTTCATCCTAGATTCTATTCATAGATTTTTGGTGATTGACTGATTTTAATGATTAATCACAAAAAAAAAATTATAAAGAAAGTTTTATTATGTCTTGTTCTAGTTAGTGCAAGTAAGTTATAGCAATTTTTTTTAATTCCAAGTAATGGACCAACCATAAAGCGTACGTACTGGAAATTTGAAAATGTCACCTGTCGCACTTGTTCAGATACAGAATTAGTTTTATTTCAATGTGAAATATTCACTAAACTTTCGACAATTTCAATTTCATCAATAATAATATATGTTATTGTTATTATCAACTTCTATCATGATCAACACAGCACTCAGCGCTCACTGAAAATGTACCTACGAACTTTACATAAATATACAGTAAAATTACTTTGATCACGTTTACACTGGATAAACAACACGGAATGGAGTTTCATCATGAAATCGAAGTTTAACATAACTTTATAATTTATTAAAACCGCAACATAAGCTTTTACTATTAAGTAGTATACCAAATTACATACACTAATTCTACTCCCGCTTTTCTCCCTCTGAAGAAACAAGAGATAAATACAACATCCCGCCATTTGCAATAAATTATGAAGCGAAAATATTTATTTTATCAAATTTATTTCGACACGACATACACCGTTTAAATAGCCGCTAATTTATTAAGAAAAAAAAACGGATTCTGTGAAAAATATATGCATTTATTAGGTGCGCAAAGTGTTCTTTATTCGAAATTTGAATAATTTTTTCACTGACATTTTAATTTATACACTAGGACGGTTGCCAGCTTGGCAATCAACCCAAACAATAGGTCAACGTGACCGGTCGACTTTTTCCATTGATTTGGTTTTTCAGTGATTATTCCTCGATGGTAAGACCGATCTGGACATTCGACACCTTACGACACTCAGTAATGTCTAGTTGATCACCGTGACAAATTTGGTCGAGATCGGTCAAACGGTCTCGGAGGAGTATCATTTGTTTGAAATGCACCTTTGAAACCAAAGACGCTTCACTTGCCTTCGGCTCGCTACGCTTAATTAGCTGTGCCCGCGACTTCGTCCGCGTGGACTAAGATCTGTGCTTGAATTTCTTTGCACGGAACTCTAATACTTTACCTAAAATTAAAGTAACCTATGTTACGCCTTGTCATATAAGCTATCTGGCAGTGAAAGTCCCGTCAGAAGCGGCCCAGATCCGTTTCAGAGATGAGATCCGCGCAAAAGACCTAAAACCCTAAAAATCCAAATCCACGCGGACGAAGTCGCTGGAACAGCTAGTACATTTGTATGCATTGATTAAAAAATTGTTTTAACGTTATAAACATGCACACAATTTTTTTATTTATATAGATGTGTAAACGACTAAAAAGCTTTTTCAAGACTGGCTTAGGTACTCTTTTTAGCAAAAGGTGATGATTTATAAAATTGGTCAAACTATTATGTATTTTTTATCGAGGCACATAAGATCAAAATCATCCGATATTCAATAAAATGGAATCGTTACATGGAATCTAAGTGATATATAAATAAAATTCCATGAACTTTAACATGCTCTCACATATATTAATGAATGATCACTGAACTGAAAATTAATAATTTAAGCTAAGTATAATGTTTAAAAACTCCTTGTCTAGCGTAATGTGGGAAACACCTCTGGCATTACAACCATGCGTAGGCTTCGATACATAACTTATCTTACACCCACCATCGAACGAATCGGATTTGGTAATTTAATTCAATTAAATACTAAAATCCTTCTACAAAAGAAATGGAAACCAAGCATTACCATTAGTTACCACTCACCACTAACTAAAGTGTTTTTTGTGATGGGACATCAAATATCGAGAATGTGATGTATGAAGAACCTTATACTTCACAGGCTGGACGATGCAGGGCGACTTTTATGTAATTCTACTATCCTAATTCCTATTCCTACTAATATTAGAAATGTGAAACTTTGTGAACATGTTTGTAAGTTCCGTCGAGGCGGCATGTCTCCTAGCCGGGACCTGGAAGCGAGAGCCCTTGCGCTGCTGTACCAGTGTACACACGTCTGCCTACTCACCGACGCGACGCGGGATAAAACCCGACCCCACCAGGCGAGGCCGCGCCGGCGGCCAAGGTCCGCTGGTAACCCTGGGGTTATCCTTTCGACGGCTTAACCGGGGTGCCCGGCAATGGCAGGACACCGTGTGCGGTTTTAGTCGGTTCATGCACGATATAACTGCCCCCGCTGCCCGGCGGGGTGGTATCCGAAGGGATTTCCGCACTTAAAAAAAAGATATTTGTAAGTTTGGATGTTTGTTACTCTATTTGGTAAAGGAATAGATTATAGTATGAATTAACACATAGACTTTTATTCCTAGAATAGGTCCTCATGGGTAGCGGGAACGAGAACAGAATTCCAAACGGGTGAAGTCGCGGGCGACAGTTAGTATCTAATAAGTTCATTGAAACTTCAAGGGATATGCGACAAAAAATAAGTCGAAGAGCTGCATTAAAATTCTCCATTTAAAGTCATACGGAAGCTAACAGACTCAGTACAGAAGGAAAGAATGCAAACAGAAAAGTAAAATAAGCCGAGATTTTCTCTTAATTTAAGATATGCCCATTCCCAGTTGGAACGAAGGCTTTAAGGCTATATTATCTAAGCATGTACTATGGAATAATTTGACAATTCAAAGCATTAATTCGAATACCTACATAAAAATATAGATCGGAAACTGCTTTTCAATCGACTTTCAAATATTTAGTGAAGACAATTTTTAACACATTGAATTACTTACTTACTGAATCTAATTCATTGCTATTAATAAACGTATTTGCTTAGCAAATGGATGAATAATTTCTTACACAAATATATCTAACTAAAACTGATATTTAAGTTTACTGAATTCAGTTTTGCCTATGAAAAAAAAATGAAACCTTTAAGTATTTGAAAATCAATCGCATCGTAACTATCAATTTAATCAATTTGAGCTCAATAAATCTGAAAAGCTTTTCTGAAAAGTTACTACTGTTGAATTAATTTAGTTTGGTTTGTGGAATAAAGTAGTGAACAGCAATGGTGATATTCACCGCATAGCAAATGCTGTTGATACCTTTATGCGGCTCGGAGCGGAACAAGTAGATATACAGGCTTAGTTAAACGTTGCACCCGGCGATTATTATTAGTTATATCATATACAGAGAACAATGTGTATCCCATGGTGATTTGAGCAATTTCCGTCTATAGACTAATTAGATTTGCAGTATAATCTATATAGCTATATAAATTAAAATGAATCACCGAAATGTTTGTATGCCGCATAACTTCCGAACGACACCACGAAATTAAATTTTTTTTTTTAATTTTTAAAAAAAAATGAGTTCTTTATTGTCAGGACAAGGTTGGTATGAAAGAAAAATTGAGGAAAGTTCACGGATAAGGTGCTATTTTTGGAGCGGGGTGAAGCCCGGGCGAGCAGCTAGTACTATTATAAAATTGAAAATTAGGTTTGTCTGCAAATTTGAGATATTTGAAAATCAATATTTGTTTTATGTTAGATGAATGTTTCTGAACACAAAAATATTATTTTTGGAATTCTTGTCTGTTTGCCTATTTATCTGTTTGTTCGCGATGGCCCCAAAAACTACTGAACGGACTTCGATGTGTATTTTTATTTATTAAAGAAGTCTTGGTCAGACTTAAAATCTGCCGTATATTTGATTACAATTGGTTAAAATCGATATCGCCAAAAAACGATAACCGACCTCAGCGTGGGTGGAGCCGCGAGCATCAGACAGTACGAAATATGATTCGTCGATTCGTTTATTCTCCAAAATGGGTCTTCACACAAAGATAGCGCTAGAGTAAAAGAATAGCAAATGTACGGATAATACATTAATGCAAAGGTCGAAACTGCACGCGTTTTAATGCACCTCCACTTCAACGTTGCATGTATTCATCTTCTATACGCGCCAGTTCCACTTTGCCCACGAATTTTGTAGAAAGCGGTTAAAACGCCGAACAGACAAAATGGCGGCTAAAACTAAAACTCGGCGTGCTTTTGTTTGCCAGCAGCGCCCTCTATTACGAGGAAGTGGTGGAACTCCGCGCCGAGTAAAGTTTTAAGTGTTTACATTCCTGTTCTGTCGCTTTTTGCCAATTCTACTTAATGGGAACGCAGGGAGTTTTCCAGCACCTCGTTTAATTTGGCCACCGTGGGTGTATTGTAGTGTTTATTTAATTCTTCGAGATTTTACTTAGAGCCGGCTTACTTTGTTGTGCAAACAAATTTGTTTTCGTTTCATATGGTTCGAAGTTTAATTAATCAATATAATTTACTTTACAGAAATATAAAATTAAAATGAATAGTGCAGGTGCTACAGGTTTTTAAGTAGGTATACAGAATCCGAGGACCGACAACTGTAACCAGATTCTTATACCCTGCCCCAAATAAACACAAATCGGATTTAGCCGCCAGGTATGATGATCCTTTCCCACCGTTTTTTTTATTTCAACGTCTTGCAATTGGTCTACGATAACAATAACATAACAAGTTGCAGATAATCTCTTCACAAATATCAAACCGTTTGAAAAATCATTGTAGATTATTTAGAAACTTTATGTTGACCATTTTACAAAAATAATATTCTTTACTTTTGCCTGCGTTACTTAACTTGTAAATTTATTTTTTTAAAGCTCATCCAAGTTGCAATTCTTCATGTCAATTAAAACGGAGAGACTTTCAAAATTTCGCGCTAGAAACGCGGTTTTTCGAAATTAACCAAATATCTACTAAATCGATTGAGGTCCACTGGAGCTCATTCGATAAAATGTTAATTAGGTATAATAAGATTTTTTTACCGTGTGACATGTTAAATAGAAACTTTATATTTGAGGATCTTCATCCAATGTATACTGTCAATGTATGAGGTTTAGGTAATGTTGTAAGGTGGTTAAGCTTACGGCCACACAGTCGATGACAATAGGGCAGAAAACGGACTAATAATGGCATCCGCGTAACTTCCCGCTTTTATTTTTACGTGCGAAAATCCCTTCGGAAACCCCCCCGCCGGCCAGCGGGCGTGGTTATGTCGTGTATCGACTAAAACCGCACGGTGTCCTCCCCAAGTGTCCGTTGCCGGGCATCCCGGGTAAGCCCTCAAAAGGATAACCCCAGGGTTGCCGGTGGACTTTGGCCGCCACCGCGGCCTCGCCTGGTGGGGTCGGGTTTTATCCCGCTTCGATGAGTTGGCAGGCGTGTGTAGGGCACACACGACACGCCTCCGCCACGGCCTGCTTCTGTAAGGACGGCGAGTCAACCAACTGCCGTCCTCAAGCCCCGATCATGGAGGTCAGTAGTCCCGGGCGTAGATGAGTCTACGGCGTCCTCACCGCACACTGCGAAACTCGAGGGGCAGGGTTCTCTCCCGCTCCCTCTCCGCCGTCTCTTTCGCGCGCATTACCGGCTCGTAGAAAGAGGCGGCGGCGTGCCACTTACTCCCGTCGGAGACCACGGCCCTCACCATGGTCTCCAACGAGAGAACGTCCACGCCCAGGACCGCAACGAGATCCCAACGTTGACTCGCCCACGCAGGGCACTCCACCAACGTGTGGAGCGCCGTGTCTTCGCCAGGATCCTCGCAGTGCTTGCACTGCGGCGGTGTCTCGCGGTGGATGCGCCATAGAAACTTACTGAAACACCCGTGTCCGGTAAATATTTGGCACATCCGGTAGGAGAGGTCCCCATGGTCCCTCTCCAACCACTCCTTCATAATCGGTCTCACCGCCACAATGGTGGATTCCCTCCACCTTGGATGCTCAAGTCGCACCCTCCATGTCTCCATGAGTTCCTGGCGGAGCAAAATTCGCTGGGCCCTGATTTCTCGGGGCTCCGGCCTATGGGCCCGCTCCAGCGCCTCCTTGCGCCACTGGTACAGCAGCGCAAGGGCTCTCGCTTCCAGGTCCCATGGAGGGATCCCGGCTAGGAGACATGCCGCCTCGACGGAGATCGTGCGATACCCCCTGATGACTCTGACGGCCATCGCCTTTAACGGGCTGTTTAGAGCAGCCACGTTGCGGGCCGCCAGAGTCTCCGCCCATACGGGGGCCCCGTATAGGGCCATGCTTCGCACGATCCCTAGGTACAGTCTCCTAGTGGGGGCGTTGGGTCCCTTTATGTTGGGCATCAGCCGCGATAGTGCAGCCGCAGCCCCCCTCAGTTTCGGGACCAGACTTCGGAGATGAGGTCCGAAGTCCCATCGGCTAACGAGTACGAGCCCAAGGTACTTCATCGTGGGCTCGATGCCGATGCTTACGCCCCCTACGGTTATGCTGGTTCCCGCAGGTGGCCCCCTCCGAGGCCCGTGAAAACATATAGCCTCGTATTTGTGGAGAGCCACCTCGAGTCCCAGCCGCCGTATTCGACCCACGACTTGAGCAACCCGTGCCGTGGCCTTTAGTACCGCGCTTCGGTACGTTGCTCCCCGCACCATAACGAGGGTGTCGTCAGCATAACAGACTATGCTGACACCCTCGAGCAACGTACCGCGCAGCACCCAGTCGTATCCGATGTTCCACAGGAGTGGCCCTAGGACCGACCCCTGTGGAACACCGCACGACACTTCTCGCCGCCCTGGCCCTAGCCAGCTCGGGTAAACTATGGCCCTCTCGGATAGGTATGCCTCGACAATGCGGCGGAGGTAAGGAGGCACTCCGTGATACGCGAGCGCCTCTCTAACGCAGCTCCAGGGTAGGGTGTTGAAGGCGTTGGCGATGTCGAGAGACACCGCCACCACCACCACACCCCGCGAGACTACTTCCTCCGCCAGATGCCTAACGCGCATGATCGCTTCCACGGTGGAGCGCCCCCGGCGGAAACCGAACTGGTTGTCCGCCAGATCTGGCCCCACGTTCGTGAGATGCTCGATGAGGCGCTCTGCAATAATCCGCTCAAAGAGCTTGCACACCTCGTCGAGCAACACGATCGGCCGGTAACCGGAAGGCTGATCCGCCGGCTGCCCCGCTCCCGGATAAGGACCAGTTTCCCCGTCCTCCACGCCTTTGGAAACTGGCCCCTTTCGAGGCATGCGCTAAAGAACGCCACCAGTCGAGGCCCTAGTTCCTCAAGGGCCAGGACCCATGCTCGGCTTGGAATGCCGTCGGGTCCGGGGGCAGTGCATTTCCGGGCCTTAAGCCGGAGCACTGCTACCCCCAGTTCACTCTCCCTGACTTCGGGCACATCGCTCTCGCTATTATCAGCGTAAGGCGCCTGAGGCGGAGCCATACGCGGAGGAACATGCTCCTCCGCTCTCGCTGGGAACAAGGACCCCAGTATCCCCTCCAGCCGCTCCGGCTGGATGGTCTGGGTCAGTAGGGGGTCAGACGATGCGGCAGCCCAAGAGGCGTAAATTCACGCTCACTAAATTTCTATACAAATAACATCCGCGCAACCGCCATCCACCACGGTTTACAGCATCTATGTTGTCAAATCAAAAAACATCACAAAGTACCCCTTATAAATAACAAAATCCATCTTACGCGTACGTCTCTCAGTATTCTTCACTGCTCATGCTAAATTTCATCCTTTATCTGTCCTGTTCCCAGTTCGTTTGGAGTCTCATTATTAATGTAGGTCACGTCAAAATGACTTCACGTTCAGACACCATTTCCATTACCAAAACACCATGCGAACAATGATACAATAGTAGTCGTCAACTTGACAGCCTCGTCAGATGCTACTTCACGCCCTGCCTAAAGGAACTGGGATTGTAGGAGGACGGAAAATCGTGTTCAATTAAGTTTTAAAGCATTTTGTATGCTTACTTTTTTCTAAAGATTTAGGTCAGAAAAAGAGAACATCTAGGACGGGACTTGAACCCGCGACCAGTCCCTTACAGGGGGAATGCTCTGACCAACTGAGCCACCTAGACACGTCCCAGATATTCGAAATTCTCCGATACATTAATACGTCTTAAGGCGACGTAATTTAATTCAATTAATTAGGCGGAGTCATCAAAAAACAATGTTTAAAAATGACTGTAAAGTTATTCATTGTTTCCGTAGTTTGCAAGTCTCCAACGTCGCCTTAAGACGTATTAATGTATCGGAGAATTTCGAATATCTGGGACGTGTCTAGGTGGCTCAGTTGGTCAGAGCATTCCCCCTGTAAGGGACTGGTCGCGGGTTCAAGTCCCGTCCTAGATGTTCTCTTTTTCCGATCTAAATCTTTAGGAAACACGTGTGTCAATAAAGAATTCCAAGTCTTTATTGCGGTAAATTGTTACTTTTTTTTTTATACCACTAAGGTGGCAGACAAGCACACGGCCCACCTGATGGGAAGCGGTTACCGCGGCCTATGGACGTGTGCAACACCAGTGGCGTCACACTCGCGCTGCCGACCCTTTAAAGGAAAGGAGTGGAGTAGGAGTTTGGGCTCCGGCACTCTCACTCACCAAACGGAACGCAACAGTTCAAATACTTGGCGTCGGTATTCTGTGAGAGGGTGGTGCTTCCCCGGTCGAGTCGGCCCATTCATGCAACGGCCAAAATGACTGTTGCTTGACTCTACCACCTTCAAATTTACCTTCACCTTACCTTATATTCATCCGATAGAACTTCTTCAAGCAATGCAATTCCTTTTCCTTCATATCCTCGTCGACAAGCTCCATCTTTGTATTCTTTGGTCACCTTCTTACGCCGACACAATAATAAACAGTCACGTTTATCCTTCCCACTATTATATTATAAATGTAAAAGTTTGTGAAGATGTTTGTAAGTTTGGATGGTTGTAACTTAACAATCTAACGGTTGAACGGATTTTGCTGAAATTTGGTACAGTGATAGATAATAGTTTGGAATAACACATAAGCTACATTTTATCCCTGGAATAGGTTCCCATAGGAAGCGGGGACAGGAACAAAATATCACGCGTCAATAGTCAATAAACTAACAAAGCAAAATGAATAATATATGATTTAAACCTCACAATAAGTTACTCACACGTGGCTTGAGTCCAGAAATATATCCTAACAGTATTCAATTGACCGACAGCATACGATTCAAAGTGTGCTCTAAATTTTGCTAACGATGAATAACGGTTTTGTGTCAAATTCTACCCAGTGAGTGCGTAAGCTATTTTCAATATTAATATTAGGAAAAACCTTTACTGCACTTTGAGTGTTTTGAATTTGGAATCAAAATAATATTACCAAACTGCAGTATTCATGTGTTAAGAGTTGTACGGAGTAGAGTGTAAGGGCCAACCCATCTCTCCCTGTGGACGTCCTACAAGCGACTAAGGTATTGGACTGTTTTACATTCAACAGTCTATATATAGCCCAGATTCAGCCCCAGCGGCACAAGACGCGAAAAAGTCATCCCCTATTACATGGGACTGAATAGAAAGATCCATACACAACTCTATTAAGCACAAGTTAAAGCTGGCATATTCAGTCCTAATAAAAACAAATGCAGAACGTCATTAATCCAACAATAACAGCATTAATCCTTCTGTATTGTGAGTACATTCGAAACGGAACTTGCGAATGCATTGGAAATGTACCTTCAATACGTGTATTGCGTACTCTCACTTGTCAGCACTATTGTACCCATCGTATGGTTTATTTATGCAAGCCTGCACTACGTAGAAATGTATTCCGCACATTTGTTGTTCTGAGTTGAGCTCTGAGTATGGTCCATTGAGAATAGTTAGGCTAAAGTGCGTTTCAATTTGCGCCTCATACATTGATTGTGAAATATTGTTATTATCTAAGCTGATGCCTAAGTTTTAAAAATTGATATGTGCTAATGAACAAAATATTAAAGTAGATAAAGAAAACTTCAGCCCTAATATTCAAGTTAAAGTAAGAAATAAAACCGATAAGGATTGGAATAGAATTAAAACATATCATTATAAAAAGAAAACAATCAAAATCTCCGAAACTAATTAATAAAATATGTAACTAACTAAAAAGATAATCTAGTCTGATATTGTCTGTTTGGTGTTTTTCTATGCGTTTTCAGCAATGCTACCACGTTAATTTTCTTTTTGTTTTTAAAATTGTTTTAGATAAATATGTACACTAATTGATGCCCGTGGCTCTTTCTGTGCGGAGGTACGTTGTCGTTAGCGAGGGATATGCTCTCTATGGGTAACCTTACACCCCGGCGTCTGTAGACCCGAGACGGCGTGCGGTTTTAGTCGGTTCAAGCCCGACATAACCGCCCCCGCTGGTCGGCGGGGGGTATCCGAAGGGATTTCCACACAAAAAAAAGGTACGTTGTCGTTTTTTAATCATATCTCCAGTTCTACTTAATCATTTACAAATACGGCGGAGACCTTTCTAATAGAAAAAATCGTATCAAAATCCGTTCAGTAGTTAGTAGTACAAACAAACAAACAGATAAATTAGTGTTGAGAATCGTTCATCTAACATAACCCTTTTTTTTTTTTTTTTTTTTTATCGTGCGGAAATCCCTTCGGATACCCCCCCGCCGGCCAGCGGGGGCGGTTATGTCGGGTTTGTACCGACTAAAACCGCACGCCGTCTCGGGTCTTCAGACGCCGGGGTGTAAGGTTACCCATAGAGCATATCCCTCGCACCCCGGCTGACCCTGGGCCATCTCACCACTAACAGCATCGCTCATCCTGTCTCCTCTGAAAGCAGAGGAGTACGGAGAGCGATGTGCTCCCGCCACGTTGGGTATTGGCCGACGATCAATGCCAACCCTATGAAGGGGTGAAGGGGAAGCCATTGACCGCCGCCCAGGGTGTACCGGCCGCTCCGATTCCGTTCCCCCCGGACTGCAGCGGGATCAGAATCGGAGCGACACTCGAGGAGGTTACCCAACACACACCCCTCATCTAACATAACCCTAGTATCTTTTTTTTAAATATATATTTTTACTACCTATAAATAGATAGGTGATTTTTCAAACTGTAAGATAAGGGTTAACACTACACTAAGTATTTGTTTTATGCTTCAAATGCGTTCATCACAACCACTTTTCGCAAGCTTCTGCTCCTTTGGCAAACTCTCATTATTTCAGTGAAATCAACGATCTAATTATGTCTCACCTAACTTCTTTTAATTCATATCCCGGAAACTTATCAATCGACTTGCTCTGAAATAATATCTGTAAAAAAAGTGCAAAGGGGGTTTGCCATGAACGCATTGACGGTTTTAGCTCATTCACATGATGTTTCAATAATATTGAGAGTTTAGCGAACAAAGTGAACTAGAACTCTCAATATTTTTCTACTGGTGTGGTCAGTTTTAACTAAGCTAACTGAATTCAATGAAGTTGTTTAATCTTGCCTAAGTACCGAGTATCGGGTATTGTTACTAGAATAAAATACAATTTGAAAAAACGTTTAAACACGCTTTATTTAATTTAAAAGTATACGTAAATAAAGTGTAGGGTATCTATTTTCTATTTACTTCCGAAGTGCTTTAGTTTAATAAACTGCACTGTTTGCAAACTATTCCGCTATTGTGCACGCTTATTTGTATACGTTATTTTTTTGTTCTGTGCTTATTTGTACGGGAGGGGTTTACAGAATTTAAAAACTATCGAGAAAATTGGGTCTTGGCCCCAGCGAGACCAAGGGCCAAGCTAACCTCACTTGCAAGCTTATATATATAAGGTGTCACAAAATTAGGTCTCAGAATTTGGTGAGATGACTTGGTATCGACAAAATATGTATTTGGCACAAAAAAAATATCGGGTTAAATAAAATAAAAATATATATAAAAAAAATTACACCACCAGTGTGCATTGTGAATATTAAACAAGCCTACTCTTGTAAAACTGGACTCGTCTGTCCACAAAAAAATTTTTCTGGTAGGATCTTCCACTAACCACCTACAAAATCTTAACCGCGGATCAAAATCTGTGGTAAGGAGCTCTTGCACCCGCAGAAAGTGGTAGGCGTGCAGTCTTTCTCCTCGCAGTATTCTCCAAGCGGATGTGTGGGAAATACCTAAATCGCGACCAGCGTCACGTGTGCTCGTCGCGTGACGCTGGTCGCTGGTGGTGTTTTTTTTTTCATTTTTTTTTAAATATTTATTATATTTTAATTTTTTTATTTTACCCGATATTTTTTTTTGTTTCAAATACATATTTTGTCGATACCAAGTCATCTCACCAAATTCAGAGACCTAATTTTGTGACACCTTATATAGCTTGCAGCATACTTACTGATTGACGGACGTTACTCTGGCCCTTTTTTGCGGTGGGGGTGGTTATGTCCGATTCGAACCGACTAAAACCGCACGCCACCTCGGCTCTTCCTTCAGACGCCGGGGTATAAGGTGGGCCCATAAGGCATTTCTCTCGCACCCCATATGACTCACGGCCATCTTCGGTTTTGAGATGGTATCCTCGGGTTTAGGAAGCACGGTGTCCCCGTCTTGCCCCCGGAAAGAGAGGGCGTACAACGCGCCACCTCCTGGCCTGCTTTTGCTAGGGTGACAGATGGCTCCACCTGGCCCAGGTTTTCCTGACGGTGTTGGGGTCTAATGGCAGTCATGCCCAAAAAAACTTAGATAAACCAAAAAATGATAGGCTCCAAAGTGCAAGCTTTGGATGCAACCGTGATGGACGCTCGTTTGATGATGAGTCGACCCCGTTGTACTAGGCTAGTGCGGGTTGACGAAGTTTATAAAACTATCGAGAATATTACGAAGAACTTTCAGGCCGGCGCGTAGGTCGGTTATCGTTTTTGGTCATATCTTCGGGTATACTTAACCAATTGCAATCAAACATACGGCAGATTTTATGTCTGGCCAAGACCTTTTTGATAGAAAAAAGCATCAAAATCCGTTCACTAGTTTTTGCGTCCATCGCTAACATATAGACAAACTAACAAGAATTCTAAAAAAAAAATTTTTTATGTTCAGTATCGCTCATTTAACACAACCCAAGTACTTTTTTAGTTTTTATAGATAAGCAATCATAAAAAATTTGAAAAGTAAAAGTTGGCCGGTGGGCGATGCCAATTAACAGAGATGTGTGGAAAACTAGTGGAAAAATAATACCAAATAATACATTTTGAAAACCTTTTTCAAATCATTATTTTCCCCTTTTTTATTTTTTTATACCACTAAGGTGGCAGACAAGCACACGGCCCACCTGATGGGAAGCGGTTACCGCGGCCTATGGACGTGTGCAACACCAGTGGCGTCACACTCGCGCTGCCGACCCTGTAAAGGAAAGAGGATGGGAAAGGAGTTTGGGAGGGGATGGGAAAGGAGTTTGGGCTCCGGCACTCTCACTCACCAAACGGAACGCAACAGTTCAAATACTGTTACTTGGCGTCGATATTCTGTGAGAGGGTTGTGCTTCCCCGGTCGAGTCGGCCCATTCATGTAACGGCCAAAATGACTGTTGCTCGACTCTACCACTCTAAAATGATCCATGTTTCCAAACATTTCATGTTGGCATCAATTTTTATAACGATGGCTTTAAGCTTTCCCTTTTACGAGTAGTAGCTTATAACATGCATTCTAGGAGTACCTATGATGACCTTACAATTAAAGGCCATGCAACAGTGAACTCGTTAAGAAATGCAATGCATTGTGCAGTTGTAGCAAGTTTTATTATAATAATACACGATAAACAATTTAAAGAGTGGTGAACTCCTCCTTTCTTAACGCGTGCTAAGATTTACAACTGTCTACTAACTTTTTTATGTGTGGTCCATCATTTTACTACACTCCTTGATGGTAAGCTAGGTTAAAATCTAGAAAATTATCGTGCCAAAGGCTATCGCAACCGGATACTTGTAAAGATATTATAGGTTATTCAGGTGATGGTTAAACATAAGTACTTACATATTGTTAGTACCTTTTTTTTTTTTTTTTTTTTTTTCGTGCGGAAATCCCCTCGGATACCCCCCCGCCGGCCAGCGGGGGCGGTTATGTCGGGCTTGAACCGACTAAAACCGCACGCCGTCTCGGGTCTGCAGACGCCGGGGTGTAAGGTTGCCCATAGAGCATATCCCTCGCACCCCGACTGACCCTGGGCCATCTCCGGTTTCGAGATGGCCCCCTCGGGTTTGAGAACCACGGTGTCCCCGTCTTGCCCCGGTTTGGGGGAGGGGCGCTAGTCGCCCCACCGTCCCGGCCTGCTTCTGCTGGGGTGACAGGCGGCCTCACCTGCCACCCCCAGGCCTGCGCTCATGGAGGACGGAGGTCGTTAAGCGACCTCCGGCGCCTGAGTTGCCTGCGACGCGCGGCGAGCAAGTTGCGGGCTCGGCGGACCGGGAGAGTTCTAAGTCTCTCCCGGGCGCGCTCCGCCACCTCCTTCGCGAGCATTACATGCTCGCAGAAGGAGGCGGCGGCGGCCCACGCGCTCGCGCTCCGCACCATTGCCGCAATCATGCTGCCGAGCGAGAGGACTCCCACCCCGATGGCTGCCACGAGGTCACGCCTCGGCGCCTCCCACGCCGGGCAGTCCGCCAGCGTGTGCAGCCCTGAGTCCTCGCTCGCGTCGCAGTGATGACACTCAGGCGTTGGCTCCTTCCTGATCCGATGCAGGTGGTCCCCGAAGCACCCCTTCCCTGAGATCACCTGCGTCAGTCGGTAGGAGAGGCTTCCGTGTCGCCTCTCCAGCCAATCCTCCATGATGGGCCTTACCGCCGCTATTGCGGCGTGCCCTGCGCTTGGGTGCCCAAGTCGTTCCTTCCACTCCACCACGATGGCCTGGCGGAGCTGGGACTGCACGGCCTCGATTTCTCGAGGCTCGGGGTTCCATCCCTGCTCCCGCGCCTCCTTTCGCCACTGGTACAGTTGCGAAAGGGCTCTCGCTTCCAGGTCCCATGGCGGAGTTCCGGCAAGGAGACTCGCCGCCTCGAAGGAGATCGTGCGGTACCCTCGGATGACCCTGATGGCCAGAACCCGCTGCGGAGCGCGCAGCATCCGCACAGTTCTGGTCCTCAGGGCCTCCGCCCATATTGGGCACCCATACAGGGCCATGGACCGCACGATCCCCGCGTAGAGTCTCCTGCAGGAGTCATCGGGCCCCCTCATGTTGGGCAACAGCCGAGCCAGAGCAAGAGCTGTGCCCTTCAATTTGGGGGCCAGACTTCGGATGTGCTCTCCGAAGTCCCATCGGCCGTCGAGCACGAGCCCCAAATATTTCATTTGGGGCTTGATGCCGATGCGATTTCCTCCCACGATGAGACTGGATCCCTCGGGTGGCTTGCTCCGAGGTCCATGGAAGAACAGGGCCTCGGTTTTATGCAGGGCCACCTCGAGACCCAGCCGCCGGATCCGCCTAACGACTTGGGCAACCGCGGTCGTGGCCTTTCGGGTCGCTTCGCGGTACGTCGCCCCGCACGCCGTCACGAGCGTGTCGTCCGCGTAGCACGTGACGGCGGCACCGCCTACGAGCTCACCGCGAAGCACCCAGTCGTATCCGATGTTCCACAGGAGCGGCCCCAGGACCGATCCCTGTGGAACACCGCACGACATTTCACGCCGACCGAGACCGGTCACGGTTGGGTAGATGACGGCTCTCTCCGTCAAATACGCCCCGACTATGCGGCGGAGGTAGAGAGGCACTTCGTGATACACGAGCGCCTCCCTAATGCAACTCCAGGGCAAGGTGTTGAACGCGTTGGCGATGTCCAGGGACACCGCCAACATCACCTCACCCCGGGCTACTGCATCCTCCGCCAGAGCCCTCACGCGCATGATGGCATCCACGGTGGAGCGCCTCTGGCGGAAGCCATATTGGCCATCCGCCAGGTCCGGCCCCACTCTTGAGAGGTGCTCGACGAGGCGCTTCGCAATTACTCTTTCAAAGAGCTTGCACACCTCGTCGAGCAACACTATGGGCCGGTAGGCGGACGGCGAGTCCGCCGGGCGCCCCTCCTTTCGGATGAGGACCAGTTTCCCCGTCTTCCACAATTTCGGAAACTGGCCCCGCTCCAAACATGCGCTGAGAAGCCCTCTCAGTCGGGGCTCGAGAGCGTCGTCGACTAGAGCTAGGACCCACGCTCGGCCTGGAATGCCGTCGGGTCCCGGGGCGGTGTGTTTGGCTCTTAGCCTTCTCACCGCCAGCTCTAGTTCTACCCAAGTGACCTCGGGCACGTCGTCGTCTTCCACGTCGGGCGCCATGCGCAACCGAGGCGGAGTCATCTGCGGTGGAACATGTTCCACCGCCCGCGCTGGGAACAGGGAGCCAACAACTCCTCCGAGCAGATCCGGCTGGAGACACCGGGTTAACGGCGGGGCCTTGGGGCGCAGCTTGCCCCTCACCATCCGGTAGGGCCGCCCCCAAGGGTCCCGCTCCAGCGTCTCCAGCAGCTCGCGGAAGGCGTCCCGTTTGGAACGCCTTATCTCCGCTCGGAGGGCTCGTCTGGCCTCCCTGTATCCCTCGTACAACTCCGCCTCTCGGGCCTCCGCATCTGCGGGGCGGCGACGCCTCCTACGGAATCGGGCCCACCGGCGGTGCGTGATCACGCAGCCCCGTCTGAGCTGCGCGATCTCCGACGACCACCAGTAGACCTGACCCCTCGGATTATAGGGCGGAGCCCTAGGCATCGCCGCGTCACAGACACGGGTCATGGCCTCCCGGAACCACTCCGCCTCATCGTCTATGCAGACAGGCCTGTCCGGCGCAGGGGCCCAGGCCTGTACGATGGCGGCTTCCAGGAGGAGCTCCCGATCAAGTCGCTTAAGCGCCCAACGTGGCTCGGGTGGAGCCGGTGCAGCCGGCGCGTCGCTCGCAGGGGGGGACACGTCAAACCGAATGTATCGGTGATCCGAACTTGTGTCCTCCCCCAAAACGACGCGCCAGCCCTGAACACGTCGCGCCAACGAGGGGCTCGCGAACGATAGGTCCACGATGGAGCTACCCCTCGAGGTCACGAACGTGTCCACGGCTCCCCGATTTAGGAGGACTAGGCCGAGTCGTGCGGCCCAGTCCACCAGTGCCCTGCCTCTATGCCCCGTCGCGCCCCTTTCGTGTCGGGAACCCCAGGCATACGACCAGGCGTTGAAGTCCCCGAGCACAAGGACCGGACGGGGCTGGCAGGCATTGACGACGACGGCCAGCTGACGGAGCCACTGCTCATATGCAGCTTGGTCTCGGTTCGGCGTGATATAAGCGGCCACGACCGCTATATCCCCAACCGCCGCCGCCACGCAGCCGGGTCCCCTTGCAACGACGGCAAGAGGGGGGCTGCCGGCGGCAGGGTTGTGCACCAGTGCCGCCGACCCATCCAGCGCGGTTTCCCAGGCAGGCCCGAGGAACCGGTGGGTGTATGGGTCGGCGACAGCGGCGACATTTATGGCCCACTGTGCCATGCTCTGGCGCAGAAGATCCTGAGCATGGGCACCGTGGCCAACATTCACCTGCAGGATGCGGAGTTGAGGATCCATTATGGAACCCCCATCTCCGCATCCCGCTGTGAACTGGAGGCGGAAGGCCGGCCTCCCGGCTTCGGCTCCCCTCCGGCGCAGGCCTTGCTGCCAACCCTATGGTCAGCCGGCTTGCCCCCCGTTGCACATCTGAAACAGTGCAACGGGGCGCTACACGTGCCGGCCTTATGACCGGGCTGGCCACAGCGGAAGCAGCGGTCGCCCGCCGTTACCTCCGCCGTGCAGTGCACCCCCACATGGCCCACCGACAGGCACCTGAAGCACCTGGCCGGTCGGGCCTGCAGGAGCCGTGCCTGCGCCCTCAGGAAGCCTCCCACCAGGAGGCTCCGCCCGTCTGCGACCTTTTGGGCCGCCGCGATAGGGCAGCCGACAACTGCTGCCCCCTGTCCACCGTGGCCGAAGCGTATAGCTCCGGCCTTCACTGTGTCCGGGGAGCAGCCCCCGGCCTCGGCCACGGCGAGCCTAAGCTCCTCAGCCGTGACGGAGTCGTCCAGGCCCGTGATGCGCACTTCTGCGCATTTAATGGGCCTGGACACCCGGACGTCGGCTGCATCCAGCGACTCCCTCAGCCTAGCCGCTAGGGCGTCAGCCTTGGGGCCACTGGCGGCGCCGGGGACCTCGAGAAGCCGGGCTCCCGTCCGTGTGCTCTTGCACCGGACGCCCGGGATCTCGAGGGCCTTGAGGTCGACGTTGGCCTTCACCTTGGCCAACACCTCGGCATACCCCATGCCTCTACCCGCTGCCTCCGCCGTCAGGGTGACGACGACGGCCGTAGTGCGGGGGGCACGGAGCTTCCCCGGCGCTGCTTTCGCGGCGGCCGCGGCCCTCCTGGCCTTTTTGGCGGCCTTCTTGGCGGCCTTCCGCCTCTTCTTGCTGGCTCCAGCCACCTCCCAGCCCCCTTCCAATGGGGTGGAGGTAGCCGGAACTACGGCTGGGGCTGGGGCTGGGGCCAGGGCTGGGGACGTCTTCCCCTTGCCTTTCCCCTTCCCCTTACCCTGAGCGGGAGGGGGCTGAGGAGCCGGGACCGGCAGAGTCGCACCCGCACCCGCGGCCGGGCGGGTAGGGCCCCTTTGGGCTACAGCCGCGTAGCCGGCCGCTGGTGGCGCCAGAGGCGGACGGCGGATGGAGTCCATTAGGGCCTCCATCCGACACATCATCCTCTCCTCCAGCGCCTCCATATAGGGGAGCCAGGACTCCGCCGGCGGTGCCCTCGGCTGCACCGGCCGCACCGACGGTGCCGGCTGCTGGACCGGTTGCACCGGCCGCACCGACAGCGCTGGCTGCGCTGACCGACTCGCGGACGAGCGAGTCACGCGTGTCTGCTCCGCCGGCGGGGCCCTTTGCGCCGTTTGGGCCGAGCTCGCCATCCCCCTCTTGAGCTCCTCGACGGCTGCAGCTAGTCGAGCCGTCTCTCGACGAGACTCGGCCAGCTGCGCCGCCAGGCCCTCATTCTCGGAGGCGATGTGGAGCACAATGCTTAACATCGCCTCCTGCTCAGGGTTTGGGGACCCCTGGAATGACGCGGTCACCTTCTGGAGTCTCTCCAAAAGAGACCGCGTCCTCCCGCTCGGTTCCGTCACCGCCGAGGTGGAAGGCCTCGGCGGCGATTTTTCCGCGGACCTCCCAGTGGCCGAGGGGGCCCGGCTGGGTTGCCCACCCCTCAAACCTCCTCGCGCCCGGCGGACTGCAGCCACCTTAGGCGCCCACATTGTCGCCTCGTCGCTGGAGGAGGCCGTCCCGGTGAGGGTGTAATCCTCATCCGACACGCCCTCCCCTGGTCGCTGCTTCTTTGGGCGCCGTTTGCGCTTCTGCGCCTTGACGCCCAATCCTAACGGGCTTGCCGCCCTACTCCTTTCGCTGGCGGTGTCAAACCTCTCCGGCACCGCCGAGGTGTTTGGCGTCACCTCTACGCCCGCCTGTTCTGTGTCCGTATTAATGCCTGTGTCGTTTTTATTTTGTTTCCGGTCCGTTTTATTATTTTTTATGATATTTATGTAATCCATAGCATATCCCACGAGTATGGGGGAAAGGTGGTCCATCCAGGCGGTGCCCCCTGCACCTGGATAAGCCTATATACTATGGAGGTCGGCTGGTATCCATAGGTTTTTACGACTTCGCTGTCGGGTGTTATAGACTTTTCCTTGTCGTGGGCCGGCCAATAAAGGCAAGCCCTCCGGTCGGCAAGTTCACGGCGTACCCTTCTGGAGCCACCGGTCAGGTCGTTGCTGATCACCTGCCGATTACGGAACGCGAGAGGATGGCTAGTCCTCTCTCACCGGCGGCGGCACAAGTGCCCGTCGGCCCCTGCGTTAGCAGTGGGCCAACCCGCCCCTGGATCCCCTAGGATCCTATGGTGGCCTCAGCCACAAACACCATCGCTCATCCTGTCTCCTCTGAAAGCAGAGGAGTACGGAGAGCGATGTGTTCCCGCCACGTTGGGTATTCGCCGACGATCAATGCCAACCCCATGAAGGGGAAGCCATTGACCGCCGCCCAGGGTGTACCGGCCGCTCCGGTTCCATTCCCCCCGGACTGCAGCGGGATCGGAATCGGAACGACACTCGAGGAGGTTACCCAACACACACCCCCATATTGTTAGTACCTAAACATTATAATACACCATACATATACCATGTTTAAAGGCAAATAAATTATTCTTATTCTTATTCTTATTTAATATGGATTCGTGTAGTTGTAGGTAGATATCCTTTTTCTCCATGGTAAGGTCCCGGGCTAAATACCGCACTCAGGATATTCAAAATGTATATTGTTTTTTTGTGTTAGTGAACGGTTTTCGGTTAATGACCCACAGGTACTTTTTGCCGGGGGTTGGATCACCTCCAAGTTTGGTGCACCCTGGGCAACGTGGGCGATGACGCATCATTGATTGCTCCTTTGTAGTAGCTGGCGTCAACGTCAACGGCCAAGAGTCTGACCAACAGGCCCTTTTCAGGGCCAGGTGACCCCATTGCACGAGGGGGTCGGGGTATGGCGGGCCTACAAGGCCCGCGGGGGGGCATGGTCGCTCCAGGTACCCCTCTGCTGTTATCAGAGGGGACACTGCGAATGGCCCAGGGTCAGTCGGAGTGCGAGGAATATGCTCTATGGGTAACCTTACACCCCGGCGTCTGTAGACCCGAGACGGCGTGCGGTTTTAGTCGGTTCAAGCCCGACATAACCGCCCCCGCTGGCCGGCGGGGGGGTATCCGAAGGGATTTCCGCACAAAAAATAAAGGTACTTTTTGCCGGTATAAATAGTAGCTATGTGCTCTTCCAGATTATAAGTTATCTCTGTACCAAACTTCGATCTAATCCGATTCGGCCTTCCTGGCGTGATAAAGTAACAAACATCCATCCATCCAAACTTTTGAATCCTATCCTGATTCCTATCGTACGAACCTATCCTATCCTACTATCCTAATTCCTACTAATATTATAAGCTAGCTGCTGCCCGCGGCTTCGTCCTCGTAGAATTATGTTCCCGTTCCCGCTTCCCATGGGAATCTATTTTAGGGATAAAAAGTAGTCTAGTTAATATTCCAGACTATAATCTATCCCTATACCCAGCCAGGTCCTTTCAGCCGTTAAAGCGTGATAGAGTAACAAACATTCAAACAACATAACCAGTATAACAACATTTAACATCTAAATAATTATTATCAAATCATTGCAATATTATACTACACATAACTAGTAGGTAATACATATTATATTGATTGTAAACATCGAATATCTGCTAAATATTACAATGTATCTTAGTTAATTTCACAGTCACATAAATAAGGTGTACAATCCAGGGGTACACCGCGGCTTCGTTGAGACCCAAATCGTAAATCAGAACTATTGTTAGGCAATAAATGCGAGGAATCGAACACAAGGGATGTTTGATTAAGGTTTATCTTGGTTAATTTACTGTTATTGGGATGTTGCTCCACGAATGTGTATATTTGTAAGAAGACTCGGCGCTCGAACTCATCGCTCATTACCCTTTTATATGACTCGTGTGAAGTTCTATTTAACGTTGCGGTTTGATCAACACGGGAACACGTTGGAAACTTTAGATGCCTCTATTGACTTGAGAAAATAAGTAAAACATTATTACTCCTTTGCTTTACGTATTTCTACGTAGATACATTGTAGATGGATGAATAAATTATGGAGTTTTTGGTTGGAATAATTCATTGCGTCCAAAGCTTTTACCTTGGAGCCCGGGGCTTGAGAAACTTTGGACGCAATCGAGATTAGCGCTGGGATGATGACGATGATTTAATAGTGTTAGTTAAAATGTAAAAACATTATTATCATCTACATTGTACAGGGTAGTCACTCTTGATAGAAAGTTGTGTGGTTATAGTCGATTTGAATAATTGTGTTTAATAACAATATATTTATGTACCCCATTCATCATGATTCGTCTCTCTCAATCACTTTACATATTATTGGAGTTAAAAGACTTTCAAAGGTATGGCCTTGTCTTATAACGGGACCTGCGCATTTTTCACCAATTTTTGGGTTCCGTACCCAAAGGGTAAAACGGGACCCTATTACTAAGACTCCGCTATCCATCTGTCCGTCTGTCAACTGGCTGTATCTCATGAACTGTGATAGTTAGACAGTTGAAATTTTCATAGATGATGATGTATTCCGTTGTACTCCATAACAAAAAATACTCAAAAACAAAATAAAATAAATATTTAAGGGGGCTCCCATACAACAGGCATTTTTTTTGCCGTTTTTATAGATAATGGTACGGAACCCTTCGGGCACGTATCCGACTCGCACTTGGACGCTTTTTTTGTGATTACTACTGCTTACAAGTTATACAGTCAGCAGAAGTTGTTGTTAACACAAATTGCTGAACAATAGCCAAATTACAGATCTTCACTTTGAAATAAATTAATAAGTATTTTCATAATCATCAGAAGATAAACTAAATAGACCTTTATTAGTTTAAAAAAGGTTTTAGATCTAAGGTGATTTGTAAATTGGAATGTGTTTAGCTATTTGCTTTTTGTTGCTGACTTTGTATAACTTGAAGTCCATTATGGACTGGATTGTGCAGAAAGATTTGTAATTATTGATACCCAAAATAATAGAATTATTACATTATTTTGGGTGTCAATAATTACAAATTTTGATATATGGCATGACTAATTGGAGGGTAATAATATAATTAATTAGGAACAGAAGCCTCAAATGATTATGTCCAGGGAGTATAGTTGGCCGGCATTTGCAGGAATCTCGCTGATGTCTTTTTAGCGATACTGAATCACTTAATAAAAATCCTTCATTTTATATTATATATAATCCTGACATCTTTCAATATACAAGCACAAAACATAATAATTGGTGTATTCTGTGATACAAGTCAGATATAAAGTGACAAAACAAAAACAAAAATGATTTATGTTCGAGCTTCCGCTTGCGACATAACTGAACATTTGGTACCACCAATATGCCATAAAAAGAACGGATAAAACATTTGGTGCAGGATTTCAGATTTAAAAAATGTGCTATAGTTTAACCTACTTCTGAAACTAATTTCGGTTCTATAAAAAGTATTTATTGTGACTTGGGTTTAATATTATTTACTGTCTGGTTATATCCTATTCGGCTAGTAGTGAAAACGGCTAATATCGCTCGTGTAGTGAGGTTGCAATGTATGATGCAACTTTACTCTAATAGAAGAATACAGTTAGTTTTAATAATGATTGAAAACCATTATAATGATACTGACATTATGATATATAAATAAGCTACTTACTATGTATACGCATATTATGTTGATGCGTTAAATTGCTAGTTGTTCGAAGAAAAATACTTTTTCATCTCTCCTCTTCGGAAAGTTTAATTTTCATGGGTAGATAGCCGGGTGGAAAGTAGCTCATTTCATCCCTAGGGTGGAAAGTAATTTTTTTTTAATTTTAAGTTTGGCCATGGAGTCCTTGGTAATTCAATTACCTCATAATATCATGACGCTTTTTTTTTACATGGCCGCCTAAATGCATTTCTCTTGACCAACTACAATGTAACCAATAGCTTCGATTTTCAAAACTTTTCTAATGTTGGCAGTATGTGCGTTGTTATAACTTTTTTCCAGTATAAAAAAAACAATTTAAATTTGCTAAAGAATTAGCGGGAAAACGAGATTCAATATAAATAAATACCTTGTGTTAATTCTGGTTAAACATGGTTTCAGAAAGTGATTCCAGTGACATGGATATTAATTTAACTCCCGATGAGATTGAAGAACAGGCAAAAGCTGTTGTTAATAATCTATTTTCAAATTGTTCTAATTTTACTTTAAATTTTTACTGATAATCAATATACCTGTTTCATTAAATTTGTGTTTAGTATTTTAATTTCCTCACATGGTCGAAATGAAAAGTAGAGTGTTTACCTCGGGTGAAAGTCACCATTTCACCTTGTGTAACGATCTACTATTGTTAAATAGTTTCGAGACGATTACCTTTACAGATTGATAATAACTGAATCATAGATTTAACTGAAAATACAAAAATACTCGCAAGACTTTTCTGTTGAAGTCGCTGAGAAGCACTATATGAAACGTTTCAAAAGGGTTTGACTGATCTGAATAGTGTGCGTAGAAAAGAACTTGAAATAATCTGTAGAAAACCAACCGATTATAATAATAGAAAATATTTCAAGTTATACGAGCTTACCCCCTGTTGCTCGGCAGCATTGCATGTATATAATGTAGGTAATTTAAAAATAATTTGTACGTTTGTATGACGTAATCTCCGGAACTACCACACGTGTTTGAAATATTCACCATTTGAACGGATATAGGCTATTCGTTCAACTTAGTCTGTAAAAGTCGTGCATCTTAAGTGCAGTAAGGCTGCTTTTCCACCAGTGATGTAACTTCGCAAACACGTAGCTATGGATGCATTTCATATCCAAAAATCATATTTATTGGACCAACGGGTTCTATTAAGCTATGTCTTTATATGGATTTTCATAGCACATCTTACTAGCTTAGCATCTGTGTAAACGGTCAGATAGTTTCGTAGCTTAGTTTTCACATCCTCATATCATAACTGCATAGCACGTGTCTGGTGGAAAAGCACCCTTAAGGTTACACGAAAATAATGTATGGCCGAAATATTATTAATAAACAGTACTAAAAAGTCCGCAACAGCGATATAGAATATAATATATATAATGTAGGAATATGACATAATTTGCTATCGATATTCTATTATTCCCTGCTTTGGTGTTGCTAACTGAAGCTACTAAGCTTATAGTTATATAATTAAAGGCAATGCTGCAAAGAACTCGTCAAGAAATGCATTCCGATTGTGACAACTTTCATTATAATGATACACGATGAACGTGCAGAGTCGTGAACCCCTATTTTTGTTATTACAAAACGCCAACTATCAATAAAATAAGTAGGTTTAAATCACACCAAAATATTAAAAAAATTACAATTTAATCCTAGGTTTGGTTGCTTCACGTTTTGTATACACTGTATTCTTCTATTATAATACACTTAAATCCCTGCCCGGCTATTTAACAGTGGGACCGGTGGGTGTCACGCGGTGCTGCGATGACAATCCTCTTTTGAAGTAATGGTGACCCTCTTTCCTGAGACTTTACCTTCAGCTTACCATCAGGCGAGGTTGACGTGTCCCAAATATAAAAAAAAGAAAAAAACAATTGCATCATAAATTGCAACCTCACTACAGTATAGCGACATTAGAATTTTTCACTACTAGCGGAATAGGAGGACATAACCAGACAAAATATGAAAACCAAGTAACAATAAATATTTTTTATATAACAGAAATTTGTTTTTTTTACGACACAGCGCTTTCTAGACCCAAAGTAGGCATAGTTTAACTAGCTTGTGTTATGGGTTCCAGAATGCGGATATACATACTTACAAATATTTTTTTTGTAAATACATACAAATAGAGAACCCATATACATACCCAGAACAATGCAAATAGACATATTCATGCATACAAATATTTGCACTGAACGGGAATCGAACCCGATCCACCTGTCGTAGCAGTCGAATGCACTACCTCTACACCACAGAGGCCGTCATCGGACATAGTTACAGAAGAAGGTTTAACTATAGCACCAATTTTTTTTAAAGCTGATATCGTTGCACCAAATTTTCAGTTATGTCGCAAGCGGAAGCTCGAACATGAATAATTTTTGTTTTCGTTTTGTCACTTTATATCTTACTTGTATCACAGAATATACCAATTATTATGTTTTGTGCTGCTATATTGAAAGTTGTTGTCAAAAATATATATAAAATGAAGGATTTTTTTTAGCGATTTAGTACAGTCTTTTTGAACCATCACCGGAATTCCTTCAAATGCCAGTCAACAATACTGTGGCTGCAGCCCTTTGTTCCTAATGAAATATATTATGTAGGAATACATACTCCGACAAGTTAAGTAATATGAGGATATAGAAAGATTTGATTTACATATAATGAAACTTCAGAAACCATCATCATCGTGATGACTGCTGCGGCCATAGTAACGGGCAACGTCAATGCCCATTATTGCGATAAATATTGCGTTAATTATTAACACGTTGTTCCCAGATATACTCTGTCCAACCATTTATTTAACTTTTAACAGCGGCTTCAGAACGTAACTGCTACATTAATAGTAAAACTAAACTCGGAAATGCGCGGCCCAAAAATTTATTAAACTGCCTAATAAGCTGCCATAGAATGGCTTATAAATAGGGTAGATACTACCCTATTTATAAGCCATTCCATACACGAAAATTCTTTAAATGTCTGGGTTATATTATAATATATACGATAATTCACTCTCTCAATAAAAACAGTTACATTTTACCGTGTCTACTGTTGGGGTCAAATGTATTCACTGCCAAATATTGAATTGCAAGTAATCGGGTACACCTTTGCATTTACATCGACTATTATAGCCTTGCGTTTATAGTTATGGATTATTGTATTTACTTTTAATAAAAGGCATCAAAAGGTAAAAAGTTGTTTTTGCTGTTTATAAAAAATATAAAATTTCGAGCATAAATAAATGATCAATATGTAAAATCAATTGCAATTTCTTTGGAAATAAAATCGATTGTTGTTCGAAACCTAATAGGTCATATTAGGACAGAACTATTTGTTGAAAAATTGAGCTGTTAAATAAATGGTTGGACAGAGTATAGTAGTAGTCCAGAGGCTTACACTTCAGGGCGTGGGGTCTATTTACTGCTTCTCCTCGTTTTGATTTGACTTTATACGGCTTTTATAGTAGGTACCCTCCAACCCAAAAAGGAAAGCCTGCGCCTGAACCTCGTCCGTCAATCAGCGGGGCAACACGGGGACACCGTGGTTCCCAAACCCGAGGGGGCCATCTTGAAACCGGAGATGGCCCAGGGTCAGTCGGGGTGCGAGGGATATGCTCTATGGGCAACCTTACACCTGTCTGTAGACCCGAGACGGCATGCGGTTTTAGTCATAACCACCCCCGCTGGCCGGCGGGGGGGGGAAGGGGGGGTATCCGAAGGGATTTCCGCACGGAAAAAAGAAAAAAAAGGTACACCGGCACGTAAGTGAAGTTGGCTTGACCCCGAAGATCGTCGTGGGGCCCCGTATACCCAAAATTAACTTGTGGTTAAAACAATTGTTGCTGAAAGCACCATTAAACACAAAATTTTGTAAAAAAAATACACACAAATAATAAGATATGGCTGTCTCCGAAAGTTTTTTAACTTCAATAATATAAGGTGTCACAAAATTAGGTGTCTGAATTTGGTGAGATGACTTGGTATCGACAAAATATGTATTTGAAATAAAAAAAATATCGGGTAAAAAAAAAAAAAATTAAAATTAAAAAAAAAACACCACCAGCGACCAGCGTCACGTGTGCTCGTCGCGTCACGTGACGCTGGTCGCTGGTGGTGTTTTTTGACACCTCATATATATACTGTTATTTAGAGAGATGAATCATGATGAATGGGATCCATAGACATATTGTTATAAATTTCGTGTACAATAGTCTAATACTTGATAGGTTTGAAATGACTGTCATACTGAATTTCGAAGTTCAAAATAGCGATATATTCATTAAATTATTAACAAAATTATGATTGTATTATTCAATTAGGCAATTTAATTAGGTAATATAATGGGATTTAAGGACTTGGAATTACAACTATAAGTGTTAAATTAATAAAATTAATACTGACCAAATGAACTATTATCACTATTATTTTAATTTATTCACAAAATTTAAGCGGCGATAGCCCAGTGGCGTACGTAACGGACTGCTCAGACGAGGTCTCGAGTTCGATCCCCAGTCGCCCCGGGCACACACCTCTGACTTTTTGTAGTTATGCGTGCATTAATAAATGTTAATTATCGCTCGCTTAATAATGTGCCCGGTAGATGGCAATAGGCTCGCCCCCTATTACATTGGGTCCTTAACATAACTGGCGAATCGTGGGTGTGTAATACACATCTCTGCCTACCCCTTCGGGGATAGAAGCGTGAAGTTATGTTATGTCACAAAATTTAATTATGCATTAGACATAATAGGTCGAATTATTTTCTTGACATTACAATGGTATAAACCCATATGGTACAGTTGGATTAAATTATTAGTTTTCATTTTTGTATATGACTAACTGATGCCCGCGGCTACGCCTGCGTTCTCGCAACCCATGGGAACCTATTTAAGGGATTAAAAGTAGCCTATTTTTTATTTCGAATAAAAATTTATTATTATTTATTATTATTTTAAATGTTTTTTACCAAATTTCAGATAGATCCGTTTGCCGTTAGAGCGAGATTGAGTGACAAATATCCAAACATATTCACAAACTTTCACTTTTATAACACTAGTAGGATAGGAAGTAGGATAGGATATTGAGTGATATTTCTGCTACCCAACTGAAGAAAACTTTATATTTACCTCTTTTGTATCTATTTTTAGAGCCGCAAAACTCAATCTACGAACAATACGTTAATTTTTGTCACGCGCCGTAGATTCAGTTAGTTCGTTTGTAGAGAAGCGGTATGGGAAGAGTTAAAATGAATTAAATCGAATATAGCCACTACCGGTGACAAATTCAATTAAAAAGTTGGACCGAAAACCTTTAATGGAATATCGAATTACAGTACTAGGTAGAAACTAACTAGTTAACTAGCGCTGCATTGATAGAAACTAATTCAACCATTTGTGGGTTAGGATAAGAAGTGCCCGACACTCTGAAAAGGTATTATAAATGAATATCTGCTCGAATCGTATCATATGGAGCAACCTACTAATGTATACTATAATTCAGTTTGATAGTAATACAAATATGTCTGGATGTTGATTAGGTACTGTAATGTAGGTAAAACGTTGGACTGCTAAGTAGAAGATCTTGGGTTTGTTATGTTCTAACTAGTTCCAGTGTCAAGCTCATTGTAACTAGCGAAACTAAACTTAAAAAAAATTGTCTCACTAATTCCACCGTATTTGTTGGATGGAACTAGTAAGTTTTTTTTTCTGACTAGTTTTATTACCAAGCTTAATGGAATAAGCGAAATTAACCCGAAAATCATGTCTGATTAGTTCCACCGCATTAGTTTAATGGAACTAGTAAGATTTTTTCTCACTAGTTCCATTATCAAGCTCAGTGGAACTAGTGCAACTAAACTTTAAATAACTTATCTCACAAGTTCCACCGCATGAGTTCAATGTAACTAGTGACTTTTTTTTTCACGTGTTAAACTATTAACGAAACTAGTGAAACACACTATAAAAACATGTCGCACTAATTCCATCGCATTTGTTCGATGGAACTAGTGAGAATTTTGTATTCTCAGGAATTTGAAACTAAAACTACAGTCTAAATAATCTAGAGGTAAATTTTGACACACGGAATTGACGGGTAGAAATACACCCTTGCATGTTTTTTTTTTGAACTTACGACTACTAAATAACTTTATTTCTTAAAATTGTAAATAGATATTAATTGTCATCTTAAATGCTAAATGTGGTCAAAATTAATCAATTAACCCGCCCCTCACCGTACCAGGGGCAAAGGTGCCCATGACGCTAGCGGCATTACCCCGCTGGATAGCAACCGCCAACCTTTGCCCCAGGGTCAGTCGGGGTGCGAGGGATATGCTCTATGGGCAACGTTACACCCCGGCGTCTGTAGACCCGAGACGGCGTGCGGTTTTAGTCGGTTCAAGCCCGACATAACCGCCCCCGCTGGCACGCGGGGGGTATCCGAAGGGATTTCCGCACGATAAAAAAAAAAAAAAAAGGTACGACGCGGAGCGAGAGTCACCGGTTTTGTCCCTCAACCTGCGTCCCAATTCGCTCACTAGGTTTTTGGCATCAGCACCCCAACTTCCCATCGTCTCGACTGCAAAGGGTGCAAAAATGTACCGTTCAGCTAAGGCCGCATATTTGCCGCGTCTTCGGCAGCGGCTGCTGGAAACAAGACGGTACGGCTCAGGTGGCTAGAGGCAACCGTGCTGACGCACGTGGCATCCCACAAAAGGCATCTGGCATTGCTCCACGGCACCAGAGTCATACCGTCCGGTCTCTTGCCATCGGATCTACTGAGGCTCCAGTAGGCATGGGATATCCGCCGATACAAATGTTTTACGAAGTATGTCGTTGAGAGCATGGTGACGCGGAAACCTACCCGCGCTTCTACGACAACTCAGTGCGTGCTGGCCGTCATCCCCCACCATGGAGCCGCAGGTGCATCTATGGGATTCGCACACCTTGCAACCCAGGCGGAGGGCCATGCTCCCGATTCTGGCTGTGACCTCGCCCTAAACCTCGCCAGATCGGCTCCCGCTGCACCCTCTACCAACTGCTCCCTGAGTCCTCCAACCATAGCCTCATCCCAGGCGCGCTGGGCATGGGTAGTGACAGGACTTGACAACGCCGAACTGCGGGCAAGCTACTCTGTCTCGGCGCCGGCTGCATAGGGCACGGTCACCTTGCCACCATTGTTATTGAGGATTACAGTGACAAGGTCCGCCGCCCCATGCGCCGACGCCAGGAAAGCCGACAACCCCACATCCCACGCGCGTCGCACCCCGATACCTCCGTGACGGATGGGGAGAGTCGCCTGTGTCCACTGGTCTTCGTTGAGGGACGACCTCTGTGGCGTAGCGGTAGTGCATTCGACTGCTAAGCCAAAGGTCGCGGGTTCGATTCCCGCTCAGTGCAAATATGTATATTTGCATTGGTCTGGGTGTTTCTATGTATAATGTGTATTTATTTACAAAAAAACAAGTATTTAAGTATGTCTATCCGCATTCTAGAACCCATATGACAAGCTCTGCTTAGTTTGTGTCTAGATAGCGTTGTGTAATATGTCCTAGAATATTTATTTATTTATTTTATTTATATATTGAGGATCGACTCAACTGTGGACTTAAGTGTGTCGTCGAATACTGCGACTTCCACGGGACAAACCCAGGTTGGTACAGTCCTCAGGAGGTACGTTATCTTAGGGAGGACCAAACACATGCGCAACAACACTAACGCTACATGCGCAGAAAGGTCCTTGAGACGTTCTCGAGCGGTCAGGAGAAGCTTGTTACGAGAAAAGATTGCCTCCGGCACCGCATCAGCAAAGATAGGAGACCCTAATAGGGTGAAAGATAGAGAAGAAAGTTCTTTGAGGCCAGGCAATAGTAAACTGAAACGTGGAAAGCAAGCACGAGCTTCAGTGCTGCAAGGGAACAATTCACATTTAGAGGGATTCACCTCCAGGCCCAGTTCCCTGAGGTGGGGAATCAGGGCGTTCAGGTCCTGACAGACGGCTTCCGGTGTACCCCCGAGGGTTCCGTCGTCTAGATACCACACATTCAGGTCAGACTTAAGCTCGGTGATAACTTTGTGGATTGCCAGGCTGAAAACGAGGGGCCCCAGCGGGTCCCCTTGCTGCGCTCCTACTTGCGAAAAAATCAAAGTGTTATTAAAGAAGAGATTAGAGGGATGATGGTATACTTGAAATAGAAAAGGGTAGAGAGAAGGAATCTGATCCTTGACTTCACTCAGAAGAACGTCTCTCTCCAGCGTGTTAAAGGCGTTCTGCAGGTCAAGTTTAAGCACCACGCAGTTCGAGTTGTTAGTATCCATGACGAACGTGCGCGTTGCATGGATGGCCGCTTCGCATCCCCGACGCACCCCAAAACCGAGCTGGTGCGGCAGCAGATATTCAGTCATGGCTTCCCTCACTGATCGGCACGCCAGCTTGGCCGTTAGTCTGCGGATTACACTTCCGATGGCTATTGGCCTAAGCCCCCATCCTTCTTCGCGAGCGCACACAAGGATGCCCCATATACATAGGGACCGACTACAGGGTTTAGCTGTCCACTCAATAAGAAATTGGCTAGCCTCGCCAAGCTTCTCAACAGCCGCTCTCCATTTTCCCCCGCCGAACCAGATGTGAGCTCCTTTAAATGAGCCGGACGAATACCTTCCAAGCCTGCCGCGGAGCCGCTGTAAAAAGTGGTCAATGCCAGCGCCACGTCCTGCGCGGAAACCGTCACCACCGGAATTGACCTTTCCGGCACTGGCGGATAGTTAAGCGGACGCGACGGGCTCGGATGCTTCGCGCGAAGTGCATCAAGTGTGTTCGAGTTGTGTCGAGCAAACGAGTCATCCGATACCAACAACCGGACAGCCCCACGTAAGTCACCCTCGTACATCTTAGCTTCGATGGCTTTACGACTCCCTCGTGACCCAGGAAATCGAGGTCGGAATAAGTCCGAACCGAAGGACCGAATATTTGCCTTCACCTTTGTTGTCATGTTGCCCGGCGCGTCCTTCGAAGGAATTCACAGGGCACCATAAGCGAAAGTAAGAAGCGCCCCCCAGTCATCCACGCTGTTGCTGTCGATACATCCGTCAATAATTTCGCATAGTTTACCCGCTGCCTGGTTCCGAGCTCCCTTGGGAATATGCCTTATGACGGCCGTACTCGCCTTCAAGGGGGCAACCCTCTCGAGCAGATAAGGGCCAGACGCCTGCGGCACCTGATTTTGCTAACTGGGTAGCTGTGAATCGGTCTCAGACAGCGTGGGCACCGTTTGCAGCGTTTTGTGCATGCGGCCTATGTGGACCTTAAGTCCGTGCGCATTAAAAGACCTTAAGTCCGTGCGCATTAAAAGCATATAATTGCATGATTTGAACGATAAATATTTCTAAAATTTGAAGTTATAACTTAAATAGTTTTTAAATAAGTAATAAATATTGTATAATATTGAGTTTTAGGAGTGTAATACGGTATTTCAGTTTAAATTTCTACAGGTTATTTAAACTATGGCGGGATTCTTTATTTCTGCGAGGCGTCCTAAAAAGTTTCAACCATTTATAATTTTACACTTTAATCGTTACGGTGGTAAAATTAATCGGTTCATATGACAAATCGTAAGTAAGCAAGGGAGTTGCTAAACCAGAGGTCATAAATCGATCAATAATAAATTCATGTAGCTAAATTACTTATTCTCACTATTGATTTGTAGATACCCAACCCTAAACAGCTGTCAAATGGTATCTTTTATATTAAGTAGTCAGACTGTAGTGTAACAAAATTTAATAAGTCTCGTCTCACTAGTTTCATAGAATAATTACAGTGGAACTAGCGAAACCAGAGTCAACAACTAGTTGCAGTGTCAATTTGTCCCATGGAACTAGTAAGATTCCATTGATTTTTAAACTGAAACAAATGAAGCTAAACTTAAATTAATATGTGTCACTAGTTCCTCGGTGTTAATTCAATGGAATAAGTGAAAAAAAAAACTCAACAGTTCCATGGGATTGGAACATATAACAACAAATTGACACTGGAACTAGTGAGATAATACCGTGGGTTCAACTTATGCTCGATTCAAATATGTATGCATGAATATGGCTATTTGCATTGGACTGCATTTTTTGCATTTTCTGGATGTTTCCATGTAGGTATAATATGTATCTATATATTTACGGCAGAAAATATTTCTAAGTATGTTTATCTGCATTCTAGCTATGCGTACTTTGGGACTAAATGAGCGGTGAGTGTGTTGTAGAATATCTATATACTTATATAAATAAAAATGAATCGCCGGTACGCACATAATTTCCGAATGACAATATGTGAAAAATAATATATACTAAGAAGTTTCTTGATTATTCACATGAAAATTAAAAACAAGTCTAAATAAAGTGAATATGGACAAAGATCAATGAGGTGTACGTAGACTTTAATGCACGATGTTCATCTGCGTATAAAGTAGGTAATATCAACAGCTGATTAACAAATTTTAATTTATTGATTACCCTAGCTCTTAAACATTTTATAAAATTACAAATAAAACATGAACCATCTGAACTTTTTCTTGTGGGGTTATGAACCTACTTAAACATCAATTATTGATACACGTATTCCAATGTCAAAAAGGTTAGTGAATATTTTAGTTTTAATCGACTTTTATCGTTGACTATATGAATCTAAGAAATATAGGTTTTTTCTTCGATCCATCCTCTCAGTTCAGCTTATTTTTCATATTCAGTTGACTTACTTTGGTACTTGCTACAAGAAACGATTTTCATGTCAAACTTTCAACATTCAAATGTATCTTTATAACGGAATATATATTTTCTGTTACTTACCAAGTTTAGATTTGTCACTAATCTGCACTAGCCTATTTATTATAGTATATTATTTAACCCCATGAAATATAATTAGTCTATTGTATTTTTTCATTTTTTAGGCTCAGAAAAAAAGTCAGAGGGTGCAGGTAGTGTAAATTTAAATTCATGCTTGTGGGATCGAAATTGAAAAAGGGGTGCGAGCGTTTTTTATGCTATATCGGACAAACCAGGTGTGCGGCGCACATAAAATTTGTTAAAGCAGTTTTGTTACAAATTAAATTATGTCGTATCTATGAATGCATCTTTTAAAAGTTCCACATAGTAACTTTAGGCCTCGCCCAGTTGGTATATGAAACCGTAAACCGAGTCTTATAAATATAGGAATATTTGGAAATTCGAGCATAACAAACGTCCGTTTATTCTCTGTAGTTCTTCTAGAAGGTCTTGTGAGGGGGTGAAGAGGAGTTGAGGCGGCGGCCTCACCCGCGGGCGGTTAAGGCTGTCTTCACCAGACCCGCTACTCCGCTACCTATAGGCGGGGAAACGGACGCAGACGTTGCGTCTGCGGCGTCGACGGCGGGTACTGACAACGAGTCAGTATCCAGCCGAATGGAGACCGAGGAGGGTCTCCGACGTAAGCGGCCTCGCTCGAGTGGACCGTCCCTTGACCGTAGCAGAAGCTCCGGGCAACGGACGATCTCCTCGAGCGAGGACGATCGGCCGGCCAAAATATTGGCCACCGCGGCGGCTAGAACGCCGAAACAACCGGTGCACGTCCCTCCGCTACCCAGCGGCAGGGACCAAGGCGTCCCCGCGGCGAGGGAGCTCCTCACAGCGCTTGCCCGCATTACCGACACAATAAAAGGGTCTAAAAATGTGTCGGGAAAGAAGAAGACGGTGGCGGAAAACGTCGCCGTCGCCAAGACGGCGCTGGAGGAGCTCCTCGGTAGGAGCGTCTCCGAGGAGGAGGCGAAGCTCAGGGCCCGGGTCACAAGCCTGGAAACTGAGCTGGCCAACTCCTTGGAGCAACAGCGGGTCCTCCGGGAGGAGGTCAGGCAGCTGACCCAGATGGTCAGGGGATCCCCGGAGGCCCAGAAGGCCCCAAGAGCCCAGGAGGTGGCCGACCACCCGAGGGCTCTTGCGCCGCCAGGGGGGGCGCCTACGTCGGCGCCAAATTCAGCGCCAAAGCCGGCCACAAAGTCGGCACCTAAGCCGGCGCCGAAAACAGCGCCTAGGCCGGCGCCCAATCCGCCGCCGGAGCCTGCGCCTAGTGTGGTGCAGCTCTTGGCGGCCATCGAGAGGCGGCTCGGCGTTCTGGAGGACCGGGCTTACCGTCCCCCACTGACACGGACTGCGTCGTACGCGGCTGCTGTCAGTGGTAAGCCCGGCCCCGCCGCCCCAGTGGCCCCAACGCCACAAGGGAAGGGGAAGAAGCGCGGCACCCCCGTCCCCGCCATAACCGCCGCTCCCGCTGCACCCGAGCGTTCCTCCAGAGGGGAGGAATGGGTGGTAGCGGGAGCCGCCAAAAAGGCGAAAAAAGCCGCCAAAAAGGCGGCTAAGAAGGCGGCAAAAGCCGCTGCGGCGAAGGCGCCGAAGAGGCTCCGCGCCCCACGCTCCACTGCCGTCGTCCTGACGATGACGACGGAGGGAGTGGAGAAGGGCGTGGGGTACGCCCAGGTCCTGAAGCAGGTTAAAGCCTCAGTGGACCTCAAGGCCCTCGAGATTGAGGGGGGGCTCCGGTGCAAAACAACTCGCACCGGAGCTCGCCTCCTCGAGGTCTCCGGCGCCACCAGCGGCCCCAAAGCCGACGCCCTAGCGGCCAAGCTGAGGGAGTCGCTGGATACCGAAGCCGTCCGCGTCACCAGACCCAACAAATGCGCAGGTTTGCGCATTTCGGGTCTGGATGACGCGGCCACGACGGAGGAAGTCATCTCCGCCGTCGTGGAGGCGGGCGGCTGCCCCCGTGATCAGGTGAGAGCTGGAGAAATCCGCTTCAGCTCCACGGGTCACGGCACGGCAGTCGTCAACTGCCCCGTCGCAGCGGCGCAGAAAATTGCGGACGAACGGAGCCTCCTCGTTGGGGGCTTCCTAAAGGCGCGGGTGCAACTCCTGCAGCCCCGCGAGACCAGGTGCTTTGGGGCATGTGGGAGTGCAGTGCACAGCGGGAGACACCGTGGGAGATCGGTGCTTCCGCTGCAGTCAGCCCGGGCACAAGGCCAGTGCTTGTGATGCTCCGCCGCGCTGCTACAAATGCGTAGCGGAGGGCAAAGCCCCGTTCGTCCGCAACGGGTAGCGGGGGTGCCGTTCAGGAGCGGCCACATTCGCAGCGGGATGCGGAGATGGACGTCCATAAATGGACACACCAATCCCCATCCTGCAGGCGAACATAAACCACTGCACCGGTGCGCAGGATCTTCTGTACCAGAGCATCGTGGAGTGGTCTATCAATGTGGTCGTGGTCGCTGAGCCGTACTGGGTCCACCCCGGAAGCCCGGTGGACCTGGACGGCGTAGCGACCGTCTTCGGGGGGTCCGCCGCGGACACCTCGCGCCTTGCACTCATTGCAAGGTGCAGAGGCTGTGTCGCGGCGGACTATGAGGGCTTGGCTGTCGTGGCCGTCTACTTTTCGCCAAGCCTTGACCAGTACGAGCTTGAGCTAAGGCTCGCTGAACTGGACATTGTTCTCGCTGCGTGCCGTCCTCGTCCTGTCTTGGTCCTGGGAGACTTCAACTCCTGGTCTCAAGCCTGGGGCTCCCGGGAAGCCAATGACAAGGGGCGAGTACTGGAGGACTGGGCCAACACCCGTGGTCTAGAGGTCCTCAACCGGGGGAGTGTCGCCACCTGGGAGCGGCGGGGGCTCAGTTCGGTCGTGGATGTCGCATTCGCGACCCCTGCTCTCGCCCGCCGCGTCCAGGGTTGGCGCGTGGTGGAGGAGGAGGAGACGGATTCTGACCACAAGTATATTCGGTTCAACGTCTCCCCTCCAACTAACCTGCCGCCGACAAACGCGAATCCCCCGGATCCACGTTGGGCGCTCAGGCGCCTGGATCGGGAGGCTCTCCTGGAGGCATCAATAGTGCAGGCCTGGATTCCGTCACTGGCCAGGCCTGCCGATGTCGACGCAGAGGCGGAATGGTTCAGGAGAGCCATGTCGCATATCTGTGATGCGGCGATGCCTAGGGTTAAGCCCGGCCCGGCAAAGAAACAGGTGTACTGGTGGTCAGTGGAGATCGCACAGCTGCGAGCAGCGTGCGTGACCGCTCGCCGCCAGTACACGAGGTTTCGCCGGAGGCGTCGCCGCCAAGACGATGCGGCAGCCCGAGAGGCGGAGCTGTATGAGGCGTACAAGGGGGCCAAGAGGACCCTCCAGGAAGCCATTAAGCAGGCCAAATGGCGGGCCCGCGAAGAGCTGCTGGAGTCTCTGGAGCAGAACCCATGGGGGCGTCCCTACCTTGCGGTCAGGGGCAAAATCCGCCCAAGGGCGCCCCTACTGACCCAGAGCCTCCAGCCGGAGTGGCTGGAGGGGATACTGGGCTCCTTGTTCCCAGCGAGAGCGGAGGAGCATGTCCCTCCGCGTATGGCTCCGCCTCAGGCGCCTGACCCTGATAATAGCGAGAGCGATGTGCCCGAAGTCAGGGAGAGTGAACTGGGGATAGCAGTGCTCCGGCTTAAAGCCCGGAAATGCACTGCCCCCGGACCCGACGGCATTCCAGGCCGAGCATGGGTCCTGGCCCTGGAGGAACTAGGGCCTCGACTGGTGGCGCTCTTTAGCGCATGCCTCGAAAGGGGCCAGTTTCCAAAGGCTTGGAAGACGGGGAAACTGGTCCTTATCCGGAAGGCGGGGCGGCCGGCGGACCAGCCATCCGGTTACCGGCCGATCGTGTTGCTCGACGAGGTGTGCAAGCTCTTTGAGCGGATTATTGCAAAGCGCCTCGTCGAGCATCTCACGAACGTGGGGCCAGATCTGGCGGACAACCAGTTCGGTTTCCGCCGGGGGCGCTCCACCGTGGAAGCGATCATGCGCGTTAGGCGCCTGGCGGAGGAAGAAGTCTCGCGGGGTGGGGTGGTGGTGGCGGTGTCTCTCGACATCGCCAACGCCTTCAACACCCTACCCTGGAGCTGCGTTAGGGAGGCGCTCGCGTATCACGGAGTGCCTCCTTACCTCCGCCGCATTGTCGAGGCATACCTATCCGAGAGGGCTATAGTTTACCCGAGCTGGCTAGGGCCAGGGCGGCGAGAAGTGTCGTGCGGTGTTCCGCAGGGGTCGGTCCTAGGGCCACTCCTGTGGAACATCGGATACGACTGGGTGCTGCGCGGTTCGTTGCTCGAGGGTGTCAGCATAACATGTTATGCTGACGACACCCTCGTTATGGCGCGGGGAGCAACGCACCGAAGCGCGGCACTAAAGGCCACGGCAGGGGTTGCTCAAGTCGTGGGTCGAATACGGCGGCTGGGACTCGAGGTGGCTCTCCACAAATCCGAGGCTATGTGTTTTCACGGGCCTCGGAGGGGGCCACCTGCGGGAACCAGCATAACCGTAGGGGGCGTAAGCATCGGCATCGAGCCCACGATGAAGTACCTTGGGCTCGTACTCGATAGCCGATGGGACTTCGGACCTCATCTCCGAAGTCTGGTCCCGAAACTGAGGGGGGCTGCGGCCGCGCTATCACGGCTGATGCCTAATGTTAAGGGACCCAACGCCCCCACTAGGAGACTGTACCTGGGAATCGTGCGAAGCATGGCCCTGTACGGGGCCCCAGTATGGGCAGAGACTCTGGCGACCCGCAACGTGGCTGTACTAAACAGCCCGTTAAAAGCGATGGCCGTCAGAGTCATCAGGGGGTATCGCACGATCTCCGTCGAGGCGGCATGTCTCCTAGCCGGGACCCCTCCATGGGACCTGGAAGCGAGAGCTCTTGCGCTGCTGTACCAGTGGCGCAAGGAGGCGCTGGAGCAGGGCCATAGGCCAGAGCCCCGAGAAATCACGGCTCAGCGGTCCCTGCTCCGTCAAGAACTCATGGAGACATGGAGGGTGCGACTTGAGCACCCCAGGTGGGGGGAATCCACCATTGCGGCGGTGAGACCGATCATGAAGGAGTGGTTGGAGAGGGACCATGGGGACCTCTCCTACCGGATGTGCCAGATGGTTACCGGACACGGGTGTTTCGGTAAGTATCTGTGGCGCATCCATCGGGAGACGACGCCGCAGTGCCAGCACTGCGAGGATCCTGGCGAAGACACGGCGCTCCACACGTTGGTGGAGTGCCCTGCGTGGGCGAGTCAACGCCGGGATCTCGTTGCGGTCCTGGGCGTGGACGTTCTCTCGTTGGAGACCATGGTGAGGGCCGTGGTCTCCAACGGGAGCAAGTGGCACGCCGCCGCCTCTTTCTGCGAGCAGGTAATGCGCGCGAAAGAGACGGCGGAGAGGGAGCGGGAGAGAATCCTGCCCCCAGAGTTTCGCAGTCTGCGGCGAGGACGCCGCAGACTCATCTACGCCCGGGACTACCGACCTCCATGATCGGGGCCTGAGGACGGCAGTTGGCCGACTCGCCGTCCTTACAGAAGTAGGCCGTGGCGGAGGCGTGTCGTGTGTGCCCTACACACGCCTGCCAACTCACCGAAGCGGGATAAAAGCCGACCCCACCAGGCGAGGCCGCGGTGGCGGCCAAAGTCCGCCGGCAACCCTGGGGTTATCCTTTCGAGGGCTTACCCGGGGTGCCCGGCAACGGACACTTGGGGAGGACACCGTGCGGTTTTAGTCGAGACACGACATAACCACCCCCGCAGGCCGGCGGGGGGTATCCGAAGGGATTTCCGCACGTTAAAAAAAAAAAAAAAAAAAGGTCTTGTGATCGAATTACTGAGTTTTTATCTGTTTAGTTCCTTCGAAGGAACTAAAGGGACTACTGAAATAAAAAAGCTAAAAAAATAATGATGTAATAGTTATATTAAGTTGTTTACGTACTAATGATCATTTAAATGTAAATGTAATTATAATTATCTAATAAAGATGCATTATTCTCATTTTATTTTACAGGTTTAACACATCGTAGGCAAACTTGTCAGGTGAACCTCAAGTTGGCAACCCATCACTTCGACTAAATAGAAAACTTAAAGTAAATAGATATATCTCACCATGACATATTGTCATCTTTTGTAATTATACACATACACTCATAAGTAAATAAACTTTGCTACATCATTTTTCCTATCCTTTGAAAGAACTAAAAGGACCACACAGACTATAATTCTCAACAGTTTCTTTACACGAACTTCGGAAACAATTACTGAGAATAATCGGCAACATCATGATAATTCCAAGCGAATAGTGTAGTTATCAAAGTGAACGTGGTGCAAAGTCTTATATTAAACTTATACACTAACCAACAACTCTCATGTAGGCGCTCTTGTAGACCGTGTGGAAGAACGGCGCATCAGCAGAAACTTCGCAGCGGTAGCGACCGCTGAGACCGCGTGATACACCCCGCAACACGACCTGCTGTGCTCCAGATCTCGATACCTAAACAAAACAATACACAATTTAATTTAATTCTTTATATTAACATGTGCAATTTTCTCACTATGATTAATAAATACTTAGACAACATCGGGTGTATGGGGCCTGGGGACAAGCTAATTTCACCTAAAGGTACGTCTGCTTAGTAATGGACGAGGCTCCGGCGCAATCTTTCCTCTCGGGGTTAGGAAGTCAGACATCAGTCGCTCCCATAAAAGCCTCGGATGCAACAGGGTACAACGCTACATGATGGTGATGACAACATCCCAACAATAATTATTGGAATATCTGAACCTGTTTCTCCACAATAGTTATAGCCTTCGTACCCGCGCATTTTCTGTCAGACTGACAATACTATCTACGGTTGCCTTGTTTTTACCAGACTACGGCGCGCGTCCGCGCCCCGTTGTTAGGTTATGGGTGTTGCCTTTACACTTTAGCTCCTAAGATACTAAACTGATTGTAATGAATGAGGGGTCAATCGATCCAAAATCATGCATTGAGTGCCATAGGCTACATTTTATACGAATAATATCAACATAACGAATTCTAGATAAACAAATGTCAACATTTTTTATGGCTATCGTTTAAATCAGGTAAATCGGTTCATCCGTTCGGGGCTTACGATACCACAGACAGACGCACATGTCAAACTTATATCACCAAGTCGTTTTTGCGTTGCGGGTAAAATATATAAATATAGTGTGATATTATGGAATATAATATATTTTAAAGTCTATAATAGAATATATTTTATAGTCTACTAGTTGATGCAGGCAGCTATAAGTACTATCTATGCTTTCTCGCTTTTTGTTCATATTTCTGGTTCTACTTAACTTTTTCTCTTCTTCTTCTTAATACTTAAATTGCAATCAAATATACGGCAGATTTTAAATCTGACCAAGTGCTTTGAAAAAAACCGCATTAAAATCTGTTTAGTTTTTTTGTGCGTTCATTACGAACCAACACACAAACAGACAAAATGATAAACTGACAAACAGACAAGAATTCCGAAAAATATATTTTTGTGTTCAGAATCGTTCCTTTGACATAACCCAAGTCTTTTTTTAACATCTCCTATGTACAGACGGAACTAATTTACTATTTTATAATAGTATAAATAGATAGCTGTTGCCCGCGGCTGCGCCCGCGTAGAATTCTGATGCAGTTCGCGTACAGTGGAATCTCGTTAACTCGAACATCATTTTGTCAAATTTCGATATTTTTTGATTTTATAAATCGAACAAAGTGGTACTTATCTGCGAGGTATTTGTAGTACATTCTTATACTCTATAACTCGAATTTCAAATTGAAAACTTCGTATTTCGAAGTTAGTAAAATTTATTGATGTCTTACTTAGAATTCGCCGAACTCAGCAATAAATTCCAAAAGTTCGGTTTTTCTGATCTATTGTCTAGATCTTGCACACGTGCAATTAATGGATGTTCAATTTTCAATTCTTTCAATTTTCTTAGTAACACAACTGTATTTAAATGTTTGTTTGTTGGCTCATTACTTAAAGAGTTTACTATCGATCAGTTCTTATTTGGCTATTAACTAATATATGTTCAATTTTCTAAGTAAAACAACTGTATTAAAATGTTTGTTTTTAAGTGTTGGCTAATTGCTTAAAGATTTTAATATCGATCAGTTCTTATTTGGCTATTAAGTAACTGAACACTAACTGGTACTGAAATTATTGACCAAGTTAGTCAAAATCTTGATGACTAAACCATTATTTAGCTTCATCCAGTAGATTCTGAGCTACATGGCCTCGTAACTAAACTTCGTAATTTTTGTATTAATGTAGTATTTATTTAATAGACATCGATCAAATAAATAAAATGATTAATACAAAAAGTTCTTTAAAAACAATCTTTTAATCAAAAATATTTTGTTGCACTAAAACGAAAATAATAATTATATGCAAGACTGCAAAATATGCTGATTGCAAAAGCTTGTATTGCTCAAGTAATTTCTCTGTTTTCCATTTGCGCTACAAGCTTTTTTCGAAATCAGCACTAACTTTTTTTTTTCGGATACCCCCTCGCATAAAACCGCACGGTGTCCTCCCCAAGTGTCCGTTGCCGGGCACCCCGGGTAAGCACCAACCTTGCATAACAATTATTATTATCATCGTTTTAGTGCAACTAGATTTTTGAATAAAAGCTTGTTTTAATAATATTTTTTTATTCATTATTTTATTTTCAACTTTTAGGGTTCCGTTGCCAAATGGCAAAAAAACGGACCCTTATAGATTCGTCATGTCTGTCTGTCTGTCCGTCCGTATATCATAGCCACTTTTTCCGAAACTACAAGAACTATGCTGTTGAAACTTGGTAAGTAGATGTATTATGTGAACCGCATTAAGATTTTCACACAAAAATAGAAAAAAAAAACAATATTTTTTTGCGGTTCCCTATACTCAGAAATGAAACTCAAAACAAAAATGATATTAAGGTTTTTAATATCACATAAGATACTCCAGCTCCAGACCCTGACTACCATATAACACCAGAGATTTAGTCAAGACGAAACAACTTCAACTTCACAACTTTATCTTGTTTAGTTTAGGAGTTTCTATGGCCACCTTCCAGTCCATCTTCAGATCTTGGCTAACATGTAACACCCGAGAGTTTGAAAGACAAAAAAATAAATAATATATAAATGGATCAAATTTAATTTGCAAGATTTGATGACACACATCGGGACAGGTAAAACTAAATAAAAGTCAATCACCACACTACGAATGTACGTAGTAAAGAGCAATGATAGTAGGACTCACGTATTCAGTTCAATTTCAGAACTTAAAGAAAAATCAGCAAATTCTTGAAATCAAAAGAACTTGAACAACGAACAAAAGAAAATATGTATAGTGATTTTTTCATTGATTATGTTACCTAATTAGATTTTTTATTTAACAATAACTCTACAACTCGAAAACTAAGACAAGAAAATTTAGTAAATAAATTCTTTATATCTCAAATATTTTGTTAAGTCGAAAACTCATTAACTCGAAATTTTTAACATTACCCTTGAAATTCGAGGTATCGAAATTCCACTTTACCTTTCCGTGTTCAATTCGAGGTACCATTGCGTTGAAGTCAGGAAGGGTTTGTCGCACCCTTTCGGGTTCAATTGAAGGTACGCGTCCGCCATCGGATACGACTGGGTGCTTCGCGGTGAACTCGCAGACGGTGCCGCCGTCACGTGTTACGCGGACGACACGCTCGTGACGGCGTGCGTAGTGACATACCGCGAAGCGACCCTGAAGGCCACGACCGCGGTTGCCCAAGTCGTGGAGCGGATCCGGCGGCTGGGTCTCGAGGTGGCTCTGCATAAAACCGAGGCCCTGTTCTTTCATGGGCCTCGGAGCAAGCCACCTGAGGGATCCAGTCTCATCGTGGGAGGTAATCGCATCGGCATCAAGCCCCAAATGAAATATTTGGGGCTCGTGCTCGACGGCCGATGGGACTTCGGAGAGCACATCCGAAGTCTGGCCCCCAAACTGAAGGGCACAGCTCTCGCTCTGGCGCGGCTGCTGCCCAACATGAAGGGGCCCGATGACTCCTGCAGGAGACTCTACGCGGGGATCGTGCGGTCCATGGCCTTGTATGGGTGCCCAATATGGGCGGAGGCCCTGAAGGCCGGAAGTGTGCGGATGCTGCGCGCTCCGCAGCGAGTGATGGCCATCAGGGTCATCCGCGGGTACCGCACGATCTCCTTCGAGGCGGCGAGTCTCCTTGCCGGAACTCCGCCATGGGACCTGGAGGCGAGAGCCCTTTCGCAACTGTACCAGTGGCGAAAGGAGGCGCGGGAGCAGGGACTGAACCCCGAGCATCGAGAAATCGAGGCCATGCAGTCCCAGCTCCGCCAGGCCATCGTGGTGGAGTGGAAGGAACGACTTGGGCGACCAAGCGCAGGGCACGCCGCAATAGCGGCGGTAAGGCCCATCATGGAGGATTGGCTAGAGAGGCGACACGGAAGCCTCTCGTACCGACTGACGCAGGTGATCTCCGGGAAGGGGTGCTTCGGGGACCACCTGCATCGGATCAGGAAGGAGCCAACGCCTGAGTGTCATCACTGTGACGCGAGCGAGGACTCAGGGCTGCACACGCTGGCGGACTGCCCAGCGTGGGAGGTGCCGAGGCGTGACCTCGTGGCAGCCATCGGGGTGGGAGTCCTCTCGCTCGGCAGCATGATTGCGGCAATGGTGCGGAGCGCGAGCGCGTGGGCCGCCGCCACCTCCTTCTGCGAGCATGTGATGCTCGCGAAGGAGATGGCGGAGCGCGCCCGGCAGAGGTTCAGAACCCTCCCGGCCCGCCGAGCCCGCAACATGCTCGCCTCGCGTCGCAGGCGACTCAGGCGCCGGAGGTCGCTTAACGACCTCCGTCCCCCAGGCCTGGGGGTGGCAGGTGAGGCCGCCTGTCATCCCAGCAGAAGCAGGCCGGGACGGTGGGGCGACTAGCGCCCCTCCCCCAAACCGGGGCAAGACGGGGACACCGTGGTTCCCAAACCCGAGGGGGCCATCTCGAAACCGGAGATGGCCCAGGGTCAGTCGGGGTGCGAGGGATATGCTCTATGGGCAACCTTATACCCCGGCGTCAGCAGACCCGAGACGGCGTGCGGTTTTAGTCGGTTCAAGCCCGACATAACCGCCCCCGCTGGCCGGCGGGGGGGTATCCGAGGGGATTTCCGCACGAAAAAAAAAAAAAAAAAAAGGTACGCGTCCGCCAATTGCACATGGATTTGTTACCTACCTAATTGTTCTTAGAAACACGTGTTTAATTCGGAGCGAGGAACTTTGACGTCCGTTTGCGCACTACCTTCGCCTGCATCTCACGCGCACATTTGCCAGTCATATGCCTATAGTCCTTTCTAACGTAGTCGATAGAGAGGATCTGGCCGATGGACACCGTTGTAATCTTTTGTTTTCGTCAGGGGAATGTCTAGGGGAATGGAAGGATCCAATCAGGATATCCAACCAAGTCAGAAACAGTTAAAAAAAACAACCCGTGCGCGATTGGGGGACGCGTGCCTCTATTGAACACGGATTTGGAAAATTTGGAAAGGTTGTAAGTGTGACATACCCATACGAATTTCAAGGCAATGGTGCCTCGTATTGAACTCGGAGAGATATTTACGCATTCCGTTTCCGCAAGTGGGATGTGAAAGTTTATGAGGATGGATTAATGTTTGTTGGTGTGGATGTTTGTTACTCTTTTACGCAAAAACCGCTTAACAAATTTATTATAGACATTATGTTTATAGTTCAGAATTGCACATAGGCTACTTTTTATTTCGGGAATAGTTTACCAGAACTAGGTACCCAGTGAATTGCAGGAACGGGATCATACTGATCCAGTGTGTTTCTTGGGCCTCGGTCGGAATCGATCTCAGTCTTGACGAAGTCAACGACCACTCATTAGACGAAGCCGCCACCAAGGTTGTTAAGAACAGTGTGAAATTAGCGCTTCTATATTTGTTGTCTTACGATCAAGTCACGTGTCACGTCAAGTTTTCAGTTCAAAAAATAATGAATCAGAAACTAAAACTCGTGTAAAGAAAAAGATAGTAAGTTGGGTGTGTTTAGGTAGTTATATGCAAGTTACTGGTAGCGACAAAATAATTTACTTACTAGAAATTCGGATAAGCTTTGTGTAACATGGAAACCTAAGGGAAAATTTACCTGGGTAAAAAAACATAACTGGCGTAACGTGAATGTGTAATACTGCCTACCCCTTTGGGGATGCAGGCGTGGAGTTATGTTATGTTAAAAAGTAAACTAGAGAGTTGTCCGTAGTTCACAAGAGTTACGGTAGATGGCTCCAGCGGACTCGTAGTTTTACTCAGCCATAATCTTAATACGTATCTGGCCAGATAATAAGATTAGTGACTCACATGACGTGGGGTCCCATAAGATGCACCGAACACAAGACGAAGAACATATACGTCTTAGGAGCGATAGTGTGACGCTGACAGAGGGGCGTAGATGGAGACGACTTGGCAATTGGCATCATATCATAACATAAGTGAGGTTTGCAGCTAAGCACCTACTTAGCTGGCCTGCGATCGTCACACACTCACACCCAAGCGCGTGACGAGAAGCTCACCGCCATAACGAAAATATCCGTTAATAGCATCTTCTGGCTTACGGTATAGTAAAACTAGTTGACAGATTACCAATAGAGAACTAAAATCAGAAGGGCTTATAGACATTTGATGCTGCCTATGGCATCGTGACTCTTCTTCTACTTATTTTTTAAGGAAGAGATATTCTACTGCAGTTACCGAAACGTCAAAAAATGGTTGACATATAAAATAACATGAGCTCTCATTGGCTCATTCAATGTTTACGTTCACAAAGATAGGTTCTAAAGCTTCCACCAAGCATGGATTCGGAATGAATAAATCTAATCAATTACATAATTTAATAAGAAGTCGTTGATACTTAAAATAGACCGAAACACAAGTATTCCAAACATCTAAATGTTACTTTAGATGTGGATGTTTACTTGCCAAGTAGGCAATAACAAATCAGGTGCGATGCCTTTTGCATGAAATATTTAGTTTAAACGAACCGCTATTTGTGAACGCAAGTTAATTAAATTAATATGATTTTTATATTTTAACAAACAAAAGTTAAATTTGTATCACCTATTTTGAGAGAATTCGAGTGATGCATAAATATTTTTATTTCGTGCACTATTACTGGCACAAAATGTGTCAAACCGCTACTTTGGAAACGAACCTCAAAATCTCAATAAATAATATAGGAGGTAATTCATACTGTGGAGTTTCGAGATTTTACATTTTACTGCTCATCACTTTTCAGTTATAGCGTGATGATTTATAGTCCGAATTTCGAGTCTAAGTTCAACCGAACCGTTAAATTTCGCAAAGATCTGCTTTGCAATAATAAGTTTTGATCGATTTTGCTCTAGTGCTCCTATCACACCTAAAATAGCGTAATGATATATGGTGAAGTTTATAACCAGACTCTTAGAGCATGTTCATACAAAATTTCAGCTTAAAATGTTCAGTAGTTTTCAAGTAATGCTCAAACATCGATAAAAAAAAGCAAAAAAAATAAACAGATAAAAATTCAAAAAGTATCATTTTTGGTATCGGTATCCCCCTCTTAGAACACAAATATGATTTTGAAAAAATAATCGATATACAGTTTTCCGCTCGTCACGATTTCATTATCTGTATACATTTCAGCGATTTAAAATACTACTAGTGTAGAGTATGTGAATATGTAGATACTATTAGTACTATCTATCGGTGGAGAGCTGGGACTATATTTTAGTATTCTTAAAAAAAACTCTTACACGGATTAATGTTATATATTAATATTATAATAATACTACTCGATGCTTTAATGTCTAATTTAAACCTTATCGTAGTCTGGTTACAGTTTTTTAAACTTTATACTTGTTTAAATCGAAAATGTTGACGCTGGTCGATTTGAAGCTGACCAGCATTCGCTGGCTGAACGCTGGTCAGCTATTTGAAGTACAAGCGATTTTTATTTTGATAATATATTTTTTATTTTAAGAATTCTATTAAATGGAATTACTAGTAGGTACTGTCGCTAACCCCTGGAGCTAAGCTGAATTTTGCTTGTGAAGGCTTCGGCGTCACTGGGTCTCATTCAAATGGCCACAATCTCCATCATAAGAACTTTCGCTCTCACACACAGTGCGTTTGTATATTTGATTTGACGCGGGTATAGAAAGGTTAACTTAGACCTTTTTTTTTTGTTTTAGTATTCCAGTACCTATGTTGTTTCCACTTTTTGGGTATTGATTAACCGGCCCGATATCGCTTAACTTAGATGTTCGTAACAGCCGGTACCAACGACTTTACGTCCTGAGCAAGTCACGAAGTTGCCATAATTTTTTGTAATCGGTCACCTATCTAAAAGTAAAACAGGAATCCCAATATGACATTCTTTCTTTTGGATTTTATATTTAAAGAATATATGGGTATGCATCAAACATGAGCATATCAAATCAATCAAGCAATTAGCCTATTGCAGTTCACTACTGGACATAGGCTTCTCCCATTGTACGCCGTAGCACCCGCTTGCGCATCAAGTCTATCCCAGCTACCTTTTTCAGGTCGTCCGCCCATCTTGCTGGGGGACGTCCTACCTTCCGTTTACCGGTTCGTGGTCTCCACTCTAGGACTCGTGAGCATATAATTTAGCTATTTATTTTAAGATAGTCACTGAAAATCTACCATCCATTCTACAGAATAAATAAGATAAAGCCTCCATTACAATATGGCACATATTGTAACTTTAAACTTTTTATTAAATTTGGCCTACAAAATTGCAGGAAAAGTGAAGTTAAATAAAAGCATGATGCTGTTTCTCTAATTAGTAAAATTACACGAAATATACATTTCTGCAGTCCTTTATAGCAATTCTAATTTGCATAACCTATTTTATTTTAGTTAAATTCAGGTTGATAGTTTCACAGATTTTTTTTTGAAAATGTCAAACACGACCTAGTTTGTAATCATAACGTTATTTGGTAAAGAAAATGTGTATAACATATATATTATATTATGATATTGCTTACTCTATGCTATGCTATGCTATTACTTACTATTATAAAATTGTAAATTTGTTGTGGCTGTTCATTGGAGATATTTAAAACAAATACTTGGGTTATGTTAAATGAACGATTCTGAGCACAAAATTTTTTTTTTGGAATTCTTGTCTGTTTGTTCACGATGGACGCAAAAATTACTGAACGGGTTTTGATTTGGTTTTTCTATCAGAAAGGAATTGGTCAGACTTAAAATATGCCATATATTTGATTGTGATTGGTTAAGTAGAACCGGAGATATAACCAAAAAACGATAACCAACTTCCGCGTGGGCGTAGCCGCGGAAATCAGCAAGTAGTAAATGAAAATGAATTACTAAATTTGTTGCGAAGTAGTGCTAAACCTGAGAATGGTTTGACTGTTTTCTTTTTTGTTGTTGCTAATGACAATATTCAGGCATATGAAATACATTTTTTATAGTTTATAGGACAATATCAATTGGTTAGCTACATTAGCGTTGTGAAAATTAAGTACTAGCCGACTTAAAGAACGAGGAGGTTATTTTTACATAGTTGGTTCAACATTTAGTATTTTATCATTCAGTGTTTTAAATAAACAAACCTTTTAAGTACACACAACACTACTAACTGAAATGTAAACATAAATGAGTATCTTTTCGTTTTACATATAATACTTAGATGCGATACTAGATGCGAGTGTCACGAAAACACTGAAGTCGTGGGTAGGGCTAGCTCAGTCGGCCGACCCGTCGGCACGATATAGATCCGCGAATAATTTTGGAATGACGCTTAAGAAGCCATCAGAACTCTATAAACACCTAAGAGTAACTAAAATGCACGTCTTATCGAAATCTAAAGACGAAATAGTAAAAGTCCTTCCAAAAGATAAAAATGCATCGGAGCTCGAATCACGCCTCCAGTTCCATAAAAAATTCATGATAGGCTCGCAGACTGGTAGAGTAGGTCTAGGTAATATTCAGAGACAAACAGATAAAGAAATAACAAAATCTTTTCTTCAAGCAGACGAAAACAACACCTATAAGGTGCACGCAATGAACCTAGAAATGCAAAACGAATGGTTGACCCTAGGTGAATTTTGTATTCCCATAGCCTTAAAATGGCGTACCATAATATACGACTGGTCACCGGCCTTACTTAAATTTTACCTAAATGCGTTCCAGTTGACCCTCCCCGACCAAAGCAATCTGGTCAGATGGGGAAAAGCCACAGATAAAACATTTAACTCATGTGGTGAAGCAACTGGTACGGCTAGGCACCTACTAGTGGGTTGTAAGACGCTATTAGACCGGGGTCATTACTCGCGCCGTCATGATAAGGTATTAGAAATCATACGTGAGGCTGTAAGTTTGGCGGTAGCTAGAGCGAAAAAAGGATTAACCACAAACCAAAGAAATGACATTGCGTTTGTAAAGGAAGGCTTCTCAAAGAAATCACCTCAAAACCCATATTCAATTTTGATAGCTGCCGTTGACTGGACAATACTCGTAGACACGTATTAGAAGCACTATAGGATACCGGAGGATGTCTGTGCCTCATCATACAGACCCAACTTTTTTCACGATCGCATAAGCGTGCAGTGCTTGTAGAACTCACAGTACCGTGGGAAACTAATATACCTAAAGACCACGCTATAAAGACAAACAAATACTTTGATTTGACTAACGAGTTAACCAAAAACGGCTACGTGGTTAAACTCTACGCCGTAGAAGTAGGAGCAAGGGGAATTCCAGCTAAATCCCTGTACGACTTACTTAAAGACCTCGGATTGCCAAGAGCTTCAGTAAGCTCTTTACTAAAACGTATATCAAAAGCGGCATTGTTAGGATCTTACCAAATTTGGATAGGTAGGGGGGGGGAACACTACTGACGGTGGAGGTGAGCGCTGATGCATCACAAGGTGGCCACCCTAAACCTACATCTGGGTCGCAAGTCCCAGTCGATGTCATAGTGTTCCTCTCTGTACCACGCTATGGACCCGGCGACCGCACGGTGAATCCATGGAGTGCTGAGAATCGGAGCTCTAGTAAAAAGATTATTCACTGATACGAATATTATGTTTTCAAATAAGCGACGAAAATGTTTTATAAACTTGTGATAGGTACTTTCCTAACAAAGTTTAGGGACTTAGATTTCCTTATTTCGGGTAGCTTTCAAGAATATACGCACATACTCTTCATTGAAATCTTATTAGTCCTCTCCTGTACATCAGTAAAACTTAACAAGTTATGAATAGATAATGTATTATACAGTAAACAAAGGATGAACGCGGATAAAATGTACCTACTTCATCACAGGTGTTCGAATTATACGTTCGCCTTGTCGTAAAAGATAGTCTGTAAGACTATCCTTTCCGGCAGTATAGTATTTTATGCTAAGTGAAACCCAAGAGCAACGAAATAAACTTTGACTCTATCAAAATAAGGACTTTCTATCCAAATCAGACCGGTCCGCATGGCTCGTTCGAGCCAATGTGTCATTGATTTCAGGTGGTGGTCGCAGGAACGTGCTCATGCGTAATTTATATGTGAATCAGCTAGTAATCCCATTACATGGAGTGGTGTGCACTTAACCGTACGCATCTGGTTGCGCGTCAAATTGAGCTAAAAGCTTCGATCCATCTAACGGAAAGTCGGTCCACTTTGAGAAACCGCCGAACTATATCATACCCGTCCCACGCTCAAGAGACGTCTGACCCGATTTTCAAGGGCTCATATTCGAAGTAGTATGTATGTGTGTATGTATATTAGTAGTAAGTTGTGCCTAACGCGCGATGAAACCCCAATGCAAAGTTTTGACTGTATGATTTTCTTTGAAGGAGATTTAATGTATTATTTTGGCACAATGTTAAAGTTCAAGATATGGCCGCGTGCCAACAGTTAAAGGTTTAACGTGGCTGTTCGACGAAATTCTTAAGTGATTTTTTAACCCTCTTCACAAAGTTTAACGAAGTACCAAGATGTCGCAAAGTCATTGACCCATAATCACAGTGATGGCATTGTTTATGCAAAAAAGGAGGATTATGAGTGTGACCTGCATTGCGTTTGTCCATCTCTATATTCCCTCGTAACTACTAAATGGATGAACCGAATTTTACGAATGATGTATCGCTCGATTATTCTTTATTGCGCGAGTGTCACTAAGTAGGTATCTATTAAAATTATAAAAATCTAAATCAAGGGTTATTGGCGCTCAAATGTATGTTTTCAAAAAGTATTATAATCGGGTTTCCCTATCCTTCTTAAGTTAAATTTTTCAGACCATTGTAAGTTCTGCAAAATTAAGCTTTAATCTGCGTAAAATAAAGTCTGCTCACTCATCCTCATAATGAACCATAACTCAATCTTTCTATAGCAATCTTTCCTTTGTTCGATTAGTATCGATTGAGTAATCCATTTGAGCGGTAATTTAACTTAATTGAAACAATGTGACTGATCAATTTGATTCGATTTGCAATCCATTCCGTAGGAAGGAGCGATATTAGGATTTACATAAGTAATGACATTGAGAATTTTCAATTAATGCTTATTGACTTACGTCGACACTGATGCCTGTTTGAGAGAAGACACGGGTGTTGGGTAATTCCTTTGGAACAAAACGGAAGAACTCCTGAGCACCGTGGTACCACTTGACGGTGTAGAGCGCCTCACCCACATCGAGCGCCCAGCGGCAACCAAGCGTCGCACCTGAGCCTACACCCACGGCTTCTGGGACGTTCAGCTGGATGTCACGGAGACCTAATACGCCTGTACAAATTAAAAAATAGAATCTATTATTACAATCGACAAGCATTACGAAGCTTGTTATTTGAATTTAAGTTTTGTAACAGTGACTACGAAGAACAATGAAATACAAAAAAAATCGGCTAGAAACATTAAAAATGACTTTCCTAATACTGCTTCTGGTTACAAATTCTCTTATTTTGTTATAACTGATATTCAGTACACATAATATGGTTTTAATTCTGTATGACATTTAAACTTAGTCGTTGTGTGTGTGTGGATGTAAGCTACTTCTGCAACCTGGATGATTTTTTCAAAGAGCTTTCTTTAGCCTCAAGTCCAAAGAGCGTCAATTCACGTTTTTTTTGCGGATTAGGGTTATAAGATGACCGAGCTGAGGTCTATGTTGTACCTTTTCCATTTTTGAATAAATGCGTACATATAAAAACCTCCCTGGTAGAGCATGCGCTACAGGTTTATGAGGTCGCAAAATCCGAGGAATTTGCGACCTCATAAACTGTGACCAGATTCCTATTCCTGAGACCTCAAATACAAATCACATTTTGCCGTAAGGTGAGATGGTCTCCTTCCGCCCATTTTTTTTAATGTTTTCAATACTTGCGATTGGTCTACGACAATTACAATATACCAAGTTGTGGATAATCTCTTCACAAATATGAAACCGTTTGAAAATCCCGTAGGTAAACCTTATGAATCGATTTTACTAAAACTTACAGCATACTTTAAGGTCCACAAAACCTACAATATGTCCAAGTTTCTACAAAGTACCGTAGTGCGTAGGAACAAAGTACCTAGCCACGAAACATAGGTCCCTCTCGCAATACGAGTATATTTAGTGGAAGCAGCAACATGGACACTCTAGAAGGATGGAATTAGTGGGAGTATACCACAAGAAGGTTTTATTAACTCAGCTCCACAATAAACTCAACATAACATAACATAACAACATAACATAACAACATGACATGACATGACATGACATGACATGACATGACATGACATGACATGACATGACATGACACTTCACGCCTGTATCCCCGAAGGGGTAGGCAGAGGTGTATTATAAACTCAAACTCTCAAAAATATAATGATGTGAATACTAAAACTTTAAATATCTCATCACAGTGAGTAGATACTAAATTAATTTGGAATAAATACTTATCTAAACAACTTTGTTATGCTCCCATACACCATTTTTACCTCGTGAAAGCTTAAAAGGTCGCAGTTTAACGAGGGAAGCCAATGCAGCATTATATAGAATAACGATTACATTGATATTTTACAACTAGATATCACATAAGCGCTTCTTAAAACATCTGTATTCAAGCTCTAGAAGATATACACAATCTGATCCAAATACAACATGATATCAGATTGTAAACTGTGACATGGCCATTTAAAAAGCATATTTTTAACTGGGGCACTTTACAGTAAAAGGAATATGGTTAAAATAGTAAACTCATAGTTAGTCATGTATGTCAACAGTGACTGAGTTAACCATGATACGAATTGGAGAACCAACAATCACGTTGCCGTTGTGATGAATGATACTGACAGCATTAAAACAAAACACGTCTCCATAAAATATAGTACCTACTTATGTAAAGAAGATCTAAAAATATGACAATAAAGATTTCGTATTTCAAATTTATAAATTGTTGTTATAAGTTTTTCATAACACTTGAAAATTAAAGCGTGTTTGTTGTAATATAATTTCATTTGCTCTCCTGGAACAATCTAACTTTTTAAAATTGATAAGTGACGATTAGCACGCCTTGATGTTTTTTTTTTTGAGAATATTGTATCTTGAAGTAGTCGATAATATCATATTGTACTTTTTAACGTTGGTAACAAACAAGTGTTCGGCCCAGCTGATGGTAAGCGGTTACCGTTGCCTATGAACGCTTGCAGCACCATCAAACTGACTGGCGGCAGGGTCTCCTTACTAGTAAAAGGAAGGAATCATCATCACCATCCAAGCACCGATCCCGGTTTCATCTAAAGCTTGCACTTTGGAGCCTGGAGTCAACTCTCTCCAAAAAAGAGAGGAATATTTCCATAGTCGAACTAACTCTTTCTTACAGTCGCTAAGCCGTATAGACAGATCAATCATACGGGGTCTGCGCGATGAGGTAGGCAAGGTAGCGTACCGAGTAGCCATATACTTACTCGGTACTACTAACGACTCAGGGCTCATCTTTAAAATTCTTATTTTAACTCACCTTTTTTTGATAAAAAAATATTTACTGTATAACATCATCTCGTTTAAATAAAAATTCGAAATTTCATAAAGATACCGTACACGGAAGAAAGGTACTCGTACTCGTACCAACCAACACCGCTCGCTGCGCCGTCTAGAGTATCTAATGCCGAGTAGTAACGTGGCCCAATAAGGCAATTCCCTCGCACCCGGGCTGACCCTGGGCTATCTACGGCTTTGAGATGGCCCCCTGGGAATACTGTGCCTATACTAGCAATTATGATAATTAAAAGTATGAGACATTGATGAAATAAATGCAGCTCACAAGGTAACCAACATACCTTGATTCCATGGTGGGACGAAGTTTGTAGGTATATTAAGGTATTTCATTCAGGGAGAAAAAAAAACTGAGACAGTAAATTAAAACCTATAACGATTTTTTCAAGCTAATCCTTAAAAACTTTTTAAAGTTAAACAGTTTTTATTTACTTATTTTATTGTCAAGTTTGTAATTTATATTTGGTCGACCATATTAGATTTCTTGTTTTTTTTTATAGTGAATACTATTCTACTAGTCAATACGTTACATTTGATACCTTTATTGAGGTGGTTGTTAAAAAACCAGCCAAGCGCGAGTCGGACTCACACATTTTACCACTTTGGAAGTGTCTCTTGCGCAAACAGTTCAGTTTAGAAAAAAGTGTTATTAGAAACCTCAATATCATTTTTGAAGAGCTATCCTGTGACGGTATGGGCTTGATGAAAAACAATTTCGAGTTTCAGTTCTAAGTACGGGGAAGCCCCAAAATTCTTTCTTTTTTTTCTATTTTTGTGTGAAAATGTTAATGCGGTTCACAGAATACATCTACAAACCAAGTTTCAACAGCATATTTCTTATAGTTTCGGAAAAAAGTGGCTGTGACATACGGACGGACATTTGACCCAAACAAATAAACAAACTGGTCAAGCTAAAAAAAACCGTTTAAAAGTGGCGGAAGTTTACAATTTTTTGTGCTTTTTCATCTTCCTTCAGATTTGTTTGCGATCCAAGATGGTAAATGTGATTTTTTTACAAAAGATTCAAAATTTTCAATAAAATAACGTTCGTAAAGTATCGTTTTGGAGGTTTTCGAGATGGGTAGTTATGAATATATTATCATCAATATATATTATTTGCGATAAAAGATGGCGGAAATGAAATCTTCCATAAAATAAATATCGGTAGGTACCTGTTGTAAGCAAGGCTGCAGACCCTAGAGCCAAGCTTACCCGACACTATACAGAAGATATCCCGGACGTCAGCCTGTACGAGATTAGAATGGCTCTCAAGCATCTTAAAAACAACAAGGCGGCGGGTGATGACGGAATCATAACAGAGCTTCTGAGAGCGGGTGGAAAGCCGATACTTAAGGTCCTCCAGAAGCTTTTCAATTCAGTCATCTTCGAGGGCAAAACGCCAAAGGCATGGGGCAGAAGCAATGTGATGCTGTTTTTCAAGAAGGGTGATAAGACTCTCTTGAAAAACTACAGACCCATCTCGCTTCTGAGCCATATCTATAAGTTATTTTCGAGAGTTATTACGAATCGTCTCGCTCGCAGGTTTGACGACTTCCAGATCTCTCAGAGATCTCTCGTCGAATCCAGCTCGGATGGGCAGCGTTCGGGAAGCTCCGGCATATATTCGCGTCCGAAATACCTCAATGTCTCAATACGAAAGTCTTTGACCAGTGTGTGTTGCCAGTTATGACATATGGAAGCGAGACGTGGTCCTTTACTATGGGTCTCATAAGAAGGCTCAAGGTCACCCAGCGAGCAATGGAGAGAGCGTTGCTCGGTATTTCCCTGCGCGATCGAATCAGAAATGATGAGATCCGCAGGAGAACTAAAACAACCGACATCGCTCGAAGGATTGCATCGTTGAAGTGGCAGTGGGCGGGACACATAGCGCGGAGAACCGATGACCGCTGGGGCGGAAAGGTTCTCGAATGGTGACAGCGTACCGGACGACGTTCCGTGAGCAGGCCCCCTACAAGGTGGACCGACGATCTAGTCAAGGTCGCGGGAAGCCGCTGGATGCGACGAAGTTGTGGAGATCCTTGGGGGAGGCCTATGCCCAGCAGTGGGCGTCGTTTGGCTGACATGATGATGATGATGATGAGGTATCGGTTTCGAAGTTTTTGGGATTGGTGATTACGAATATATATTCGAGATAAAAAATGGCGGACTCCAAATTTTCAATAAAAAATTCATATGGGTATCATCATTTTCAAGATTTCCGGTGTTGGTGATTATGAAAATATTATCCATTTCTCGACAAAAGATGGCGAACTCGAAATTTGCAATAAAATCAATATAGGTATCATTTTCGAAGTTTTCGGGGTTGTTGACTACAAATAAGTTAACCATTTCAAGATAAAAGATGCCAGACTAAAATTTTCAATATAAAGTCAATATGGGTATCGTTTTCGACTGCCGGGGTCGTTGATTACGAATATCTCATTTATTTTGCGATGAAAGACGATAGAATCGAGCTTTTCAATAAAATTCTCATGGGGATCAATTCAGAGAATTTTGATCCCGAATATATCCGAAATTACAGTATAACGATATTTCCATCTTCAGCCAAGCAAGTAAAAAAAGTTAAATTTAAAAAGAAAATTGTTTTCAGTTTAGTTTCTGAACCTATTAGATATGAACGGTCATCTACCAATGTCTACCATATATAATGATTACACTGTTCCTAATTTATAGTAGGGCGTAAAATATATAAAACATAAAAATTTTTTTTTTTACGTGCGGAAATCCCTTCGGATACCCCCCCGCTGGTTAGCGGGAGTGGTTATGTCGTGTCTCGACTAAAACCGCACGGTGTCCTCCCCAAGTGTCCGTTGCCGGGCACCCCGGGTAAGCCCTCGAAAGGATAACCCCAGGGTTACCGGCGGACCTTGGCCGCCACCGCGGCCTCGCCTGGTGGGGTCGCTGTAAGGACGGCGAGTCGGCCAACTGCCGTCCTCAGACCCCGATCATGGAGGTCAGTAGTCCCGGGCGTAGATGAGTCTGCGGAACTCGGGGGGCAGGGTTCTCTCCCGCTCCCTCTCCGCCGTCTCTTTCGCGCGCATTACCTGCTCGCAGAAAGAGGCGGCGGCGTGCCACTTGCTCCCGTCGGAGACCACGGCCCTCACCATGGTCTCCAACGAGAGAACATCCACGCCCAGGACCGCAACGAGATCCCGGCGTTGACTCGCCCACGCAGGGCACTCCACCAAGGTGTGGAGCGCCGTGTCATCGCCAGGATCCTCGCAGTGCTGGCACTGCGGCGTTGTCTCCCGGTGGATGCGCCACAGATACTTACCGAAACACCCGTGTCCGGTAACCATCTGGCACATCCGGTAGGAGAGGTCCCCATGGTCCCTCTCCAACCACTCCTTCATGATCGGTCTCACCGCCGCAATGGTGGATTCCCCCCACCTTGGGTGCTCAAGTCACACCCTCCATGTCTCCATGAGTTCCTGGCGGAGCAGGGACCGCTGAGCCCTGATTTCTCGGGACTCCGGCCTATGACTCCGCTCCAGCGCCTCCTTGCGCCACTGGTACAGCAGCGCAAGGGCTCTCGCTTCCAGGTCCCATGGAGGGGTCCCGGCTAGGAGACATGCCGCCTCGACAGAGATCGTGCGATACCCCCTGATGACTCTGACGGCCATCGCCTTTAACGGGCTGTTTAGAATAGTCACGTTGCGGGCCGCCAGAGTTTCCGCCCATACGGGGGCCCCGTATAGGGCCATGCTTCGCACGATCCCCAGGTACAGTCTCCTAGTGGGGGCGTTGGGTCCCTTAACGTTGGGCATCAGCCGCGATAGCGCGGCCGCAGCCCCCCTCAGTTTCGGGACCAGACTTCGGAGATGAGGTCCGAAGTCCCATCGGCTATCGAGTACGAGCCCAAGGTACTTCATCGTGGGTTCGATGCCGATGCTTACGCCCCCTACGGTTATGCTGGTTCCCGCAGGTGGCCCCCTCCGAGGCCCGTGAAAACTTGAGCAACCCCTGCCGTGGCCTTCAGTGTCGCGCTTCGGTACGTTGCTCCCCGTGCCATAAGGAGGGTGTCGTCAGCATAGCACACTATGCTGACACCCTCGAGCAACGTACCGCGCAGCACCCAGTCGTATCCGATGTTCCACAGGAGTGGCCCTAGGACCGACCCCTGCGGAACACCGCACGACACTTCTCGCCGCCCTGGCCCTAGCCAGCTCGGGTAAACTATGGCCCTCTCGGATAGGTATGCCTCGACAATGCGGCGGAGATAAGGAGGCACTCCGTGATACGCGAGCGCCTCCCTAACGCAGCTCCAGGGTAGGGTGTTGAAGGCGTTGGCGATGTCGAGAGACACCGCCACCACCACCCCACCCCGCGAGACTACTTCCTTCGCCAGGCACCTAACGCGCATGATCGCTTCCACGGTGGAGCGCCCCCGGCGGAAACCGAACTGGTTGTCCGCCAGATCTGGCCCCACGTTCGTGAGATGCTCGACGAGGCGCTCTGCAATAATCCGCTCAAAGAGCTTGCACACCTCGTCGAGCAACACGATCGGCCGGTAACCGGATGGCTGATCCGCCGGCCGCCCTGCCTTCCGGATAAGGACCAGTTTCCCCGTCTTCCACGCCTTTGGAAACTGGCCCCTTTCGAGGCATGCGCTAAAGAGCGCTACCAGTCGAGGCCCTAGTTCCTCAAGGGCCAGGACCCATGCTCGGCCTGGAATGCCGTCGGGTCCGGGGGCAGTGCATTTCCGGGCTTTAAGCCGGAGCACTGCTACCCCCAGTTCACTCTCCCTGACTTCGGGCACATCGCTCTCGCTATTATCAGCGTCAGGCGCCTGAGGCGGAGCCATACGCGGAGGAACATGCTCCTCCGCTCTCGCTGGGAACAAGGAGCCCAGTATCCCCTCCAGCCGCTCCGGCTGGAGGCTCTGGGTCAGTAGGGGCGCCCTTGGGCGGATTTTGCCCCTGACCGCAAGGTAAGGGCGCCCCCATGGGTTCTGCTCCAGAGTATCCAGCAGCTCTTCGCGGGCCCACCGTTTGGCCTGCTTAATGGCTACCTGGAGATAAAACATAACATAACATAAATTCACGCCTGTATCCCCGAAGGGGTAGGCAGAGGTGTATTACACACCCACGATTCGCCAGTTATGTTGAGGTCCCAATGTAATAGGGGGTGGGCCTATTGCCATCTACCGGGCACATTATTAAGCGAGCGATAATTAACATTTATTAGTGCACACATAACTAAGAAAAATCAGAGGTGTATATATGTATATTATTATATCTAGCACTCATAAAAAGTTGATCGCATAAGTAATTTATTCGGCGCGCGACGCTATGTTTAAATTTTATATAAATTGATATACCTTGAGTGAGCAGGACAGCAATATAAGAGGATATCTTAATTAGGAGTTAAAAAATAAAATAAAAGTGACAACCCTTATTTTTTTTTTACCGTGCGGAAATCCCGTCTGAAACCCCCCGCCGGCCAGCGGGGGCGGTTATGTCGTGCATGAACCGACTAAAACCGTCCGGTGTCCTGCCAAAGTTTTCTTTGCCGCGCACCCCGGGTAAGCCCTCGAAAGGATAACCCCAGGGTTACCGGCGGACCTTGGCCGCCAGCGCGGCCTCGCCTGGTGGGGTCGGGTTTTATCCCGCGTCGGTGAGTAGGCAGGCGTGTGTAGGACACACACGACAAGCCTCCGCCACGGCCTGCTTCTGTAAGGACGGCGAGTCGGCCAACTGCCGTCCTCAGGCCCCAATCATGGAGGTCGGTAGTCCCGGGCGTAGACGAGTCTGCGGCGTCCTTGCCGCAGACTGCGGAGCTCGGGGGGCAGGGTTGTCTCCCGCTCTCTCTCCGCCGTCTCTTTCGCGCGCGCATAACCTGCCCGCAGAAAGAAGCGGCGGCGTGCCACTTGATCCCGTTGGAGACCACGGCCCTCACCATGGCCTCCAATGAGAGAACGTCCACGCCCAGGACCGCCACGAGATCCCGGCGTTGACTCGCCCACGCAGGGCACTCCACCAACGTGTGGAGCGCCGTGTCTTCGCCAGGATCCTTGCAGTGCTGGCACTGCGGCGTTGTCTCTTGTTTGTATTTACCCAAAATTTGACATTTAATTCCAAATAAAAAAAAACATATTTGAATGGGTACCATTAAAAATGATGTAGCTAATACTTGAATTAAGCTATTGACATAATTAAAACTACTTAATTTAACAAAATAATTAAAATAATGAGCGATTTAAGAACAATATCTTACCAATAGTTTCATTTTACGTTTCAAAAATGTTGTCTCGTCACAAAAATTACTATGAAAAACAAACAAATAACTAAAACAACTTGCCTATTCTGTAAGCTTTCCAAAAAGCTATAATAGTCAATTTTAAAATACATAATTCGTGGCATGGCATGTGTTTGAACCGGCGCGGCGCGAGGAGAGAAATCATCTGTTTTTTTAGTTTATGATCCTCGCTAAAACAACCGATTTTACTGGCGAAATTCTTCGTGATGGGGCGGGGTGTGCGGGCGGGGGAGTACACGGCGTCTGGTTCGCTCGCGTCGTCATCCTTAGTAAGTTTTGACTCTACGCCGCGTAAGCACGTCTTGCTATTAACCAATCTCTCATCGCGTTATATAATTTGTTATCGATCATTATTGTTAATTCTTGTTTCTCTTGTTATTCTTTTTGTTATCATTGTTATGTATTTTGTTATTTCGGATAACATGGCTTCGTATTCTAATATAGTATACGCAGACATAATGTTTTGTTATGGTTTTGCCGATGGAAACGTGGCTGTGGCTCGGCGAGAATACCAACTCCGCTTTCCCGATCGTCGACTTCCCCACGTTACTGTGTTCGGGAGCACCTATCGACGATTGTCTGAAACTGGCAGTATTATGAGAGTAGAATTCAACGCTGGCAGACCTCGACGGTACACGGCTGACGAAGAGGACACCATTCTTCAGTGTTTTATTGATGACCCAAACATCTCAACGAACATTGTTGCAAAACAGCTCGGTATGTCCCAGTGGAAAGTGTGGTCGTTAGTACATCTATCAGGTAGACACCCGTACCATTATCAACCTGTCCTGAGATCCTGCCAGACGACTCGAATTTTTTCGGTTTATGTTAAATGCTGACGCTGACCAGGAACATTTCCTAAGAAATATTTTGTGGACTGACGAGTCAAGGTTTGACCGGGATGGTATAACGAATTACCATAACTTACATTTTTGGGCACCTAAAGCAGGCAGAAATCCAAAAAAACTAAAAGAAACGGCGTCGCAAATGATTTTTCCTGAACGTATGGATGGGTGGTCCTTGATAATTATTTGCTGGGCCCTCATTTCTTGCCCCAAAATTTGAACGGCGAAAATTACGAGGAGTTTTTGAGAAACAACCTAGACGATTTGTTGGCGGATGTTCCCGAAAAAACAACCTCATGTTTTAACATAATGGTTGCCCAGCACATTACCGGATTACTGTCCGACAATGGCTAGACGAGAAATATCCAAACCGAGGGATTGGGAGGGGAGGGATATGAAGGAATTAGTTTATGTGACCCCAATAAATTCAGTCGAAGAACTTCGACAGCCAATAATAAACGCGGCGCAACAGATGAGAACAACGTTCACATCAAGAGTGACGAAAACCGAAGTTAGGAAGAGAATTCGAACCTGCATTCGTAATCGAGGGGCTCATTTTGAACAAGATGTGTAATTTTTTTTTATAAAATTTGACGTACATTTTTCAAAGCATTTTATTTCATACAACAACAAATGACCCTTTCTCTCCCCTCGCCGATTCAAACACATGCCATGCCACGAATTATGTATTTTATAATTGACTTTTATACCTTTTTGGAAAGCTTACAGAATAAGCAAGTTGTTTTAGTTATTTGTACGATTAATGTCATAGAAATTTTTGTGACGAGACAACATTTTTGAAGCGTAAAATGAAAATATTGGTAAGATTTATATCGCTCATTATTTTAATTATTTTGTTAACTTAAGTAGTTTTAATGATGTCCATAGCTTAATTGAAGTTAAAGCTACAACATCATTTTTAATGGTACTTATTCAGATATGTAGTTTTTTTATTTGGAATTAAATGTCAAATTTTGGGTAAATATCGAAAAACCCTTAAAATTCAAATATCTCGAAAACTATTGAATTTCGGCCATACATATGGGGGTTCAATTTATTGCATTTTGGCCCCCTTATCAACCCCTGACGGATATACGTTGAATTACCAGTAGCCCTGTATTTTTTTTTAGATATATTTATAATATTAAGATACATTAGAATAACAAAAAGTAAAAGTAAGAATAAAAGCTATTTAGTTGCGATAACTATACATAAGTGGCAGTATTTGGTAAGGTTTACGAGAGTACCAGATACTTCCTCTCTCTGCCTGCTCAATTTCCCTTTCTCTACTATTCCCTCACTCTTCTGCTGGTGGCCACACGGTCGATCGACACATATACCACTACTAATTTAATGTACTTGTGTGCTAGTTAGTGTGCAGATAAGCAAGGTGGCTCCAAATTCTTAGTGTTTTTCACAACTATTACAGTAATGTTGAAAAGCAACTCACACAATCTAATCATACGGAGAATATACATAGCGACATAAAACAGTAGATTCCATATATTTCTAGATTGTGTCGGGACCATACTAAGAAAATTAATGCATTATATAAAGAGCGTTTCGTAGGCTTGTCACGCACGTCCTGCAATATAGTACTTATCACGGACCACGTAACACCTTCCGTGTACTCGTAAAAATAAATATATGAAATACCACAAATGTGTATTATGTCATTCTGCTTTCCACTTTTGGATTAGTATGAAAACTAAAATACGTGCAGTTATTTATCTTGGGTAAACGAGAACCACTGTTTACGAATATGTAATTGCAATCACAGAAGCATGTTCCTCGCCAAGATCTTCGTGGGTTCCGTTGCCAAATGGCAAAAAACGGAACCCTTATTGATTCGTAATGTCTGTCTGTCTGTCCGTCCGCGTCCGTATGTCACAGTCACTTTTTTCCGAAACTATAAGAACTATGCTGTCGACAATTGGTAAGTACATGTTTTCTGTGAACCGCATTAAGATTTCACACAAAAATAGAAGAAAAAGCAGTAAATTTTGGAGGTTTCCCCATACTTAGAACTGAAAGTCAAAATTTTTTTTTTCATCATACCCATACTTGTGAGGTATCTATTGATAGGTCTTCAAAAATGATATTGAGGTTCCTAATATATTTTTTTCTAAACTGAATAGTTTGCACAAGAGACACTTCCAAAGTGGTAAAATGTGTGTGTCCCCCTGTAACTTCTAAAATAAGAGAATGATAAAACTAAAAAAAATGTATGATGTAATTACCATGAAAACTTCCACCGAAATTTGGTTTGAACGAGATCTAGTAAGTAGTTTTTTTTAATACGTCATAAATCGTGAGCCGCAATTTACCTTTCGTTCAATCAACTCACATATACTTCATCATCATCATATCAGCCGTAGGAAGTCCACTGCTGAACATAGACCTCCCCCATCGACTTCCATTTCGACCGGTTTACTTGCTGCTCCGGAACCCTTCATGGGCGAGTCTGACTCGCACTTGGCCGGTTTTTTTTGCATGACTATGGCTATTTGCATTGGTCATTTGGCATGTGTCTATGATATACATTTTTTTAATAGGTGTATTTATAAAAAATGTATCATACATCTTAACGTTATTCCCGGCTGCATTCCAGGCTGATACTTCGGAACCTAGGGCCTGCTTACTTCTTCTCCTCATCAAGGTTCCACTTATACGGCTTTTATGGGAGCAAGTGCCGTCTGAACTCTCAACCCAGAAAGCTTGCGCCAGAGCGTCCGTCAATTAGTAGGTGTCTTGCAGATGAGGTTGACTTGGGCCCCGGAGATCATGGTGGGCCCCCCAAAAACACCCTTATAAAAACGTACCTATGTACAAATGTAAGAATTAAATGTTATTTGTGTTCTACCTACGGTCTAGATAGCTTCTTATTTTTATTATAATTTGCATCTCCCGAATGCATGTGACAGTTCAAGCACGGTGTCAGGGCATGTGATCCCTGACTTTTCATATTTCTAATATATATTATTAGAAATTATACAATAGTGGTCTATGCCTAGCAGTGAGACCGTTTATAAACAGGGTTAGTTTTTGGCGAAACGTCCTTGAAAAATTTAGTTTTACTCCGCATCTACTCCCTTTATTACAGTGAAACAGTATTCAAAACCGTTAAAATTCTTCATGTGTACAATACACACACTAGGCACTAAGCAAACTCGTTTAGCGACCTCCGTCCTCCATGAGCGCAGGCCTAGGGGTGGCAGGTGAGGCCACCTGTCACCACAGCAGAAGCAGGCCGGGACGGTGGAGCGACTAGTGCCCCTCCCCCAAACAGGGACACCGTGGTTCCCAAACCCGAGAGGGCCATCTCGAAACCGGAGATGGCCCAGGGTCAGTCGGGGTGCAAGGGATATGGTATATGTGCAACCTTACACCCCGGTGTCTGTAGACCCGAGAAGGCGTGCGGTTTTAGTCGGTTCAAGTCCGACATAACCACCCCCGCTGGCTGGCGGGGGGGTATCCGAGGGGACTTCCGCAAGAAAAAAAAAAGGCACTAAGCAAACTTACTGTGATATATTATATGGCATTGTTAAACTACACTAGAATCGTATAATAAAGGCAAGTGCAATTTCGCAAAACGCGGTTGTCATGTACCTACACAAAAACGTTTTATACCTCTGTAATAATATCTTTGTAGTCACCGAAAATGGTAGGATAATTATAATGTTGATGATAATATAGTATATTTTGAAACATCTATTTTCCTTATAGATAGAACAGGTGTTATGAAAAAAAGAAGAATTTAAATCAACAAATTTGACCACATAAGTTTATCAAGGTAAACTTTAAACAGTGGTAGTACTATTGGCATTAGTGGCAAAGATGAGTATTTTGAAAAAGATGCTCAAAGGTGAAATGTGGATATTAAATATACGACGATTGATTTGTAATCCCGTTAGACTTTTTCCAACTTTAAACACCAATTGATTTTTACACGTAAAACCATCCTTCATTAACAATTTTGTGAATGTAGCTGACAAAATTATGTCTATTATATGAACGCTTTGCAAGTGCTAGCTGTTCGGAATATATTATATACATCATCATAATATCAGACGCGGGAAGTCCACTGTAAACATAGGCCTCCCCCTTCGACTTCCATTATATAGGGACCTGCATCCACCGAGTCCCTGCGCTCTTTGCTAGGTCGACTATCCACCTTGCGGAAGGCCTTCCTACGCTGCGCTTGCCGTCACGTGGTCTCCACTCAAGGACATTTCTTCCCCAACGGCCATCGCTTCTCCGAGCTATGTGCCCTGCCCACTGCCACTTCAGCTTGCTGACTCGCTCTGCAATGTTGGTAACTCTGGTTCGTCTACGGATCTCCTCATTTCTGATTCGATCTCGTAGTAATACCCCAAGCATAGCCCGTTCCATAGCTCGCTGCGTGACCCCGAGCTTCCTTATGAGGCCCATAGTGAGAGACCACGTCTCGGCACCGTAGGTCATCACTGGTCACACGCACTGATTGAAGACCTTTGTTTTCAAGGACTGCGGTATTTTGGACGAGAAGACGCTGCGCATTTTCCCGAACGCAGCCCAGCCGTGTTGGATTCGTCTATTAATCTCCTTCTCGAAGTTGGATTTGCCTAGTTGGACGGTTTGTTCCAGATAGACATAGTCATTAACAACTTCGAGAGGTGAGCCTCCCAATAATACGGCGGCATTTGACATCACTTTCGCCTTGTCGATGTTCATTTTCAGGCCCACCTGCTGGAAAACTCTGTTGAGGCCTACGAGCATATTGCTGAGCTCCTTTAAAGATTTTGCCATGTCTACGATGTCGTCGGCAAGAAGGTGAGTGATGTATTCGCCATTGATATTGATGCCGAATCCTTTCTAATCCAGAAGCTTGAAGGCGTCTTGCATTGTATTGGTAAAGAGTTTCGGCGAGATGACATCACCCTGCCTAACTCCCCTCCGCAACGGAATAGCCTCTGTGCTCTGATCCTGTACTCGGACCGACATTTTTATACAAGCACTTCAGCACTTCGATATAATGATAGTCAATGTGGCACGTCTGAAGAGACTGTAGCACCGCCCAAGTCTCGATCGAATCGAAGGCTTTCTCATAGTCCACGAACGCCAAGCATAGTGGCAAATTATACTTTTGCACTTATGTGTGCCACAGTCCATGGTACATAGTATAGCTTTTACGGAAACCGGCTTGTTCGGGAGGCTGGAAGTCATCAAACCTGCGTGCGAGACGATTCGTAGTCGCCCAGAAGCGAGATGGGCCTCCTTCGGCACTGACTGACCACTCATGAAGGAGTGTAGCGCACCATTCACGCGATTTCCTGCAGTCTCTCTCCTTTGAATATCTCCATCGTATCTTCCATCCCTTGTGAACAAACTACCCAAATATACGAACTCTGACACTTGTTCTACACAATCACCTTCAATTATAACATTACATTCAGTCATTTCTTGCTGCCTCTCAAAAATCATAACTTTCGTCTTTCTTACATTCACTTTCATACCTCTCGCTTTAAAGGCCGCATTCATACTGTTCAACATTTTCTGCAACTCCTGCGCCGATGATGCAAGTATAACTTGCTCATCGGCGTAAAGGAGGCACTTAACATGCAGGTCTCCCATCTTGATTACATATTCATATTTTGATTGACCAGCCAAGGCGAAGCTACACATCCTTGCCTGACACCTTTAGGGATGTCAAACCAGTCTGTGTAGGCGCCATTAATCCTAACACAGGCTCTGGAGCCCTTGTACAATGACTTCAGAGCCCGTATTAAGTTGCCATCCACTCCATACATGGATAGTATTTTTCACAACTCATTCCTGTCTACCTTGTCATACGCCTTTTCCAAGTCCACGAATGCGCAAAACACTTTCTGGTTTTTGGCGAGATATTGCTCCACAACGCAGCGCAAGGAAAATACTTGATTCGTACATCCCATTCCCTTTCGAAATCCCGCTTGCACATCCCAAATCTTATCATCAGTCATGCGTAATACACTTTTTTCTTTTCGTGCGTTAATCCCTTCGGATACCCCCCCGCCGGCCAGCGGGGGTGGTTATGGCGGGCTTGAACCGACTAAAACCGCACGCCGTCTCGGGTCTACAGACGCTGGGGTGTAAGGTTACCCATAGGGCATATCCCTCGCACCCCGACTGACCCTGGGCCATCTTCGGTTTCGAGATGGCCCCCTCGGGTTTGGGAACCACGGTGTCCCCGTCTTGCCCCGGTTTGGGGGAGGGGCGCTAGTCGCCCCACTGTCCCGAACTGCTTCTGCTGGGGTGACAGGCGGCCTTACCTGCCACCCCCAGGCCTGCGCTCATGGAGGACGGAGGTCGTTAAGTGACCTCCACCGCCTGAGTCGCCTGCGACAGGCGGCGAGCATGTTGCGGCCTCGGCGGGCCGGTAGAGTTCTAAACCTCTCCCGGGCACCCTATGCGTACTACCCTATCAATCAAAATTTTGGCATGCAATTTCCCAACCACACTTAGAAGGCTGACGCCGCGATGATGATGGCAGTCCTGCTGCGAGCCTTTACCTTTATAAATTGGGACAATCACCGCCTTCGTCCAGTCTTCTGGGACCTGGCCTTGTCTCCAATAAAGGTTAATTCGGTGGTGCAACATTCCTGCTACTAATCCCTCACCAGCCCTCAACATTTCAATCGTCACTCTATCATACCCAGCAGATTTTTCCAACTTCATATGTTTTAATGCTTTCATAATTTCATCCATTCCTATTTCATCAGTGGATGCCAGCGGACCTATCACTCCTTCGTCATATATACTACGCTCATACAGACTTTCAAAATATCTCTTCCAACGATCTAACACATATCTTTCCTCATTCATAATTTCTCCATTTTCATCCTTTGTCACATTCAACGAACCTGTTTTTGTGTTCTCTCGCGCTTCTTTAACTAGTTTCCAGAATTTTTTTATGTTATCCCGGAAACTTGCACTAAACTCTCTCTCAAGCCTCTCCATTTTCTCCTTTTTCTTTCTTTCTACGCATTCTTTCACTTTCTCTTTCACACTACGATATTTTTCCTTCTTTTCTTTTATATTATTTTTCTTCATACCTCCACTACTCTATCATTCTACTACTCTATCACTCACTATAGCTTCCATCGCTAACACATCTTGCCAAGCTTTCTTCTTTTCTTCTACCATTCTTCTCGTTTCATCATCCCAACAGCCTTCGTGCATTTTCTACTCCTTCTTTTTGTAAAATTACATACATCAATGGTACTCTCTACTATATTATTTTGAAAACTGTCCATACTGCCTCTACATCCTTCCCACTCATGGCACTCCTATTTTGTTCTCGTCTGTCATTCAGTTTCCTTTTGTACATTTCTTTCACATCAGGATCTTTCAATCGTTCAACTTTTATGCGTTCTAGCTCAGTGGTAGATACTTTAGCCCTATGGGGCCAGCATCTAAACAGACCACTTACTCGACCAACTACTAAGTGGTGGTCCGTGTTTACGATAGACCCACGGTAAGCTCTAGTATCTACCACTTTCATCATCATTCTTTCATCCACTATCACAAAGTCAATCATGCTCTTTTTCAATATATTTCCATCCTTTCTTCGAAACGTATACACAAGGATCAGCTTATACTGAAACCATGTATTCATTACAGCCATTCCCATCTCTACACATATCTCTAACAGACACCCACCATTGTCATTCACTATATTATCCCCAAATGCTCCCAGCACATTCACGTATCCATCACGTTTTACTCCAACTCTAGCATTAAAATCTCCAAACATGACAATTCGTTCATTCGGCTTACGCACTAACAAAATCTCTCTCAGTTGCTCCCAAAATTCATCCCTGTCTGCTTTATTATAGCTCATATCGGGGGCATAGACACCAACAAGAAATATAGTTGTAAGCCCTACCTTCAGCCGGATCCAGAGAAGACGGGAGCTAACACAATCATACTCTCTCATACATTCTGTCAGTCGCTCAGATAGAATAATACCAACACGATGGTGTTGAGATATGTGACATGTTTGGCAAGTATTTTTGTTCCAACTTCCTCGAGGGAACGCCTAATTCATCATTAGCATCATCATTATCACATAATGCACCGAACTATACCGGGACTGGTGTAGATATTGCTCCGGACATTTCCTCTGTCGAAATACACCCTGACGAAGTTCACAACTTATTAAAACACATTAATGTGAACAAATCGGCAGGTCCGGATAATATGTCGCCGGTCTTTATAGCTAGTTGTGCTGATAGTCTCGCTTTGCCTCTATCGATAGTGTTCCGGCGGTCTTTGGACACTGGGGTCGTACCCACGATTTGGAAATCAGCATACATCACACCTATCCACAAAAAAGGCTCAAAAACGTGCGTCGAAAACTATAGACCGATATCCAAACTGTGTGTCTTTGCAAAGATCCTAGAAAGAATCGTTTATAAGCAAGTGTACTCGGCACTGAGACGCACCTTTACCGAGCTTCAGCATGGCTTCTTGATGGGTCGATCTACGGCATCTAATCTAGTGGCACATAGTGACTTTCTGTCGGATTGTATGTCCCATAGGTCCCAGGTGGATGTGGTATACACAGACTACAGTAAGTGTTTCGACCGGATTGATCACTCCAGGCTTTTGCAACGGCTGCTATCAAGTGGTATAAGAGGGAATCTCTATAGGTGGTTTGCATCTTATGTGGAGAACAGGTGTCAGATAGTTGTACTGAACGGTTATTCTTCTAGGGCAATGCCCATTCCCTCAGGGGTTCCCCAGGGTTCACTGCTCGGTCCGCTCTTGTTCAATATCTTTATAAATGATATTACCTCTTGTTTTCACCATACAAAAATTCTATTGTATGCGGACGACATGAAAATTATGAAGAAAATTGACACTATTGCTGACTCATTGCTCCTCCAAGAAGACCTAGATAGATTTCAAAATTATTGCAGTGTCAATAAGCTTGATTTGAACATCTGTAAATGCTTTGTATGCACGTACACTCGCAAACATCACTCAATCACTCACACCTACAAACTTTTGGATGCGTCAATATCTAGAGTGAATACGATTAGGGACCTTGGGGTAACGTTTGATTCGAAGCTCCTGTTTGATGCTCATATCAACAATGTCACGAAGAAGGCATCTCAAGCACTCGGGTTCATTTTCAGAACCGCTGCAGAGTTCAAAAATATAAAGACCATCAAAATATTATACTGCTCTTTCGTACGTAGCCATCTCGAATATGACTCTGAAGTTTGGAATCCGAACTACACAACTTATGTCAGTCGCTTGGAGGGCATTCAAAGAAAATTTTTAAGATACGTTCAGTATCGCTCTAAAACATATCTACCAACCTACCTGGCGCGATGCAAGAAATTTCACATGCTGCCCCTCTATGAAAGAAGAAGGATCGCTGATTTGGCATTCTTGTTCAAAATTATGAACGGATCGGTTGACGCTCCAGAACTGGTGAGCAAAGTAGGATTGCGAATACCGTGTGCATTTCTGCGTAGATACAATCTTCTACATGTACCCGCGGTAACTACAACGTACAGGCAAAACTCGTTCTTAGTAAGAGCATGCCGTACATATAACGCAGCGTGCCGGGATGTCGAAATCGATGTTTTCAACACTAGCGTTAGTACACTGAAAAAGGCCATGTGCGACGCCTTCTTCAGTGGGTGTTGATTTTTGTTTTTTTTTATGTTTACTTTTTTTTTTAGTTGTTTACCGATGTAAATTACTTTCAAATTAATTATTCATATATAAGTGATAACTTGTAATTGGCCTTGTCTATGTAACTTTTCCTTGACTATTTTTGTATCTAGCTGTAAGTTTTCGAAAATTATAAAATAAAATAATAAAATAAACACCTTTACTGCCATGTTCACTGTCGGACACACCCGACCATATTTCGGTGAACGACCCGCGTGTTAGTATTTCGTTCCCCTTCGTCGCTTCGTCTCATTCACACACTGTACATCTACATTTCTTTCGTCCATCATCTCATATACATCATCCAGTTTTTCATTCGTAGCCCCTTTTATATTCAGAGTAGCAAATCGACAGTCTGCTGCCCTCTTTCCGCCCCTCCGAGAAAGGTTTCGGCGTGACGTCTGGCGAGTACCGTCGCCACCTCTCCATGCAGATTTGTCCCCCCCAGATACGTGGGACTGCCTCTTCCTGTGAAGAAGAGAGGAGGACTCTCCGGTTGCTCCGGTACCTCCCTGGGGTAGCTTTTCCTTGGACTGTATGATATCAGGTGAAGAACAGCCCTATCCCTTAGTCGCCTTAAACGACACCCACGGGAAGAAATGGGATATCTACCAGTGCCACGTTAGCCACTTCTGTAATTTTGTGAATCGTGTGTCCGCCCCCCACGTGATCCGATAATCGATCCGGACGTGTGGTTGGACTTTGGGGGCCTTTAAGCTTTTATCGCCTTTCTTGAAGAAGAGAACCACCACGCTTCTGTTCCACGCTTCGGGCGTAGTACTCTCGAGCAGGACGAAATTAAAGAGCCTCTGTAGAGCTTTCAGTATCGGTGTTCCACCCGCACTGAGAAGTTCCGACGTAATTCCGTCCTATATTATAATATAAATAAATATCCTAATAAAATCCTATAAATATAATAGGTATTACTGGTGTTAGAAATTTGTCACAAAATTCGGCCGGGTGGGTACCACCGTGCACGATTGCGAAAAACCCTCCATAGTAATCCAATTTCAGTTTGATTGCGTTCAGAGGTCAGCAAGTGCATAGCCGGGCAGGGGGATTGTGGTCGCAGCACTAGTGGGACCGGTGGGTGTCACGCGGTGCTGCGACGACAATCCTCTTTTGATGAGGCCATCAAGCTGAGTGCCACCATTGTTAATATGGTACGTGTATGTAATGGTGACCCTCTTTCGTGAAACTTTACCTACAGCTTACCATCAGGCGAGGTGAAGTCAAACTGACGTGTCCTAAATATATAAAAAAATATATATATAAATATCCGTAATACTATATTAAATATTGATATTAATGCTGCGCGATTGAAAATTTGTAGCTTTTTAGTACAATAAAACCAGGCAATAAACTAAAATTAACTTACATTGTAACTCCACTGATATGAGAAATAAATGATAATGAAATATCAATATTAGGTTATTCCCGGAACGTGAAGTTATTAAAACAATATTTAATTTCACATCAATCTTCTTTGAATCGTTAATTAACGGAGCTATTTCGTAATTAGACACTTTACAAATATAATTATTCAAACGTATAATACTTTCTTTTGAATGCTGCTATTTGCCAATATCGGTATTCAGACATTTATCTTGCAGCTCGCTTGCAGTAGTGATACAGATCGTCGGTGTAGAGCCTAATATTGGTATGAAGCCATTAGATAAATAAAAATACCACAATATTGTTCAACTCTTATGTGTCGTAAGAAGTAAAGCATTTCCAAGAAATACGTGTGTAACACAGAGATGGCGAGAAAAAGGCTCGAAGCTAGCCTCATTTTACCCTTCTCGACGTCATTAATTGCAACACGAAAGGAACCATTTATTTGTGAAACGTGCACCTTAAAGCAATTTTATTTCTACGGTCCGTATTTCTTATAAGTAGGTAACTTTGCGGTCGATCCGTTAGCGGTTCGCTGAGCAGAATTTCAGCTCGATGTAAGTAATCAAATCTTGGCCTTCAGCTATACTAAAGGTGGTTGGAATACATAAATCAAGTGAACGGTACGTGATCGAATTCAAGATCAAGCCAATACACAATTCTCGTCGACATGAACTCATTACAATGTAACCAAATTCAATTTACGGTTCCAGCCACATCATAATATTTCATCTCCGTGGGAGTTTATTATTTATATGAAACGAATCCATTTTCCCGCTACCCTCTGTTTAAATAAGAATAAATGTATATTTGGGTGCTTGGTTCTCATACGTTATAGCAGTAAACAAAGGTTTAATTTTCGATTTACTGGAGTATATCTAAGTATAACTATAAGTATAACAGGCACTTGAAGGTACGATAAGCGAATTAAAAAATATATATTTCCACAATTGCTAACCGTTTGTTAATATACTAATTTGAATAATGACGGACAAAATAATTACGGTAATCAGTTTGGCATTAAAAAGCTACTTTAGAAGCATATGTGTGCCGTTTTTGCTCGGATTAAGATATGCAAGTGCTTGTATTAAAATATTGAAATAAGTTGGCTAAGGAATGAATTGAAAAGACACAGTAATAATAGATTCGAACTTTGAAATCACTCTAAGATAAATAAATACCTTGTAAACTTTATCTCACATTCAGGGACATCATTGAGTGGTAGAGTCAAGCAACAGTCATTTTGGCCGTTCTATGAATGGGCCGACTCGACCGGGGAAGCACCACCCTCTCACAGAATATCGACGCCAAGTAACTGTATTTGAACTGTTGCGTTCCGTTTGGTGAGTGAGAGTGCCGGAGCCCAAACTCCCATCCCCTCCCAAACTCCTTTCCCATCCCCTTTCCTTTACAGGGTCGGCAGCGCGAGTGTGAGGCCACTGGTGTTGCACACAACCTTAGGCCGCGGTAACCGCTTCCCATCAGGTGGGCCGTGTGCTTGTCTGCCACCTTAGAAGTATAAAAAAAAACTGAGAAGCAATTAGTGAACTGCACTACTGCAAACTCTTTTATGACAGCCAGTCAATCTTAATAGTTAAAGCATTACTGTCTTTCGAACTAGGCCAAATGCTTGTATTAGTTGAGAATTTACGTCGCATCGGTAGTGAAGACCCACAGTGAGTTTTTTGAACGGTAACAGCCTCACAAAACCATTCAGCATTCCCGTTTGGTATATTATTTCGCATGGAGAAGATAATGGAAAAGCGGGAAGTGGGACAGAAGATGAGGAAAATGGAAAGGGAAAGAGGGATATGGGTACGAAGAAGTGAAATATGGTAAAAAACGGAATGAAGGGAACTAAGGCCTCTATAACTCTTACAAATCATACAAATTCAGCACACTGCTACTTCAAGTCTATATGAATCAGTTGGCTCGACCGGGAAAGTACTGTCTTCTCAAGTACATATCATTATTTACACTTATTTTAACTATTTGCAACATAATTGGGGTTGATTCATAAATGTTCATAACGCATATTGCTTGACTCGACTAAGTTTAATTGAACTAAAATCAATTGCACTAACAAACGATTCATCTAATATATCTATTGAATGAATCGCCTACGGTTTAATAATACTGTGTGCTGGATTGATTTCTAAAGTGGTGGATGATTCACCAACTATATACCGAGATTTTGTAGTCGTTTTGAAACGAAATATTTTGGGCACAGTTTCGATAACATTTAAAAACATATTTTTTTTAAAAAAGCTCAAAATTTATGTCGTTTTTATTCAACATTTCCGCATTCGGTATCCATCCAATCAGAAGCCGATTCTCAGCGCCAGTAGAAACATGTCAGAACTCGAACGGCGACGTACTCACCATCCATCCCGCCCAGCGCCCTCTTCAGTTGCGCGGTTCTCGCTCTATGGGAGTGTCTGTGCCGGTATCATTAAAGATCAATTTTTAGGGCCCGTCTTTAAAGGTCATTTCACTGGTAGTTCGTATCTAGTAATGCTATGTAGGTACAGTTATGTCAGAATTATTAGAGGATATGCCTCTATTAGTAGGTACCTAGGTGGTCGTCCATCCGGCTTATTATGCATACGCATTGCGTGAATATCTAAATAATAAATTTGGAGCACGAAGGATACACCGCGGTAGCCCCATGACTTGGCCTTAGACTTTTATTTGTGATAAAACGATTTTGTTTATACTCGTGAATACGAAACTCGTGATGACTTGTGGTGGTCGTACGTGTTCGAATTTGTGAAAAGTGATAGAGACAGACACACATTAAATACGCTAAAAGATAATTGCATAAAACCATAAAGAGTGCCCGTTGTGTATTCAGTGCGTACGTGTAGGACCTGCTCGATTTCGATCAGTTACTTTGTTCAGAGAAGTGTAAACTAAGAAAGTACCTATGTAAGTTGATTATTTTGTAAACAGCTCTAATTATTTTAATATGTCTGAAAGCCGCTACTCGCAGGCCTAAGGTGTGTTTATTTTATTATCACTACATAGACCATAAAGTCGTTTATCGTTAAATGATATACTAATAAAGTATTTTCTACAGTTTTTAATGACCGTCGTCATTAAAAACTGTCAATGAATTACCGAAGCGCTAATAATGTTTGTACTCTAACGATTTTATAACCGGTATAGCAATTTGGACATCTCAAAATGCTACCATAGATTATTCCGAGTAACCTTCTTTCGGGTCCAAACCGACTATAAAGTCAGCTTGTAGAGGGGATCTGGTGCTCGGCGGCCGCTGGCGCGCAACACTCGCTCCGCTTGCTCGGCTTCGCACGTTAATAATCAATGTTCTAACCTAACCTAACCTACCCGTGTCCACTCCACCCCTTTGTAGTTCATTCCACTCTATTCTAATATATAATAAATTTGTAAATATATATAATAAATTTGAATCACTAGGCCGTGTTGCATAGGTGGTTCATCAATTTGATGACCTAATTACATGTTAGTATTTTTTGTCTTTCTTAATTTATTTAGTCTACAAATATTAACCACTAATGCAGGACCTACTGCGTTGAGTAGACGATTTCTGTACATGGACAGATGGAATGAGAGCAAAACCTAGCAAATGCTACTGTCTATGTCTGGGTAGGCGGGGTACCAGGTATACTTCATATGACCCAGGGCTTAGTATAGGCGGGGAAAACGTTTCAACTATATCTGAAACCGTGCCTTTTAAATTCCTCGGAAGAAAGATTGACAACAGAGGTTGCACTCCAGCTTTGGACGAATTAATTGATAGTTTCATTATCGATTTAAAAAAGGTAGACCAAAAACCAATGAGTAATGTTAAAAAAGCTTGGATCTATGACAATTATTTAACCTCGCGTCTTAACTGGCCGTTTCTTATATATGATTTAAACCAGAGCCTCCTCAAAAAACTAGATGCGAGTGTCACGAAGACACTGAAGTCGTGGCTAGGGCTAGCTCAGTCGGCCGACCCGTCGGCACTATATAGATCCACGAATAATTTTGGAATGACGCTTAAGAAGCCATCAGAACTCTATAAACACCTAAGAGTAACTAAAATGCACGTCTTATCGAAATCTAAAGACGAAATAGTAAAAGTCCTTCCAAAAGATAAAAATGCATCGGAGCTCGAATCACGCCTCCAGTTCCATAAAAAATTCATGATAGGCTCGCAGACTGGTAGAGTAGGTCTAGGTAATATTCAGAGACAAACAGATAAAGAAATAACAAAATCTTTTCTTCAAGCAGACGAAAACAACACCTATAAGGTGCACGCAATGAACCTAGAAATGCAAAACGAATGATTGACCCTAGGTGAATTTTGTATTCCCATAGCCTTAAAATGGCGTACCATAATATACGACTGGTCACCGGCCTTACTTAAATTCTACCTAAATGCATTCCAGTTGACCCTCCCCTACCAAAGCAATCTGGTCAGATGGGGAAAAGCCACAGATAAAACATGTAACTCATGTGGTGAAGCAACTGGTACGGCTAGGCACCTACTAGTGGGTTGTAAAACGCTATTAGACCGGGGTCATTCCTCGCGCCGTCATGATAAGGTATTAGAAATCATACGTGAGGCTGTAAGTTTGGCGATAGCTAGAGCGAAAAAAAGATTAACCACAAACCAAAGAAATGACATTGCGTTTGTAAAGGAAGGCTGCTCAAAGAAATCACCTCAAAAGCCATATTCAATTTTGATAGCTGCCGTTGACTGGACAATACTCGTAGACACGTATGAGAAGCACTATAGGATAACGGAGGATGTCTGTGCCTCATCATCCAGACCCGAATTTTTTCACGATCGCATAAGCGTGCAGTGCTTGTAGAACTCACAGTACCGTGGGAAACGAATATACCTAAAGACCACGCTATAAAGACAAACAAATGCTTTGATTTGACTAACGAGTTAACCAAAAACGGCTACGTGGTTAAACTCTACGCCGTAGAAGTAGAAGCAAGGGGAATTCCAGCTAAATCCCTGTACAACTTACTTAAAGACCTCGGATTGCCAAGAGCTTCAGTAAGCTCTTTACTAAAACGTATATCAACAGCGGCATTGTTAGGATCTTACCAAATTAGGATAGGTAGGGGGGGGGGAACACTACTGACGGTGGAGGTGAGCGCTGATGCATCACAAGGTCACCCTACCGTCAACCGTAGGTGAGATGACCTTCATATATTTCGTCCATTACCAATTACAAACATCTAGGCAACGACCGTAGTTATTTTAAACAGTATGTCATATGAGGTCGAACCGTCTGAATATGAATTAAAATATTCGTTATTTGAAAAATAATAAAATATAGAGGCCATTACTCACGCCGCCACGATAAGGTGCTTATCATCATACGTGAAGCAGTGAGTCTGGCAGTAGCTAGAGCCAAAAAAGGATTGACTACTAACAGATGTCATATCAACTTTGTGTCTGAAGGTTCATCCATAATATCCAGGAACAAACCTTATTCAATCTTAGATACTGCCCCAGATTGGACTCTCCTAATCGACATGTATGAAAAGCACTATAAAATTCCGGAGGATGTTGGGGTTTCGTCATCTAGACCTGACATATTCCTATATTCTAAGAGGTTAAAACATGTGGTTCTTGAGGAACTTACTGTACCGTGGGAAACAAATATACCGAAGGACCACACAATAAATAAAAATAAATACTATGATCTCACAAACGAATTAATCAAAAACGGTTACGTGGTTAATTTGTATGCAGTGGAAGTGGGAGCGAGAGGTATACCAGCAAAATCTCTCTATAACCTACTTAAAGATCTAGGCCTATCGAGAGCTACAATAAGCTCATTACTAGGACGAATGTCTAAAGCGGCACTAGTAGGTTCGTATCAAATTTGGTTAGGCAGGGAGGGGAACTTGGGTAGTGAAGGTGAGTGTTGATGTACATCAACAAAAGGGGCCCCTTCTAAACCTACACTTGGGTCGCAAATCCCAGGCACTGTCCCGAGTTCCCAACTCAGCAACGCGATGGACCCGGCACCCGCACGGAGAATCCATGGATTGCTAAGAATATCGGTCTTTATAATATAAATTGTTTTAATATTTTTCATTAAATAATAATAATAATTAGTCTTGAGGAAAGTTCGTTTTATTACACTCGCAATATCTGTGTGGTGTATTGTGGTAATTACTCATGAGTTTCCAAATTACGCACAACCTTTAGAACGATTACGCATTCTATAAATTAAAATACACCTTCCTACGAGTGTATATAGGTATCATACATTCAGCTGTTCTATGTTCGTTCACTTCTCACTGCAAGTGAGTGCTTCTTAGTTACGTATGGGTTCCAAAGGGCAAGAATTGTTTGAAATGGCCAAATTTTATCATCATCATCACAGGGTCAATCCCAATTGCATCCAAAGCTTTCACTTTGGAGTCCGAAGTTTTATTTCCTAACCCTCCTTTCAATATTGGTTTATCTTGGCTTTTACTCAAGAGATTGAAGTCAGACACCCACCTCCAGTCCCAATCCCGAAAGGAAACCTAAAATGGTTACAATTGTCCATATGTAAATAATGAATGACCTCTAAAACAGCATTACATAAATTTTCACTAATTAAATCTTAAAAGTCAAATATTCCCCTCTATTAACACCTATGTATTATAACATTATATGCCATTAAATAAAATATCCCGGATAAAGCCATGAAATTCGCATTCCAACCCTATTTTCATAAATTTAATCCAAAAAAATAGGTTTATGGCGCGGAACTTCCTGTCTCATCAACAATGTCGCAGTCGTAATCTGGTTACTTAATTTCCAAATATATTTCTCTTAGTTGGGCCGTAAATGTCAAGGAGGTGAATAATTCAGTAAAAGCTTAGTGAACTTAGATTAGTAAATACCACTGACGTTGAACCCACTAGTGTCGTATTCTGGACCGGTTCACGCATCACTGTCTATAATAAATGAACGCTGCGTATTCCAGACCAATAATTTTTCTCAATCCTCCATGCCCAGAGAGATTGCCACTTTGCAGAATTTTTTCGAGGATTGCCCGGTCTTCGGAGGATTTCTATAATCAGCTTTACTTAAGGGATTGGATTCCAAACTCAATTGTATCCGGAGCGATTTTAATAATTCATCACTTCTGTACAGTTATTCTATGTTAGGAGATGGAAAATATTAATAAATTTAAGCTTAAAGTTGAAAGGTACTGTATACTTTACAGGCATCTTATGTGTTGCATATTGAATGTAGTAAAATAAAAAAGACCCATAACGAGCAAGTGTTTTAATTAAATGCCTACAAAGAGAATTAAAGAACACCACTCAGAAAAGTATCGACAACAGCCATAATATTAACTACGAGGAAATTCATAAGTCCAAACAATCGCTAAGTGTAATAAAATAATGCTAAAAGAAAAGTGGTTATTGTCAAGGTCAAACGATCACCGTGACAACGGCTTATTGAGCGGCTATTACGGCTGCCAAGATTATTATTTATAAGTAAGGTGAGTGTTAAAGCTTTCCTGTAAAAGACTGTGAATGAAGTTAATAAGTAGTACCTACGCCATTGTGGTTTATTTGCGTTCTTAGTTGAAACGTGCTATATGAAATCTAAAGTTTGCTAGTAAAATAAGGATACCTAATTATTAATGATAGATAAAAGAAAAATAACTTCTCTTGTAATTGGTAAAGATTACGAGAAGACGAGATTTTTAAAATTTTATGTAAATTGCATTGGTGATAAAATACAAATCAAATGTTCAGGGTTAATATTTTTTTTTAATACAAACACCTCCTATGACCTCATTTTTTTCCTGTAATACTTCATAATTTCCATCCCTATTAATTAATTTTCTTACTTACGAAAACTAAGAGTCAAAAAAAAAACAAATTCGATTCTCGATATTTTTCGATTGAAGCTTTTTGCATTGAGCTCTTTCAGTGACATTGGGATTTAGATAAATCTTTGCTTATATCTAAGCTTCTGCTGCAATTCAATTCAGACCTTTTTTCTTTTATTAATATATTCTCTGGACAGAAGAAGAGAAGTTAAAGTATTTTACTGTAACTGATTGAATTAAAGTTGGTACCTGCCAATGTATTCGATATTGGTTATACAATTAATAATTTAGAATTGATATATTTATATATATATATATATATATATACCTATCGATATATATAATCGAATAACCAAACAGATAAGCACACACCTCGAAGAAGTCTTCGCTTATTATTATTCGAATAAATCTTCTCTTAAAAATCGCTTATATCACTCGAATGAAGTCTACCCCAATCAACAATAACATTTGAACAGTATTGTATTTCTGGTGGTACCAGTCACGGAAGTCAAGTTGGCAAGGTCCGAGTGATACTAGAGGTGTTCTGAGTGTTTATCAGCACCAATAACTACTACTACCAAGTGGCAATTTTGGTTACTCGATAGTACTTATCATTATAGCGTAGCGTAGTTTCCGGTATGCAACCGGAAACGAGGCTCTCTCTTCTGAGCCTGTGGACTACTCTGCTTACTTTTTTCCCAACTTTAGATTTGGCATATGCAGCTTATATGGGAGCGTCTGCCGTCAGACCGCTCCCAACCTCAAGAAGAAAGCCCCAGAGCCTCTTCAATCAGCCGGTGCACCGACTTAATTTAATCGAACCCAGTTAATCGAAATTACTATTGAAACAAAATATCTCAAGTGAACGAAAGATTGTTTTAGTCGTAAGTCATAAAGATAATAAAATGGTTAACCACATTCTTGTCGAAATAGGTAGGAGTACAAGCATAGACGTTTAATCATAAGTCAATTCATATTAGGACTCGGTACATACGAAGTGAGTAAAAGCAATGTAACTTACGATATATTTCAGTGCAACAAGCACGTTTAGAATTCATTATTAAACGAGCGCTTCCCAACTTTATTTCCACTTTGTATGAATGTTGGCTGTGAGAGTACAGGGTTTGTTTAAATTTTTTGCGGGCTTAGACTACTTAGCGGACATATTTTCTGGTCAAATAACGAATGCTCAGTCACTGATATCATTCAAACGAGGTACCGTACCTTGGGGTGCGACTGGTTGGATCACCTCCAAGTTTAGTGCACCCTGGGCAACGTGGGCGATGACGCATCATTGATTGCTCATCTGGAGTAGCTGGCGTCAACGTCAACGGCCAAGAGTCTGACCAACCGGCCCTTTTCAGGGCCAGCTGACCCCATTGCACGAGGGGGTCGGGGTATGGCGGGCCTGCAAGGCCCGCGGGGGGGCGTGGTCGCTCCAGGTACCCCTCTGCTGTTATCAGAGGGGACACTGCGAATGACCCAGGGTCAGTCTGAGCGCGAGGGATATGCTCTATGGGTAACCTTACACTCCGGCGTCTGTAGACCCGAGACGGCGTGCGGTTTTAGTCGGCTCAGGCCCGACATAACCACCCCCGCAGACCGGCGGGGGGTATCCGAAGGGGTTTCCGCACAAAAAAAAAAGTTATCGTACCTTTAGTACGAGCTTTACGAGTGCATATTATCTACTGCACAACGATTTTAGTTTTGTATGATGATGACTATTTCGCATAGAAGTTTTTTCTTCAAAATAGGTATGATCAAGATTTGGGTGACTTATTTGATAAAATTTAATTTTCTGCACAAATGGTATGACGGTTTATAAATTCACGCTGTCAGAGTTTATTCCTACAATTCCTCTAAATCTATCTATCTAAATGTTATAAATAAAATAAAAAGCATATCTAATGTGTTGCTACTTTTTTAAATCTTTGGGATATCTATACATATACTTTTTAGGGTACCGTACTATTTAGGGCTTTTCGTTCGCTTTTATAGATAATGGTAAGGAACCCTTCGAGCACGAGTCCGACTCGCACTTGGCCGGATTTTTTTTTAAATAATGGTTTTATGATGATTTCTTTATAATGAAATGCGACTGGATTTAGCTAGTACGACATACAATTAGATGTAACATGTATGCGTTCAAAAATCTTTTGAAAATACTAGAAGATAAAGAAAGAGAAAAAGAAGAAGATACCAGAGCTATTGGTTGATAGTATAATCTAGCAATCAACCTAGCAATACCTCTACCTATAGCAGTATAATTAAGTTATATTATTCAAGTGTAAGTTAACAGCACGGCTTAACAGATTATATAACCTTGGGCCTTTTTTTTCATATAATGCCCCTGCTTAAACTGTTCTGGTATTTTGTTATATCCTTGGTGGTTTCTCCATAAAGTTATTTTTAAGACAGGCGTGTTATAATAAAATAAAGAAGTTCTATTATTTTTTATATTCAATGATTGTTATATTTATAAAAATGTTGTTTTTAATTTATAACTATCGTGTTTTCTATTAATCGTACGCTTCATATTACAAAAAATATTAATTTCTGTTATTTCTAGTTGAATGAATTCAAAATCACACTGCACACGTCATAGTAATTATTGTGACCCATGAATTAAAACGGGTGACTGTGTTAATGTTACAATTATACATTCAGTTTATATGCTACTTGTGTAACGACCTGGTTAGACCACAAAACAAACAAATCATGTTATACTAATTCGGCGGTCAATCGTCTGGAAATAAAGGGAAATTACATCAACAGCACAAATTAACTGACATGACATTTTGGGCTTATTTCATCCGCAAAAAAGCGTACTGGCATGCACACACACACAAAGAAATACTGGATGTTACGCAATGTCATGTTTGTTAGCTATTCAGACATAATTTGCGATTTATAAAGCTCCAAAACACAACGAGCTGTTTTTACTGATAACAGATGACCCTGTTTTAGCAAGCAATGCAATACTAAGTTAAGTTGTATTCAGTCCGTCATTTAACTGCCTCTCGCCAGATGGCAAATAACTAGGGTCAAGACCAGAAGGTAAAGGCCACCAATCTAGATGGTATCGCCCCATAAATAATGATTCGTGCTTTGACGGCCTTGAGTTTTTTACCAATTAGACATCTAATGAAGACTTCTTTGATTTATTTTTTAGGAATCTATAGATGTTTTCATGTAACAATGATATTAGGATATATCTACCAGCTAACTGATACTACAAGACTAGACCTGTTATTAGAAAATATTGTATGTGAATACGCGATAGATAAATACAAAGTAAATACTTACTTCCACCAAGCCACAGTATTATTGCGGCAATATGCGGAGCCATGTTGTATATAATGTGGCGCTCACTCGTCATGTCACGACCGCCTCATGACGGCACTTGCGCGCTTTCCTTGTACACTCCTTCATTTTTAAACACTCTCCAAATATTGGACTCTTCCTTGGCACAACCAAATTGAGTTACCTATGAAACCTCGTATGCAATTTGGATCCTCCACATTTTCTCACGTTAAGTTAAAAATCTGAAACAAAAGAAAATATTTTTTAGAAATGTTACAGTATTACAACAGTAAAATAGACTTGAAACAGTAGAATAGAATAGGCTTGGGCCACCTATTTTCTGCTACAGACCACCTTACTGGCCTAGATCGAAAAGACAGACTATATAAAGCTTTACAATCCCACCACTGACGAGCCAACTATATTACAAAGAAGATTCTCTCGCCAAGTAATGAGATAGTTTAATAAACAGGACTGATATTGATACCATATTATCTTCGTTAAATATATTATATCAAGTTTTAACAAACAATATTGTGTCTAGTTTTGATGTATGGAGCTACACCAGCTGTACCACCTGTTGATTGATGGATGAGGTTCTGGCACCTGTTTTTGGTGAGGGTCAGACGGTAGTCGCTCCTGTAAAAGATTAGTAACAGAATGGCGCTCCAAAGTGCTTGGATGCATCCGGGATCGGTGCCCAGCTTCTTTACCAAATGCGGTCAATTCTTTTGCAAATGTAGAAAATATCCTGAACATTATTCCACCTCCAGCGAATCCTACGGTGATCGTTCTAGCACAGTTTAAGAAGACCAGTTCGTGGACTTAAGCCGCTATGATTGCTACCGCTACATAGCATCATGAATTCATGAAATTTATTCGTGTAATTGGAGTACAGGTTATACGTAATATTATTCCCTTTAGCCTTTTTTTTTTAACGTGCGGAAATCCCTTACGTAAATAAAGTATTTACAGAATAATATATAAAAAATACTTTGATTGGAAATAAAGTGAAAAGGAAATATGTTTAAATGAATAGCGCTATTAATGGGTTTGGTTTCTGCAACGTCTCGAATGACACAAATACATATCTAAATAAGTTATCATTACTTAAAATGTTCCCAATTATGTAATGTATTTATATTTTCTCCTAAACGCGGATAATGGATAAAAGAACTAAAACGGTATGCTCGAAGCAAAAGTTTTGCAGTTGCAGCGCTTCTGGATTGGCACACTAAGATGGTATTACAGACGTTTATATATTTCTTTGAGAATCGAACAAATGGCGTTCGATAGTAATAAAACGTGGCAATAGGAGAAAGATCTTTTCATTAAACGTATCGTAGACGTCGGTGATTTATCGTCTCGCGAGACACTTCATTCACGGTATGCGTTTTGTTGCCTAAAGATCGATTGGCTTGGAATAAAATACATTTGCCAATTGAAAAGCGGGCTTCGACGCAATGTTTCAGCTCGAGTGACACTTTTTCAGGCGTATAGAGGACTAATGGCTTCACGCGCGAGCCCCTGACTTTCAATAAATGGTCGAACCGCGTGCAGCTGTCAGCGTTCACGTCAGCGTCAACGTTCAACGCCTGCTGCTGGACGGCCTTATCTATTTCCCTTCAATATTTTTGTTTAGCTCTGCTCTTGATTTAATTAAATTGTCTTTAAAATATTTTTCCTTAAGTATGTTTTTCTTATTTCGCTATACAACGAGACGGCTGCCAATAATTACATTATCATTACGCCATCAAAAAAAAAGTGAGATAAAGATTGTTATTTTAATCCACGCTTTCAGTATTTAAAGGACTTCGTCGAATGTCGCCCCAGAACCAACAAACATGTGGCATACACCATAATTATTTATCTATTTGAATGAACTAGATGCAAATATCTATATCAAACGGACAAGGATCTATTCTAAATTAATAATTAAGAGTAATGTAACGATATTAACCTACTATCGCCATTTTCAACCAATGAATGACAACGTAACAAAAGTAGCATCTTATTATTCTCTTTGGTCATATCTGTCACTGTCACTTCGATAGTTCGCTGTGTACTTATTGATTTGAATGTTATTGTTGTTTTCTTCGAATAATTTGAATATTTTATTAATAACTTCGCTATTCTAACGAACTTTGATCTCTTGCAAAATCAACATACTCTGGCTGTGATATCTGGACTTTGTGATCTCTTACAAATATCGACATACTCGGGCTGTGTTTTCTGGACTTATTTTTAGTGAACTGTACTTTGATAACGGTTATAAAAGTCATACGAAATGGATTGTGTATATTGTGTTAATTGCGGGTCTGCTGGCGGTTCCTTGTTTTTAGAAGATGAGCAAATTCTTCTTCTTTTTAAACATATGGTTATTGCGAGGCAAAATACAAAGCCGTCACATCAGCCACAAAACTTATTTTGTGTATATTGTGATTGATCCGACACAAGTAGGTAGACAAGCAGTTGTGCAGTATTGCTGCAATTGTATCGTTGGGCGCAGAACCATTGGTTGCTGCACCCATGTTATGACCATTATTTGGTATTTAAGTTACGCAAGGTATGAAAATACCGACCCCCCTGCACAATTTTTAGACAATATTCTTACTTGTAATGTGGAAAATTAGTAATAAAAAAATAAAGAATGAAAAATGTGTTGTATTTTTTTACTTATTACATTAGATAACACATGTAAGTATATATAATGTATTGTTTTCATATTTTTATTTCGACAATTCTTATGTACATTATGTAAATATTCATGTGATAAAATATATACTACACAAGTCTATACTTGTATACTAATCTTATAAAGCTGAAGAGTTTGTTTGTTTGGTTGAACGCGTTAGTCTCAGGAACTACTGGTTCGAATTATCACGTTCCATACAGCCTCTGTCCCGTAGCGTTAGTGAACGCGACAGCTACGCAGGAGGCGCGGGTTCGATCCCCGCTCAGTGCAAAATAATGTATACATATATGAATATGCATAGGTATGGTATTTGCATTGGTCTGATCGTGCCAAGCTCTCACGTTAAGCCGTTGGTCCCGGTTGCCATACGAACATCTATGGCGGTCGTTACGGGTAGTTAGAGCCCACAAAATGCAGAACTTTTCGCCAATTGGTGAGGTAAGTTCAGCCGCATCACAGATTTGAAAGCTGAACCCAACTGAGTTGGGAAAAGACTCGGAAAATGATGATGAGTGCATTTATCGAGGAAGGTTATAGACTAATATCATCACGCTGCTGCTCAAGGGAGCGGAGCAGTAATCATAAATGTTGACAAATCCGACATACAACATTAATTATATTTCGAAGTGTGCCACGGGCGAAACCCGGTCGGGTCCGCTAGTCTGACAAAAAATAATAGGTACGAATTTATCTATAATTTTTAAATATATATATATTTTTATTTATAATTTCTAACTACTAGTGATAAGTACCGAACCAATGAATATGGCACTTTTAATTTAATATTTGTCTTACCTACCGTATTTATAGATTGTTATGGATAATTTCGCCTGTCAATAATATCTAAAAAGTACCTATTTAAATGTTTCGAAGTCCATTCAGAGCAAACGTGCATAACAAATACTTAACCCATATTATACAGTATATAATATTTTACAAATATGGCCGGTTTATGCACAAACGTAACCTCAAAATCTAACATACTCGTATTAGTTGCATTTCTGGGCTTTAGAATCTTGTCCGTCTTATAAATACAATGTAATAAGAATTTAAAAAATATTCCACATTTAATAAGCCTTTTTCCATTGACGTTGGTTCTGGGGCGAATGATGTATGGACGCGTAGCAATGTCCTTTCAAATGAATTACCGATATTTTACGTTATTCAAATTCAAACTCATTTCTTTATAAATCCATGTGGCTAACATATTTTTTCTTAATTAGTTACGAAAGTTAACCACCATGATTACATCGCAAGAGAATCTTATACACTCTACTGTGAGTAATTTTTCACCGAGATCCATCTAGCGTGGTTGAGTTACAAACAAACAAACTCACGTTAGTTAGGATTCTAAATTTTACACACATCATTTTGAAAGGGTTTAGCCTGAAGGAGCAACGAACATATCAACGAACATAGAAAGTAGGACTTGGAGAATAATATCAGCACCCACAGGACCCACTTTGGCATTAAATATATAATTGAAAATGTTAATTATCGCTCGCTTAGTAAGGTGCCCGGTAGATGGCAATTTGCTCGCCCCCTATTACATTGGGACCTAAACATAACTGGCGAAACTTGGGTGAAGCGCGAAGGCGTGAAGTTATGTTATGTTATGTTATATATCCAAACAAACAGAGTCAACAAATGCACGGCACTAAAAAACCTCGCCTATGGGGTCGGGTTAGATTCCGCGACGGTTAAAGAATAATTTTTCCTTTCAATTTGGTTTCACTTTTTTTATTAAAATTATACTTATTTCAACCTTTTTAGTTAACGTAACTCAATCCATTTGGCACCACCCGCACCCGAGAGCTAAACCGAACCCGATGTTGAAAGAATTTTAAAAATCGGTTTATAAACGATGGACATATATGTATACTGAACATAAACTGCGAACCCATTTAGAGAATATAGACGTGATGTTATGTTAAACAATGCCTAGATAATATGCGATAGCTGCAATCACGGTTGATTTGCTGGCATTTATTGAAGCGTTCTGTTGTCTGTCTCCGATACGTATCATCAGACTTCATGAAATTTAATTGTGACCACCTGGGAAGTATACCCTTTAAAACAATAAAGAATTTTCCAAATCGGTTCACGTTTCTTCGAGTAATCGGAGAAAAATTTAAAAAAAGGTTCCGATGAATTGAGAACCTCCCCCTGTTTGGAACTCAGTTAAAAGCGCTTATGAATTTCAAAAAAAAGATTTACTTTCGATCTTTTTAAATCGCAACAATATGTCTTCAATGAAAATTAAATGTAGGTAAAGATACAAATGGGTGCAATTTGAGTCACCTAGATTCATGGGTTGCGGGAAGCGTGTGAGATGCAGGCAAACACCCAAGTGCTAGCCTGGAAGCCCGGGGTTGTTTGGCAAGCTGTCTAACTAATTGCCACGTTACCGGCGTACTACGCTCTACTCCGTTGTTTATGGGATCCTCGTTGGTAACGTTTGAAACTTGTTAAGTAGTAAAATACATATATCACACTAGTGTGTATTCCATTTAAGTCTGTTTCGACTGTATGTATTCTATATTTTGCTACACGCATTTTATATACGTTCTTAGTAAATTAACGTGTAATTTCCTGGCTTAATTTCTTACTAGTCATGGTAATTTTAAGGGCAAGCAGCATTCGTTTAAGCTAGTCGAATCACCTGTGTCAGTGTTCAACACCTTATTCTAAATTCGACCAAACTGCCCATAATATACTTTGGGAATGTAGTTTTTCGTAAAATGAATGTACTGTTATGTTGAATAGTTTACAGATGATAAGTGGAGCGGTATACTATGCGGATCTCGTATCAACTGGTGTAAATTTCCGTATATTAAGGCGTGTCTGCCATATATATTATTGGAGTCAAATAAAGCTCACTTAGAACCCATAATATTTGTGTCCGTGAAGCTTATTTCATTTATAGATAGTTTACCTATTTGTCTTCTGTTTGCTAAGGAGGGCAATGGATTTATTATATTTCTAACCCCTCCAAACAGCAGGTGTACCGGTAAGCAGGTGAGGTTGGCTTACGCTCTGAAAATCTGTATGGCTCTATAGAATTACTTTGCATGTAAAGACATTGAAGCAGTTTAAGATTAAACAATATCTTTCTCACAAATGGTATCATTTTCCTATGTTTAGGTACCTGTCACGTAACTATAAGAGCCGTGATTCATATTCTAAGTAGTAGGCATTCAATATCGGTTAAGAAGTTGATGATAACCCATCGGCAGCAATAAAATATGGCTTTCATAGTATTTAGACCCTTTCATCAAAGGTGTCATTTGCATTCATATAAATCCATGTGGAGCCGACCCTCCGAATATCCGAAAAGTGAGAAGGATGTATGTGCTTGGTGCGTGCAGGACAAAAGTTCGTGATATACAAAGCACATTATTATCAAAGGTAGTATTTTATTGAAATCCGGTTATCTACATTCGCATTTCACATAATCAATTCCTTAGGAGCCCATTCCCAAAAGATTCAGCGTAAATCTGAATAGCAATTGTCTGTTGACATAGCTCCTATGGCCAGCTGCATACTTTAACTAGGGCTTTCTCCGCCTACAATTAAAAAAAAAACAATTCTAAAGATTATATAGCAAAATGCCTCCATTACTAGTTGCAAGTATTATAAATATTTATAGCTGCAAATGAGTTTTGGGCGGGTCCATAAAATTCCGCTGAACTGAAGTCATCAGCGCACCCAGATATTTGAAAACATTATATTGATTGTACTAGAACTGCGCCGAACTTAATTATGAAGGTAATCAAATAAAATGTTTTATTTCCACAGAAGTTCGTCAAACATTACTTCGGTAGATTTCTCTAAGGTACGTTCCGCAAATGAAAACAAATGGTTTTTTTTTCGAAGTGGTAAAGCAATTCTTTTCCTAAACCAGCAGACCAGGCAAGTTTAACCTTCTTACTTTATGTCGACCGTAAGTAGCAATACGCTATATTTGTACAGTGCATGAAGATAGTTTTCCTATCTTCATAAAATTTCTCCCATTTTTCTCCACTTTTTCTCAATTCACCCCTCGCAGGTATCATAAGTTCGCTCGGGTGTTATAATCCGGCTAATAATGCAATATTATATTTATTCCTGCAAACATAATTGCACGTTCTAGAAGGTCTGTAAGATCTGGTAGACTATACTAACCCAACGAAGTACTTTTTTTTAAATATCTCCAAGGTACAGACACAAATAATTTACAATTTTATAATAGTATAGATGTACTGGAGATATCTAAGTTTGATATATCAGTAAACTATTACACTCAACAATAAATCACAAAATGTTCCTCGACGATATGAGTGCTTAATATTAATGGTCTCCTTTTCCGTCGCATAGTTCAATTGTCAGTGTTAGAGAAATAGTCGGGAAAGGTGACCCCTCGCTCGACGCCGATACGTCAGCTCGACGACACCGCGCCGACATCACATGGCGTTTCCTTTGACACTTCATTTTATTGGCTGTTCATGGTTCATCGGATAGATGATTGTCTTGAATCTCTCTGCGCCATGTATATTCTCAGTTATTTTAGTTTTTTTAAGTTATTATTTATATATTTTAGTTTTCAGAATACGGAATTTTACATACTTATCTAAGATGAAGATTCAAAGTATAGTATTAATTTATGATTGTATTTGATTAGACCAGTTTCTATGTGAGGAAAAACTCTTTTGATAATAGGACTTTAACTATAATAATGCCGTACTTGGAAAGATATTAAATATTTGCATCCGATATTGCACACAGATTGGGCCGCTTTAGTTATCTAATCTCAAGAGAGACCTTTTTACTATAAATCTTCAAAAGCTTTTGAATATTCGAAACAAGGTAATCAAAAGGTTCAAATTCAGGATGGCGAATCATGATCCCATTCCTGCATCCCACTGGAACTACGTAGGTCTGATATTAAGTCATCAGTCGTAATTTTTATGAAGACAGCTTCTTATTCTTTACATGAAGTTATTCGTTCAAATCCGTTTAGTTTGTATGAAGAAAAGAAAAGAAGCAAGTATCCATTATCTAGAAAATTTGAGATGGCAGAATCCATTAGGTACCTACAAATATATTACGCAGTATTTCAATCAAAAAGACCTAGTTTAATCCCAACGCTAACTACAGACTGAAGTCACAGATAAAAGATGAATTCGAAAACTTTTAAGCAGGCCTTATTCGATCTTTAACGAAAGATCGGGAACAAAGATAAAATAAATTGTGAAGTTAGTTTTAGTTAGCTAAAACTTTTGAAAGGATTACTTTTGTGTAGTAGAACCAGTAAAAGTTCTAAAATTGAGACAAATACAGGTAAAAACTTAGTGATCAGTAATTCATAAGACGTGGGAAACAGTAGAACTAAAGCAAGTCAACCACACGCCGCCATCCACATCAACGGTTAACTTTATTTTATTGGAAGTTCAAGCAACTTGGGAGTATATCAACTTTCCGTACACGTTTCCTACCCAAAGTTTCAAACACGTTAGACATGCTCCCACAAATATATTTGACACGGTTGAAAAGAGCATCAGAATGGCACTATGAAAGAATATCTATCGCTACGGCATTGCTTCACACTTTTCTCAGTAGCAGGAATGAAGAAAGATAGTAATATTGTAGCTAAAGTAAGGGTGGACTTCACCAATAAAAGGCGAACTTAACTGCGTTCACACATACGACTTACACACATAGGGTAGGTATTATTAGGAAGGTATACTAGACCAGACACTACTGGGTTACTGGGCTGGATTACACCATGGAAAATAAAACGGGCAAAATTCTTCTTTCTTTCTTTTAGGGCAACAGCTTGTAATAACAGCTAATATTCCGCCAATTCAGTAATGACCCATGTTTTGGGTAACTTTGTTTCGTACCATATCTCTTTAATTAGGAGAGAGCATAGTGGAGAGATAGCGAGGGGTGGGTTCGCCGAATGTTTATTCTAAGGAAGTGGTGGATATGGTTTAGCAGAGATCTCCGCCGCGTATGGCTATAACGGGCAACGGCTGGAAACAATGACCTTTCGGGGCTGCAAGATTAATATGCTTTATAAAGAATCTCTCTGATGGCCTAATGTTGGCGGTTTGGGTGTAGCCCATTACTATTTTATCAATCACGCTCATCTTTCGCGTATGCAAGGCGGGTCTCCAGCAATGGTGATCTCGTCCTACTGGTGGGCTTTCTGTTCTGAGAATAAACTTCCTCTTTCGGCAAAAAGTCTGACGGTGGAGACAACGTGTAATTTTAGTCAGCTCACTGCTGAATTCCTCATGTCGTTGTTAAAGTGGAACAAGGAGGTTGCCAAATGAAAAAAAGGTAGATTTTCTCCTGAACCTAGATTAATAGCGTGTGTAAGTGTCGTCAATAATACTCAAGGCTAATGTTGTTCTATTCTCAAGTCTGCCTGACGGGTATACGCAGAGATTTATTGACGTCAGCTTTTTCGTCCCTACGTAACAGGGGACGTTGTCCCTACGTACCCTCCGCGCTGTTACTGAAAAAATCCAACCTAGGGATCGGAAACGCAGCATCACCATTCAAAGAGTCAGTCAAAATATTTGGAACTCTCTAAAGAATTCAAAAGCCGCAAGAAACGTAATATATTGTTATTTAATCTCATCCCTCTTATCTGTGGACATAGTTTTCCAGTTAGCCCTACCTCTCATTAATCTAAATAAAATCATCCGCAAAGTTTCTCAGAATATGTTATCAGAAAGAAATACAGCAACCGTGAGAGTTGCCAAACTTTGTTAATCACAAGTAATGTTTGCCGTAGAAGTAGCGTGGAGTCTTCAAATGTTAGTAAAAGTGTTACCGACTGCTGAAATTACTCTTGTTTTGTTGTATAAGGCACATGCTCAAGGATCTATAAAATGTCATAGTCTAAAGCTGTTTTTAGTTGGTCACTGTTATAAATACTACAAGTATTTACTTTTGTTTGTATGATACTATTAACTTTCAAACTTTTGCAAGCTATGATATACAATTATTTTAATGGGATCATGGTATAGATACATTCATACTTTTGAATTACCTGACGTTACGACTAGGTTAAGGCCTGTTAACATTATTGTATATTTTACTATAAGTACTAAATAGTAAAGACGTATTTAATGTATCTTGTATACCTAGGTCAAAAAACTATAATATATTAGCTGTTACCCGCGTAGAATTCTGCTCAACTTCCCACTACTCATGGTATCCTATTCCAGGAATAAAAATAGCAGCATAAGTGTTATAGCAGACTATAATCTATCCCTGTACCAAATTTCAACCAGTTCCGTTCAGCCGTTAGAGCGTGATTGAGTAACAAGCATCCAAACATCCAAACTTACAAACATCTTTACAAACTTTCACATTTATAATATTAGTAGGATTGAAACGAAGTTTCCTTAGGTCGCGGGAACGGAAACAGTAGTTCATGCGGGCAGAGTCACGGGCAACAGCTAGTACAGAATAAACAATGTTTGGCTTTAACTACGTCGAAAGTAAAACGGATTAACCGACCTAAAAGTAACAAATTGAAATAGACGATGTATTGTGGACATCAAATATAACCTCGTGATTTACTAAGACATCTAAATCATTACGTGACAGGTGCTTAAACTTTATGTAATTAAATTGATAATCACAAACACATTGTGGTGATTTTTCGCAAGTTCTAACTGCTAGCAAAATCATAACAAATATATTGTTTTATGTAGAAACAATGAGACCAATGCAAACATACAACACATAATTTTCAATTTATTTATTTCTGAACAAACATAATTTGTGTTGAAATTTAAATTACAATAAATACATGCAAATCAATGTAAAAAACCATAATAGCATAAAATGTATACAAAAATAGTTAAAACAAGGAATGTCATAGGTTATGTCAAATTCAAATACGTCGGAGTCAATTAAACTAATTAATACATTAAAATTAAAATAACCCATGATCAAGAGATTACAACTTAAATACTACCATTCAAAAATTCATCTATATCGTATTAGCAATTCTGTAACAAATATGCCATTAAGAATAGTTTTTAATTCAGAGGGGAGTCTATTAAAAACCTTGATAGCCTGTACCCCTGAACAATGCTGTACAACATTAAGCTTAGGTAAAATAACACTCGCCTGTAGACCCGAGACGGCGTACGGTTTTAGTCGGTTCAAGCCCGACATAACCGCCCCCGCTGGCAGGCGGGGGGGATTCCGAAGGGATTTCCGCACGAAAAAAAAAAAGGTAAAATAACACTATTTAAATCTTTTCTGCGACTTTTTACTCTTATTCTCTTTCAGCATTTGTTTCATATTTATCTAAATGCTTAACTAGGTTAGTCAATAACACTAAAATATATAAACATAGAATTGTCAGAATTTTTAGTTCGATAAAATAAGGTTTACATGACTCAGTCTGACTAATGCGTGAAATAGTTCTTAATGCTCTTTTTTGCATAACAAATACTGAATTTGTGTTATATTTGTAGCTATTTCCCCAGAACAATATACTGTAATGTGTGGCTCGTCTTACCTTATTATATGTAACTGCACGCATGTATTTATGACATTATTATACCGATTATGGAACCGAACACTTGTTTATAATTTACCTACGTCACTCCAGTACATGGCGACCCTTAGCCAGCAATTTCTTCATTTATTGAAATTTTTATTCGAATATTAACATTATGAAGAAGAAGGCGTACAATTATTTGCAAGATTAGAAGACTAGAAGATTATTGAAGAAGGAAAATTGACGGACGTTAGGAGAACGAAGTTGTTGAAGAGATACTAATTTGAAAAAGGAAGACAGAAACCTTACAGAAGAATACCATGAAGAAGAAGATTGAATATTAATCGGGTTAGAATTAACAATATTTTGATGCTGTTGTGTGTTGGTGCCGGGTGCATGGAGAATGCTCAAGCCTATAATGCGAGGATTTGCAGGCTGCCGGGAGATAATAGCACGGGTCCGATGTGGAGCAGCCGGGATTCAGTTCCAGTTCAATAGAGTTAATTACGTAACAATTTATCACACCACCTTCGACGTGACCTACATATAATATATCCGATGTCGGTAAGCGCTCCATATTTTTGCAATGTAAGTCATTTAGGTATTTGCTTCAATATTTTTTTATTTCCAATAGGTACTAGATGTATTGGGGTGTGTGTTTCCGCACGATAAAAAAAAAATAAAAAAATAAATGGTACTAGATGTATTAATTCACTACATTTTTTTATATTATAAATAAGGTATGTCCCAACAACTAGAAGAATTGCATTCGAAATTAAAATATTTAAAGGAATATTAAGTAAAATTTGGTCCAGATAGGCGTAAGCAAGAATTAGGATTAAAGAAACTAGAGGAAGCCGAAAACGAGTATGAAAAGTTGGATTATATTTTGACTCAATTGAACTAAGAAATTACTGATCGCCAGATAAGCAAAGAATCTTGTGAAGATTTTCAAGTATTAACTAACGGAATAGAATTAATATTTAAATACATAAAGGGTTTATTTCGTATGATAGATAGTAGTTGTCAAACTAGTTCTAGAGATTTATTAGATAAATCAAATATGGCTGATTCATTTAATATTAAAACTGCCATCTCCCTGTTGCCGGTAATGAATGGCCAGGAGCAGGTAACTAAGCAGTTCGTAGATGGAATTTTATTTTATAACTCAGTTTTAAATGTAGACAGTAGAAGTCAATTGATTGAATTTATTTTAAAAACTCGACTGTCACCAAGTGCGAAACTTAGGCTTAGGTCGACATATAAAGATGTTGAAACTTTAGTGCAGGACATTAGAAAATATTTGTTACCTAAAAAACTCTACAGTCGCTTTGCAGACACAAATGTTTAGGGCTTCTCAAGGTCGTAGGAGTATAGAGAAATTCGGTACAGAGCTCGAGGAGTTGTTCGTTAAGCTCACGATAGCCCAAGCGAACGATAATCATGATGCCTACGAGATATTGCGTCCTCTCAATGAGAAGACTGCAATCAAAAGGTTCAGTGATGGTTTGGCCGATCTTCGTCTCGGTACTATCATTGCGTCAAGGGAGTTCCCGTCATTGCCTGAAGCCATTAGGGCCGCGGTAGACGAACAGTCCATGTCTGCACAACATCAAGATCAGGTCATGCAGTTCAGGGCTACCCAAAATAATAAGCGTGATTTTACTTATAAACGAGGTTTTCGTGGCCGGTTCAATAACAATTACAACCATTATAAAATAAATCGTACACATTACGATGGCACGAGCTCAGGACAAAAACCCTCGTTCGTTTATACATCGAGGTAATAGCAAGAACGACGTTCAGCAGCGTCAGCAGTATCGCGGCGCGCGGACGGCACGTAATCCGCATGTTCAGCATAGTGTGCAACAGTGCAATGTTCAAAATGATGCGAACATTGCTAATAACGTAGAATTTTTTCGTCCCTAAAGAATGCACTCATTCTATTTTTAGTTTTGATAATTTTTGTGTAGTTCATTGTCAACTTAGAAATAATAGTAATTTTAATTTATTAATAGATACCGGAGCGAGTTAATGGTTGTCCCGACACGAGAGTTTGTTTGTCAGAAGGCATTCTCTGTCAGGATTTTTAATGAGATATCGCGGAATACTGAATTATAAAGATGGTACTTTGAGTTTAGAAAACCAAGACCAATCTATTAGTATTCAAGTGAATAGTAGTGGTAACAATATCTTTACAATTCCACCTCGTTGCGAAGTAATGAAACACTTTCCGACGTCACAAGATAGTGATTGCGTCTTTTTATCTAAAGAAATTTATAAAGGTGTGTTCACAGCTGGTGTTGTGTCAAAACAACACAATGGGTTTATTCCTGTTAGAATTTTAAATACTACTGATACTTCGGTAAATTTACATTTTTCGGACATAAGTACTAGTTGTTTAGATAATTTGTATATTTGAAAATTTGACGATAATAGCATTACTACGGATAGAGTCAAAACCTTGCTTAGTAACTTAGAATTAGATTCATATTTAAATAAGGAGGAACAACGAAGTATTGAAAGCATATGTGCAAAGTACGCTGATGTTTTCCACTTACCAGGAGACACACTCACTACTACAAATTTATTAGAACATTCTATTAAATTAAAGGAAAATACGTCACCTGTGTACGTTAAGCCTTATCGGTTACCGAATGCACTGAAAGGTGAGGTACAAAGACAAATAAGTGATATTTAAAAAACGATATCATAGAAGAGTCAGTTTCGGAATGGTTCAGTCCTTTTGGTTCCCAAAAAACCCGATAGGTCAGGAGAAAGGAAATGGAGACTTGTAGTGGACTATCGTCAACTTAATAACACAAACAGGACGATAAATTTCCATTATCTAACATTACTGAGATACTAGATTCACTTTTAAATAATATCTATTTTTCGAAATTAGATCTTAGTCAAAGTTTTTATCAACTTTGACTTTGAAAGTTTTTATAAGGCGAGTCACTGTGTGGCTCGCCTTATAAAAACTTACTACCTTATATATGTAACTGCTCGCATGTATTTATGACATTATTATACCGATTATGGAACCGAACACTTGTTTATAATTTACCTACGTCACTCCAGTACAATACTGTATCTAATTTTTTATTCAATCAGTGCAAAGTAAACCATTTTCAATTGATCTATAGTCAGCTCATCCCTTAAATTTCTTAAAGCTTAGCAAGCAGAGCTCGGGGAATTAACTACTGCCGTCAACTCTTGTTTTCAGTTAAGCATGGAGTCGAGTTGTACACCTAAGAATCTAACTGTATCCACCGCATCGAACCGAGAGCCGAAATCAGAGCCGAGAGCCTTCACCCTTAAATTTGCATTAACTTTAGACGTAGATTTGAAGAGCATACACTTAGTCTTAGTAACATTTAATTTTAAATTATTCATTGCAAACCATTTTCAAAAGTAGATAACGCAGTATTAATTTTTGTTTCCAGACTATCAATACTGGAAACAAAAATTATCAGACTATCAATACGCCCCCGAGTTTCGCAGTCTGCGGCGAGGACGCCGCAGACTCATCTACGCCCGGGACTACCGACCTCCATGATCGGGGCCTGAGGACGGCATTTGGCCGACTCGCCGTCCTTACAGAAGCAGGCCGTGGCGGAGGCGTGTCGTGTGTGCCCTACACACGCCTGCCAACTCACCGAAGCAGGATAAAACCCGACCCCACCAGGCGAGGCTGCGGTGGTGGCCAAAGTCCGCCGGCAACCCTGGGGTTATCCTTTCGAGGGCTTACCCGGGGTGCCCGGCAGCGGACACTTGGGGAGGACACCGTGCGGTTTTAGTCGAGACACGACATAACCACCCCACTGGCCAGCGGGGGGGTATCCGAAGGGATTTCCGCACGTAAAAAAAAAAAAAAAGACTATCAATACTATCACTTGAAATGACAGCATTTGTATCGTCAGCAAAGAGCACGAGTTTTATGTCAGGAATTTCATTACAAATATAATCTGCTAGATCATTTAAAAATAAAATAAAGAAGATAGGTCCCAAAACGGACCCTTGAGGATCCCCCCTCCTCATTGTTGTTGATCTAGATTTGTAAGATTTTTCCTTGCCATCTACCACTATTTTGTCTCAACATATTGTTTCCTGTTTGATAAATAAGATTTAAATAAGTTTAGAACATTGTTACGTACACCATAGTGCTCCAGTTTTTTTATTAATAATTGATGATCAACATCGTCAAATGCTCAGCTGAGATCTAGGAATAGTCCCGCTACTTTGCGTTTTTTATTTAAACTATCCACTACATCATCTATCAGTGTGTCTATAGCAGCTACGGTCTCTATACTTTTCTGATACCCAAATTGCCTGCGATTTAAGACGTTACATGTATTTACGAGTATATGCCTAATCAGTCTAGTTTTCATCACTTTTTCAAATATTTTAGAGAACACTGGTAATAATGATATTGGCCTATAATTTGCGGGATCAGTTTTAGAACCCTTTTTAAAAATTAATAACATCTTGGCAATCTTAAATTGATCGGGAAACTCTCCGATCTCTACGCATTTATTTAGCAGCTCAGCAATAGGACCAGCTAATATATCAATATTGTCTTTAAATATCGATAGAGGAATGTCATCATATCCACTATAGTTTTTAGAGGGTATTTGTCTGATCATCTTAAATATCTCAGTTAGCCAAATAGGATAAAAGTACATAGGGTTTTCAACTCTATCAATATTATCCGTTAAATATTTCATTGCAGCATCATTGTGATCACAGCAGCATAACACAGTAGTATTTGCAAAGGCATCTGACAATATGTTAACTACAAATTGGGGTGTCTCAATAATTGCATTATCTATCCAAATAGTTTTACTTGGGTTTACTGCATTAGCTACCTCTTTCCTAACTTCATTCTTATTAGCATTTTTAACAACTTTTTTATATACTTGAAAATATTTGTGTCTGTATTTTAACATTGATTCATCGCAATTCTCTTTGTTAATGCAGCTGAGCACGCGCTTAAACTTGCTAGATGTCTTTATTCCTTTTGTTATCCATTTACTGTTAACAATTTTGTTGGTATTTATTTTCTTATATTGTAATGGAAAACTCTTAGAATGAATATTATTAAATTTATTTATACCTGTGCTCCAAGTGGTATATAACAGCATGCTATTGGTATCTAATAGCACCTTTTATGTTTGTATATGTAATTAAGCCGAGGGATACTTCCTCGTGAGCCCCAACACCGAGGAGGCGATGACTTGGCTGCTTGGCTGCGACTTCGGCGAGTGGAACGGCGTCCCGTTAAAGCCCAGAAAGTTGGATATCCACAGGCTATTCATCTGGCTCCCTGGTAGCATCGGAGGTCGACGCATTGACCCACTGGAACTGATCAGGATCCAGAACAACTACAGGGAGGAATTACAGCTGTCGGACTGGACTCTCATCCGCAAGGAAATACTGCCTCTGGGAGTACGACTTGTGGTGGGAGTCCCGGAAGAAGCAGCGAAAGCCCACGTGTGGCTCAATTATCAAGCCACACAAGTGTATGCCCGGGTCCTGGGAAAAGGCCCAACTCAAGTCCCCGATAAGTGAACATGCCCAGTCCATCCTACCAACCTTCACACCAAGACACCGGGAGAAGAACCTGTCGAAAGCGGCAGTAACGCTCAGTCCGCAGCCCCGCAGAGGGGAGTCACTGACGAAGGCAGACCGCACCGACTGTGCTCGATCCCAAACAGCACACAACAGGCGCCAGACACACACTGCTCTGGGCCTGAAGGAGGGGAAGACGGAGCACGGACGGGAGCCTCAAAGGGGGTGACGACTGCAAACCAAACGCCCCACCAACAGATACGCCCAGAACAACACACAGCACACCCCCTCCCTACGACACGGAGTGACCGGACTCCCCCACCAAGCGTTGCAAGAGTGGCAAGAGTCCACCGATGTGACGAAGAATAGGGAGGGAGCATTAACACTCACAGACACACAGGCACAATAACACTAAACATGCACAAAAACAATAACACACCACAAACACACACACAAAAAATAAGAATGGTTCAAGTAAATCTACACCACTACCGCGACGCTATGATCGAGCTTTGCAGACACGTGGTGGGTGAGAAAATAGACATTGCTCTACTGCAAGAACCATACGTCGTTAAAGGACGTGTGTCAGGACTCAGCTCCCTGGGAGGAGAAATCATCTATCACGAAATGGGTGAGTCAATATATGCCAGCAGTAGGGTAAGATCGTTAGGAATAATAAAGACAGATTGTTACAGTGACCTTGCTAGTGCCACAGTGACAATACAGAGGAACTCAGGCAATAAAGAGAGGGTGCTTTTAGTCTCCGCATATCTACCCAGCGAGGCCGACTTCAAACCACCATCACAAGAAATGGAAGACATAATAAGAAAATACCAAGGTAAGAACATTCCAATCATTCTAGGTTGTGATGCCAACGCCCACCATGTGGTGTGAGGCAGCACAGACTGCAATAAAAAAGGTGATTTACTACTGGATTTTATTAGCGCAACAGGTTTTGACATAATAAATGAAGGCAACACGCCGACATTCGTTACCAAAACTAGAAGAGAAGTGCTGGACATTACAATTGCCACAGAAAGGATAAGCAGGCACATAACAGACTGGAAAGTAGACGAAAGCGACTCAAAATCAGATCACAGACGAATAACCTTCAGTCTGGGAGCCAAAGTTGAGAAAACTTTAGTCAGAAATGCGAGGAAAACCGACTGGACCACATATGTACACCATATTAAGAAATGGAGCCCAGGCAGCCATACCTCGCTAAAAGACACAGAGAGATAGAAAGAGAAGCCAACAGACTGGACGAAGCTCTAAGAGAAGCATACCATAAGGCATGCGCACCCAAAGATATCAAACCAGGCAAAGGACAACCCTGGTGGACAAGGGCACTAGAGAAGATAAGGAAAATGAGACGAGCTCTCAGAAAGGCCCAAAAAAAGGGCGATGAGGAAAGCTGGCTCATATATAAGAGAGAAAGAAACATATTCAAAAAAGAATGCAGAAGGGAGAACAGAAATAGCTGGAAAGCCTTCTTTCTGCAAAGGAGTAAAGAAATACCCTGACGCCTAGTAAAAATGTTCTCTAAAACCAACACCTGCAAACTAGGAAGCATTAAGAACGTAGATGAACTAATAACCGACCCGGAAAAGATACTTGAAGTGATCATGGAAACACACTTTCCAGAATGCGAAGAATACACAGGTGATGAAACGCCAACCGACACGAATCCCACAGTGGAGACGGCGGAGAAAGCACTAATCACAAAAGAGCACATAATGTGGAGTGTCCGGTCATTTCAGCCCTATAAAGCCGCTGGACCAGACGAGATTTTCCCAAAAATGCTACAAATAGCCATCAAGTACATAAGTGACGATCTTCTGGCTCTATACAATAGCAGCATCAGAATGAAATACATCCCAAAGAAATGGAGAGAAGTAAGAGCGGTCTTCATACCTAAACCGGGTAAGGCTACGTACCAAGAGGCTAAAGCCTTTAGATGTATTAGTCTTTCCTCATTCTTACTAAAGACACTAGAGAAAATACTAGATAGAATAATAAGAGAACAAATAGTCAAAAGCGGATCTCCACTTCACCATAACCAACATGCGTACATGGACAGCAAGTCAACTGAGACCGCACTCCATAACTTGGTAAACAAAGTGCAAAGATCCATAAGCAACAAAGAATATGCATTGGGCTGCTTCTTCGATGTCGAGGGTGCCTTCGACAGGGCAACCCCAGCCTCAATAGAGGATACCCTAAACCGCGAAGGCATAGATAAAGACATATCAGCATGGGTGAAAAACATGCTTTAACACCGACTGATACAAGCAGAGATAGCAGGAACAAAGCGCAAGGTGATAGCCAGGAGAGGCTTCCCTCAAGTTGGATGTCTATCGCCACTACTGTGGTGTCTGCTAATAGACGAGTTAGTCAACAAGATAAACAGGATGCGCATATACACACAGGTGTACTCTGATGACGGTGTGCTCCTAATCACAGGCAAAGTCCTCAGTGTCATGTGCAACATCATGAACAGAGGTTTGAAAGAAGCACTAGGATAGTGCAGGAGCAAAGGCCTTAACCTCAACCCTGACAAAACCAAAGTAGTTCTTTACACCAACAAAAGGAAAATCGGAAGTGCTGAACCTGTACGACTCGATAACCATGACTTGGAAGTAGTGAAGGAAGTCAAATATCTGGGAGTCACACTGGACAGCAAGCTGACCTTCAAGACTCACATAAGCAACACATGCTCAAAGGCGAAAATGGCCATGATGCAATGTAAAAGTGCAATACGAAGAAGCTGGGGAATAAAGCCAGCCGCAGTACTCTGGATCTACAAGGCAATCATCATGCCGAGAATCCTACACGGCGCCCTAGTATGGTGGCATAAAGCCAACGTAGGAAGGAACAAACAAGAACTAGACAAAGTTCAAAGACTGGCGGCCCTGATGACCACCGGCGCGATGAGGACCACACCCACGGCGCGCTCGAGATCAAACTAGGCCTAAACCCTTTAGACTTGGAGACGAAAAAGAGAGCGACTGAACAGTGGTTCAAACTGAAAAGCACTGGCCTATGGACTGGCAACACACTAGATGAGGGCCATGCCATGATCAGTCAAGACTACGAAGAAAGACTATCAATGATCTTTTCAAACAATGATCTGATAAGGAAAGAAAGGACATTTGACAAGAAATATAGAATACATATAGGACTGAGAGACGACTGGCAGATGAACACCAATGGCACCATCTGCTACACAGACGGCTCCAGAAAAGAGACAACAAAGCTCTCTGGCTCCGGAGTACACATCAGGTGCGCAGACGGTACAGAGAAAAACCGGTCAATACCCCAAGGAAAGTTTGCAAGTGTCTTCCAAGCAGAAATCTTCACTATCATGGAATGCGCGGAAATGGCAGGCTACCTGAACAACACGGGAAAGGTCACCATCTACAGCGACAGCCAGGCAGCGCTTAAGGCACTTGGCAAAGTAAAGACAACATAAGCCGTTGTCAAAGAGTGCAAAAAGTCATTGGTAAGGCTATCCAGAACAGCTGACGTGACAATTGCCTGGGCACCCGGACACGAGGGCAACACAGGCAACGAACTAGCAGATGAACTGGCCAGGAAAGGAGCTGATGAAAACCAGGTTGGCCCGGAGCCCAGACTACCAATTGCCCACAAAAGGACGAGCCAACTGATTAAACTCTCTAGAGTAAGCATGAGGCTCGTCATAGAAGTGTTAACAGGACACAGCCGATTGAACAGGCACCTGACACTGATAGGCGTGAAAACCGACCGCAAATGCCCGGAGTGCATTGATGGTAATGAGACCAGCTTCCACCTGCTCGCCGAATGCCCCATGTACTCACTGATTAGATGGGAGACAATGGGGTTGGATACACTGGACATAGAAGACCTGGAGGATCTGAAGGTGGACCAGATCGTAAGATTTTGTAAGGATACAGGTAGGTTCGACGGAACGCCGTGATATTCGAGTACCACATCCTTCCCAAAGGGGAGAATCAGGGGAAATGGGTGAAATAATCCACTAAGGTAGGGTTGATCACCCGCCAAGTCACCGGCGTCCCCATTGGAAATAATAATAATGGTCTACTTTTACATTTACTCTATCGGCTTTTGGAATATTTATTATTATATTATCAATACAGGACTTTTTTGAATTTCTTACAAAAGTATGAGTATTGATAAGGTGTTCAAAATTATAACATTTAATTATAGTTAGAAATGTCTGTTTTCACTGTCAGTCTTTAAAAGGTCGACATTAAAGTCGCCACATATAACACATTGCTTTCTGAAAAAATGCTCTAATAATGCTTCAAATTTAACTATAAACTCATCAAAATTCTTGGTTTCAGGAATTCTATACAAATAAAAAATTACAATTAGATTGGTGTCACAGTCTCTTACACCCACATATTTCAAAAACATCCTGTTCATATAATTTTTTGCAGATTTGTAGATCTTCCGTTTTTCTGTTTAATTGAACTAGGATTAAAGATCCTCCTCTTATTTTATTAGTTCGAGTGTTACATGAGGCCAGAGTATACCGTGAGAAATGAAAACTTGGCACTGATCATTTATTCAAAAAGTGTTCAGTTATAATGCGTAATTGTATTGTACAATGATGTGTCCCTATTCGACTGTGCAAATGAAAAATATTTATTTTTGTAGTCTATTCTTAGAATTTCTTTTAGTAACATTCTGCAGAGATTGGTGGTAAAAACAGACTTCATGGGGATAAATCCACTATAATCCATATCAATATAAGAAACTCCCCTTCATGAACATTAAAAGGTATTTCAGTTATGATAACGTTAGTATTAGTAATTTGTGTGAAACGAGAATTAAGCGACATTTGAAACTTGTAAGGATTAGTGTTATTGATACCACAAAGTATTATAATATAATCGTCGTTAGGTAGCTTCCTGATTTCATCTTGATGTTGATAAGCTATATCACACGTTGTAGCAGATGGTTTCCAGAAGCTCGTGACGCAGTATTCAATACCTACAAGGTGTTGTAAAATTTCCCGCATGTACCTTCCTCGTTGGTCAGCTAGTATGACAACTTTTTTGGCCTTTTTGGCGTCGTCGTCGTCGTTGCCAATTTTCTGTCACGGTTTTGGGTATGAAGGAGATGAGCTATCGAGTTGCTGATTTCGGTAATAGATTCGTGCTGGGGTGAACCATTGCAAGATAAAAAAAAAACGCAAAAAATCGCAAAAAAAAAAACTCAAAATCGAAAATCCCTTGTATTCGGCTGAGCTCGTCTCTGGAATTCAACTTGTTTATTATTTCTCTTTTGGAAGACTCGTAAGTAGTAGATGGTGACTTTATATTCGTTTTAATACATTATTGTGACTCAGTTTCATCCACCAAGTTCCTTGCCATTTCCGTTTCTTTAAAAATTTGCTGGGGTGAATTCTATTCTGTATGCCAGTTGTAATAGGAGTAGTTTTGGGTTTCACAGGTGTAGGAGGACAGTGTGTGTGTTCCTTTGTGTGAGTACGTCCTTCAACCTCCGATTTCTTTCTTTTCGTAAACTTTGTAGCATTACTTGTCTCCTACGACGCTACATGTACTAGAGAGTTTGGAACTATTATAGTATTTGAGAATTGTTTTAGGGGCGTTGATGTCAGGCTGCGTATTTTGGCTTTATCTCTGACGAAACGCTTTGATTCAGGAGTAGAATATTTCGCATTACCCGTGTCAATTTTCTTGTATAATTCTACTAATTTCTTAGTTTTTACTATATCGGATTTCAGCTGTGTGTTTTCACATACTAAATAGTCGATCTCTTGGTGTGCGCTTTGCAATTCAGTAGTTGACTTATAAATTATTTCGACGAGTACCTAAATTAATTCTTTCATCCTCAAATTGAATCATTTTGCAAACTCTTAATAGTGGTTTCCAACAAAGTTTTCTATAAGTAATGTTTTGTATTGTTTATTTGTATTAGTAGGGTATCCCCAATTCTTGGTTACAGTGCCAACATTGAATGTTCTACTCACCACTTGATGGCGTTAGTTGTAGTTTTGTCTTGAATATTTTATGAGCTGTCAAAATACGAAGTAAAAAGTTTTTAAAACACTGTGTTAACGGCCATTATTAAAATATTTCTTTGGATTTTATGCAATATTCAGTTAAATTAGCACTAAGCTGAGGTTAAAACTTATAACATAGGTTTTATCGTTCGAAAAAGCACTTGTTGTTTACCTATTTATAGTGATTTTATAGCTAAGTTCTTGTTCACTATAACACTTAAATATTTGTTTATATCGATGTATATTGACCACAAACGTTGTCACTTGAATTTTGTGATGTCTGCTTTAGATTTCACTGTAATATAACTTATTCACCTATAAATTATTTTTATTCAATATTTATAATACACATGTTTACATTGGCAATGTCAGTGTGCCATATTCATGCATTCATGCATACAAATTTTTGCACTGAGTGAGAATCGTAGCCGCAACCACTGACATAGCCGTGTAATTTTGCAGATCCATCTCATGGTGAGATTGAAATTATACATTGTAAATCATACACCAACCTCACTGAATAATCGACTAGCGTATGATATAATGTTTAATGGTATTCAGGTCGTCTGGCTTAAGCTGCACCCTAAAGGATTACATATTGTATTTAAAACGTTTATATAGGTCAACAAATAGTAATCACGATGCCACGTCTATTCACGTACGGAACGTGTAAGAAGGTCTATTTCGGCAAAGATGTAATAATACCACTTGAGATCGCACTCCGATGTCGTATTACCAAAAATGTAGCGACTCCTGCTTCAATAACGCTGTTACTGAAGAACGCACGTTTTTGATAAATCAGAACACATTTTGTAAGGGAAATGTGAACGTCGGCAGAAGACAGTGCAATCGTTTTGTGATATTTTGTCCTTAAATGTATTGTGAAATTGAAGTTCTCAGGGTGAGAAATGAATCTATACTGATTCATTTCTCACCCTGAGAACTTCAATTTCACAAGTTCTATAAATGGCCGTATAAAGATTTTTAGATAGACCTATTCTATAATGTGTGTTAATTAAAAAAAAAGTCTAAAAACAAAACATAATTTTAATACTGAACACGTTCACGCCCACTACTTCCTTCAAATTATCTAATAATTTAAAACACAAAGTACATGAAATGTGGATGGAATAAATAGATCAACAAGCACCCAGTCCTCTCGGTGTTGAGCATATACTTGTACTTGTAAATACTTGCACCATTTATAGGTAATGTTCTTACGCTACCGACCCAAGCCTCCCACCCAAAGGGTTTAGGCGATCCTTCTCATCACTTGACCCAACAACAAATTAAAAAATATTTGCCTCATAAAGAAATTTTGAAAGATGCCTTCAGTGCAGCCAACATTTAGAAGCTAACGGTGCCTGCCAGGACCTTTACTAAAACTGATGCAATCTGTAATTAAATTACAAGGGTTAAAAAAGAAGACCTTAATAGTAGTAGTATCGATAGTAGGAATTGAATATTAAAAAATCTAATGATTTTTTTATCGATATATTTAACTTTTCGTATAAATTTTTTTTTCCAGAATTTTTAATTAGCATTATTCACGCTCCATCGTGTTAGTACAGCTACAATTTCAAGCAACGGTAATTTTAGAAAAACATGCATTACTTTACCACAAAAAATTGAATGCCGCTATGAATGTTAGTATGACGTCGCAAATTTAAACTTTTTAGCCCTTACTCCATACCTGTCGAAAGAAATTTTGTTGCGGTATTTATTTTTTATATTCTGTAATAAATAAGAATAGAATAAACTTCGAAAGATAAAATACATAAACAGATATCATCCGATTTGCAAATCAGCTCAACACAAGTTATATACATCATTCGTAACGACTGAATAATTGAAAAAAAAAAAACATTTTTTTAACAATGTTTCTTTCTCCATTTAAAGCAAACCGAGCACTGAATGGACTCTTGACTTTCATTGCGTTATTTATTTTTTATATTCATTCGACTCAATCATCATAAATTTATTAATTAAATGTTCTGCATCAAAATCATTTAAGTCATCTATAGATAGAAACTTAGCTTATATCCTTGCGTATTATTCGATACACAATCATTGAATTAATTCGCAATCCTTTGTAAAAACGAGGAGGTCAGTATCATGAATATTGAACAGATAGACGCCGAGAAAGTAGTGAGGAGTCAACTCGACGAGACACTACAACATGAGTGGCGCCAAGTTAAGTGAACACATATATGTACATTGATGTAAAGCGCAAGACGGCGCAAAAGCGTGTGACCAGATGCAGAAGCTAGGCGAAATCTTGGCGAGTGGTATATTGACACAGAGTGGTATATTGTATTAAAACCACAAGTTTAAATCAGTTTTAAAATATGTAATAGTCAGTCACGTCAAGAAAGCAGGTAAGACGATCAGTTTAAATATCAGATTTAGATCAAGTCCCCTATTTAATCTGACTGATTAAGAGTTCTTCAGTTTAACGGCTTACACACATATTGTGCTTCCTATCAAATAATTATTTGATAGGAAGCACGCTTTCCTTTTAGGAACAGATTACACATTTCCAAAGTAGTATACTAGTACTTTGTCCACATACATGAATTATGAATTTGTAACTTCTATACAGAAACTTATGCCAGCTAAGATAGTAATAAACTCTAATGCAGTATTCAAACTCAGTTAATCTAATAAGTAAATTGAATTCCTTGAATGTGCATGGTAAGTCCTCTAAATCTGCTTTCACTATGCAATAGTTTATACTGCGATATAGATATATAGTTCTCATAACTGCAATCTAAAGACAAATGGGCCTTCCGGAATTGATTCCGATGACACACGTATGGGTGCATAGAAACGTATAGCATGTATAGACCAGATTCATATTATTTGACTTATTGTATTATGATGTGTGAATGGCTCGTGGCAACTCAGTGTAACCAAGTAGGTTAACACATTGCAAAGTTAAGCATTCCAAGTCAGTCCTGGGATGGGTGACCATTCTTAACATATTGAGGCTTCTCCGTACCTCGGAGAGCACATTAAGCTGTCGAGCTGGATTACCATACGAACATCTATGGCAGACGTTGGACGTGTTGGAGCCCTAAAAAGTCCAGCAACTGGTCTAACTACAGAACTTTGATATCGCCAATGGGTTGTGACTGAAAACCGACCTCAACTGAGTTGGGAACACGGCTCGGCGGGTGATTGTATTATGATGTGTAATTATTTTATAACTTGCATCAAGTATCCATTTAAATGACACACACACACACACACATTCAATAATAATTAATATGATTGATGAAGATATCAAACTTATGAAAAAAAATTAAAGAAATGTAGAGTTTAGGAAACTATTTCTGTTAGTTGTGAAAATTGATGAAATATTTTTTTTGTGATTTTGAAGTTTAAATGATAACACTTGAAACTTCTGCTATTCTAAACAACTAGGCTAAAATATAAAAGTTTATTGAACATCACACAGAAACTGTTGAATCTATTTTGTTGAATCTATTTCTGTTCAAAAGATTATGAATACAATTATAAACAAATCTACAATACGTGTTACGGATTATGGTTATAAGCATCCATACGTATCACAGTTATCATAAAGAATATTTCCATGACTTAGATGACAAATCGATTAAACTTATTACTACTGTATATTACAGTCTTATACTTTAGATGTTTTCCCGCTCTTATAAGGATCAAAAATCTTTTTAAAGCCAGTAAACATTGATTGCAAGACCGCTTATTGTGAAGGTCTTTCGAAGAAGTCTTTGTTTTATAAAGAGCAGTGGACATCCTGTGACTGTTATGTTTGTATTGGGTAAACATAAACTTTTTTCTTGTAAATAGCGGTCTTACTCAGAAAAAAAACCTCTTGGAAGTACTAGCGAAATAAAACTCGAAAAATTGCGTATTTCTGCGTATTTTAAACATTTTATTAGGATTACGGCGTAGTACCACCAAAGCAGATATACCCCGTCCCCGATTGTATTCCGAGAATTTAATATCACATGGATAGTATTTCTACTTAACAATGAATTTCACATTATTATTCTGAGGCCTGTTCAATCATTGTTGACCGTAATACCCCAATGAGGCCTAAAAGCTCCAATTAATGACACGTCCACGCTGATTCAAAGAAACTTTCTTGGTTTAAACAAATCTATTCAAGTCCTAAAAATCTTTTACGTTCTAAGTGACATCATTAAAATTTTCATTTCCGATACAACCATTATTTTACTTCGTAGTTGTCAGATAATAAATAACTCTCACAAAAAATATGCACGTATTGTACTGTAAATAAATGGAGGGAGGATGTAAACATGTTTAGAATATAAGGCAATGTTCCATATGGGTGGTATTGCTAATCACTGAAACCAGTGAACCGATTTTAATAGACTCTCACCCTTGTGAACGTATTTCGTCAAGTAAGATGCGTGACTTTAAAACTTCGATAATATTCAACGTATGGAAGTGCTGAAATTGATTTAACGTGTGTTATATTGATCCAGCGCTCCTGCCACTCAATCGGTTACTCAATTTGCTTTGGTTCGACTCTGATTTATTCTCGAGCTACGTTCTAATGCATTTTCTTTTCTTTTCTTGCTGAGAAACTTTTGGCAAAGTACTAAAAACATGTTGACTATAATTTCGACAGCATTCTTTTCTACCGGTTTTTGTCTGTGGCTTGGAAGTGCCAAACGACTCGAATGTAAACTGGTTATAATGTATTTTCGGTTACCGAAACGAGATTTAATATTTATTATTTTATTCTTCACTATTACATACCCAGTAGGAAGATCCTCCAGTTATAATAAATTTATGTAGTATAAAAGCTAAAAACCACTATTTTATATTACACTTTTAACCACCTTCATACCTTCCGGCTTCGGTAAATTGTCCAAGAATTCGGTTATTGGGCGTGATTTTTTAAATTATCACGGATATGTTTTGCATATCAGTATGAGATAAACACTTCAATTAATATATTGGGTCTTGTTAGACATAATCATCTAGCCTGTTCGGAGGATTCTCTACCAACTATCATGAGAAGCGAAGTATTACAGAAGGTATTTTTGACGTGAGCACACTCCACGCACAACGCTTATCTTAATTGAGGGGTTTATATTTACCGCTATCTTATCTAGAGTATAGTAAGAGGAAAAGATGCCTTCTAACTTTTATGCCTTTAGAAGGTTTCTGTATTTGTCTGAATCATGCGGTGAGTACATGATTTTGCTTGAGTTCCTGTGAATTCTGGAATTCTATTACGGAAACTCTATTTAATGCAATCACAAAATGTACAAACTGTTTAAGCAGGAATTTTGCTATATTTTGAATTCAAATAAATAAATTAAAATATAGCATTACCTACTAATATTAATAATGATTCTGGTTTATACATACAATGACTTATTATGGAAATTAGAAACCAAAGTGTCTGCTCTTAGAACTCTATATTAGTATTAATAAGCTCAAAAAAGTTTGAGTGACGTTCACTTAAGTGAGTGTTAATTTTTGTTTTTGTTTTGCACAATGTGTGAAACCTCCTAATTAGCCCTATTCATATTATATTCCTTTAATAATTTGTGTATCTCCTGTAAGTTTTTCAAAATAATAAAATAAGATATCAATGTGCTTAAACTGATTATCTTGTGTCTTACCTAAAGTGGTTAAAAAGGAGCCACACTAATACTCAAAACTTATTACATGTCTTTGTAATGTTTTTCATAATCTAAAAAGCTACTTTCCTAGAAAGCTTTTAGATAACAAACATAGATGCTTATTTGTAGTATAAACATCTAAATCTTTAGCTTTGCTTAGAAAGGTTAATCGATTTATTATATTTTCATCTCTCCAAAGAAGATGGTAATTCTTAAATCTTGTCTGTTAAACAAACATAACAAACATAACTTCACACCTAGTTAAAATGGAGTAGCCACCTAGACAATAAATTACAAAAGGCCGGCACTACCTTCTGGCAGTGCAGAAGAATGATTGGTAAAAAATGGGGGCTATCACCGTAAATCATCCTGTGGCTTTACGAAACAGTAATCCGCCCCATGATAGCGTATGGCGCTATCGTCTGGTGGCCAAGGACCGAAAACAGCACAATAGCGGCTAAACTACAACGGACTCAAAGACTAGCCTGCATGGCAACCACTGGATGCATGAAATCTACCCCCACCGCGGCAATGGAAGCCATGCTCGGACTCCCACCCTTGGATCTGTTCATCCGCCAAGAAGCAACAGCTGCGGCTATACGCCTGAGGGCACTCAACCTATGGAGCGAGAGAAACACACGACACACCTCACTGCTCACAGATCTCATAAAGGAGATAGGAACAATGAATGATCGTGTACCCAAACAATACGTTTTCGACAAAAAATACAAGATCCAACTTCATGAGGACCACCGCTGTGAGGCTTTATGCCCAACGGAATTACGCATTTTCACAGATGGATCAAAAACTGGAACAGGCACCGGGGCCGGCGTTTTCTCGGAGGACCTTAATGTATCCATTTCAACACCGCTGGGGACCCATAACACAGTATTTCAAGCTGAATGCATGGGGATTACCCTGGTTGCTTCAGCGGTAATGGCCAGGAGAGTGGAAGGCCACTCAATACGCATACTCTCCGACAGCATGGCCGTGCTGCAAGCTTTAAACAGCCACACTATAAACTCGGGACTAATTTTGGAGTGCAGTACAGCCCTCTCTGCAGAGCCTGCATGAGAGAGGAAGAAACAGCGGCACACGTGCTCCTACACTGCCCTGCAACCGCCACATACAGGGTAAAGTACTTCGGAAATACAGGTACGCTCCGGGAGATTGCCAGCAGCGTGAATAGCCTGCTGGCGTTCTTCAATAATAAATAATAAATAAATAAATAAATATTCTAGGACAAATTACACAACGCCATCTAGACCCAAACTAAGCAGAGCTTGTCATATGGGTTCTAGAATGCAACGAGTTGGGGTGGATCGAGTGAAATGCCCACCCTCACGCAAAAACCGCGCCTTGTCGTGGAGTTGCGGATACCAGCTCGCGAAACCATACCATACCAACTTCACGCCTGTATCCCCGAAGGGGTAGGCAGATGTGTATTGCACACCCACGATTCGCCAGTTATGTTTAGGTCCCAATGTAATAGGGGGCGAGCCTATTGCCATCTACCGGGCACATTACTAAGCGAGTTAACTGATTGAAATTAGATATTTTCAAAATACTCGTCGATTGCTGCATCACACTTCCCCCAAAGTTAGGGAAAGGCAGCAAGAAAGCCCCGGCGAGGTAGGTTACAGGCGGCCGGGGCGTCCGTCAGGGCAATTGGCAGAGACACACTATTCGGGCATCGTCGAGCAAAGCAACACGGCTCTCTGCATCGTAACTGCCACTAACTTCCCACTAATCTCGAGCCTCCCTAGATGGACTGAGAGGCTCCTTGGGATCAAATCGTTGTCTGAAATAACAATATCAGATACCAAATATATGAACCCACGTTCATATATTTGGTTTTATTATCTGCTTCGGCGCTTGTACAGCTTGCTGTTGCTAGATGGTGCAGGGTACTCACATGTAGTATCGTCATTAAGACGACGAATATGATATCATTTACTGTTGGCTGCTGTAACAAATATATCTACGTGGTTATTTTGCGAACTGTGCTACTATTGACACAGAAAAATTCTACATTATAATTTCGGTAGTCTATTTGTTTGTCGACTTCATATTTTTGTGGTGCAATTTATTCCATTATCTGCATAATGTTGTAGTATCGTCATAAAGACTAATTATATCTCATATCTCATAAGGACTTCATTAATTTCTATAACAATATGATATCATTTACTGTTGGCTGCTGTAACAAATATACCTACGTGGTTATTTTGCGAATTGTGCTACTATTGACACAGAGAAATTCTACATTATATTTTTGGTAGTCTATTTGTTTGTCGACTTCATATTTTCGTGGTGCAATTTATTCCATTATTTGCATAATGTTGTATGTTCAACTTTACTATGGATTTAATTAGCATTATTTTGCTCTTAACTGACGAAACAAGAGAGGAAAATTAAATTTATTAAAATGATTACCTACTGGTAGCGTCTTGCACACGGCCAAGGAAATAAGTAAACATAATTAAATATACCTTCACATGTTAAGGTTTATACTTCTTTCCTTGGCCGTGTGTACGTAAATATATTATCTCGTTATGCCAAATAACTTGTATTAGAAGTGGATCCTCCTTAGTTAGTACCACTAGGTCCTAGGTGAAGTTCAAACCTCAACCTTTCTTAGGAAAGCCTTAGTCTTAGATTTGCCTGAAATTAACTGTAAAAAAGTTTTTATTTGATACTGTAATATCCTCATAGGTACCGCAAAAGCTAAATCTTATATTAATATTTTCGATTCGGATTTACAATTGGACTGACTAGAAGTTAATTTTTAATGTAATCAACTTCGGGTAAACATGACTATACATTTAATGCCTATGCTGTGGTTTTTGTGAACTTTGATCTCCGTTAGAAAATTTCGTGTCATGGAATAAAGCATACCGTCACTAGTTACTCTAAACCATCCCTCAAAGAGTTATGCGGACAATTATTGTTAAGTTATTTGTTAAGGAAGATCACGAGAATTAAATTTAACTTTTTTTACAGTACAGTACAGTGTGTCATAATAACTTTTTTATGAAAAGGCGAAACTGTGCTTTCTTTAAATTATTTATAGAGAAATAAAAGTTGGCACAATCATAAGTATATTATAAGTGTGCGGAAGCAATAGTATAATTGACTTCGATAGTGAATTCAAAAAATAAAATTATGTTTCTTGATTATGGCGTTGAAAGGAAAAAAATACAGCTGTACCAGTGTTATAAGTTACACCGATGTACCTGCGCAGAAGTCTCATATTCGAAAAATCTTAACCAATCACAGTGCTTCGTTTACGCGCGCCAAACATGACAATTTCTTATCGGTGGATGCTCGTTGGTGCATGTTCGAACCGCACCGCGGTGCCGCGACAGTCGCGAATTGTACTGTGAATGGGATTATACGTCTCTTCATCGCACCGTACACTTGAAGACATAAAAAATGAACAATTTTATGTATTATGTCTTTACTTAAAAGAGGTACCTTAAGAGTAACCTTTAAGAGGTCAAAGTAGGGAAATTGTGTATAGAGTGCATCAATTTATGCAAAAGTAAGCCCAGCAATCAAAAAACAAAATGTTTAATAAGGAACATTTTCCAACAGTGATGGAACGTACAGCACGTGCTACAGGCGTCTCAAGAAAAACAGTTTCTACTATAATTAGGGCAAAAGAGTCTTTCTGAACGGAGCCATTTACTAGTGCCGGACCTACTTTCAGAAGCCCAAAAAAAGGAAGACATGAAGTAATTCATCGCGCAAAATTATATGATTTCGACTATCAAGTTATACGCTGAAAAAGTATACGATTTTCATACAGTCGAAAAACAAGTACCTACTGTTAAATCATTATTAAGTGTGTTGAACCTAGACATAAATTTTACCTGTGGACGAGAGACATTAAGAAAAATATTAGGAGAGCTAGGATTTAAATTTAAAAAACTGAATCAAATAGACAAATTTTAGCAGAAAAAGATGATGTACGATTACTAAGAATAAAATATTTACGAAAAATTAAGGAATATAGGAATGAAGGGAGGAATATAGTATACGGAGATGAAACGTATGTTCACACGACTCATACGAAAGAAATGACATGGACAGATAAAAGTGGAAAAGGACTAAAAAGACCATTTCTAAAGGGCAAAGATTAATAATAGTTCACACCGGTGGCTCAAATGGCTTAGTCCCTGGCGCTTTGTGAATTTATAAATTGACTCAAACCACAGGAGATTATCATCATGATATGAAAACCGAGAATTTTGAAAAGTGGATGATAAACAGCTAATTCCTAATCTTCCGCCACACTCCGTATTTGAAATCGGTAATGCAGCATATCATAATACTCTCAGAGAAAATCCTCCGAACTCCAATTCAAGAAAAGGTGAAATGCAACAGTGGCTCATCAATAAAAATATTGTATTTAATCACCGCGTGCTGAAACCCGAACTGAATGAAATTATAAAAAAACACAAAAATTACTTTGTGGAGTAGTACTCAATCGACTCCATAATGGAGGAACATGGTCACAAAGTATTGAGATTACCACCTTATCATCCCGATTTTAACCCAATTGAGAACATTTGGGCTCAAGTCAAGGGTTACATAAGTAAGCACGACGTCAACATGAACGTCACTCAAATAATCCAGCTATTAAATGAAAAAATTTCTTCAATTGATATTGAAACCTGGCCTCGTGTGGTTGATCATGCCGCTAAGTGCGAAGACGAGTTTCTCACGTTTGAGGACCAATTTATCATCAACACTGGTGATTCGTCATCATCCTCATCATCTTCAGATGATGGTAATAATGATAGCGACGATAATGGAATCGAACGAGTAAATCCGTTAAATTAAAAAACACTTGCTGTTCTATTTTTAGTCTGCACCTCAAAAAAGCAACGGGAATGAGCACCATATTTTTTTTTCTATTTTAAGATACCCATTTTATGAATCTGCATTTTGTAAAAATTGTTTTATTAAAATAATAATACACCTACTATGAGCGGGATAGCACTACTCTGAGGATTTATTAAGCGTAGCGAGCCGAAGGCGAGCGAAGCGTCTTTGATTTCAAAGTTGCATTTCAAACAAATGATACTCCTCCGAGACCGTTTGACCGATCTCGACCAAATTTGCCACGGTGATCAAGTAGACATTACTGAGTGGTGTCAGTGTCCAGATCGGTCTTACCATCGAGGAATAATCACCGAAAAACCAAATCAATGGAAAAAGTCGACCGGTCACGTTGGATAGGCAAATCTCGCTACGCTTAAGTTTGGGTTGATTGCGAAGCTGGTAACCGTCCTAGTTGAATTATAATCTTAACGTAACGCAATAAAGTCTGTATTTCAACAGCGTAAATCATAATCAATCGGCTCTCACTTGCTCTCTTCTGCGTAGACGAATTTTGTCGATGCTACTTATAAACGTGGTACACCTTAATTGCATTTTGCGCTAAGATGGTGGAATTTTGGTAACTCTTATGCGGCTCAAAGTTTCAGTATTTCATACGATGCCGCGAGTAATAGCTAGTAAAGTATATTCCCTGCGTCCATAACATAACATAAACTCACGCCTACGTCCCCGAAGGGGTAGGCAGAGGTGCTAGCACCCACATTTCGCCAGTTTATGTTTAGGTTCCAATGTAATAGGTGGCAAGCCTATTGCCATTAACCGGGCACTTATAAACCTGCGATAAATACACACATAACTTCGAAAAGCATCGAAAAGTCATTGGTTGTGTGCCATGGTAATATCCGTGCGTCCAATCATTAATATATAAAATAATTGTTATCATAGTTGGTTTATTACGGGTTATTGGTGCACAATTGCACACATTTGTTTATCAAATATACATAAATTTCAGGCATTATGTTACTTTTGAATTGTTGCATTAAATTTCACCATCGATAATCTCTATTCGTTTCATACTATTATGCAAATACTGAAATATCAGTTTGTTATTCAATATTTGCAATAGTTACAAATAAATATTGATATAAAAGTACCATCAATGAAGTTACAGTTCTGTAGTTTACTATCTTATAGTGTTCATATATCAGCTGTTCAGTTACAAGTATTTCACATCTCGGGTCTCGTGGCTCAGTGGTAACCGAGTAGGTTAACATATTGTAAAGTTTAGCAACACTAGCCAAGACAGTCTTAGGATGGGTGACCGGTATTCTGACACATTAGGACCCCTCCGTGCCTCCGAAAGCACGTTAAGCCGTTGGTCCCGATTGCCATACAAATATCGGTGGCAGTACGGGTAGTTGGAGCCCTAAAAAGTTCGACAAATGGTTTAAAAATAGAATTTCGATATTGCCAATGGGTTGTAGAGGTCAGATTGCAGTCTCTTCCCGGAAAATATTTAAGTTCAGCCGCTTCGTAGTTAGGCTAAAAAACCGAACTCAACTGAGTTGGGAAAAGGCTCGAAAGATGATGATGAGATTGAGAAGGTTCGAGCATCAGTGGTTTGATTTGTGACTGACTGAAATATATGAATTTACTAAAATACCTAAAATGTTACTGATGTGTAAGTAACTTCTAACGGCAACAGTTATCAATCGCTATATAGTATAAAACAAAGTCACTTCCCGCTGTCTGTCCCTATGTATGCTTAGATCTTTAGAACTATGCAACGGATTTTGATGGGGTTTATTAAATAGATAGAATGATTCAAGAGGAAGGTTTATGTGTATTATACATGCATTATATAGTAAAGGACGACTGTTAATTTTAGAGGTTTCTAATGTAATGTCGTAAATAAACACATATTTGCGCTTACATTGCAAACGCTGGCTGAACCCTACGAGATACATCAAAATAATGTACTACAGTATTGTACACATTAAAAAGGTCTATAAAAAAAATTTGGTGGTATTTATCTATCTCTTAGGGATAATCCACAATAACCATTTATTATCCTTTACTTTTTACGAGAACTAATGGCTTATTTACGAAGCGATTTTAAGCAATACAGTATTAATCCTTATCCAATTATGTGACTTAAATACATTGTGCATTTAATATAGATCAATATGGTCCTGTAAAGTATGTAATTTAAATGAATATTTTCAAAGATATTACGGATTTAAAATGCAGGGATATAGCGAGTCGACTGGTGGCGCTCTTTAGCGCATGCCTCGAAAGGGGCCTGTTTCCAAAGGCGTGGAGGACGGGGAAACTGGTCCTTATCCGGAAGGCAGGGCGGCCGGCGGATCAGCCATCCGGTTACCGGCCGATCGTGTTGCTCGACGAGGTGTGCAAGCTCTTTGAGCGGATTATTGCAGAGCGCCTCGTCGAGCATCTCACGAACGTGGGGCCAGATCTGGCGGACGACCAGTTCGGTTTCCGCCGGAGGCGCTTCACCGTGGAAGCGATCATGCGCGTTAGGCGCCTAGCGGAGGAAGTAGTCTCGCGGGGTGGGGTGGTGGTGGCGGTGTCTCTTGACATCGCCAACGCCTTCAACGCCCTACCCTGGAGCTGCGTTAGGGAGGCGCTCGCGTATCACGGAGTGCCTCCTTACCTCCGCCGCATTGTCGAGACATACCTATCCGAGAGGACCATAGTTTACCCGAGCTGGCTAGGGCCAGGGCGGCGAGAAGTGTCGTGCGGTGTTCCGCAGGGGTCGGTCCTAGGGCCACTCCTGTGGAACATCGGATACGACTGGGTGCTGTGCGGTACGTTGCTCGAGGGTGTCAGCATAGTCTGCTATGCTGACGACACCCTCGTTATGGCGCGGGGAGCAACGTACCGAAGCGCGGCACTGAAGGCCACGGCAGGGGTTGCTCAAGTCGTGGGTCGAATACGGCGGCTGGGACTCGAGGTGGCTCTCCACAAATCCGAGGCTATGTGTTTTCACGGGCCTCGGCGGGGGCCACCTGCGGGAACCAGCATAACCGCAGGGGGCGTGAGCATCGGCATCGAGCCCACGATGAAGTACCTTGGGCTCGTACTCGATAGCCGATGGGACTTCGGACCTCATCTCCGAAGTCTGGTCCCGAAACTGAGGGAGGCTGCGGCCGCGATATCGCGGCTGATGCACAACGTTAAGGGACCCAACGCCCCCACTAGGAGACTGTACCTGGGGATCGTGCGAAGCATGGCCCTATACGGGGCCCCCGTATGGGCGGAGACTCTGGCGGCCCGCAACGTGGCTGTATTAAACAGCCCGTTAAAAGCGATGGCCGTCAGAGTCATCAGGGGGTATCGCACGATCTCCTTCGAGGCGGCATGTCTCCTAGCCGGGACCCCTCCATGGGACCTGGAAGCGAGAGCCCTTGCGCTGCTGTACCAGTGGCGCAAGGAGGCGCTGGAGCGGGGCCATAGGCCGGAGCCCCGAGAAATCAGGGCTCAGCGGTCCCAGCTCCACCGGGAACTCATGGAGACATGGAGCGTGCGTCTTGAGCACCCAAGGTGGGGGGAATCCACCATTGCGGCGGTGAGACCGATCATGAAGGAGTGGTTGGAGAGTGACCATGGGGACCTCTCCTACCGGATGTGCCAGATGGTTACCGGACACGGGTGTTTCGGTAAGTATCTGTGGCGCATCCACCGGGAGACAACGCCGCAGTGCCAGCACTGCGAGGATCCTGGCGAAGACACGGCGCTCCACACGTTGGTGGAGTGCCCTGCGTGGGCGAGTCAACGCTGGGATCTCGTTGCGGTCCTGGGCGTGGACGTTCTCTCGTTGGAGACCATGGTGACGGCCGTGGTCTCCGACGGGAGCAAGTGTCACGCCGCCGCCTCTTTCTGCGAGCAGGTAATGCGCGCGAAAGAGACGGCGGAGAGGTAGCGGGAGAGAACCCTGCCCCCCGAGTTTCGCAGTCTGCGGCGAGGACGCCGCAGACTCATCTACACCCGGGACTACCGACCTCCATGATCGGGGCCTGAGGACGGCAGTTGGCCGACTCGCCATCCTTACAGAAGCAGGTCGTGGCGGAGGCGTGACGTGTGTGCCCTACACACGCCTGCCAACTCACCGAAGCGGGATAAAACCCGACCCCACAAGGCGACGCCGCGGTGGCAGCCAAAGTCCGCCGGCAACCCTGGGGTTATCCTTTCGAGGGCTTACCCGGGGTGCCCGGCAACGGACACTTGGGGAGGACACCGTGTGGTTTTAGTCGAGACACAACATAACCACCCCCGCTGGCCAGCGGGGGGGTATCCGAAGGGATTTCCGCACGTTTAAAAAAAAAAAAAAGGGATATAGCGAGTGCGGCGGAACATTTAGGAAACAGAAATGGGTTTTTGTTACGCGTTCTATAGAAATGCAAAATGTGCAAGCTTCATAAAAAAGGGACAAATCCTCTGGTAGTTGGTTTTGATTTCGCGAGGTGGACGGTACGACTTCTCGGTCTCAGACATTCGCGGTACTTTCATATTGTCTACTGATATTGTTGTTTTATATATCTATTATATGTATTGCTATCCCAGGCTGAGTAATAGAATAAATACCCGTAGTACATGTGTATTGTTTTAGATTACAATTTGTTTGAGTCGACATTGTGTTGATATTGGATTCTGATGCCTGTGGTTTGAATAAAAATGTACTTTTCAGTGCGACAACGTAATCGTACTTATAAGTGTGTTGCAATAAATTAAAAGAATATAAGTGTATTACAATTCATTTTTAAGACAAAACGGGCTTTTCGGCCCAACCATTTTTCCAAATTGTATGTTCGTACTTTAGTTGATATAGTTGATATTAAGTTTAAAAAATTTAAACCGCACTTTGACATTCTGTAGTATATTTAGTATAAGCATTGCACCCGTGCGAAGCCGGGTTGGGTCGCTAGTTGTTATTAAATTAAATATTCCTTAGTGAATGCTTATAACTTGAAAGGAATCTACTATCGTAATTTCAAATTTGTAGCTATAGCGGTTTAGGCTCTGGGTCAATAAATCAGTCATTCAGTCGGGACAAGTAAATAAATGTATGATATCATCATATTTGTACTACGGGAGCAGCTCTTTGTAAAAAAAAAATCAAAATATATGTTGAAGTTGGTATCATATCAGTTTTACCACCGTGGAACCATATTTTTACTAATTATATTTGTTGGCAGTACCAGATGGATAGATTTTTTCACTTCTAAACTGTTCGAAATTTAGCACTCATAGTCTAGCAAAGCAAATAGCCTACTTTTTCCATTCAGAGTTCGGGTAGGTCAACAACATATTAAGTCATCTATCGCACACGAAGCATCGTATGTACCACATTTTAAAATGTTATATAGTATTAATTCAATTCACCACAAATTAAATTAGCTAAGATAGGTCAAGCGGCGGTCGCTTTGTAATTCAATCAATGATATAAGATTACACCAGAGGCCAGCACCGCTACTACACGGTACTGTGTCTACAAATAATAAAATCAGATTAGATAAAACTCTTGTTTTTAACATTACATTTATAATGTAATGGTAATATTCAAAGGAAAATATTATAGATTTCCTAACACATGTTATAATATCGTATCTTACTTCATTTATACGTATAGGGCCGTAAAAGTCAAATCCAAAGGAGGAGTAAGCGGACCCCGGACTCCGTGGTGAAGGCCTTGAAAGCAAATGGAAACAACGCCAAGATGATGATGATGATTCATTTATGCCTATGTTACTTTTTGACATACTTTTTTGTGCGCTGGAATTGCACAATTTGATACCTCCAAGCCCTTTCCACCAACGAACGACCAGAGGCACAGCGACGCGCCACCGCTACATGGTGGATATTCCACTCATACGCACGAAACGTTCCGGCGACACATTTAATATGCATACAGCTAAGGAGTGTAATTGCCTGCCTGAGTCTGTGTTTCCGGATAGCTATAACCTCGGAATCTTCAAGTCTCGAGTGAATAGGTTCCTTCTAGGCAAACTTGATCCATCGTAGAACACATCGTCACTTACGACCAGGTGAGATAGAGGTCAAACATGAGCCTACATCCATAAAAAAACAGTTTATATCATTTTTTTTTCAAAATTACGGTTTTACTCCGTGACTGTATTAATTATGAAATTAGGCAATGGGTCCAGTCGACTGATTCAAAATCTGATGCGGTTGAGTGATCATGCGAGTCCATTTTGAGCGAGTCCAGTTGACCAAAGACTGTTTCATCTAGATTATAGAATTTTATTGAGAGAACTATACAAATTTGTATGTGTCTAAACCAGATATTTTTGTTTTTGCCCTGGGCAGGACGAAGCGGTTATACCGGAGTCGAACTGAATACAACCATACAGTAACTTTTTCTAACCCAGCTGCCGTTGCTTTTCTAGTGCATTGGGGAACCCTTAACTGGTGAAGCACTCTGACATGTTATTGGAACGATCTGAAATCTCCGATACGATGTCACTAGAATCAAAATATTACTAAGCGCCATATACAAGGGCTAAGTAAGGACTATACAGTGTGACGCGTGTTTTCTGCGAGCGGATAGCTTTCCACGACGCATAGAGTCCGTATCGCAGTGAACGCACTTGAGTCTATACATTGCGACGCGGATTATCCGTGCCATAGACAGACACACAAACAGACACGTCAAACTTATAACGCCACGTCGTTTTAGTGTCGGGGGTTAAAAAATGAAAATGCTTTCTTTCATTGCCCTATAGATTCGGGTATACGGTATAATCATAAACTTGTTCAGCACTGAAATATTCTAATTTGACAATATTGTTCTTGTAAAATAGTGAGAAACTCATGGACACCGTTCACGTTCGCGAACCCCAAAAAAAATCAAAAAGTTTAAAATAAGACACCGCTACTAGTAGATAACGCAACTAAGTTGCTTCTGTATAAATAACATAACATTATTACAACTGAACTCCATATAGACTGGGTATATGGGGCCACGTTTTCGAATCCCAAGCCAATCTCGCCTGAAAGCTGGGACCCCTGCTGATTGAACGTCGAGCTATTGACTTGACTTATTGACTTGACTTGTGACTTTTAATCCCTGAAATAGGTATCCGTGGGTTGCGGGAACGGGATTAGAATGCCACGCGGGTGGCACCGCAGGCAACAGCTAGTACGTACATATAGACTCACGCCTTGCTCCCTTAGGGATAGGTAGAGATAACAGCCTACCCTTACTGCTTTCCTTACACACTTCACAAGCTTTCTATGCTGTTATGAAATCTTCTATGCAAGCCCACCGGTTTTCAGGGATTTACCTACTCTTCTTTGAAAATATCATTAATAATTGCATCTGTGAATGTTGTGTGAGGTCATCTCTGACCAGCCTGCCCAATTATATATAGGTAGTTAACAGACTTGATGTATCATTCGCTCAGTACTCATTTGTTCTACGTTTCCAATTCATCATCATTACAGCGTTCCGGTAACATCCAAAACCTGCACATTGGAGCCCAGGGTACGCTCTTCTACTCCTTCTAATTGGTTTATGTTGACTTTTACAGAAAGCCTTTTTCGTCAACTTTTTCGGATTAATAAAAAAATAATGTGAATAATAGAAAAGTTTGAAATCCGGACAACTGACAAATTAAAGGTAACGTACTAAATTTAATTACAAAGATTTAGAAACGTCATTTATAATAAGGAGTTTTCACATTTTGTTTCTCTAATTTTGTAAAGATATACCACGGTGCTTCCAAGATCTGATCCCCTTTAAACATCTGATCTCAATTAACCTAAATACACAACGGATTTTTTTTTCAGAAGGTAGCTTTTAAAAAGAAAGAATCCTTACACATTTTAAATTTGTATGACAGATAACGATACTTATTTGTAAAAATAGTTAGGTTGTTATAAAAGCAAAACCTATTTTTTTATAACCACGTTTATAGTATAAAAATATATATACACGTTCATAAACTTACGCTTTACATATATAACATCCAAGAAATATTTACAAACACAATTTTGCTCGGTACTTTATTTGCACATTGACTTTCATATTCCGCACGCAACAGTCGAGAAGCACTTATTTGATAAGTAGTAAGTTCGATAAACACTTGTACAACATGCAGACGCGCTACGATGTAGCGCGTAGCAACGAAGTCCGTCTACGAAAGAGACCGGCGAACGATACGAGGTCTCGTGAACAACTGAGTACGGACACTGCACCGCTTGCTCTCCCACCCGGATGCAAGCGTGCTCCGATATCCTTTTTGATTCTTAGTAACTACTACGACCGCTTGTATAGTGAATGCTTTTGCCATTTAATTAACAAGTTTCAAGCGAAATGTTAATAACCGCTAGGAACTCTCTGAAAGCCACGACGGTTTTTAATAGAGCTAAAAATCAGAGTACATCTTTCGAAAATGTTGAAGGTACGTTTTAATATTTAGTGTACGACAAAGTCAATTTAAAATGCTTGCATTGATAGTGGTTGCAGTATCTTCAGATGTCAGTATCTGGTCTGAACTCTATATGGTTTCACAGGAATAGAAACACGGAAACCTGCATTTATTTAGAAAGTTCTTATTCCGAAGGTTGAAAATTTATTAAATGAAAGGATAACAATAATAATAAAATACGATGGGTAACATGACTGAAAGTTGCTATCGTTCATTTTTGATGACTTACCGAGAAGAGGAATAGGTTCAGCGATAATCGTATGTGCTACGTTTTCTATTTATGTTGTTATTTATAGTGTGTAGTAAAATCTTAGGAAAAAGATTCTAAGTGATATCTATGATTAAAACGAAAATCTTCATCTCAAATGTTATTTCAAATTTTTCAGTCAATTCAATTCTTTTATTAACATTTTTCTTTTAAGTTCAATGCCACTTAAAAAGATTTGCAAATATTACAAACACTTATGTACTACTTATGTACTATTTATAGATTTATTTTTCTGCTAAAAGTCATATTAATTCTGGATATAATTTGGATGACTGTCAAAATGTTTACACAAGAGTGATAGGTAATTCTGAGGGGATGTAAAGGTAATAACTTCGAACAAATGGAAATATGACTATGTTCATCTTCAGCGTGGGTTTGAACCGCAAGACAAATGAAATTCCATTACGATATTAAAGAAAATCCCCAAAGCCGTCGGTGGCTTTATGAAAGAATTTAATAATAAGGAGCAGAATATTATTCAATTTTTCCAGAAAACAAAGATGGAGCAGGAAGAAAGTCTGTTCCCACCTGGGGCTCGGGGCTCGTCGAATTTATTAGCATTCAAATGATTTATAACTAGCGAGCGGCAGCTGAATATTTTCTGATTCGTCTTAAATTAAATTCTTTCTTTCCTTTGGCTGGATTTCATTAAGAGTAACGAAATGCCACGAAGATGAAAAAGATAATCTTGGCGGTACGGGCGGGACCATCAACGTCACCGCGCGCCCGCATCCTTACCAAACTGGACATACCGAATACCTTTCGATAAAATATCCGCAGAATTTTTCACTTAATTTAATTATATGTCATTTGAATTGTTTCGAGTTTATTAAAATTATATATTTTGTTTAATAACATAACATAACTTCACGCCTGTATCCCCGAAGGGGTGGGCAGCGGTGTATTACACACCTACGATTCGCCAGTTATGTTTGAGTTCCAATATAATAGGGAGCGAGCCTATACATACCATACATACCATATATACCTACCGGGCACATTACTAAGCGAGCGATATATACATTTTCTTTAATATTGGAGCTAAATTAATTTCATTGCTTTTCCGATGATTTTCGCGATTTTCGCGTCACAGGTAGTCAAGATCAGTAGGTCAACTGAAACCCGGGTACAAACGTAACAAATCTTTATTCTTCATTTTACTTTTACTAATAATCTCACCTGCAAACAAATACACCTCCTTATTTACGGACGAGAGTCTGGCGCAGGCTGTCCTCTGGGGGTTGGGGGGTTAGACGGGATTCATCTCGTAATAGCCAAAATGAACTCAACAGGATAGTATGAGGAATAATCAGCAGCCCCGGGCTCCAAAGCCTAGTTTGGATGCAACCGGAATTAATGCTTGGATGATGATGATAACACAAACCATTATATCATGCAGGAATCGAACCCACAACATCTGATACAGTTAACAATTTAACACTCAAACATGTGTACCACTCGCTGAATTGTTATTTTGTTTAGTTCGTGTTTGCCACTTGCGCTTAACAATCCCCTCGTGCAAAGAATTATATTATGTCTTAAATTTTTAAGCCCACGTGTATACTTATTTTTATTCCGACTGAAGAAAATGTTACTAAATATATAAAATAATATTAAGTTGTTTATGTTTTTTAGGGTTCTAGGTCAACCGGAAGTACCCTACAGGTTTTGGGTCGAAAACCTATATGGTATTTCCCGTTGACCTAGAATCACGAGATTTGACACAGCACAAGTAAAAAATAAAAAAGTTGAAAATTAAAAGGTGCATTGTGGTAATTTGCAAAACTTAAATTTGCCATCTTTTTATTGTGTTCATAAACCAATAAAAATTATATCAGTTGTATTATGAAGGTACAATGGGTAGGTACGGAACCCTCCCACGGTGGATGTCATCATGCGCGTGAGGGCTCTGGCGGAGGATGCAGTAGCCCGGGGTGCGGTGATGTTGGCGGTGTCCCTGGACATCGCCAACGCGTTCAACAGGCCGGGACGGTGGGGCGACTAGCGCCCCTCCCCCAAACCGGGTAAGACAGGGACACCGTGGTTCCCAAACCCGAGGGGGCCATGTCGAAACCGTAGATGGCCCAGGGTCAGTCGGGGTGCGAAGGATATGCTCTATGGGCAACCTTACACCCCGGCGTGTTAAGACCCGAGACGGCGTGCGGTTTTAGTCGGTTCAAGTCCGACATAACCGCCCCCGCTGGCCGGCGGGGGGGGGGATATCCGAAGGAATTTCCGCACGAAAGAAAAAAAATAGGTACGGAACCCTCGGCGCATGAGTTCGACTCGCACTTGACCGGATTTTTACTTCACATCGGTCACGCTTAAAAGCTTGGTAAAGGTATATTACACCCACGTTTTTCGCCAACTATATGTGTTCATCACACGTAATGGAGCAAACTTACGAAACAGAATATACAATAATAGTCCAGTCAAAATAGACATTTGACTAAGGAAAAATTGGCATAGAGCTGAAAATTGGCAGAGACGTTAAATACGTCATTATAAATAAAATGTCAAAAATCCCCATCGATCCTACTTCTGCAAAAAAATTATTCAAGGTCAAACGTACAAATTAAAGCTTTTTCCATTTTTCTCGAAAACGGTAAGTTTTATCGAGAAAATAGGTCAGACAAAGTTATAGATCATACAATTCTCTACAAAAATGGTCCATCTTTTTTTCTCTTACCACTCACCACTCGTGAGATATCGCGGTTTTAATAATTAGAAAATTAATTATCTTATTTTAAAATACTCATTCAATTTATACAAGTTTTACTGTGTAAGTAACACAAACCAATAGTTTCTTTATTTCATTTATATTGAACGTCCGATGACGTGTACAGGCTGCATTTTAGTGCATATTACTCGTATGTAAAATATTAATTTTGGAATTAATAAAACCGCGATATCTCACGAATGGTGAGTCGTAAGAGAAAAGGTATATAAAGGTAAGGTAGGTAGGAATTGTATGATCTACAACTTTTTCTGACCTATTTTCACGATAAAATTTACCGTTTTCGAGAAAAATGGAAAATCCCTTAATTTTGTACGTTTGACCTTGAATTTTTTTTTTTGCAGAAGTAGGATCGATGGGGATTTTTGACATTTTATTTATAACGATGTATTTAACGTCTCTGCCAATTTTCAGCTTTATGCGAATTATTCCTTAGTTATGACTTATTTTTGTCTATTTTGACTGGACTATAATATATATTATATGTACTTATTTAACCATATTCTTTTAATCTTCACATCCTCTCCTTTTAGAACAATCCATGGAACGTTGAAATGTAACTGAGGTTGTGAGAAGTTATGCAAAAGGTTAGGAATCTTTTTTCGTTTCGTTTACGCTCCGTATGTTCCGTAGTAAACTATGGGGTTTACCTTAACTCTGTACCAAATTCCAGCTAGAGCCGTTCAGCCATTTGAGCTTGATTGAGTAAGAAACATCTTTTAAACTTTCACATATATAATATCAGTAGGACAGTAAGATTAATAGGATCAACCAATGGTTAAATAATCGGAGTTACATAAATAGAAGATAAAGTTAAGTATTGTTTAAATAAATTACGGTAAAGGACAAGTTTTTACCAGTATTTATTATACGCGGACTATCAACCGTGCCACAATAGACAGACCTTTTCTCCCCGCGGCATTTTAAAACTAAAATAATTAACGAGCGCGCAGCAAAGCACAAAGTGTGCCCTATGCTTACATGCACATGTCTACATACCCAAAAGCCTTATCATGCAGGAATCGAACCCACAACATCTGATACAGTTAACAATTTAACACTCAAACATGTGTACCACTCGCTGAATTGTTATTTTGTTTAGTTCGTGTTTGCCACTTGCGCTTAACAATCCCCTCGTGCAAAGAATTATATTATGTCTTAAATTTTTAAGCCCACGTGTATACTTATTTTTATTCCGACTGAAGAAAATGTTACTAAATATATAAAATAATATTAAGTTGTTTATGTTTTTTAGGGTTCTAGGTCAACCGGAAGTACCCTACAGGTTTTGGGTCGAAAACCTATATGGTATTTCCCGTTGACCTAGAATCACGAGATTTGACACAGCACAAGTAAAAAATAAAAAAGTTGAAAATTAAAAGGTGCATTGTGGTAATTTGCAAAACTTAAATTTGCCATCTTTTTATTGTGTTCATAAACCAATAAAAATTATATCAGTTGTATTATGAAGGTACAATGGGTAGGTACGGAACCCTCCCACGGTGGATGTCATCATGCGCGTGAGGGCTCTGGCGGAGGATGCAGTAGCCCGGGGTGCGGTGATGTTGGCGGTGTCCCTGGACATCGCCAACGCGTTCAACAGGCCGGGACGGTGGGGCGACTAGCGCCCCTCCCCCAAACCGGGTAAGACAGGGACACCGTGGTTCCCAAACCCGAGGGGGCCATGTCGAAACCGTAGATGGCCCAGGGTCAGTCGGGGTGCGAAGGATATGCTCTATGGGCAACCTTACACCCCGGCGTGTTAAGACCCGAGACGGCGTGCGGTTTTAGTCGGTTCAAGTCCGACATAACCGCCCCCGCTGGCCGGCGGGGGGGGGGATATCCGAAGGAATTTCCGCACGAAAGAAAAAAAATAGGTACGGAACCCTCGGCGCATGAGTTCGACTCGCACTTGACCGGATTTTTACTTCACATCGGTCACGCTTAAAAGCTTGGTAAAGGTATATTACACCCACGTTTTTCGCCAACTATATGTGTTCATCACACGTAATGGAGCAAACTTACGAAACAGAATATACAATAATAGTCCAGTCAAAATAGACATTTGACTAAGGAAAAATTGGCATAGAGCTGAAAATTGGCAGAGACGTTAAATACGTCATTATAAATAAAATGTCAAAAATCCCCATCGATCCTACTTCTGCAAAAAAATTATTCAAGGTCAAACGTACAAATTAAAGCTTTTTCCATTTTTCTCGAAAACGGTAAGTTTTATCGAGAAAATAGGTCAGACAAAGTTATAGATCATACAATTCTCTACAAAAATGGTCCATCTTTTTTTCTCTTACCACTCACCACTCGTGAGATATCGCGGTTTTAATAATTAGAAAATTAATTATCTTATTTTAAAATACTCATTCAATTTATACAAGTTTTACTGTGTAAGTAACACAAACCAATAGTTTCTTTATTTCATTTATATTGAACGTCCGATGACGTGTACAGGCTGCATTTTAGTGCATATTACTCGTATGTAAAATATTAATTTTGGAATTAATAAAACCGCGATATCTCACGAATGGTGAGTCGTAAGAGAAAAGGTATATAAAGGTAAGGTAGGTAGGAATTGTATGATCTACAACTTTTTCTGACCTATTTTCACGATAAAATTTACCGTTTTCGAGAAAAATGGAAAATCCCTTAATTTTGTACGTTTGACCTTGAATTTTTTTTTTTGCAGAAGTAGGATCGATGGGGATTTTTGACATTTTATTTATAACGATGTATTTAACGTCTCTGCCAATTTTCAGCTTTATGCGAATTATTCCTTAGTTATGACTTATTTTTGTCTATTTTGACTGGACTATAATATATATTATATGTACTTATTTAACCATATTCTTTTAATCTTCACATCCTCTCCTTTTAGAACAATCCATGGAACGTTGAAATGTAACTGAGGTTGTGAGAAGTTATGCAAAAGGTTAGGAATCTTTTTTCGTTTCGTTTACGCTCCGTATGTTCCGTAGTAAACTATGGGGTTTACCTTAACTCTGTACCAAATTCCAGCTAGAGCCGTTCAGCCATTTGAGCTTGATTGAGTAAGAAACATCTTTTAAACTTTCACATATATAATATCAGTAGGACAGTAAGATTAATAGGATCAACCAATGGTTAAATAATCGGAGTTACATAAATAGAAGATAAAGTTAAGTATTGTTTAAATAAATTACGGTAAAGGACAAGTTTTTACCAGTATTTATTATACGCGGACTATCAACCGTGCCACAATAGACAGACCTTTTCTCCCCGCGGCATTTTAAAACTAAAATAATTAACGAGCGCGCAGCAAAGCACAAAGTGTGCCCTATGCTTACATGCACATGTCTACATACCCAAAAGCCTTCCGTCATTAACTTCAACGCTCTATTATTTGACTCTGACTTTGTTAAAGAAAAACCTGCCTAATAATAGGCTTAAGCCTAATATTTAACCTCTGTCCTATCCTACTAATAGGTCTTTTACCTATGAAATTGCCGAAATTTTCTTACAAATTCATGAAATCGTTATTCCTGTAATCTAATAGCTATTCCATTATTTATATTTTGTTTGAAAGTTGATTTCAAGATTTTACAACTCTGTATTAAATTTTGTTTTTATTGGCCGCTTGATAAATTAATTCGATCTTCAAAAACAGTACTTTCTAAATGCTATCTATTTTGATGATAAATTTCGTATTACTTAACAGCTGTCACTTTCAAAAATGTAATAAAAGTTGCTGTTTGTTAGCTTAATGTTGTCTCATTCATACACAAAAAAATCATAAAATTAGGATTTGTCATTCCTAAAAAAAAATCAAAAATATTAGTACTTACTGAAAATTGGGTTCCCTCCAATTTCTTCAAGAAAAACGGCAATTTCATAGGTAACGACCTAATATCACACTCATATTATAAATGTGAAAGTTAAGATAGATGGATATATGTTTGTATGATGAATGGATGGATGTTTGGATGTTTGTTACTGATCTGGCTGAAGTTTGGTACTGAGATAAATTATAATCTGGAATAACACATAGGTTCCTTTTTCTTTACCCCGGAGCCGCGGGCAACAGCTATAATATTATAAATGTGAAAGTTTGTGGAGTTGTTTGTATGTTTGGATGATTGCTACTTAATCACGATCCAACGGCTCCACGGATCTGTCTGAAATTTAGTATAGGTATAGTCTGAAATAACACATAGGTTACTTTTTATCCCTGGAATAGGATCCGATTGGTTGCGGCAACGGGATCTAAATTCCACTCATTAATCATTAATAAATTGAAATGTGAAATACTTAAAAGTTGCTATAAAATTCCATAGTCATCATCATCCGAGCACCAATCTCAGTTGCATCCAGAGATTGTACTTTACGAGAGGTGCGCCTGCGCCAGGTGAGGTAAGTTGGGCCCTGATACCTACTCAACTTCATTAAAATTGTGTCTTCTCTTACCAATTTATAGAATTAGAGCATTCTTATTCTATATATATTCTTATGCTATATCTTTACATATTATGAAACAAAGTCGCTTCCAGCAATATGTACGCTTAGATCTGCTTGATTACGCAACGGATTCCAGTGTAATTTTTAACCCCCGATGCAAAATCGACGGGGTGTTAGAAGTGTGACGAGTCTGTCTGTGGCATTGTACACCACCAGAACGGATGAACCTTGATGCGGATACTTTTTTCGAAACCCGATAAGATCGAGATCATTCTTAGCTAAAAATAAATTTGTGTCGGGATTCTAGCAGCAGAGCGTTCGACTACTACGTCGGAGTTAGCCGGTTTAATAGCCGCTTCTTTCAAATTTTTGTTTGCATGAATATGTCTATTTGCATGTGTCTGGATGTTTTTTTTTTACTTTCACTTTGGGTCTAGATAGCATTGAAAAAAAAAAACAACTTCAGGTTTTGTGGTACGGAAGAAGAACGAGAATTCAAGTAGCGCTCGTGCCAAACCCGGGCGAGTCACTAGTATAAGACAAAATGCTATATTGGTGAAAAATTAATATGCTTTGTCAACATATTTGAGTGAAATCGAGTTTATTGGGTAAAATTTCATAGCACGAATGCCAGAGGCTTTTCGTTAATAAACCGCAGTGAATAATTAAGCATCTCATGCAATTATAACATCAGAAAATAATAAATGAAAAAAGATTCTTTGAATAGTCTGCTCCATAAGACTGCGGTTGAAAATGAAATATGGAGCTGTTAGAAGAGGAAGGTTCCCTCTTTCTCTCTAAATCTGGATTTGCACACTGTCAAGTGAAATATTTGGAAAGAAGTAAGCTCTAATTACGTAGGCGTGACACGTCAGACCATTTGAGGAGTGTGACGCATCAAGGGATGATATTATGTGAGAGGAACCCTAATAATCCGAGACCTTTCTTACGGTATCTTTCACCCTCGGCTAAGAACTTGAGGATAATAGATACTTTAGTTGTTTTTGTAGCTGTAAATCTAAGAGAAAAAAGATATTCATATTGGGTATATTCTAAGTAGTTTTTGTACATTTTAAACGATGACTGTTGAATGAACAACTTTATTGTAACACTAGCTGTTGCCTGCGTTAAGTTCGGCATAGATTAAGATATGTTTACATCTGTAATATCGATCCCAACACATAATTACTACGTTGTTTAATCGCTATATTTTCAATTACTTATCATGAAGAAATAAGCCTTTTTCGGGGAGCGACTCATAAACGCAAAGCCGATAACTACCGAAGCTAGAACTACAAAATTAGGTCGGAAGGTTTCTTCCATGGCATGGGCTAGCGCTAAGAAAGGAATTTAAAAAATATTATCTTTAATGGGTGAAAAGCCTTTGACCTAAACAGAATTAAAGACATGTATCACCATTTATCAAAGTTTAACAGTGTTGAACATCCTGTTAAGAATCCCATGCGAATTCGGGGCGGGAAGCTAGTAAAAACAAAATTTTCAAACAGAAGACCTAGTTCTGTAACGCTCCCGTGAAAAAAAGCAAAAAAAATACTTGTTATGGAAAAAAATTAAGAATTCAAATAGGTAAAAATATTTACTAGGCTCGTAGGATAGCTGTTTGTGACAATTCTTAGTAATTAATACTTAATAAGAAACTAACAATAAAATAACATGACTAAAATAAGCGGAATAACTAACTTATGTTTTAGTTGGATTCGAACGTTGATCAGTAAAAATGGAAGTCCACTGCTGACCCGCTGAGACACAAATACTGTTGAGATATCACTCGAAATAGAAGTTTTTTTTTTTGTATTTTGGACACGTCAATTTGACTTCACCTCGCCTTATGGTAAGCTGAAGGTAAGCACGTCGGTAGCCGGCACTTGCTGACCCCTGAACGAAATCAAACCGAAATTGGATTACTATGGAGGGTTTTTCGCAATCGTGCACGGTGGTACCTACCCGAACGAATTTTGTGATAAATTTGTGTCATAAATTTCTACCACCAGTAAAAATATATAATATAACAACAAATTAAATACTGCTAATTCGTTAATAATATCGAGATGATATGCATTATGAAAGGCTTATCAGTCTCTAATTAATTATCTTTTCTACGTAGGTAACTCTGTAAAATTTCTAGATTTTATATTTTAATGCTTAACTAGCTAACTTTAACTACAGCGTGATGATTTTGCCCATGTCTGAGTTCTACTGAACTGCAAAATGACGTGAAGATCTGCCTATTTATAATAAAAGTGTGATCTGTAATAGTAGCTCTGCTGCCCCCATCATACATATGATAGCGTGATGATATATCGAAATTTATGACCATGCTCTAAAGAATGTTCATGCAAAATTTCAGCTGAATCTGTTCAGTGGTTTTCTAGTGGTGCTCGAACATCGATAATAAAAAGTAGACACACATTAAACGACATTAACATTCAAAATTACCGATCACTTTAGTTCTAAAAGCTTTCATAAATTTAATTCAAATCGCAAAACTAAAGGAGATGTAATACAAATCTGTCTTGGCGACTTACAATTTAGGTTTGACAAAAATTGACAAGCTGTCAAAGTAAAAAAATGTGACTTACCTATTGACACTTTAATGTTAATCGATTGTACTAAAGAGTTTTAATACCGATTTAGAATTAAATCTGATGATAAATATTTTGCAACCCCCTTATATCATTTCAGGGGTTGAATATAATACTGTATACGTGAATATGGATCAGAGGTCTTGAATCCCAGGTATAGTACTTAGATCGAAAGACTGAAGGGTATTCAGAGGAAGTTCATCGGATAATGAAAAAGTGAAAAATTATTAAAAGATAATCGAAATGTTATGCATTATAGAAAAAGTTGTAAAAATGTAGGTATACAAACAGATAGTATTCTGTTAACTAATGTTAGCCGGCCCTTTGATGGACTTGTAACGGGTCGCAGCCTGATACAGTTTCTTTTCGTCAACAATCGCAGTGAAATGATTATGAGTAGTATGAATAGTAATAATGGTTTCTCTTGTGCCAAGTTAAATGTCTACCAGCAAAACGTATGTGGCTTAAATAATAAAAAGGATGAGTTGTCACTTTACCTTGAGGGCTTGCCGAATACAGTGCACTACCTTTGCATAAGTGAGCATTTTCTTAACGATAGTTTGGTGAAATTGTTATATTTTCCTAATTATAATGTGGCATCTTATAGTGCTAAAATAAATAAGACGAGGGATTGGGAAGACTTGCCCATAGCCAAAAAATTGTATGAAATGGAGGCTTTTGAAATATGTGCCATCAAGGATCAAGAAACAGGAGTATGTGTGTGTTGTTGCCGCAATCCGTATGATAAAAACCTTATAACTTTCATGGATAGATTAGAACTATTATTAGAACATGTATTTTATAAAACCTGTTGCCTGTGTGGTGATTTTAACATAGATTTTTTAATGCAAAAGCAAGAAACACAGTGATTTCTTGAGTTTGATAACGTCTTACAATTTTAGAGCTCTTACCTATTCAATTACTTTCAAAGGAAATAATATCCAATCGTGTATAGATAATATACTCACCAATTTTACAACGGATTCTATACAGTCTGACGAAATTGATCATAACGGGTTGTCGGACGAACACGCGGGCTTATTGTGCAATATGTCAATGGCTAACATTACAAATAATAACAAAAATAATATGATACATGTAACAAAAATATATTTTAATTCGGCTAATAAAAATACGTTTCGACAAATGTTACTTAAACAGGATTGGAACTTAACAGGAATAAATATATTTATAACACGAATCAATGAAATATATAAGAAAGCTTTTAGGAAAAGGACAAAACCAGTTAAATTACAATGTAATTCTCAATTGCGTTTGGGTAACTAAAGGTATAAAAGTGTGCAGTAGAATGAAGCGCTTTTTGGTCACAGGTAAACGGGAACGCGAGCACGCTAGTATAGCCAGTTATAGAAATCGCTATATTAGGATTTACAGAAATGTTATGATCAAGGCGAAAAGACTAGGAGTCCAATCTGAACTAGCGCGTTCCAATAATATTTCCCGAGACGTCTGGAAAATAATAAACAGACATAGGAATAAAACCAAACCATGTAAGGACACCATTACAGTTAAAATTGGAGACAATGCAATCACAGAGCCTCAAAAAGTAGCTGATATTTTAGCGGAGCAGTTTGCTTCAAACAATAACACAAATTTCACTTATAATAAAGAAAAAGCTGTAGAACTACTTAGACAGAGCACAAACAGGGTAGAGAATGAGCTCGCGTGGAACGCCACTACTGCTACTGAAGTAAAAAAGCGTGTTGGCCGTATGAAGTACAAATCTTCAAGCGGTTATGATGAGCTGCCGATAACTGTGATTAAAGATAATATAGACATTTTAGCAGAGCCCCTTAGCTTTTTTTATAACGAGTGCATGGAAGAAGGCATTTTCCCTGATCAGTTTAAGATTGCAAGGGTAATTCCCATCCACAAAAAAGGGTCTAAACAGGATCCCAAAATGTATAGGCCTATTTCACTTTTACCAACAGTCTCAAAAATCTTTGAAAAACTGATAAAATCTAGACTTATGAGACACATCAATAGTAATAGGCTGTTAAGTCTGAAGCAATTCGGCTATCAGAAAGGAGTCGGTACCCGCGATGCTATCGAAACTTTAATTAATGATATTAGAAATAGGATAAACAAAAAGTAGGCTCGCTGGATTATTTTTAGACCTAAGTTCTGCGTTTGTCAAACATTTTGTCAAACTAGATCACTACGGTATACGGGGTAAGCCTATGCAACTTCTGAGGTCTTACTTAGGTAATAGAATTTTTTTTGTTGAGGTAAAAGGACTAACACAGTACACACCTATTAAAAATCCTACTAAAAATCAACTTTGTGAGCATTCATTCAAATCAAAAATGCTTCGAAATACGATTAGAGTTCCACAAGGGTCTATATTGGGTCCCATATTCTTTGTAATATTTGTTAATGATCTCGTGTATCATGTGGTAAATGAAGTATCAGATCACACAAACCTTGTATTATTTGCGGATGATACTGTAGCGTCCGGGGGTTGGACGCCACAATACCTCGTGTAGATAATAAGATAAACACAGAGGAAGAAATTTATATGGGCATTTATTATATCAACAAAAGCTTCCTATAACGAGTTTAGGGAGGTTTTTACGCGTATATTATTATTTTAATGCGAACTAGGGAATCGCGAACTCCGCTCAAGGACTGAGCCTAATTTAATTACAATTATATCTTCTCTTCGGCCGGCGGACCCGGGCGGCGCGTCTAGTCGCCCGCTGTCAGCCGCACAGCCGAATGCAGCTCCACGCAGCAATTGTTTTTCTTCCCTACGCTCTATTTAATTCAAATAAGTAATTATTTTTAAACTCTGACACATGATGGCCAAGTAACGAACCGTAGTGTGTGGGACGAGGTCCGAACACTACAATACTAATGCCATAGTTTCAGCTGACGACATAGGTGGACTTAATGAGCGTGTACACTGTTAGTGCTGGGTAACTGGTTCACGGTTAATGGTCTCCAAGTTAATTCAGCAAAAACAAGTGTCATGCTCTTTAGATCTTCTGCCAGAAGTAGTGACCGGCTCTGTTGCAGTCTAAATGGCACCCAGGTTTAAACAGTCGAAGTAACAAAGTTTCTTGGCATTCATGTGGATTTTTTTTTTTTTTTTTACGTGCGGAAATCCCTTCGGATACCCCCCCGCCGGCCAGCGGGGGTGGTTATGTCGTGTCTCGACTAAAACCGCACGGTGTCCTCCCCAAGTGTCCGTTGCCGGGCACCCCGGGTAAGCCCTCGAAAGGATAACCCCAGGGTTGCCGGCGGACTTTGGCCGCCACCGCGGCCTCGCCAGGTGGGGTCGGGTTTTATCCCGCTTCGGTGAGTTGGCAGGCGTGTGTAGGGCACACACGACACGCCTCCGCCACGGCCTGCTTCTGTAAGGACGGCGAGTCGGCCAACTGCCGTCCTCAGGCCCCGATCATGGAGGTCGGTAGTCCCGGGCGTAGATGAGTCTGCGGCGTGCTCGCCGCAGACTGCGAAACTCGGGGGGCAGGGTTCTCTCCCGCTCCCTCTCCGCCGTCTCTTTCTTCCATTCATGTGGATTGCGAATTAAAATGGAAGTATGAACCTGCTGTACTGGAAGATTCCATAAGTTCGGCCTGCTATGTGCTCAGAAGTCTCCGAAATGATGTTGGCATAATTCAACTAAAAACTGTGTATTATGCTCTGGTGGAGTCCAGGTTAAGATATAGCATTCTATTCTGGGGGGCTAGTTACGAGTATAACAAAAAGAAGGCCTTTATAATACAAAAAAGAGCGATTCGCACTATAGTGCGTATCAGGCAGCAAGAGTCGTGTAAGCAATACTTCAAAGAGCTTCGGATATTAACTGTCCCCAGCCTGTACGTCCTTGTGTTACTAACCCATTTCAAAAAGTATGTTCATGAATACGAAACGGAAAATGAACGATTAGTAAGAGAAGTACAAGGCGGAGGGACTTTCAAACAAAAACCACTCCACGGCTAGATATTTGTAAACACGGCACTGCACATATGTCGGTAAAACTTTTTAATAAATTACCACCAGAGCTAAAACTCTCACTTTATAAAGGTGAGTTTGAGACCAAATTAAAATTATTTTTGATGAAGGGTAGTTTTTACTCTATAGAGGACATTTGAATTCGGCGCAGGTTAAATTGCAATTTTTACATAATTAACTATTGACTGTGGCTATATTAGTTTATAGTTTTGACATTTATTTGATTATTATTTATTGGATTAAGAGTAACTGATTATAATTGACAATTATATTTTCATATTAATAATGGACTTGCTTGACTGACCCTCAATGGTATTCAAATTATTTTAAACTTGTTTGTGTACTTATATTGATGTTTTTTTTTTTCCTAACGTTACTGATGGTGAATGTTATTTTAGTTAATGGATCAATTCCATAATATTATATATTTATATTCAATTAATTTAATAGATGGACATGACATACCAAATTGAATTTATCATAGGAAATTTAATTCATCGATGGCTTACAATTAAATATTATTGTCTTACTCATAATATGTATAATTTGCTTAATATTTTAAACTTGAACGAAGATGTGGCACCGGATTTTTGTTTTTTGCGAATGTTACGTAATTAGTTTTTTACTGTATGTTTGTTTTAAGATTTTGCATGTATATATCCTACACAATGTAAAATTGTTTATGATGATAAATAAATAAATAAATATTTATGCTATCGCACTAAAGTAGTGTACAATCCTGATGACTACCTTAAACTGTGGACCAGATTCCACCTCCTTCCATTAAAATAGCGACGAAAAATTGCTGACGTTATGTACGTATTGAAAATTCTATGTAACCGTGTCGAAAACCTGACCTTCTGTCTAGGATTAACGTTGATGCACCTGTAAAAGTCCTACATCACTATATGCCCTTGTATGTACAGCATAATTTCGACATATTCAACTCTAGTGTAGCATCGGTCAGGAGGTTGCTTAGTCTTTCAACAATTCTAAAGAAAGATGATAAGTGTACTATGACTAGTACTGCATTTATTGTGAAAAAAAAAGAATACTTTCAGACACTTTATTTTTACCTATCTTTGAAGTACTATAAAATAGTGTAATATTTTAGTCCACATTATATACTCAGTCTGAAGTATATACATAACATAACATAAACTCACGCCTATATCCCCGAAGGGGTAGGCAGAGGTGCTAGCACCCACTTTTCGCCAGTTTATGTTTAGGTCCCAATGTAATAGGTGGCGAGCCTAATGCCATTAACCGGGCACTAGTATATAAGTGAGGACCTAGGCTGTATGTCACCAAATTAATTTTTTATACTTTTGTTATTGCTGTTGGTCTTCCGAATGAATAAATAAAAATAAATAAATATTAAATAAACGAAGAAACATGTGTTTAATTTTAAATATTTTACAGAATATAAATGACAAGTTTGAAGTTGATCAGACCAAGAAAACACGTTGTCCCATACAAACAACTTTGCAAACCCTTTTCACCACTTAAGAGGTTGAATTTTCAAAAATTCTTTCTTAGTGCCCACCTCCGTCACATAAGGAATATTTGTGTAAAATTTCATGGTTCTAATCCCAATGGTTTCATCTGTGCATTGATTATCAATCAGTCAGTTTTAGCTTATATATATAGACTAGCTGTTGCCTGGCCTATTTATTATTCCAGACTATAATCTATCCCAATAAAAAAAAACAGCCAGATCCGTTCAGCCGTTAGAGCGTGACTCAGTAACAAACTTGCAAACATTCATATCAAATCAAACCATTTATTGCCTACTAAGTGTACATAGATGTTACATGTATGTTACCGTACTTAGGCCTCAGTGTTTTTTCCAGGCATTGCAATATGGAGGTCACAGATGACTTGTATAATAAACTATTAATATTTACCAATGTTACAATTCAAATATTAAATACAATAAAGATAATAATTGGCTAAAAATAATATTAAAAATATGTCGAATTATCAAGTGCTATAAGCACTTGATAATTCGACATATTACTACTAACACTAAGATGTTAATTTGTGCGAAATACATATAGCGCTTTTAATGTTAATTAACTTATCCTCCAAATAATCCTTTGTGTAGTAATAACATTTTGAAAGAGATTTTAAATAGTGTCATGCTTTCTTGGTGTTTGATAATGTTAGGAAGTTTATTAAATATTCTAACTGCCATATATTTCTTTTAACATTTTTATTCTTGAAGGCAGTAGGTGTAATCGCTATTTGTGTCGGGTGTTTATGTTGTGGATGTTTTCCATCGTATCAAAACTATTGATGTTTTTGTAAACAAATGCGCATATATATCAAATATGTATATTGATGGTAATGTTAATATTTTATGTTCCATGAAATAAGGCATACAGCTTTCTGAGTTACTTATTTATAACATATATAAACATCCAACCATCCAAACATCCAAACATCCAACATCCAAACTTACAAACATCTGCAAAAACTTTCACATTTATAATATTAGTAGAATATAGAATATTAGTAGCATAATTAAGTCATAGCATACCCATTGAAATAAAGCTTATTTTAACTGATTTTATCGCAATTTATTACCTGTTCACAGTCCATTATACATTTATTTATTTATACACTTTAATTGTGACAGCTACAGAGCCATCGAACTAGAATATATTTGTATTTCTTTCCATCCGTAGACTGCCTGGAAGACATCGCTCTCGGCGATAAGGACAGCAATTGTAAATGTAATTTAAGATATTGTGATCCATGCTACTCTGTAGTCTGTTTAATAAATGTTGAGGTACTTAGATAACTCTTTATTATAAAGAGTTATCTAACTATCTATTTAATAAAAAATAATTGCATTTTTTATTATTAGCTATCGAATGATGCTACGCTCACAAACTGCTAAGAGACATGCACAAATATCAAAAGGTCTTAACTTGTCTTTATTTTTCGATAGTAAACACCAGCTTCGAGTGATCAGCTTGTGGTGAAGCAGGATAATCGCAGGTAAAATATAATAATCATAGAACATGTTAGACACAGTAACTCTATGTACTTACTTCACGTACATGTGTATATCATGTAGTATAAAGCAATAAACGCTACTACTCACGTGTTTGAATAGTCAGGGGGAGTGATCAGTAATTAATAATCTGGAATACCTAGTCGAGTGAATCACGTCATAACGAAGGGACTGTTACTAATAACTTGAATTGAAACGCGCTGTGGATAGAACTTTGAAAATTATGTATATGATCTTCCAGACCATAATCTAGATTTCAAATTTCATTTAGATTCGTTCATCCGTTCTGACTGGATTAAATAACAAACATCCATCCATCGAAACTTTCGCATTTATAATTTGTAATAAGATAGATGAGTATATTTAATTATGTCAATCATTATAATATACACTATCATATGGCAATAGAAGTCAAAAGTACAATAAGAAAAGGAAGAATAAGGAGAATAATCTTAACAGATATTACTTGATTATTGTTGTCCTGCATGAATCAGAGAGCTGGCCCGTAAAGGTGTGAATGAAAGACGGCTGCATGCAGCCGAGAGACGAATGTTGAAATAGATGTGTATGTGGCAAGAATGGATAAGATTAGGAATGCGTACATTAGAGGAAGTTTAAAAGTAGCTCCAATAACAGAAAAATAGAAATAGAGAGTTATATATAAAAGATATTATCCTCATACCTCACACCTCATACCATACATAAGCTAGAACTTACCAAGGTAGCACTGCCACTAGGAGTTTATAATATGTATATCTTAATAAATACGTAGTATATTAATTACTCTGTGAGATCAGATTAATTCTTGTTATAACTTGGGATAAAATCTCGACCAATCTTCAAAAAGTTCACGTATGTGCACTGGCTGGCCAATCAAACAGTCAATAAAATTACTGATCACCCTATGACGCAAGCCCTTTGAACCCGTGATTAGTTTTATATATCTATGATTGGCTGATGGACGCGCCTCAATCGTCGCGCCCCGCGCTCACCGCCAAAGAGACATAGGAACTCGTAAGATCTTTTCCCCTATTTCAACTGAATTAATTAGACCAAAATTCGAGGCAAATTTTTAGTATGAATGTCTAATGAGTTTTAGAACCTTGTTACTAACAGAAATATGATTATCCTGATAGCGATTTCATAGTTACGTCTAAAGTTTGCACTTTGGAGTCCGAGGTCAGCTTATTGTTGTCGATAGGTAAGTCAACAACATTACCGATTTCAGTTATAATTTTTTCCTTAATTTTCTAATACTTTGTAGAACGTTCACACGGAAAGAAAAATTAAGAAAATCGCTTAGAAAATTGACAAAATTTCAGAAAACTTAAGTGCTCACTGTTTCAGTATTCCACTCTTGTAGTTTATTCTAAATGCGAACGTTTGTAGAATGGATAGGTGGATGTTTGTTATTCAATCACGCCAGCTTGGCTGGACGAATCTGAAAGAAATTTGGCATAATTATAGATTATAGTCTGGAATAGCAATAGGCTATATAGTTTTCCGTGGGTCACGGGAACATGATCAGTATTACCGCAGGCAACAGCTAGTATATTATATAAACTCCAAAAAAAGTTACGAAACGACCGATCCGTACAATAAATTTAATGTCTGTTATTTATCATAATCACATGGTGGATTTGATGCCATTTATTTTTGTAAGATATAAAGGACGCAATTTCACGGGTAGATTGACTGTATGACGTTGAATGTTCTTGACTCTCGGTCCGCCATGTGGCTAATGAGGCAACTGCGGAACATAGTACTAGCGCAATAGCTTTCATTGCAAGTAAAGTGAATAATGTAACTTAGCATAATTTCATAATTTCAATCATTTCATGTATCAGTATATTGTGCCTATGTCACTTTAGGACACTCACTAAACGGACATCATGGTGTAAAGAGATCTTTGATTTAACCACCAATCTCTTTAAATTACATGGCGAAATTGCCATTAAGTCAACAACAAATAGAAAAAAGAAGAAGTGAGAATTGAAGACAATTGAAGAAAGAAGGCTCTTAGTTCTTCAACAGAGAGTTGCTTCTATTGAAGAAAGAAGAGCCTTAAAAAGAAAGATTTATACCATGGGTAAATTGGCACAAGTCGGCGTTGCACAGAACGCCAACGGAGAAGCTTCAACCAAGATAACCCAATAACATAAGAAGTTTAAGATTCTGGGTACTTTGATCACCGCAATCATCGTCATATTGGCTATCGCTGCTCTATATTTTATCGTCAAGAAGTGCAACAAGCGTTTCATACAATACAACACTGAACAGAAATAGCTACAATCTCTCGAGCGGATCTCACTACTAGTACTGTTTAAAAAGGTTCTTCAAGTGAAGTTCAAATTGCGCACGCGCAAAAATCTGTAAAACTAATAATTTCACCAGCACTTTATTTTCATATTTGTTATATTTGTTAATGTACAATAAAACATTAAAAAATATATATTTGCATAGAAGATATACAAAATTATTATTAATAGGTTATATTTCCGTTGATTATTATTATGGGTACAACAGTAAGCTTTTTAAACCACAGAAGGCTTGGACTATATAAAAACTTACTTAGTAAATTGAAATAAAACTATTTTTAACGGATTCTATATTTGATGTTATTTTATATTTTACATTGATCCCGATTACTTAGTAAACTTAGGCCCTGAAAGAAGGCAGAAAGATTTAGGTTCAAAAAAATTAGGAGAATCAAAGGTTTTATACTCATAAATTGGATAGCATTTCATCTCTATTGCATTTCCAAATTAAACGCGAAGAAATAAGTACTATCGATTTAACTGTAATCCATACAATAACAAGCAATATATGGAAAATATTTGGATAGCGATATAACGCTATCCGAACCGAAAATAAATACTAATGAATTTTTCTTATCCCTATCAGAACAAGCGCCAAACTGCGCCGCTAGTCATACTGAGACGTACGCAAACTCAAAACGAGACCGCTTGTCTTTCGATAAATGTAAAAATAGATGTTAGTTTAAATCTAAGCATCTACCCGAGGTGCCCGGCAATGGACACTTGGTAAGGACACCGTGTGGTTTTAGTTGGTCCGATTCCGACACGCCCACCCCATCGTCGGCACCGATGGGTTGAAGGCCGTGGGGGTTTCCACAAGCTAAAAAAAAAGCATCTACATAAGCCTAAGAACGCTCCACAAAACTGATGCACTCTTCTTCCCCGACGTACTAAATCAAAAGCCGATTACAGTATTTCTGACTCAAGAATGAACTACGCTACTTCTGTTTAAAAAAAACCGCAGCGGGTGAGTTTCAACACGAAAAAAAAACGTGTGCTTGTACTCAAGCAAGAATTATAGATTCACGTACATACATATACACATATAAATGTGCGTACACATATAAATGTGCGTACACATATAAATAGGTGTTTAATTACGTTTTGAGGGATCCATGACTGACAACCGTAGATCGACAGAATTCCCCAGTTACAGAAAGACACCCCTACGTGCTCCCGAAAGTAATTCAAACCGTCGTCGGTTCCGGCTGTAATGAACACTTGAAGATAGATATGAGATGGCAGTACCATTCAATATCAGGAGAAATCAGACCTAGATCTTTTGATTGCGTAGATCAGTGCTGCACTCGTTGCAGTTATACAAATGTTGCGTAAGCATTTGAGATGTGTCGATTTTAAATAATACGTTATGTTAACGCCTTGTCTTGGTTCGGGGATCTTCGGGAGCCGTCGCCGACGCAGTGCATGGCGCGGGGCGCGGAGTAGTGGGGCTGACAGCGGCCAATCTCACAGCAATCTAGCGACGGACAGTCGCGCCCGTTCGTTTAAACTCAGTGATATTTTACCATCTATGTAGCACCTTACGTAATATATTATACGTCTATGTATTGGACTACGAGTGTCATTTAACTCACCTCATTCACGACCCCAAGATCTTCTCGTCCACCCCTACATACGTGGTCACTTTATGAATGAACGCATCAATATAATTCATATTATTAGTAAATAGTTTCTTTTATATTATTTACTATTAAATTATTAAAATTTTCGTACAAAGAATCTAGTTAAAGATATGTTAGAAAATTAAGTATATATTTTGATGAAAATTGTCTTAACAAAAATATTTCACAGCCTAGAGCTATTATATTTTTACTCTACTCTACAATGTAAAAAAACTAAAATTTCAATTCTCATAATACATACAGTCCAAAGCTGGTTTTGCACGTGAATTTCTATTTGGATTAAATTATGACTCAATATAGTTTTGAAAATTTCTCGATGCAATTGTACTATATTTTAGTCAGTCAGTGTAGTGTGTCAGTGTGTTTAGTCAGTGTACCATCGCAGCTTTCGTAAAGAGTTATTCGCAAAAAAGAGAGTATGGAGAAAGTATCTCACTGCCTTACTTTCTTTGGAAGATTCCATAACGCTACAAGAATCTCCTTTAAGAAATCCACTTCGCTCTCTTTTTATAAGCAATGCCAATTCACTAAATATATTCCAGAAAAAATTCTAAAAAGAACCTAATGAATGTCAATTTCAGTTGATATTATCAGAATCATAAGCTGAAAAATTAAATTCTATGTTTACTTTATGTTGTAGACACTACAAATAATAATTGTCAAAAAATATCACCTGTAGTATTAAATCAGTTGCACTCAGAAGTAGCATACATTTCAAGTTACCTGTCACAAGCTCTCAAAACTTTTATAAAATAACTAGTTGTGCCCGCTACTTCGTCCACGTGGACTTTAAACTGGATTTTAATTTTTTTGCGCGGTACCCCAATTATATTTCTAAAATAAAAGTAGCCTATGTTACGCTATATTATACTATTAGCTATATGTCAGTGACAGTCCCGTCAAAATCGGCTTAGCCGTTCCGGAGATTTCCTAATTCAAACAGACTCTAGACAGACAGACAAAAGTTTTAAAAATCGTTTTTTTTTTGTTGTAAGTTCCGTATATAGTTTTTTTTTTTTTTTTTTTTTTTTATATTTAGTCCGTCCAATTGACTGTACCCCGCCTGATGGTAAGCTGAGGTAAAGTCCAAAAAGTAGTGGCCACCATTTCTAGAGATTGCCCCTAGAATGGTGGCCCCTACCTAGACGGCCTCAACAGATGTTTTTTCACGCCCCGCTTAAAGAGCCCAGGATTGTAGGTAGAAGGGAACACGTGAGTGGGTAAAGCGTTCCAGTGCTTTATGGTCCGACAAAAAAAGGAGTCACCAAACCGCTTGGTTCGCGATGGTAGCGATGGTATCGATTGCACTGTATGAGGATGACACCTAAGTCCTGCACGTGTTGTTCGGGACAAGAAGGGAGAAGGAGGAATCAATTGGAATAACTCATCGGAACATTCACCATGGTAAATACGATAGAATACTGCCAAGGAGGCTATATCTCTACGCAGCTGCAGAGATTCTAGAGAGCTGGTGATCTCAGGACTATCAATGATCCGGACTGCCCGTCGCTGCAATCTATCGAGAGCGTCTAGTAAGTACTGAGCGGAGCCATCCCACAGGTGAGAACAGTATTCCACGCAGGGACGGATTTGAGTCTTATATAAAAGACACCGCTGCCCCGGCGTGAAAAACCGCCTCACCCTGTTCAGCACTCCGAGTTTACGAGAAGCTGTTTTAATAACGCTCTCAATGTAATTTTTATTATTAAGTTTGCAGCGAACATCCATACCGAGCATGTTGATACTGTCCTGCAGTGGTAGTGGTGTGTTCCGAAGAGTTGGGAGGGGAAGGAAAGGAGATACCTTTGCTGTAAACGCGCATGCCTGTGTTTTCTTGGCATTGAACTCGACCAGGTTCTCAGATCCCCATTGGGAAATGTGGTCAAGGTCCTGATCGAGCTCAATGACAAGTTGCCGTCTTCTCTCCTCGATGTCAGTCTGCTTGGCCGCTGAATGTCCGAGATAACGCCCATGCAAAGTACTGTCATCTGCATAGCAATGTATGCTGCCCACGGACAGCATATCATTGATATGCAGAAGAAAGAGAGTGGGCGATAAGACGGACCCCTGAGGCACACCAGCATTAACCTGCATGAACTCAGAAGCCCGGCCGTCACAAAGGACTCGGATGCTGCGCTCATGCAGAAAACTGGCAACCCAGCTGCACAGTCGAGATGGCAGACCGTAGGTCGGGAGCTTGGCAAGAAGCGAACTGTGCCAGACCCTATCGAAAGCTTTGGCGATGTCAAGGCTGATAGCCAGTGACTCGCCATGCTTGTCCATAGCCTCACCCCAGAGATGTGTGACGTACGCCAGAAGATCACCCGTTGACCGTTTTGGCCTAAAACCATATTGCCGGTCGTTAATTATGGAGTGATCTTCTAGGTAACGCATGAGCTGTGCGTTAATAATGTGTTCAAACACCTTGCTGAGAACTGAGGTGACAGCTATGGGTCGATAGTTGCCCGGATCGGACCGATCTCCTTTTTTGGGGACCGGTTGTACGTTTGCCTCTTTCCAAGACCCCGGGACCAATCCCGAGGAATAAGACAGGCGATACAGTCGCGTCAGCGTTGGAGCTAACTCCGCTGCGCATTTTTTAAGAACTACCGCTGGTATACCATCAGGGCCACTGGCTTTCCGGACGTCGAGTGACTGTAGTGCAGCGCGGACGTCGCATTGCCTGATACGAATATCAGGCATTGAGTGGTCACAAGTGACAGGTGTTGGCGGCTGCAAGCCAAAGTCGTCGATTCGGGAGTTAGCCGCAAAGAGGTTAACCAGCATATCTGCTTGCTCTTGCGGCTCGTGAGCCAGTGAACCGTCAGGGTAACGCAACGGGGGCAGCGAAGGCTGGCAGAAGTTGGATTGCACGGCTTTGGCCAGTCGCCAGTACCCACGGCTACCCGCGGGATGTGACATGAGTTCCTGACCAAGCCGTGCTATGCGCTGGGCATCCGCTCTGACGTATGCCCTCTTGCAGTCCTTAGTGGCCCTGTTATACGCCGCCTTGAGGTGCCCTGCATTCGGATCGCACTCGACTCGTGCCCTAGTCCACGCGCGGTACGCCGACCGTTTCCGTTGAACAGCATCAGCGCACTCGCGCCCAAACCAAGGCCGAGTTCTGCGGGCGCTGGTGACCTCAGTGTGTGGAATATAATATTCCATACCCAAGCTGATTTCACCAGCGACGGCAGAAGCACAATCCGATGGGTCCTTTCCATCAAAGCAGCGCTTAGACCACGGGACGGATGCGAAATAGTCTCGCATGCCGTCCCAATCCGCTGACGAGTAATGCCATAGCCGTCGCTTTATCACCATAGGTTGTGGAGGTGCAGTAACTGGCACGTTGGCGCAGACCAGACAGTGGTCGGAGGAACCCAGTGGAGCTCGTACCGACACTCTGTACTGGGCTGGGTGGGTCGTCAGTAGAAGGTCAAGCAGAGAGGGCTCATGACTTGATATGTCTGGTATCTGGGTGGTCTGTTGTACCAGTTGAGTCAAGTCATGCGTCAGTGCGAATGCGTGGGCGGCCCGTCCCGCATGGTCAGTTTTGAGAGAGCCCAGCCAGGTCTCGTGGTGGGCGTTGAAGTCTCCCAAAAATACCATTTCGGCGGTCGGAAACCGCTCCTGCGCAACATCTGCCGCCTGACTCAGGTGGTCGAAGAGTCGAGTTGTCTCGGTATCCCCGTGATGGGAGCGGTATAGGCACACGTAAACCCGGCTAGAAGAGCCATGGTCCACGTGTAGCCAGAGGACAGAAAAGGATGGGTCCTCTAGGCAGCGCAAGCGGCGACAACAAACATCCGCCCTGATATACACGCACACCCCGGCTTTTGCAAGGAAATTTTCCTCTACCACATAGCCGGGGTAGAGTAAGTAAGACATATCTTCAGGGCGGCGTATTTGCGTCTCGGTGAGAAAAAGAGAAAAAGAGTCCACGAATATTCGTGAACTCCACCTCAAAAAGTGATGTGTTGGTGGGAGAAGAGTATGCCGCTGTCTTATGTACTTCATATCTCATTTGCGCTGCCATATTTGTCTTAATAGGAAGTGAAGGCGTGAAAAAAAGAGGAGACAGACGCCACAGCAGAGTTTGACAAAGCGCAGGGTTTGGTATCGCCTATGGATGCATGGCATGGCGGTAGCCGACCCGCCGAACGGAAGGGCCCCCGTACCCTCTCGAGTGTGATCGCCGGACCCACCATCCGGTCACCAACCGGTACGACGAATCACATCGGGATTATGCGCGACCTGGTGGGGCAGCCTCCCGGGTTGGTTAGTCCCGGTTGGGCCCCTGTACTATGCCGCGGGCGGCCAGCGGCACCACCGTTTATACGGGTCTCCCTGTCAGGCGGGTCGACCCACGCCATCCACACTAGACTCCGCCAATACCCCACTGGTCCCACAAATACTGTGTCGGCTGGGTCCTCATCCACGGCTGTGCCGCTGCTGAACCCTGAACACAACCCAACCAATGTTGGGCTATTTGGAGGGTTTTCCACAGCTGCATGGTGGTACCAACCCGGACCATAATTGTTCCACCAGTTTCCAGAGCCATGTTGGCCGCGCCAGTGATTGCTAGATCGCGTGTCCGCTCTCCACGTGGGTCAGGTGTTCGACCCGGACGTATGGTTGGATTATAGAGAGCAAAAACACATTCACATGCATTCATTGTAAACCTGTTTTATTAACTTTACAAAGAGAGACTTTAATTTCATTTATCTGTAGTAAAGATAAACAAAACATGAAATGTATTAAACTTATTTTTTGATTTAAGAATTGATTAGTGTCTAGCAGCTTATGACAGCGATTGTACCAGTACCTTTTTTTTTTTTGTGCGGAAATCCCTTAGTTACTTTATGATCTCTATGAATAGGGTTTATACATAATATAAATATAAGTAACTAGTAAATCTGTTTGCGATGCCTTTGTTTTCAGAGTTACCCAGAAATATAATTTTTGTGTTCTTATTCTTAATTATTCATAGTAAGAAGGGTCGTATAAAAAGGGATGAAAAGTAAAAGGTACAAATTTGAAACCATTGTTTTGTTTGTGTATCTTTAATGTTAATATATAAGACCACTAGCTGTGGCCTGCGGCTTCGCCCGTGATATACTTCGCCCCCGTAGCACCCATTTATCTCATAAGTGCCCGTATGAGATAAACGCGGTACTTTATTAGTTTTACAATAATGTATGGAAATTTGCTTGATTTGTCGACATTTGTGATTACTGCTCCACTCTCCTGCAGCGTGATGATTACAGCCTTTAATCTTCTACGATAAATGGGCCACAAAAAACAATTTTCAATTCGAAAGTACTTCCTGTGATTAGCAAACCAAACAAACAAACAACCAAATAAACTCTTCAGCTTTACAAAAATCCGTTCCCGCAGGGGGAACGCACAGGTAGATTTCGTGAAGCAATTAATATTATTTTATATAGAGAACTACGGACTTTAAACAGTTTAATTTTTTTTTTCTCGAAAACTTTTAGCGAAAAACTTTTCAAGCATTTATTTTAGACTTAAAAATGGCCTATCGATTAAAAATGTTTCCGACAACAAGAATGTTCACCGGTTAGAAGTTATGATCTTTTTCCCGAAAAATTTTGGTTTTCCTCTTCTTTTCTTTCTTTTCATCTTATAGGTTTATAATTAAAAGTTGTTGGAATTAAAATTAGAACGGTTTGAATATCTTTCATGGAACGTGAAATTTTGAGAAAAAACTGATTTCACAAAAAGTGAGGCCCTACCGTCCCCTTAGGCCGGATTCCACCCGTTCACGAACTTAAACTAAGTTTACACCCAAGCAATTTTTGACCGCAGTTTGAAAGCGATCGGGGCAAAAATGCGACCGTGAGAGTGCCGCAAATTTTGGGAAGTGGAACCATACATATATAAATATATATATTTAAACTTTTTGACCAGTGGTCATTTCGGACTCAGGGGGTCATAACTAGACCTCCTATGAAGAATTATTTTTTAAATTCGACAGTAGTCAAGAAACCAATAGGTAGATCGATTTCATCGAAATCTACCTAATATTATCAAATAAAATATATATTTGTAGACAAAAAAAAAAAAAAGGTAGATCGATTTCATCGAAATCTACCTAATATTATCAAATAAAATATATATTTGTAGACCTCTGTGGCGTAGCGGTAGTGCATTCGACTGCTAAGTCAGAGGTTGCGGGTTCGATTCCCGCTCATGCAAATATGTATAATTACTTTGATCTGGATGTTTCTATGTATAATATGTATTTATTTACAAAAAAAAAGTAATTAAGTACATTTAATCGTACTCTAGAACTCATGTGACAAGCTCTGCTTAGTTTGGGCCAACCAGTACATTCAAGAATTAGTAATAAGTTTTCACTAACAGATGACACTAGCTTCAGCTTTAAAATATGAATAAAAAAAATACATATTTTGGCCATTTTAAGCTGTGTAAAGGTTTGTAAAACCTAATACTAGGTTAATCCATATCCTTGTTGCTATTTAAACTTATCAACAACGTAGTTTTGAGAAAATTAATAACATTATATGTAACGGCTTTTTAATGACGACAAAATGGTTTTCGATCCTTCTTAATAATATTTGACCATTGTTATAAATTCCAAATATTTTTACTACACATCAGAAGTACATAATATTATTAACATATACTAAATTGATGGAAAAACCAAATATAAATAATTAAACATAATTTGGATTGGACCGTGCCCCCATGTACTTATCACCATTTACGTAGGTACAGTCAGCATCAAAAGTTGGTGATCATCACCAGGGGTCAAAAGTAGGTGATGCTACAGAGCGTCATAAGTAGGTGATGCCATAGAGTGTCAAAAGTAAGTATAGTGACAAATTTTCAAAGTTGATGATGAGTAAAAAGTCACCTTTACGTTCAAAATTGCGCGACGGCATGAAAGCACTAGCGGCACGGGAACCGGCTCTGCCCGGGAATAAATTCGTAAAAAATGACCTGTAACCCGATTGCAGCGCCACCTTACTGGTCTAATGGTAAATATAAGATTGAAATTGTATTTCTTGCTTCTTACTTTGAAAATGACGAACTTTCCATATAATCGTTCATCACGTATTTTAACCCATTAGTAGCAAAATTTTGAAAAAAGCTGACGTTGGAGCCATCTACCGTAATTCTTGCGAACTACGGAAACAATGAATAACTTTACAGTCATTTTTAAACATTTTTTTTCCGATCTAAATCTTTAGAAAAAAGTAAGCATACAAAATGCTTAAAAATTTAATTGAAGTCTAAACTAAATAAAACAAAACTATCTAAACTAAAGTACCTTTTTAAAGTCTTAATTTAATCCGATGGTAAATACGAGTAGAACACAATTACGGAATTCAAATAAAGTTATTTTACTTGGTCGTTATTTTTTTCAAATTTTCGCACCATTTTGAACGTCAAGATGACTTTGTACTCATCATCAGCTTTGAAACTTTATCGCAATACTTACTTTTGACGCTTTGTCGCTTCACCTACTTTTGACGTTCTGTAGCATCACCTACTTTTGACACCTTGATATATCATCAAGTTTTGACGCTGACTGTACCCTAGTTAAATAGTGATAAGTACATGGTGGTGCGAATTACTTGTGTTAAGATTGAGAGACAATAGAGAAACAATATTATAAGTGCAAAGAAGTACTAACGGACTGGTTAAAATCATTCACCTTGAAACAGAAAGATTCCTGGAGTATATTAAATAGTGACTCTACATTTTTACACGCAAGACCCCCCTCCCCCCACACACACACGCATCCTCCCACAAATCCCACTCACACACACACACACACACACACCCCACTAGACCATAGTATAATAAGAGTAAACACAGATCACATACATCGGTTTCATATTTTTTTGGTTTCTGATTTTATTTGACTTTGATAATCATTTTTTTATTGATTTAGATTTAATTTTAAATTATTTCGACCCACCATACTATGAGAGCGCCTTAGAAGTTGGTTAAATTCACGGATAATATAATATTCATATAAGTGTAATAGATACGCTGGTAACATTTAATTTGAACACCATTTGCAATAAAATAAACACAAAATTTAATAAAAACAATATTAAAATTTATTACCCTTTTTTAAACTGGAATACATGTAGTCATAATTAAAGTGAAAGTAGTATTATAAACCTCAAAGCACAAAGTTAATATATTTCATATTCTGTTTATTATTTTATGAAAGTTTTCAGAACTATGGTGATATGTGAATTAGAATTTGTTAGACTACTTTTGTCGTTGACTGTACAAAGGACGGCCTTATCGCTAAACGCAATTTCTTCCAGACAATTTTAGGATGGACTGTAATTTTTTACACGCACAGAGTAATCAAACGACCCCTGTGGCGTAGCGGTAGAGCATTGGACTGCTAAAGTCAGAGGTCGCGGATTCGATTTCCGATCAGTGCAAATATTTGTGAGCATGAAAATAAACAGAAAGCATGTTTTTATGTATTTATAAAACAAAGTATCTAAGGCTGTATATCCACATTCTAGAATCCATAACACAAGCTAGTTAAGCTATGTTTACTTTTGGTCTAGATAGCGCTGTATAGAATTTCGTAGAACATTTCTTTATTAAATTTGATTTATACTACCTCGATCTTTTCCGAAGACTGAAAATGTACCTATATGAGGTTTTAGTACATTTTTTTTTTCGTGCGGAAATCCCTTCGGATACCCCCCCGCCGGCCAGCGGGGGCGGTTATGTCGGGCTTGAACCGACTAAAACCGCACGCCGTCTCGGGTCTACAGACGTCGGGGTGTAAGGTTGCCCATAGAGCATATCCCTCGCACCCCGACTGACCCTGGGCCATCTCCGGTTTCGAGATGGCCCCCTCGGGTTTGGGAACCACGGTGTCCCCGTCTTGCCCCGGTTTGGGGGAGGGGCGCTAGTCGCCCCACCGTCCCGGCCTGCTTCTGCTGGGGTGACAGGCGCTCATGGAGGACGAAGGTCGTTAAGCGACCTCCGGCGCCTGAGTCGCCTGCGACGCGCGGCGAGCAAGTTGCGGGCTCAGCGGGCCGGGAGAGTTCTAAATCTCTCCAGGGCGCGCTCCGCACCATTGCCGCAATCATGCTGCCGAGCGAGAGGACTCCCACCCCGATGGCTGCCACGAGGTCACGCCTCGGCGCCTCCCACGCCGGGCAGTCCGCCAGCGTGTGCAGCCATGTCCGTGTCGCCTCTCTAGCTAATCCTCCATGATGGGCCTTACGGCCTGCGGTGTGCCCTGAGGTTTTAGTACCTATATTATGAGGAAATATCATAGCCTGGCAATAAAAAAAAAAAAAAAAACTACCGCTATTCCTCTCTTGTATACGCTGATAGCCAATCTATACCTTTAGCTTGTATTCTCATTTTACGCTCTGTTCCTTGACCTTGACGACCGTAGATTGTTTACGTAGACACCCGTCCAGTGCCCCAAAGACCGATTGAAATTATTTGAAGTAAACTAAAATTTAATACAACGCCATCTATTACGTATTTGTACAAAATCTGCATGGAACCTATAATATTGCAGACATCTATTGAAGGAAAAATTGTACTAATTTTGCCAGGCCAGCTACACGATTTAATGTGGCTTCAACTTTTTGTTCTAGTTCGTGTATCTGTACTAGAATAATATTATGAAATCTGTGGTTTGGGTCTAGATAGCGCTGTGTAATGTCTTAGAGTATTTAATATTTTGTAGGTAGGTACAATATAATAAATATTTCCTGTTACTTAGAACAAAATTTTAGATTTGTGAAATCAATATTATTCCGTATAGATTCATACATTTGGTGTAATTATTACAAAAATTACGTGGAACAGGTATTATTAGATCCTTATCTGCACCTACTACTCTACTACGCACTACTCTAGTGTATTAAATATTTTGTATAAGTATTCGATTACTATCTCGCTCCGTATACTTTTCACATGCTGTTTCAGACGCATATTAGTTAAGCATGATGTACAATATACATACATACTACATTATTATTTCTAAAAATATTTTTCATACAAGGTATAGCTGTTCATGTAGGTATATAAATACATATACTTCCATGAATAGCTATACATACTCAAATAAATACCTACATGTGTAAATAAATTAAATTTTAAGACAGATGCAACAGTAATTTAGGTAACATATCCTTTATCTAATTTAAGTCAATTTAAATTAGAACATTTCTTCTTTAAAAATTTTTTGAATGCCCTACCTATGGTTGAGAATTGACGCATTCGTTAAACAGAAATTCATTTATCTCATATTCCTTTTCACCCATTCAACTTGAAGAGATTCAAAATGAGAAACCAACTGAGCGTTAAAATCATAATCATAATATACGAAAATACAGTTTTTAATGAGCATCGAATTCAATAAAAGCAGCGACAATGGCGTGTGTGAGCGCGTATTGTGATTCTTTTGTTTTACGGTCAGAGCCTCATTATACATCTTCCACCGCAACAGTCTAATGAGTAATGCTATATAAAGATGCAGACACCTTTCATCGCAGATGTCTTACGTACTTTATAATACTGCACCTCGTTACAAGCTTTGGGGTGAATTTAAATTTGGAAAACGATGACTTCTAAATGAAATTTTGACCGATGTAATATCAACTTAACCACATAAGGTCAATGTCTGCCAACATCTGTAGATTTAATATACATATAATAATATACAGTTGTATCTGATAGTCACACAAATCAGAACTTAGCCTAATACTACGAGCTGAATATTAGAATTATTTGTCTCTTCAAATTAACTCCCACCGAATTGTTCTTTCAATTCGGTGGAACCCTATAAATATTCGAGGCCCTAGGATCGACACCTCTGGGGTAACATATAAACGGCACACTCTTGTTATCACTCTGTTTTAAAAAACATATTTTATTATACATTTATTATACATCTCATAAAACCCTAAAATCCTGAATTCAACGGGAGCATGAGAAATTGATAAAAGCTATTTCCGACATATCCAACGAATTACACAGCATCCAATAGTAAGAACATCCCAAAACTGCAAAATTATGTAGACCCCTAACGGGTCGGGAGTGACCAAAGTTTTCTATGCACAAGTAGCCTCTGGATAGGGTGGGAAAGGACATGTTACGATAGATATTCCTTAGTTGAATTTTGGCAGGTCAGCGAAGCAGTGGCGAGTGCCGGCGGAGGAGGCATGGCGTGGCACCGGAAATAATGACTGCCGCTCCGTAATTGGAATGGGCCGCTGCATTTTAGCCATTCGTCAGTAGCTTTCCTCTTTTGCGAGTAAAAATACGATGATTTAGTATTGCTTTAAGTGAAAATAAAACTTGCATGCTGATCATTAAGTATGAATTTAAACTAGTGTATTTTTAATTAAAAATACTTGATCTGCTGGTTTTATAAAGTAACTTGCTGTTGCCTGCGGTTACGCCAGCATGGATGTGGGATATCGCTACCGAACATGTCCTTCTCAAGCTATTGTCTATTTCTGTACCAATTCTCAAGTGCCAAAATAAAGCACGAAGTTTCAAGATTTTATCACAATTGAAAGAACTAATTTAAAAGAGTATCAGAGATAAAGCCATAGTGTAAATAACACTATGGCTTTAGCTCCGATAGTGAAGAACTCGCACATCCACTTGCATTCCTTATTTAAGTGTACTACGTGAGTTCGACAAATAGAAGTGCGATTGACGGTTGTGTGACAAAACTGTACTGCGACTCACCATAGTTCGAATGCACGCTAGTGCGACACACTGTACGTAGACATTACTCTAGTGCGACAAACGATTGTGCGACAGTAGATCGACACTACGGTAGTGCGACAAATCATTGTCGCATTATTGTGGGAGTAACAACAATGGTTTGATTTGATTTAATTTGAATTTACATACTCTTAGTGGTTTTCTTATATCACTGAAATCGGCAGGGTTAGGTTAGATTAGAACTGTAACCACAACAAGTGCCAAAGTCAAAGTCAAAGTCAAAGTTTTTATTTTTCAAAATAGTGCAACGTAATTACATCTTTTTGACGTCAAAATCTGCTTAAAACTAAGTTTACCACCGCTTCCTAGGCGCTAGTGGAGAAGAAACGGCGCAACAAACTCCACTGCGGCATTTTCGAGACGTCATATTATAAATAGTGATTTCTTAAGACTAAAATATGGACGAATGTACATTTTTGTCTCGTGTCAAGATAAATAAAGGTATATAAAAAAAACAAAAGTTAAAATAAAAATTTAACCTAAGTTAAACGTTAAAATAATTTAAAAAAGTTAAAATATGGTAAAAAAAAAAGGTTGCCTACTACAATATTATGCTATAGTTGTAGCATTAAGAGGGGCCTGCACCACGCTCAAGCCAGACATTTTTGTCTTTAAGGTAATCATCTGTCCTATAGTATGCTTTTTTACATAAGGTGGTCTTAACAAAGGTTTTAAATTTATTGTCAGGCATACCAAGGACCGATTCAGGTAATTTATTATAAAAGCGTATACCTTCCCCCTAAAAGAATCACTAATTTTGCTTAGCCGATAACATGGAAGGATCAGTTTATTTTTATTGCGCAGATTTCTGTCTGTAATGTCACTTACTTTTTTAAATTCGGAAATATTTTTCCTGACATATATGCCAGATAAATAACGCAAATAACATGAAAAAAATAATGAAAATCCCCTCTACATTTGCAAAAAAAATATGTTCTGTGGACTTTTAACGCCATCTAGTACAACACAAACGATTGCCGCACTAGAGTAATGTCGACCTACAGTGTGTCGCACTAGCGTGCATTCGAACTATGGTGAGTCGCAGTACAGTTTTGTCACACAATCGTTAATCGCACTTCCATTTGTCGAACTCACGTAGTACACTCTCCTTATTTCAATCCCTTCATGCCATTTGCACAAAAGGTAGCTTATGTCCCTTGCCAAGAGCTAATCAATTTTGTACTAAATTGCATCAAAATCTGTTAAAAGTTAACTTATGTCCTTTCTCTAGCTCTAGTTCATCTCTGTGCCAACTTTTAACAAAATCGGTTCAGTGGTTTTGGCTTGAAAGTGTAACAGACAGACACAGTTACTTCCGCTTTCATAATATTAGTGTGGATTATGCCTTAATAACTTGTAATTGCAACGATTTATCGTCCTAATATAATAAATGTGAAAGTTTGTGAGAAACGTATCTATGTGCGTACGTATCTATCACGCAAAAACAGCTGAAGATGATTTTGATGAAATATGACTCAAATATAAACTGAAGGAAAAATGAGAAAGACGCGGTTACGGGCGATGCGGCGCAGTGGTATAGAGCCATAGCAGCGCGGTGGCAGAGGGTGAATCGTGGAGCACAGCTATTTTCAATATAATTATCCAATCTTTAAATTTAGAATCCGTGATTGCCATCTTTCAAAAATCTCCTGAAGCGGTACGAAATGCCCTCATAAACTTTGTATAGTTTCGATTTTCAGAGTCCTATCGCACGCCATCTTCAGGGAAGCTCACTTATATGAGTGAGCTTCCCTGAAGATGGCAGGAATGTATAGGCAATGAGGATAAATACTATTATCATAGATAAAAGTATATCATATAATTAAGTCCATTAAAAGATTGCCACCATTCGCCCATAATATATTCACTGTGTATTCCCTGCATACCTAACCTAATGTATGTTTTAATTGGTGAACAATAGAGTTTATTTATATTCTATTCCATTATATTTTAAATTTCTAATTCAACATTCTTAGAAAAAAGATGTCTGATTACATCATATTTACCCCTAATATTGTAAAAATTGTATACAATTCTAAAACAAAATCCCTTCTCAAAGGACTAACAAAGTTCAAGAAAACTTGGAATCCTCGCCGATACAATGGCGGGCAAAATGTGGCTTGTAAATAGTATTCATACAAAATACGAGTACCATAACAATAAAGGACGAGCTTGCAAAAAGATGAAGAATTATTTTGCAAGCTTATTATAGTTTTGTATAAAATTGTGTTTTGTAACCTTAGAAGACTGTTGCGGACACTTTTGTGATCGGTGATCCGTGTATATATGCATTGTCTACCAAGATCTTAGGGGCCCAAACCAAACTCACCTTTAAGCCGCAACAACAGCTGATGGACGGACGAGGTTCAGGCGCAGGCTTTCCTCTTGGGGGTTGGGGTTACAGACAGCAGTGGCTCGGTGGCAATAAAACATCTATTTACGTAAACAGAAATCTATAGTACCAACTGTAAAATGGCTCAATTTTCACTTCAATTAATATTAATTGCAATAGTGAAATTATCTTACCGTCCATTGGCAGTCCAACTCTCATAGATATTTAATATCGATAGATAACTTTAAGTACCCTCCCACATATAATACACTAGCTGATGCCCGCGGCTCCGGCCGTGCGGAGGTCGGACATCGTGTTTTGGTCATATCTCCGGTTCTACTAAACCAATTGTAATCAAAAACACGGCAGATTTTTAGTCTGACCAAGACCTATCTAATGGAAAAAATTGCGTCAAAACTCGTTAAGTATTTTTGCGTCCATCGTGAACAAACGAATAAACAGACAAGAATTCCAAAAAAAGTTTTTTTTTTCTTCAGAATTGTTCGTTTATTATAACTCAATAATATAACATCTCCAATGTACAGACACAACTAATTTACAAGTTTATGATAGTAATAGACTAGATATGACTATATTTGACTGCAGTTGTGTTAGATATAATACCTACAGTTTTAGATATACCTATATTTGACTGCCAACTGCTACTGCAGCCAAATATGGTCATTTGAATGAGTTTGGATGAAATTGTAATTAAGTATATGTTGGTACATATATGATTATGTAAAATTTTAATTTATATATTTTTAAAGAATATAAGTTACCGAAATTACTATTATTCCCCCTTAGACAAAGTATTTAGATTTAATTATAATCGTATTCATTTAGAACAGGTGTACAGATATGTATTATAAAGTGATAATGTCCGCCATTGCGATATTTCAGTAAATATTTACCTACCTATAGGTACCTACATCAATGATGTCCGCTATGTTATGACTTAAGCGGTACAAATGCATGAGTATATAGTGTACTTTTATACTGATTTAAAATAAAGTTTTGAGGTTAGGTTACTACATAGTCACCAAACAGCAAAACCTTTAATTTGTCAAGAATGAAATGGCATCATAAATAGTTGTAATAATAAAGTCATTAGTTAATTAAAATAATAATTATTGTCTAATAGATTATATTTTGTCAATAACAACAAAGGCATGCGTCAAGGCATTCGGTACCTGCGACAGTAGTTTAGTGGTTAAGGTTACGCCTTACGATCGAGAGGACCGGAGTTCGAATCCTGACCATTACACTACCGACGTGAAACCACTCCTAACGAAAGCAATTTAGCTTAGCTGGTGGGGTTTATTATTATTATAAGTAATTTCAGTTACTCATATTCTTAAAAAAACCTTTTTGATCGAGAATAAGCTTTACCTGATTCTAACTGAAAATATTTGATAGAAGTAGGGCTCCGCATGTCCAGGAAATAATGATGTCCGGCGCGCCGCCGAATTGAATTGAAGCGTGGCCCGCCATGCACAACTAAATTACTACACGGAAAACGATTACGTTCACAGGAAATTTACTTATATACTTAATTTTCGAATGATTTTCGAAACACCTCAGGGGGATAGACACATATAATTCTATGTTATCCATTGTGTACTCTAAAACTTTGTCCTGTTATTCTCAAAGGAAAATTGTACTTTGTTATTTCAATGCAATTTGTCAGTTGGGAAATAAACTGATTTTGTTGCGAACTGAAATTGAGAAAATGCTCAAGTACAGGCACCACTAAAGTTTCAGGAACCAGTGTGAGAGAAATAAAATAGTTTTTTAAAACTCAAATGGGAGCTCTATAACTATTTTAAAATGTAGCCGTTTCGAATAGAAACGTGGCAAGATATTTATGATGCAACGCAATCTTGAATGATTACATGGTTAACTCAATACATACATACATATAGATTGTCACGTGGCTTTCCACTTGCTACGATCCTGCCATAATTCTTTCTCTTCTTCTACTTTTCTAATTGTTTGCATTACATGCATGCCGGTTATGGTGCATGCCCATAGAGACAAAAATAACTGAGTTTATTAAACCTGACATTAAACACATAGCATTATAGAATCCTAATATTTGTTCTTTTGTTAACTTTAATCTATTTCTATTATCTGTATCACGATTTTTATTCGTTTTGCATCTCTAACTAAATAAAAATCACGGCCTTTACCAAGTAAAATATTATACTAACGTAGAAAATTTATATAATTGAAGTGCCTGACATCAAAAACTCCCAAAGGTCTACCAAAGAAAATTATAATCCATTTTGTACCACGTTAATTTATCCCTGTCGAAAAGTCTTATAATGGTGTTTATATAATTTATACTAGCTGATGTCCGCGACTTCGTATGCGTAAAGTTCAGAGAAGATCAAGGTATGTTTATTTCTGCAGTCTCGATACTAATACGTAGGTATACATTTAATTGATGTAAGGGCCAGATGAGGTAATGTAGTGTATCCGTTACACATTGAGAATTCGTTCGAAATAGAAAGAGAAATATGTAACATTCAAACATGTAATTCTAACTTTTGTTTCTGTTGATGACATGCATGTTTTGAAATAAATAATATGACTACGACAAATATTATAATGTGACTGCAATTCAATTCAATTCAATTTAATAAAAAAAAAAAAAATAATGTATTTAAATGAGTCTTGGTAACTTGAAATAAATGATTTATTATTATTATTCTCCTTTATTTAATTTCTATACATATAATTACATTTTTAAATATATATAAAAAAATACAAATATATTTAAAAATATAAAAATAGTGCTCCACCGGCATCGGGTACAGGGACCAAGCCGCCGGTGGTTACGGCTCCAGGGAGAGGAACTTCCTCACTATGCGTGCCGTGCCTACTATGAACGGCCTTCTGCATCAAGCCTTTGAGCCAGCTGCCTAACGAGAGCCTCATAAGGTGTTGATCGAGGCTCTTGGCGATGAGTCCATGTGCTGACACGACTATCGGTACAATAATAGCTGAGTCCACATCCCACATGTCGACAATCTCATTGGCCAGGTCCAAATATTTTATTTGTTTTTCTTTTTCTGCCTTCATGAGATTCTCGTCATGGGGGACAGTGATATCAACTATCATTGCACGACGCTCTAATCGATCCATTATCACTATATCAGGCTTATTGGCAACAATAGTCCTGTCAGTGATAATAGATCGATCCCAGTACAATGTGACCCGACCGTTTTCGAGAACTGGGTCGAGCACATACCTGTAGTATGGCACCTCCGAAGTCACAAGATTGTATTTAAGGGCAAGTTGCTGATGTACAATCCTGGCCACTTGGTTATGTCTGTGCAAGTACTCGCCGTTGGCGAGATGAGAACAACCGGAAATAATGTGTCTGAGTGATTCTCCGGGACGATGACATGCCCGACAGATGTCAACCGTACCGTCCTTCAGAATATACTTCCGGTAGTTGTTCGTCATTACAACTTCGTCCGTAATTGCAAAGATAAAACCTTCGGTTTCTCCAAAAAGATCACCGAACCGTAGCCATGATACAGACGCTCTTAAATCTATATCGGGCCCATTTAAGGCCCGATAAAAGCGTCCGTGTAGCTCTTTACCCTTCCATACATGCCTGCGATCAGCTGTACCAAGTACTACAGGTTTGTGCCAGTTCTCTTTATCCAACGTGAGAGGGGTTAGGCCATTGTCCACTGCGACCACATCACGATGCATATCGGAATCTACACGTAGAAAATATTCCCTAAGGTTGTATATCTCGCGGTTATGAAGTTATTATTCTTTTTATTACACTTAAAATACATATAAATTATATTTTTAAATACATTCTATATAAAAAAAAAACAAATATATTTAAAAATATAAAAAATAGTGGCCCACCGGCATCGGGTACAGGGACCAAGCTACCGGTGGTTAGGGCTCCAGGGAGAGGAACGTCCTCACAATACGTGCCGTGTCGAGGAGCACTGCCTTCTGCATCAAGTCCTTGACCCAACTGCCTAACTCGAGCCTCTGGAGATGTTGATCGAGGCTCTTGGCAATGAGTCCGTGAACCGATACGACTATCGGAACAATAATTGCTGAATTCACATCCCACATGTCGACAATCTCGTGAGCCAAGTCCAAATATTTTATTTGTTTGTTTTTTTTTCGGCTTTCACGAGATTGTCATCATGGGGGATGGGTCAACAATTATTGCGAGACGCACTGATCGATCAATCACCACTATATCAGGCTTATTGGCTACAATAGTCCTGTCAGTGATGATTGATCGATCGCAGTACAACGTGACACGACCATTTTCAAGAACTGGGTCGGGCACATACCTGTAATACGGTACCTCCGAATCTACAAGATCATACTTTAGAGCAAGTTGTTAATGAACGATTCTGGCCACTTGATTGTGTCTATGCAAATATTCTCCGTTGGCAAGTAAAAGAACAACCAGAGATAATGTCTTAGGGATTCTCCGGGACGGTGACACGCCCGACATATGTCAATCGTGCCGTCCTTAAGGATATACCTCCGATAATTATTCGTCATGACAACTTCATCTGTAATTGCACAGACAAAATCTTCGGTTTTTCCAAAGAGATCACCGAAGCGTAGCCAGAACACTGATGCTTTTATATCTACGTCGGGCCCATTTAAGGCCCGATAAAAACGTCCATGCAGCTCTTTGCTCTTCCATATTTCCTTGCGATCAGCGATGCTAAGTATTACCGGTTTGTGCCAGTTCTCTTTTGCCATAACGAGAGGGGTCAGTTCGTTGTCTATTGCCACTACATCTTGGTGCACACTCACGTCAACGTGTAGGAAATATTCCCTAAGGTTGCATATCTCACGATTGTGGAGAGTCTTGGCGTTTAAAAAACCACGACCCCCACACTTCCGTGGGATATACAACCTCATTACTGACGAGTGTGGGTGGTGCATACGATTTGCAGTTAGCAACGTACGGACTTTCCTATCCAGAGCATCTAATTCGGTCTGAGTCCATCTTAGTATGCCAAAGGAGTATACTAAGACGGGCATGACCCAGCCGTTGTAGGCTCGCACCTTGTTACCGCCCGATAAAAGACTCTGAAGTACTTTTTTCAGGCGCCCAAAGAAACAATCCCGCAACGTCTGTTTCATGGCAGCCTCAGTAATACCTAGCGCTTGTGACATACCAAGATATTTATAGGTTTCAGTTGCCGAGAGAGATTTCAGTTGTGTAGAATCTGAAAGTTCAATTCTTTCAGATTCCACAACCCCACCCTTCTTAATATGCATGACTGCACATTTAATGCTGCCTAACTACAAATGAGGACACTCCCATCTTCCTCTCAGAACATCTGACCCCAAGGGGGTCCCGCCTACACTTCCTCGCTCGAGACCTAGCCCGATCTGGTCTATTTAAGTATTGCTGGACAGCTTATGGGAAGGTGTATGTTAGAAAGGATGACCAATCACCATTTATCACCATAAGAAGCGAAGACCAGGTTCACCAACTGAAACTACAGAAATGACTAGAATCGGCAAGTGTCATCGAACCCTTACGACTGTACTGTTTGCATCTGAAGACTCCAGTTTTACTATTATGTTGCATGTTATATATATTCGGGGATATATTCCTATCTTTAATGCAAAGAATTGGCGATTATCCCGACATTATAATTCTAAGTGAGTGCCGGCTGTCTCAGAATCCCATTATTCCAGTACTAGATGGATACAATTCTTATCTAACCTTAATCACGCATAATCAGAACGTTGGAGTGGTGGTGTATATTAAGACAACATTGACTAATGTAACCGTCACAGAACCCGCTTTGCAGGACTCAAGCTGTTTGTTGGTTACAGTGGGGGGAGATTTGGCTATTTTTGGCGTCTATAGACCTTTCGCTTTCAGAGATCCCACAAGATTCATCCAATCACTGGACGGCCTTCTGCATGGGGTTAGGGCGTATAGTAATATAGTTGTTGTGGGCGACATTAACATTGATATTGCCGATGGTCAATTGGATCGATACTCGATTGATTACATGGATGTTCTGGCCCAACATGGACTCTACCTAGGTCATACTTTTCTGACTCATGATTGCCTGACTTGCCTTGACCACTTGAATTTGAAGTCTCGTCTACCTGTTCGGATACTAGTGGTTGAGTCGACCATCACTGATCACTTCGCGGTTGTTGGTGCGCTGTCTTTGAAAAAGAAAAAATCTATTTCTCGAACCTCTGTAACAAAAATTGACGAAGACAAACTGACTAATGACTTGCTGGGTATAAACTTTGACTATGTCTACGCGGCCGATGACCCTAATCTCGCTTTGACACGTCTATACGAGCCTTTTCTTTCTGCTATCTCTGCTAACAGCAAAACCATAAAATTGTCGCGAAGGAAAAGACCTATCAAACCCTGGATTACCCCCAGGGTTACTGAGGTGTATACGTCACAGAGACAATCTTTACAAGCAAATGAAGAGAGAACCAAGCAATGAAATAATAAAACTCTCTTATAGGCGATATCGTAATTTTTTCGTTAACTTACTGCGTAAAACTAGAACTGCATTTGAAAAGCTCGAATTTCAGAAAGCTGGTAGCAATTCCAAACAAGTATGGAAGGTTATTCAGTCAGTCACCAGTACCGCTAAAGCGAAATCCCCGGCTGCCAAACTTCTGAGTCTCCAGGATGACAAACAATTGTGTGTCGAGGGGGTAAATACCTATTTTTCAAGCATTGGCAGGCAACTGGTAGAGAAAATACACCACAGTCATTTTTCTAGGGTAGACCGTGCGACCAATCATTTATGCTCCAGTGCTAACTCTTTTGTCCTGTTCGACACAGATGCATTGGAAGTCGAGCATGTACTCATGTCATTAAAGAACTACAGTGCTTCGGGCTGGGACGGAATCTCAGCTGGGTTCTTGAAAAGACACAGGAACATCATCATACCACCTCTTACATACATATGTAACCTGTGCTTGAACACGGGAATATTTCCCACAGCTTTTAAAAGAGCCATTGTTCATCCTATATTCAAATCGGGTGATCGAAACCTTGTTGAAAACTACAGACCAATATCCGTATTGCCCGCGATGTCTAAGATACTAGAGAAAATTATAAATTTCAGGCTTGTCAATTACCTAGAATCTCGTAATCTCCTATCTGTGAACCAGTACGGATTTAGGAGAAACTGTTCTACCACCGATGCCGTGCACAACTTAGTGGGTCACATAGTTAAGAAACTAGACGATAAGCAGAAATGTGTAGCACTTTTCCTGGACCTTGCGAAAGCATTCGACACGGTTTCGATTCCCATTTTACTTTCTAGGCTTGAATCATTGGGTGTGAGAAGGAATCAACTATCTTTGTTCCAAAGTTATCTAACTGGTAGATCCCAATATGTTAAGATTGACCTTTATGCAAGCTCGTGAAACATCCATTGAGTATGGTGTTCCTCAAGTGTGTTCTTGGCCCAAGCCTCTTTTTAGTTTATGTAAACGACCTATGCAACCTTCGACTTGACAATGGATAAATATTTTCTTATGCAGATGACACAGCACTGGTATTCTCTTCCGATACCCTGACAAGGACGTACGGTCTGGCTCAAAACGGATTTAATGCCGTTACCCAATGGCTTAGGGAAAACCTACTAACTTTAAGCGTGACTAAAACTAAGGTTATTCATTTTACAATTCGCAACTTTGACATACCCTCAGAAAACTCGTTACAAATCACTGTTTCACCAATTGACAGCCAGCTGTCAGCTGGTGCCCGCTGCATCATTGAGAGAGTTCCATCCATCAAATATTTAGGGATTGTACCTGACCAAAACTTAACCTTCAAACCACATGTTGACTACTTGACGGGTCGGGTCCGCAAACTCATTTATATCTTTCGGTAATTACGTTACTCGGCTGACCCCAACGTGATGAAGATGGTATATCTCGCGATATGCCAATCTATTTTAAGTTACTGCATCACAACATGGGGAGGCGCTGATAAGACTCCTTTTCTCGTTTTGGAGCGTGCCCAGAGGGTTGTTTTGAAGGTTTGTACTTTTAAGCCTCGCCTGTGCCCTGTGCAACTGAGCTTTATGAATTCTGCTAAGTACTGGCCGTCAGACAACTCTTTGTTCTAGCTACAGTAATCAAGCAGCACTCCTTGACAGAGTTTAGGACAGATACCACTCGCCGGAATCATCTAGTGGCTGTCTCATCGAGGGTCAGGACATCATTTTCCCAAAAATTCTTTATTTTTCTGGGTCCGTACCTTTATAATAAATTGCATAAAATTTTGGGTCTTTATGGTCTAAATATGTACAAGTGCAAAACAATTCTCCATGAATGGCTTCTCTGTCAAACATACTCTGACATAGAAACATTATTGAAAGTGTTGAAATGACGACGAAGTCTTGATCATCTAATTCAGATGCACACACACTCACTCGGTCACTCTCTCACACACACACACAGACACACACAAACACACACACACACACACACTTATACACATCCTTAGGTAGCATGCTTTATATATTTTAATCGATAGCATATTTTTGTATTAATACTGATTATCCTGTTTTATCTTTTTTGAGCACAACATACTCATTGTATGATAGTGGAATCCTGGTGACCAGTAATACAGGTAATCTTTTACCTACAACAGGCACCAGTGATCCACAACCAGATTCTATTTACTCTAAGTTGTGTAAACACTGTATGTAATTTAGTTGTTGGTCAGAAATAAATAAATTATTATTAAAAATTAAATTATTTGTCTACACCAATCTCCATTCTGATAGATTTACTAAAGGTTTCAGTTACCTTAAGTAATTCTACCAGCTGGGAGTCGGTGGGGGCAAATAATTTCAAGTCATCCATGTAAAGAAGATGGGATATAACTTGACCTCCTCTCCGCAACTGATAGCCTAGTCCTGAATTCTCCAGTATTGTACTGAGAGGATTCAGTGCTAGGCAAAACCATAACGGACTCAGGCTATCACCCTGGAATATACCCCTCTCGATCTTTATTGGTACACCATACCCCAGGACCTGACCATACCCTGGAGAAAGAAGAACCGTCCTTTATTGCCCCATACATTCCTTTAAGAAGGTGCATAGAGTTGTATCAATTTTATACAACTCCAGCACCCTCAACAGCCATGTATGTGGCACGGAGTCGTAGGCTTTCTTGTAGTCAATCCAGCATGTCGTCAGATTCTTTCGATTACGGCGGACCTGTTGGCTAATGGCCATGTCAAAAATAAGGAGCTCCTTCGCACCACGTGCCCCACTTCTACATCCATTCTCAGAGATAGACATTATGGAGTTACTCTCTATGTGAGCTGACAATTTAGCTGTCAGAATGGATGTAAGAAGTTTATATATTGTTGGTAAACAGGTTATTGGTCTATAATTTTTGGGGTCCGTGGTACTACCTGATTTGTAGAGTAGGTGGGTTATGCCTGTAGTCATAAAAGCTGGGAGCGATCCTGTTTCGAGTGATGACTGGAACTGTGATGCCAAACAGGTATGTGAGCTGTGGAGCCATTTTAGCCAGAAATTGTGCAGTTCGTCCGGTCCCGCTGATTTCCAGTATGATAACGAACGGACTGCACTGGTGACATCATTTTCACTAATAACTATTGGCTCCATTGCTTGTATTGACTCACATGACTGCCTTACATCCCGTATACATTCACCCTCTGTATGACTAACAGGCACCGACCAAATGCTACGCCAGAATGAACTGGTGTCTTTAGCATTGGGTCGGCACATATTAGCCACATCTGAATTAGGTTGCTCCCATCTTCTATAAACTCACCTCTCATCTTTTTGGAACGAACGATTCAAGGTATATCTATCCACTCTCTTCTTGTAACGTCGTATACGGTTTGCCCACGCATAATCTTTCTGCTTCAGGAAGTCAATGCGCTCTGTGACTCGTAGCAAATATTCACGAGGACTAACATTAGTCCCTGAAAATGCTCGAGTCACAAAGCGCATTATTCTTGGGCGTGTATTGCCAGACCTGAAACAGCATAGCTTGCCAATGAGCGCCCTAGTCTCGGCGATACGACGCTCAATTCTGCATTACCAGCCAGGCATGGTGGATTTAGGTCGAGTAGCTGTCTCAGTTCCTGAGAATTTCACGCCAGCTACTCGACATACCGTGACCGCCGCACAATACAGAATTGAGTGTGTATCAGTTAGGTCTACACTGGACTCGAAATATTTTGGTAACATCGAGTCTAGGGCACACACTAGCGCTATATTTTTTCTATGCATAGGCAAACGAGGTAGCCGCGGTCTGTTACTGCTACAAGTGGATCGAAACTCGTGAATCGCAAGCTCCACAGCGCTCCTTAATTTATCATTGTACTGAGTACTTACGGTTATAGTCCCGTCATCCGTTACTTCATCATCAGGGGTAGCCTGTGGTGTTTCACTAGTATTAGTATGACCCACAGGTCGTGACGAAGAAGGGGTGACGGAGCTACACTGCACGTCTGAGCGAAGTCTCTCAAGTACGGCGTCATCTAACAAGCGACAGCGTTGTATGGCCCGCACCTGATCCGACAGGCGTTGTGCCGAAACGTTGATAGATGGTTCAAGTTCCTGAAACAGAGGCAACATACGGAGACGGTACGCAGTGACGTTAATTCCTCCCTCTGTAGCCACAAAATATGCCCGCATGACATTTTCATTTATGGAGTTAGTCCATCGCATGCGGTGCACATCACCACCGGTAGCGTGGGCCCTATTCGAAGCCGGTGGGCGTCGGGGTCCTAATCCATTCGGCGGCCGGCCTCTCCTCGGCTGACGTTCAGGTGTTGGCGACGTCGGCGGAGAGAACTCGTCGCTAGAACTAGAGCTCGACGCCTCTGCAATACCCGTTGTCGGAGATGCCGCTGCACGGGGATGGGAGGCGAAGCTGGGCGACGAGTCCGGAAGTGTAATCTGTGCTTCTCGTGCCCTGGATCTGGTCAACATAATTTTATCTTGTTTCTTCTTCTTTTAGTTAATGGCTTCTGCAGTAAAATCACCGCAATTTCGCCAATCTCTAGTAAAATATAATAAATGTTTATAAAATTATTAATGGCGAAGACGCCAATGTTTTGTATTTTTCCATATTTTAGTACGGGTTTGACACTAGCTGTCAGAAACGCATATTCTTGATTTTATGGTATTTTGTGTAATATTAGACGTAAACATTTTATTTTCTTGATTAAACAGGGATGGGATATTTGGGTCTTTCTATTGATGGAGTTTATTTATTTAAACACGTGAAAAAAATAAATTTAGATACGGAGCAAGATAAAAATGGCCTTGTTGACGTAGTGTTGCCAGTTATTATTATTATTATTATTGAAATCAATTCGACCCGATGTCTTTATATAATAGCGTGATGATATTCATTATGAAATGTAAATGCGTCTCTAATCAACTATATTTTATACGTGGGGTAATATTATACGCGTACTATATACACCTACCTTTCAGGTATAGCGCGATAAGTTATAGTCCGGATTTTTCCATCCAAGTCTGAGTTCTGCTGAACTACAAAATTTCGTAAAGATCTACCTTGTAATAATAAACTTGTCATCAATAATAGTTTAGACCAATTTAGCTCTACTGCTACTATCATACCTATAATAGCGTGATGATATATAGCGCAGTTTATGACCATGCCCTAGAAGAATGTTCATGCAACATTTCAGCTAAATCTGTTAAGCGGTTTTCAATTGCTGCTCGGACATCGTTTATAAAAAGCAGACAAACAGACAAACCGACAAACAGATAAACAGACTAAAAATTCTAAAATCACATTTTCGGCATCTGTGTCCTAGAACACACATCAATCATTTTTTTGAAAAAATATTCACTGTACAGTTTTCACCTCGTTACGATTATATGTATAGATTGTTAAACTAAATACAAAAATTTGTATATCTAATGGCAAAGACATACCTAATTTTTCTAAAAATATTCCATCGCCTTTAGACTACATTAGGGAATACGTGGAACAAAAATACATAATTTCCGAAATGTGTGCGTCAAAACACCTCTACTTATCCCATCGGTGATTTAGAGGCATGAATACGTAAAAGTACGAATTTACGCAAAAGTTTACTCCACAGTCGCCTACTATACCTAACGCCAAGAAAATGTAAGCTTCTTGCCTAACCCTAACTGCTAAATTTCGACTCTTAACTTAAACTTATCAACTTTCAACACTGGTAAAAAATTATGAACATATTAACAGTTATTTAAGCAAGCCATAGTTTAAACAATATCACTCTGTATAGAACAAAATTATTCTATCATTGGTAGTGCTATGTAATAAGAAATCTAGTAATCGTGACAAAGGTCGTCTTCGAAGGATCAAGACTGGGCATTAAGAAGCACCTGATCCTTATGAAGCCTCGGGGTGGCACTACCTAAACTTCTACAAACGAATTAGACGGAGCGCCTAGAAAACGGGATTATCCACTAACTGTTTTATCCTACGAAAATAGGTTTGCACCGTTCTTCCCTATTCGTAATGTTTTTAAGGCATGGGCTACACTACATTGTTAATGAACCATAATAATGCAAGGGGCTTTGCAGACACGAAAATATTTCATGAGATGAAAACTGAGACGTGGTGGAAATATAGTGAGCGTAATATTAAGTCATTCAAATATACATCTCTTATATTTCATGTTCAATATATTTCCTTCAAGTAATAACAAAGTAATATTACGTTAGCAATAAGCTAATCTGTTAGTATTATATCTATTATAATTCTACTAATATTATCTACAGTTGGGTGAATGTAAATTTTATTGAAGATGTTAGTTACCTACTCTTCCATGCAAAAACGGTTAAGCGGATCTGGATGAAATTTGGCACAGAGATAGATAATAGTCTGGAATAGTTATCTTATTCATACCACAAGAATTCCTGAAACGCGAAAATGAAATCACATGGGCGGTACCGCGAGCAAAAATTCTTAATTAAAAGAATTGAATGTTTCTTGACCTTTGAAGATAAAGGAGCTGCCTGTCCGTTAGTAAGAATTATATTTGACTGTTTTGCAAATTTATTGGAGTATGAATAAATTATAACTTTTCGTACTTTTTGGCCCATAACCTGTTTTAATACTATGGAATTGAAGAGTTTTATTTTACGGTTGAAGGGGCTAAGCGACCTTTCATTCTGATTTAAAAAATCTTTTTGGATTAGGTAAACAGTTGAGAAAGGTTTTTAAGTTATAAGAAGCATCACGCTACGATCTATAGGAGGTTGGCAGCAACTTTATTTTTTCATACCACTTAGGTGGCGGACAAGCACACGGCCCAGCTGATGGGAAGCAGTTACCGCGGCCTATGGACGTGTGCAATTCCAGTGGCGTCACACTAACGCTGCCGACCCTGTAAAAATCTTCTAAATCCCTTCTTGAAGAACCCCATGTTGTAGTCGCTTGGGAAAACCACACACACACATACAAACTATAAACGTCAACCAAATTTACTAAAAGTGGGCAAGTTCAGTATGGTTGACAGAGAGGTATAGTGGTGAGGTTTTTGATATTTCTTATAAATAACGAGTACCTAGATAGCTTCTATGAAAACTTTTCGTAGCACTATAGTTTCGTTTGCGGATATGCCTTAATATTTTAGCACTTCTGCAGGTAGTTTCTAGGTCACTTCTGAAGACACGTTGCTCAGGCAATCAGTACAGAGGCTGTGTTATTTTTGATTGATTCACAATTTTGTTACTACACATCATTTGAGCGCCAACCCCAGTTGCATCCAAAGCTTGTAGGTACTTCAAAGCCTTCTTCTCCTTTCCATAATTTGGTTCATATAGGCTTTTAAAAGAATTATTATCGTCTGAGAAGAATCCCGAGAGGAAAGTATGCGCCAGAGCCTCATCTGTATTGATGATACACCTCCTGATCACACCTACTCTGTGTGCCGGCTAGCAGCTGATGTTGGTTTGGCTTGGCTTGAAGATATCATAAGCCCGATAATTATAATGTTGTTACTAGGTATATGCAATCAGAATCGAAATTTCACACAAAACAATTTTTAAATACAGTTCATACGTCACGTGTTAAAATAATTTAATTTATAAAAAAGCTAATTGTACAAATGTGGTTATAAATTTTATATCTAACTAAACTAAATAAAACTAAAATAAAATAAATAATTAAAAGAAACTTATACCTAAAATGCATCGTGGAATTAATCCGCATGGCATGCCTCCTGTGGTTACGTGCCCAGAAGACTGGCAGCATTGCCACGTTGTATGGCAATACTTATTCTCTGTACGTCAGCTCAAATACAAATTTGGCAATTGACCAAAATCATTTTGCACAAGTTGAACAATGATTAATTAATTTATTTATTTATATAATTGTGCATTGACGTATTCTTTAGTAATTCAATTATACCTAAACAAGCATGAATTATAAGCCCTTGATACTGAGCCACTAATGTGGATTTAATGGAAATTGACTGTAGTTTGTCTTCCATTGTTTGAGCAAAATCAAATCCAAACTCGACATCGTACAATGAAAATCACATTATGCGCCCAGACCACACGCAGACAAACAAATGAAGTTATTATCGGGGTGAAATTTTAGCCTTATACACTGATTATAAGTATTACAATAGATTTTAATGTACCTATACCTTTTAAATTACTTGTTGAAGACGTTTAATAGTATTTAACAAAGTTTTAGTATATGATTAGTATTCAAAATGTAATACGGTGTATCCTACCAAGTTATACCGGTGGTATATTTTAATTCGCCGGTAAATGTTTTGATAATTTACGTCTACTCCTTACTCTTAAGCCTTCAACCACGAGAGACAAGGCTGCAGCAGTTGTGTACCGGTTTGCAGATGAGGTTGGCTTGGGACCGACGATATTGGTGGAGCCAGAATATCCTGTAGTATTTTGACATATAATGATTTATTTACCATAACTAATATTCAAGCACTATAGTTCAACAATCCAACTTCGATTTATCTTCTGCTACGCAGTTACTAATATCTGTATTAGTTTTTGGTCATATCTCCAGTTCTACTCAACCAATTGCAATCAGATATACGTCAGAGTTTACTGACCAAGACTTTTCTATTAAAATCCGTTCAGTAGTTTTTGCATCCATCGCAAACAAACAGACAAACATACAAGCAGAAAAAATTCAAAAAAAATATTTTAGTTCAAAATCCATCATTTAATAACCCAACTAATTTACAATTTTATAATAGTAAAGATAGATGCTGATGAATTTATTATGTAAAGAGTTTGTCAATTAAGGATTGACTAACAAAAGAGACACTTAATCTATAAAATGACATTATTATTAATTACGAAATAATCGGCTGGACACGCTTAACGTTTCCACTCTGTATTTTACTAAAGTACTATCACAGACCAGAACTTGTCAAATTTTCAATAGCAGTGGATAGTATGACTTGGTTCAAACTATTATCTCTATCCATGCTTGGGCGTTCTCGGAATCGTAGGTGCCATAGTTATTGATTGAAGTTGTTAGTAATGGTATTCACATCACTATAATTGACAAGAGGTACGTTTCCATTCTCGTAAGGATGTGGTCTACAGTTTAAGTTATGACCCAGTATTAGGCAGTTAAAGCTTAAACTTAGTTTAGACGATTCAGCCTTTCTTGAACGACGACGTGGTGCTTAAGGGTATACTGCTCTGTGGTTAAACCGTCTCGCCTCGCCGGCCTCATCCGGCAATTTTAGTGATCTGATGATCGGAGGAAGCGTGTGGAATGAGTCCCTTTGTGTGCGCTTTCCATGAATTTGTTTGGCCAATAACTTACTTTCCTAATATTCTTAAGAAATCTATCAAATTTCTAATTATTTGGTTTTTCTTTTTTATCTCATTCTCCTGCTCTTCTCCCTACCTTTTTACCTCTGCTGCAGTTTAAGCTGACTTTAAAAGTATAAAAATATATCAGTGTAGACCAAAAAGGTCCCCACTAATTTTTGTTTAAATAAATTCTTAACTAAAGACATAGTTGACAAATGTGTTTCAACCTTTACATCATTAATTAGATTTTACTAATTTAATTTAAGTATTTATGTTTAAAACTCAATTGAGTTAACAACGGGGCCGTTACGTTCAACGTTTATTAAATTAATTAAACGGTAACTCCAAACATCAGTGAAATCTCGTTTATATCTGTACAAACAGAGAGACGTTTCAATACCTTTTTCAAACGTAAATGAGTTACGTAGACAAGTAACAAAATTAAATTTACTACACCGTAAAGCTCAAACATTATGTTTAGTGAAATATATAAGTCTCTCAACTCGTATAAAGATCTATCTATCTTTCTATATCTATGTATAATTATATACATATAACAATGAATGCCTATTCCCCTTGGTCACGGTATCACACGTGAACGACAGGAGCGACTTCGCTAATTCTTCTTTTGTTGTGTTTGTCATTGTCTGGAGAAGGTTGTTATGAGCGAAAATGTAGGAAAATTTACGGAAATTGTCAGAACTTATATTACACTGGGGGGAGCAGCTAGTATTATGTAATTTGCGTATTAAAATTTATTCTAAACATTATTTTCTAATAAATTGAAATCATAACTTTCAGGTGTAGTGAATGCTGATATAGGACAAGCACTATAAATTAATATAGTTCTAATAATAGTAAATATCATACTAGCGCGCCGAAACTGTTTAATCAACAGTTCAAACTCAAACAATTGACGTAATTTTTGCACTTCAAGTCAAGTCAATTCAGATATTTATCTCTTTGTGTATTCTGTATTATCTTTTTTTTTTTTTTTTTTAATCTATCATATTCGTAGTTGTAATCTATGTATACGCCTTCATATGCGGCAATGGAGCGGAGCGCGAGCGCGTGGGCCGCCGCCACCTCCTTCTGCGAGCATGTAATGCTCGCGAAGGAGATGGCGGGGGTGACAGGCGAGGCCGCCTGTCACCCTAGCAGAAGCAGGCCGGGACGGCGGCGGGGCGACAAGCGCCCCATCTCCCAAACCGGGCAAAGCGGGGACACCGTGGTTCCCAAACCCTAAGGGGCCATCTCGAAACCGGAGATGGGCCCAGGGTCAGTCGGGGTGAGAGGGATATGCTCTATAGTCGGTTCAAGCCCGACATAACCGCCCCCGCTGGCCAGCGGGGGGGTAACTGAAGGGAATTCCGCACAAAAAAAGAGGTACGTCATGTCACAACACCTTTCAACCAACCAACGCACATCTGAAACCTTTCAATATGAGAGTCTTTTAAATATCATTGGGGTATTTTAAAAGGAAAGGGAGGTTTTTCGCTGAGATGTAAACAAGAGTTGTCAAAGACGCAATTAAGGCATTCAATAATTCGTTTTTGAGAATACTACGTATTACACGTATTCGTATTGCTGAGGTTTTTTGCTAATGGAAAAACACCATAACAATTTACTAGACCCGGATATCGAAATTATGAACCTCAAGATCGTAAGCTAACATAAACGCTAAATAATGGCTTGGGACCAACGAGGTGGTTAATGTGAAATTATTGGAAAAGTGATTTTAATGATGTGTGAAATGTCATAGTAGAGTGTCACAAAAGGGTCGAAAGCACCTATTTGGGCAGTAGATGGTTTGGCAAGTGAGCGTGGGTGCCAGTAGTTCGAGCGCTGAAATAGGTTTTTGACCCGAGGTAAACACTGTACTTTTCATTTCGAAGGTAAGGAGAGTAAATAAAAGCCTGATTGACCAACTCTTTTTACATTATTAAAACAAATAGTATAGTAACCTACTAGCCTACTAATGAAAGTTAATGTTAAAGTAGAGCAATTTTTAAAACAAGGTTGTTACTTAATTTTCAAACTTTGAGGTTCTTGTATTGTTTCTTTTGTTTCTTGAATAATGATTGGAGAAAGAGATAATATTTGGTAAATTTCCAGATAATCTTCGGAACTACTATATCCCTACATACAAGTAGGTATACACCTACTGTAGAGCGCAACGTACCACAATTCACAATTATAAACTTAACGTTTTCTTTGAAATACTATAACTTTTCTCGAATAGCCTATTACACGGGCATGAAAGGTAGCTAACACGTCTGTGAAACTGAGGACAACATTGCAGCTGAGGATTTTACTTAAAATTGTTGTAAGTTGAGAGGAGGCACTGCGATTTTAGCACTTAAAGACAGGGAATGTGTAGAATTGCCTATTGTGAAAAATTTATATAAGATGGATAGTTTTGAGGTGTGTGGAGTTAGGGATGTTTCATCTGGAGTAACAATATGCTGCTGTTATCGTACTCCTTATGATGTAAACTTAGATACTTTTATGCCCCGTCTTGAAAAACTGTTGGAGCACCTTTTCAATGGAAATTGCTGTATTTGTGGTGATTTTAATATAGATCTACTTGTAGATACTCTAAAGAGGCAGGACTTTTTAAATTTATTGACTTGTTACAACTTCAGACCACTCGTTGACTCGATTACTTTCATTAGAAATGAACATCGCTCTTGTTTAGATAAGTTTTTGACAAATATCCACGATGATAGAATTCAAAATTGCGAGATTGATCATAATGGAATTGGAGATGGACATGCGGCGTTAATTTGCAATATGAAACTATGTAGTAGTAATTTTAATAAACATAATAATTCACTGACATTTATTAATAAAAGAACATTTAATTCTAAAAGGAACAGTAGTTATAGAGAAAGGTTAGCTGATAAAAACTGGAAACATATGGGTATAAATTCATTTAGAAAACATTTTTTGACTACATTTAAAAAGACCTTTATAAAACGCAAAAAACAACTTCGTGTAAATCCTATGTCAGGTCTTCGCTGGGTCTCGCAAGGAATTAAAGTTTCCAGTAAGATGAAACGATTCTTAGTTGCTAGTAAAAGTAATAGAGACGATTCAAGTATAGTACGTTACAGGCATAAATATATTACAATATATAAAAGAGTTATAAAAATAGCGAAGAAAATGTCTATACAGAGTGAAATAGCGAGATTCAGAATTGTCCCGAGAAACATATGGAGAATGGTAAATCGACATAGGAATAAAGGACATAAGTCAAATCAAAACCTAATTTTAAAATCTAACAATAGAATGATAGCTAATCCGTCTGAAGTAGTAAATATTCTGGCAAATGAATTTTATAAAAGTTTTGGCCAGGACCAAGGCTACTCGCAAATGGCTTTGGATATATTGTCGGCGCCTACGCCTTATAAGACTTTGATTTTGTGACAATTGTTACGTGTAGTGTTTCGGAAGTGTTTGATTTGTTTGGCGGTTCCCGCGCCTTACAAACCTTTTTATTTTGATTGTATAAATCGTACTGATTAGCTGCGCCCGCGCCTTTTAACCTGTTTTAGTTTATCATAACTAGCTCTTAAGGTTCATTTTGTGTTTTTCTATAAAGTTAGTTTTACCACTTCCAGCGAGTGGCGAGCCCTCGCCTTTAGTGTATTCACTTTGCCGCTAGCCACCTTCCATGGCGCTTGTATCGATAATTAAAATCAAATATTATAAAGTAACATTGTACCTACCGATACATGTAAATTTCTGGAAATAAGTAGACCTCCAACCAATTCTCTGCTTTTATTTCCCCCCTTGTTCACGTGATGAACAAATTGGCGACCGTGACAGGACCTGCATAATCAAACGCGAATTCGAAGTCACGTTGCAGGTTCTTTGTTCTCGAGCAAGGTGAACGTAGGTCAACCGCCACGCGTGCCACGGCGCTTCGCAGTTCCTGTGTGTCAGGGCTATCCAGCCTCGTGTGTGAAGTGCGTGCAGCCTGGGCCCGTTCTCGCCGAGGAAGAATTTGGCTTATTCAACGGGAGGCGTCCAGCTCCCTCGGGATCGTCATCAAGCGGATCGTGAGCTCCGGGAGGCGGCGGACCTACCTACGCATCGTCTGCTTAATCATAAAGTGAGCCCGTTCCTTTTCTATTCCTTTGTGTTCCTCTTGATTTGTGATTTCAGGGGACTGGTTCCTTAATATTTAGTGCCTACTCGTGCTATACTGTCATATGTTAGCCTATTGCTCCCGCTTTAATAAGCTGCGAGCATAATTTGCACATATTTGTACCCCATAGCACGCTTGTCTGCCTAAATTATATTTAATTTCATTTGATATTTAGTGCCTACTCGTGCTACCGTCATATTATTAGGTTAGCCTATTGCTTTCGCGTTAATAAACTGCGAGCATAATATTGCACATAAGTACCTACCTTTTTTTTTTTTTTTTTTTTTTTTTTTTTTTTTTTTTTACCTACCTATCTACATATTTGTACCCCGTAGCACGCTTGTCTGCCTAAATTATATTTAATTTCATTTAATCTTCATTATCCCGATAATTTTCCATAGTTTATTTCATTTAAATGCATCTAAACTCAGTGTTTATTGGCAATATCGCAATTCAAGGCAAACTATTATGCAATCTTGAATCCATTCAAGTGCAAGGTCATTAGCCTATAAACGCTTCTTTGAATCAAATTCATTAAAGTGCCTAATCTTTCACCGCATAGCGTAAACAACCTATATCAGTTGCCCATAACTAGCTATAAACGCTTGCCTCTTCCATTGCATTGAACCATTATACCTACGCACACGCAACAATCTATTCCAGCGTTCGAGCGCTGCGCTGACTGCGCGCTATCGTTAAACGCAGGCTGCGCGCAGCGCTGCATATCTGCAGTTGCACCGCGCATCAGCTGTTTGTACCTGCCTGTTGTACACCGGTGCGAGTCATCGCATCGAGCGCCGAGTGCTGCCTACAAAGCGAGGAGCGTATGCGTTTTATATTCTCACTTTTAACTTGCTAATTTCATTTGATTTATTTGTTTAAAATGACTGACGCTGAAGCTTCGAAGACCGATAAGGCTATTAAGGATTTAACTGTTAAACGTAGCTCAATTAAAGGTCGCCTTACAAGGTTTAAAAATGAATTAGGAACCTTGCAACCATTTGAAGTTATTTCTCCTTTGGATATTATTAAACTTAGAGCCAAATTGAATAAATTTGAGGAATTATTCACTGAATTCAGTCAAGTACAAGATGAAATAGAATTGATCAATGCGCCCACTTTGGAGGTCGAACTCTGTGTTAGGGATTGCTTGGAACAGGAATTTTACCACTGTATAGCTTTGGCTCAGCAACTTATTGAGAGGAATGCCTCTAATCGTGACAACGACGGGGAGTCGCGTTCTTCTAGTTCTCGTTGCCATCACCACGATGACTGTGGTCCTCTCGGGTTCAAGCTACCCACTATAAAGATTCCTAATTTTGACGGAACTTATTTTAAGTGGCTTGAGTTTAGGGACACGTTCTCTTCCTTGATTCACAAAAATTCTAAAATTAAAGATATTCACAAATTTTACTATTTGAATTCTTATTTAGAAGGCGAAGCAGCGCGAGTCGTTTGCAATTTGGAGGTTACAGAGGAGAATTATAGCGAAGCTTGGCAACTTTTACGCGAGCGCTATGACAATAAACGTCAGTTAATAAATAATCATTTAAGATCTTTGCTTAGTTTCGAATCAGTGCGGGAAACTGAAAAGTCCTTGCGGTTTATTATAGACCACGTGACCAAGAACTTGCGGGCTCTTAGGTCTTTAGGTTTGCCCACTGTTGGCTGGGATATGATTGTTATTTATTTAGTAGTAGAAAAATTAGATTCAAAGACGCAGTTTAAATGGGAAGAGCATAAGAATTCGTTAAGTGAGATTCTAACACTTGAGGAATTTTTCGATTTTTTGAAAAGTCGCGCCAACGTAATCGAGACTATGAGTCGTAATAGGGTTACGTCTAAGCACTCCCCACAAACAGAGCAGTCTAATACACGTCATAAGACACAAACGAAGGTCATGACAGTCTCTTCTAGTTCCTCTAAGGAACCATCTGCGCCGCCTTCTCCACTTTGTCTATGCTGTAAAGGTGCTCATCGCATTTATGATTGTTCTGCTTTCATGGCTAAATCATCTAGTGATCGAATGGGTCTTGTAAACACTCTCAAGTTGTGTCACAATTGCCTGAGGACCGGCCATCCTACTCGCCGCTGTAGGCTCCCTCGTGTGTGTAAGGAGTGTAAACAGCGTCACAATTATTTGCTTCATGAAGCCTTGTTTAAGGTGGGCACTGACAGTGAAGGCCCTCAGGGTGAGGCCGTCAGTTTGTCTGCTTTGTCGTCTTCAGAGGTACTGTTGTGTACGGCTGAAATAATCATAATAAATCCCACTAATAATATAAACATGACAGTGAGAGCGCTGCTGGACAGCGGGAGTCAGTCGTCTTTCGTCACAGAACGCGTGAGGCAAACCCTGCAGCTGACTCCTCAGCCTTCCAGTACTAGTGTCGTCGGGATCGGAGAAGCTCCGCTGAAAATCATTCCTGAACGGTGTGCCGTTCGTCTTCAATCGAAGGTCAGCTCATTCAACGCTACTTTATCTTGTTTAATTCTGCCGACCATTTCCGGTAAGATACCTAAAGCCTCCTTTAGCATAGGGCACTTGAACTTACAAGGCTTCAGGTTGGCGGATCCAAACTTTAATAAGTCTTCTGTCGTTGACATGCTCATAGGTGCCGATCTGTTTTGGGATCTGGTAGGTTCCGAACAACATTCACTAGGAGAGAATAGTCCGATATTAAGAAGCTCTAAGTTGGGATGGTTGGTAGCGGGTTCCATGTTTCCCAGGAAACAGCCCTCCAAAACGGAGGTGCACTGTCATTTATCGCAAAACGATGACCTGTGTAATCTTAGGGATGAGATGACAAGGTTTTGGGAGTTAGAGAACGTCCCACACAAGGCGGTCTTGACTGAGGAAGAAGGTCTTTGCGAACAGCACTTTCTCAGTAATACAGTTCGAGAAAGTGACGGCCGTTTTTGCGTGAGGCTCCCGCTTCTAGCAGATAGAGATTGTTTAGGAGATTCCTTTCGTTTAGCTCGTAAAAGGTTTCTTAATCTTGAGGGACGCTTTAAAAGACAGCCTGTACTCAAGAAGCTTTATTTTGAATTTATTAAGGAATATGCTGAACTTGGGCATCTTTCTGAATATTGTGACGATCTCCCTCGTGAAATAAAATATTATTTACCTCACCATCCTGTCATTAGGCAAACCAGCGAATCTACCAAGTTGCGAGTCGTGTTCGATGCGTCCGCTCGTACTACTTCCGGTTTCTCTATGAATGATTTACAGATGACGGGACCGACGATTCAAGACTCTCTATTTAACATCTTGGTTAGATTTCGTTTGCATAAATACATTCTTACCGGCGATGTCGAAAAAATGTACCGCCAGATTAGGATAGACGATAGAGATCGCAGTCTTCAATTGATTCTGTGGCGTGAGGACGAATCGCTGCCTCTACGCACTCTTAGACTAAATACCGTTACTTACGGATTTTCAAGCGCTAGCTTTCTTTCTACTCGATGCCTTTGGCAGTTAGGTGATGAGTGTGAGGATCCTCTTGTAAAGGAGATAATCAAGAAGGACTTTTATATAGATGATTTGGTCACTGGGACTCAGTCTGAGAGCGAGTTACTTGCCTTAAGGCAGTCTATAGCAGAAGCGCTCGCTAAAGGTGGGTTTCACCTCAGAAAATATCGCTCTAATTTGCCTACAGCACTTCAATCTTGCTTAGGAGAGAGTTCTAATGATTCCCTAGTGCTTAGTAACTCTACTAGCACGTTAGGTATCGGTTGGTTGCCCATTGAAGACGAGCTTTACTTCCCTATCGAGCCAACATCAACTAAGTCTGTCACTAAAAGAACTATTTTGTCCTCTACCTTCAAGGTATTTGATCCGTTAGGTGTTCTGTCTCCTTGCACTATAAGACCTAAAATGCTTATTCAGCAACTGTGGGCACAGCCTAACCTTGGTTGGGATGATCCCGCTCCTGATAAACTTAAGGCGGAATGGCTTCAGTTTGCTAATGGCATGGAGAGCATTTCACATTTAAAAATAAATAGACACGTTTTAATAGATAACCCTATTCATATCGAATTGCATTGTTTTGGTGACGCTTCTCAGCGAGCGTATGGAGCTTGTATTTATTTGAAATCGTTAAACGCGAAGGGAGGAACAAGGGTGTGCCTACTATGCGCCAAATCGCGCGTAGCACCCATTGCACCTACTACGATTCCTCGCTTGGAACTATGCGCGGCCTTGTTGGGAGCGCAGTTGACTTCTGCTATCATTCAGGCGTTGCGGCTTGAAATAAATCGCCAAGTTTATTGGACTGACTCTAAGGTAGTGTTGTGTTGGCTACAGACTTCCAAAAATTTAAAAACCTTTGTGGCTAATAGAGTTGGCGCAATTACTGAACTTACTTGCAGTGTGCTAAAGGAGATGGATCTAGCACACATTTACTTTAGTTAATTATTGACAGAATCTATATGATCCGTAATGAGCTTATACTCATGCCTTAGTTAACGATAACCCAGTGGTAAGTATAATGATCTGCTTCGCTTATTAAATATCAAGATTGAAATAAAGTTATGAAAACCAGAGGTTGTATTCTGTATGGTATAAATGTGTTCATCCTTACCTTAGTTGAGCTTCACACAGACACAAGGGATAGAGACGTCCAGAATTCCAGGTGCTCACCACTAGTGAGCACACAGCACCGTTACATCACAGCAAGACCTGTTTAAAGATTGGTCACATTGATTCTAAGTGAATCACTAGGTATTCCTAGATTAATTTATAAGGGGTTTTATTATCTTTTAGTGGTCTAAATATGACCATTATACTAGGCTCAACTGGGCCGGGCTAGAAATGGTAGTCAATATATCTATACTCTATCTTATTCATCGTTCATAAACCTTGCCAAACACTTATGGCGGGAACAATCCATACCAAGATTGTTCTTTGTCTGATTGCCCTATACCATGGTATATCAATCTTATTATTATTATTATTACTGGAGGCCTAACACTCATAAACTTGTTGGTAAGTCAGCAACTGGAATATCCGTGATATGTTCTTACAGACATCCAAAGCGACCCAAACTAGTGCCTCAGCAGTCAAGCTTATGAATGTCATGCGAATCGTTCTTGCATGTTAATATGCCTCCGTTGGGTGCATACGAGAATTGTATACATGGTCTGAGACCTTAGGCTTTGTACATGCTGTCTTGCATGCCTGATAAAACAGGTTATTAGAGCAAGCACATAGTGACAATTTATAACACCAGACTAGCTTTATGTGCATTCAATATATTAATTTCATACATGATTATTTCTAATACTTAGCTTGCTTTGCGGATGGAAAACTGGATATCTCGATCCACTGAATCTAGTTTAGTACTTATAAATTATCAAGTAAAATTACGTGTTCAACCGCCATTTATATTTAAACGTGAAAAAGCGTGTCACTTACCCATAGATATGTCCTTTTTTCTCATAGTTTAGTCTCTGGATTTAGTGTTGCTATATACAATATTTATTTACAATTATCGCGTGTTTCGCGACACTCCCCGCCTCACAAGGCTCAAACTTTAATTGATGGTTGACATTAATTCTTGCGTCCATCTATGGATTTTATCCATAGCTTGGACCGCAGCTGCTCGACGTTGGTCGCTCGATTCAACTGGCTGACATGTAGCTGCTTTATTGTCCTTTTCAGCCTCTGAACCATGTGAAGCTTGTTCTGGGGTGGTTTCTATTATTTGTGTCAACCTTGTGTCCTCTAACAACTCTCTCTGATCCTGTATTAAATCGTTTTCATTGTTTATATCTAATTGGTGATGATCTTCCTTCGAGCTACTTGAACCAGTAGGGACAGGGACGTCATTCTCCTCAATTCTTATTGGTAAGTACTGAGAGAATCCCTCAGTGTCCATGCGTACGTCTCCCTCTTCATTCACTGGGGATTGTTTTGCTGAGTCTTGGAAAGATGCATCTTCATCAACCTCCAGAGGATACAGATGTGCTAAGGATCTTGTGAACAACTTGTCCCCTACGTTCACCTTCGCAATTCTGCACAATCCGTCCTTTCCTTTTATTAGTTCTGTGATCTTTCCTACCTTCCAACCTTCTCTATTTTTAGCTTCACCCTTTATCTGTACTATATCTCCAACATTTGGACTTTCCCGAGACCTTACTCTAGCTTGTTTGGGCGAATTTCGATATCGTTCCCTGAGGCTAAGTAAGTACTCGTTAACAAACATTTCTTTGTATTCTTCCATTATCTTGTTGCCGCGATTCCAACCTTCAATAAGTTGTTGTTTGATAAGTGATCCGGAAAGTGGTAGACTATCCATCAATACTTCTATACTTAAACACTTTCCAGGAGTGAGAAAATCTGCCGGTTTAAGTATGTGTTCTAAGTTCGATCCTACATACGTAAGAGGTCTAGTATTAATAACCGCCTCTGCTTCTTTGATTATTGTTAAAAGTTGAGTATCATCCAACATTTGTTTTTGAAGCGTTCTCTTTAAACAATGCTTTACAATAGCTACGAGCCTTTCGTAAGCCCCACCATGCCATGGTGCGAGTTGTGGAATAAATTTCCATTTTATGTTAGTTGTAAAATTTCCTTCTTTCGTTAGCACTTCTCCTAACAATCTAAATTGTGAGGCGTTGTCGGTTAATATAAGAGTCGGAGTTCCTCTTGTCGCGATAAATCTCTTGAATGCCATGAGACATTCGTTAGTGGTTAGATCCTTGACCACTTCCAAATGTACTGCCCTTATCACGAGACATGTGAACAAACAGATCCACCTTTTCTTTGGACCGTTTTCAGTTTGTACGGCCATTGGTCCAAAATAGTCTGCTCCTGTATAAGCAAATGAATTTGTATAATTTACCCTTTCCACCGGTAATGCAGGAGTCTTGGGTAATACATATGGCCCTCCTCCATGCTTTACGCATCTTGGACATTTACTTATCGTTTTTTGGACCCGAGATCTACCTTGAGGTATCCAATATCTCTGACGTATGAGGCTTAATGTATGTGCTACTCCTACATGAAGGTTCTTTTCATGAATTTCCTTTATAAGTTTCTCGGTGAATTCACTTTCTTTCGGTAAAAGGATAGGATATTTCATATCGTATGATACGTTCGAATGTGCGAGACGTCCGTCACATCGTAAGATTCCATTTGTGTCGCAGAATAAATTTAAACTACCAGCTAGGCTTGTTTTCTTCCCTTGTGCCTCTTCTGGGAACATTATTTTTTGTAGCTGTCTTACTTCTTGTAATTCAGGATCTAAGTTTGTCACTGGGCTTGATTCCGTAGACTGTGCTTTAACCTTTTCATGGTTATCTGTGTTAGACAGACCCTCCCCCAATAGAAGAGAAACTTCAGCATTTGGGCTCTTTGGCCACGTCTTTGGATCTTGACGTAAGAATGCGGGTCCACCCAACCACTTTTCTCTGTCTTCCTTTGAAATATTTGGTCGTGTTGCACTGTCTGCTGGATTGAGTTTAGACGGAACATATTTCACCACTAAGTCTTTATTTTTCCTAATCTCTTCCATTCTTCGGGATACAAACGGTTCTAATAGTTTGTCTGAGTAAAACCAGCTTTTTACGATCTGACTGTCGGTCCATAATACCATTTGCGTTATATGCAGTTGTATAAATTTGAGAACAAATTTAATAAGCCTGCTACCAATTAATACGCCTAGCATCTCCAGTTTCGGTATTTTTAAGTTTTCTTGACCCTTCGCCGGTACAAGACGTGACTTGCCTATTATAAATTGCACGTTATCTCCTTGTACCAGGTATACTACAGCAGCGTAGGCTACTGTTGAAGAATCCGTAAAACAATGCAATTGTGCATTATTTTCCTTTGGTATAGTCATATTTCTTGGTAGACGTATTGACTCAATTTCTTTAAGATCTTCTAGAATATTCATCCATTCTTGTTTTGTTTCATCAGATAACGAGCTGTCCCATTTAACCTTTTTCTTCCATAATTGTTGAAGTAGTAACTTTGCTGGTAATACTATGGGTACACTAAATCCACATGGATCGTATATAGCCGCTATTGTTTTAAGAATCCCTCTCTTCGTAACCTCATTAGTCTTGTTTACCTTTGCTCTAAGATGGAGTGAGTCTTCTTTTAATTCCCAATTTAAGCCTAAAATTTTTACTGTGGTTTCTGGTGCCCCATCTTGTACTTGGTTAAGGAATTCTTTAGAATTGGAGCTCCATTCTCGAAGATTCATTGATATTTCTGAAAACTTGTCCTTTGCCTCTTTATATAGATCTAATGCTTCATCTACTGATTCTGTACCAGTTAGTAGGTTGTCGACATATATGTTACTAGCCAATTGTTTGGTGTAATTCCCTTCAGAAGTCTGTAGATGATGTTTGATTGTTGCGTTTAGTAGAAACGGACTGGAAATAATTCCGAAAGGAACACGCGTGAATCGATACTCTATAAGATTATCTTCGGTGACGGGTATTTCTAAATCCTTCAGCCATAGAAATCTAGTCACATCTCTATCATCTTTGTTTAACCCAATTTGCAAGAAAGCCCTTTCAACATCTGCAGTCAATCCAATTTTATGACATCTAAATTGAATTAACAGTCCAGTCAGGTCTTCTAGCATCATGGGACCGGCATATAAGCATTCGTTAAGACTTTTCGCATCCTTTACTCTCGCAGAGGCGTCGTACACCAATCTAGGTGCCTTGCCAGGAGCCTTAACTCCGTGAAATGGCAAATAATGTACGGGATGATCCCTTTCCTTTTCGTTAGGAACTTCTTCAATAATTTCCCTTTCCAATTGATCACTTAATGTCTTGTCATACATTGTTAAAGTTTCCTTATCCAATCTTTTCACGAGTCCTACGAGTCTTCCGTATGCTAATCCGTAATTCGTCGGTAGCTCAGGTGGATAATCCTTCCATGGCCAGCTGACATGGTATCTTCCCCCTTCTAACGTCGTGTTCTCGTTAAATTGCTTAATAGCTTCTTCGTCTCTATTAGTGTTAGGTGAATCGACTATTCCTATGGATTCTAAGTCCCATAAAGCTCTCATCGATTTATCATCTAACGGTAGATCGGGCTCGTTCAATTTGGTCTCGTATGAGGCTTGGAAGTAAGTGAGAACAGATAGTTCATCGCCCCTCTCATCTCTTGAACGTCCAGACAATATCCAACCAAATACCGAGTCCACGATGTATAGATTTTCTTTTATCTCTACCTTTTCGGGTAACATTAGAGACTGATAATAGTCATTCCCTATCAAGATATCAATCTGATTCCCAAGTGACCCATCATCGGATAGATTGTACTTGTTTCTATATTTCCATTCTGAGAAATCTTTATTGAAGATGGATATGTCATGGGTCATAGTAGGCACGATATTGACATACATTGACTTCATCTTGTTAGTTTTTGTTTGCAGCCAGAGTTTGGCCAATGGACTTTCTAACTCACGAGGTTGCTCTCCAGCAAATGTGAACACTGTAAGGTGTTGATTTTCTTCTGGTACTAGTTTGAGTTTTCTAGCTACACTTTGCAGGACATAGCTCCTCATACTGCCACAATCAAAGAGTACACGACATTTGAGTATTGCATTATCCTTTCCAATAACGTCAACAATAGCTGTCTGCAGGACTGTTGAAGAATCATCATTAACATGTAATGAGGTGGTATTTTCCCTTTTAGATTGTTCCTTCGTAGGGCACAGCGCTCTATTGTGTAGTCCAGTCTTCTTACAGTGAGGACAAGTTCTTGTTTTTCTTGTACACGTCCTTGCACTGTGACCTAGTCCTAAGCATATAAAGCAGCGGTTATCCAACTTAGCCTTTCTGAGTTGTACTGTTTTAACATTGGTACACTCATCATTGAAATGCTCTCCACTGCAGAATATACACGAAAACCTCCTTTTCTTTAGAGCGGGAGCAGAGCGATTTCCTTCATCGGTAGACTTTCGTTTATTGCTATATGTCTTGCTAAATGCAGCTAAAGTTGGTTTAAACCTCTTGTGGGTATTCTTATTAGCCTCCGGTTTCCTTGTTCTTGGTTTTCTCTTGACTCTAGTCTCATGTACAAGAAGTGTTTCAGTAGTAAAACTCTTGCCCTTACTATTGACTTCTTCGCAGGTTCTTCTCGCGTCTTCTCTGGCTGTGAGGACCATCTGTAACTCCTTCCTTAACTCCGTTATAGTCTCATCCTTCAATTTCAATTTCAATTCGTATATGATGTCTTCAGGGAATTTTTCCATTATTAGAAACCTCAAATGATTGTGTTCTGTGTTTTCTCCTAAAGAGTTCAATACTCTCAGGTGTCGTTCAATGTCATCCAGCGTTTTCCTGCACTCGTCGGGATTCTCAGCCCTTGCCATCTTATATAATTTTGAATAATGAGCGTCAATTATTTGTGACTTTCTACCATATCGGTCTGTGAGCGTATCTACAGCTATCTTATAATTGTAATTGGTTGTTTCTAATCCGTCTAAAATTGTCTTCGCATCTCCTCTCAGAGATGTTTTCAGATACAACAGTTTATCAACGTCTCTAAGTTCTCGTTGATCAATATTTGAGCTAAATTGATCCCAGAACTGCGTCCACTGCAGGACATCTCCGTCAAATGTGGGTAAATTAAGCTCCGGTAATTTTCCTCGATTATTATGATGATGATGATTTGAACCTGTTGATGAAACAGTCTTATCTCGTTTGGATTGGATGCGGGCATTTAATTCAGCTAGACTCTCTTCACCATCCAATTGTTCGATTGTCAGGTTTGATATCTCATCAGCATTTGGATTGGTTACTGTATTAAAGTACTGATACAGTTCTGTATTAAAACGAGTTATCACAGCTTGTAGCTTTGCCGAAGTGATCTTCGCCTGTTCGTATTCTTCATCATTCCACGATTTTATTAAACTGAGGACCTTTGAGTTGTTGGACAAAATTTTCAATTCTGACACAAATCTATTTAGTCTTGTTAAGTATATCTCATCCATTTTTGTTAACCTGAAATGTTATAATTCTTACCATAATTGATTTTAATTAATAATCAATGGACTAAAACTGTAGTCTCCTTAACATAATTCATGGATAAGTGACTCTTATGCATAGATTGTTGTTCTAATTTGTGCATTGATTGTGAATTCAAATTTAACTTGACCCATATCATACCATTTTCCATTCTGATAGTGGTATATGATGTTTAGTAAGTACTGGTTGTAGCTCAGAATCGTTACTCTTACTTAGCAAGGTTTTATTAAGTTCACATACAAGTCTCACACACAGTTCGACCTAGTCTATACATAGCACTAATTCCCGAACTAAGCAATATCTTTTGTTAAATATTACTTTTAATTTTAATTTATTTTGACTTGGACGTGACACTTCCGTGCCCCTTTTTGGCATTTTGCTTACAGCAGCAAGGAATCTCATGAGCATTTACTAGTTTTATTTATTCAATTCAAAACAAGAAGAATCACAATCAAGACACAACAATCCGGCTTCTTTTATTTTAAACTGTTATTATTTTTTAAGTTCAACTCGACTGAACTTGAGTACTCATACCTTTTAGCTTTTGCACTGCCCAGCAATAGCTTGACTGTTATATTTCACTAATTGATCAGTATTGATTGACTTCTACATGAACACTAATAAACAAATGTCAACTTGCAAAACTTAGCTACACTACTGAACACACTTTATGTTTCAATGATGTTAAATATTATCCAAGTAAATTCTATTCATAATGTGTAAACTCGAACATAATTTATGTTTTTTGTGGAATTTGTTATTCAGTATACCTTTTTACCAAGTTACTAGGACATTTGCACCTTAATAAACTAATGACTGTTATCTAACAGCAATTTAGATAAGGATGATTGAAACTATTTTTAAAATAAGTAACTTGCATCGTAGTAGTACTACTTTACATGCATTTCATGTATCATTGCTTGGTGTTTGTGTATGTCATAGATACATGATATCAAGATCTCACTGTTTCATAGATGTAACTTGACCGGGTAACTTGAACTCTTGTTGGACAATGTTTAACCAAATATTGTTTTCAAATAGACTTAGATGTAATAAATCATTCATTGCTATGATATCGTTTGGAATAAATTCTCAACTAGTTTCTTATACCACAAGTACATACCTGGTTTATAATAAGTATATTTACTTTCATTAAATATCCTTTAGATGCTGTTGAAATGTATCCTCCATACAACTTGATAGACTACCCTCCGTGTTCTGGTAATTCCCACTTATAACCTCAATGCAGTTACCTGATGAACTAAAAGAACTATACTTTTAATAATCTTTGATAGCACTTTTCTATCGTAAGGCACAGTATTCTGCAAGTAATTCCACTTATAGTTGCGAAACACAAGAACTTATTATTGCAAAGTTTTTACGACACGACTTCACTTCGTACTTGTTGGTTCTTGTCGCTAATGTCACGGCGTACTTATTCTGCTGTCTGTGGAACGAACAACAAATCCTGCTACACGATACCGCTTGGAAATTTCCTTTCTTTCTTCATTTTTTCAGTGTTATTTATTAAATAATTCAAATTATTAAATCCTTAGATTGTTATTCTAAATATGTTTTATCGTATAAACACCGTTCGCAACGCCATCTGTGGCGTAGTAGTTGCCGTCTTTCACAGAAAAAACGCCGCCCACCGGGGACAGTGGTCAGATAAACAAGTTAACTCTTATATGGTACTTAATTCTAAAGGGATTTACAAATAAAGTACAACTACACTTCTTTATAAAATATAGGTAGACTCTTGACTGCTTTCTTCCGTAAATTATCCTGAAAACCTTATTCTATTTAATCTTTCGATTTTCAATAACCAGACAACAAAGTTAATCCACTCCTCCACAGATGTCGCAACACGAACCGCTGTTTTAATTTAGTTTGTTATATTTTACTGCTTTACCAAGATAGGATGACTCCATCCACCATACAGAAACCTCTCATTATTTACTTATTAACGGTGAATATGAGTGATGATATTTGTATAATATATATAATTACATCCCAGCATCTCCACCATAAATCTGTGCTAAAGGAGATGGATCTAGCACACATTTACTTTAGTTAATTATTGACAGAATCTATATGATCCGTAATGAGCTTATACTCATGCCTTAGTTAACGATAACCCAGTGGTAAGTATAATGATCTGCTTCGCTTATTAAATATCAAGATTGAAATAAAGTTATGAAAACCAGAGGTTGTATTCTGTATGGTATAAATGTGTTCATCCTTACCTTAGTTGAGCTTCACACAGACACAAGGGATAGAGACGTCCAGAATTCCAGGTGCTCACCACTAGTGAGCACACAGCACCGTTACATCACAGCAAGACCTGTTTAAAGATTGGTCACATTGATTCTAAGTGAATCACTAGGTATTCCTAGATTAATTTATAAGGGGTTTTATTATCTTTTAGTGGTCTAAATATGACCATTATACTAGGCTCAACTGGGCCGGGCTAGAAATGGTAGTCAATATATCTATACTCTATCTTATTCATCGTTCATAAACCTTGCCAAACACTTATGGCGGGAACAATCCATACCAAGATTGTTCTTTGTCTGATTGCCCTATACCATGGTATATCAATCTTATTATTATTATTATTACTGGAGGCCTAACACTCATAAACTTGTTGGTAAGTCAGCAACTGGAATATCCGTGATATGTTCTTACAGACATCCAAAGCGACCCAAACTAGTGCCTCAGCAGTCAAGCTTATGAATGTCATGCGAATCGTTCTTGCATGTTAATATGCCTCCGTTGGGTGCATACGAGAATTGTATACATGGTCTGAGACCTTAGGCTTTGTACATGCTGTCTTGCATGCCTGATAAAACAGGTTATTAGAGCAAGCACATAGTGACAATTTATAACACCAGACTAGCTTTATGTGCATTCAATATATTAATTTCATACATGATTATTTCTAATACTTAGCTTGCTTTGCGGATGGAAAACTGGATATCTCGATCCACTGAATCTAGTTTAGTACTTATAAATTATCAAGTAAAATTACGTGTTCAACCGCCATTTATATTTAAACGTGAAAAAGCGTGTCACTTACCCATAGATATGTCCTTTTTTCTCATAGTTTAGTCTCTGGATTTAGTGTTGCTATATACAATATTTATTTACAATTATCGCGTGTTTCGCGACATGCAGGTCCTCTTGGCGTTACGTACCGACGTCTCAAAATCCAGCGGATTTGGTCTCGCGTGGTGTTGAACCGGATCAACTTGCCGATTTACCCCTTTGGTGGTCAGGTCCCTCATTTTTGCAGCAGGACGAGTCGTGTTGGCTACCCTTGGAGCACTGTAGTGAGGCTGAGATACCGGAGGTCAAAGCTCATCCCGCTTTGACGGGGGAGGCGGTCATCAATCCGTTCGATCTCTCTCGGATTTCTAAGTTGTCGATAGCTCAACGCGCGTATGCTCGCATTCTAAGATTACTTCATAATGCCAAAAAGGCAAACCAAAACGACAAATTAGTTGGCTGTTTACAGGCTTCAGAATTAGAAAGGTCTATGAATGTTTTGATTAAACTTTCACAGCAGCATTCATTTCAAACAGAATTAAATATGTTGTCTCAAAACAAGCCACTTAAATCTAAATCAAATATTGCATCTCTCAATCCTTTCATTGATTCAGAGGGACTACTTCGTGTGGGTGGACGCATTGGCACATCTACTTACGATTTTGACAAACGACACCCTATACTTCTACATGCAAACAGTCGTTTTACTTCCCTGCTCTTTCAGCGGGAACATGATCGTTTAATGCACGCCGGTCCGCAGCTGCTTCTCACGTCTATACGAGATCGATATTGGCCTATAGGCGGGAGAAGTCTAGCCAGACGCGTTGCTCGAGGGTGCCTTGTATGTTGTCGTTTTAGGGGCAAGCCCATGAGCAATCTTATGGGCAATTTGCCACCGGAGAGAGTCATACCTAATTTTCCCTTTGTTAACGTGGGCACTGATTTCGCCGGGCCATTCCTTATAACCGATCGAAGGGGCAGGGGATGTAAAATAACTAAATGTTATTTGTGCATTTTTATTTGTTTTAACTATAAATGCATTCATTTGGAGGCAGTCAGTGAGCTTTCAAAGGAAGCTTTTTTGTTAACGCTCAAGCGATTTATCGCACGCAGGGGATTGCCAAAAAAGATATTCTGTGATAATGGCACAAATTTTATCGCCGCAGCTCGCGAAATAAAAGAGTTTTTTGATTTTAAAGATAATCGCAGCGCTATGTTCGACTTCGCAGCTCAGCAAGGCATAGAGTTTATATTTACCCCCGCGTACGCTCCTCACTTTGGTGGGTATCATGAGGCAGGCATCAAATCTGCTAAATTTCATTTGCGTAGAGTCATGGGGCAGGCACATTTAACATTTGAGGAACTATGTTCTCTGTTTTCGCAAATTGAGGCCATCCTCAACAGCCGTCCCTTATGTCCTCTCAGTCCTTCCCCCGATGACCTACAGCCGCTTACCCCGGGACACTTTTTGATTGGCAGGCCACTTACCGCATTGCCTGCGCCCGCTCTCGAGGAGAGCAACACCAACCGTCTGGACCGCTATCAGAGGCTCGAGCAGGTGCGCCAGCACTTTTGGCGGCGCTGGTCCAAAGAATACGTCGGAGAGCTCCAACAGCGCACCAAATGGCGCACAAGGCAGGAAGACTTGAAGCTGGATGACATGGTGTTGCTGAAGGATGACAGCGCACCCCCACTCTGCTGGCGTCTCGGTAGAGTCAGCAAGCTGTTCCCTGGCTCCGACGGTGTACCGCGTGTGGCCGACGTTTCCACGGCGCGCGGGATAGCACGGCGCGCTCTCAACCGCATTTGTATTCTGCCCCCTGCGGACTTTAGGGAAGCTTGAAAGCTATTGCGCAGCTTTCAACCGGCGGGAGGATGTCGGCGCCTACGCCTTATAAGACTTTGATTTTGTGACAATTGTTACGTGTAGTGTTTCGGAAGTGTTTGATTTGTTTGGCGGTTCCCGCGCCTTACAAACCTTTTTATTTTGATTGTATAAATCGTACTGATTAGCTGCGCCCGCGCCTTTTAACCTGTTTTAGTTTATCATAACTAGCTCTTAAGGTTCATTTTGTGTTTTTCTATAAAGTTAGTTTTACCACTTCCAGCGAGTGGCGAGCCCTCGCCTTTAGTGTATTCACTTTGCCGCTAGCCACCTTCCATGGCGCTTGTATCGATAATTAAAATCAAATATTATAAAGTAACATTGTACCTACCGATACATGTAAATTTCTGGAAATAAGTAGACCTCCAACCAATTCTCTGCTTTTATTTCCCCCCTTGTTCACGTGATGAACATATATTAAGGAAAGGTACGAACAGAGTTGAAACTGAGATCTCATGGGACCCAATCACTCCTAGCGAAGTGCGGAGAACTGTGAATACAATGAAGAGCAAATTAACATGTGGATACAATGATGTCCCGATTTCGGTGATCAAGGATAACATTGACTTACTGGCTGAGCCTCTTAGCATTCTATACAACAACTGCTTCGAACAGGGTGTATTCCCAGATCAGTTTAAGATAGCGAAGGTCATTCCTGTATATAAAAAAGGAGCAAAAACGGACCCAGCAATGTACAGACCAATTTCGCTTTTGCCAACACTGTCTAAGATTTTTGAAAAGTTGATAAAGGTTAGACTCGTACGACATTTCAATTTAAATAGGGTGTTAAACAGAAGGCAGTACGGATATCAAAAGCACGTAAGTACACAAGAAGCCATAGGGACGTTGATCGAAGATATCGTGAGTCAACTGAATCAAAAGAAGAAAGTCGCTGGGCTCTTCTTAGACTTAAGCGCCGCCTTTGACACCATTAATCATGAGTTGCTGTTGTTAAAACTTGATCACTACGGAATTAGAGGCACAGCAGGGAATCTTTTAAAATCGTATTTACTAAATCGAAAAATGCACGTTGAAGTACAAGCTATCACTAATACCGAAGCCACAATTTATAGCAAGGGAAAGTGTGTGGAGGCTCATAGGTCAAAAATGACACAAATAAAAACTGGTGTTCCGCAAGGCTCAATTCTGGGTCCGATTCTATTTATAATTTTCGTAAATGATTTAATTAATTATATAGCTCAAATGTCACCGGTGAATACCAAGTTGGTAATGTTTGCTGATGATACTAATGCGATAATATCCGCAGACGATGTAAACACTCTTAGTCTAAAAGTAAATGAGGTTTTGACCTTATTCCTTACTTGATTTTCAGTAAACAGTCTTAAACTAAATGTTACTAAAACCAATGCCATATTATTTAAAACGACTGCAAAAAACAATAGCACTCTTGATTGTGTTCTAGAGGGCAGACCAGTTGAAACTGTAAATGTCGTTAGGTTCCTAGGAGTACATGTGGATGAGTTTTTAAACTGGAAAAACGAATTGTCCTATTTGGAGGGGACTATAAGCTCAGCTTGTTATGTTTTACGCAGTCTTCGAAATGAAGTCAATATTGAACATTTGAAAATGGTATATTATACACTAGTGGAGTCAAGACTGAGATACAGTACTCTTTTTTGGGGAGGTAGTTATGAATACAACATGCAGCGTGCTTTTATTTTACAAAAAAGAGCCATAAGGATAATAGTACGCATAAGACAGGACGAGTCATGTAAGACCCACTTCAAAGATTTGGGCATATTAACTGTTCCCAGCTTGTATATTTTGGTATTGTTGACCAATTTTGCAAAGCCCATACAAGAACATGAATCAGACGATGAGCGAAGAGCAAGAGAGAATACACGTAGAAAAGATTTTCAAAGTAAATTTGTGCCTCGTCTTGACGTTGTCAAACATAGCACGATGTATAACTCCATCAGAATATTTAACAAACTACCTATACACTTAAAAATATTAATTTATAAACGAGAGTTCCAAGCCAAATTTAAGGCATTTCTATTGAAAGGGTATTATTATTCCGTCGAAGATCTATGATATGATAAATAATGTAATATAAATAATGTATCAAAGTTCATTATCGCATTCAGGTTGACTTTAAGCAATTTACTAATATTATAAAAAAACTATTGACATCTTGACATTTTTATTCTATTTGACATTTTTTTATCGAATTTATATTGACATCAAATTTAATATTATAGGTAATCTTTTTCTTTGACATTAATTTATTGTAATTGTGTTAAATATTTTCCAATTTTAAATTATTCATAATGTTGTAAAATTAAAAAAAAAAAAAAAAAAAAAAAAAAAAAAAAAAAATGTAAAAGTTGTTAATGAATAAATACTGAATACTGAATACTGATCGATCCCGTACCGTTTGAAGAAAGACGTCGTGCGACATTGGAGCGACGCATTTAACAGTATCGTTGTGTTTATTTTGCTTTTATGTGCTTTTATGTGCTGTTATGTGCTCAACGAGAAGATGGCTATGATGGTGGCTTGTTCCAGAGTGTTTCAAGAGCATTGACAGTTGCCTGCGGGTCAATAGGGCCAATAAGGACTATAAGTCTTAGTAGAATTATAATTCACGTAGTAAATAACGTGTTGTGTGTAATATTTTATTAATAATATGTGTTCTCTGTTTATTCCATATTGCTGCGCTGCTGAAGATAAATAGGTTTGTTTTGTTATGTTCGTGATGTTCTAGCGTAGGAGTTAGGCAATTATTTTTTCGTCTGATGTTGAGAGTAGTGATCTGAACTTTGTAAGAGAGTCAAATCGTTTTGGACATTAGCGCCGACGATGATTGAAAGTTAGTTTTCGATCAGACTCTTCTTTATGGAGTGAAGTTCTTTCTCTTTAATGTTGATTTAAAAATAATTTAGTAATGTGTAGGCGACATAGATTGTCTATTACATATGCATAATGTGTAACGATAGATCACTTTATGTCAGCTTTAAGTTTTAGTTAGGTAGGTCTTAAAAGTATTCTGTTACTAAGTCCCTTCAGGGCAAACCTTAAAATGTGTCGTCAAATGACATTAAAATAATTTATGTAGATAGTCGCGCTGTGGCTTGTTGCTTTTTAACACGAGTTTTTGCCAGGCCAAGAATGAAGCAATCTTTTTATTCGATTTTTTTCAGTATTTGTTACAGTTTAATGGATATAAAGTGTAAAGATTGCGTCGTTTTCTCATTGTAAGAGACAGGCGAGATAATGTTTTTTTTTGTCTGCTCTCGTGTAGTAAATCTAAGGCTCCAGTGTAGCTGTCACATGGCTGGCCATGGGCGTAGCTCGATGTAGTGGTTCGACCTCTTTCGATCACTACAGTTCATTGACCTGGCCATCATGTGTCAGAGTTTAAAAATAAATATTTAAATACTTTTAAATATAGGATAGGGAAGAAAAAACAATTGCTTGGAGCTGCATTCGGCTATCCGGCTGACAGCGGGCGACTTGGCGACCGGCCGAAGAACAGATATAAGTGTATTAAATTTAGGCTCAGTCCTTGAGCGGAGATCGCGATTCCCTAGTTCGCTTAAATATAAATATATTCGCGTAAAAACCTCCCTAAACTCGATATAGGAAGCTTTGTTGTATTAATAAATACCCATATAACTATTTATCCTTGTGTTTATCTTGTTATCAACACGAGGTATTGCGGCGTCCAACCCCCGGACGCTACAATACCTACCTAACATTTTGTTTCCGCAGATAAATAGCAGACATTAACAAGGATACCGTTGTAAATGATTAAAATGTCATGGAATCCTATCTAAGAAAGAAAACATTGAAGAATTCCTTTTTATTTAATTGCTTAGAGTTGAAGAGTACGAGTAGTTACAGACGTTAAGTTACCTATATTTTATAGAATACAGGTCCTTTTATTAGTAAATATACATTATGAAGGAATATTTTTAAGCCTTAAACTGTTTACCATACTAAGATACAGAATACGCCTCACTTACTCGTACATCTCTTGGATGTCTTAACTGATGACAACACTGGTGGTTATTACAGCTGAATGAAAACCAGTAGGTACCAATCCCAAACTGATTATCATGATCAATTTCTCTGACAACCGTGGCTTATGTTAACAAAACTGTATTGTTATATAATCAATAAATGTCACATAGTTATTAATAATCTTTAGGTGAATGGTCCTATTAACATCTCGGGGCCCTTGTTAACCTTACCTGCCGATTAACGAACGAGGTTCTGGTGCAGGTTAGGCTATCGTGATTCGGGGACTAGAGGACAGGCGCTCCTGTAATAGCTTAAATAACCCAAATAAACAAAATGGATCGGAAAGTGGACACCGAGCTCTGAAGTGAAAGTTTCGGCAGTAACCGAGGTCATCACTAAGATACTTAATGATTAAAGTGTAAACTCTAATTGCTTTATTAAAATCTTCAAGCGTCACAATACAAATCATGCGACATAAAAAATAGATTCACCGATAGAAGAACAGGGCCTGTAGACAAAGTCACATTCTACTAGTGGAATCGCAACGAAGCGAACCTTCAAAAGACCGAAATGTATGGGAGAGACAACGTTTGTCGACATGTCACGTGTAACAAATAATGTCACTCCCATACATATTGAACATTTGAAGGTTCGCTTCGAAGCGATTCCACTAGTAGAATGTGACTTTGTCTACAGGCCCTGATTCAC